>CM076574.1:1223723422-1225085975 GCA_034641835.2 Pinus albicaulis
CTACCCTTGATCTGTCTTTTAGAATTACTTTATAGCCAAAACATTTACAACAAACTTCATAAATTACAGGAATTTTATCTGTAGTCTAATTCTGGAAAAGAAGTCCTATTTTTTATGCTAATTAATTACATTTTCAAAAATAAAGCTGGGTTCGATGACTCTTCATGACATATGATTAAATAGTTATATCCAAAATGAACTGATGCTGAAAAACTGCTAATGAAAAGGCATTGAAACTGAGTGTTGTTTTTTTGTCAGAAAATCCGGATATTGCCTTGTTTTACGCCTTAAAAGTTTGCTAAAAATCATAGTTCTTTAAACTTTGGAGTTAATATCATGAAGGCTAAATCTGTTCAATATTTATCCTTCCGGTACTTTTTCAAAACATATCTCTAATCGCTGCTGTAAACCACTCCAAGTATTGGGCGCTAACAAAACAACTGGCATTATGTATCGGAGCAAAACTGGGGCAGTCGCTAACAAAACAATTGTCAGCACTCGGTGCAAAATTTTCAGGAAAAATGCTAACAAAATAAATGGTGCCTGTTTCACTCAATCATTTTTCAACTGCTTTGCTACTCTCTATAGCAGGTCCACCTCATCACTTAGAACAAACTTCTTTTCTTCAGTTCTCCAGGGCTTGGCCTTGGGGCCTTCCTTTTCCTTTTGTTTTCATTTTGGAGCCTTAGAACTAGAACCCTTTTCTTTGTTCATCACCAAATCTTCCATTGGTGAATCGTCTATTTGAATTAACTCCTCACCTAAGTCACAGGACACGTCCTCCAGGGTCCCGTGTCCCGTATTTTACGTGTTGGACACGAAATACGACCTAAAACGTGTCCAATACGTTTTTTTTCGTGTCCTCCGAAACCGAATACGTGTCCTCCGTTTTAGCATTCGTGTCCTTAAATAGAATACTCGTGTTCTCCGTTTTAGCATTCGTGTCCTTAAATAGAATACTCGTGTCCTCCGTTTTAGCATTCGTGTCCTCCGTTTTAGGACATCCCATGTACAGTTTGATGGCATGCCTTGATCCCTCAGTGCAACATGACTAATCTCATTTACAGTCTCTTGCTATACTGCCAGAAATGGTCAACATCATTGATAGGCTATAGCATTATTTTGGACTCTATTCCACAGTCCCGACTCCCAATCCATTACACACCATTATCATTGGGTTTTTTGCTAAACACTACCTGTTGCTTTTGGGTTCTATAATTCTATTTAGGGCACCCATAAAACCATTACTATGTATATCTGAGCCTACCTTTTATTTTGGTAATTCTCTCATTCTGCAGTTTAAGTGTTAACTTATTTTAGCTTATGCCTTACTTTTAGCGTTTAGCTTTTAGGAGTTGCTCAGGCACTCTTACAATTTTTTACTATTAATTATACATCTGGTTCCCATTGACCTACCATTTTGCTCATTTATGGATGTTAATAAAATTATTTTATCTATATTTTCTCTGGAATAGTTTTTTAAAGGGACAACTTCTAATAAAAATGGATCCTAAGACATTGAAATTTGCTTTCAGACTTCAACACTATCCTTACTACCTATTTAATCGAGAATGATTATCTCTTCATCATGTTGACAATGGACTTGTGTGGGAAGTATAGCTAGTTCTTCTACTTCGTGGGCTGAGGAGGATCTGTTACAAGTCCTAACTGTTGTTCAAGGGAGGATAAGTAAAACTTGTCAGTCAGAAGTCAAGAGGTAAAAGTTCATGAAATCACATAACTTTCATAGAAAACACCTACTCTGTCATTGTTATGCTACAGAATCCTTACACAATTACACTTACCATGCTTTCAGACACAGTTTACAGGATTATGGCCAAAACAAGAGAATGGAACAAAAGAATAAACAAACCAACTAGTACACATAGCAGCCCTGAGTCAAAATTATTTCACTGGGATCCCATTTAGAATTCATGTATGGGTTTATCAATTATATCAAAATGAACAAGGCTTTGCCCTCTTTACATGTCTAAATGCTATGCCAACTCTAAAGTCTAAGCTGAGGTGCTCTATAGAAAACATGGTGTATGATTGCTAGCAATATTGCTTCTCCCTAGCAAGAGGATCATTTCTTTACCTTGCTGCATTAGCTTCATGAGACACTTTCACATCTATGTTGGATACTTATGCAACCTCTCCTAGCTTCAACAGAAGCAGTGATCCGAATCCTTGATGAAGTTCCATTTTAATGACTCATGAGTCACGAGTCATTGACTTATTGACTAATGACCATGGTTTTAATGACTATTTAGTATTTAGTATTTCTTATGTGCTTGTAGCCTTGAAGTTGTAAGTTGTAAGTTGTAAGTTGTAACTTGTATAATTGTAATTTACTAATGAGAGGGAATTTTGAATTTCAAAATTAAAATTTCAAGAAAGTATAATTGTGTATATATATATATATATTTTTTTAAATATAAATAAAACGTGTCCTTTGTGTCTTGTTTTCGAGGTCACGGTGTCTCGTGTCGAATACTCGTATTTACGTGTCCTCCGTGTCTCGTGTCCTCGTGTCATGTGACTTAGCTCCTCACCTAGGGTAGGGTTTTGTCTCAATTTAGAGTTTAGACGAAGTTTGTTTACAGGCCTAGCATGAGGTTTTCCAAACCCATACAGTTCGGCTAATGTGGGTCCCTATTTTTATTCTTATTTGACTATGTGGTCTTCCCATGTTTCTCTAGGTGTCTTCTTTGCAACCTCTGATATTTGACCTACAGGGTTTTGCTCAGATGCATTTGACTTTTCAGTTGGCTCGGGCTCTTGAGGAGAATATGGTCCCTCTGTTTTGATTGCTCTCCTAGTCCTTCTTGTGTATACCCTTTCTAACTCTAGCACAAAGACAGGGGTTTTTGGAGGTGAAACCCTTCCCTTGCTTCTAGTCTTAATGGTGGAAGAGGAGGGCTCTCCTGCAAGCTTACGAGCTTTGAGTAAGATCCTTCTTTTTTTCCTTTTGAGGGCCAGAGAATTAGGGTTTACTACTGTACTAAAACCTCCAAAGAACAAGAAATGGTCCCAGGTTTTGTTCAACTTCTTCAAGTGTTCTACCACTAACAATTTAATTAAACCTTTATGATATACGATGGAATTAGGCTTACTTTGGATTTTGGCTGACATCTTCTTCAAACTATTTAACAAGAAAAAGGGCACATTGATGCGAATTTGACCAGAGAGGTGTCCTAAAAATAGGAAATGGAACATACTAAGTCTACGATAATGCCCCTCACAGGTAAAATACCTCTAGATGACGACCAACGTTTCATACCATTCCTTCTTTAACCAGGTTCTCTGTACACTCGATTTCCACGAATCATTCTTATGTTCGTCCTTAAGGAAAACATGAATATAGATGCCAACGAGGGTTCTATTCTTGAAACAACACTCTCCTTCAATCGGTATACCAGTGGCCTTTGAAATACTCTGCTCTGTGACTGAGAATGAAATGCCAACAATTATGACATTTTCACCATTAAAATTTTCGGCAAATCCCCGTGCTACACCATTGTGATACCCATCACAACGAAACAAAATTGTTCCCATCCAGCTTGTCGAAACTACTCCCGGAGTTTTGGGTTGGCCTCAAGAATCTCAAGGCCTTTCGGTTCCCCTCTTTGCATAAGATCGCTCTTCCCCATTTTTCTCAGTGACTGCCCACAGAAACTGCAACTGATATTGAACCTGCGACACTGATATTTGAAACTAACTGGATGCATTGAACAAGTCCAACGACATGAAAACTAACCCGCATTTTATTTGGTAACAAACTATCGGTTACATTGCTATGATTACTATGTCAATCAACTATAAGGAACTAATGATGATTAAACAATGTTTTTACCGTGAAATGGTTGCTATCGGATATCACTGACGTTGGATTTGTCAGCGCGAACTGTCGGCATATAAATGGAAATTCAACATTTTAGTTTTGTCAGTGCTCACTTGTGAGCAATCCCTCGCTTTCGCTGACATTTGATTTGTCAGTACTTGTGTTACAATTTTTTTAATTTTAAATAGCGCTAACATTTAAATACCTGTGTCATAAAAGCCTAGAAATGTTTAACCCTAAACTAACATTGTGATAACAGTTCCAGGGTCGACCCAAAGTGTGAGCAAGGGGAGGGGGAGGCTAACTCCTTATTGACCCAATGGACAAATGTGGACCCAAATGGGAAATATGTGAAAAGGGGTTATAATGAGCAGAGGGGAGTGATGTATGTGGTGTTAGGAAGCGGGACCACAGAGCCAAAATTGAAGTTTCCCATGTAGTGCCACTCCTAAAGTTAGTACCCAATAAAGGGGATTCCATGGGATTGGGATACAAAACTAACTATGTCCCTACCCCTCTCTATCTTTGCTTCCCTTCTGAAGCTCGAACTCTTTTGGCCACTGTTGTTGCTCTTTGAAAAAATTGAACACTCCAAAGAAATCAATCTCAAGTGTGTATTCTTCATCTACCCATCGACTTCTTATAATCTTTTGTTGGAACTCCAATGACCAAGATTAAAACTTAATCAAGGGCTAAGATTATTTCCTAGTCGATCTGTGTGAGTTTCTAGATAATTCATACCTTTCTCAATTAACACTGTTTAATTAAACAAATTTCCCAAGTTTAGAATTGGGAAATATTAAAAAATAGGTTAATAATCTAATTTAGACAATTCTAGGTGGAATTTCTAGAAATGATTTCTAGGTTATGGAGAACTCGTGTTTTTGACATTTTACGAAGTGTTTAGAATAGAACACCTCCGATGCTACAAAAACTAACAGGGGGAGGTTGGAAAATAGAATGACCACACGTAGAGTATCATGGGGAAAGAGGTAACAGAGGGATGTAATCTACTCCACAGGATCCTTTCTTCATACAAAAGATAGAGATATCAACAATCAGGCATATCATCCTCATCATGGTCCTTATCATTCATATCGTGATTTATGGCCACCCTAGGGTTAGGAAGGGACACTGATGACATGGGGAGACACAACAAGCATGTTTCTCATGACGATCATATTCAGGGGAGAGAAAGGATTCTTTGCTACAAGAAGGGTTGAGGAAAGGGTCCTCATGTGACTCAACTACAACCCTAGGATTGTGAAAGAGACAAGGGTCCTATTGGTATCCTCATAATCAATGTCATAGTTAGGGACTGTTACCCACCATTTTGTGGGTGATATCCCTAGGAGTAATTTTTTCTCCATGATGGACCTCAACCGATAGCCAAAAACCTTGCAGCGCTCAACTAGCTCGTTGTGCCATTTCTCTGCTACTTGAGCCAGCCATGTGGTCCCTCACCCATCTGTATTGATCGTATGTTTGAAGTGGGCCTCCCGAACCTAAGGTATGTCTTGTCATTTGGTAATTGAGTATTGGGTTTACTTATCATGGACACTTCCAGGCATGGATTGATGGGGGGATTCAGTGGAAAAAGTGGGCTTAGTTTGTGCTTCTGTCCCATTGAAATATTTTGGATGTAACCCTTGGATTTTAGTCCCGTGGGATCTCCTTTACTCACCATTTGGTTTTAGGGTGGTACTACTTGGGAAACCCCAACTTTGTTTGTGTGGTCCCACTCCCTTATCCACATATACTACTTCCCTTCCATTCACTATACCCCCATTCATCATCTCTCCCACTTGTGTCCATATTGCCTCTCTGGGTCCACATAGGGTTAGCCTCCCCATTCCCTTGCCCTTGCCTTTGGTCAGGCTTGGAACGATGCCTCAGAGGTTGAAGAAGCTAAAAAGAAAAGTAAAAGCATAAATGGCCACATTCAATAGGAAAATGTACCACAAGATGCAAAATATGGTCGTGGCAAATATAATTAGCATGTGGGCAAAATCCAATACATGAACTCTACCCCATACCCATGGCCATCTCCTTGGTTCCATAGGCCCTAGATGAGCCTCCTTCATCATTCAGGAACCGATGATTGTCTCAACCCCCAAAGGGCAATGAGTCGCCCTACCAAAAAAGGGGTAATTACTGCTATATCTTACACATCATGCTCTTGCCCTTGAGCCCCGAGTAGTTAATCAAAGAAAAATCAGAAAAGGAAAAAAACATATACAGAAGGGTGGAAAAATCAAGACTGAGTCATCTCATGTACCACGATTTCTCCTTACTACACATTATACACCCAGGTGTGGGCTTCCCTTTCTCTAGCTACCCTTGTGCCCCGATATGTGGCCCGTGATTGCCCTTATCATTCCCTATTCCATTTCACCTCTTTATCACATGCCACCACCATTTGAGGGATGTGCCTTGGACATACTATCCCCTCTAAAGGTAGAAACCACCTCAAAATGTACCTAGCTAACCCCCATTTCACCTCTTTATCACATGCCACCACCATTTGAGGGATGTAACTTGGACATACTATTCCCTCTAAAAGTAGAAACCACCTAATAAAGTAACTGGCTAACCCCCTTTGTAGCTTGGATACATCAGCACATTCCAAAGCCCACCATGGAAGGGCATGCTATTATGAAGTGTCCACTTGTTTTCCATGGTTTGTAAGGTCTTTTACCTGATTACTTTAATGACTTTTTTTTACTGGAAGGCTAGGGGATGCATTGGATCTTATGCAGGATTCCAGATGGTGTCCATTTGGGTTTGGTCTCCCTATATGGGGTCCTAACCTCCAAGAGGGATACATTGGCACATAGAGGGTGTGTGTAGAGAGCCATGGGCCTCCACATCAGTAGACAACACTCCATGGATCCCCAGAGATGAGATCACTTCTTGGACGAAGAAGATTCATTTGGTACGCTATGCCCAATTGGCCCCACAAGGGCACCGAACACTTGGCAGGTGTCCCAAGACTTGTACGATGACATGGAAACATTCATTCCATCATCTGAGCCTTTGCAGATTGTTTACAGGCATCTTCGACTCATATGGAGACCCATGAGGTCGTTGATGTGCCCCCACACCCACTGGGAGCATGACAGGTTTATTATTTGGAGAACAAGGGGCCACCCACTTGTCCATCAATTTTGAGGATTTTATTCATCATTATGGCACTTATGGACCTCATCAGGCCTCTTGGAGGGCCCTACGACATGCATAGATTATTATTTGACCTCCTGAGAGACTTATTATTTCATTTGTGAGCTAGTTTTGTGGGTTTGTCACCAAAAGTTAGTTAATTTGCACATTATTTTATTTTTAGGGGCTAATGTAGGCCCATTAGGTAAATCAAACTCTTAATTGGTGTATAAATAGGAGTTAAATGGATTCATTTGTATAATCACTTGGATTGGGATCTCTCTCTCATTAGAGTATTGATTTTTGGTAGCATCGGAAGTGCTCTAAGTCTCAAAATGTGTGGAGAGGCTTAGGCACATGTATTCCAAAGAACCCATAAATCGTTTGTGAAAATTCCACTTAGAATTTGTTTTATTAAAATAATTAATCTCTAAGTTTTTCATTGATCTCTAAGGTCAATTATTGTAGAGTGAAGCAACCATTTTTCAAGGCAATTTCATTCACCCCAGCGACTCCCATATCATTAAGGACATAGCAACATGTTGACCACATATATTCCCGCCATACAAGGATCTCGAGATATCCCTCCTCGAAATCTATGAAGTATATGCGAACGTTCGATGGAGATCCACATTCTACAACCAATCACATGGTGAGGTTCAAGAGGTATCTTTCAAAGAAAAATATAACTCAACCTTGTGACCAAATGGAATTGTTTGTCCTATCCATTGTCCCCAGTATCGTTTGTCTTGAGTCACGTAAACCTAAAAGCATTCCTTCTCTTCTGATGTTGACTAAACACTTCTTGTTGCATGAAGGGCCAAGTTTCCAATCTCATGAATACTTATGCCAAATGTTGGATGTGGCCCATGGAAAATTTTAGGGGCTAATATTCACAGGTGGGATAATTTTTCACTATTTTTCCAAAAAAAAGATTCGCCAATTTCCCTTTTTTCTAAAAATGATTTGCCCAAATTTTAAAATATAAAATTATTTTACCTTAAAAATCGCCAACATTATATAGATACTATATATAAAATCCTTATAAAGTTGAATAATTTTACAAATATATGAAAAAATATTTTATAATTTGTATATTATGGACTAGTGAGATACGCCAATGTTTTAAACTTCAAGATAATTTTCCATCCTTAAAATTTTCCCTGATGTGGCCCTTCGAGAGGAGGAAGTTATTGAATATGGTTTTGTGCTTGAGGAAGAATGTCTCGATCCTTCTCCAAATCATCATGATCAAGTGATTGATGCGTACCTTGAGAATAGTACCGAAAATGACTCATGAATTGGAAAGCATGTCCTCTAAGGATAATGATAACGAAGATATAGACCCCGATAGCACTCTAGTGTTTCAAGAATGGATAATGGAATATGAGAAGTCTTGTAGGCATTTAATGGCTACATATAACTCCCAAGGGATTTTCTTCTACTATTGTGAGCAATTGAAAAGGCTCCGTAACATGAAGAGTGAATATAAAAAGAGTCATATCGATGACCTTCTTCTTGAAGCATTCTATCAGAATCATTTATTAAATACCTTGGATATCATTTTTCAAGAATGAATGAAGGGAGAAAAGTCTTCCATATCGAAAGAAGAGAATGAATGGCATCCTAACCAATACCAAATACATAGTGAAGAATGGGGTCATTCTGAGGAGGATCATGATAGTCAAATAAATGAAGAATGTAAAGTGACTTTTGGGTTGTTGATTGGGGAATTGGGTATGACTATAAAAATGAAGACCCCATGGTCTCTCAAATCTGTAAGAATGAACTCAGGAAAGAAGAAGATACTTCGCCCCCTCTGAACAACACTGTTGGCCCTTATGAAGTCCTTTCTAGTGATTGGAAGGGTCTCTTCTTTATGTTCCAAGATGATTCAATCAAAGAAGGGCCTTCCAAAATTGTGGATGATTTTGATGATTCTGTTGTAAAAGAAACTGAGAAAGAAACTTCCTTTAGCCATGCCACCGATACAAGGTTTTTATTCATGTTTGAGCATTCCTCCCCTTGTTATGTTCATGCCCCAAAAATGGATGTTTGCGACGAATTTTGTTCCCCTAGTTTTGATGAAGAGCTAGTTTCCCCTACGAAAAAACCAGAATTAGGGTTTTTTCCTAAATACAATGATGAGTCCACTTCTTGTTTTTCCAATGATCAAAATACTATCATCCTAAATATGTCCTAGTCATTTACTCCTTACCCTAAGGATGATAGGCTCAAGATAGTTCTTCATCAAAGATTCATATACTTGGTCATTGACATTTCCATCTCTTGGTTTGAGGATAAAATTAAATCCTCTCGACTGGTGTCTATTCCTTCTTCTAGTTTTCCTTTCTATGGCATATGGGTATCTTGTTTTCCCACGTTTCGCCCTCACAACCCTTCATATCATTATTCCCATTTGTATTGTCAAGTTCATTGCAAAAATAATCAGGGGAAGCGTGCATTCTTGTATTGATCAATTGACTTGTTGATTGCATTGGGCTTATGACTATACCCAACACTTGACATTGTATCACACACATGTTAGAGTAGGATGCATTGGTGATTTTTGCATTAGAACTCATAAAAGGCAAAAGACATATACAGAAGGGTCGAAAAATCAAGGCCCGGGCACCTCATGTACCACGATTGCTCCCTCCTACACATTATACACCCAGGTGTGGGCTTCCCTTTCTCTAGCTATCCTTGTCCCTTGATATGTGGCCCATGATTGACCTTCTCATTCCCTATTACATTTCACCTCTTTATCACAAGCCACCATCATTTGAGGGATTTACCTTGGACATACTATCCCCTCTAAAGGTAGAAGCTACCTAATGGGTACCTGGCTAATCCCCTTTGGATCTTGGAGACATTAGCACATTCCAAAGCCCACTATGGAAGGGCATGCCATTATGAAGTGTCTACTTGTTGTCCATGGTTTATAAGCTCTTTTACCCATTTACTTTATTGACTTTGTACTGGAAGGCTAGGGGACACATTAGATCTTATGCAGGATTGCAGATGGTGTCCATTTGGGTTTATTCTCCCTATACATGGTCCTAACCTCCCAGAGGGCTACATTGGCACATAGAGGGTGTGTGTAGAGATCCATGGGCCTCCACAACAGTAGACAACGCTCCGTGGATCCCCAGAGATGTTCAGATATTTCTAGAGATCCACCTCTTGGACGAAGAAGATGCATTTGGTACACTATGTCTAGCTGGCCTCATAGGTGCACCACACAATTGGCAGGTGTCCCAGGACTTTTACAATGACATGGAAGCATTCATTCCATCATATGAGCCCTTGCAGATGATCTACAGGCATCTTCAATTCATATGGAGACCCATGAGGTCATTGGTGTGCCCCCATGGAAGCATTCATTGCATCATATGATCCCTTGCAGATGATCTACAGGCATCTTCGACTCATATGGAGACCCATGAGATCATTGGTGTGCCCCCACACCCATTGAGAGCACGACATGTTTATTATTTGGAGAACAAGGAGCCACCCCCTTGTCTATCACTTTTGAGGATTTTATTCATCATTATGGAACTTATGGACCTCATTAGGCCTCTTGGAGGGCCCTACGACATGCATAGATGATTATTTGACCTCCTGGGAGGCTTATTATTTCATTTGTGTGCTAGTTTGGTGGGTTTGTCGCCAAAAGTTAGTTATTTGCACATTATTTTATTTTTAGGGGCTAAAGTAGGCACAATAGATAAATCAAACTCCTAATTGGTGTATAAATAGGAGTTAGATGGATTCGTTTGTATCATCACTTGGATTGGGATCTCTCTCTCATTAGAGAACTTCACATTTTTTCCTTGGTGGATATTTTTGGGCGATGGGTGAATTTTGATGTGTGGATTGGGTTTTTTTCTATCTTGGAGCTTTTTATATTGCAAATGTTATGTTGGTTGGATATATTCTCTAACATGTAAGAAGTTTAACATTATTTTTCATTTTGTTGCATACATTGGGACCTCGCTATTATTAGGGCTAGGGCTAATTGCTCCATGTATTTAATATGGAATTATGTGTCTATTTAGATTATTTATATGTATGGGCCATGTTGGATGAATGAAATGTCCTAGATATTGTGTTATCGTGATAAGACTACATCATTTGTAACGAAGTATAAATGCTTTAAAGTCACTTTTCTTCTCTTTCCTTTAACATTGGATGAAGCTGACTTTTGGAGCCTCCTTGAGCAAGAAACAAATCCGTCTTCACAATTCTCCTTGACTCCATATCCCCAAGAGGAATTAAGCACTGGTCCATCAAAGGGTGATCATTTCAACCCCATTTTCACCTTTTTCCTCTCTTTCCCAAGTCTGGCCTCATAGGTCACCTAGGGCATCAATTTCTTGGGAAACTGACCATAGAAAAAATTTGATCTCCTAGGCTCTACTACGTTGGTGGGTCCCCTAGGTATCCTCTGAATTTGAAGAAAATATGACTATGGAATCTCAGGATATCCCAAGCCCTAGGTTTAGGATCAAGTTTTTCCCTGATGTTCCCAAGGCTAGTACCTAATAGGATCAATTTGACATCTTTGGGTGAAATTTCTTGTTTGATCCTTTCCCCTCACCTTGGTCAAGTTAAGAATATCATTGCTTGCTAAAATTTATCCCCCAACCTGGGCTGGGTCCACTTGTCCTTGTGTGGTCCCATTTTTCGCCAAAGACTACTTATCAAGGACTACCCGGGAATTGAAGTTCCCTAGGGATTCTAGGGATTGGGAAATTCCTTACAAGCCATATTCGTCTCGCTCAACCCTCAAATCCTCATCTCCTCTCCCTAGAAAATCGCTTAAAAAGCAAGCAAGTTCCATTCTTCATCCTATCCTAGGGAAAGGGTCTAAGGGGTCACTTCTCATATATTTGTTGATAAATCCCTTATAAGTGTCTTCCTAAAACATCTTGTCTCCTCCCATTAATGAAAGTTCGTAAAGAGCAGGGAGCCTTAGTTGTGGTGACAGTGGGCTAAGTCTCCATCAGTGCCCTTAACCTAATATTTGCCCTCTTAGGAACCCCCTTTAGGTCCCCTGCTAGTTTGAGTGGTAACAGGGACCTTCTCAAAACAATTCCCATGAACCTCCCATTTCCCTTCTTTAATATGTAGGTAATAACTAATATCAATGTTTGCACGGGTTACAAGATCACTTGCTCCAAGGTCTTCAAAGAGTGGATTATCAAAAATAGTATCCTTGGAAAAGGTAGGGTTAACTTCAACTTCACTTTCCACAGACTCATCCTCCCTACCATACGTGTTCGAAAAATTATCTTTATCACATTTTTCGTCATGTGGACCCAGGGAGTATCCCTCCTTCGTGCTCATCATCTATATTCCCAAGGTCATCATGATGCTTAATGAAGGCTTCCTTTTAAATGTTTAGTGCGAGCACACTTGAAAATGTTTAACTAGGCCATCAAATAATTCCTCAATAGACGAGGTTCTCCTAGGTTTTTAATTATGCAACCATGAATTATGACCATGGAGGGATATCATGAACAACAGTACAAGGACATCTTGGTGGACCACTTGCATTTTTTGAAGTATGTGCGATAAATCTTTCTACATGATCAGTTATAGAGAGTGGATCACCATCAAACAAGGGCACCCCATGTACCATCCTCCCTGTGACATGATTAGGGTGCCCAGGGATGATAGTGATGTCTGAAACGGGAAAATCATCAAAGAAAGACATCCTATTGAGATATACATGTAAATTATGTTGGTGTTGGTAACTCACCTTGCCACCTACACCTACCTACAAGTTAGTAGAAAAAGCCTTCAACCCCACAAAGTGTGGTTGGTGGCAAGGAATTCAGAGAAGGGGTTGTCACCTACTCTCGACTCTCTCCATTTAAGCTATCTCCTAAGTTAGCTATGGGGGGTGGTCCCTAATAGGAAAACTAAGTTAAAGATTTTGAGTTTTTAGGATAATTGTTAGAGTGAAATTGGATTAATTTTAAAGATTTATGAGCATCTTTGCAACAATAATATCAAATCATTCAACCAGTGCCTTTAAATAAAATGCTCAAGAATAATGCTCAAAAGATGAGAATACAATAATCTTGAAATGGAAACAAAATATGTCAGCACAAGATATTTGCAGGATAAAATGATTAAAGGATAACCAAATCTCAATATTTAGACATATCTTGTCATAGTTCGAAACAACAACAAAAATTAGATGTTGAAGATGAAATTAAACTTTGCGAAATTAGAAAGTAAGCATCACACTACTTGCATGAGATTAACAACCATAAAAAGGGAAATGTGATGAAGAGTGCTCTTGGTTCAGTTTAGTTAAACTTTCTCTACAACAAATATTTCATTTCAACTCTTCAATCCCCAGACCTCACCCTCTCTTGAATTATGTGGATCTCACATTGAGGAGTCAATAGAAGAGTAGAGGGTCCCTAGAAGTCTATACAACCAACTTATGTTGGAGGTAAGTTTTAATGAGTTGCTTGTGTGAAATGAATGTTGATAAATCTCATTT
Source organism: Pinus albicaulis (assembly GCA_034641835.2). Classification (NCBI taxonomy): domain Eukaryota; kingdom Viridiplantae; phylum Streptophyta; class Pinopsida; order Pinales; family Pinaceae; genus Pinus; species Pinus albicaulis. Next base: position 1,223,736,949 of record CM076574.1, read on the forward strand.
AAATGATACATGCAAAATTTCCACAAAAAATGAGATGGTGCTTACTTGCAATAATAAAGAAACTTTGAGAGAAACAGATAAACTTATATGTGTTGTAGCATTTTAATGGCAAATGGAATGAAATAAGTTCTTATAAAAAGGGTGCTGCAATGGTTCCTCAACATGCATGAAGCATAATCATTAAATCAAATGGAATTTTTCCAAACATGCAAATTTCTTACACATAAAAAAAGAGATTTTGCTCAAGTTTGTAGCATTGGGGTTCATGCATGTAAGTTTAATTTAATCGAAATTTAGTTAGATGGATGTAGAGTGCATTAATTGTTAATTCATTAGCATGCATAAAACGAAAATCAGAAAATGAATCAATTCACCCAAGAAATTTCTTCCACTTCAACCAAGGAAGGGGGATGCCATGGGAAAAATATCCCAAACTCCCTCAATCAAAAAAAAGTTATTTTATTATTGATTACAAGTGAAGAAAACAACCTTTAAGAAGACTCTACCCAAAAGGAGGTCCTTCTACGAATAAAGAGCTTGGAAAAAAGACTTAATCTCCTTCTCAAAAATTGACAACACAACTTATGGAGAAAACCTTCAAAATATAAATTTTTTGGCTCCAAGGCCCACGACAAAGATCAAGTTTGCTGTTGTCCCAAAGGTGCTTATGGCCTCCCTAAAATCAGATTTTGAAGTAATGGAAGCCTTTCCATGCAAGGAGGATCAATTGTCTCTTGCCGTTTTTTCTTCAAACTCCTCGCTTTTCACGCTCAAGCTTGCGGGCTGCGAAATAAAATCAAATGTTAGGCTGAAATAAAGAGGATTTAAAATACAAATTAATGTACAAAGACACTAGCCCGAGGAATGGGAGCGAACCCCTATTCTTGCCTAGTTTAAAGAAACGCACTTGAAGTAGCAAATATGACTTTAAGACGCTCTACAAATGGAAAATTTTAGATTTTAAAAGTGGAAATAGATGATCAAGTAGCTAGAGAACGAGAAACTCCCTCTTTGTCTTCCTTTGATGCAAAACTTGGGGTTGAAAGTAGCTGAGTTTTGGATTGTTTTGAATCGAGGAGTGAGTTGATCTATTTGAGACTTCTCCCACGCCCGGATGGATTTCCTGCACACAATACGAATAAATCTTCCCTACACACTTAAACAAATATCAGTCTGCAAAAGGATTAGAGCATCATAATGAAATAGATAAACCAAACATTCTTCTGAATCTTCCCTACACACTTAAACAAATATCAGTCTGCAAAAGGATTAGAGCATCATAATGAAATAGATAAACCAAACATTCCTCTGAAAATAACTTGGCAAGCTAATTCCTAGAATAATACTCTAAATCAATGATGCATGCAAGATAGCTTGATAGCTTGCACGCATCAATCCAAGCAAGATGACAAATATAAACTAATATTGATCGAGCATATAAACGAATTCAAATGCAATAAAAATGGTATGGAAAGAAATCGCCTCATAATGCCAAGAGAACATCTGCTAAATAGCCCTTAAGTCTTGATTTTATTGATATACAAAAATGTCGGAGTTTCCTCAGGCCCAAAAGCTCATAACATGATACAATAATGAGAACCAAGGCTCATTTAAATAGGAAAATGGAAGCCAATCCCAATGATCAATCCATAAGATAAGTGGCACATAACTCTCAATCTCAGAGATAAGATGAGTCTCCAAGTGGTAGTCACAAATCTCCAAACTGCTGTAACGAATTACCTCTGCTGGCCTGTGAATATCTTTAACTAGCTGGTTGAATATGTTGGCTTCTAGCACACATAGAATAAGAGAAGAGTGGCTTGGTGGGGGACAAATCTCCCACAAAACTGAGCCAATCAAACCATCAAGTGCCAAGTGTAATCTCTATTATCCAATGAAATCAGTCAATGGTGTTGTACGAATCTTCCTCTTGCTGTGTATAATAAGTGATTGATATGATTGGCTGGTAGTGGAGAAGGTTGGGGACAAGACTTGTCTCATGTGGCAGTGTTGTTCCCCTCTAAATTGATTTTAAATCCACCTAAAAAAGATGCCTAACTAGTGCAGCGTATTCTTCTTTTGACTGGCTCTTACATAAGATTATGGGTGCCAACGAGTGGGAGACAAACTCTGACTCAAGTGTTAGTGTTGTCCCCACTATAAATCTGTCAAAATTATGCATAAAAAATGCAGCGTATCTGTCTCTTGAGCTGGCAGCCTATAGATGTTGGCAATTTGCTGCTAGTAAACTCAACGTAACTCTCATATTGATGTTGACACCTTTGAAAAATGAGTATAACACGCTGCTAACAATTTATGTACATGATCCACGTGTAGGCTATCAACAGTGATGCGTACAAGCCGAAGTAGACTGCGTGGAAGTTGCCAGCTAGAGCTGTGCGTTGACTGATTTGCGTGGAGTTGCGGTGAAGGACCTATGTACAAGTGTGATGGTATACTATACTTTACCACAGATTTCTCATAAACTTATGCCATCCGTTGATTTCCCTTGCTGCGTGAATTTCTGAGTGGGCCATCATGGATATTTCATTTTAGCATATGTGTAAATCTCCAAAAATTATGCGTACATTATGGAGATGTGAGGTGGGTCCATTTCCCATTCATTTTAATTTATAATTTCAACCTTATAATATGGTTGGCACTTAAAATTAAATCAACTTGATATAATTTTCATATGCTTCCACTTTTCCTTACAACTTGGAAATTTGTGTGCCTACCTAGCTGCTTATTGAGTTGGCTCACTTGCCACTTGGATTGGTGGGCCCTAGGATGCCCCATCATCATTGAAACTGCCACTTACTTTCCATGTCAAAATTTTGACTTATTTTGACTTCGGAAAAAATTCTAAAATTTTCTAATTATTCAATTGTTTTCGATTTTTCCTCATTTTTGCCACTAACATTAGGAAAATTGGCTTTTGATGGACTATAAGTCATTTTTTGACCCTCAAAGTGGGTCATAGGATAATGTTGGGTCTCTGAGGATGAATTTCTAGTGGTCACACGCCCCAGACATTTCCTAAGGCTACTTATTTACATCATTACATAGAAATTAATTAAAAAATCTCGTTTTGCGAGAAATTTTTAATTATTAAAAATGCTACTTAGACCTAGTCAAATTCCACGAAATTTCATAGATGACCTAGCATGGTAATATACATCGACTCTAGACACTAAGATGCGTTAGGCGCTCAACCTTCAAGCCGTCACCCCAGCTTTGAGGTAATGCAATGAGTGAAAAATCCTAGAAAATTATTCGTCGCTAAAAAGAAGGAATAATTAACCAAGTAAAAAAAACACTCCAAAGTGTACTCACTTGCTGATCGAGTCCCAAAATTCTAGGCCTGTTACATGGATTTATTTATCATGCTAGTGGCATTTATACAATATTCTCGTAGGGCTGCGGAATCTGAGGACTAAAGAAGAAAATGATAAGAAGAAGTAGAGTTTAAAAACTCTGTTGAACTGATGATATCTGATGATATATGATGGTACAAATGTCTTCTAGTTCATCCTTGGGCACGAAGTCTTCTCATTATCATCTTGTGCCACTCCAGTGGTCAACATTTGACTCCATATGGGAATGCATGCTAGATATGAAGTGATAGTGTGCAAGGACCTGGAATCTGCATCCACCAACCAAAGATATATATTAGCAGTATCCATTCAAAATAACATCAAATAAAATCAAGTACATAAATGGAAATTTATTCTAGGTAACATAAATAAAAATTTATTCATGAAATAAAACTACTTAAACAAAATTTACAAGGGATAGGTTTAGGAATATGATACACAGGATGCCCCATGGCATCAAATGTCTTCGGTGAAATCCATCTTGAGAACTTGCCTACTCATAAGCAAATCCATAAGCTCTTTCTCTGATGTGCCTTGTCCAACTCTGATTTATGGACCATGTTTGCCCCAATGTTAACCCGTTTGTGGCCATTAGATATACCAAACCTCTTCCTTTTCCTTTTTCGACTTTTGCTGCGTTGAGGCTTGATCCTACTCAAAACTAGTGGTTCATTTTTTATATCCTTCTTCTTTTTTCGCTTTTTTCTCTTCTTCCTGGTTAGTCGCGATGGCGATGATGATGCGATTACTGTCAATGCTACAACTCTGTCTTGAAAATGCTTTGATGGAAGATTTGAAGTACCCCCGCTCTTTGAGCTATGCCTAATCTCTTCGTTTTGAATCTGTTTTGTTAAGGGGGGAAGAAAATTTTTCAACACAACATCACTTCCTATCTGGCATGATCTATAGATAATCTCATTGTTGGGTTTCCTTGGATCCTCAACATGATATCTTTTCTCTAACTGTCTGACAAAGTTATTATTTGGCGTGGGGATGGTGGCATATGACAAATCCATTTGAAGGCTACCACCTAAATCTGATGCCCATTTTATTGATAGGAGGATTCCCCATGAATCAGGAACATCTATCAGAACAATATCCATAGTCATTATTCTGTCTGGGTATGCAGCTAGGAAAACCTGTAAATCTTTAATTATCCCACACACTTCAATTCTTTTAGAATCCATTGAACATATGTTGTGGTAGGGCCTAGATACCCTTAAATTCAGTTGCTCCATGACTTTCTTGGTCATGACATTTGATGAAGCCCCTTAATCAAGCATGTAGTTGTGTAAAAGACGATCATTCACTATTAAAGAAACATAAAATGCTAGATGATCTTCGTTCCCCATGTAACAGTTCATACTTTTCAATACAATTTTTTCATCTTCTGGTTCATTATTAGGCTTTTCTTCCCTTTGAGTAACTTCAATTGCACTTAGTAACTTGGCCCTTTGAGATGGTATCTTTAAAAGCTCTTTCACTGGGATAGAAACCTTTGCATTATTAACCCAGTTTCCCAAGTCAAAATTTAATTCTGAAGTAGGAGAAAAATTACTGTGATTATTCTGGTCTTGAATATCCCTTCTCTGATAAGTCATCCCTTTGTGTTTTGCCATAGCAATAATTTGTCCAGATGTAGGCTTTTCCCCAAAAATCTTAGTGACTTTGTCAAGATTTGCAATCATATTGTCAACCCCAAGATTATTAGGACTATGATCAATCTCTTGATCACTTTCAATGGTGATTTTCAACCCCATGATTATTAGGACTATGGTCAATCTCTTGATCACTTTCAATGTTGTATATTTGATCTTCCATGGAGAACATATTGATTTGATCTCTAGTTTCTACATGTTCATCTCCCAACATGCTACCTTCCATAATCCTCTTTACATATGGGCATGTGGCTTCTTCATGGAACTCATTACATGGCCTACAAAAAGGGGGAATTTGATCGACCATGTTGGTGGATTCTAGTGGATTTCAAGGCCTATAATCTTGTTGAGGGCCTTTATTCTTTTGCCATCCATTATTTGGCCTAGGTTGGAATCTTTGCACTTGCGATCTTTCCATGGCCACCAACCTACTTTGCATGGCTTGCATTTCTTTAGTGTGGTTTGCTTCCATACTCTTGATAAGTTGAGTTAATTACTTAATAGAATCATGCGTAGTGTCTTCCTTGGCCTTGCCTTTGGAATCATTCGATTTTGATGGCCCTCTAGTGAAACCAGGAATCTCAGATTTTCTTGATTGCTTTCTGGCCCTCTCCATTTTCAAGGCTTCAGTTTGAGCTACACCCAAAGTTGCAGGCTCCTTTCTTCTCAACTCATAAGCAATGTCCACACCAAAAGCATCTAAATATGAGCATAAGAGAAATTCAGCCGAAGGTTTAACAGTTTCAGGCATGCTTTTAACCAATTCATTGAATCTTTTGTTAAACTCCTCCATGGTTTCATTCTCATTATTCTTTATGGTGCTAGTGGCACTGATTAGATGACTATTCTCTCTTCTCTCTCCATACTTTCCCATGAAAGCATTAAGAATCGCTTGTAAAGAATCATAGGATTTAGCAGGTTGCTTAGTGAACCAATCGAGAGTGCATCCTCTTCCAAAGAGAGAACTAAAAGCCTCATCTTTACATCCTCATAGTTAGCAACGTTACACCACTTAAAGATGCAAACATTAAAGTTCTTCACATGTGATGTAGTGCTAATGGCATTCTTACCTTGAAAAGAAGGCAACCTTTCAATAGCCTCGTCAGGGATATTGTGAGGATAGCCATGCCATTAATGTTAGTAAAGTTACAAGGAGAAAAAATATCAGTCATGATGTTAGGCTCAACTTGTTCTTGAAATAGCAAATGAATGTCAGAAATAGCCTCTTGCCCAAGACTAGCAAGAGCTCTACTATGAGAAAGTCTATTTAACCTCTCTCTGAAAACCCTTTCAGGATTAGGAGAGGGGCTACTAGACCACTTGAATTTATCCTAGTAGAGACTTTTGCAAAATTAAGATTGAGTGGAGTCGCCACTTGAGCAAGAATCTAAATCTAAAATTCAAATATGCCAAAACTTAAAGTTAGTTGCTATCCCAGGCACAAGAAGAGTTGTCTTCAGCAATGACACCAAAAATGTGTTAACTCTCCTTGCCGCCTACACCTAGCTACAAGTTAGTGGAAAAATCCTTCAACCCCACAAGGTGTGGTTGGTAGCAAGGAATTTAAAGAAGGGGCTGTCACCTACTCTTGACTCTCTCCGTTTAAGCTATCCCTTAAGTTAGCTATGGGGGGTGGTCTTTAATAGAAAAACTAAGTTAAATATTTTGAGTTTTTAGGAGAATTGTTAGAGTGAAATTGGATTACTTTTAAAGATTTATGAGCATTTTATGAACAGCTTTGCAATAATATTATCAAATCATTCAACCAGTGCGTTTAAATAAAGTGCTCAAAAATAATGCTCAAAAGATGAGAACACAATAATCCCGAAATGGAAAAAAAAGATGTTAGCACAAGATATTTGAAGGATAAAATGATTAAAGGATAACCAAATCTCAATATTTAGACATATCTTGTCATAGTTCGAAAGTGCTCAAAAATAATGCTCAAAAGATGAGAACACAATAATCCCGAAATGGAAAAAAAAGATGTTAGCACAAGATATTTGAAGGATAAAATGATTAAAGGATAACCAAATCTCAATATTTAGACATATCTTGTCATAGTTCGAAACAATAAAAAAAATTAGATGTCGACGATTAAATTAAACGTTGCGAAATTAGAAAGTAAGCATCACACTACTTGCATGAGATTAACAACCATAAAAAGGGAAATGTGATGAAGAGTGTTGTTGGTTCATTTTAGTTAAACTTTCTCTACAACAAATATTTCAATTTAACTTTTCAATCCCCAGACCTCACCCTCGCCTGAATTATGTGGATCTCACAGTGAGGAGATGAGTCTATAGGGGAGTAGAGGATCCATAAAAGTCTATACAACCAACTTATGTTGGAGGTAAGTTTTAATGAGTTGCTTGTGTGAAATGAATGTTGATAAATATCATTTAAATGGTACATGCATATTTTCCACACGAGATGAGATGGTGCTTATTTGCAATAATAAAACAAACTTTGAGAGAAACAAATAAACTTATATGTGTTGTAGCATTTTAATGGCAAGTGGAATGAAATAAGTTCTTATAAAAAGGGTGCTTCAATGGTTTCTCAACATGCATGAAGCAAGCATAATCGTTAAATCAAATGAAATTTTGCCAAACATGCGAATTTCTTACACATTAAAAAAAATATTTTGCTACAAACTAACCCAAGAAATTCCTTCCTCTTCAACCAAGGAAGGGGGATGCCATGGGAAAAATATCTCAAGCTCCCTCAAGCAAAAAAAGTTATTTTATTATTGATTACAAGTGAAGAAAACAATCTTTAAGAAGGTTTCCCAAAAGGAGGTCCTTCTACAAATAAAGAGCTTAGAAAAAATGCTTAATCTCTTCCTCAAAAATTGACAACACAACTTAGGGAGAAAACCTTCAAAATATAAAATTTTCAAGGCTCCAAGGTCCACGGCAAAGATCTGTTGTCCCAAAGGTGCTTACGGCCTCCCTAAAATCAGATTTTGAAATAATGGAAGTCTTCGCATGCAAGGAGGATCAATTGTCTCTTGCTATCTTTTCCTCAAACTCCTCACTTTTCACGCTCAAGCTTGCGGGCTGCGAATGAAAATCAAACATTAGGTTGAAATAAAGAGGATTTAAAATACAAATTAATGTACAAAGGCACTAGCCCAAGGAATGGGAGCGAACCCCCATTCTTGCCTAGTTTAAAGAAACACTCTTGAAGTATAAAATATTACTTTAAGACACTCTAAGTGGAAATAGATGATCAAGTAGCTAGAGAACGAGAAACTCCCTCCTCTCTAAAATCAGATTTTGAAATAATGGAAGCCTTCGCATGCAAGGAGGATCAATTGTCTCTTGCCATCTTTTCCTCAAACTCCTTGCTTTTCATGCTCAAGCTTGCGGGCTGCGAAAGAAAATCAAATGTTAGGCTGAAATAAAGAGGACTTAAAATACAAATCAATGTACAAAGACACTAGCCCAAGGAATGGGAGCGAACCCCCATTCTTGCGTAGTTTAAAGAAACACTCTTGAAGTAGAAAATATGACTTTAAGACACTCTACAAATGGAAAATTATAGATTTTAAAAGTGGAAATAGATGATAAAGTAGCTAGAGAACGAGAAACTCCCTCTTTGTCTTCCTTTAATGCAAAACTTGGGGTTGAAAATAGCTGAATCTTGGATCACTTTGAATCTATGAGTGAGTTGACCTATTTGAGACTTCTCCCACGCTCGGATGGATTTCCTGCACACAATACGAATAGATCTTCCCTACACACTTAACAAATATAAGCCTCCAAAAGGATTAGAGCATCATAATGAAATAGATGAACCAAACATTCCTTCGAAAATGACTTGTCAAGCTAATTTCTAGAAGAATACTTTAAATCAATGATGCATGCAAGATAGCTTGCACGCATCAATCCAAGAAAGATGGCAAATATAAACTAATATTGACCAAGCATATAAACGAATTCAAATACAATAGCAATAGTATGGAAAGAAATCACCTCATAACACCAAGAGAACATTCGCTAAATAGCCCCAAACTCTTGATTTTATTACTATACAAAAATGACAGAGTTTCTTCAAGCCCAAAAGCTCATAACATGATACAATAATGAGAACCAAGGCTCATTTAAATAGGAAAATGGAAGCTAATCCCAATGATCAATCCCTAAGATAAGTGGCAGATAACTCTCAATCTCAGAGATAGGCTGAGTCTCCAAGTGGCAGTCAAAAATCTTAAAACTGCTGTAACAAATTACCTCTGCTAGCTTGTGAATCTCTTTAACTAGCTGGTCTAATATCTCGGCTTCTAGCACACATAGAATAAGAGAAGACAAGTGTGCCTTGGTGGGGGACAAATCTCCCACAAAACCGAGCCAATTAAACCAAGTGCCAAGTGTAACCTCTATTATCCAATGAAATTCGTCAATGGTGTTGTACGAATCTTCCTCTTGTTGTGTATATTAAGTGATTGTTATGATTGGCTGGTAGTGGAGAAGGTGGGGGACAAGGCTTGCTTCATGTGGTAGTGTTGTCCCCCTCTAAACTGATTTTAAATCCACCTAAAAAAGATGCCAAACTAGTGCTAAGTATTCTTCTTTTGACTGGCTATTACATAAGATTATGTGTGCCAACGAGTGGGAGACAAACTCTAACACAAGTGTTAGTGCTGTCCCCACTATAAATTTGTTAAAATTATGCTTAAAAAATGTAGCGTATCTGTCTCTTGAGCTGGCAGCCTATAGTTGTTAGCAGTTTGCTGCTAGTAAATTCAATGTAACACTGCTCTCAAATTGATGTTGACACCTTTAAAAAATGAGTATAACAGTGATCCGGATTTATGCAGGAATGCAACAAAATATGCATGTAACCATAAATACAAAGATGCCGAGGAAATAACACTTCATTTCATTAATATCAAAGAACCGAAATTTGCTTACAGACAGAATGGAAATAAACTAGCTAGGGCGTTGGTAGCTTATCTCTGAGAAGAGATGTGGCGGCTACAGGCCTCTGAACTGAGTTACAATGAGGCTTGAGGGCCTATTTATTATTTAGAAACAATGGAAAACCCTAAACATCCAAAACCTTAACCCTAGGAGATGAAGCACCAAAACTATGGGCCCCGTTTGGGTAAATTGGTGTTTCAACTTCCCAGGGATGTAACTTTGGCATACAATCTCCGTTTGATGCGAACCATACTTCGTTAGAAAGATCTATCCGAGGACTACAACTTTTGATGTGAGAAACATGGGTCCATGTTTTCCCAAAAAACGTCGTTTAGGGCCTCAAAACGGCTCTGAAAGTTTAGGACCCGAAAAACTGCAAAAATAGTAAGTTGTGCTGAAATTGAAAAAATGAAAGAGACAATGGTGGGGCCCCAAGTGGAATAGGCGAGTGGACACCAATATCCACCTCGATCAAACAGGCTGCTAACAATTTTTGTACATGATCCATGTGTGGGCTATCAACAATGATGCATACAAGCTGAAGTAGACTGCATGGAAGCTGCCAACTAGAGCTATGCGTTAACTGATTTGCGTGGAGCTGCGGTGAAGGACTTGTGTACAAGTGTGATGGTATACTATACTTTACCACAGATTTCTCATAAACTTATGCCATCCGTTGATTTCCCTTCATGAATTTTTGAGTGGGCCAACATGGATATTTCATTTTAGTATGTGTGTAAATCTCCAAAAATTATGCGTACACTATGGAGATGTGAGGTGGGTCCATTTCCCATTCATTTTAATTTATAATTTCAACCTTATAATATGGCTGGCACTTTAAATGAAATCAACTTGATATAATTTTCATATGCTTCCACTTTGCCTTACGACTTGGAAATTTGTGGGCCCGCCTAGTTGCTTGTTGAGTTGGCTCACTTGCCACTTGGATTGGTGGGCCCTAGGATGCCCAATCATCCTTTAAGCTGCCACTTACTTTCCATGTCAAATTTTTGACTTATTTTGATTTCGGAAAAAATTCTAATTTTTTCCAATTATTCATTTTTTTTTTCGATTTTTCCTCATTTTTGCCACTAACATTAGGAAAATTGGCTTTTGAGGGATTATAAGTTGTTTTTTTGACCCTCAAAGTGGGTCCTACGATAATGTTGGGTCTTTGAGGATGAATTTCGAGTGGTCACATGCCCCAGACAGCCACTTATTTACATCATTACATAGAAATTAATTAAAAATCCTGTTTTGCGGGAAATTTTTAATTATTAAAAAATGCTACTTAGACCTAGTCAAATTCCGCGAAATTTCAGATATGACCTAGCATGGTAATATACATTGACTCTAGAGACTAAGATGCGTTAGGGGCTCAACCTTCAAGCCGTCACCCCGGCTTTGGGGTAATGCAATGAGTGAGAAAACCTAGAAAATTATTGCCGCTAAAAAGAAGGAATAATTAACCAAGTAAAAAAAACACTCCAAGGTGTTCTCGCTTGCTGATTGACTCCCAACATCCTAGGCCTGCTACATGGCTTTATTCATCATGATAGTGACATTTATCCAATATCCGTGTAGCGCTGCAGAGTTTGAGGACTGAAAAAAAAAATGATAAGAAGAAGAAGTAGAGTTTAAAAACTCTATTGAACTGATGATATATAATGGTACAAATGTCTTCTAGTTCATCCTTGGGCATGGAGTCTTCTCATTATCATCAGGTGCCACTCCAGTGGTCAACAGGTGTCACCAGGGTGAATTTAGAGATGCCTAAAGAAATGCTTGCTCCACCCTACAAGCATTCACAAAGTTCAATGAAGAAATATGGGTTCGTTCTTCTAATTAAGTCACCCAGAATGATATATGAATGATGTCGTAAGAGAAACAAGACACACATCTCGTGTCCCCGACAACGACGCCAAAAATGTTACCAGGGTGAATTTAGAGATGCCTAAAGAAATGCTTGCTCAACCCTACAAGCATTCACAAAGTTGAAAGAAGAAATATGGCTTCGTTCTTCCAATTAAGTCGCCCGAAATGATATATCAATGATGTCGTAAGAAAAATAAGACACACATCTCGTGTCCTTGACAACGGCGCCAAAAATGTTACCGCTCAATCTAGCATGGGTCCTAGGAGGGGTTCCATAGGGACAACTGACCAAGTGATAACAATGGGACAAGGACCCACCATCACCTTAGTCAATGTCCCTTGCTCTTTACGGACTTTCACCGATGGGAGGAGTCTCGATATGGAGGAAATCACTTGAATTGTTGATTTTTTATGTACTTTCGACAAGTGGTTTCCCATGGGTTAGTCTCAACCTAGGGAAAAGTGTTCAAAATAATTTTTTTCCTAAGTGTGACTTTATAAAGTGAAAGTGACTTCATAAGTGGTAAAATCAATGTTAAATTATAAAGTGAAAAGTGATTTTAGACATAAAGTACAATGTGGGTACTTTATTTAATAGGTGAGTTAAAAAATAGAAAGTGAGAATTAAATGCACATTTATTCTCATCCCTTCATCTAAATGAATCTGAGCCCCTAGATCTTAGGGTTGCCCAAAATTCATTTAGGGAAACAAAAGGGGGAAAATAAAAGAGAGATTGCATTCATTCTTCATGAGTAGATTGTAGAAAGGAGGCTGAGGGTTGGAGAAAAGTTAAGGAGAAATTTGTTGTAGCAAGTTGAAGGAGTGATTACTGGGCAAAGATGGGCACAGAAATCAAGGCATAGAAGACAACATAAGGTACAGTACGAACATCTTTTAATGCTGTGAGCTGCACGCAGTTCAAGAGAAGTTATTGAATTTTTTTATATTTTTTATATTTTTTATTTTATTTTTATTTTTAAATCCATACAGTGGTACAGAAATCCGTACAGTTCGTATGGAATCCATACAGTACAGTCCGTATCTGTAAAGTACATATTTTCAGCTTCAAGTGGGCATGGAAATCGAGGCAAAGTGGGCACGGTTTTGAAGGAGTTTCGGGCTGAAGAGATGAGTTGTATTTTGCTGTTTTGTTTTGTCTGCAAATGTGTTTTTCGTGAACTTGAAAGATAAATAAATGTGAAGAGCTCTCTAACAGGTTTTCCCCGGAGAAGATTGAAGGGGTTTTGCTTGGGTCTAAGTTGACCAAAATCTGTTTATTTTTATGTGTTGCTGGTCTATTTATGTCCATATTTATTTTTAGCATGTGTTGACAGTCCCATGTGTTTTAATTTGAAAATTTCATTTCCAAAATTCTATATGTTGAATGTATGCTTATGGGAAAGGGAATTTAACTGAATGGGAGTGATAAGGTGAAATTAAAACCAGGTTGGGATTGCAGGAAACTTTTTAGTCATCAAATTTCAACATGGTATCAGAGCTACAGGCTGAAAATTGCAGTTTGAACAACAAACAATAGTTTGGGACAACAAACAGTGGTTTGGACAACAAACTAAATTTAAACTCAGTTTGGACAACAAACTGATATTTTGGGACAACAAGGTGAAATTTTACACAGACTGAACTTTTGGGACAACAAGTTGTGTTGGGAAGTTGATTTCTCCATTTTCTTGGTTTTGTAAATTTTGGACAAGAGGACAGACTTCTTAAGGATAGAGGACATACTGGATGGGATATCCAACTATGTTGTTTGGAAGGACATAATTCAGACTGTGTTTACGGAGGTACCAGTTTGGGACATAGTGCGGCAAGAGTTTGTACCTCCTACTGCTGCAGATGATCTTGTTGAATTCACAAAAAATAATGCAAAGGCAAAAATGATTTTGATGGATAGTTTGAAGGATCATGTGGTTACTCAGGTGAGAGGAAACACATATGCATATTAGATGTGGACAACTCTAACCACTCTCTATCAGAGTGTCAATGAGAGTAGGAAGATGGTACTCAAAGAACAATTCAAGAACATCAGGATGACAAAGGCTGAAAGTGTAGTTCATTATCTTGGTAGGGTCAAATAGGTACGTGATGATTTGACTGCTATTGGTGAGGTAGTTTCACCCACAAAGTTAGTCAGGATAGCTGTAGTGGGACTTCCTAAGTCTTGGGAGGTCTTTGGAGATGTTGTTACCTCTAAGGAGAATATTCCCAATTGGGATAGATTTTGGGATGATTGTGTGCTGCATGAGATACGAACGATTGGCAATGGTGGGGTGAAGATAGCAGATGAGGAGGATGTAGCCTTGACAGCCAGGCAGAAAAACAAAGGGAAGGCCAAGAAAGGGGCCTCATCAGATGGGGCTAAGGGAAAGGAGGAGGAGAAGAAGAAAGATACAGATATGTCCAAATTCAAATGTTGGGCATGTCAGAAAATGGGACACTATGCTCCTACGTGTCTCGAGAGGAAAAACAAGGGGAGGAACGGTACTGCAGCTTCAGCAGAGGTGGAGCAGTTTGCTTCATAGTTTGACAGGGATTTTGCATTTATTACTTCTACATCTAGTAGGAGTACATCATCGGATGTGTGGTACATAGACAACGGGGCTTCCCGCCATATGATAGGTGCACGAGAGTTATTTTTAGAGCTTGCAGAGAGGGCACTTCATATTGATATTGTACTAGGAGATGACTGCACTGTGAGAGTTGTTGGTGTGGGGACTGTGACCTTTGAGATGGAGTCTTTGCCTCCTTTGAAGGTCATGGATGTTTTGTATGTTCCGAGGATGAAGAAGAACTTGATTTTAGTGTCTACTATGGAGGAGAAGGGGTTTGACGTCACTTTCTCAGGAGGGCAGGTATTGATACATCCCAGGGGAGCTTCCATCACTTTGGCCAAAGTGATTGGAGTTCGCTCTGGGAAACTATACAGGTTTAGTTTTCAGTTGGCAGGAGCATTGGTGAGTAGCACATCTGGTAGTACTCACACTAGTACCACCAACAGTAAAGACTTGTGCAAGTTATGGCACGCGAGGATGGCGCATATTCATCATGGGGCTTTGGGAGTTCTGAGGGAGATCACTACTGGAGTTCCTGATTTCAGTGCCGAGCATTATGAGGTCTGTAGAGGGTGTGCTTTGGGCAAGTACAACAAGTTACCATTCCCAGCGAGTGACAACAGATCTACAAGTATATTAGACTTGATTCATACTAATGTCAGTGGTCGTATGTCTCATGTGTCTCTGGGTGGTTATGAGTATTATGTTATATCCATTGATGACTACTCTAGGAGGACTTGCATATATTCCTGAAGACCAAGGGTAAGGTCTTCAGTCGCTTTATAGATTTCAAAGCTCTTGTGGAAAAGCAGACAAGAAGGAAGATTCGGGTCTTGAGGTCAAACAATGGTGGTGAGTACACCGATGGTGGGTTTTTTGACACTTTTGTGCACATGAAGGCATTAGGAGAGAGTTCACAGTTCCTTACAACCCCCAACAGAATGGGGTGTTTGAAAGGAAGAACAGAGCTATTGTTGGGGTTGCTAGAGCGATGATTCATGATCAGGGGTTGCCTTTGTTTTTGTGGGCTGAGGCTTGCATTACTATTGTTTATCTTCAGAACAAGAGTCCTCACAAAGGATTGGGGAGTATGACTTTGGAGGAGGCTTTCACTAGAGAGAAGCCTCATGTGGGACATCTTCGTATCTTTGGATGTCTCACATATTCTTATATCCCCAAGGAGTAGAGGACGAAGTTGGAACCCATTGCAGATAAGGGTATCTTTATGTGTTACAACAAGACTTTGAAGGCCTATCAGATCTTCATTCCTTCTAAATGGAGAGTGGTGATTAGGAGGGATGTGAAGTTCGAGGAGGAGAGGGCCTATAGGAGATCACGGGAGTATGATGAGAGAGAGTCACAAACTTTTCCTCAGCAGGGAGGTCAGGTACAGGGAGCAGGACCTCCGGGTTCTGGATTGACTGGTACAGGAGGTACTTCAGTGTTAGTGACATCTGGGGCACCAGTGGCGAGTTCACTGAGCACTTCTTTAGGGAGTCCACTAGTACAAAGTTCACATGACACTTCAGCTGACACAGGCATAGGTGCTGATATAGGTTCTTCGAGGACAGGTGTTGGTACAGGCACACCAGGGTCAGTTGGCAGACCTTCAGGTTCACCAGACTGGGGGGCAGAGGATGAGGTTCCCTATGGGGAAGCTTCTTCAGGGAAGAGGAGGCCCAAGTGGCTTCAAGACACCTTGAAGGAAGCAGAGTCTGTTGGTCCTCCAAAGAGGGTGAACAAGGAGAGTGTGCTACCCGAGCAGTTTTGTAGTTATGTAGCTAAGGCTACCAACATTGTTAACTCTGAGTCTACTAGATATGAGGAGGCTACTAGCCAAGAGGTATGGAGAGAGGCTATGGTGGAGTATGCCTCTATCATTAAGAGCAATGTTTGGTAGGTGGTGCCTAGGCCTGAGGGCAAGTCAGTTGTGACTTCCAGGTGGCTCTACAAGATCAAGCATATTGCGGATGGCAGCATTGAGAAGTTCAAGGCAAGGTTTATGGCTAGAGGGTTCTCACAAATAGAGGGAGTTGACTTTTATGAGACCTTCGCTCCTGTAGCTCGGTACTCTTCTATCCGGTTCCTTATTTCTTTTGCTGCAGAAATGGGTTGCCAGATCCATCAGATGGATGTGAAGGCCACATTTCTAAACGAAGTTATAGAGGAAGAGGTGTATGTTGGGCAGCCACAGGGCTTTGAGGTACTTGGGCGGGAGACCGATGTATGCTGGTTGAGGCGAGCACTCTACGGACTTAAGCAAGCTCCGAGAGCTTTGTATTTGAGGATTGATACTTACTTGCAGCAGATGGGTTTCACGAAGAGTGATGCAGATCCGAACCTATACTACATTGTTGTAGGGGATGATCCACTCATTCTTGTGCTATATGTTGATGACTTGTTCATTACTGGGGCAGAGAGATTGATTAGTGGTTGCACAAAGGATCTTGCTAAGGAGTTCGAGATCAAGGACATTGCGCTGATGCATTACTTTTTGGGGCTTGAGGTGTGGCAGGAGGAGGGGCGTATCTTTTTGGGGTAGGGGTAGTATGCTGTGGATGTGTTGAGCAGATTTCACATGGCAGACTATAGACCCATGTCTACACCTATTATCGCCAACATGAAGAAGCTTCATGCTTCATATTCTAGTTTGGTGGATCCCACATTGTATAGGCATCTTATTGGGTTCTTGATGTATCTAGTCAACACTAGGCCAGATATATGCTTTACAGTGAACACACTTAGCCAGTTCATGGTTGAGCCCAAGAGGGTGTACTTCGTAGTTGCAAAGCACATTCTTTGCTACGTGCAGGGTGTTGTTGATTATGGTCTGGACTATAGGCGGGGAGAGGGAGTGAGGTTGGTAGGTTACACAGATTCAAATTGGGCAGGGTTTGCTTCTGACAGGAAAAACAATACAGGGTGTTGCTTCGGCATTTGTGTCATGGTTCAGTCGAAAGAAAAACTTTCTTTGAGCTCTTCTGAGGCTGAGTATATGGTTGTTAGCCAGGCTAGTTGTGAGGCCATTTGGCTTCGCAAGTTGTTGTATGGCCTATTTGATCAGGAGTTGAGACCGACAATTATTCAATGTGATAATCAGAGTTGCGTTAAACTCATAGAGAATCCAATGTTTCATGACAGGTCAAAACACATTGACATCAGATATCATTTCATCATGGACTATGTTCAGAAGGGGGCAGTGAAGCTGGAGTATATATCGACAGATGAGCAGGTGGCCGATGTTCTCACGAAGTCCTTGCCAAGAGGTAAGCATATCCATTTTAGGGACAAGATGGGTGTGGTGAGAAACACTTTCCTTGGTAAGAGGGAGTGTTGATTTTTAATGTACCTTGGACAAGTGGTTTCCCATGGGTTAGTCTCTACCTAGGGAAAAGTGTCCAAAATAATTATTTTCCTAAGTGTGACTTTATAAGTGGTAAAGTTAATGTTAAATTATAAAGTGAAAAGTGACTTTAGAGTTTAGACATAAAGTACAATGGGGGTACTTTATTTAATGGGTGAGTTAAAAAAAATAGAAAGTGAGAATTAAATGCACATTTATTCTCATCCCTTGATCTAAATGAATTTGAGCCATTAGATCTTAGGGTTTCTCAAAAGTCATTTAGGGAAACAAAAGGGGGAAAAGAAAAGGGAGTCTGCATTCATTCTTCATGAGCAAATTGGAGAAAGGAGGCTGAGGGCTGGAGAAAAGTTTTGAAGGAGAAATTTGTGCAACAAGCTGAAGGAGTGATTTCTAGCAAAGCTGGGCATGAAAATCAAGGCATAGAAGACAGCAAAAGGTATAGTACAAACATCATTTAATGTTGTGAGTAGCACGCAGGTCGAGAGAAGTTTTTGATCTTTTTTTTTTTTAAATCCATACAGTCTGTACAGTGGTATGGAAATCTGTACATTACAGTCTGAATTCGTACAGTACATATTTTCAGCTTCAAGTGGGCATGGAAATTGAGGCAAAGTGGGCACGGTTTTCAAGGTGTTTCGGGCTAAAGAGATGAGTTGTATTTTGCTGTTTTATTTTGTCTGCAAATGTATTTTTCCTGAACTTGAAAGATAAATAAATTTGAAGAGCTCTCTAACAGGTTTTCCCAGGAAAAGATTGAAAAGGGGTTTTTCCTGGGTCTAAGTTGACCAAAATCTGTGTGCACTGTGCATTTTTATGTGTTGCTGGTCTGTTTATGTACATATTTATTTTCAGCATGTGTTGACAGTCCCATGTGTTTTAATCTAAAAATTTCATTTCCAGAATTCTATATGTTCAATGTATGTTCATGGGAAAGGGAATTTAACTGAATGGGCGTGATAAGGTGAAATTAAAACTGGATTGGGATTGCATTGCAGGAAATTTTTTAGTCATCAAATTTCAACATGAATAATAGGATCAATGACAAGGTATAATGTGATTTCTGTTGAGATTGTGGGTAGCATCGGTTGTGCTCTAGATCCGAAACTTTGTGGATGGGCTAGAACACATGAGATCTCCAAGACCTAGAAATCGTTTGGAGAAATTCCACCCGGTGTGAAAGTTATTCTATTAATTAATTATTTTAATGGAGACCCTAAGTCTAACTTAGGGAAATTAAATAATTAAAGGGAATTAATTTAAACATGTGGGTGAGAATGTTCTAAGTAACACGGATAAAGTCTTTTCTAATCTTAGCCATTGATTACAGATTAGATCACGGCCATTGATTTCTCAATGAGAAAAATATTAAAGGAAGGATTAAAGTACAAAGCGGTAGCACTTGAGCTAAGTCGAAATTCTGGGATATGGTTTGTTGAGAATTTTCGAGTGAGCTTGCAGTGCTTGTGAGGGGCAGATCGACGAGGGATTGTTCTGATCTGAGGTCGAGAATACAAAGGCAGAGAGGCGGATCTGTACCAGGCAGCGCAAAGACCAGCAGGAGGGACGCAACCCAGCCAGGCTCACGCAGAGGCAGCGCAGAGGTTGACGCAGGGCCTTCAGGGTGACGCAGAGGCAGCCCTGAGCCCGGAAGGGTGACGCAGGGGCAACCTGTGCTGTGTAGAGGTTGCGCAGTGGCTACGCTGGTAGGGGAGGCTAACGCAGAGGCTGGAGGAACAACGCTGGGGTTCCAGTGGGCCAAAAAGGGCTCATATTCAACGTATTTCAGAGGAGTGCTTCCTCAACTGAATCAACCATATTTTTGTCTTCGAGTGATAGGTACATCTGCCGTGAAATTCTCTGTTGGGCAAACCATTACTGGTGTCCTTGATTTTATTAAGATATCCTGCTTAATAAACAAACCCTCTAAGAGATGCTGCACCGGTTTTCCCGCATTGGGTTTTTCCGGGGACATTGTCCAAAAAATATTGTGTCCTTTGTCATGTGTGCGCTATGCTTCAGTAAATGATCTGTATATATGTGTAGGTTGCAGTTGTATTTGCTTTGATATTTTACTGAATATTCAGAAAATAACTTGTTAATTAAATAAAACAAGTAGGAGAAGTAAATCAAGATATTGTAGTAGGGTTTCTATATTAAGAAATTTTTACACCTAGGCCCATTCAAAGGAGAGGCTTAATTAATGGTTCAAATACTTTAATAAAATTTGAAAGGCTCCCCAAGAAAGACCTATGAAGGATGACCTTCGGCTTAGGAATATTAAAAAATGATGAATGCCTAAGATCAAAACTTCCAAAATCCCTCACTTGTGATTGATGTGTTTATAGGGTTCAAAGTGAGGCAAGGATGGCTCATTCAATGGAAATATTCAATTAAAGGGTGAGCTTTGGGAGAAGCGAGGGTGACTTTCCATGAAAATCCCCTTGAGAGAAATACTATAAGAGACCAAGGGTTGAGAGAGATACCTTGGTAAAGTCTCATCCAATTATCACCTATATTTAAGAGAAAAGGTTTTGAGTGATGAAATACAAAGTGAAAACCTTCAAGAAATCCCCAAGTCAAAGCAACTTCAAGGGTTCCCTCTTGGTCTGGTAGCTAGGGCATAAATTTATTTGAAATTTCATTGTCGGAAATCGTTCAAAACTAGAGGATTCCTAGAGAAGACTTAAATGAAGAAACTTGTCGGGATGGAATCCTAAAATTCCTCCCTAAAATTTCGCACCGAGCCCTAGAAAATCTCCTTATCCTTAGGGGATGAAGAAAAGAGGAAGAAAAGAGGTGAAATAATGATATTTTGTTATGTTAATGTGATCACCAAGGATTTAGGACTAGTGCTTGGCTATTGGGAAGATTGGAGTCAAAATGATCAAGATTTAGGAACTTCACTCTTCAAGGAGGCATAAAGAAGCAGCTACACTCTCTGTGAATGCAACTTCACAACAAATTTAGACTTTTATACTTCGATATGCAAGATTTGATGGAGTTTCAGGGTAAAAAGGTGCACAACTTACCCCTAGGAAAATTTATTCTTCTTGCCAAGTTGAATAACATATGCAACGA
The DNA here is from genome assembly GCA_034641835.2 of Pinus albicaulis. Lineage (NCBI taxonomy): Eukaryota > Viridiplantae > Streptophyta > Pinopsida > Pinales > Pinaceae > Pinus > Pinus albicaulis. Next base: position 1,223,757,800 of record CM076574.1, read on the forward strand.
GCCAAGATTAAAGTGTTTCATAAATTCGAATAGTTTTTGGGGCACAAGGAAATTCATGAAATAACATTCCATACATTAGACATGGAACATTCAACTTCACAACAACTTTAGACTTTTATACTTTGATATGCAAGCTTTGATGGATTTTCAGGGTAAAAGGGTGCACAACCTACCCCTAGGAAAATTTGTTCTTTTTTCCAAGATGAATAACACATGCAACGAGCCAAGATTACAAGTGTTTCATAAATTCAAATTAGTTTTTAGGGCACAAGTTAAGTCATGACATAGCATTCCATACATTAGACATTAAACATTATGAAATTTGCATGAAATAACACTTACATGACAAAAAGAGTATATCCATCCATAAACTTGCCAAATAGAAGCTCCAAGAGAGAGCGAAAATATTCCATACATCAAAATGCATTTAATCATCTAAATCATTCCACAAATTGCAGGTTCGAAATCTTTAGAGAGATATATCCCAAATTCAAGTGATGATGAGAGATCAAATGAACCTCTCTTATATTTATATGATCCTACAAGGGATTTAGAGAGATATATCCCAAATCCAAGTGATGATGAGAGATCAAATGAACTTCTCTTATATTTATATGATCCTACAAGGGATTTGAATGGCCTAATTATGCCTCTACAATAAAAATAATGTGCAAAATAACATCCTTTTGGTGACAAGCCCACCAAATAGCTCCACAGTAAGAATAGTTAGCCTCTCAAGAGGGCCGAAATGATAGATAAGTAGCTAAGAGGGATGTTGGAAGGCCAAATGAAGTCCAACATGTGCCAAAATGAATAAAAGGGCTCCAAAAATAGTGATGAAGGGGATGGCCCCTTGATCTACAAGCAAATGACTTGTAATGTCCCTAAGTGGTTGTGGGGAAAGAAGATCATCCTCACGGGTCTCCAACTGAATCGAAAAAGCATGTATCCCATATGAAAGGGCTGGAACAATGATGAAATGCCTCCCTTTGTCTCCCATGGTGAGACACAATCCCATCTGGGCCCTAGATAAACTACCAAGTGTGTGGTGCAAGAGTGTAGCCAATTAGGCAAGGTGGTCCAGGTGCATCATCATCATTGAATAAGTGGGACATGAGCGAGCAATGAATTTTGTGGAAGGATCCCATGGCATGGATATTTGCTCTCTGCTATAATGGAGGCCCATCACTCTCAACGCACACCCTATAAATGTCAATATGACCCTTTCGAGGGTTTGGAACCCATATAGGGAGACCAAACCCCAAGATGAAGACCCACCTACAATCCTGCATAAGATCCAATGCGTCTCCTCGCCTTCCATTACAACAAATCGTTATTGAAATTGAGAAAATGAGCTTGTAAATCATGGAACCAAGTGGGCAATTCATAGTGGTATTTCCTTGCATAATGGGCTTTAGAGTGTATAGGTGTATCCAAGCTCAAGAAGGAGGTTAATCAAGGACCCTATTAAGTGGTTTCAAACTCTAAGGGAGTGACAGTGCCATGGTACATTCGTCATATGGTAGGCGTCATGTGATATAATGATGGAATAGAGTGGGGGCATCAAGGGAAGTCTTCAAGCCACATACCATGGTACAAGGTAGTTATGATGAGGGAGGCCCATCCTTGGGTGTATAAATGTAGGAGGGAGAAATCGTGGTACATGAGTTACCCCGACCTTTGTTTTTCCACCCTTTTTCATATGCCTTTTTCCTTTTATTGATTTTTATTTTATAATTGCTCAGGCTCTAGGGTATGAGAGCATAATGGAAATGATATAGTAGTGAATACCCCCTTTAAGGTTGGGAAATTCATTGCCCACCAAGGGTTGGGACAATCATGGGTTCCTTAGTGATGTAGGGGGGCCAAAATAGGGGCCCTAGGAACCAGTGTGATGGCCATGATGATAGGGGTAGAGCTCATGTTGGTTTTTGCCCACGTGCTAAATTTGTATTTCTTGACCATATTTTGCATTTTATGGTACATTTCTTGTTGAGAGCAACCAAATTATGCTTTTTAATTTCTTTTTTAGCTGCATCAACCTCTGGGGCATAGCTCTAGGCCCGATGTAAAGTGTGGACAAGGGGAGGGGGAGGCTAATTCCATGTGGACTTGATGGACAAATGTGGACTCGGATGGGAAATATGTGAAAAGGAGTTATAATGAGCAGAGGGGAGTGATGTATGTGATGTTGGGAAGTGGGACCACACAATCAAAATTGGGGTTTCCCATGTAGTGCCATTCTTAAAGCTAGTAGCCAATAGAGGAGATCCCATAGGACTAGGATACAAGGTTAACCACCAAGTTGGACACAGGGACAAGAGTACAAACCAAATCCATTCTTTCTCTCGAATCCCCTCACTAATCCATGCCCAAAAGTATCCATGACAAGTAAGCAAAAATACCCAACTACAAAATGAAAGCCATACCTTCGGGTTTGGAAGGCCCACCTTCAAACATATGATCATGACAGATGGGTGAGGGTGCATAGTGGTTGGATCAGGTGGCAAAGATTGTGGCACATTGAGCTATCTGGGAGTTGCAAGGGGTTGTTGGTTGCCAGCTGAAGACAATCTAGGAGAAAAAATTCTCTTATGGGTGTCACCCATAGGTGGTGGGTAACACACCTTATTACCGCATAAACACTTAACTTTCTATTAACCATTAGCCCTGATTAACCCCTAAGACTTACTTGAACCCCTAATCCACATATCTAACTACTATACCACTAACCAGAAACCCATATCACTGCTAATTTGTAAAACCAACAACTCTTATAACCCCTTTAACTTTATCCCCTTAACCCCTCTAACCCCATTGACCTTATCCTTCAAAACTTTATGACTGCACTATCCTTATCTCTAACCTCGTATTTGATTTTAATTTTTTATAAAATTAAACTACCCTTAGGCTAACCCAATAATTCAATTTAAAAAAATTGTAAGTAAATTTCAATGCTAAATTTATGTTATAAGGATAATTGACACCATAATTGATGGAAGTGAACTAATAATTAAGAAAAAAGCTGATACAAAAGGGTCACTTCAAGAAAAGAGATTATTTGCGTATGTTTGGAAACAACCTAGAATAGTATCACAATTGTTGGCGGGGGGCTATTGAGAAAATGTTTCACTGCTGAATTTAAGGATCATTCATGGGAATTTCTTGCACCAAATGGCAACAATTATTCAAAGGTAACATGGTTCAATTTTTTTTCTTAGGATTGTTTATGTTTTTTTAGTATTTTGTTTTGTTTTTCTTTGTTTTTGAGTTGGATCCCAATTGATCCTCCATAATTTGTTGCAAATCTTGATTTCCAAAATATTATAATCCCCAAATTTTAAATAGGGGTTTCAGATAAAAATATTTAACATTTTCCTCTACCAATTGTTTCCCATTTTTTAAATGAGGGTTTCATTGTTTGACTTTCCTCTTTTCTTTATTTTCACTTCAATGAGGTCAATGAAATTTTGAATCTTTGTATGTTGATGTGTGTAGGACATGGGGGGGGAAAAGAAGAAGGGTTGGCGTGGAAGTAAGGAAAAATTGCAGGATTCATCCTCAGAGCAACAACAACCACAAAGTCAACAGCAGGTTTGATTTTGATTTTCCTTTTTGCTTGGTTTGCTAGTGAAATAATCTGTTTGGACACAAAGACTAAAAATCCATAGGTTGCAGGATTCATCCTCAGAGCAACAACAATCACAAAGTCAACAGCAGGTTTGATTTTGATTTTCCTTTTTGCTTGGTTTGCTAGTGAAATAATATGTTTGGACAAAAAGACTAAAATTCCATAGTATACAGAAATTACGCAAGCACAACCATTTATATGGTTTATTGGTTTGGGCATGCTTTGAGACTAGAAATTTGGTTATTGTGGTGTCACGTGTCTCCACTTAATGCTAGACTACTACCTAAGAGAAAGCATAGACAATACAATTTAATTAAGAAACGCAATACCTAAATTCTTGGACCCAAACACACTCAAAGCTTGATCAGACTACTTCCATAAATCGCTTCTTCATTTTATGCATTTGAACATCTCTAAGGATGCCTCGACTCCCATGAGCATAAGTTGGTTTAGTTGGACATAGAAGGAGATCCTCTGTTATTTACTTTGGTTTCATTGATCTGCTCATGCCTTGATTTGTTTTGGAAGCGTTTCGTAAGTCGCTGGACTTCTCGTGCCTTGATTTGATTTGTAAGAGTTTCTTGAATAGATTATGATAGTATGCTTGCTGTTAGAATGACCACGTGTCCCCACTTAATGCTAGACTACTACCTAAGATAAAGAAAGTATAGATAATTCAATTTAATTAAGAATACAATACCTAAATTCTTGTAGCCCACTTCCATAAAGTATTTAGCTTGATTAGACCACTTCCATAAATCCTTCCTCATTTCATCCTTTCGTACATCTCTAAAGATATAGCAAATGACGCCTCAATGGTTTGGACTCCCATGGACATAAGTTGGTTTAGTTGGACATAGAAGGAGATCCTCTGTTATTTAGTTTGGTTTCATTGGTCTTCTCATGCTTTGATTTGTTTTGGAAGAGTTTCATGAGTATCTGGACTTCTCGTGCCTTGATTTGATTCGTAAGAGTTTCATGAGTAGATTATGATAGTATGCCTGCATGTTAGAATGGCCACCACGGTATGGAGTATTTTAGGACTTATCTCGCTTTGGTGCATTAAGTGTGGAACTCTGGCCCTTAGAAAGAAGGATGTCAACATGGGGGTAAATTAGAGTTTTGACTCTTGAGTTCAATACTTGGACAAAAAGTGTTTCTTACAACTCAGGTTACCCTTCAATGGAATAGGTTATCGTGAAGATATATCTCTGTTCTTTGATTTTAATTTAAAGGACTACAAATGACTCATTTTTATATTAAGTATAGTTATGACGTTTGCAATTAACTAAGGATTATGGGAGTTGAGTGGTAGTATATGGGCAAGTGTAACCTTTCAGTGAAACATGATGGTGCCTTTGTTGTTATTATTGTCATTTTGACAAGTTTGTAGCGAGAGTTGTATTTTGTCTCATTAAAGGCCACTGCGTAATGAGGACTTAAGCTAGTTTTTGGAATGGTCAGTGTTACCTACATTTCCTATGCTTTGCGTCTATAGGTAATGGATCCCAGTAAAGTCTTTACTTTTCATGATATTGTATAATTAGAAGTCAGTAAACCTATGGGCTTGGAAAAAAGACTTTTATTTTTTGTCTACTTCCTTTCAATATAACATTGTGTAAACGTATTTATTTCTCATACGCATATTGGTTTTAGTTTAAACAACTTGCCTCTTCTTCTTGCAAGAATATGGCTTATTACCTACATATAGTTTCAGAATGGCGAACATTACCAACTCCATCTCCTATGCTTATGCTTGGATTCCATGGGCAGTGGATGCCAGTTAAGTCTCTATTTTGTCATAATATTGTATAATTAGCAGCCTTGGGCCTGAAATAAATATGCTTGAGAACTTTCGAAATAAGTGAGAAATTTTTAAAATGGCACCAATTATTCTTTCTTTAGTTCCTTTCAATATAATACTGTGCAAATATATTACGTCTCATATGCTTATTGGTTTTAGTTTAATTAGCTTGTTCTCTATTTGAAGAGAGTACCAGGTGTCTAGCTATAAATTTATGCAGGTTCTTAATGGAAAAAAATCCATTCTTAGGTTAGTTGGCCTTGTTACCACCCAAATTAGTAGATCTCATTAGGGTCCTCATGAGATGCTAAGACAGTACCAAACAGACAAGTGCTAACTGCCCCTGCTCTTTAAGTCAATTCGGACAAAGTCAAGGGAGGATTCCCTACACTAAATACCCTCCAACATAGGTTAGTAGACCAGTGCTTAATACTGCCTCCAACACAGGTTAGTAGACCGGTGCCTAATATTGGCTTCTGGGTGATGGAGTCCAGGGGTTAATTTTAGAATGTTGATTTGAAGACGAAAATCTAACTGTAGAAAACGTGGACCAGTACGAAAATAGTACTCAAATTATGAAAAATAAGCCTTGAGATAACACAATAATTGAGTGTTGAGAGCCCTTACCAACATTGGGATGACATACCTTGGTATGTGCTGAAAATGAATAATTAGCTTGTTGATATGCAACTCCAGACTTGCATAACTGTAGAGAAATGTAGAAACCAGCAAGTTCAACTCCCTTTTGGGACCATCCACAAGGTTATAAATGATTAATTAAGTTGGGATTAAAGGGTGGAAGTGTTAGGACAATGAATCAAATCAACATTTATAATGAATGGATACTACAATTTGAACAATTTTAATGAGAGGGTTAAATCCCCAAGGGTTCAAGACCCATATTTTATTTATGCTGGGAGAATTAATTTGATTATTCACTTCAAATAATGATAATTTATTGCTCAGAAATGAAACATATGACAGGTTTTCAAATATTTACCTTCTAGGTTCAAACTCTTGAAGAAGGGTTTCATTTACTACCCAAATCCACTGTTGTAAATGATATTGTAGACCTTTAGAACTCTTGGACAACCACTTGAATTTTGTTTAGACTAGCTATTCTGTCACAGGACAACCAATATTCAAGTGTTACTCAAGTTGTAAAACTTGTTGAAAAATCAAAATTAAGCTCAATCTAGTGAAATATTTTTTATATTTTATATTTTATGAATTTTTCCACTTATATTTTATAAAACTGAAATTTGAAAAGGGTTTGGATTTTTAACAATAGCTGGATGTGAGGTGAGGTTTACCTTAGCCTTGCAACTTACCTCTTTTGGTGTCAGATTGCGATCACACCCCCTTCTAAATCAGCCTTATATTTTTGGACTAGGATGTGAGTTTGGAGTCAAAGAGACTAGTTGCCCTCACTCTAGTCTAAGATGAGGCTGGATGTGAGGTGAGGTTTACCTTAGCCTTGCAACTTACCTCTTTTCCCCTTCTAAATCAGCCTTATATTTTTGGACTAGGATGTGAGTTTGGAGTCAAAGAGACTAGTTGCCCTCACTCTAGTCTAAGATGAGATACTGATGCCCAAATTCAACAAGAAGTGATTTCTTTTAAAATACTTTTGGCCAATGGATCAACTATGGAATTACATCAAATTCAACAAGAAGTGATTTCTTTTTGAAATGCTTTTGGCCAATGGATCAACTATGGGATTAGAAGAGATTTCTCGAAGGAGAAACTCTCGATAAGGGTTAGTCCAAACTTTAACCCAACAAAGAGAAAGTGAGGCCCAAGATCCCTGTTGGGTGTGTGTTATATTCTTTCCATGAGTAGCCTCACGCGGTGTTAGGTGGGCAGACCTACCTACAGTTTTGTGCATGTGTTTTGCGCATGGTTTTGGGCATGATGGTTTTCTGTCCATGGTATTTTGTAGATCTTGTCAAGGGAACTACGGTTATGTTCCAAGGGTTAATGGATTGGGGTTTATGAATGTTTTGACATGTATATATATATATGTATTGTAACATTGAAAGGAATATATTGAAAAATCAACCTAGTAGTCCCAGTTTTGGGATCCAGGGGAAAATCTCTGTGTATATGTGTTTCATGTTTATGTTCTAGCCATTGTTTATTTTCTTTTTTTAAGAATTCGTTTGCCGGTAACTTTTATACAGGGTTAAAACCTACATTTGGTATCAGAGTTGTTTCGGCTTTAAGGGGATGCCTTTCCTGCTGAGGGTTTTTTTTCTTGAGCCTGTGGTAGACCTTGTTCAGTGGGAGTTCTGTGGGATCGATTCTTGTGGTGAAATAAGATGGCGAGCAGTGGAAAGACAAAGAAAGATAGAGATCGAGAAGTTTAATGTTCAGAGTTTTGAGTTGTGGAAGCTCAAGATGGAGAATCTGCTGGTGGATAAAGATAAGTTGATCGCTGTAGATCTAGGTACTAAACCAACGACAATGTCATATGAAGACTAGGCAAAGTTGGATCGGAAAGCAAAAAGCACAATACGGTTGTGTATCTCACATTCAGTATTGTTGAATGCAGAGTTGGATTGGAAAGCAAAAAAGAACAATACGGTTGTGTATCTCAGATTCAGTATTGCTGAATGCATCAGGGGAAGCTACGGCGAAGGCTTTGTGGGAAAATTTAGGGACTTTGTACCAATCTAAGTCTCTGGTGAACAAATTGTTCCTACAAAAAATGATGTATAAAGCTGAGTATGAAGGATGGAGACTCGATGACAGAGCATCTTAATGACTTCAATGCTTTCCTAAGTCAGTTGTTAGTTGTTATTTGTTGATAATAAAATCTCAAATGAAGATAAGTGCATCAAATTGTTGTGTTCTCTACCAGATTTGTGGTATAGTTTGGTTGTTGCAATAAGTAGCAATACAACAACCTTGAAGTTTGATGAATAGTCTCATCCTTCCTCTCAGAGGAGATGAGACAGAAAAATATGGAGGGCTAGAATGGAGATTCCTTGTCTGTACGAGGACAGTCCTAGAACAAAAACAAAAATAAGTCCTAGAGTGGAAGATCTAAATCTAGAGGGAGATCAAAATCTCCAGGAAAACCTGTAAAGGTGTGCTGGAAAAGTGGAAAGGAAGGGCACTTCAAAAAGGACTGTATATCTAAAGCTCCTAAGAAAGGAAAGGGATCTAATGATGATCCTTCTATAGAGGCAAAAACCATCTCAGATGAAGGTGGGGATGTGTACTTGGCTTCTTCTTCAAGTACACATGTAGATCACGAGGCATGGTTGATTGGCTCAGGTGCATCCTTTCACTTCACTCCCCATAGGGAGTGGTTTTGTGAGTATGAGAAATATGATGGTGGTGATGTCTTCCTAGTGTATGATAGGAAGGCCAAAATCGTCGTACGTGGAAAATTCAATCTAAAGTTGCAAGGTGGAAGGATTAGAAGACTTCCTGGTGTTTTTCATATTCCTTCATTGGTCAGAAATTTGATTTCTGTAATCAAGATGGATGATGCAGATGTAAAAACAGTGTTCGAGAAGGACACTTGCAAGATGGTTTGGGGAGCACTAGTATTGATGTGGGGAGTTCGGATTAGAACTCTATACAAGCTTCTGGGTAGCATTGTTATTGATGGGTGCAAGAATTCTGTGGTTCCTGAAAGTGGAGTTGAAAACCTCGTGGTATCTGGAGAAAAGACCATTTTGTGGCATCAAAGGCCTGGACACATTGGAGAGAAGGGCCTTCGAATACTACATGGTAATGGTATGGTAGAAGGTATGTCTAATTGCTCTCTGGATTTCGATTTCTGTGAACATTGTTCATATGAGAAGCAAAATTGGGTGAGTTTCCCCTTTGGTGCTAAGAGGGCAAAAGGGATATTAGAGCTTGTGCACAATGATGTGTTTGGACCTGTGTTGGTTATATCACTGGGTAAGTCTGTGTACTATGTGTCATTTATAGATGACTTCTCAAGGAATACATGGATATATTTCTTTAGGAAGAAATCTAAAGTCTTTGACAGATTTAAAGAATTTAAGGCTTTAGTGGAAAACCATACAGAGAAGAAGATAGAAGCGTTGAGGATAGATAATGTGGAGAGTTCTGCACGAAGGAATTTGAAGAATCTGTAAGAAGTGTGGTATAGCACGACAAAAGACTACACCATGCACACCTCAGCAAAATGAAGTTGCAGAAAGAATGAACAAGACGTTGATGGAAAAGGCAAGAAGCATGCTCAATGGTGTCGGGTTAGGACAATAATTTTGGGCAAAGGCAGTGGAGACTGCATGTTACCTGATTAACATATCATCTTCATGAGTGTTGGAGGATAAGACTCCACATGAGGTATGGACTGGTAAGAAACCCTCTCTTTCAAATCTAAGGGTATTTGGCTGTGATGCATATGTACATGATCCAAAGGAGAAAAGAACCAAGTTGGATAGTAAATATGAAAGGTGCATCTTTATTGGGTATAAGGATGGTTTAAAAGGTTATAAACTTTGGAACCCAGACACAAGAAGGTTCTGTACAGCCGAGATGTGGTGTTTAGAGAGGCAAAAAATGTTGTTAAACATGAATCCCTACCAAAGGAACCTGAGAAGATAGAGTTTGAGCTAAAGGAGGAAGAATCAGACTCTACAGCAAAACAAGTTTCAGAAGAGGAAGAGCAACAAACTCTAGCTTTGAGAAGATCAGTTCGAGAAAGAAGGCAACCAAAAAGGTATAGTCCATCTTCTTTGTGTTCAAATTTTGTTTTATCTATCACTGATGATGATCCTAGAACTGTCAGGGAGGCAGTGGATTCAGAGAATGGAAAACTCTGGAAGGAGGCCATGGTTGATGAAATGGCATGCTTATACAAAAATGAGGCTTGGGATTTTGTGGAGTTGTCGTCTGGAAGGAAACCTATTGACAACAAATGGATGTTTAAGAAGAAGATGAATGCAAAAGTCAAGGTGGAGAAATGCTAAGCTCGGTTAGTAGCAAAAGGTTATTCCCATGTGTCGGGAATTGATTTTGGTGATATTTTTTCTCTTGTTGCCAAGGTAGCTTCTATTAGATTACTTTTATTTGTTGTTGCTGCATTTGATTTTGAGGTAGAACAGATGGATGTGAAGACAACGTTTCTTCACATCCATCTCGAAGAAGAGATCTACATGAAGTAACCTGAAGGCTTTGCTGTGAAGGGTAAGAAAGAACTTGTATGTAGGTTAAAAAGTCTCTGTATGGGTTAAAATAATCACCAAGGATGTGGTATCAAAAATTTGATACATATATACAGGGACTTGGCTTCACCAGCAGCAAAGAAGATCATTGTGTGTATTTTAAATAAATTGGTGACCGGGTTATTTATTTGGTCTTGTATGTGGATGATATGTTGTTGATTGGAAATGATAAATAAATTATGAAGGATTTGAAGACCCATTTGTCCTCCAAATTCGACATGAAGGATCTTGGTGTGCAAACTATACTTTGGGCATGGAAATTAAACGAGATCGGGCAAAGAGAAAGCTCTGGTTAAACTAGAGGAAGTATGTCGAGACAATATTGCAGAGGGTTAATATGCAGGATAGTAAACCAGTGAAGGTTCTTATTCCTATAGGTGTAAAGTTATCTCTTGAGCAGCGTCCCAAGACACAAGAAGAGGAAGAGGACATGCCCCGTATTCCATATGCAAGTGTAGTGGGTAGCCTGATATATGCAATGGTCTGTACTAGACCAGACATTGCACATGCAATGGGAGTACTAAGCAGGTTTATGTCAAAACTAGGGAAGGAGCATTGGACAACAGTGAAACGGGTTTCAGGTATTTGTGTGGCATTAGTGATTATGGTTTGTGCTACCAAGGAAGACCAAAATTGGACAAAGCTTTGGACATCTATGGCTTTGTTGATGCAGACTGGGCTGGAGATCTAGATCAAAGAAGATCTACAAGTGGGTATGTGTGTAGCCTATTTGGAGGTGCAGTCAGTTGGATGAGAAAAAGAGAGTCTGTAGTGGCTCTTTCAACTACAAAGGCAGAATACATGACAACCACTCATGCAAGCAAGGAAGCAGTTTGGTTGCAGAGATTGTGTTTTGGTATGGGGTTGGTGTAGTGAGCTATAAGGATAGATTGTGATAGCCAAAGTGCCATTTTCTTAGCTAAGAACCCTACTTATCATTCAAAGACAAAGCACATTGATTTTTAGTATCACTTTGTGAGAGATATGGTTGAGGACAAAAAGGTGTTGCTGGTAAATGTGGACAATTTGAAGAATGTTGCAGATGCATTGATGAACTCTGTGAGCACTCAGAAGTTCTCTTGGTGTAGAGAAACAATGGGCATTGTAGGGCTGGACCAATGACTAAGCTCTCTTGTGGCCCCCTATGGAAAGAAAACAAGAAGTGGGAGAATTTTGGGTGTTTTATATTCTTTCCATGACTAGCCTCATGCGCCATTAGGTGGGTGGACCTACCTATGATTTTTTGCATGGGTTTTGCACATGGTTTTGGGCATAATGGTTTTCTGTCCATGGTATTTTGTAGATCCAGTCAAGGGAACTAAGGTTATGTTCTAATCCAGGGTTAATGGATTGGGGTTTATGAATGCTTGACATGTATATATATATGTATTGTAACATTGAAAGGAATATAATGAAAAATCAATATGGTAGTCCCGATTTTGGGATCGAGGGGAAAATCTCTGTGTATATGTGTTTCCAGTTTATGTTCTCGCCATTGTTTATTTTCTCTTTTTAAGAATTCTTTTGCAGGTAATTTCTGTACTGGGTTAAAACCTGCAATCCCAACCAATGTTGTAGGAACTCTCCCCCCTCACTCTGAACCCTAGAAAGACATGACAATCTTGTAAGTGCTTTCTTTTTTAAATTTTCTGAATTTATCTCTAATGTATGGAATAAATTGATGATCTAGGTTAAATATTGTGCAATAATTTTGTTGAATATCAATCTAATTGGAAACTAGGTCATATTATTGTATGCATTACTCATTGTATGATATGTGAATTCCAATCTCCTAGGTGATCTCACGTTAGCTCTCCCAAGTGAATTTTGATTCCTCACAAAGTAAATTTTGATCCCTCACAAAGGTAATAGTTAGGGTTTTGATTATAGCGAATCAAAATATCTTTATACCTTTGCAAGTTTTAGTGTGTATTAAGAATCCATAGACTCCATCAACTTGCCTATCTTAAGAATCCATACACTCCATCAACCCTAGGACTAGGCATTGGTCGAATCCTTTGATGAAAGTCATTTCTTATCCATAAAAACAAATTTTTCGTCTCTCTTTTTTGGCCCAGTTACCCACCAAATGTGGATACCCCTAGGAGAATTTTTCTCCCACAGTTTTGAGTGTACAGGTGTTGCATGCAGTCAGATGATCAACCTAAAGGAATTGCGCAATCATTTGGAGGAAAATTCCTAAAAAATAGGGCATAATTCCTCAAGTAACAATGCAAGGAAATAGGAGCTCAAGGCAAGGCAAAAATTGACTAAGTCTGGGTCAGAGGCCTTCAGTGAGCAGAGAGATAGGTTGTGCACTTGAATGGTGATCTCAGTTGAGCAAAGAAATCATAGTACATCTCTATTCCATCTGATTAATGCAAGAGGCATTGGGGTTTTTTAACATATTGCTTACCCTAGATAAAAATACTTGTTGCATGTGTGTGATTTCTTATTGCATGTCTGAAATTTTTGTTCTAAATTGTGAAATAATGTCTGCGGAATAGTAGAGTATGTTATAGCAGAGTATGTTTGTGTCTTGTGATTTTGGTTAAAACTTCATGAGTAGTTGCAAATCTATAACATAATTTCTATAGAATTGAATGATAGTTAAGGAAGTATCCTAAAATTTCTATCGACCAAGCTATGCTTGGAGGTAAATTATAAAAAATGCAAACTAGATCTAAAATGCAAATTAGTAATGAGATCTTAATCAAATGCTTCAACCAAGATTGGCATTTAGAGTGAGATGCTTCAAAAGCAAAATATATTAAAATTCACCAGTAGCAAATACCATTCCACCTATAAGATCAAATTGAGCACAATTTATTATATTTTAATAAGATTAGTTTATGCTAGTTATTGAATGAAGCAATGCGAATTGTGTCGATGACAATATAGAACAATTTCAAATGGAGACACTTGTTACTGCTCAAACTAGCAGGGGTCCTAGGAGGGGATCCTATAGAGCAACTACTAGGTCAAGCGACAACAATGGAGCAATTTCCCACTGTCACCTCAATTAAGGCTCCTTGCTCTTTACGGACTTTCACCGATGTGAGGAGACCCGGTATTGGGGGAATCACTAGGAAGGATGGATACTATGTAGTCTGAATAGATAGAGAGTGATTCCTGAGGGCTATTCACAAGACAGGTTCAATTAGATAGCTTGCTTGCCTTAAAGGTAAGGTGTTGGGCTCTCTAGGAAGGGATAAGAGGATTCTTGAGCCTAGGTTTGGAGGATATACCTTAACAAGGGGCTTCCTAGACCTAAGGATCTTTATGAATAAGAGGCTTCTATGTAATCTTTGTGTAATTGGAGTTTCAAAGTTGCGGGACCACACAGAACCAAGTGGACCCAAAACTAGGTCAAGGGTATGGACTCTGGAGTTTATCACCAAATGAGGTAATTTACCTAATTAGGGTAGGGAATAGGATCAAAGGACTAATTTTATTCTGAGATTTGAATGCAATGATCCCAATGAGAACATTAAACCAAGTCCATCTAGGGGAATAATTGGTCTTGCAGCTAGGGCTTGCTATATCTCGAGATTCTATCGTAAGATTTTCTTGAAACTTGGAGGACCTTTAGAGAAAACCTCAATGCAGTTGTGGACCAAACTCGAAGTGTTTGGATGGCTAAAAAGAAATTCGATTGATTCCCTAAGTGACCTATAAGGGCTAGGCCTCGAAAGAGAAGGAGAAGGCGATAAAAATAATCGTTTAAGTGACCACCAGTGGTTGGATCAATGCGTTGCCTTTGGGAGAGATGGATTCAAGGTGGATTTTGTTGATATTTTTGAGTGTTAGGGTATCATCAGATGTGCTCTAGCTCCCAAACTTTGTGGAGGGACTAGAGTACCAGAGATCTCCATGACCTAGAAAGGGATTTGAGAATTCCATCCTGTTTAAGAAAAAAATAATTAATTAATCTTTTTAATTAAGGACCCTAAGTCTAACTTAGGAAAATTAAAAAATTAAGGACCCTAAGTCTAACTTAGGAAAATTAAAAGATTAAAGGTAATTAATTTAAACATGTGATGGAAATGACTTAAGTCAAATAGATCAAGCTTTATTTTAATCTTAATTGTCGATTCAAGATTAGATCACAACTGTTGGTTTCTCAACGAGAAAATTATAAAGGAAAGGTTTGGGGTCAGTTGGAGAACACACACAGTGGCAGAGCACTGAGACTAAGTTGGAATTCTAGGGCGTGGTTTGCTAAGAATTTCCAGAAGTGTTTCAGCTACAACGAGGGGTAGTATTGGCGAGAGGGATGATTCGATCTCGGGCTAAGAGGCAGCAAGAGGTAGAGAAGCAGCAGTCAGAGCAGCGTAGAGGGAGCAGCAGCTACGCAGTAGCTGCACAGCGTAGAAGGCTTCAGGTGCTACGCAGAGGCTACACAGGCCCAGAAAGGGCAGTGCAGAGCCAACAGGAGGCCAGCAGGGCTGACACATGCCCAACCAGGGCAGCGCAGGGGCAGTGTAACCCAATCTGGGGCGACGCAGGCCCTTCTTGAGCAGCGCAGGGGCAACCACAACCTAGCAGAGCTAACGCAGAGGGCTTCAGAGCAGTGCTGGGGTTTCTAAAGACTGAAAAAGGCTTAGTTCTGTAAATCCTGTTTGAGGGTGTGAATCGGTCAGATTTTCTGTCTCCAAAACAGAGGTATTGCTGCAGATTTTGTATTTCTCTGTCGGTTTAACTAGTAAGGTGCCCAGATTTGCTGTACTCAGAATCCACTTAATAATATAAACCCTCCAACAACCAAAAGACCGGTTTTCCCGCATTGGGTTTTTCAGGGGACAGTTCTCCAGAAAATCTTGTGTGTCACTTAGTCATTGTGCATGTATTCAGTTTAGATCTGTATCTGTGTAGACTGTTAATGTGTTTACTTAGATGGTAATGCTGGATATTTCAGATTAATAACTTGATTAAGTAGGACAAGTATAACCAAATTTAACAGTAGGGTTTTTGCATAAGTAATATTCATAAATTTTCACATGGTATCAGAGCGATTGCAGATCTAGCTGAATCACCATCAAGAAGACTGAAGAATCCTTGCTGCATAAAGCGTCAAAGAAAGCAATAACAGCCGCAGAAAGCCGGAGCATAGAGGATAACGTAGCAGCAGAAGGGACCAAAGCCACGTAGAGGCCAGAGTGATGCAGTGTCCACACAGGCCCATGTACTTACTGCGCAGAGGGTATACTGGGACTGTCTACTCACGCAGAGGCTAGCTAGGGTGACGCAGTCCTGAAGCTGTTTGTTGATTCAGAGTGGCAGAAGCAGTGCTGCAGAGCTTCAGTAGTTGTTGGGGGGGTTAAAATTTTGTCGGTTCAGAATTTAGCGTGAGCAAGTTGACAAAGAGCAGGAGGAGAACAACTTCTTAGAGGATTTCTAGCCAAAGAAATCTACAGATCGATCAGAGGATCAAAGAGAGTTGTTTCGTTTTGATTTGGCAGACTTCCAAGAGAGGAATTCAGTTGTCAGAGGGAGCAGTGGGTGTCTGTTTTGCCAAGGACCCTAGATTCAAGTCTCTAGCATAGACAAGAGGATTCGTTCTGATAGATTTGCTAAGCAGATGGCACCTCACGGACTACGTGATTAGGATAGGTTGCACGGCTTGTCCAACTTTGCAATCTAGAAAGCCAAAATCCTGGTAGTCATGGAGGCATACGGTCTGAGGGAGCATGCAGAGAAAGTTGTGGCCATGTCGACTAATGCAGATCTTCTGGAGAAGCATGAAGAAGCAGCAACACACGCCAAGCGCTTCATCATGGACGGGGTCAAAGATCATGTGGTGCCTCACATAGCTGAGAAGACAACGACTCATGATATGTGGGTGGCACTAACCACATTATATGAAGGAAGATTTGTCCAGAGGAAGATGCTTATGGAGAACCAGCTGAGGTTATTCATGATGTCCAAGGGGGAGGAGATCGATCCTTTTCTGTCCAGACTTCAAGCAATCTGGGATCAACTGACTGGAATGGGGGTGAAGGTGGAGGACGATGTTATGGTGAGAAAAGTTCTAAATGTTGTGACAGAGGACTGGGAAAATTTTGTCAAAAGTCTCTTGGGCAGAGCAGACCTTCCCAACTGGGACAATATGTGGGCTATCCTCTGAAAAGAAGAAATCTGTCGGATCACCAAGAGGCAGTTCAACTCTGGGTCGAGTAAAGTAAAGAAGGAAGAAGAGGAATATGCAACCTTGGCATCAAAGAGGCATCAAGGGAGAAAGAAGTGGGATCTGTCGAAGTTCAAGTGTTTCTAGTGCGGCAAACTAGGACATTTCGCCAGCAATTGTCCTCAGAAGAAGAAGGATAAGGAAGCTTCTAGCTCCTAGGCTGCTGTGGCGGAAGGTGGCTTCGAAGGTGATGTAGCCATGAGTGCTCATGAACCACGAAAGTGGGGTGATATAGATCTGTAGAGCAGCTACAGAGTGATTGCGAGATCCTTGAGTAGCCCAATTCTTGGATCACATCTGTGCTATGGGAGCCTTAAGACAACAGCGGGACAATAGGAGCAGTGGGTGTAGAGAATCACAGATGGAGCAGAGGTAGAGCTGGGAACTGAAGGGAGCAGCACAGTGCAGATGCAGTAGCAGCAATGTAGGGGCTGATGTGACTTCAACAATGCAGAGCATGCCTACTTACACAGAGCAGAGCTATAGCAATGTAGAGGCTTCAGGAGGACAGCACAGCGTAGCAACAGTGTAGGGGACGTCAGCGCAGAGGGGCTGATGTGACTTCAGTAGTGCAGAGGAGGCCTACTTATGCAGTGCAGAGTTGTAGTTGTGCAACAACCTTTAGAGGACTGCACAAAGCAATAGCCTATGGAGCTTCAGTGATGAGGATGCAGCCCAACTGACTTGTTTGTCAAAGATTGGCAGGAGTTTCCAGTTGTTTCTCTCAGCAACTGTGTTTCAGTGCAGCAGTTGGCGGCACGATGCAACAGATCGAGAGGGAGCTGCAGTACAGATGTGGCAGTGGCGGTGGCAACATCATGGGCAGGACGCAGAACTACGGGAGAGCAACAACAACACAGTGATGAAGGGCAGCAGGCCAAGCATCAGTGTAGAGACCCACACTAGAGATGAGTGCAGTACTTCAGGGTGAAGTGTTGTGCTAGAGCACATTCCTCGGTAAGAGGGAGTGTTGAGATTTTTGAGTGTTAGGGTAGCATCGTATGTGCTCTAGCTCCCAAACTTTGTGGAGAGACTAGAGTACATGAGATCTCCAAGACCTAGAAAGGGATTTGAGAAATTCCATCCTGTTTAAGAGAAAATTAATTAATTAATCTTTTTAATTAAGGACCCTAAGTCTAACTTAGGAAAATTAAAAGATTAAAGGTAATTAATTTAAACATGTGATGGAAATGACTTAAATCACATAGATCAAGCTTTCTTTTAATCTTAGCTGTCGATTCAAGATTAGATCACGACCATTGGTTTCCCAATGAGAAAAGTATAAAGGAAAGGCTTGGGGTTAGTTGGAGAACACACACAGTGGTAGAGCATTGAGACAAAGTTGGAATTCTACGGCGTGGTTTGCTAAGAATTTCAAAAAGTGTTTTAGCTGCAACGAGGGGTAGTATTGGTGAGAGGGATGATTTGATCCCAGGCGAAGAGGCAGCAAGAGGTAGAGAAGTAGGAGTCAGAGCAGCGTAGAGGGAGAAACAACTATGCAACAGCTGCGCAACGCAGGGGGCTTAAGGTGTTACGCAGAGGTTACGCAGGCCCAGAAAGGGCAGTATAGAGGCAGCAGGAGGCCAGCAGGGCTGACGCAGGCCCAACCAGGGCAGCGCAGGGGAAACATAACCCAGTCTGGGGTGACGTAGGCCCTTCTTGAGCAGCGCAGGGGCAACCACAACCTAGCAGAGTTGACGCATAAGGTTTCAGAGCAGCACTGGGGTTTCTTAAGACTGAAAAAGGCTGAGTTTTGTAAATCCCGTTTGAGGGTGTGAATCAGTTAGATTTTCTGTCTCCGGAATAGAGGTATTGCTGCAGATTTTGTATTTCTTTGTCGGGTTAACTAGTAAGGTGCCCAGATTTGCTGTACTCAGAATCTACTTGATGATATAAACCCTACAGCAGCCAGAAGATCGGTTTTCCCTCATTGGGTTATTTCGGGGACAGTTGTCCAGAAAATCCTGTGTGTCACTTTGTCATTGTGCATGGATTCAATATAGATCTGTATCTTTGTAGACTGTTAATGTGTTTACTTCGATGTTAATGCTGAATATTTCAAATTAATAACTTGATTAAGTAGGAGAAGTATAACCAGATTTAACACTAGGGTTTTTGCATAAGTAATATTGAGAAATTTTCACAGATTTGAGATTTGGAGAGGATTAACCCAATCATGGAGGCCTCTAGGCAACTTCGCATGGCAATTAGGCATGAGAAATTTATACTTCGGTATGCAATATTTGATGACTTATCAAGGTATATTCAATAACAATAATGTCTAGGAACATTCACCCATTCATACATGACACATGCAAAGTATGCATTGCTTTAATAGATCAAAATTTCCACCATTTCGCCTAGAATAGCAATAAATTTCAGACCTAGATAGCGAAAATCCCAACAACATTTATGTGATATGATAAATACAAGAATAAACATGAAAAAAATCACTTACATGTACAATGGGTATATCCAATCATCAAATCATGACAATAATGAATCTCCAAGACCAAGAGAATAGTATCCAAACATAAAAATTCATCCATGAAATCAAACTCGTCCTCCAAAAGGGAACACAAAATTCTCCAAGTAGCTACTAATTCCAAATCCAAGTGATGATGAGAGGAATGAATGAGCCTCTTATTGACCACTGGAGTGGCACCTGATGATAATGAGAAGACTCCATGCCCAAGGATGAACCAAAGGACACATGTACCATCAGATATCATCAGTTCAACAGAGTTTTTAAGCTCTACTTCTAATTCTCATCATCTTTCTCTTGTACCCTAATTCCACGCCCTACTGAGAATCGTAATAAGTGATGCTAGTAGTGATGAGTTTTGAGTCAGTATTGAGTCTCTAACAGGCCTAGGTAGCCTGGGACCTTGCCAACAATTGAGTATTACTCTGGGAGGTTTTTTTTACTTGGTTAATTATCATCTCCCTACCAGGAGTTAATAATTAATTGAGTTTTTTCCTCCAATTTTACCCCAAAGATGGAGTACGGCTTGATGGTGAGGCCTTGGATGAGTCATAGTATCTAGATTCAATGTATATTACCATACTAGATCACACAAAATATTCGTGGAATTTGGTTAGGTCTAGGTAGTGATTTTTTGATTTTTTTAGATTTCCCGCAAGTTGAAAATTGCAATAAAAATTGTAATTGAATTGTTATAATTGTTTCCTAGAGAAGTTGTATGTGGTATGAATAATCAAAATTACACCTCTCACCCTCAACTTTCTACTATGACACACTAATGGAGAAAAATAAATATCCACACATGCTGAATGATGTGGAAATGAGGTAGAAAATTATGGAGGAGTTATAGTGAAGTCCCAAGGTGATGTGGTCTCCCAAAATCAAGGAAAGGACATGTGCTCAAATAAAATCAAATTTTTGGCATTAAATGAGAGTTGCTTACTTGGAAATTCGAATTTGTGAAGTTAATGCACATTTGGAAGGATTTGAGGGAATATTTGGTGGAGATTTTTGTGTGAAATTGTCCCCACATGGGTTACCAACCATATACACTTGTTATTCCATCATAAAATTCGAATTTGGCACATAAGGGAAGAAGAAAATGATGTCCACTTGCCAGAATCCGATTCTTACACTTGGCAATGGAGTTCCACTTATCAAATTCGAATTTGCCTTGAGGTTTCCTCCCTTTCACCACTCGGAATTTGGTTCTTCATTGGGATTTTCTCCCAACTTTCTATATAATGGAGCCATGGGCTCTCATATTGTATCATGTAATACGAGCTATTGGGCTTGAGGAGACGCTGCAAAATTGTATTCACTACTTGCAATATAATACAACAGTCTTTGGGGTAACTTGCGATGGTGTTCATCTCCTTACATATATGGTAAATTCTTGACTTGTTGTTATGCTTCTATTTATTTCGTCATGCTATTGTTTCCTTCATGCTTGTTTCAAGTTATGTTAGTATGCAGCTATCTCATATTAGCATAAGAGTTACTTGATCGCTTTAGGATAAGAAATCTTCTATTTGATGTCAAATATATCTATAGGAGTTCTTTCCATTGCTTTTATTTAATTTCATGTGGATTTAATATGTTGTGGTGAGATTGTGTAGAAGGATTCGTCTTTGGTCAAGCTTTTCAAGCGTGAGGGGAAGTTCTCAGAGGAACCAACCCACTCTTGAAAATATTTAAGGAGAACCTGCATGTGTTGATTTCCAAAGTCTAATCTATATTTTATTTTTTCTTGCAGACGTTCTTTTAAGTTTCTCAAAGCTCTTATTTCTTGCAGAAAAAAAAAATCAAACTGAAAATATTTTACTTTTCAATTATTGCTTTTCATTTCTTTAATATCTAGCTATTTCAAAGAGTCAAGCTATGGCTAGTCAAAGAGGAGAGTTTTCTCATACTCTTTGGCCTAGCCTCTTGTAGATTATTTTTGTAATATTACTTTGTGATTTCTTGAGCTAACATTTGTTGTTGTAGTTTTTCTCTAACTTCTTGTCTTGCAGTGAATTGCAGGCTTCATTTTCAAAAACTACTTACAAGTTTGCATGCAGAACTTTGGGGTCTCTATTTCTCTCTCTTGTCCGTGTAACTCAAAAAGGCTTTGCCTTGATTTTTCTTCCTCGAAAAATCTACATTTTGTTGGGCTTTTGTGGGCCTCATATTGCATAAATTTTCAACAAGGAAATATCTATGGCTTAAGCCAACATTGTGAAGACTTTCCTTGGATTTTAGAGAAGACTTCATAGTTTTCTCCTTATTGTAATAACTAATAAAATTCTTGGTTTTGGGAGCATGCGTTTTACCCATTGGTATCGCTATCTCTCCACCTTTTTGGAGAGACTTTGTGGCTTGATCTTTGATATTTTTCACTTGCATGCACATCATTTAATTGGAGAATTAACACAATCATGCATTGCACTCATTTTTCATGCACCTTAATCTAATTTGCTACAGATTTCTAGTCTTTCTACTTTCATAGCAAGTTCAAACTTTTGCATGCATGCACTTTTAAATTTGTCATAAATTTTGTTCCAAAACCACTTATGTTTCACCTTTAATTACATCTTACATGCAACAAGTATTTGGGAAAATTATCCATAAAGTAGCATTCTACTTCATGACATGAAAATACATCTCAAGTTTGAAAGTTTATTTTCATTGTTTGATTAATTTACTTACATGCCCCAAGCAATCACTAAAATTTTACCTCCAACATAAGTTGGTTGAATAGACGTTTTAGGGACCCTCTACCTCTATGGACTCTTCACTGTGAGAACCAAATATTTGGGCGAGGGTGAGGTCTGAGGATTAGAGTTCAATTGTAACCTTGCTCTAGAACTAATTAATAAAATAAACCAAGAGCATTTTTCATCACATTTAGCTTACTTGCAAGTTCTTGAATTTTGCTCTCTTGATGGTTAGAGTCTCACATGAAATATTATTTCTCTTTTTCAAGAAGCATTTCCTTTCATGCAAGTATTGTAATCTCTTTGGCAACAAGTTTAGCGTAATTTCTTGTACTTGGACATTATCTACTTTAGAAAGCTCCATTTCATGTTTAATGTTCATCATGTTCATGGATGGTTGATGAATCTCATTTCCTTTCAAGTACTCTTATTTCATGTTGCAAAGCTAAATGCATGTTGGTTTAATTTTCAAGTCTTTTTATCATTTGGTTTATATTTAGATCACTAATTGTTTCCTTGTGAACAAGATAGATTCATGTGTTTTGATTCATAAATTTGTCTATCTTGTGAGCATTTTTATATCTTGTGCTAACAGTTTTTTGTTTCTACTTCAGGATTACTGTGTTCTCATCTCTTTGAGCATTTTCTTTTACTTTTGAGCAATTTATTTGTAAAGGCACTGGTTAAATGGTTTGTCATTATTTCAAAGTTGCTCATAAATGCTCATGAATTTTCAAAAGTAATCCAATGTCACTCTAATATTCTCGTAGAAATTCAAATCTTTAACTTAGTTTTCCATTTAGGGACCAGCCCCCATATCTAGCCTAGGAGATAGCTTAAACGGAGAGAGTTGGGATTAGTGTGACAACCCCTTCTCTGAGTTCTTTGCCACCAGCCACACCTTGTGGGGTTAAAGGCTTTTCTCGCTAACCTAGGTAGGTGTAGGTGGCAAGTGATTAACACCTCTCATCAATTTATACAATCCATAAGGGAGTTCGAATAGCCTAATTGGCCTAATTGAGCCCCAAATAATCAAATAATGTGCAACAATAATATTCCTTGGTGACAAGTCACAAGACCACTAAAATAGCTCAAAATAGAAAAATAAGCCTCTCAAGAGGGCAAAACAATAGACATGACGAGTCTTTGGGCCATTGAGAAGGCCTAATGGAGTCCAAAATGTGCCAATGTGCGAGAATAGAGTCCATAGTGAAAATGGGTTGGCCCCTTGATATGTCACATGTGGTGTCCCCAAGTGGTGTGGGGCACAATGACATCCTCATGGGTCTCCAAGTGGATCGATGATGCCTGTAAACCATTTGTAAGGGATAGGATGATGACATAAGCCCTCCTTGTCTCTCTTGTAGTGAGACACATCCTCATTTGGACCCTGGAACCTCTGCCAAGTGTGTGGTGCAAATGTGAAGTCGGTTGGGCATGGTGATCCAGATGCATCATCCTCATCCAAAAGGTGGAACATGAGTAATCATTGAATGGTACTGGGGATCCATAAAGCATGGTTGTGGGGGAGCGCCCCCCCGCCTCTAACCCGTTCCTGAAGCATGCTCTGTGTTGGAGCGATCTTGGGAGCACTTTCTCGAAATTCGCTCCCGCTCCCTGTGGGAGCGAATTTCAAGAGTGTGCTCCCTAAGAAAATTTTCGATCCCTACCAATTTAGGAGGGATAGAGGAGCTATTGAAGATTGAAAAAAAGAATTTGGCCCTAGTGTTGATATCCAGTGACTTTCTCCTTTATCTTTCATTTTTATCCTTTTACTTAAGTTTTTAACATTACCATTAAATGAATCAGGAAGTTTGAGAGTGGTTCCGACCTCGTTGGATTTCATTTGCAGAAAGTAGAATTTCAGATTTCACTCAAAATCCAGCAGAATTATCATTTTTCAGGATTTCAAGATTGGGGGGATTTCAATGGTTCCATTGGATTTTGCCATGTACTAGGGTATGGAACTTGTATTTAATCAAGAGCACCAAGCCCTTTATGCAGGGGAGACTCCCAATAATCAAGAGCACCTAGGGTACTAGGGTATGGAACTTGTATTTAATCAGGAGCACCAAGGTCGTTCGACTATGTAGGAGGAGACTCTCAATAAGGCACGAGATAAGAAATTAGAAATTTCTTGTGGCAAGAGGGTCAAGCAGTAGATAATAGATTTACTTGTCTTTTCTAGTTTCTAGTACTTTTTATAACTATTGACTCTTTCATATTTATTATGGTATTTTTTGTAAACAATAGATGACAATTTAAGTTTGAATTTTGAAGTTGGCATTTATAACTCATTGGTAATGAATTATAAATATGATGCTTCGTGAAAGTTGAAAGTTGAAACATTTCATTTCATGTTTGATATTCTTTGTTATCGTTTGGTTACTTGGTAATGGTAATGGTTACAAGTACAAGATACAACTTTTGTGATCAATGATGATAAATGTTATATATCGAATTTTTAAAGCTTGAAACTTTAAGATTGACGAATCATGAGACTCGATATGTTGTATGTTACTAACTTGTGAACGTGGTTGATGAAGATTAAAACTTCTACATGATTGATGTTATATGGTCAATCCATGTTTTTATGTTTTTTATATCTAAATCATAATTCTAGATGCTTTTGTCGACATATATGCATCAATATATATATATTTGCTCCCAAACCAAGAGCTTTTAAAAATGTCGCTTCCCGCTCCTGCTTTCGCTCCCACTCCCACTCCCAAGTAACCTTGCCATGAAGTGCTCTCTACTATGGTGGAGGCCCACAAGTCTCTACGCTCACCCTAAAAGTGCCAATGTGGCCCTCTGGATGGCTTGGACCTCCTATAGGGAGATCAAACACAAATGGAGACCCACCTACAACCTTGCATAAGATTTAATGCACCCTGTTGCACTCAATTTGTCAAAGTTCCAAGGAAGCGAAAGTGCCAAATTTTTTCAACAGGATTGGGTCATCTATCAGGAGTCCATGTGTCATTGTAAACCCATTCTTCAAGTTATATAATTTAAATGATCCTAGTAAGGCCTTTGAATGTATGTAACAACCTAGGTAAGCCTATTATTTGGGCAGGAGTTTCATCCTAGGAGGTTTTTTTGTCTCACTGACTCATTTATGTTTCTAAGCGCGAATGGTCGACAGAGTTTTTCCCTCCAACTTGACCCGAAAGCTAGGGTGGAATTCTTTGTCAAATTATTAGGTGATTCTTAGTGTTTTAGTTGAGTCTGATGTAAAATTGATTTGGGAATAATTTAAGCTAGTTGGCTAAATTATTTGATTACAAATCACTTGGTTTACTAGATCATATTGTGTCGTGGATGGGTTATGTGTCTTGAGGGTCTAAGCTAAATGTGTATTCCCTCTTTGAGGGTTGTAAATGTAAAAATCTTATGTATTAGAGGGTGGAAAATTATTAAATCCCCTCGTGTAAATTAAAATTAAATTTTCTAGCAAAATAAAATTAAATCCTAAGCCAGAAAATTAATTAATAGGCGTCAAATTAAGTTGTTTTAGGAAAATTAATTCTCGAAGTAGAAAGATTCGTGGGTTTTAAAGGAATCAAGTTTTAAAGGCCTTCTACAAGGGAATATTGTATATTTCAAGAAATTTTGGACCCTTTAACCATGGTGGTTAAGTCAAAGTCAAATTTTTGAGGAAATTAGCTCAAAATAATTAAGTTTGAGCTAATAAAAATGTAATTAAATGATAAATTCGAAAATTCCTCAATAATTAAAATCAAAGGGATAAGATTAAAAGATTTTGAAGTGTTTATCAACGGTCGAGATTATTTTGACAAGGATCAAAGAAACTAGCTGTTGTTTTTTCACTTGGAGGATTTATCTATAAATTAGAGAGTCATTTGAGTCTCTAGCATTTTGATCTGTAGCTAGAAAATGGCTGTTGAAGCATCTTTGTAACGCTATTCTCCCAATGGAAACTATTTTTTTATCATAATAAAGACTTTGGGGTGTGATTCTAGGTGTTCACGTTCATGATTTGTGGTATTTACTGACTACGAACATTCCTATGTTGTGTTGAATATTGGTAAGATCTGTTTTTTTCATTAGATGGAGATAAAATCATGTTATTGATAGTTTTGGGCTAATATTAGGTGGTTTGATTCCCCATGTGATTAAAAAATTATTTTTGAGATAAATACAGTGTTTGCAGGTACTTCAGTCCTTGGCCTCCAAGTTCACAAATCAGTCCTTGGCCTCCAAGTTCACAAACTTGGGCAAGAATCAGTCCTTGGCCTCCAAGTTCACAAACTTGGGCAAGAATCACTGTTGCTTGGATCCCAAATAATTTTATGGTGGATTAAATATTCACTAAGGCTATAGTGTACATTGGGGTTTCTAATGTGTTTTTAGCCATTCATCTAAGAAAAAGCCACAAAAAAATATTTTCTCAAAATTTTAAATTTCCAAAACCCATGTATATTTGTCGATCTTGTAAATAATTTTGTAAATGTCATTTGTAAATTATTTTTTCTTACTTGGGTTTTGGGGTTTAAAGAGTTTTTGTATATATTTGGGGTTTGGGTGTTTTATTTTCACTTTTGCAGGTTGAATCAAGAGATCAAGTGGAGGAAGAACTATGCTAGGCCCTTGAGGGTAAGATCTAGTCTCTAGGAAATTTTGTAGGGCTACCCACTGAAGATTTGGCAGCAAAATTCAGATCTGAGAGAGTTTTTTTTGAAGCAAGGGTTTCAACTTTAAGCTCTTCCAGGCTCAGATCCAGCCCCTAAGGGCCAGCGTCAGCGTCATCCCTTTTTCCGCTGCGTCCTTTTTTTTTCGGCCTTTTTAAGGCAGACCGTGAGCCTTAGAGGCCTCAACCTCCCCTCTTAGCCTCTGCGTTGGGGTTTTAGGCCCTTTTCAGGGCTGGTCGTGGGCCTAGGAGGCCTTGCCTCTCCTCATTTCCCCTAGATGGTTGCCTTATGGCAAGTCGTTGGCTCTTTGGCCCTTAAACCGTAGCGATTGGCCTCTTTTACCCCAACGTCAAGCCTTTGGAGGCCTTCCTCCTTCAACGTCTCTCTCTTTTGGCCTCCTCTTGCCTCATTGGCCCCCGATCTTCTCTCCTAGCCTCCTCTTCCCTCAACGCTGGCCTTCCTTGACCTAGCGTTGGCTATCCTTGGCCATTTCCTGCCCTAGTTTGCCCCAAACCACCCTCTGAAATTTTTGGGACTGATTCCTTGGTGGTTATGCATGTTTTTGAGCTCCAAAAGTTTGATTTTCAGGTGGCTCCTTCATCCAAAAATTTTGGGTAGCTTCGGCAAGTGCATCTACAAGGCCTTGGGCCTAGTGTTTGACCTCTAAACCGTCACTTTGAATCTGTTTTGTTACAGCTATAATAACAGTGATAATTAGGCCCTAAAATAGTAAAATCACATACGAATTGGTCAAAGTTGTTCAAAATTGCAAAATTTTCATTTTCCTAAATTTTAGCTTCTTGGGCATATTAGATCTAGCCTAGATCTAATTTTATGCTTGCTGGAATTGACTGCATAACTGAACAGATCAGATCTGCAATTTCTGAATCGGAAACTTAAAGAGTAAAAAAACACTTGATTTTTTTTTTTTAATTTCAGTGAAATTTTCTTATTTCTGGGCATTTTGGGCATTGTCTTTAACATCACTAGCTTGTTGATTTGTAGTTTATTTACTGTTGTAATAAATTATTACAGATTTGAAATATTGTTGAATACATCATCATAAAGTAAGCTAAACACGTAAATTTACATTTGTCGGTCATTGGAAAATTTTATGCTTCATGTGTTGGGCAAATACTATGATCTAGAGTGACTTTCCTACTACTTTCATAACACTAATAATTTCTGAAATTTCTGAAGTATCATTGTTGATATGAGTTTTTAGAAATACAAATTTTTCTTATCTCATCTTGGTCTTAAGAATTGTCGAAGTTTGCACTTGAAAACTCTCAAAATCTGAGTCTAATCTTGTTTGAAGTTAACTTGAATATCTAAGATCTAATTGGCATTGTGATACTTGGCATAAAAGTAGTTTGAGTAATTGTGATTGGAATCTTATAACTTTGTGGTTAATTGATAAGTGGATCTAATTGGTTAAACATCTTATGGAATAGTGTTGAAGCTTGCACTTGTCTTTTGGCATTTTTCTTGTTTAAGATTTTTATCTCATTATCATTAAGTATGCTTGTTTCAAGATAACTCCAATTAAGTACTTAAATAACACAAACAATCTTAATTCAAGAAGTCTTCACCCATCATCATTACATAAGCATCCTAGATCTGGCTTGCATTAAAACTTACCTCCTAGCATAAGCTAGGTTGATAGAGATCTAGGGCCACCCTTCTTACTTAGCTTAAGCGGCTTGGAAACTTTTTGGTGGCTAACACGGTGACCTTGTAGTGGTCAAAGCCACAGTCTCTGTAGCGTTGGAGGCACTGGGTGATAGGAGCACAATAGAAGGTATCGTTAATCAGGCCCTATCCTTCTTCCTGTTGGCTTCCTTATCACAACCTATCTTGGAGCCCAACTTCAAAATAGTTAGAGGAAGGTTACACTTAGATTAGGCATGTAAATAAAAATAACCAAGATCACTGCATCACATAGATCCTAGGACTTGCACATCATATAGGTTAGTCAATCATTTAAGCAGCGAGTGTCCATCCGAGTTTTGCATCTCAAAATCTACACCACAGAAACCTCCAAAATACTTAGCAATAATTTATATCAAGCAAGAATTGTGACTCCATAAGGCACTGGTCTCATATTTAAAATCTAATCCAAGCATAAATCTTTTTAATTTACCCAAGTAGTTAGGCCATTGATCCGTGTTTCCTAAACAAGTTGGTTCCCAACTTGTTTTCCTTCACCTCATTCTATAGGGACTACCCCCCATAGCCTATTGTTGGGAGACAACTTGAACGGAGTGGGTGGGTATCAGAGTGACAACCTTCGCCCTGAGCAGTTGTCGTGGTGCTTGTACAATCTGGGCGACAACACGCCCCCTTGCCCTCCAGTATAAGAAATCATTAGAATAATCAAGTAAAAGAGTTTACAAATCATGGAACCAAGTGGGCACCTAATGGTGGCATGCCATTCCATAGTGGGCTTTGGCATGTACAGGTGTCTCCAAGCTCAATAAGGGGGTTAACCAAGGACCCTATTAGGTGGTTTCAGCCTTAAAGGGGGTTGGGACAATCATAGGTTCCCTAATGTGGAGAGGGCTCATCTAGGGCCTATTACCCACCACCTGTGGTGTGGTTAGTGTATATAGGAGAAAAATTTCCTCCTAGATGGTCCTCAGCCAGTGGCCAACAGCCCTTTGCAGATAGCTCGATGTGCCATTATCTCCACCACCTGAGCTAGTCATGTGGTTCCTCACCCACTTATTATGATTCCATATTTGAAGGTGGGCCTCTCAACCCTGAAGGTATGGCTTGTCATTGGTATGGATGAATAATTTTCCGTACTTGTCATGGGAACTTTTGGGCATGAATTGGTGGGGGGATTCAACAGAAAGAGTGGGTTAGGTTTGCACTCTTTTCTCCACTACCTGATTTCGTGGTTAACCATGTATCCTAGTCCCGTGGGATCTCCTTTACTGACCAATAGCTTTAGGTTTGGAACTACATGGGAAATCCCAACTTTGGTTGCACGGTCCCACATCCTGACACCATATACATCTATCCATTGCACTCATTTTAACCCCATTCATCTCTTTTCCCATCCGGGTCCACATGTGTCCATTAGGTCCCCTTGTCAGGAAAGAAATGAATTCATGAGATAGGATTTACATGAATAAGCTCACCATCTTGGAAAGGGCCCAAAAATCAAGCTATGTCCCAAAAGGGAAGCCTTTCCCTAAGAAGCAAAATGAGGAGGATAAGCCTAGCTCATCTCAAGTCCCCAACACTCTGGCTCTAACGAATGTTGTGGAGAAAGATCCATCCTCCAAAAATGAACAAAGTGACAAGGATGAAAGCGATGATGAAGAAGTCAATGAGCAGGATAATCTCATAGAATTTGAAGCCTTCAAAATTTTTCTTGGAGGTTCATACAATCATCCTCCCATTAGTGAGGTCACTATTAAAGAAGAGAAGAAAGAATGAATCCTCAACATTGACAATAGTGGAAGATTCAAAGGGGTCCAATATTCACGAAAAGACAATGACAAAACCCCCACAACCTCCAAGGAAACCAACAAAGATGACTCGACTCCTAAGCAAGTCCCTCACACAGAACCCCTCCTCGAAAATCCCCCTAAGAAAGAACCTACCAAAAAGGGGACAAAGGTCCTTAATCCCAAAAAGGACCTTCAAAATAAAGAACCTACCAAAGGGGACAAAGGTAAAGAGGTATAACTTGATATTGACTTAGAGGCTGCTATAGGAAATATGACTGTACCGGTTCCATTAAAAGAGATTGTGAAACTTCCTCGACAACAATTTCAAGTTAAGAAGTCCCTAGGCTTTGAAAGGGAGGAATTACCCATAGCATTACAAAATATTTGCCTCCCCGATCTAGACCCAGGACATGAGCCATTCTTGCTTACCTTAGCTATAAATGACCTTTTGTTACATAATTGCATGTTAGACTCAGGGGCTTCCGCAAACGTCATGCCATTAAAGGTAATGGAGCAATTGGGTCTTAGCATTACTCGAAGGTATAAAAATATGTGTGGTTTCAACTCCAAACTCGTTGAATTTGAAGGCCTCATAAAGGATCTTAAGGTTTCTTTCGCTATGAAACCCGATATATCATTGCTTATGGATATTGTGGTCACAAATATCCCTGATGTTTGGGGGATGCTTTTATCAAGGAAGCGGGGAGCCACTGTGGGTGGTTCACTTCAAATGGATTTGTAACTCCAAACTCGTTGAATTTGAAGGCCTCATAAAGGATCTTAAGGTTTCTTTGGCTATGAACCCCGATATATCATTGCTTATGGATGTTGTGGTTACAAATATCCCTGATGTTCGGGGGATGTTGTTATCAAGGAAGCGGGGAGCCACTATAGGTGGTTCACTTCAAATGGATTTGTCATATGTCACTATTGCCCAATCCAATGGGACCCCCTTTATACTTTATAGAGACCCTGCCTGCCCTACTCATGTGGTCAAGCCAGGGCCAATTCCATATTACAAGACACATGAGATTGAGAAGCCTTCTCCTATTCTCCCTTCACAAGAGGTCTGTATTCTCAAGCGACCAAATCATAAAGAAAAAAAAAAGTGGAAGCCCAAAAGAGAATACAAGGTTGGAGATGTGGTCTTGGTAGATAAAAATCCAATACTTGTCAAGATTCATTGGAAAGTAGGGGAAGATTACTAAGCTTGGAAGATTAATAAGCTTGTGTGATCACAAGACACCACAAAAACCTGTTGCCCCGTGTGCTTGGTTGTTGATATGTGCAGATAATAGGTCTGCAGTACCAAGAGATTACTAGTGTTCTCATGACCTCCCGTTCGAGTAGCTTTGCGCACTTTTCGAGAGATCATGTCCTAGCTAGAGCCAGATGTTACCCACCTCCTATGGGTAGTGTATATAGGAGAAACTTTGTCTCGATGGTCCTCAACCAACAACCATTAGCCCCTTGTAGCCACCAGATAGCTCGATGTGCCATTATCTTTGCTACCTGAGGCAGTCATGTGGTCCCTCGCCCACTTGTTATAATTGTATGTTTGAAGGTGGGCCTCCTGACACCGAAGGTATGACTTGTCATTGGTATAGTTGAGTAAATTTCCTTACTTTTCATGGACACTTTTGGGCATGGATTGGTGGGGGGATTTGGTGGAAAGATTGGGTTAGGTTTGCACTCTTGTCTCCACTGCCAGGTTTCGTGGTTAACCTTGTATCTTAGTCCCGTGGTATCTCCTTTACTGGCATTTAGCTTTAGGGATGCCACTACATGGGAAATACCAACTTTGGTTGTGTGGTCCTGCTTCCCGAAACCATATACATCTCCTTTCCACTCATTTTAGCCCCATTCATCTCTTTTCCCATTCGGGTTCACATGTGTCCACTGGGTCCACAAAGTGTTAGCCTCATCCCCCCTTGTCCACACCTTGGGTTGGGCCTGGAATGATGCCGGGAGGTTGATGCAGCTAAAAAGAAAATAAAAGGCATAATTTGGCCAGTCTCAACATGAAACGTATCACAAAATGCAAAAGATGTTAAGGACATACTTAGCACGTGGGAAAATGCGAAACATGAGCTCTACCTCTTATGCATGGTCATCACTCTGGTTCCTATGGTCCCTAGATGAGCCACGTCCATCCTATAGGAACCCATGACTGGCCGAACCCGTGGTGGGCGATGAATTGCCCCACCTTAAGGGGGTATCCACTGATATTACACATCATGCTCTCATCCCCTGGAGCCCCGAGCAGTTATGAAGAAAAATCAATCAAAGAAAAAAGGCATATGAAGAAGGGTGGAAAAACAGAGGCAGAGGTAACTCATGTACCATGATTTTCTCCCTCCCACACTCATATACCTAGATGTGGGCTTCCCTTATTATAGCTACCCTTGTGCCATGACATGTGGTTTGAATGATTCCCCTATTTGCCACTCTGTTCCATTGCTATATCATTTGCCACCTACCACATGAGGGATGTACCATGGACATGTAACCCCCTCTAGAGGTTGAAACCACCTAATAAGGTTTGTAATTAACTCCATATTGAGCTTGGAGACACTTGTACATACCAAAGCCCACTATGGTGTGAAAATTTCAATTTGGAAATCTATAGTTGCAGTGATAGATTTATTTCTCCTACTTATTACTCCGATAAGTTATTTACAAAAATCTATCAGTAAACTTCGAAATAAATACTACTGCAACATTCACAATTATATATGCAGAGAAGTAAATAGTAAAGAACATAAGCATAAGAACCAATCACATGTGCACTTATTTTTGGACAATTGTCCTCGGAAAAACCCAATGTGGGAAAATCAGTGCAACAGATGAGGGTTTTATTATTATTCTTTAGCAAATGAATTTTTACGAGGAATACATTGACAGATATAATCAGAAAACCCCTAAGACAATTCTTGGTCCCTCCCAAAAATTTCTTGACACCTAGAAGAGCCTCTGACTTCCTCTGCGTCTGTCTGCGTGTCTCTCTGCGCAGTCCCTGCGCTAGACTGCGTCACTTTGCGTAGGCTCTGCGTGAGTTCAATGCGCTGCAGCTCTGCACTGCCTTTTGTGACCCTCTGCGTCCCTCTGTCCTTGTGCTCAGTCACTACTGACTCCCTCTTCTCCTTCTGCTTCTGCAACTCTTCGCCCTGCAACTCCCCCACTGAAATCGAATTCTATTCCTTCAGAATCGATCTCCTTTGGGTACTGAGTGTATGCCCGACTTTCTTTCCAAAGGACCCTAAAGGCTTCTTTTATAATCTTCTCGTTCATGAATCAACGACCCAAATTATAATTCTAATCAATGGCTAAGATTAAAACTTGACTTGATCTTCGTTCTCTAGAAGATTCACACTCTGTCTTATTAATACCCCTTTAATTATTTAATTTCCCTAAGTTTGGACTTAGGGTCTCCATTAAAATAATTAATTTTAATAAGACATGAACCAAGTGGAATTTCCACAAACGGTTTTTGGGTTCTTTGGAATACTGATGTCCAAGTCTCCTTACAAAGTTTGAGACTTAGAACACTTTCTGATGCTACAAAAATCAACACCCCCTCTTAGAGAGGAAGGTGTTCTAGCAATATGCCTACTGCATGCTGCTCTGCTTTTGAAGCATCCTCTGCGTTGTTGCTCTGATTGTTGCCCTTCATCTGCTGCGCTGTTGCCTCCTGTACTACTGCCCATGACACTGCATCTATACTGCAACTCCCTCTGAATCTTGATCCTATCCATTCTTGCTACTAGAATGGATTCTTGATCATCCCCATCTTCTCTCTGAAGTAGAGAAACTTGGTCTTCCCCAAAGAATTCGTGAGAATGTCTGCCACTTGTTCTCCTTTTGGAGTGTACTGCAACTGTAGAGCTCCCCGTTGGACACAGTCTCTGATGAAGTGACATCTGATGTCAATGTGCTTCGACTGATCATGAAACACGGGATTTTCAGAGAGCTTGATGCAACTCTGATTATCACATAAAATGTTGGTCGCTTCCATTTTCTCCTTTAGTAGGTTCACAAGTAGTTTCCGAAGCCACATGGCCTCACATTAAGCTGTGCTAGCTGTGATATATTCAGCTTTTGTTGAGCTCAGTGCCACAGATTTCTTTTTTTTGCTGCACCAGGAAGTCATCCCTGATCCTAGACTGAAACAGTACCCACTGGTACTCTTCTAATATACTGGACTCTCGACCCAATCTGCGTCGATGTACCCACTCAACTTGATATCACTGCCACGGGTGTACATCAATCCAAGCTTGACTGTTCCTTGAAGGTACCTGAGAACATGCTTCATTGCTGCCCAATGAGCCCTCTTAGGTTCCACCATGAACTGATTGAGGGTATTTACAGCATAACAGATGTTTGGCCCAGTGTTTACCAGATACAACAAAGATCCTATGAGCTACCTATACAGAGTAGGGTCAGCCTCATCATCTTCAGACGTGTTGATTTTCTTCTAGTTGGTGATCATTGGAGTCGTCATGGGTCTACAATCCTCCATTTGAAATCTCTTCAGAATCTCTATAGTATATCTTCCTTGACGAAGAAAGATTTCCCACTTCTGCTGCCAAAATTCCAACCCCAGAAAATAGTGCATCAACCCTAGATCCTTCATGTCGAATTCTATAGCCAAATTCTCCTTGCAGTCTTTGATGAGCCTCGATGATCCTGTTAGAAATAGATCATCTGCATATAAAACCAGTATCAGGGGCTCACTCCCTACCCTTAGATAGTAGAGATTGGGATCCGCGTCACTCTTGACGAATCATCTACATATAAAACCAGTATCAGGGGCTCACTCCCTACCCTTAGATAGTAGAGATTGGGATCCGTGTCACTCTTGACGAATCCCATCTTCTGCAAGTAGCTATCAATTCGACCATACCAAGCTCTAGGGGCTTGCTTTAGTCCATACAAGGCTTTCTTAAGCCTGCACACATGAGTCTTCTGATCATGTGTCTCGAAGCCCTCTGGTTGTTCAATATACACCTCCTCTTCTATCACCCTATTCAGGAACGCAGTCTTGATGTCCATCTGGTGAATCTCCCATCCCATTTGCGCAACAAGGGATATCACAGATCTAATGGAGGTATGTCTAGCTACTGGGGCGAAGGTTTCTTCATAATCTATCCCTTCCTTCTGAGCATACCCCTTAGCCAGAAACTTGGCTTTAAATTTCTCAATGTTGCCATCTGTAGCATACTTGATCTTGTATATCCACCTTGAACCTACAATTGATCTATCTTAAGGTTTGGGAACCGCCTCCCAGACCTCATTTGTCATGATGGAACTTTACTCTTCCACCATCGTATCTACCCAAACCTGGTGCTGAGCTACTTCTCAAAAGCTAGAAGGTTCCCCAACTTGTGCAACCAAGGCTTGGTACCTCTCAGGCTGCTTGCGCTGTCTCTTCACATCTCAGGGGGCTTCGAAAAAGTCTTCTACATCCCTCAGAATCTGTCGTAGTTCCCTGCTCGTTCTCCCACTGGCAGTGGGTGGATTTACCTGCTCTCCCTCCTGCAAGTCCTCGGGAGAAGTGTCCCATGGATCCCAATGCCTTGGAGAGGCAGCTGAATTATCTACCATAGGTTTTTGAGGTTGAACCAGTGGATCCTCATCAGACTGCGTAGCAAAAGGCAACTCGTGGGATCTTCTGAAGGCTCTCTCCTCCATGAATTTCACATCCCTCTGCATTACAACTTTCCTGCTCTCCGGAATGTAGATGTTGTATGCCTTTGTATTCTCGTTGTATCCTGCCAGATACACCTTTTCCGCAGTCATGTCCAACTTCTTCCTCTTGTCACTGGGCACATGATAGTAAATAAATAAGCAAAGTAAACGCAACTGCGTTATATTCAATAAATGATCTGTAAATGTTTAGGCTGCAGTTGCGTTTACTTTGCTGATTTATTAACTTGTAATTTAACTCAAGTAGGAAAAGTAAATCAAGACACTGTAGTAGGATTTCTATGTTTATAAATTTTCACATGGTATAAGAGCATTGCAGATCAAGCTGAATCACCAGCGAAGTGGCTGAATTTTTTTTTTGCTGCAGAGAGGTAGCTAAAGCAACAGAGATCCGGAGAGGGCAGCGCAACTCCAGGAGGACGCAGTCCCAGCAGAGGCCATGTAGGGGTTGACACAGTCCCAACTGAGTGACGCAGAGGCAGAGCAGAGCCTTCCAGAGTGATGCAGGAGCAGCCTACGCTGCACAGTCATTTCACAATTTCAAGTTGCTGTGCAGATTTGCTGTAGTCCGGAAGCAGAGCTTCAGATCTTCAGAAGTTGGTGGTGTGGTGGAGATTCTATCGATGTAGAATTGTGCATAGCTAAGTTGACAAAGAGTGGGAGGAGAACAACCACTTAGCAGATTTTTTCCAAAGAAATTTGAGGATTGAAAGGGAGGGTGATCAAAGAGGGCTGATTCAAGAGATTTGGCAGATTTCCGAGGAGGGAAATCAGTTGTCAGAAGGAGAAGTTACTATAGAGGGTGCCTTTTCGCCGAGGACCCTAGATCCGGGCTTCTGTTGAGAGTAGCAAGAGCAGCAGGGAGAGGAGTATCTATTTCGACAGATTGTTTTGAGGTAGATGGCACCGTACGAACTGCTTGATCAAGATAGGTTGGACAACTTGTCCAACTTTGCTATCTGGAAGGCCAGAATCCTAACGGTCCTGGAGGCATACGCATTACGGGAGCAAGCAGAGAACGTCTTGGATACACCAACCGATGCTGCTCTTCTCGCGAAGCATAATGAAGCGGAGGCGCATGCTAAGTGCTTCATCGTGGATGGGGTCAAGGATCATGTGGTCCCACACATAGCCGAGAAGAAGATGACTAATGCCATGTGGATAGCATTGACCACAATATATCAAGGGAAATCCGTCCAGAAGAAGATGCTTCTGGAGAAATAGATGAGGTTATTTGTGATGACTAAGGGAGAGGAAACAGATCCTTTCCTCCTCAGGTGGCAGTCGATTTGGGATTAGCAAATTGCCATGGAGGTCAAGGTGGAGGATGATGTCATGGTGAGGACTGCTCTAAATGCAGTCACAGATGAATGGGAAATGTTTGTCGGAAGCATCTTGTGCAGAGAGGACCTTCCGAGCTGGGACAACATGTGGGCTACCCTCCGACAAGAGGATATCCTTTAGATGACCAAGAGACAAGCCAACTTGGACACTTCGCCATCACTTGTCCTCTAAGGAAGAAAGACAAGGAAGCTGAATCCAAGGCTGCCACAGCTAAAGAAGACAATGGCTTTGATGATGATGCGGTCGTGAGTGCTCATGTGCCTCGAGAGAAGAGGTGGGGCGATATTGATCTGTAGAGCAGCTACAGAGTAGAGGCAAGATCCTTGAGGAGCCCAACTCTTGGATCACATATGTGCTACGGGAGCCTTAAGACAGTAGCGATGATGACTGGAGCAGTGGGTGTAGAGGATCATGGTGAAGCGGAGGGTAGAGTTGGGACGCTGTAGACGGAGCAACATAGTGTAGAGGCAACAGCATCATAGAAGCAACAACGCAAAAGGGCTGATGGGACTTCAACAATGCAGAGGATGCAGTGCATACGCAATGGCTCCAGGAGGACAACGTAGAGCAGCATCCAAGGGAGCTTCAGTGATGAGATGCATCCCGATTGACTTGTCTATCAGTGATTGGGCAGGGGTCCTTCAGTTGCTTACTTCTCAGAAACTGAGTTGCAGTGCAGAAGTTGGCAAAACGATGCAACAATTTGAGAGGGAGCTATAGAAAAAATGTGGTAGTGACTATGGCAGAGTCATGGGCAACAGTATGGAGAGCATCAGCAGTGCATTGATGGAGGGTAGTAGGCCAAGCATTAGCACGGAGACCGATGCCAAAGATCAGGGCAGTACTTCGGTGTGGAAGTATTGCTAGAGCACACTCCTCGCTAAGAGGGAGTGTTGAGATTTTGGAGTAGCATCAGATGTGCTCTAGCTCCAAAATTTTGTGAAAGAGCTGGAGTACATGAGATCTCCAAGACCCAGAAAGCGTTTGGAGAAATTCCATCTGGTTTGATAGATATTCAAATAATCAATCTTTTTAATTAAGGACCCTAAGTCTAACTTAGGAAAATTAAAAGATTAAAGTGAATTAAATTAAACATGTGATGAGAATGTTCTAAGTGACGCGGATCAAACATATTCTAATCTTAGTCGTTGATTAGAGATTAGATCACGACCGTTGGTTTTCCAATGAGAAAAGTATAAGAGAATGGCTTGGGGTTAGTTGGAGGACGCACACATTGACAGAGCACTGAAGCTAAGTAGAAATTATAGGGCGTGGTTTGCTAAGAATTTCGGTGTGAGTTTGCAGTGCGGTGAGGGGCAATATTGGCGAGGGATGATCTGATCTGAGGCTAAGAATACAAAAATGGTAGAGAGGCAGCATACCCAGCACCATAGAGGCCAGCTAGAGCTACGCAGATCAGCCAGATCCACGCAGTGGGCAGCGCAAAGGCAGCAGGAGCCCTTCAAGGGTGACGCAGGCCTAGTTAGGGTAGCACAGGGGCAACATAAGCCCAGAAAGGGTGACTCAGGCCCTTCCAGAGCAGCGCAGAGGCTAACACAGGCCAGAAAGGCTGACGCAGAGGGCTGAGGGACAGTGCTCAGATTTCCGGTGGGTGAGAAAGGGCTCGAGTTTTGTAAATCCTGTTTGAGGGTATGAATCAGCCATATTTTCTGTCTCCGAGTGAAAGAGGTATTACTGTCGTGATCTTCTTTGTAGGGCCAACCATGTCTGGGGCCTAGATATTGTTGTATTCAAATTCTGCATAATAATAAAACCCTGTAGAGCTCGTTGCACCGGTTTTTCTTCATTGGGTTTTTCCGGGGACATTTGTCCGAAAAATCTATGTGTCACTTTGTCATGTGTGCGTTATATTCTGTAAAGGATCTATAAATGTGTAGGCTGCAGTTGTGTTTACTTTGCTGATTTACTGAATAATTCAGAAAATTAACTTGTAATCTAACTCAAGTAGGAAAAGTAAATCAAGACACTACAGTAGAATTTCTATGTTTAGAAATTTTCACACTGTCAATGTACCAGATTTCAGGAGAAGCAGTTCTTACATATAAACAAATTCTTCTTCCAGTCTAGATGCCAGAACAAAAACATCATGATCCATCTATTCTTTCATGCTTCTCTTCCTTTTTGGAGAACTGCTTGAACCCCTCTGAGTTGCCGCAGCAATGTCAGATTTCTGTTCACTTGTCGATTCTCTGTTCATGTTACTCATATATAGCTCTGATACCATGTGAAAATTTCAATCTGCAAAATCTTTAGTTGCAGTGATAGATTCATTTCTCCTACTAATTGTTGAGTCTCAAATTTGCATCTTTCTTATACATCTTCCTAGACCTTTTTCACTCACCTGAACCTTCCAAGTTGTCAATATCATTGTATATTAATTGCAAAAGAGCATTTAAAATGGTTTTTAACTATATTTTGTGTCTGCTGTTTGATTTAGATTTTTGCTCATTTAGCTGCGGAATCTTGCCACTTTCCGCAACTGCTGCAACTTTCCGCAGCCATTTTGTGAAAGTCTATGTTACAGGTGTCTTCAGGAAAAACGAGCCACATGGGCAAGTCAGAAATGATGTGGACATGGATCGTGTCCTATTGGCTCGAGCAAAATCACCTAAGGAGGCTGCGGTCAAAGGTGGCCAAGTGGAAGTCAACCGTAGAGTCCCACGGTGACA
The DNA here is from genome assembly GCA_034641835.2 of Pinus albicaulis. Taxonomy (NCBI): domain Eukaryota; kingdom Viridiplantae; phylum Streptophyta; class Pinopsida; order Pinales; family Pinaceae; genus Pinus; species Pinus albicaulis. The sequence goes on from CM076574.1 coordinate 1,223,797,675, forward strand.
AGACTCTGTTTATCATCACGTGAGGATTTGCATGACCGTTTCTAACTTACGGGAGACACATCAACACCTGTACACGGCTCCATAAGCCGAATCCAACATCCACTCTTCATAGATTTACTCCTTAACGCAGCCATGATCCTAGATCTCTGGACGTAATGGTTTACGTGTTTTCTATCAGCATAAACTTTAGGGAATTAGTTATATTTCCTTTGTTATAAATAATGCGTTTGCATACGCATATTAGATTAGTCTCCATTAGCCTCTAGATAGCTCTGTAATGTAATTACGTTGCCACTGTGCCGTAATATCATCTCTCTGTTATGACTGCATTTTAATATATAAGAAGACTCTGTTTCCAAGCATAATTCGTACTTGAAGGCTGTTGCCAAGGCTGGTGCAGAGGGCCCCTGCACACGCTGAGTTTTTGTGCATTATTGTATAGTTCTTGTTTTATTTTTTTTTAAGCTCATTGTGCCATAAGTCATTCATGTGTTTATACATTACATCTTTCATGGTATTTATGCTTCATCTCTGTTTATAATCTTTCATGCTTTACACTTTACTTCTGTCCATAATCTTTCATGTTTTATGTTAACTGATCAGTGTTCTTGTTTCAGATTTCAAATAGGAAGCCCAGGCATTTGCATATCTTTTGACTAATAACATGGAATCAATATTGTTCTGTTGCTAATTTACTTTTCTTAGTTTCTGTTTAATTTCAGTACTGCTTTGTTTATTTCAGTCTTGCACATTTGCTTCAGTAGTTAGATTTAGATATATTAAATTGCTCATGTCATTTTCAGTTACCTCCGAAAGCCACAGCTGGACTGATGGTGAGGGATTGAAGTATGAATGTGTAGTTTGATATTAGTTTACTTTCTGTAAGTTAGATATATTAAATTGCTCATGTCATTTTCAGTTACCTCCGAAAGCCACAGCTGGACTGATGGTGAGGGATTGAAGTATGATTGTGTAGTTTGATATTAGTTTACTTTCTGCAAGTTAGATATATTAAATTGCTCATGTCATTTTCAATTACCTCCGAAAGCCACAGCTGGACTGATGGTGAGGGATTGAAGTATGAGTGTGTAGTTTGATATTAGTTTCTTTTTCTGCAAATTAGATATCAGATTGCTCAAATTGTTTATGGTTACCTCCGAAAGCCATAGCTGGACTAATGGTGAGGGATCAGAATATAAGTTGATGTAATTTGATTTAGATTTACTTTGTTGCAATTCTTGGATTTCTTTAAGCATAGTTTCTTTTGTGTTTAGACAGCAGCAAGGATAGTTTGGTTTTCATGCTCAATAGCTCACTGTTTTGATTTACTAGGTTAGCAGCACATTTTCATTTTCTTTCAAGTTTTGTCATTGTATGTTTCAAATTCCTTTTGAAGTTTCAAGTTGGTAAATCATTATAAAGGATATCATTGCCTTGAACAATCACAACCATACTTGTTTTTATTTTAGAATTTCCATCTCACATTAGAAAACTAAAAACGACAAAAAGATAAGAAATAGGTTATCTTGCACATATAGTGCGCCACACTTCATCAGCTTACGAATCCCGGATTGATAAATTAATGTAGCAATTTAGGACACACTAAATTGACCAAACACTAATTACTTTGATAAGTTATTTACGTAAATCTATCAGTAAACTTCAAAATAAATACTACTGCAACATTCACAATTATATATGCAGAGAAGTAAATAGTAAATAACATAAGCATAAGAACCAATCACATGTACATAATTATTTTTGGGCAATTACTCCCGCAAAAACCTAATGTGAGAAAATCAGTTCAACATATGAGGGTTTTATTATTATTCTTTAGCAAATGAATCTCTACAAGGAATACACTAGCATATATAATCAGAAAACACCTGAGACAAAATTCTCGGTCCCTCTTGAAAATTTCCTGACACCCGAAAGAGCCTTTGACTTCCTCTGCGTCTGTCTGCGTGTCTCTTTGCGCAGTCCCTACGCTGGACTGCGTCACTCTACCTAGGCTTTGTGTGAGTTCACTGCGATGCAGCTCTACGCTGCCTTTTGTGACCCTCTGCGTCCTTATGTCCTTGTGCTCAGTCACTGCTGACTCCCTCTTCTCCTTTTTCTTTTGCAACTTTTTGCCCTGCAACTCTCCCACTAAAATCGAATTTTATTCCTTTCGAATTGATCTCCTTCTGGTACTGAGGGTATGCCCGGCTTGCTTTCCAAATGACCCTCAAGCCTTCTTTTATAATCTTCTCGCTGATGAATCAAAGACCTAGATTAGAATTCTAATCAATGGCTAAGATTAAAACTTGACTTGATCTTCGTTCTCTAGAAGATTCACACTCTGTCTTATTAATACCCCTTTAATTATTTAATTTCCCTAATTTTGGACTTAGGGTTTCCATTAAAATAATTAATTTTAATAAGACATGAACTGAGTGGAATTTCCACAAACTGTTTATGGGTTCTTTGGAATACTGATGTCCAAGTCTCCTTACAAAGTTTGAGACTTAAAACACTTTCCGATGCTACAAAAATCAACATATGGAAGGGCATGCCTCCATGAAGTGCCCCATTGATTCCATGACTTGTAATCTCTTTAACTTGATTATTCTAATGACTTGTTGTATTGGAGGGCAAGGGGACGCATTGGATCTTATACAAGATTGCAAGTGGGTTTCCATTTGGGGCTTGGTCTTCCTATACGGAGTCCTAGCCCTCCAGAGGGTCACAATAGCACTTGTAGGGTGAGTGTTGAGAGCCATGAGGGTTTCCATTTGGGGTTTGGTCTCCCTATACGGGGTCCTAGCCCTCCAAAGGGCCACATTAGCACTTGTAAGGTGAGTGTTGAGAGCCATGGGCCTCCACCATAGCAGAGAATACTTCGTGGAGCCCCAACACCACTCATTGATTGCTCGTGTTCCACTTTTTGGATGAGAATGATTGCTCGTGTTCCACTTTTTGGATGAGAATGATGCACCTGGTTCACCATGCTTAACCGGCTCCACACTTGTGCCATACACTTGGCAGATGATCCGAGGTCTAAATGAGCACCACAAAGGGCTTATGACATCATCCTAGCCCTTATAGATGGTTTATAGGCATTTTCGATCCACTTGGAGACTCATGGGAGTGTTCTTGTGCCCCCACACCCATTTGGGAGCACCACAAGGTTTTACTTGGAGAACAAGGGGACAATCCCTTGTCCACTATGTTTGAGGTCCATTTTCACATCATGGCACATTTTGGACTTCATTAGGCCTCCTCAAAGGCCCAATGACTCAATTTATTGATCATTCAACCCTCTCGAGAGGCTTATTATTGTGTTATTGATCTATCTTAGTGGGCTTGTGTTAATTTTGGGCAACTAGGTCCAAACTCCATGTTGCATTGTTCATATGATGATGATGATATTTTTGTTGGATTCCTCTTTCGGAGAGTTTCAAGATTGATCTATAGATCATCTTGTTTGAATGAGCATAACTTATATTTGATTTTATTTTCGACACATGTGCAAATTGTCTGTGTAGATTTTGTGTATTTGGGGTAGCATCAGTTGTGCTCTAGCTCCCAAATTTTGTGGAGGGACTAGAGTACACTTGATCTACAAGACCCAGAAATTGATTTGGGAAATTTCATCTGGTTTAGGAGATATTAAATTAATTAATTATTTTAATTTATTTCCAAAGTTAGAACTTAGGGAAATTAAATAATTAAAGTGAATTTAATTAAACATGTGATGAAATTGTCTTAAGTCACACGGATCAAGCTTTCTTTTAATCTTAGCCATTGATTCAAGATGTGATCATGGTCGTTGGTTTATTGTAATGAATAAAATAATGTAAATAGTGATTAATTAGTTAATTAGTAATTAGGTTGAAAGACCATGTCTGATAAGACATGACCTTTTGTGAAGAGGCACCTGCGTAGGTATATAAGCAGGACTCATTTGTAACATTCAATCATCTATCTCATTCTTCATATAGTTTATATAATAATATTTGTATCCTGTAATATCCCGAAGGGAAATAAAAAGTAATATAAAGCACACAAACAAGGTACACAGCAACTAGAGACAAACCACGAGACGAAATACACAATATGGAGGACGCTGAGTCGTTTTATTAATACTGAGAAATAAGAAAAGTACAAAGGTGATCAGAATGATGGCACCTCGACTTGCTCAAGGCAAGTATAGAAATACTCTCAGAACAATGTGTGGAATGGTTGCTCCCTCTATCAACTGCGTAATCTCCAAGCTGCTGGAAAACGTTGTCGTGCTACTGCAACTGCTGGAATGAAATGAGTCTTTGGGGCTGCTCCCCAACTCGGAAAATGCTGAAACTCTGGGAATGACCTCCTCTTCCAATACCCAGAAAAGCCCAGAGAGCTTTTCGAGAATGGCTGACCCCGGAAAATACCTCCTTGAGGCACTACGCTATCCCTCAAGGGAAAACGCTGACCCTGAAGGCAACACTGCAAAATATGGCCTCTCCCTCTGCAAAATGTCTCCAATAGGTAAGGGCTGATCCCTAGCTCAATTCCCCGGCCCGAATCCTCCAAAATGGCACCAATCCGGAGCTCCCCCAAGATGAACTGCGTTCCCTCTCTCAAGGCTGCGCAGTCCCTAGATGCTCTGCTCCACAACGAAGGCAACCACAAATCCTCCTGCAAAAATGAATCCTCTTGCAAGGGCTGATCCCTTCCCTAATCCTCCGGTCTGAATCCACCCAAATCACCTCAATCCGGAACTCTCCCCAACTAGAACTGCGTCCTCCCTCTCCAAGACTGCGCAGTCTCTCCGAGGAATGCTCCTCAATGGCTGAAGCTTCGATCTCTCCCTGCAAAATATGGTAGGACTCCTCACTCGAGCAAGCACTCGAAGTCTCCCGAGGCTGAGGTTGGGATCTCCGCACGGAGACACCTGGCGTACTGAACAGTACGTGCAGACTAGCTAAACAACAAGCGTGCTCAATGTCTAGAGACAAACTCTAAAATGCATAATCATCAATGAGAGAAATGAGGTAGCCTCCCCTCTATTTATCTTTGATGAGCCTCCCTCTCTCCTTGGCCCCACCACGTTCACGCTGTCTCTCTTTGGCCCACGCTGCCAACTCATCTGCGCTGGCTGGCCCACGCTGTCTAAGTGTGTCACCCCCTACATTGTCACTTGGCCCCCTTGGCCCACCTTGACCACAACGTTATGTCTCCTAGGTGACTTTAGGGAGTGTGTTTTATCCTACGTGAGTCACATTCTCCTTTTTACCCACTTTATTTATATTTTAACTATATAAGGGAAAATTAATCAAAATTAATATTTCCAATTAGCTGCTCTAATTGGGAATATTACATATCCTCATTGGATATTTTTATATTCCAAGTCTTCTGGAGTATTTTAACTTGAGAAGGAACTTTGTTTGCTTCATTTGGTATCAAAGGAGTTCGATCTTCTGGCCGCTCATCGCTGCATAGAGCTACGCTCCTCGGTCTAGTCATTTGGCCATAAAAAATTCGTCAACATTGCTGTCGTCGAAGCATTTCGCTACCAGTCTTGGAGTTTCTCCATTTTCACCAGTGGGCCTTTGGCCAAAATTGAAAATTTGAAGAAATTTCACCAGTAGGCCTTTGGCCAAAATTAAAATTTTGAAGAAATTTCACCAGTAGGCCTTTAGCCAAAATTAAAAATTTGAAGGAAAAAAAAGGGAAATTTTTGAAAAAAGAAAAAGCAAAAGCAATATATATATATAGTCAAATATATATATAAAGAAAAAAGAAAAAAAAAAGATATATATAAAGTAGTATATATATATAAATAAAAAAAAGAAAAAAGAAAAAAAGAGATATATATAAAGTAGTACATATACATACATACCAAGACAATTTAAAAATAAAAAGGAAAAAGAAAGAAGAATAGATAAGGTTATTTTGATTATTCTTTAAGTGGTTTACAAGCTCGTGGTTGCCCATGGTATTTGTGAGGTAAAATAAGAACAAAAGGAATAAAAAAATCTGTGTGAATGGTAAGTTTACTTTTACATGGAGAACATTAACCGAGTCAAATACACATAAGTGGACATATATTTTATAGGTGAATATATGTGAATAGCCACGTTTCACTAGGGTTGTAACCTTTCAACAAAAAAAGAGTTAAAAAAAATCAATTGTTAATATATATATATATTATGAAAGTCAAACATCTTCTTAGTAATTATGGAAGATTTCATAAAAAGAAATCAAGGAAGTAATTTTCAAAAAATTGGAAGGAAAAATATTATTAAGGATTTCTTAAAATATTAAGGAATCATTATTAAAGCTCGAAGGTTTATAAAAGGAAAAAGAGGTTATTAAAGGTTTAAGTATTGGAAAAGTGGAAAAGGAGATAAATCATTATATTCTAAAGATTTTATTTAAAAAGAGAATATATACATATATAAAAGAATTTGAGCCTCTTTTAAAAGAGAATATTAGTGAAGGATTCATTACCAAATATTGAAGGAATAATAATAAAGGATATTGGAAAGATTAATTAAGCTTGAGGGTTTATTAAAGGGAAATAATAATATTTTATTATAAATATTAGGAAGGGTCACCCTTGAAAACCCCGAAGTTATTTGACAAAATGGCATCCAAAACAGAAAAAAGAGGGAAGATTTCCTAAAAATTATAGTATGCGTGTCGATGCGCTAATTGAAATCAAAGGGTCACTTGCGGGAAAAGAGGTTCTCATATCTATCGATTTTACTCGAAAGAATAATTATGTTAGTACCGAATGTGCTAACCAATTAGTGATCCCTAAATCAAATATAACCAAAGCAAATTCATTTAACGCAAATGACAAACAATACAACATAGAGAATTTACACCTAAGTATTGGGGAGTATTCCCTTATCTCGCAATTCATTGTTAAAACCTTATTTTCCAATAATAGTGATATAGTTCTGGGTTCGCTCTGGATGGAATCACTAGGGTCATTCATCCTTAATACGAAAAATACGTTTTTGACATTTTCTTACAAAAAGAAAAACATAACGTTACAAGATTTCACGGTGAAGCCGAATTCACTAACACCAGAAGACATATTAGATATCACAAGAGTAGTTCTTCCAGAAAGTAAAAAATCAATACAATATTTGCAAAGAGAAGTTGACGAAATCACAACTAACAAGAATGAATAAGTTGCTCACCTCAAGGACCACAACGATAAATTACTAATGCAAATTAAGAAGTTGAAGAAAGATAAGAAGTCATTAGAAAACAAGGTGCAACAACTTGTTGAAAATAAAGCATCGAATTTAGAAACCCAAGTTGAAGAGAAAGAAACTGGTACTAATGCAGTGAATGTCATAACTCGAGAAGAAGACGAGCAAGTTGCAAAAAATAAAAACTTAGATGTTGCAGTTCTGGCGATGAACATTTCAAGCAAAAGTTATGTAACAAGCTGAATAACATCATCGCCAAAAGAAAATCAAAACATCTCCACACAACTAAAAAGGGAAAGTCAAACCAAAACAGTTCCCTATCGACATCCAAATCATGGGAGCAGACAACTCAAATAAGCTATGTATTCAGAATAGAAACAAGCTGATACTTTGAAGAATACACAAGTTGCCAGTGATCGTAATATTCCACAGAAGATTGATTTAGGATGGTCTGATCCATTCTCAGTGCAACAGTTTTGTTTGTCACTTAGAGGATCATATCAACTTGTATCGACAAGGGTAACTGCCCCGAGACGAGAAGATGTTCGTAGCAGGAAAAGAACTTGAGGCCTTTCATCGACAAGCTTTGAGGACAAAGCTTTTTGAGGGGAAGGCAATGTAATGAATAAAATAATGTAAATAGTGATTAATTAGTTAATTAGTAATTAGGTTGAAAGGCCATGTCTGATAAGACATGACCTTTCGTGAAGAGGCACTTGTGTAGGTATATAAGCAGGACTCATTTGTAACATTCAATCATTTATCTCATTCTTCATACAGTTTATATAATAATATTTGTATCCTCAATGGATATTTTTATATTCCTCTGGAGTATTTTAACTTGAGAAGGAACTTTGTTCGCTTCATTTACCAACGAGAAAAGTATAAAGGAAAGGCTTGGGGTCATTTGTAAAGACACACAGAGGCAGAGCACTGAAGCTAAGCTGAGATTTTAGGGCAGGGTTTGATAAGAATACTCAGAAGTGTTTCAGCTGCAGATAGGGGAATTTAGGCCAAGGGGATGATCTGATCCCGTGGTCTAGAATACACAAGAGGCAGAGCTTAGCTCAAGGACATCGCAGAAGAAGGCAGCAGCAGCAACAAGGACAATGCAGTCCCTCCAAGGACAGTGTGATTTTTAGCAGGAAACCCTCAGGGGTTACGTAGAGACCCTTCAAGGGCAGCGTAGTGACTGCATCACCCAGTCTGGGGTAACGCAGTCTCTTCCGGAGCAACGATGAGGGTTTGGAGGACTTTAGAGGCTAACGCAGAGGCTTTCAGGGGCAGCACTGGGGTTTCTAGGCCCTAATCTTGGCTGAGTTCTGTCAATCCCGCTTGAGGGTGTGGATCAGTCATTATTTTGGCCCTAGATCAGCCAGTGAGCTGTAGATCTAGTATTTTCTCTGTCGGGATTTCCAGATCTAGAATCCAGATTTGTGTATTCAGAAATATTCTTAATAATAAGACCCTCCAGCCGCCAGAGACCGGTTTTCCCGCATTGGGTTTTTCAGGGGACCATTTGTCCAGAAATAACTGTGTCACTTCGTCAATGTGTGCATGTACTTATTCTAGATCTGGATTGGTAGAGATCTGTTATGTGTTTTGCTTCAATTTTAACTTGAATTTATTCAGTTAATACCTTGTCTAAGTGGGAGGAGCATAACCGGATTAACAGTAATAATTTCTGCATAAAGTGTAAGATTCAGAAATTTCTACATGGTATCGGAGCAATTGCAGACCAAGAAGGGTCACCATCAAAAGAGACTAAAGGTTCTAGCTGTAGAAAGCAACTAGAAAAGCAACAGAAACGCAAATCTGAAGTGACAACGCAGTTTTCAGAGGCAGATTCACGCAGAGGGAAGGGTGGCATTGTCGAGCGCTGTGTCCTAGCAAGCCCACGCAATTACTGCGCAGAGGCAGCTCAGAAACAACTCTGGTTTGGTCTGAAGCCAGCCAGTGTGATTCAGATCTAAATCTGTCAGATCCAGAAAAGACTGCAAAAAAGCTGCAGAAATTCAGAAGAGCTGGTGGGGTTAAAATTATGAAGTTTTCAGATTTTTAGCCTTAGCACAAGTGACAAAGAGCGGGAGGAGATCAGCTTCTCTGAAAGTTCTTGCCAAAGGAAACTTGCAGTTTGATCAGAGGATCAAAGAAGAAGTTGAATCATAGTTGATTTGGTAGTTTTCCAAGGAGGGAAATTAGTTGTCAGAGGGAGTAGAAGGTGCGTGTTTCACCAAGGGCCTTAGATCCATTTCTCTAGCAAAGAGAAAAGGAAGTTCCGACACATTCTGAGCAGATGGCTCCTCATGGACTACGTGATCAGGGTAGGGCTGGATGGCCTCTCAAACTTTTCAGTTTGGAAGGCAAGGATCCTGATTGTCCTTGAGGCATACAATCCAAGAGACCATCCAAAGCAAACTATGGCCACACCAACAGATCCGCATGTCCTTCGGAAGCATAAGGAAGCGGCTGGGCATGCCAAGCGGCTGATAATGGATGGTATCAAGGACCATATTGTACCACACGTAGTTGAGAAGAAGACAACTAACGAGATGCTTCCCTATATGAGGGAAATTTTGTCCAAAGGAAAATGTTGTTGGAGACTTAGATGAGGTCCTTCATGATGACCAAGGGAGAAGGCATGGAACATTTTCTCTTTAGATTGTAGTCAATCAGGGATCAGCTGACTACAACGGGTGCAACAATGGATGATGTTGTGATATTCAGAATTGCCCTCAATGCAGTCACAAATGAGTGGGAAACCTTTGTCCAAAGTATCTTGGGCAAAGCAGACCTCCCAGATTAGGACAGCTTGTGGTCAATTCTGCATCAAGAAGAACTCTGCAGATTCACCAAGAGTCAGCACGACCCAGGATTGAGCAAAGTGAAGAAGGAAGATGAGGAAGATGCAGTCTTGGCATCAAAGAAGCAGCCAAAGAAGAAGGATCTTTCAAAGATCAAGTGCTTCCAGTGTGGTGAAATGGGACATTTTGCCAGCAATTGTCCGGAGAAGAAAAGGGACAAGGAAGCATCTCCTTCCAAAGCAGTTGTGGCAGATGATGGGTCAGGAGATGATGCAGCCATGAGTGCTCATGAACCACGGAGGTGGAGTGACATGGACATGTAGAGGAGCTACATGGAAGAGAGGCGGGATCCTTGAGCAGCTTATCTCTTGGATCTCTTGGATAACAAGTGAGCTACGACAGCCTTAAGACAGTAGCGGGACAAGTGGAGCAGTGGGTGCGTAGATCACTGATGAAGCAAAAGCAGAGGCAGATCTGAAGCTGGAAGGAGCAGCACAGAGCAAAGCAACAACATCATAGAAGCAGTAGCTGCGCAGAGGCTGATGTGACTTCAGCAGCGCAGAGCAGAGCTGCTTAAGCAGTGCAGAGCTGCAGAAACGCAGAAGTCTTTAGAGGGACAGCGCAATCCAGCAGCGTGATAGATTTCAGCACAAGGGGCTGATGTGACTTTAGTAGTGCAGAGGGAGTCTGATTATGCAAGCAGAGTTGTAGCTGTGCATCGTTCTTTAGATGCCAACACAGATCTGTAGCGTATGGAGCTTCAGTGATGAGGATACAACCCATACGACTTGTCTGTCAAAGATTGGGCAGGAGATTCAGTTGTTTCTCTCAACAACTGAAGTTGCAGTGCAACAGATCAATAGTGTCAATGCTATGAGCAGCACAGATGCAGCATATTGAGAGGGAGTTGTAGTGGCAGAGTCATGGGCAGTAGTATAGAATAGCAGCAGTAGTGCAGAGTTGAGTGGCAGTAGGCCAAGCATTAGCACAGAACCAGTGCCCAAAATCATGTAATGCATAAGTGTGATGTATTGCTAGAGCACACCCTTGATGCTAAGAGGGCTTGTTGACATTTTGTGTATTTGGGGTAGCATCAGTTGTGCTCTAGCTCCCAAATTTTGTGGAGGGACTAGAGTACACTTGATCTACAAGACCCAGAAATTGATTTGGGAAATTTCATTTGGTTTAGAAGATATTAAATTAATTAATTATTTTAATGTATTTCCTCAGTTAAAACTTAGGGAACTTAAATAATTAAAGTGAATTTAATTAAACATGTGATGAAATTGTCTTAAGTCACATGGATCAAGCTTTCTTTTAATTTTAGCCATTGATTCAAGATCTGATCATGGCCGTTGGTTTCCCAATGAGAAAAGTGTAAAGGAAAGGCTTGGGGTCATTTGTAAAGACACACAGAGGCAGAGCACTGAAGTTAAGCTGAGATTCTAGGGCAGGGTTTGCTAAGAATACTCAGACGTGTTTCAACTACAGAGAGGGGAATTTAGGCCAAGGGGATGATCTGATCCCAGGGTCTAGAATACACAAGAGGCAAAGATCAACTCAAGGATAGCGCAGAAGAAAGCAGCAACAAGAACAACAAGGACAACATGATTTTCAGCAGGAAACCCTCAAGGGTTACGTAGAGTCCCTTCAGGGGCAGCGTAGTGACTGCATCACCCAGTCTGGGGTAACACAGTCTCTTCCGGAGCAATGCTGAGGGTTTGGAGGACTTCAGAGGCTGACGCAGAGGCTTTCAAGGGAAGCACTGGGGTTTCTAGGCCCTAATCTTGGCTGAGTTCTGTAAATCCCGCTTGAGGGTGTGGATCAGTCATTATTTTGACCCTAGATCAGCCAGTGAGTTGTAGATCTAGTATTTTCTCTGTCGGGATTTCCAGATCTGGAACCCAGATTTGTGTATTCAGAAATATTCTTAATAATAAGACCCTCCAGCTGCCAAAGACCGGTTTTCCCGCGTTGGGTTTTTCCGGGGACTATTTGTCTAGAAATAACTATGTCACTTTGTCAATGTGTGCATGTGCTTATTCTAGATCTGGATTGGTAGAGATCTGTTATGTGTTTTGCTTCGATTTTAACTTGAATTTATTCAGTTAATAACTTGTCTAAGTTGGAGGAGCATAACCGGATTAACAGTAATAATTTCTGCATAAAGTGTAAGATTCAAAAATTTCTACATTGTCAAGGTCGTCCAGATTTGTAATGTAGGCTCACAAGCCCAAAAGATGTGTCACATACCATCATTGATGGATATAAATTGGAGAGACTTGATGCTCATTTGTTCATCATCTCATCACATACATTCTTCATGATCTGATTGGTTCGTATAGCCTAGAAGAGGCTTCTCCCTCTCACACGTGTGAATCTGAAGCTGGAGAAATTCAGAGTATTTTTAGGGCTTTCTGGACAACGTTGAGTAGCGTTGAATTTGGCTCAATCATTGAATTTTGATTCTGATTTGAGGGTAGAAAATCCGATTTTTGGAGGCTGTATTGGAGGGCACAAAAATCGAGGAAGGACGTTGACTTTGACCGCAACGTTGTCCAGTGTTGACTGATTTCTGTTGACTTGCGTTAACTATTTGGGAGCTGTCTTTGAGGTGTGTTGACTCTTTAAGGAAATGCTGATCTTGTATGTTGGAAGAGCTGGTTTGACCAGCCAAAGTCTTCGCTGGCTAGGGCATCCTGTTAACAGCTGTAACAAACATTTCTCTCTACATTTGTTGGACAAGAAGAATTACAAATTATGATATATTATTTGGCTTGTCTTCTATTGATCTATTATTATGTTTTATCAACATTTACTTTCATGTTTATGTGATTGCTAATTTCAATTGGGCCTATAAGAAAGATTGAAGTAAACTGCATTAAGCATAGAACATACCATGTTTATCTAAAATTAACATGGTATCAGAGCTAAGGTGAAGACAAAGACCAAGATAGAGTGAAAATCAATTACCGTAGAAGTTGTCTCATCAAGGACCAATGGCCTCCTCAACCTACAAGGGTTTCAATTTTGATGATAAGCTGACTGATAAGTCTGATTATCATGCTTGGAAGATGTCTTTGGATTTGGTATTGGAAGATCAAGATGTCATGGATTATGTGCAGGGGAAGATGAATGAGCCTCCATCAAATGCACTGGCTGCCACAAAGAGGAAGTATAGAAAAGGGGAAATCAAAGCGATGATGATTAGCAGGGTTTCTCTTCATAAACATTTGGTTGCTTATGTCTCCGAGTTGGGCACATTTAAAGAGATGTATGATCAGTTGGTTAGCATGTTTAGGGCTAGCAATGCTAATCAAGTTCTCTTTTTCAAGAACAAGTTGAAGAATATAAATAAGGGCAAAGAAGAATCCATTCAATCCTATTTTATGAGGCTCACAGAAATCAGGAATGATCTCTTAGCTATTGGAGAAGTTGTAGTTGATTGAGAGCTCGTTCTCATTGCTCTTGGAGGACTCCCCCTAGACTGGTATGTATTCAATACTACGATTCTTAATAACAATGTGAATTCTGATTTTGATGAATTGTTGACGAGATGCACTCAAGAGGAAACAAGGATGATGGAGAGAGACCATCCCTTGAATGGGATTGGAGGTGACCCTATTGCCTTCACTGCTCATGCAAAGAAGAGGAACAATGGTGGTTCGAGAAATCAAAATAATGGAAGAGCAGGTCCCAAAGGAAGAAAAGGAAGATGTTATACTTGTAACAAGTTTGGTCAGTATGCAAGAGAGTGCACCAATAGAAGGGACTCTCCTAGAGATGATGACAACAACAACTTCAAGGGGAATGGAATTCAAAGGAACAACAAGTTCAAAGGAAATAGGAAGGCTCCCTTTGATCGAAGTGGAAATGGGCAACCTTTCAAGAGGTCAAGGAATTCCAGGTATGATGAATCTTATGTTGTTGATAGGAAAAATGAATATATTCTTATATTTTCCCTCTCTACTGCATCTCCTTCTGATACGCTAGATAATTGGTTGATTGATAGTGGGGCCTCAAGGCAGTTCACTGGATACAAGGAAGCCCTCTTTGATTTGATTGAAAAAGATACTAATTTGGAAATTATCCTTGGAGACAATGCCACCTACCCCGTGAAAGGGACAGGGATTGTGACCCTTCATCTAAATCAAGGTCAAGTCCCCTGCCTGCAAGATGTGTTGTACGTACTTGACTTGAAGAAGAATCTAGTGTCTATCTCGGCAATGGAAGACAAAGGATTTAAGGTGGCATTCATCGATGGAAAGGTACGCATTTGGAAGAGGAACTTCAAAGAAGCTTTCACTCTTGGTTTTAGAGTTGATACACTCTATCAGGTTGGAGGAAGTCCGTTGGGGGCCATGACATGTGACACAATCTTTCAATCTGAGCTATGGCATCGGAAGTTTGCACACCTTCATTTCAAAGCCCTTCCCGAAGCAAGGAAGTTGGTGACAGGGATGCTCGATTTCAAAGATGATCATGAAGGTATATGTCAGGGTTGTGCCGAAGGAAAGCATACAAGGGGACCATTCCCCTCAAGTGTCACGAAGACATCTGATATTTTGAAATTGATACATTCTGATCTATTTGGTATGCTGCCCATAACATACTTGGGAGGATGCTTATATTATATCACTTTTATAGATGACTTCTCCCGCAAGACTTGGATTTTTCTTGAAGAAGAAGGACGAAGCATTCAAATGGTTTTGTACCTTCAAAGTTCAAGGCCTTGGTTGAAAATCAAACAGGGAAGAAGATCAAAATTTTGAGGACCGATAATGGGACCGAGTATGAGTTAAATGAATTCAATGACTATTGCAGGGAAGCTGACATTAAGAGGGAGACCACCACTGTGTATACTCCCGAGCAAATTGGTGTTGCTGAAAGGAAGAATAGAACCATTCTAGAAGCTTCCCATGCCATGCTTTATGACCAAGGTCTTCCGAAGTTTCTATGGGGAGAAGCTGCCAACACCGTTGTGTACGTTCAAAATAGATGCCCACATTCCGCATTGGACTCCAAAACTCCTGAAGAAGTCTTCTATGGTAAGAAGCTCGATGTCTCTCATTTTAGATTTTTTGGAAGTCCTGTTTATTTTCATGTGCCGAAAGAAAAGAGAAGCAAGTTGGATGCTTTTGGGAAGAAAGGAATGTTTGTGGGCTATAGTGAAACCTCAAAGGCATATAGAATCTATCTACCTGGTCTGGTCATAGAGAAGTGGAGATATGCCACAATGTCACCTTCAATGAAGATGTTGTCCTCAAGAAAGTGAGGAATGAGAAATCTTCCTAGCTCAAAGGAAGACAAAGAAGAAGAAGAAGAAGCTGGAAGGCAGGATGAATCGGTGCCCGATGTTGAAGGTCCGATGGATCCTATAGTTCCACCCTCTTCAAATAAAAGAAGACCTTCATGGCTAAGAGACACTCTCGAAGATGCCGAGAGACATATTGCTCCAAGGGGAACATTTCGGGAAAGTAAGAAGCCGAATAGGTATCAAGGGTACCCAGCACCCATGAGTACTATTCTAGAATCTGAGCCTGGAACTTTTGAAGAAGCTGTAAAGCATCAAGTTTGGAAGGATGATATGCACGAAGAATATGAGTCTATTATGAGGAATGATGTCTAAGATGTTGTCTTGAGACCTAAGGACAAATCTATTGTCACCTCAAAATGACTCTAGAAGATCAAGAATGGAGCCAATGGAAGTGCTGAAAAGTACAAGGCAAGATTTGTTGCCTGAGGCTTCTCTCAAAAGGAAGGCATAGATTATGATGATATATTTGCACCTGTTGCCCGCTATACCACCATTCGATCGATCATTTCCGATCATTTCCCTTGCTGCAACGCAAGGATGGAGTCTCCATCAGATGGATGTGAAGACTGCCTTTTAACATGGATCAATCAAGGAAGAGGTTTATGTGGAGCAACTTCTGGGGTTCGAAGTCCAAGATAGAGACACATATGTATGAAGGTTGAAGAAAGCCCTCTATGGGTTGAAGCATGTTCGAAGTCCAAGATAGAGACACACATGTATGCAGGTTGAAGAAAGCCCTCTATGGGTTGAAGCAAGCCCCTAGGGCTTGGTATGAGAGATTGATAGCTACTTGATGAAGTTGGGCTTATCTCGAAGTGATGTTGATCCAAACCTTTATTTTAAGGTTTATAAAGAAAGGCCTCTCATTCTGGTTCTCTATGTGGACAATCTCTTCTTGACAGGTGTTGACCCTCTCATTCATCAATGTAAGAGGGAGCTAGCTTCCGAGTTCGAGATGAAGGACCTAGGACTGATGCACTATTTCCTAGGCTTGGAGGTCTGGTAAAATCCTGGTGAGATTTTCCTTTCTCAAGGAAAATATGTCGTGAAGTTGCTGGATAGATTTGGGATGGTGGAATGCAATTTCGTGACTACTCCGATGGAACTCCACTTTAAGTTGTGTGGAAGTGCTGTTGGGCCCGAGTTGCGAAATGCCACCGAGTATCGTCAACTCGTGGGGGCCTTGATGTTCTTAGTGAACTCACGTTCGGACATATGTTTTGCAGTGAACACATTGAGTCAATATATGGTTGACCCTCATCGCATTCACTACATTGGTGCCAAGAATCTCTTGAGATATCTTCAGGGCACAATCAACCATGGGCTGAGATACACTGCCGGGAGTACGAGGTTCCATGGATATACTGATGCTGATTGGGTAGGCAGTGTGGTGGATCGTAAGAGCACATTTGGATGTTGCTTCACTCTTGGTTCTTCTTCGATATCTTGGATGAGCAGCAAGCATAAATCGTTTGCTTTGAGCACCGTCGAGGCCGAATACATTGCAGCGAGTATGGCCTGTTGTGAAGCTGTTTGGTTGAGTAAGCTCTTCAGTGAGCTATTTGGACATGTGCTAGATACCAACCACTGTTATTCTTTGTGATAACTAGAGTGGGATTCGTCTTTCTGAGAATCTCGTGTTCCACGACCGATCCAAGCATATTGATATTAGGTACCACTTTGTCCAAGACATGGTACAGCGAGGCGCCGTAAGGCTCGATCACATTGCGACTGATGAGCAAGTCACAAATATCATCATGAAGCCCCTAGGGAAGGTAAAATTCTTAACCTTCCGTGAGAAGCTTAGTATCGTGGACAAATCATATTTTGAGGGTCTCACTTGAGTTGGACTATGAGCTGTAGGAGCTCCAGGGGGCTTGGGGATAGTTTCTTGGATCTATAAGCAACCACAGGGCGAGGTTCGCCAAACATTGTTGGTGTGTTTCTTCCCCACCATTGTGATATTGAGCTGGTTCACCCTCTCTTTGATCTATATGCCCCGCATGCATCCTACCCATGGAGTTTCGAACTCATGGGAAGTACCTCTCATTTGGCCAATGAGGTGGGGAATGGGGATAGAAACTGATAGCATGACCGATGGACGCAGCGGGGATTGCCATACTCTATGTCAAGGATGGAATGTGTCCAACACCTTGATCTGGGATCAAGTCTGATGAGGCTCTTACCTCTAAATTGACTTCGTGTCAGTATGTGACTCTCTTGAGTCGGATTGAGGTTTTAACCTCTAAGCTGACTTTGGGTCAGTAGAGTGTGATGTATTTGTGACTCATTGTCGTTCGTTTGCAAAGAAGATCCATCAAAGCACGTAGCAGCAAGATGATAGGATTTTCGGATGATATATGATAGTACACTATGGTACTGTATGACAAGATGGCACAGATGGACTGTGAAATTTTCAATCTGAAATACTACTGCAGTGATTGATTTATTTCGCCTACTTATTTATGATAAGTTGTTTACAAATTCTTCAGTAAATTCTGAAATAAACACAGCTGCAGTATTCACTTAATCAAAAGAAGAAGAACAAATAGAACACATATAACACAATAGAAACAATCACATGACCGCAGTTATTTTTGGACAATTGTCCCCGGAAAAAACCAATGTGGGAAAATCGGTGCAACAGATGAGGGTTTATATTATTCTTCAGCAGTAGAAATATTTTACATAAAATATGACGAGCAGATGTTCAGCATACACCTGAGATAATTTTTCCGAACACTTCGAAAGAATTTCTGACACACTGGAGGCGCCCTTCCTCACTCTGTGTGGCCTTCTGCGCACTCACTGCGTTGGACTAGGTCACTCTGCGTGGAGGGCCAATGCTACTGCTTAGCGCTGCTCCCTCTGCGTCCTCCTTCTGCCTTCTTCTTTGTTTGCTAATTTCCCTTCCTCCTTCTGCGTCTGCAACTCCGCCTCTACAACCTCACCCTCTGAAATTGAATTCTCTTACTTCAGAATTGATTTCCTTCGGGTACTGAGAGTGTGCCCGACTTGCTTTCCAAATGACCCTCAAGCCTTCTCTTATAGTCTTCTTGCTGATGAATCAACGACCCAAATTAGATCTCTAATCAATGGCTCAGATTAAAAGATGACTTGATCTTCGTTTTCTTAAAGATTCACTCTGCTTTATTAATACCCTTTAATTATTTAATTTCCCTAAGTTTAGACTTAGGGATCACTTTAAAATAATTAATTATTTTAATAAAGCATGATCTGAGTGGAATTTCCACAAATAGTTTCTGGGTTCTTTGGAATACTGATGTCCAAGCCTTGTCCCAAAATATGAGACTTGGAACACTTTCCAATGCTACAAAATCAACACTCCCTCTTAACGAGGAAAGTGTTCAGGCAATGTACCAATTGTATCTACTCTGACCTGAAGCATTTGTTGCACTGTTGATGTCTTGGCTGCTGCCCCTCATCTCTGTGTTGCTTCCCTCTGTACTATTGCCTGTGACACCATCTCTACCACTGCCTCATCCGTATTGCAACTCCCTCTGAATCTGAAGTCCACCCATTCCTCTACTGGAATGGGTTCTCGACCATCCCCATCTTTTCCTTGAAGTAAGTAAACTTAATCTTACCCATAGCTTTTGTGAGGGTATCAACCACCTGTTCTCTTGTAGGAATGTACTTCAACTGTACAACCCCTCGTTGGACATAGACTCTGATGAAGTGGCACCTAATGTCAATGTGCTTCAACTAGTCATGAAACACAAGATTCTTAGAGAGCTTGATGCAACTCTGATTATCACACGAAATTCTGGTCGGTTCCATCCTCTTCTTGGGCAAGTTCATGAGCAACTTACGAAGCCAGATGTCCTCACACGAAGCTGTGCTAGCGACCATATATTCAGCGTCGACTGAGCTCAGTGCCACAGACTTCTGTTTCCTATTGCAGCAGGAAGTCATTCTTGATCTGAGATTGAAACAATACCCACGGATAATTTTCCGATCCACTGGGCTTCCAACCCAATCTGCGTCAGTGAACCCACTCAAATGGATTTCATTGCCCTTGGTGTACTTCAACCCATACTCGATTGCCCCCTTCAAGTATCTAAGAACATATTGGGCTGCTTCCCAGTGAGCCCTCCTTGGTTCTACCATAAACAGACTGAGGGTATTCATTGCATAATAGATGTTTAGCCTAGTGTTGACCAGCTACATCATGATCCAATGAGCTGCCTATACAAGATAGGGTCAACCTCATCATCCTCGGACTTGTCGATCTTCTTCCAGATTGTAATCATTGGTGTAGCCATGGGTCTACAGTTCTCCATCTGAAACCTATTCAGGATCTTTGTAGTATATCTTCCTTGCCCAAGGAAGATTTCTCCCTTTTGCTGCCAGACCTCCAAACCAAGAAAGCAATGTATCTGCCCCAAATCCTTCATGTCGAATTCGGTAGCCAGATTCTCTTTACAGTCGTTGATGAGCTTGGATGATCCAATCAAGAATAGATCATCTACATATAATACCAGAATAAGCGACTCATCCCCTACGCTTAGATAATAGAGGTGGGATCTGCGTCACTCTTGACAAATGCCATCTTCTGCAGGTAGCTATTAATTCGCCCATACCATGCTCTAGGGGCTTGCTTTAGTCTGTACAAAGCTTTTTTAAGCCTGCATACATGAGTCTTCTACTCATGCGTCTCAAAGCCCTTTGGCTGTTCTATGTACACTTCCTCTTCTATCACCCCATTCAAGAACGTTGTCTTGACATCCATCTGGTGAATTTCCCATCCCATCCGCGTTGCAAGAGAGATGACGGATTTGATTGAAGTGTACCGAGCTACAGGGGCGAAGGTTTCTTCATAATCGATCATTTCCTTCTGTGCATACCCCTTAGCCACAAACCTGGCTTTGAACTTCTCTATGTTGCCATCTGCAGCATACTTGATCTTGTAGATCCACCTTGATCCTACAACCAATTCGTTTTGAGGTCTAGGGACTACTTCCCACACATCGTTTGTCACAATGGAGTTGTACTCCTCCACCATAGCATCTACCCACCCCTGATTTTGAGCTGCCTCTCGAAAACTAGAGGGTTCTCCAACTTGTGCTACTAATGCCTGGTACTTTTCTGGTTGCCAGCGTACCCTCTTCTCATTTCTAGGGGCTCCAATAAATTCCTTTGCATCCCTCAGAGTTTGTTGGAGTTCTCTGCTCATCCTTCCATTGGTGGTGGGTGGATTAACTTGCTCTCCTTCTTGCACTTCTTCGGAAGAACTTTCCTCAGATTCCTTGTGCCGGGAGAGGCATTAGAGCCATCTTCTGTAGGCCGCTGTGGCTGTACTGGCGGATCCTCCTGAGACTCTGTATCTGTAGCCATTTCCCGGGATCTCCTGAAGGCTCTCTTCTCCATGAATTTCACGTCCCGCCTTAATACGATCTTCATGTTCTTGGGATTATAGATGCGATATGCCTTCACATTTCGCTATATCCCACAAGGTATCCCTTTTCTGCAGTCTGATCTAATTTCTTCCTCTTCTCATCGGGTACGTGGCAATATGCTATACTGCCAAATATCCTGAAGTGGCTCATCTCAGGCTTGCTGCCAGTGAACACACTCTCAAGAGTCACTTTTCCCAATGCTCTATGGGGCACCCTGTTCTGCACATACAATGTTGTATTGCAAGCTTCAACCCACATAAATTTGGGCATGTCTTGATCATACAACATCGCCCTTGCAGCTTCCACAATGGTCCGATTCTTCCTTTCTGCGACTCCATTCTACTCCAGATTGTATGGAGTTGTCCATTCTCTCTTGATGCTTTCCTTTGCGTAGAACCTTGTGAAGTCTTTATCAATATATTCTCCACCATTATCTAAATGCAATTTCTTTATCTGCTTTCTAGTTAAATATTCTACCAAAGCCTTGAATTCTTTGATCGCTCAAAGACTTCATCTTTGGTCTTGAGAAAGTAGATCCATGTCTTCCGGGAATGGTCATCAATAAAGGTTACAAAATACTTTGCACCACTGAGAGCATTCGTGGACATTGGTCCGCAGATGTCCGAGTGTATCAAATCCAACACACTCTTGGCCCTACTGCTGCTTCTTGGAAATGCTGCCTTGGCATACTTCCCTAGTACGTACCTCCAGCAGACATCGTCTTTCTTCGTGCTAAGTTTTGGAGCTCCCATGACAGTCTTATTGAGGATCTTCAAGGCTCGATGATGTAGATGCCCCATTCTTCTGTGCCATAATTCATTCAGGTCCCTTTCATCCGTACTGCCTATCAGTGCCATTGGAGACTCAAGCTGTAACTTATACAGTTTAAGGCTCCTTACTACAATTTGTGCCTTCCTTTTCCAACTAGGGTGTTTGACATAAACCTTATTCCTAATAAAGTATACATCATAACCCATGTTATGAAGTTGAGACACCGAGAGCAAGTTCATTCCCAATCCCGGCACATACAGTAGGTTGGTAGCCCAAAGCTTGTTACCAACTTCTCTTTGAAATATTATGGTTCCTCTTCCAACGGGGGTACACTTGGCCTTTTTTCCCATCGTGATCTGAAAACTGATCTGCTCTTCCTGGTAGCTCGAGAAGCATTCTCAAACTCTCGTCATGTGAACAGATGCTCCACTATCAATATACCAGACCCTTGGAGAGGTCGTGCTTGACACACAAGCGAAATCCTCTTCTAGCCTCAATGCCAGAACTGAAATGTCATGAATCCTCTGTTTCTCCATGCATTCTGGAGGACTGCGTGAACCCTTCTGAGCTGTTGCTGCATCGATGTCGGATCTTGGTTCCATTGCGGAACCTCCTCTTATGTCTTTCGTCTTTTCCTCTGATACCACGTGAAATTTTCAATCTGAAATACTACTGTAGTGATTGATTTATTTCACCTACTTATTTATGATAAGTTATTTACAGATGCTTTAGTAAATTCTGAAATGAACACAACTACAGTATTCACTTAATCAAAATCAAAAGAATAAATAGAACACATAACATAATAGAAATAATGTAATATTCCTAATTAGCACCGCTAATTGGAATATTTGATTTTTGTATAGTTTTTGCCGACTATAGTTAATTAATAAATAAAAGTGAGAAAAGGGGGGCTAACTCACTTAAATAAAATAAAGAGTTTCCCTAGTAGATGCAACCTTATAACTTAAGGGGGGAGCCTTGGGGTCCACACCACGTATGAGAGGAGGCTCACGTAGCCTCTAGAAGCTTCTACGCAGGCCCATGAGGAGCACGTGGGAGAGAGAGGGACCACGTAGGGTTTTGAGGAGGGCCAGCGTTATAAAAGGA
Organism: Pinus albicaulis; assembly: GCA_034641835.2. NCBI lineage: Eukaryota > Viridiplantae > Streptophyta > Pinopsida > Pinales > Pinaceae > Pinus > Pinus albicaulis. The sequence goes on from CM076574.1 coordinate 1,223,820,293, forward strand.
GGGAGAGCTATCTCATTTGGGCATTATTGATATTGTTGATGATATTGAGCTAGACTTCTGTCTACTTGAGCACGCTGGCTGTTTAGTCGGTCTGCAGGACTGTTTAGTGCGACTGAGTGTCTCCGGTCGGAGATCTCACCCTTGGCCCCGGGGGACTTCGAGTGCCTGCTCGGGCAAGGTTTTTCTTCAGTCTTTAGCGAGAGATTTGCAGGTGTTTTGTTGGGAGTTTTGCTGAGGAGCTGAGCTTCATTGGGTGACTGCGCAGTCCTTGGAGGGAGGACGCAGTTTGAGTTGGAGCTGTTTAGTGGTAGAGATTTCTGCAGGAGATTCAGGCCTATTCCGGTGTGGAGGTTCAGCGTTTATCATTTGGTGAGTTTCCTAAGGAGTTGTGGCCCCATTTCAGTCTATTTCAGTTGGTGTCTGCGCTGGTCCTGGAGGGACAACGTTTTTCTAGGAGGAGGGTTTCTGGGGGTGATTTTCGGAGGTGGTCCGTTTTGTGTATGGTTTCTGGGTTTTGTCCGGGGTGGTGAGTTCAGGTGGTCTGCCGATTTTCAGCTCATTCCGGCAAGGGGATCAGCCCCTAGCTTCAGTTCATTCCAGCAGCAGCAGTTTACGGCAGTTTCTTCCAGCAGCTGGGATGCGGTTTCTTGTAGCAGCCATTTCCTGTTTTTCTGAGAGGGTTCTTCACTTGCCTTGAGCAAGGATAGGTGCATTTATTCTGATTATCCATTGTATCTCATTATATTCTCGGATTAATAAAATGGCTTAGCATTTCCGGCATTTTTATGTGTATTTGCTTTATGTTCTATTTTCGGCATTTCCTATATTGTCGTATGCTTGTATTGCTGTCTATTTCCCATTCGGGATATTACAGTGGTATCGGAGCATAGTTCTGGCTCAGCCTATGGTCTATGACATTGGGAAAGAGATCATACAGGGGTTTGCTGGAATTTTGGAGAGCAATAGCAGTTGCAGTACCAAAAACGAAATTGGAAAAAGGGCCAAAATATAAAGGGTCAAATTTTGAAGGTTGGAATTAGAAGAAACGTTTTCTGGGTTTTTCTGGGTTTTTGGCAAGGATCACCTTCCCAAATTCCTAGAATTTTCTGAGTAGTTTTCAGTGAGTAAATCGGAGGTCGAAGTCAAGTAGTAGTATGGTTTTGCAGTAGCCGTGCAGTTTCTGAGGAGCCTGTAGGCACATAGCAAAAAGTGCCAATGGCAGATGGTGATGATGCGAGGAGATTTAGAGATACGCTCCTCCAACACATGCAGGATGTGTCACAGAGACTCACTGCAGCGAGGGATCGGGTACGTCCCATCATGTGTCGGTGCGTGATGCTATCCCCATCATGGCATCGCATGCACCCACGCGATCCACTATGCCCACATTCTTAGCAGAGGACACAGGGGCAGGAGCACAGAGGGGAGCACAGAGGGATATTCCAGCACCCACGCGATCCACCATGCCTACCTTCCTAGCAGAGGATGCAGGGGCAGCAGCACAGCGAGAGCCGGAGCCGGGCCACATGGGTGACTATTTTGCAGAGTACCAGGCATACGGGCAGGAGTTCATGGAGGCTCTCTCGTTCAGAGACTTTGTTCAGCTCCAGCGGGATAGCAGACCCCGCAACTTTCACAGCGGGAATAGACACTCACATGACCGGGGCTTGCAGCGCATAGTGGGCAGATTCCATCTACCGACATTTGACGGATCATCCAGGCGCTCAAAGGAAGCTTGGGTGGAGAAGTTGGATACCTCTTTCTAGCTTGACCGAGTACCGGAGAGGAAAACCATTAAAATGGTTACCTCACACTTGGAGGATGAGGGAACACAGGGTTGCAGGGAGTCCGAGGTTACACCTAGTGTGACACAGGATTCACCCTCATTGGAGACCTCCTCGCCCGTGTCGGTTGATGTGGTAGTGGAGAAGGTAGAGCCTACCCCAGTAGAGCCATCCATTGAGGTGATGACCGGAGTCGCGTCCGAGTCTTCGGGTGGTAGCAGCACACAGATGGGTGCAGTGTCAGGAGATGTATCCACCTTCGATGAGGCACTAGCAGGGACAGAGGTAGTGGATGATGGTCGCAGACAGCGGTATCATCGGCTTCGGACGGACCTTCGAGTTTTGAGAGAGAAGGCCACGTCAGTACGGGAGGCCATTTTGTTGCAGGACCAGGAGTTGGAGGGTATGAGAGTGACTTGTGCCAAGTCGGCGGCCAAGTTGTTCCGCATTGGGGAACGACTAGATTCCCTGATGGTACCATCAGAGGGCACGTTGGAGCGACAGATCATTCCCCTTCAGGCATGCATGGATGGGACTAGCAGTGTTGTTGGGTCATCTCTTCCCATTGGAGAGAGAGAGGCAGAGCCACCTAGTCAGATCTCATATGTTGGCTTGGATAGCGGTATGAGACGATCAGAGTTGCACAGGGTACAACATCCACATGTTGAGGTTGGATGGCGAGAGATTTTGAGTTGGTACTCGGTGGAGCGGGCTATGGAGATAGTGAAGGATCCGAGTGTAGCTCAGCAGGATTTTCTATGCATGGGGAATACAGGAACCCCAGATTAGCATTGGGATCCAGGTGGGATCACCTATCGTTTCCCAGGCAGGTCGGCTGACTATGTCTTGGAGAGTACAGTTGGCCTAGTAGTAGAGCATGTGCAGTTTCGGTCGGCTCCAGTGGCCAACCAGTTTATGGGCAGACTCCCTAGGTTGTCTTGGCATGACATTCATACACGGGATCACGGGGTGGTCAGCACACCTTGGCAGGAGCTTGTCGGAGGAGGTGGCATTGGCAGGCCACCAGATGGCACCTTGTATGGGGCCAAGGATTCTTCACATTTGTGTGGGGCACAGAGGACGCAGCGGAGCCGAGCAGTGGTGGTAACACTACTGACCCATAGGGAGATTCACTTCTCGGACCCCTCGAGGAGGATTTGCAGTGATGATCCATTTGTCGGTGGGTATAGTGATGCGACGGTGGACATGACGATACCGATTGGTGGTAGTCCGATATGTAGAGGCACAACTCTAGGACATCACATCCATGGATGTGTGGGAGCCTCTAGCAGTGATCAGTGGACTACCGGTGGACATGGAGCTACATGGTGGTGTACCGTAGTGTGTGGGACTGCATTGTGGAGTAGGAGTGCCCTACATCACATTGAGAGCACGCGGGGAGTGACAAATTCTTGGACACAGTCAGGGCACGAGACGTTACAGGGTGGTACAGCAGTAGCATGGGGTATCCAGCAGTATTCAGGGGTATGCCTTAGTGTGCGGTGGCATGTTGAGGAGTACATGGATGACCGGTGGCTTGCGAGGGCGTACGGCGCGACACAGCAGGGTCTTAGAGTATTGCATCCAGGGAGACTCACAGACAGGGACACTGGGCTTACCTTTGGGGGTATTTCACCCAGGATCGATGAGGAGACAGAGGAGCGATACTTGATGGTATCTGCGGGGACTCACACATCCGACACTCTTCTACATCACTCATGGGCACAACTGATTTTGTTGTTGTCCTTTGGCATTTTGGGCATGAGCAGCAGGGTCCGTGAGGCACACCCAAGATATTTGGATGGCCCTCAGCACACTAGGCGAGAGACTTCTCAGCAGTGGCACTGGGTCAGTACGCTAGTTGACAGCCACAGTTTAGGGGATGAGATGATCCTCTGCAGTGGAGGCACATTAGTCATTGCTGAGCCTACGCTTGGGGAGCAAGTCATGAGGGAGACATGCATTATTTTTCCCTCAGGGCATGTTGAGATCATGCATGAGCAGAGGATATTGGGTTCAGCAGAGGTAGCATCCCAGCATGCGTCTGGACTCCAGACATTGTATCAACACTTCATCGAGAGGGTGGATGGCATATTCAATGCAGATGAGGTGGCGGAGGTAGAACAGGAGGGCATTCCTTCTGTATGCCAGGGTGAGGACTCTCTTTCATATGAGTCCATAGGATCAGTTGAGGTTGCTTCTGTGGAGCAAGAGCAGTCATGCAGGTACGATGACAGTAGATTGCAGCCGTATTACAGTGTGCAGGGTGAGCAGTCAGGGGACTGTATAGGAGATACTCTGGGTGATGAGTCGCTTGTGACGCTTCAGCTAGAGCAGCACATGATGGAGCCTGAGTCAGCAGAGGAGGATACTAGGGACATCAGGCATGACATTTCCTTGGGTGAGGTCCAGATGGGTGCCCACATTGAGCCTATGATGGATATGTGGCTAGCATTGGGGTCATCCTTTGAGGTGGAGCAGTCAGATGCACAGACACCGAGTACCGTGACGGCAGCTACAGATCCATATCCTCTGGAGATGTTGGAGGTAGATGTGATAGTTTGGCAGTGGGAGATGATTATGGGTTGGCGGCAACCTTCCAGGCATGTTCCACATGTAGTTGTTGTTGCTACATCAGATGCTTCCTCCAAGATGGACTGGCGGGAGATCATGAGTTGGTACCCTCTTGATGGTACGGTATTCTTCGTAGGGAGCACAGTGGAGCAGAGGCCCTTGGACATAGTAGATGTTACAGATCCCAGTCGGCAGGAGGGCACCAGTTGTTGTTACTTCAGGACTCCTTCCCAATTTCAGGAGAGCAGGATCAGCATGGGATTGAGTCATGACTTGGATTGGAGAGAGGTGATGAGTTGGTATGCAGTTGGAGGGGTAGCATATGCAGCTACAGGTACAACACAGCAGGAGCCCAGGAGCATTGATGCTTATTGGTGGTCTTCACCTCTTAGAGCATTAGTCATAGCCAGAGGCAATGCACAGTCTGAGCCGTGGGACTTAGGCGATTATTGGCCATGGTGGCGATGGGATCCGGGGGGATTATTGGTTGATTGGTACTGTGAGAGGTCACTTTGGGATCCTGGCATTGAGATATCCCTTCGTATCAGGGTGATGCAGAGGTCAGAGAGGTTTCAGTGGGACCCAGGCACATTTTGCAGTATCGGTGGGGAGCATCAGCTAGAGAGTAGGCTTGTTCAAGCGTTGCTTGAGGACAAGCAATTTTTGCCGGATGAGGATGCCACTTGGGAGAGCGAGCAGGTTTTACAACATCCATCACTTCAGTTGCTTGAGGACAAGCAACATTTTGCCAGGGGAGACTGTAATATTCCTAATTAGCACTGCTAATTGGAATATTTGATTTTTGTATAGTTTTGCCGCCTATAGTTAATTAATAAATAAAAGTGAGAAAAGAGGGGCTAACTCACTTAAATAAAATAAAGTGTTTCCCTAGTAGGAGCAACGTTATAAATTAAAGGGGAGCCTTGGGGGTCCACACCACGTATGAGGGAGGCCTCACTTAGCCTCTAGGAGCATCTGCGCAGACTTGGGAGGAGCACGTGGAGAGAGGGGGACCACGTTAGGGTTTTTTTGAGGAGAGCTAGCATTATAAAAGGTGGGAGAGCCATTTCATTTGGCATGATTGTTGTTGATGATATTTTGAGCTAGACTTCTGTCTACTTGAGCACGCTGGCTGTTTAGTTGGTCTGCAGCACTGTTTAGTGCGACTGAGTGTCTCCGGTCGGAGATCTCACCCTTGGCCCCGGGGGACTTCGAGTGCCTGCTCGGGCAAGGTTTTTCTTCAGTCTTTAGCAGGAGATTTGCAGGTGTTTTGTTTGGGAGTTTTGCTGAGGAGCTGAGCTTCATTGGGTGATTGCGCAGTCCTTGGAGGGAGGACGCAGTTTGAGTTGGAGCTGTTCAGTGGTAGAGATTTCTGCAGGAGATTCAGGCCTATTCCGGTGTGGAGGTTCAGCGTTTATCATTTGGAGAGTTTCCTGAGGAGTTGTGGCCCCATTTCAGTCTATTTCAGTTGGTGTCTGCGCTGGTCCTAGAGGGACAACGTTTTTCTAGGAGGAGGGTTTCTGGGGTGATTTTCGGAGGTGGTCCGTTTTGTATATGGTTTCTGGGTTTTGTCCGGGGTGGTGAGCTCAGGTGGTCTGCCGATTTTCAGCTCATTCCGGCAAGGGGATCAGCCCCTAGCTTCAGTTCATTCCAGCAGCAGCAGTGTACCGCAGTTTCTTCCAGCAGCTGGGATGCAGTTTCTTGTAGCAGCCATTTCCTGTTTTTCTGAGAGGGTTCTTCACTTTCCTTGAGCAAGGATAGGTGCATTTATTCTGATTATCCATTGTATCTCATTATATTCTCAGATTAATAAAATGGCTTAGCATTTCCGGCATTTTTATGTGTATTTGCTTTATGTTCTATTTTCGACATTTCCTATATTGTCGTATGCTTGTATTGCTGTCTATTTCCCATTCGGGATATTACAAATAATCACATGAACACATTTATTTTTGGACAATTGTCCCCAGAAAAACCCAATGTGGGAAAATGGGTGCAGTAGATGAGGGTTTATATTATTCTTCAGTAGTAGAAATCTTTTACAGAAAATATGATGAGCAGATGTTCAACATACACCTAGGATAATTTAATTTTTCCGAACACTTAGGAAGAATTTCTGACACACTGGAGGCACCCTTCCTCCCTTTGCGTCACTTTGCGTGGCCTTCTACGCAGTCACTGTGCTGGACTGTGTCACTTTGCGTGGAGGGCTAGTGCTGCTGCTCAGCAGTACTCCCCTTGTGTCCTCCTTCTGCCTTCTTCTTGGTCTGCTGACTTCCCCTTCCTCCTCCTGCGTCTGCAACTCCGCCTCTACAACCTCACCCTCTGAAATCGAATACTCTTAATTCAGAATCAATTTCCTTCGAATACTGAGAGTGTGCCCGACTTGCTTTCCAAATGACCCTCTAGCCTTCTCGCTGATGAATCAACGACCCAGATTAGATCTCTAATCAATGGCTTAGATTAAAAGATGACTTGATCTTTGTTTTCTAGAAGATTCACACTCTGCTTTATTAATACCCTTTAATTATTTAATTTCCTTAAGTTTAGACTTAGGGATCACTTTAAAATAATTAATTATTTTAATAAAGCATGATCCGAGTGGAATTTCCACAAATTTCTAGGTTCTCTAGAATACTGATCTCCAAGCGTCTTCCCAAAATATGATACTTGGAACAATTTCAAATGCTACAAAATCAACATGGACAGATGGAGCTCTCCCTAGTTGAGAGGGAGTGTTAATTTTGGGCAACTAGGTCCAAACTCCGTGTTCCATTGCTCATATGATGGTGGTGATATTTTTGTTGGATTCCTTTTTCGGAGAGGTGCAAGATTGATCTAAAGATCATCTTTTTTGAATGAGCAAAACTTATATTTTGATTTTATTTTCCAGACATGTGAAAATTGTCAAGGTCAGCCTGATTTGTAATGTTGGCTCACAAGCCCCAAAAGATGTGTCACACACCCTCGTTGATGGATATAAATGGGAGAGACTTGATGCTCATTTGTTCATCATCTCATCACATACATTCTTCATGATCCGATTGGTTCAAACAGCCTAGAAGAGGCTTCTCTCTCACACGTGTGAATCTGAAGCTGGAGAAATTCGGAGTGTTTTTAGGGCTTTCTAGACAGCATTGACCAATGTTGACTTTGGGTCAACCCTCGATCTTTGACTGTGATTTGAGGACAGAAATTCTGATTCTTGGAGGCCGCATTGGAGGGCACAGAAATCGAGGAAGGATGTTGACTTTGACTGAAACCCTTTGATCGCAACGTTGACCAGCGTTGACTGATTTCTGTTGACTTGCATTGACTGTTTGGGAGTTGTCTTTGAGGTGTGTGTGACTGTTAAGGAAAGGTTGATCTTATATGTTGGAAGAGCTGGTTTGACTAGCCAAAGTCTTTGCTGGCTAGGGCATCATGTTGACTGCTGTAACAAACATTTCTCTCTACGTTTGCTGGACAAGAATAATTACAAATTCTGGTATATTATTTGGCTTGTCTTCTATTGATCTATTATTATGTTCTATCAACATTTACTTTCATGTTTATGTGATTGCTAATTTGAATTGGCCTATAAGAAAGATTGAAGTAAATTGCATTAAGCATAGAACATACCATGGTTATCTAAAATTAACAGCTTGTCACCAAGAGATATTTTTCTTGCACGTTTTTATTTTTATTTGGGGCTTAATTAGGCCTAATTAGGCAAATCGAACTCATTAGTGACTCTATAAATAAAAGTGAGACGATTCATTTTCATCATCATCACTTGGATTGGGTTATTAACTTTAGTGAGGTTTTCACTATCCCTTTTGGAGGATGAGTTTGGATGATATAGATGAATTTTGATGTTTGGATCTATCTCTCTTGTCTTGGAGCTTCATTATTGGCATAGTTCGATGATTGCATATACTCTTTTGTACATGTAAGTTCTCTTTTTCATTATTATTCTTGTTATTTACTTTTGTCACATTAATATTGTTGCGATTTTCGCTATACAAGAATGAAATTTGCCGCTTTTCTATACGAACTAGTGGAAATTGTGATCTTTTATAGTCATGCATCAGGTCATGGGCCATGTATTAATGGGTGAATGTCCCTAGAGATAATTTGTGTTAAATGCATCTCGATAAGTCATCAATTATTGCAAATTGAAGTATAAAGATCTTAAAGTTCTTAAAATAGCTGCTCTCATGCCCTAATGCCATGAGAAGTTGTTTGAAGGCCTCCTTGATTGGGTGAATTCTTCCCAAGCAATAAATTCTCCTTGACTCCATCTCTCCCAAAGGACAAGGCACTAATCCTCCATAGGTGATCAATTTCGAAGCTTATTTCTCTCACCTTTCCTTCTCTTTCTAAGCCTAGCCTCCATAGGTCACCCAGTGCATTATTTTTCTCACGTTCTAGCCATCGAAATATTTCAAACTCCTGCCCTATACTGCGTTGCGTTTTCTCTAGTCTCCAAATTTCACAAAACTCTGACAGTGGGATCGATATTACAAGCCCTAGGCCAAGGATCGTCTCTTGCCCTAGGTTTCCCTTGGCTAGTGACCTCATTTGGATCTTTGCACCCTATTCCAAGCTCTGTTTTAAAAATCGGCCGTTTCAACTCCGACCAGGCCTAGTTGACCGAGCCATTAGGCTGGCCGGTCCGACCAGGTACAAAAATAGCCAGGTTGGCCGGTTTGTTACCGAGCCGGCCGGTTTTTGTACCGGCTCGGCTGGCTCGGTAACAAACCGGCCGACCAGGCCTGGCCCGAGTTAACTCGGCCGAGCCAAATCTGCTGGCCGGTGGGCCCAAAAAATCGGATTTTGTGGACTTGAAACCAGATTTTATTCCGCTGTTAGGTTTGTTTGAGGTTTTCTGAAGAGTTGTGGAGTTGGTTTTTGGAGCAGCTTCATGGTAATGTTAAATTCTTAAAGTAAAAGTGACATTCTCCTTAATCTTCATTTTCATCCTTTTACTTAAATTTTTAACATTACCATGAAATGACTCGGGATGTTTGAGAGTGGTTCCAACCTCATTGGATTTCATATGGAAAAAGTAGAATTTTAGATCTCATTCAAAATGTTTGAGAGTGGTTCCAACCTCATTGGATTTCATATGGAAAAAGTAGAATTTTAGATCTCATTCAAAATCCGGCAGACTTATCAGTTTTTCAGGATTTCAGGATTGGGTTATTGCAATGTTTCCATCGAATTTTGTCATGTATTAGGGTATGGAACTCGTATTTAATCAAGAGCACCAATCCCTCTATGTACCTTGATGACATGATGTTAGTGACAATGACCAAGAACAATATGTGATCATAAAAGCATGAGATACAATATAGGGTTTTAATACACTAATGGAGGATGGAATTCAAAACATCATCTTCATCTAAATACCCTAGAATCCACAAACCCTAAAAATTAGTGTTTCATATGTGAGCTAGGTTTTTCCATGAGCCATCTAGGGTTCTTATTCAAATTAAACCCTCCATCAAAAGAGCCTTAAAACAAATAAAAATAAATAAATGCATTACACATACTATGAGAGAGACCATACCTCTGATTTTACGTTCATACAAGTTGCTACAGGGATTTGCTTCAAAGTGCCTTGCACTTCTTCTGTTTGTCAGAGTTTCAAGGGCACTATCATCTTTATCCAAAGGTGCCAACATAGAGGAGCTACATACTTTTCTTAGATGAGCTTCCTTTGCTTCCGCTGCTAGACAAAAATAGAATCACATGAAGGGTTGCCACTAAACCTTCTTAAAATCACATCATCTGCTAGATAATGAGCAGCTTAGTCAACAATATGACATCATGGAGGGCTTTTACTATTCTTGAAAAATCATTTTCAAATTGATGTCTAAAGAGACCATCCCTTCTCATAACTGCATTTTGTATTTTCATTGACTTCAAGGCACCTTTTATGAATGCTTCAAAGACATGAATATATATTAATTATTGATTTACAAGTCGGCTTCGATGGAACTAGCTTATAATACTTGTGTGTGTGAGAGAGAGAGATTGTAATAGTGATAAGGACTCAGCCTCTTCTTCTATACACAAAATAGGGTTCCTTGATTTTACTGATATAGATCACAAAGGATGCCCGCTAATTGTCTTTTTAAGGCTACAATTCATACCTTGCAACCGTATGTATACAAGATCTTGGCTTCCTTAAATTATGGAGGGCCTTAGAACTGTCCTTTATAATGATGTGCCTCTAATTCTAGGACAAGTCCTCCTCACGATCATTGATAGGATACCACCCTTCTAGTTGTAAATGAAGTCACCTTTTAAGTCCTCATAGTCCAGTGACCACAATGTCAAATGCTGAATTTTTCTTTAGATTAGGGGATTTAACTTTCTTCGGAACAATGAGAATAACAAATTCATAACAAGGATGCATTGTCAAGAGAAATAGAAGAAAAATACCCTTCAATTATACTTGAGCAAAGAAGTCCTCCATAATTGCTTCAAACGAGGGGCAGAAATACCTTGTTTATACTTAGAATCAAGCCTTCAAAGTAATGTACAAAGATGCTGTGAATTGATCCACGTTAAATTCTCAACATAGATAGGGAACTTAATAACTCGGTCTGAAGGCTATTGTGGCTCAATTGCAAATGCTTTCTTATTTGAAGAAAAACATAATGAAACCCTCTTCAATCAGGTCACAGAACTTAACACTGTAGGTTTAATCCATGGTTCTTTATATGCTTTGAATTACCACAGGCCTTCTAGAGGGTTGATGTCTTGTCAAAAGGAGTCACCTGTGACATTGGTTATGTTTTTTGTTTTGATCTCTATATCATCATCCTGTATTGGACAGTGCACTAGGTGCAATTTTGATATAATGGATATATTCATAAGCCTACTTTGATCATATGTTGTCTTTTGTGACTTATCTATATTGTAATGCTTTGTGTTTGGAAACATGAATAAAAATCTTTAAATTTATGTTTTTGTACAAAAAAATTAATATTTAATGTATTTTTTACAAAAACCGAGTCATTGAAACCGAGTCGACCGAGTCATTACCGATTCGGAGTCATTACCGAGTCATTACCTCGGCCTGGTAGCTGACCGATTTCGTTTTTTAAAACATTGATTCCAAGAATATTTGTCTATTGATCCTCTTCTCTTCTACAATTAGGTCAAGCCCCTCCTTGAGTGACCAAATCCACTTCCTTTACTTGATTCTGGGTCCGCTTGGCCTTGTGTGCTCCCATAAACTATTGACGCCTATTTCACAAAGATCACATACGAGCCAAGTCTCAATAAGGATCTCTAGGACTAGGAGCCTTCTTGACAAGATACACTCCCAAAACCCTAGTTCGAAAGGTCCTCTTAGCCCTTCCTAGAGAGCCTTTCACCTTGCTTCCAAAGCAAGCACAACCCATATAACTGTGGAAATTTCTGAATCTTTACACTTCATGCAAAAATTATTTACTGTTAATCTGGTTATGCTCCTCCTACTTGGACAAGTTATTAACTGAACAAATTCAAGTTAAAATCGAAGCAAAACACATAACAGATCTCCACCAATCCAGATCTAGAACAAGTTCATGCACACATAGACAAAGTGACATAGTTATTTCTGGACAAATAATGATCCAGGTGGATATTGGTGGCCACCCACCTATTCCACTTGGGGCCCCACCATTGTCTCTTTCAATTTTTCAGTTTCGGCACAACTTACTATTTTTAGTAGTTTTTCGGGTCCTGAACTTCCGGAGCCGTTTTGAGGCCCTAAACGACGTTTTTTGGGAAAACCGGGAGCAACAAGGTTTCATAGACCGATGTTGCTCACATCAAAAGTTGTAGTCCTCGAATAGATCTTTCTAACGAGGTATGGTTCGCGTCAAACAGAGATCGTATGCCAAAGTTACGTCCCCGGGAAGTTGAAACACCAATTTACCCAAACGGGGCCCATAGTTTTGGCGCTTCATCTCCTAGGGTTAGGGTTTTGGATGTTAGGGTTTTCCATTGTTTCTAAATAATAAATATGCCCTCGAGTCTCATTGTAACTCAGTTCAAAGGCCTGTAGCCGCCACATCTCTTCTCAGAGATAAGCTACCAGTGCCCTAGCTAGTTTATTTCCATTCTGTTTGTAAGCATATTTCAGTTCTTTGATATTAATGAAATGAAGTGTTATTTCTGCTGCATCTTTATATTTATGGTTACATGTGTATTTTGTTGCATTCCTGCATAAATCCAGATCAGTGGTATCAGTGTTCTGCTTTTTCTCGATCGTTCTTTGCATGTCCCCAACGAGGTCAGGGTATAAGGAGTTAGGGCTCTATCTGTTTGAACCTTTGCAAGATCAGCCTCGCAAACCCTGACGACCTCCCATGGGGGACGAAAAGAAAGATGAGGGAGCAGGAGATCCTATCAAAATATTGCTCGAGGAGGCCCTCGAAAAACAAAGGAATGCGATGATGGATAACTTTGCCCAGATCCTTCAACAACTGCCCACTGGCAGCGCATCTGCATCTAGCAGTCACTCTGGAGGTGTAACTCCCTTTAAGGTACAAGTAAACTTTAACATTCCCATATTTGAGGGTCAAATAGATGCAGATGTCGTAGATAGATGGTTGAATCTATTAGAAGGATATTTCTCGAGGACTGGTGGGAAACCTACTGTGAGAAAAAGGACGAGATAGAACCCTCTTTGTTCTCAGTCGTACCCACTCGGAATTCTTTCCGAGACGCCATCAAGGAACAATACTATCCCATGGGGAGCTCTGAGGACAAGTACATACAATGGACCACGCTGCAGCAACAAAGGGATCAAGATGTGCATGAGCTGACGAATCTGTTCCATACCCTGCGCACAAAGTTGGGTATTAAAGATTCGGAGAAACATTTGGTGCTAAAGTATTGCGGTTTTCTGCACAGAGGCATTCAGGAGGAAATGGAGTTCCTCGACATCTCCTCGCTTGGTATGGCATACCGGTATGCTGGCAAGATTGAGGAGAAATTCAAATAGAAGAAGCGAGACTTTGGATCTGCGAATCAAAAGCAAGGGAAAGGTGCCCCCAAATCGTAGAACAAAGGACAAAGCCAAGGCATGGCAGCCCAAGACAACCTGCCAAAGCCACATGCAAAGAACAACATCGCAAAGCTAAAGAAGGACACGGGAAAGTGGTGTGAATTCCATAAGAGCTCCACTTACAACACAAGTGAGTGTCGGGCCAAGCAGTTGCTGGTGGCCGAGATGCGGGCTTCTGAATCAGATGCATGCTCCGACTCTGAATTAGAACCTGACAAGGGGAATGACAAAGGGAAGCAAATTATTGATGCAGAGCCCAACGCCACTGTTGCCACTGCGAAGATCCAGAAGGAGGAACCAGAAGATCCAAAGGAGGCAGAGCGTCTCTTCCACTCCCAGATGTGGGTAAAGGGTTCCTCGCTACAATTCACTGTCAACAATGGGAGCCAAAAGAACCTCATTTCAGCAAATGTCGTGAAGCAGTTGCGCTTGCCGACCACAACACACCCACAACCATACACCATCGGGTGGCTTCACCAAGGACGGGATCTCCGCGTCAGCCAATAGTGCCGCCTTCCCTATAGCATCAAGCCCTTCACGGATTAGGTAGTGTGTGACATTGCTCCTATTGATGTTTCTGATGTATTATTAGGCCAACCATACTTGTGGAAGCAACATGCTGTGTATGAGTCCCGGTCTCGCGCCGTTATTGTTACATTGGGAAATAAGTTGTATAGGATACCAGAGGTACCACCGCATCCCACTATCTCTTTGGTTACTGCAAAACAATGCAGTAAGCTCATTTCCCAAAAGGAAATTTGTTTTCCTGATGATCTGCCCCCAGGGCAAAAAGAACACTGTGGCCACGACCTCCAGACATGGCTCCTTTGCACGACAACAACAAATGGACAAGGTTGTGGAGGAGTACGGGGACATCTTCACCTCACCCACAGGGGTGCCTTTGCACTGTTAGGTCAAGCACCCCATTGACCTGACGCCAGGTGCGCCGCTACCCAATGGACCGATCTATAGGCGCTCTGTTTTGGAGAACGATGAAATCAAGAGGCAGATTCAGGAGCTGCTGCAGAAAGGTCACATCCGGCCAAGTTCATCGCCCTGTGGAAGCCCGATCGTGTTGGTACAGAAGAAGGATGGGACTTGGAGACTCCGTATTGACTATCGGGCGTTGAACAAGATCACTGCCCGGAATAGGTATCCGATCCCACGGATTGATGACCTTCTGGACCAACTCAAAGGGGAAAAATATTTCAGCAAGATTGATTTGAAGTCTGGGTATCACCAAGTACCAATCGAACCCTCTGATGTGTAGAAGACTGCCTTCAAAGCTAAGGAGGGCCTTTTCGAATGGCTCGTCATGCCTTTCGGGTTGACGAATGCTCCCGCAACCTTCATGAGGTTGATAGATGACATCTTGCATCCATTCACCAACTCCTTTGTAGTGGTGTACTTGGATGACATTTTGATCTTCAGCCAGACTTGGGAAGAGCACCTCCACCACATCCGAGAAGTCCTCCAAACAATACGGCAACACAAGTTGTGTGCCAATTTGGAGAAGTGGACTTTTGGCTCTGGGATACATTATTGATGAAAGGGGGGTGCATGTGGATCCAGCCAAGATCCAAGTCATTCGGGATTGGCCAGCCCCAACCACTCTAACAGAGCTTCGCAACTTTCTGGGTCTTGCTAATTTCTACCGCAGGTTCGTGTTGGGATTCTCTCATATCACTTGGCCCTTGAGTCAAGTCACCAAGGGAAGAGCGAAAGCAAAATTCTTTTGGTCGGAATCTCAACAGAAGGCGTTCGTAGAATTGAAACATTGCCTCTGTTCTACCCCAGTGCTCACATTACCAGACTTGCAACAACCATTTGAGATCGAGACAGATGCCTCTGACTATGCTATTGGGGCAGTTCTTACTCAACATGGGCATCCAGTGGCATATCACAGTGAGACATGTCCGACACTGTTCGCAAGCATCCCACTTATGAAAAATAAATGTATTCCATTGTTCAGGCTTTTCGACAATGGAAGCATTACATTTTGGGGAAGGAAACAATCATCCACACAGACCACCGACCCCTGCAATTCATACAGACACAAGGGAAATTGCAGAACGATCGCCATCAGAAGTGGTCCACATATCTGCAACAATTTCATTTGAACATCAAGTACAAGAAGGGTAGCACCAATAATGTTGCAGACTGCCTCAGCCGACCATCGATCGTGGCCATAGCCACCGTTCTCAACTCTTGTGGGCACGAGAGTTCTGGTTGGCCGCTTCTCTACAAGAACGACCTAGAATTCAGCCACACATACAAGGCACTCTTGGGGGCTACGCAAGTTCCAAATTTTCACCTCCAAGATGCACTGTTATGTCACCTGGGACACCTTTGTGTTCCTTCAAGCGAGCGTGCCAAGATGATATGGGAAGCACACTACAGTAGAGTCGCTAGGCATTTTGGGGTCGAGAAAACAGTGGCAGTACTGCAGAAGTATTTCTATTGGCAAAACTTTCGACAGGATACTGGGAAGTACATTAGATCTTGCACTGCTTGCTCCATTGCCAAACCGACCATCAAGGAGCAAGGCCTCTATACTCCACTACCGTCCCCTAGTCGACCTTGGGAATCCATCTACATGGATTACATGTCGGGCCTTCCTTCTACTAAGCATGGAAACGACTGTGTTTTTGTGTTCGTCGACAGATACTCGAAGATGGCTATTATGGCAGCCTGCAAGAAGAATATCACAGTAGAAGCCATTGCTAAACTCTTCTTTGAACGAGTATGGGTGCACTTTGGGATCCCACAGTCTATCATATCAGATCGTGACAGCAGGTTCCTCAACACATTTTGGTCTAGCCTCTGGTCAATGTTGGACACCAACTTCACTAAGTCCACAGCTTTCCATCCCCAAACTGATGGCCAGACAGAGGTCGTCAATAGGATGATTGTACACATTCTGCGCATGTACAATTCAAAGCATCCACGCACATGGGATGAGAGCCTCCCCTATGTACAACGCAGTTATAATCGGGCTCTCCACAGCTCAACTGGCCACAGCCCCTTTCAGGTGGGCTTGGGATTCCAGCCACTATGTCCCATTGATGTAGCCATGCCATTTGCGGCTACTCAAGTCGATTCAACTCATGTCCAGTCTGAAGCTGACAAAGCGAACAACTTCATCGAGCGCATTTAGCACATCCACCAATAGGTTCATGACATATTGAATAGAGCCAATGCTAAGTACAAGCAACGACGTGATCAACATCGGGTGCCACTCAACTTCTAGGTGGGCGACAAAGTGTGGCTACATTTGCAGAAGGAGCGCCTCACTGGACCACACCGCAAGCTTCGCTCGCTCCGATATGGGCCGTACACCATCACCAAGGATGTAGGGAACAATGCCTTCGAGCTCAGTATTCCACCATTCCTTGGTCTGCACCCAGTATTCAATGTAGACCGCCTTCGTCCCTACTTCCCACCTCTACTGGACACCTCTGACATTGCAGAAGAACTCACACCAAGAGAGTTAAACCCAGACTGCATGGAACATGCCACCAAAGATTGTATCATGGACATGCAAATCAAGAATACTCGCCAACAGAAGATCCAACTGTATCGGGTTGTCAAAGTTGGCCAACTCCTACACCAAGGCAAGTGGTTCACCAGGGACCAAGTTCAGCAAAAGTTTTCTCATCTCATGGAGGAACTCAATGCAATGGGGACCATTGCTTCCTAAGGGGGGAGGAATGATTCCAAGTGGATATTGGTGGCCACCCACCTATTCCACTTGGGGCCCCACCATTGTCTCTTTCAGTTTTTCAGTTTCGGCACAACTTACTATTTTTAGCAGTTTTTCGGATCTTGAACTTCCAGAGCCGTTTTGAGGCCCTAAACGACGTTTTTTGGGAAAACTGGGAGCAACATGGGTCCATGGATTGATGTTGCTCACATCAAAAGTTGTAGTCCTCGGATAGATCTTTCTAATGAGGCATGGTTTGCGTCAAACGGAGATCGAATGCTAAAGTTACATCTCCGGGAAGTTGAAACACCAATTTACCCAAACGGGGCCTATAGTTTTGATGCTTTATCTCCTAGGGTTAGGGTTTTGGATGTTTAGGGTTTTCCATTGTTTCTAAAGAATAAATAGGCCCTCGAGCCTCATTGTAACTCAGTTTAGAGTCTTGTAGCCGCCATATTTCTTCTCAGAGATAAGCTACCAGCGCTCTAGCTAGTTTTTTCCATTTTGTCTGTAAGCAAATTTCAGTTCTTTGATATTAATGAAATGAAGTGTTATTTCCGCTGCATCTTTGCATTTATGGTTACATGTGTATTTTGTTGCATTCCTGCATAAATCCGGATCAAATAGTCCCCAGAAAAAAAAAATGTGGGAAAACCGATCTCTGGCTGCTGGATTCCAGAATTTTCTGAATACAACAAGCCTGGATTCTAGATCTGGAAAACCCGACAGAGAAATAATAGATCCACAGTTCACTGGCTGATCTAGGGCCAAAATAATGACTGATCCACACCCTCAAACGGGATTTACAGAACTCAGCCAAGATGAGGGCCTAAAAACCCCAGCGTTGCCCCTGAAAGCCTCTGCGTCAGCCTCTGAATCCCCTCTGACCCTCAGCGCTGCTTCGGAAAGGTCAGCGTTACCCCAGACTAGGTGACGTAGGCCCTACGCTACCCCTTAGGGTATCTGCATAACCCTTTGATGGTTTCCTGCAGAAAATCACGCTGTCCTTGCTGCTGCAGCTTCCCTTCTTCTCTGCGCTGTCCTCTAAGCTGATCTCTGCCTCTTGTGTATTCCAGACCCCGGGATCTCTGCCACTGCTGATCTACTACACTGCAACTTCAGTTGTTGAGAGAAACAACTGAATCTCCTGCCCAATCTTCGATAGACAAGTCAGATGGGTTGCATCCTCATCACTGAAGCTCCATAGGCTATAGATTTGTGCTGGCATCTGAAGGATGATACACAGCTATAGCTCTGCCTGCGTAAGCAGACTCCCTCTGCACTATTGAAGTCACATCAGCCCCTTGTGTTGAAATCTCTCACACTATTGTTGCACTGCGTTATCCCTCTGAAGCCTTCTACGATGCTGCAACTCTGCACTGCGTTGCTGAAGTCACATCAGCCTCTACGTTGTTGTTGCTGCTCTGCTCTGTGCTGCTCCTCCCAGTCTTCAGATCTTCCTTTGCCTCTGCCTCATCTGTGATCTATGCACCCACTGCTCCACTTGACCCACTACTGTCTCAAGGCTGTCGTAGCTCGCATGTGATCCAAGAGATGAGATTCTCAAGGATCCCACCTTATTTCTATGTAGCTCCTCTACATATCCATGTCACCCCACCTCCGTGGTTCATGAGCATTCATGGCTGCATCATCTTCTGACCCATCATCTGCCATCGCTGATTTGGAAGAAGATGCTTCCTTGTCCTGTTTCTTTTGAGGACAATTGCTGGCAAAATGTCCCATTTCACCACACTGGAAGCACTTGATCTTTGAGAGATCCTTCTTCTTTGGCTGTTTTTTCGATGCCAAGGCTGCATCTTCCTCATCTTCCTTCTTTACTTTGCTCAATCTCGAGTTGTGCTGCTTCTTGGTAAATCTGTGGAGCTCTTCTTAACGCAGAATTGACCACAAGCTGTCCCAATCTGGGAGGTCTGCTCTGCGCAAGATACTTTGGACAAAGGATTCCCACTTGTTAGCCACTGATAAATTCTGTTCTACCAAGAAGTGGCTAATTTTTTTCTTCAAAACTTCAAGAGATAATTCCCTTTGAAAACCTATCATCTTTGAAGTTTTTATGAAGATAACTAAGTTTTTAGTTAATCTTCACTGTTGTTTCCCTCATAAACCTGAAAAATCTGTTGTTTGCAAGGAGAAATACTGCTAAAAAAACCCTTTTTTCCCTTCATTTTACCCCTCCTTTCATCCATTAATAACACCATTTTCATCCCCTTTTTCTTCAAAATCCCTCTCCATAAAGCCACCTTCAATTCACTGTTGGACTTTTGAACCATTTGTTCCCCTTTCATTTGGTTTAAAAATGCCTTCATTCCCCTATCAGAACCACTAAATTGGCTTAAAAACACTGTCTTTCAGGCCTAAAACAATCCAAAAACATTGTAAGTGTCTTAAGCCCCCGAGGGCTTAAAATCCTATAACCCCCGCTTCTCATAAGATTGAAAGCCCTGCAACCGGGCGCTCAACGGATTCAAAACCCTTTCCAGAACCTCACTTTCCTTTGTATTTTTGTAAAAACCCGACCTTCCTATCTATTTCAAAAAACCCGACAGTTCAAAGTTTTAATGAATCTCGGCCGTCGATCTAAACCGATCAATGGTCATCGACTAATAGCATCACAAAATTTCATTTGACCCTTTTCTTAGTTCTTTTCCTTTTCTCCAATGCGATCCCACAATCGTTTTTCCACTATTGATCTATTCTCCTCCACCCAGATCCAACAGTCCATATCGCTCCCCTTTTTAAACTTCGCCCTTCTCTTTCTCCGGCGCACACCCCGAGCCGTCCATCTACCGCATCCGACGGCCAGCGTTTCATCGCATCACGCCCATCCATCACCTCGACTCTCCACCATTCCGACCCTCCGACAAATCGACCGTTGATCTCTTTTAGATCTAACGGTTCGCGCTAAATCGCATCGCACATTTCGCTACTTCACCTTTGACCTCCGCCGATGCGATCTTGCGATCAAATCTCCGCCGTTGATTTCCTCTAATCCGACTTCCGCTCTCCTTACAGCTCATCTCCATTCTATTTTGACCTCCATTTGTTCTCCCAAGTACTTCATCAGTCAATCTCAACCGTCCATTAATCCTAATCTGACGGCACAGATTAGATTTCAACCCCAAAGCCATTTCACCCCTTTATCCTCCTGAAAGACTCCTTTAGTCAATCTCAACCGTTCATTGTTTCGATCGAATGGTTCTCGTTCAAAGTTGTGCCCAAACTCCATTTTAACCCCATTTCGCTTCCGCCAAAGGTTTTTTCCCTATTTTATTACATTTTCTTCCATTTTATTATAATGTTACCTCCTCCACATTATAAAATCCTGATTGATCTCAGCCGTTGATCAACCTAGATCAACGGCCCAGACTTAATCTGACCCTCATTCATCCGACCACCTCCCAATTGAAACCCATCAAGTGATATCAACCATTGGATGTTTCCATCCAACGGCCCCAATTCAACCCCTCGCTCAAACTTCATTTTCACCTGGTTAACTATTTTTGCCAGGATTTTCATACTTTTACCACTACATTTACCCATTTCGCAGAGCTCCATTCCCTCCATCTAACCTCTGAAGTAGTTTTAACCAAAATTCCGCAGGATTTCTTAATAAGTGTTTGGTGTTTTGTAGGGTTTCAAATGGTGGTTGCTCTGTGTATTCCTACAGTCACAGTCAGGTGACATTTTCGGCCTAGAATGATGATTCTGTGGATTAAATCAAAGAAAAAGGACCTGCAGGGTAAGAAATCCAAATTTAAATCATCTGGATCGTGATCCTCGATCACGAAAACCCTCCAATAGCAGATAGCCACCTATGTAAACAAACAAACGAAGTGTATCAGTGAAGAATCAAAGATAAAGGGATTAATGCCTAAACCTGAAGATCAGCGTTTTAATCATCCAGTTTAGAGAATAAAGACAGTGTTAAAGAACAAAGATCCGAAGATGAAGATCAAATCCTAATTAGGCCTAAAACACAGAACAAATACAGATTTAATGTGTTTTGGGAAAAATTAGAGGAAAATATCAGTACAAGGACACCTCAGAACCACATCAAAGGGGCTAATTGAATCCCCCAGCTACCAAAGAGCCACCTGTAGCCTTAATAAATCAAAAGAAGGCCTACTTATTTCCCAATTCGAAGATAATTGCATAAACACACCTGAACAGTTATTATCAAAGAAAGAAAAAATTCTAAACTATCAATGAAGTTATTGTAAAGGATAAATAGGCCCCGAAGTCAATCTTTTTTCCCATTAATTCTAAAAAGACAAAAACAGAGTAAATGGAATATAATCATAATTCAATGCTCTCCTGCCTTAGACCTTGCACGGTTTTCAAGGCTAGGAGTTGCATTTAGTGTATAATTTATTACACTCCAATCCTAAAACTCTTCCAACTCCTCATATCTTCTATAAATACTTCTGAGGGAGATGGGAAGTTGTTGGTTGATTGTTCACTAGTTGTAATACTGAAACTCTTTGAAATAATACATAGTCTGTCTGAAGTTGAGGAAGAAATTGAAGTCTTGGAAGCCTGATGATGTTGTTGCGTGCTTTTTCTTGAGAAGGCTCTATGATTGGATCCATGAGCTTGGTTGTTGGTGAAGTATTCTGAACTGTTTTATTTTTTCTCCTATTTTCATTTTGTTCCATAAATGCTTACTACAGTAGGATGAAATTTTTAGGCTAAGAAATGACTCCTAGAAGCACCTTAGACCTCGTTCATCCTTCACCGTTTTATGTTTTCTTCTCCGCTCGAGGTATTTTAGAGTCTTTAATCTCTCTCTTTAGTCCTCATGCTTGTTTATTTCTCTGGTTTTCCTCGTTTGTCCGCCTACACTTAAAAGTTGTTATTGAAGTTCTCTTTGAAGTACCATTGTTTATAGTTAGCCAGAGGTCTGCTTTGATCATGCCCTCTTTGTCCTTGCTTGAACAATTGTTTTAAAGGCCTTTATAGTTGTGACTTTCAGATGTTTTTAGGTGTTCCCTCTTCTATGACTCGCAATTATCAATGAATATTTTATGTTTTCTAAGTCATTTGAAATAAAATCTTGGAGGAAATAAGATGTGCTCCCGAATCTTAGATTTCATTTCAAAAGTTGTTTTGAAGTCATTATTTGTTTAAAGTGTGGTTTGTAGAATTCATGGTTAGCTCCGTCTATCAAATACCTCTTTATTGTTCAAGTTATGTTTTCAAATTCTTTGTCGTAGAATTCAAACTCTCTTTCCAAATCATTGATGTCCATCTCATTCAAAAAACCAAAGGATCCTGTGGCCAAGTTAGATTTTCCCTTTGATATCCCATATCCATTGATAAGTTTGTCATAACCTCTTCTTGACTCCATTGCCCAATAAATCTAATATTTCTCCTTTCTACCTATCTTTCCTAAACCTTTCATGTTCTGCTATGTCACTCAACCAAACAAACAAACAAACACTTGCACTTAATAACTAGTCTAAAACCAATACTCAAAGCAAACAAGGTAAACCTTTTCAAAACAAATAAATTTGAGAGAGCCTTTTCTGAGAACAGGAGGACTAGATTCTGGAACTCTAAAGATTGGTTTGATGTTGCCTTGTCTTTTGATTTTCCAATCTATCAAAACACAGGACCCCAACATAATGGCGATCACGGTGGGACACTGAGTAAAATCCTTAAAACAAAACACTCATTGTCCAGTACAACATAAGTAGCTTTCTTCAAGCACTACCAAGCATAATGGTAATCAAGACAGGACTTATTTGAATCAGTGACAAACTAAGTAACCCTTAGGATTCTCACAGGGCCTTATTAAACCTTGAAGAAATCAGCTAGCAAGCCATAAGAGTGAACTTTCTTGTTTTAAACACCCTAGCTAATTGTTGAATCAGATTAGGACACTCTCCTAACCCAAAAACTCAGAAAAACCCAAAAATAGTTCAAATTGGCTTCATAATAAACATGGTGGTGGAACCATCCAATATTTTACCTTCATAGAAGCTAAAAAGTTTCCACTTGGCGACTCCACTAGCCCCAGTAGACCTATTACCCTTCTAGATCTCTAGATTCCCTTGAGATTGTGTTAACCAACCTTGAGGAAGTCTAGAAGCCTAGTCCCATACTAGATAAAACATTGTGAGAGGCAATACTTTCAAAACAATCCTAAAAAACTTCAGCCTGTCTCATTTTTTGAAAAAGAAGTCTGTCTTCACATAGGATCAACACTAGATCTCATCCAGACCCTAATCCTCCTACAATAGTTGACAATCCAGAGAGAATTTTGTGGCAGACTTCTAAATCTAGAAAATCAACTGCTGATAGGGGCCTCTTAAGAACAAAATCTGTCCCTGAAAACCTTGTTGTTTTAGAGGATTTAAACTTTGATTTACATCATACAATGAACATCTTTAGAACTAGATCTCAAGGTGATTTAAACCAAACTGATCTTGACATTGCAGATTTGCAACAGAGCTTTAGTAGAGAAGCCTCAACTTCCACTCCTCCTGATTCCTAGCTTCTTCACCACTTTAGCTTTTTTCATAACAAATTTTCTCAAAACCAGTTTGTTGGCCCAAGTGTTTCTTCCACTCCAATCCATACTACCACTGTGCAAAACACTCCATTTCAGCCCACTTTCCCCCTTGTAAATCCACCTTTCTTTCTAGCCATGGCAACATGGTATGCCCCATTAGTGTTACCACAACCTTTGCTTCCCTTACCAAATGAGTACCAATCCAAAATTCCTCATTTCACTAGAAAAGAATCTACCATAGTTCAACATCATGTAGATAGGATGGAAGATGCATTTGATTACAGAAGAAGAGACAATTAAGATGAGAATCTTTGCCCAAAGTTTAGGAGGAGATGTAAAGAAGTGGTTTAAAAATTTACCTCGTAACAGCATCAATGATCTCCCTGCTTTGCATCAAACATTCATCAACAAATGGGAAATCAAAAAGAACCCTCTCCAAATACTAGCAGAGTATAGCAGTCTCAAAAGAAATCCAGGGGAGAGTGTTCATGACTACTCCACTAGGTTTAACAGTGTTTACAATGCTCTTCCACCTCACATGAAACCTCCCCAAGGCATGGCCTTAGTGAGATACCTTGAAGGTTTTGATGCTGAAATGGCCTATCAATTAAGAGAAAGAGATTACTTGACTCTAGAAGACATGCAGAAAGGAGCTGTGAGTGTAGAAGCAAACATAATTGAGAAAAAAAATAGGTTGAGATCAGAGAAGAGGGTAACTTATAAAGATGACATTATACCCTCAACCTCAACTTCTAACACCAAAATTGATAACCTAGTGAAGGTAATGGAGAGGATGCTCGAAAAGATCAACTTGAATGATAGAGTGCCACCAAGAGAACCCCAAAACAACCAAAACAAAAATAGAAATCAGAATTATAGAAGAGAAAACAATCAAGAAAAGCAAAAAGACAATGACCAACAAATTTGACCTCCCTTCCAACAAAACTATGTAGATCAATATGAGGAAGATAGGGAGATTGAAAGGTTGGGAGAAGGTCATGTAAACTTGATTGGATCAGACAGTCGGGATGATGTTTTTCCCACTGAAGAAGAACAAGGTTTCTTCTCTGAACAAAATACAAACACCTATGAAGATTCTGATGATTATAGATTGGGGTTTGAAAATGCAATCATGGAGGTGCACAAACAATATGATCTTAGGAGCAAAGGGAACATAGACAATTCAAAAGATAAAAACACTAGCACTGCTGTTAAAAAAAATGCAGAAAATCAGCCTAAGAAAACAGCAGAGAAACCCAACATTTTGGTTAAGAAAACAGTTTCAAACAAAGAGAAAAGTAGCCAATCCAATGTTGAGCAAAGCATCCCTAGCACTTCAGCTAGTGGACCTAATAAAACTGTCCCAATTAGCAGTCCAAACAAAGTTCAGCAAATCAAAATTGCTGAAAGGAATTCAATTGAAAAAACAGATGTAAATATGACCAAATCACTTGTTCGTTTCAGCCTTGAGGGAGAGATTGCAAAGATAAAAATTACCATCCCCCTTGTTGAACTAGTAACCCAAGAAGTTGACAAAAACCAAGTTTTAAAAGCTTTGAACTTAGGAAGTGATACTGACACCTTAAACTTGACAAATGATAAGCCTGAGTTGTTGTTTGGTCCAGAAGTTGAAGGAAAATACCAAGAAGGGGTTGTCCCTCCATTCTATGTTAGTTTGAATATACATGAGAAAATCTTACACAATGCCATGTTAGACTCTGGAGCTTCACATAATCTTATGCCCAAAGTAGTAATGGAAAGCTTAGGCTTAGAAATTACTAATCCATACAAGGATTTGTATTCCTTTGACTCAAGCAGAGTCAAATGCTTGGGTTTAATCAAAGATTTATGTGTTAACTTATCTCAAATCCTTGCTAAGAGTCTAGTAATAGACATAGTTGTAGCTGACATTCCCCCAAAGTATTGCATGCTTTTATCAAGATCATGGAGAGCCAAACGTCAGGGGAGCCTTCAAATGGACATGTCTTATGCCACCATTCCTGTTTTTAACCAAAACAGAAGATTATACAGGGAATCCCACATGAAATACATGGTGAGCAATATAGATAAACCAAATAACTCTCCAAACTATTCCATTCAATCAAGTTTAGATTCCTTTATCTTGTACAATGAAGATGAAATCACTCAACAAGAAAAGGAAAACAAAGAAGAAATCAGTTCACCAGAACAATCAAATCTTCCCTCAAATCAAATTCAAAACATTGAAAATCAACAGCAACAAGAAAATGAGAATGAGACAGATATACTTTGGACAATTAACTTCGATGGGTCATGTAATAAAACAAGTGCAGGGTAGGTGTATGGATTCAAAATACAAATCAGAGTTTTTTATATAAACTGGATTTTCCATGCACAAACAATATTGCTGAATATGAAGCACTTCTCCTTGGCCTACAATTGCTTAAACAATTAGAAGCCCAAAAGATATCAATCTTAGGAGATTCTGAACTTATCATAAGACAAATCAAAGGAGAATATTCAGCTAGAAACCCAAGACTAAGAGAATATCGAAATGCTGCCCTTGATTTATTGAAGACCTTTGAAAAATATGAACTCATTTTCATTCCAAGAGCAAAAAGTCATCTAGCAAATGAACTTGCCTTCAATGCTAGCAATTTCCAAATACCTAAAATAAATGAACAGCTTAGTGTAAAAGTAAAACATAGGCCTGCAGTGCCTGATAATGAGGATCACTGGCAAGTGTTTGACTCTGACAAACACATAGATGATTTCCTAAAATCAGAAAATGATTTTGACATACCGACATCAGAAACCAGCCATGAAGAAGACTGTTTTGACAATAAACAAATCCCAGAGATAGAAATGACATATTCTGCTGATATAAGTCAATATGAGAATCCTTTTGAAGTAGAATTAATTGACAACATAGACCAAAAAGACTTGGAAGTTTTACAATGCAAGAATGATACAATTCCAAGGGTCTCACACCTTTAGAACACCTTTTTGATTTAAATGATGCGGCCAAAGAACCAAGAATGGAGCCTGTGGAAACAAATGTAGAAGAACATAACATAGGAAACCTAGCAGAACCCAAGATGATTAAACTATCTAGCACTCTCCCAGCTCACATAAAATTGCAATACATAGAGCTATTCAAAGAGTTTAAAGATGTTTTTGCTTGGGGATACAAAGATCTGAAATCTTATGATACTATCTTCATTCAGCACAAAATCCCTCTTAAGAAAAATAAAAAACCTTTCAAACAAAAACTAAGGAGGGTAAACCTTGTTTTATTACCTTTAGTTAAGGCAAAAACTGAAAAGATGCATGATGCTAGGATTATAGTACCAATTAGATATTCAGAATGGGTATCAAACTTAGTTTCTGTTAAGAAAAAGATAGGGGAAATTAGGCTCTGTATTGACTTCATAAATCTAAATAGAGCCTCCCTAAAAGACAACTACCCCTTGCCCAAGATGGACCATATACTTCAAAGTATTTGGGTCAAAAATAATAGCATTGTTGGATGGGTTCTCAGGCTATAATCAGGTGTTAGTGCTCCCAAGTGATCAACATAAGACTGCTTTTACTACACCTTGGGGCACCTTTATGTATGTCAAAATGCCATTGGTTTTAAGAATGCAGGGGCTACCTTCCAAAGGGCCATTTACATATCCTTCTCTAAAGATATTGGCTATTTTATAATCACTTACCTTGATGACATAACCATTTTCTCAAAAACTGATGAAGAACATTTGATTCACTTGAGAAAAGTTTTTGAGAAGTGTAGGAAATTTGGCTTATCTTTGAATCCCAAGAAGACACTCTTTGGTCTCCAAGAAGGTAAACTTCTTGGCCATATAATTTCAGAAGAGGGAATCAAAATAGACCCTACAAAGATAGATGGCATATTACAAATCAGCCATCCAAGAAGCCTCAAAGAGTTGCAATCTTTCATTGGAAAGATTAATTTTTTGAGGAGGTTTATCCCCAACCTTGCTGAGCTATTAAAAAACATTACAAACATGCTTAAGAAAGATGTAGGTGTAAAATGGACTTTACCAGCTAAACAATCATTCGAACTGGTCAAACAAGCTCTTACTCAAACACCAGTCCTGATTAGTCCGGATTTCACCAAAGACTTTTATATCTTTTCTTTCGCATCTGAGCATACAATAGCTGCAGTTTTACTTCAAAAGAATGACTTGGGGCAAGAACAACCAATATCCTTCTTTAGTAGGGCCTTAAGAGATGCTCCTCTCAAATATAACATCATGGAGAAGCAAGCCTTAGCATTAGTGAAAGCATTAAAATACTTTAGAGTCTACATTTACACTCTCACGTAATTGCTTTTGTTCCACATACTGTTGTCAAGGATATTCTAAGTCAAGACCGTGATGGTAAAAGGGGAAAATGGATTGCAACTATTCTTGAATATGACTTAGAAATCAGGCCCACCAAACTGATTAAAGGGCAGGGATTAGCGAAACTGATGGCTGAATCAAACTTCCAAGCGCTAGATATAAATATGGTAGATGTGTTGGAAGAAGTAGAAGAATTCACTGCCCCTTTCATTGAAGAAACATTTCTGAATTCTCCTTGGTATGCTGACATCATTTATGTGCTTTTGTATTTGAATGCCCCTCCTTCTTTGTCTAAAACTAAAGCTAGATTTTTGAAACAGAAAGCTTTAAGTTATTGCATCTTAGATGGGGTATTGTATTGGAAAAATGCTGTTGGAATTTTGCTTAAATGTTTACTTGAAGATGATGCAGGAAAAATAATGCATGAGTTGCATGAAGGGGAATGTGGAAGACACCTCTACTCGAAGACCACAACAAACAAAATCCTTACATCTGGTCACTATTGGCCCACCCTTTTTTCAGACACTCAGAAGTTAGTCATGTCTTGCCATAAGTGTCAAATTTTTTATGACAAAAGAAAACTCCTTCCCTTACCTTTACATCCTATCAGTGTTGAGGCACTTTTCAACAATGGGGCTTGGACTTCATTGGGGAAATTCACCCATCTTCATCAGCCCAACATAAATAGATCCTCACTGCCACTGGCTACTTTACCAAGTGGATAGAAGCTATACCCCCTAGGAATGCTACTGATTCAGTCATTATCAAGTTCCTTGAAACAAATATCCTATCCAGATTTGGCTGTCCTAGAAAAATCATAACAGATAATGTTGCTGCCTTTAAATCCAAAAGAATGGTTGATTTTTGTCACAAATACCACATTACCTTGGGCCATTCTACTGCCTACTATCCCCAAGGAAATGGATTAGCTGAATCTTCCAACAAAAGCTTCATCAATATCATCAAGAAATTGTTGGAGCAGAATCAAAAGTCATGGCACAATAAGTTGGTTCATGCCTTATGAGCTGATAGATTAACTACAAAGAAATCAATAAATATGTCTCCCTATCAGCTGGTTTATGGTATGGATGCAGTCTTCCCAACCTCATTAGGAGTTCCAGTCATGAAACTCTTTCAAGAAATACAAATTGAGGAGAATGATATGCAAAGAAGAATGAACCAAACAATTCATTTACAGCAGACTAGAGAAGAAGTCCATGAAAAAACACAGTTAGTCCAAGAAAATATCAAGAAGCTATTTGACAAAAGGACTAAGGCAAACAATTTCCAAGTTGGAAATGTTGTTCTTAAATGGGATTCAAGAAGAGAAGAGAAAGGAAAACATGGCAAGTTTGAGAACTTGTGGAAAGGACCCTATATTATTCATGCTGAGAGGGGTCACAATGCATTGTTTCTAAAGAAATTGAATGGAGAAGATTTACATGGAGGTCCTGTCAATGGCAGGATGCTCAAGCATTACTTCTGCCAAGAGTCATGAGTTTCAAAGCATTTTATTTTTCATTTGTAAATATCATTGTTTAAACATAGTATTCAAAGTTAGAAAAATAAAAATACAAAAACAATAGAAAAGAGAAAAGAGAGCAGATTGTAAAAACAAGAAAGGTACAGCCCCATACCAAAAAAAGAAACAAAATTTGAAAGTGTGCAAGCTCAAAATTCACTCCTAAAAACACACTTCTATTTAGTCATATAGCCTAATCATGACTAACTATCTTTTCAATTTAATGCTGATAGGTTAGTGAATTAGATTTGCTAAACAGCTCAATCTTGGCTTATTAGTAAGGTAAATGAGGTTAGAAAAACAAAGGTTCAAACAAGCTCAAAATCTGAACCTATGAGATTGATGACGAACTGGTTCTAATAAACTCAAAACTTAAACCAGGGAAGAAAGAAAGATAACTCAAACAAATTCAAAATCAGAGCTGAAGAAAAAGAGAAGGATGTTCTTAAACTTTCAGATCTTAAGCCTTCATAATTTTGTTTTAAGTTTCTGCAAATTTTAATCTATGTGCAGCTTGTTTTTATGCCATAGATCAGCAACAAGTTAGACTGTTCAATCCTGGCTTGCTTGCTTTTAAATTTCTGTCTTTGAATTTAGAGAATAAAAGTCTGTTAGACAGTTTAATCCTGACAGACAGTAGTTAGGTAGAGAAGCTTATGAACTCAACTGTTTAAACTGAGTTCATGGAGGAATAAGATTAGACTTAGATTAGTTTTTTGTCTTTCAAAAGAATAAAATGTTGTTGAAGAGAGTTTGCCAGTCTAAATACACTCTGAAAAGAAGAAAAAATGTTAGGATCATTAGGAATGGGTAGGTAGACATGTTGTTTTGATAGAATTCCATTGTTTTAAATTACTGCAGAGATCATCAAAAGGAAAGGTTGCTGCCCAATGGATTAAAGCACTGGTTTAATGGAAGCCAGAGATTTGCAGCTGAGGTTCTAGACACCTAAAGAACTAGCTGTCTTCCCCAAGTGGAGCCACTGTTAGCCACTGATAAATTTTGTTATACCAAGAAGTGGCTAATTTTGTTCTTCAAAACTTCAAGAGATAATTCCCTTTGAAAACCTATCATCTTTGAAGTTTTTATGAAGATAAATAATCTTTTCGTTAATCTTCACTGCTGTTTCCCTTATAAACCTGAAAAATTTGTTGTTTTCTTGAAGAAAAAGACTGCTGAAAAACCCCATTTTTCATCATTTTTCCCCTCTTTTAATTCGTTAAAAACCCCATTTTCATCCCATTTTTCTTCATAAAATCCCCCCATAAAGCCTCATTTAAACCTTCAAAATTCACTTCAAGACCCTTTTAAACCATTTGTTCCCCTTTCATTTGGTTTAAAAACTCCTTTTCCTTCTACCGGAACCACTAAAATGGCCTAAAAACACTGTCTTTTAGACCTAAAACAGTCCAAAAACATTATAAGTGTCTTAAGCCCCCGAGGGCTTAAGTCCTATAACCCCTGCTTCTCATAAGACCGAAAGCTCCGCAACCAGGCGCTTAATGGACTTAAAACCCTTTCCAGAACCTCACTTTCCTTTGTATTTTTGTAAAAACCCGACTTTCCTTTGTATTTCGAAAAACCCGAAAGTTCAAAGTTTTAACGAATCTCGACCATCGATCTAAACCGATCAACAATCATCGGCTAATCGCATCGCAAACTTTCATTTGACCCTTCTCTTGGTTCTTTTCCTTTTTCTGATGCGATCCCGCGATCGTTTCTCCGCCGTTGATCTCCGAATTCGATCCAACGGTCGACGCTTAATCGCGCATCGCAAAATCAAAAGCCTCGGAATTTTAGCCCCTTTCCTTTTCTCCGATGCGATTAAATCCTGATCGTTCATTCCGCTAGATCCGATGGGCAGCGTTTCATCGCATCGCGCCCATCCATCGCCTGATCCTCCATCGTTCCGACCTCCGATGAAATCTCCATCGTTGATCTCTTTTAGATCTAACGGTCCGCGCTAAATCGCATCGGCCCATTTCAGTGCTACTCTACCCTTTGACCTCCGCCAATGTGATCTTGCGATCAAATCTCTGCCGTTGATTTCCTCTAATCCGACGGCTCTCCTTACACCTCATCTCCATTCTATTTTGACCTCCATTTGTTCTCCCAAGCGCTTCATCAGTCAATCTCGACCGTCCATTAATCCTAATCCGACGACACAGATTAGATTTCAACCCCAAAGCCATTTCACCCCTCTATCCTCCCGAAAGACTCCTTTAGTCAATCTCAACCGTTCATTGTTTCGATCGAATGGTTCTCGTTCAAAGTTATGCCCAAACTCCATTTTTAACCCCATTTTGCTTCCGCCAAAGGTTTTTTCCCTGATTTATTACATTTTCTTGCATTTTATTATAATGTTACCCCCTCCGCATTATAAACTCCTGATTGATCTCAGCCGTTGATCAACCTAGATCAAACGGCCCAGACTTAATCTAACCCTCATCCATCCGACTGCCTCCCAATTGAAACCCATCAAGTGATCTCGACCGTTGGATGTTTCCATCCAACGGCCCCGATTCACCCCCCCGCTCAAACTTCATTTGCACCTGGTTAACTATTTTTGCTAGGATTTTCTCGCTTTTACCACTGCATTTACCCATTCCGCACAGCTCCATTCCCTCCATCTAACCTCTGAAGCAGTTTTAACCAAAATTCCGCAGGATTTCTTAATGAGTGTTTGGTATTTTGCAGGGTTTCAAACAGTGGTTGCTCTGTGTATTCCTACAGTCACAGTCAAGTGACATTTTCGGCCCAGAATGACGAATTTGTGGCTTAAATCAAAGAAAAATGATCTGCAGGGTAAGAAATCCGGATTTAAATCATCTTGATCGTGATCCTTGATCACAGAAACCCTCCAATAGCAGATAGCCACCTGTGTAAACAAACAAACGAAGTGTATCAGTGAAGAATCAAAGATAAAGGGATTAAATGCCTAAACCTGAAGATCAGGGTTTTAATCCTCCAGTTTAGAGAATAAAGACAGTGTTAAAGAATGAAGATCCAAAGATGAAGATTAAAGCCTAATTAGGCCTAAAACACAGAACAAAGACAGATTTAATGTGTTTTAGGAAAAAAAAAGAGGAAAATATCAGTCCAAGGACACCTCAGAACCACATCAAAGGGGCTAATTGAATCCCCCAGCTACCAAAGAGCCACATGTAGCCTTAATAAATCAAAAGAAGGCCTACTTATTGCCCAATTCGAAGATATTTGAATAAAGACACCTGAACAGTTATTACCAAAGAAAGAACAAATTCTAAACTGTCAGTGAAGTTATGGTAAAGGATAAATAGGCCTCGAAGTCAATCTTTTCGCCCACTAAGCCTAAAAAGACAGAAATAGAGTAAATGGAACAGAATCATAATTCAATGCTCTCCTGCCTTAAGCCTTGCATGGTTTTCAAGACTAGGAGTTGCATTTAGTGTAGAATTTATTACACTTCAATCCTAAAACTCTTCCACCTCCTCATTTCTTCTATAAATACTATTGAAGAAGATGAGAGGTTGTTGGTTGATTGTTCACTAGTTGTAATACTGAAACTCTATGAATAATACATAGTCTGTCTGAAGTTGAGGAAGAAATTGAAGTCTTGGAAGCCTGATGATGTTGTTGCATGCTTGTTCTTGAGAAGGCTCTATCACTGGATCCATGAGCTTGGCTGTTGATGAAGTATTCTGAACTGTTTAATGTTTTCTCCTGTTTTCATTTTGTTCCATAATTTCTTACTACAGTAGGATGAAAATCTTAGGCTAAGAAATGACTCTTAGAAGCACCTTAGACCTATTCATCCTTCACTGTTTTATGTTTTCTTCTGCTGAGGTATTTTAGAGTCTTTAATCTCTCTCTTTAGTCCTCATGCTTGTTTACTTCTCTAATAGTTCAAACAGTTGGTTTCAGCATGATTTATGGTTTTCCCTGCTTGTCTGCGCCACTTAAAAGTTGTTATTGAAGTCTCCCTTTGAAGTACCATTGTTTATAGTTAGCCAAGGAGGTTTGTTTTGATCATGCCCTTTGTCCTTGCTTGAACAATTGTTTTAAAGGTCTTTATAGTTGTGATCATAGATGTTTTTAGGTGTTCCCTCTTCTATGACTGCAATTATCAGTGAATCTTTTATGTTTTCTAAGTCATTTGAAATAAAAT
Source organism: Pinus albicaulis (assembly GCA_034641835.2). NCBI lineage: Eukaryota > Viridiplantae > Streptophyta > Pinopsida > Pinales > Pinaceae > Pinus > Pinus albicaulis. The sequence goes on from CM076574.1 coordinate 1,223,853,956, forward strand.
CTTTGAGGAAATAGAATGTGTGCTCCCGAATCTTAGATTTCATTTCAAAAGTTGTTTTGAAGTCATTATTTGCTTAAAGTGTGGTTTGTAGAATTCATGGTTAGCCCTATCTATCAAATACCTCTTTATTGTTCAAGTTATGTTTTCAAATTCCCTTTGTTGAGAATTCAAACTCTCTTTCCAAATCATTGATGTCCATCTCATTCACAAAACCAAAGGATCCTATGGCCAAGTTAGATTTGCCCTTTGATATCCCATATCCATTGATAAGTTTGTTATAACCTCTTCTTGACTCCATTGCCCAATAAATCTAATATTTCTCCTTTCTACCCATTTTTCCTAAACCTTTCATGTTCTGCTATGTCACTCAACCAAACAAACAAACAAACACTTGCACTTAATAACTAGTCTAAAACCAATACTCAAAGCAAACAAGGTAAACCTTTGCAAAACAAATAAATTTGAGAGAGCCCTCTCTGAGAACAGGAGGACTAGATCCTGGAACTCTAAAGATTGGTTTGATGTTGCTTTGTCTTTTGATTTGCCAATCTATCAAAACACAAGACCCCAACATCACTCATCTGTGACTGCATTGGGGGCAGTCCTGACTATCACATTGTCATCCACCTTTGCACCCGTTGCAGTCAGCTGATCTTTGAATGACTGCAATCTTAAGAGAAAATGCTCCATGTCTTCTCCCTTGGCCATCATGAATGACCTCATCTCTGAATGACTGCAATCTAAAGAGAAAATGCTCCATGTCTTCTCCCTTGGCCATCATGAATGACCTCATCTGTGTCTCGAACAACATCTTCCTTTGGACAAATTTTCCTTCATATAGGGAGATCAAGGCCTTAAACATATCGTTAGTTGTCTTCTTCTCAGCTAAGTGTGGTACAATATGGTCCTTGATTCCATTTATAATCAACCGCTTGGCATGCCCAACAGCCTCCTTATGCTTCCGAAGGAGATCCGGATCTGTCGGTGTGGCCAGAGTTTGCTCTGCATGGTCTCTAAGTTTGTATGCCTCAAGGACTATCAGGATCCTTGCCTTCCAAACTAAAAAGTTTGAGAGGCCATCCAACCTATCCTGATCATGCAGTCCATGAGGAGCCATATGCTCAGAAAGTGTCGGAAATTCCTCTTCTCTTTTCTAGAGAAAATGGATTTAAGGCCCTTGGTGAAACATGCACCTTCTGTTCCCTCTGAAAACTGATTTCCCTCCTTTGAAATCTACCAAATCAACTATGATTAAGCTCTTCTTTTGATCCTCTGATCAAACTGCAATTTTCCTTTGGCTAGAAACTCTTTGAGAAGCTGATCTCCTCCCGCTCTTTGTCACTTGTGCTAGGGCTAAAAATCTGAAAACTTAATAAATTTAACCCCACCCGTACCTTCTGAATTTTTGCAGCTTTTCTTCAATATTTTCTGGATCTGACAGATTCAGATCTGAATCACACTGGCTGGCTTCAGACCAATCCAGCGCTGTTTCTGAGTTGCCTCTGCGCAATAATTGCGCGGGCTTGCTAGGAGACAACGTGAGATAACGTCACCATTCCCTTTGCGTGAATTTTCCTCTGAAAACTGCGCTGTCCCTTCAGATCTGCGTTTCTGCTGCTTTTCCAGATGCTTCCTGCAGCTAGAACCTTCAGATTCATGCTGGTGACCCTCCTAGATCTACAATTTCTCTGATACCATGTGGAAATTTTTGAATCTTTACACTTTATGTAGAAATTAGTTAGTGTTAATCTGGTAATGCTCCTCCTACTTAAACAAGTTATTAACTAAATAAATTCAAGTTAAAATCAAAGAAAAATACATAACAGATCTCCACCACAATCCAGATCTAGAACAAATTCATGCACACATAGACAAAGTGACACAGTTATTTCTGGACAAATAGTCCCCGGAAAAACCCAACGCGGGAAAACTAGTCTCTGGCTGCTGGAGGGTTTTATTATTAAGAATTTTTTGAATACAACAAGCTTGGGTTCCAGATCTAGAAAACCTGACAGAGAAATACTAGATCTACAACTCATTGGCTGATCTAGGGCCAAAATAATGACTCATCCACACCCTCAAGCGGGATTTACAGAACTCAGCCAAGATTAGGGCCTAGAAACCCCAGCATTGCCCCTGAAAGCCTCCGCGTTAGCCTCTAAAGCCCCTCAAACCCTAAGCGCTGCTCCGGAAGAGACTGCGTTGCCCCAAACTAGGTGACGCAGTCACTACGTTGCCCTTGAAGGGTCTTTGCATAACCCTTGAGGGTTTCCTGCTGAAAATCACGCTGTCATTGGAGGGACTGCGCTGTCCTTGCCGCCGCAACTTCTCTTCTCTACACCGTCCTCCGAGCCGATCTCGCCCCTTGTGTATTCTAGACCCCGGGATCAGATCATCCCCTTGGTCTAAATTCCCCTCTCTGCAACTGAAACACTTCTGAGAATTCTTAGCAACCCCACCCTAGAATCTCAGCTTAGCTTCAGTGCTCTGCCTCCATGTGTGTTTTACAAATGACCCCAAGCCTTTCCTTTATACTTTTCTCGTTGACAAATCAACGACCAAGATTAAATCTTTAATCAATGGCTAAAATTAAAAGAAAGCTTGATCTGTGTGACTTAAGACAATTTCATCACATGTTTAATTAAATTCACTTTAATTATTTAAGTTCCCTAAGTTTTAACTTAGGAAATACATTAAAATAATTAATTAATTTAATATCTCCTAAACCAGATGAAATTTCCCAAATCAATTTTTGGGTCTTGTAGATCAAGTGTACTCTAGTCCCTCCACAAAATTTGGGAGCTAGAGCACAACTGATGCTACCCCAAATACACAAAATCTCAACAATAACTGAGTCTCTCTTGTGAATAGGCCTAGGAATCACCTCCTTATCTTATCATTGACCATATATTCTCGTGATGCCATCGTATTGGGTCTCCTTCCATCGGTGAAAGTCCATAAAGAACAGGGAGCCTTAGCTTAGGTGACAGTGGGCTATTGCTCCATTGTTTCCCTCGACCTATTAGTTGCTCTATAGGATCTCCTCCTAGGACCCCTGCTAGTTTGAGCGGTAATTGGGCCCATAGGAACCAGGGTGATGGCCATAAATAAGAGGTAGAGCTCATGTTTGGCTTTTGCCTAGGTGCTAAATTTGTATGTACCGACCATCTTTTGCATTTTGTGGTACATTTCCTGTTGGGAGTGGCCAAATTATGCTTTTTCTTTTTCTTTTAGCTACCTCAACCTCTGGGGCATTGTACATTTCCTGTTGGGAGTGGCCAAATTATGCTTTTTCTTTTTCTTTTAGCTACCTCAACCTCTGGGGCATTGTTTCAGGTTCGACCCAAAGTGTGGACAATGGGAGGGGAAGGCTAACCCTTTGTGGACCCAGTGGAAAAATATGGACCCGGATGGGAAAATGATGAATGGGGTTAAAATGAGTGGAGGGGAGTGATGTATATGGTGTCGGGAAGTGGGACCATGCAACCAAAATTGATATTTCCCATGTAGTGGAAACCCTAAAGCTAATGGTCAGTAAAGGAGATCCCACAAGACTAGGATACAAGGCTAACCACAAAATCGAGCATAAGAGACAAGAGTACAAACCTATCCCATTCTTTTCACCGAATCCCCCCACTAATCCATGCCCAAAAGTGTCCATGATAAGTAAACAAAATTACTCTACTTTACCAATGAAAAGCCATACCCTTGGGGTAGGGAGTCCCACCTTCAAACATACGATCATAACAGATGGGCAAGGGTCCACATGGCTGGCTCAGGTGGCAGAGATTGTGGCACATCGATCTATCTGGTGGCTGTTGGTTGTTGGTTGAGGACCATCTAGGAGAAAATATTCTGCTATGCATACTACCTACAGATAGTGGGTAACACCTAGTTCCAACTGGGACATGAGCTCTTAGAAGGGTGTATGATCGTACTCGAATGGGAGGTCATGAGAACGCCAACAATCTCTTAGGACCAAAGACCTGTTACCTGCACATATCAAAGGCCAAGCACACGGGGCAACATGTTTTTGTGGTGTCTTATGATCACCCATGCTTAGTATTAGGCCATAAAATCAGCAGGAAAATAAAATTATTCTAAATGCCATTTTAATCTAAATGCAACTAATCTATCATGACAATATCATATGATGTAGTTCTAATGAGGAAAATGAGCATGCGATGCATCCTACTCTAACATGCATATGATACAATGTCAAGTGCCCTTAGGGTAGTACTCTTTAAGGAGTTGCCCATTCACGGGAAGAGGAACGAACTCCCTATCAAGAGTTTCTAAATGTTAAGAGTTTATGCCTGCTATGTCGGCTATCCTGAAGGGGCCTATCCACAAGTTATCCCATTTCTTATGCATTTAGAGTTCTCCCTTCTTTTATCCCACATAAGCACCAGGTCATTGGGTTTAAAGGCCTTATTTCAGACGTGTTTATCAAAAACAACTTTCATTTTATCATGATTTCGGCCAAGCTGATCAAGGGCTTTCCTTCTATTTTCATCGGCCTCAATGAGTTTGTCAATACGAGTTTGAATGGCATCTTGTTGGTCGGGGAAAGGTTTTAGGCATTCAAGAGCGGGCAACTGGAGTCGGATAGGTGATTTGTTTTGAGAATTTGGAGGGTTGTAGGTTAATACAAAATTCTCTTCTTGATAATTACTTGTGAGGTTACTAGAGTCACTTATGTCTTTCCTTCGTTAGCTTATTAAATCTTTCATCAAGTCAATTATCAAACGACACGATACACAAGAATTAGGCTCCTAGAGCCAGGGCAAAACCTCTCCCTCTTGGAGAGGAAAACCCACGAGAAATTATTCTTATAGATTTCAGATGACAATTACCATGACCCAGAATTAGACTCTTGACCTATTTATGCATCCAAGACCTTGTCCTTCTTTAATATCCTTTAATGTTGATCTTCCTTCTCTTCACCAAGTTGCACTGTACGACACCAGTACTTCCTTCAGTTGCTTGAGATATATATAGGTTGTAGTTAGGAAAGTAAATCCCATATTTACTTTCCTCCTTTCTTTCACTTTCCGCTTGAGATATATATATAGGTTGTAGTTAGGAAAGTAAATCCCATATTTACTTTCCTCCTTTCTTTCACTTTCCGACTGCTTCTTCTTTGCAGACCACTATCCTAACAACTTCAAGTCTGCAAACTATCTTTGGAAAGAAACATACTTTACGATGATATAATACTCATGCTCATGCACTTGGTAGATCCTCACTTCGACAATGTTGTTGCAGATCCGCACTTCAATATAGAACCAAATCCGAACTTTAATATATATAAACACTGTTCTTGATTTAACCTTTTTCTGACTATAAATTCTTCAGTATAATATGCACTTCATCTGGTGGATAGTCTGTACTCTTATTTCAATTATTCGTGGCACTTATTACAGTAAGATATCACTGGAATGTATATCTCTTAAACAGGCATGTAACTTGTCAAAGATCTTCACTAAAGCCTGTCCAAAATCTGCTTTAAACTCGTACTATTATCCGCATTAAACTTCAGAGATGACCAAAACTTGTGTGTTAGAATGGTCTGTAGAACAGAAGTATTTATAGAGATAGATTCACTGTCTTGAGGCCGACCATACCTTTAGTTTGAAAACCGACTTATCTTGTTGTTGAAGGCCGACTTCAATATTGTGCTTTAGGCCGACTATAACCCAACATTGTAGCTTATCTTCCAGCATGTATTGAGAGCTGAATAAATCATCCTTCCATGATTTCTTTGACAAGGTCTTGGAGCATATACTAGACTAGATTCTTCATACACATGACACTAAATTACATTTTTACCTAGAAGACAAAACCCTAGATAGACATCAAGAAGAAGTCTATTTAACCTATAATAAAATCTTGTTGATGAAGTACAAAATACATTTTATTATCTTTGTCTTCTTCTTTTCATAATTACATAGTCAATATGAAGACCGATCCTAGTTACACTTTTCAACACTCCCTCTTAACTAGGGAGGTATTCATGTAGGTACATGGTCACTTTCAAACTGAATAATCTCATAAGAAGAATCGGATTGGTAATCGCATCTGTATAACATCATATCAACCAGCATTGTCCTAGTGCAAGACCTTTACTAACAGCCCCATCTCTCAACGAGACAATGGGTTACAATGCTGGCGAGACACATGACTAATAGACACCATAGTCATTGTCTCTCCAAGGTACATACCCCACCTAGGTGTTCCCAGAGTATGACCTTCTTGGACTATTCTTCTCTTGGGTAGCCAACCCTCAAAAAATATCGGTCCACGACTACTCTTATCTTGAATGCCCTATCTCATTCTCAAATAGTATCGAATGCCAGATGATTACCCAATCCTCCATTCTGTCTTCCAGGTGAAGACCAGAATGATGTGTCTATCCATTCTCTTCACATGGCCTTCACTAAGACTTACGGTTGTTAGTCCTGGTCTAGTGCATGACACATGTAATAGAGAATCACATACGTCACTCCCTCTTAACACAGGAAGGACATACTCCAAGTTTCTTCCAAGCAAGAAACTTACCACCAGGCTCCCTCTCAACCAGGGTCCTGCAACAGCAATCCAGCTACTCATGAAGAATTCCTCCCCTCGATGTCATGGATTTCGATATTGAGGAATCTTCAATTTTTGGCTTCATAGGGCACAGTTCATCCATCACTTTCATTCATGAGTCATGTCCACTATCAAAAAGTGATCCATCAGTGTTTCTCATCTGGTCCACCATTATGCCATGCTGCTTTCCTTAGAATCATCTTCAAGGATCATACATCCTTACTCATGATTAGCAGCCCTGCACCAATTCATCCAAATAAACATATACAAATGAACTTTTGAAGCAAAAGTTACCTCAGTGATGATTTTTCACCATGACATCTTACTGTAGGCATCGGCATCCTTCATTCAGATTGACACATCTCCTAATGATATGTTTTGTCAAGGGTCTTCTTCTTTACCAGACTTATGTCAAAGTCTACATATCCTCCTAGGAGATCTCCTAGTCACATCTTTTTGGCTTTCGGATGATAATTGCCTCTTGACATGGTTGCATTTCATGATCTCTTCCTTTCTGCGCATTCTCCATTCCCAGGAACTTACACATTTTCTAGTTCCTTGTTCATATACAGCCACCTCATATTTCATGAGGACATATTATGTTGATTTCATCTCTCCGTGCATTGAGAGATACTCCTCCATAGATCATACTTCTAAATACAGAAGTCCATTACCCGCAACCATATGACATGACTTCATAGCATCTAATGTCAGCATATAAATATATACATACCTCATACCTTTTTCCCTTGAGTCATCCTGTAGCAATTTCTCTTGAATGAAGAGCTTCATTCCTTTGATCTGCTTCAACAATATGTCATCACATCCCAAAATTCTGTCTCCATGATGACCCTTGATCTGATGACTACTTTACTTTTAGTAGAGAGGTTTTCCAGAAGCTTTTTCACCGAGAGCTCCTTCCATGCTTTTACATGCTATCATACAATTTTACAACTAATCAAAGATCACTTATAGAGGAAGATGATCTCAATCATAATAGAGATCTCTTGCTTCCTCCTCCTTAGATCTTTTAGCGTAAGGTTCTTCTCTTTCATGAGTGACATGGGCTTCTTCCTTTTTCCTCTTGTCCATTTCCAGATTTAGGACAATCTCTTTTATAATGTCCAAGCTCATCACATCCAAAGCATCGCACATTGTCCATATTTTTTCTTTTATTCTGAGGGCCAAATTTTTTGAATCTTCCTTTCTTCCTGTATGAGGCTGCAAAGGCATGATTCTCTTCACTTGGTCCTATATCAGCTTTGGCCCTTAGTCTTGTTTCCTCTATTTTACATAGAGACCATAAATCATGGAATGGAGTGGCTTCTTTCTTCCCATATAGACTAGAAGTGAAGCTTCCCCATTCCTCTAGTAAAGCATTCAACACCATTGTTGTCATCTCAGTGTCAGACATCACTTCTCCTAGTTCCTGCAGTTGATCTCTTATTTCAGAAATCCTCATAAAGTATGGAGCGATTCCTGCTTCCCTTGATAATTTCATTTTGTATAGTTCTTTTCTCAGAGAGATTGCTTCTCCAGCAGTACTCTCAGAGAATAGCTCCACCAATTTCTCATATATTTGTTTTGCAGTCTTTAGTTTTGATACATAGGGAATGTGAGAGTCTTTGATGGATTCTATGAGAATCCTTTGGGCTCTAATTTCTCCCTTCATGTACTTGGCATGGGCTGAAGTATCTTCTTTTGGAGGTTGAACAGTAGATCCTTCGATATAGTCCATTACTTCGTCTTCAATTAAATTTAAGTCTGTTCTCTTCTTCCATGCACTGAAGTTTGATGACCCAACCAGCTTGTTGCTTTCTTTACAATAAGGCATCTTGATAGATAGGGTCATGAATACTTACTTTTGAGAGTGACTTTCTTCTGCAGCAGCTTTCTTGATGATAACAAAGAGGTTAAGAATTTCTTTCAAGATAGAATTGTTCAATCTAGGTGATCTTGAATTCTTGATGGTAGAGGATGCTTGAAGTAGCTAGATAGTCTTCTTTGTAGACTGATTTAACTTTCCAACCCAAACTTAGATCTACGCTTCCTTGAGTGTCTTTGATGACAAGCATCCCTTGTGTTCAGCGCCTTAGCTCTGATACCATGTTGAGAATTTGGAGGGCTGTAGGTTAATACAAAATTCTCTTCTTGATAATTACTTGTGAGGTTACTAGAGTCACTTATTTCTTTCCTTTGTTAGCTTATTAAATCTTTCATCAAGTCAATTATCAAATGACACGATAGACAAGAATTAGGCTCCTAGAGCCAGGGCAAAACCTCTCCCTCTTGAAGAGGAAAACCCACGAGAAATTCTTCTTATAGATTTAAGATGACAAATACCATGACCCAGAATTAGATTCTTGACCTATTTATGCATCCAAGACCTTGTCCTTCTTTAATATCCTTCAATGCTGATCCTTCTTCTCTTCACTAAGCTGCACTGTTCGGCACCGGTACTTCCTTCAGTTGAATCTTCAGTTGCTTGAGATATATATAGGTTGTAGTTAGGAAAGTAAATCTCATATTTACTTTCCTCCTTTCTTTCACTTTCTGATTGCTTCTTCTTTGCAGACCACTATCCTAACAACTTCAAGTCTACAAACTATCTTTGGAAAGAAACATTCTTCACGATGATATAATACTCATGCTCATGCACTTAGTAGATCCGCACTTAAACAATGTTGTTGCAGATCCGCACTTCAATATAGAACCAGATCCACACTTTAATATATATAAACACTGTTCTTGATTTAACCTTTTTCTCACTGTAAATTCTTTAGTATAATATGCACTTCATCTGGTGGATAATCCGCACTCTTATTTCAATTAGTCGTGGCACTTATTACAGTAAGATATCACCGGAATGTATATCTCTTAAATAGGCATGTAACTTGTCATTTGCACTAAAGCCGGTTTCGCATTAAACTTCAGAGATGACCAAAACTTGTGTGCTACAATGGTCCGCAGAACAATAGTATTTATAGAGACTGATTCACTGTCTTGAGGCCGACCATACCTTTAGTTTGAAAACCGACTTATCTTGTTGTTGAAGGCCGACTTCAATATTGTGCTTTAGGCCGACTATAACCCAGCATTGTAGCTTATCTTCCAGCGTGTATTGAGAGCTGAATAAATCATCCTTCCATGATTTCTTTAACAAGGTCTTGGAGCATATACTAGACTAGATTCTTCATACACATATGACACTAAATTACATTTTTACCTAGAAGACAAAACCCTAGATAGACATCAAGAAGAAGTCTATTTAACTTATAATAAAATCTTGCTCATGAAGTACAAAATACATTTTATTATCTTTGTCTTCTTCTTTTCATAATTACATAGTCAATATGAAGACCGATCCTAGTTACACTTTTCAACAATTTGGCCTCAAAACCGTAGACTAATTGAAATGGGCTAAATCCGGTTGACACCTTCACAGTTTTTTGGTCAATCCATAGAGCATACTTAATCTTGCTATCACAATCCGTTTTATTTTCCCCAACAGTTTGTTTGATTATCTTCTGCTATGCATACTACCCACAGGTAGTGGGTAACACCTAGTTTCAATTGGGACATGAGCTCTCAAAAGGGTGTATGATCATACTCAAACGGGAGGTCATGAGAATGCTGTGAAAATTTCTGAATGTTACTTATGCAAAAATCTACTGTTAGATCTGGTTATACTTCTACTACTTATCATGTTAATATTCAGATTAACATCGAAGTAAACACATAACAAACTTTCACCGATTCAGATCTAAAACAGAAAATTACATGCAAACATAAACAAAGTGACACAAGATTTTTTTTGACAATAGTCCCCGGAAAAACCTAATGCGGGAAAACCGGTCATCTGGCTGCTGGAGGGTTTGTATTATTAAGAGTTTTTTGAATACAACAAATTTGGGTACGACACTGGTAAACCCGATAGAGAAAAGTATAGATCTGGAACTAACCTGATGTTCTGAAGCCAAAACATTGACTGATCCACACCCTTAAATGAGATTTACAAGACCCAACTAGATCTTGGCCCTAGAAACCCCAGCGCTTCCCCTAAAGCCCATGCGTCAGCCTTTGTAGCCTCTGCATGCCTCTGCGTTGGCCTGGAGAGGGTTGTGTAACCCTAGAATGGGTGACGCAGACCCTACGCTGCCCCTGAGTGTCTTTGCATAACCTAGTTGGGTCCTTGGCTGATCGGCGCTGCACCAGAAGGGACTGCGTAGCTCTTGCGTAGCTGAAGTTGCCCCTGCGCTGTGCAGGTGCTGCGCTCTCTGCTGTTATCGCCTTTGCTTCTTTGTGCTGCCTCTGGAAGCTTCTCTCTACCTCTTGCTGATTCTAGGCACTGGGATCAGACCATCCCCTTTGCCTAAACTACCCTCTCTGCAGCTGAAACACTTCTGGAAATTCTTAGCAAACCACGCCCTAGAATTCTAGCTTAGCTTCAGTGCTCTGCCTGTGTGTGTCTCCTCCTCCTTTATACTTTTCTCATTGGGAAACCAACGACCATGATTAGATCTTGATTCAATGGCTAAGATTAAAAGAAATCTTACTTTCATTGTGCCCTAGAAGGTCAAAGTATATTTGCATCTAAGCATAGAACATCTTCAGAATTTAACATGGTATCAGAGCTAGGAGAAGGCAATGGCCAGCTTATGTAGGGCAGCAAGATGTGGGTTATTCCTAGGGCGAATAAGGGTGCCGTTAGCCTCAGAAAAGATGTGTGGTAGGTCGCAGGCCATACCACCAAAACTAGAGTGCTGACCGAGTGGTAGAGGAGCAATTCTAGGCAATTCTGTGCATTTTTTGATGGTATAATATTTCTTTGAGGGGGTCGATATCAGTCATGGACAGTGTGGGGAAGAAATCCTTGTCATTATGTCGACCGAATTGCCTCAAAAGAGTGTGAAAAGAGCTCGAAAACTGTCTATGCAGACCAAATTATCAGTGCAGAAGTCGAATTCTTCATTGTCAGAGACTAGTGCCCGCAAGTATCATTATCTGGGAGCAACTTTGTTATTTGAATCATTTCTTGGTGTTGGTAGGGGTCCCTTTTATTTTTGGGCGTAATTCCGGATATATTTGAATTGTTTTAGTTTTTGTTTGTCCATTTGATTATTAAATTTATTTTGGAGATGTTGGTGAGTGTGGATCAGTGGGGAGATCTGTTTAGAGACGCGAACCATAGCCAGGTTGTGAGGGCTGACATATTTGTGGTCGATGAGTCAAAAAGCGTTCTGCGGACTTTGTGTGCTCTAGTCTTCTGCGACTGCGTGCTTGCAGAAGAATCAATGGTGTATGACTACATTTCCTGCCACATTGCTAATGCCTGCGTGAATCTTTAAAAGCTGAGACCAACTTTCTTGAAGTGAGGCAGCTTGTGACTGAGTTTTGTGAACTAGATCAGGCGACGATGATTGTGGCGTGCTATGTACTGCTTGTGCGTTGAGCTGTTGGAGCCATGGATTCATTGTGGTTTTTGGTGCAACCATTTGAAGTTCTGCAGACCATGATAATTTTATGAGCGACGCAAGGTTGCTGCAGAGGTGTACTCTGTTAACTATTTGATTTATTAATCGCTGTTGGGAGAAGCGTGCATTTGAGTTGACACGATTACAGTTGGAGAGCCGCAGACTAGTGAGGTGGAGGAGACGTTCCAGCGAGTCTACTGGTTTCGGACTGGTTAGCTCGGTGTGAAGGCTAGAGGGGGCCAAGACGTGGATACTAAAGCATTCGAGCAAACGATTGAACAGGGAAAAGCAACAGGCCATTTATGAAACTCAATCGAAGGACTTAGGAGCGCAGGTATTGAATGTAAGGTACATTTTTATTGAAAATAAATAAATCAGTACACGCTTTGGGGACATAATTAATGTTATTGCCACAACAAGCCCAACTCGATGAGAAATTCAAAAAAGGAACTCAAAAATAAAAAGGAGGCCGAGAAGACAAGGAAGTTCATTGTTTTGGGCTAAAAAGATTTTTGTTGGGTTAAAACATCTTGAGAACAGTCATTCAGCACGGTGAAAACACAATCAGGAGGCTAGAACCTGAACAGAAGTCGGATTGCAGCAGTTTGGTGAACTGTCTCCTATTGAATTTCAGATCACCTTAAGAAAGTAATAAGTGTGAAAGGCTCCTGTCAAGCTCGGATAACAGACTTAAGACTTCAAACCTGTGGTAAACCTGTAGGAAGTTGAACAGTCTTTTAAATTGACTCGGACAGACCTGCAAGAAGCTCCTTCTAGTTTGGACCTGTGAAGAGGCTCAGTTTGAAGCTCAGACCTGTGATTATCACTTGTGGAGAATCAGAATGTGGCTTGGAATTGCAGAACTGTGGAGGACTGTTTAAAGGCCAAGAGGCCTAGTATAAGGCCCTCTCTTCAAGCAGCAGGTGCAGCATTACGTGGAGCTTTCTAATCTGAAATTGGGTGTTGAAGCGATGTGTTAAGGAGGGTTTGGATGGAGTGTTTTGTAGCCACTTCAATGGTGTAAAGGGGACTCGGTAAAGGCATTTTGTTGAAGTCCCATGTACAGTCATTTGAGGAGTCATTTTATTTGTTCTTGCTGTGTTGGAAGATATGGATAGTGACATATGGCAGAATCCATATAATCCTGATCAGTGATATCTTTGAGGCATATGAAAAATCATATCTTCCGTTCTGTCAGGTAGTGATGGAATATGATAGTGATATGTATGAAAATGACAAAATATGGCAGTATATGGTTATAATTCGTGTATGGCCTTAATAGTTGGAGAATAAATTTCAAAGCCCTCTCCAAGTTGGTGTCTGGGATGCCCACACTCAAAATAATCATTTGTCAAGGTTGCAACAAGGGAAAGCTTAGGCGACTTTTCTTCATTCCTCAAGTGCCACAAAGACATGATACACTCTGACTTATCTGATATGCCACTTGTGAAATCCTTGAGAGGATGTTCCAATAGATGTCTTCCCCCAAGAGGAGCTGGCATTAAGAGGGAGACCACAACCGTATATGCTCCTGAGCTAATATCATTGCTGGAAGAAAGTAGAGAAGACCCTCATGGCTCAGAGACATATGGCTCCAAAGGGGGACATTCCGAAAAAGCAAGAAGCCATATAGATACCAGAGGTATCTAGGTTCCATGAGTACAATATGAGCCTGGATCATTTGAAGAAACTGTTAAGCATCAAGTCTGGAAGGATGCTATACACAAAGAATACGAGCCCATTATGAAGGATGATGTTTGGGATATGGTCCCGAGACTGGAGGACAAAGCTGTTGTCACCTCGATATGGCTCTATAAGATCAAGCATGGATCTTATGGGAGTGCTGAAAAGTATAAGGCAAGATGTGTTGCTTGAGACTTCTCTCCAAGAAGGCATTGATTATGATTGCACCTGCGATCTGTTATTACTCTTCTGCTACGTAAGGATGGAATCTTCATTAGATGGATGTGAAGACCGCCTTTCTGCATGTTGCGATAAAGGAAGAGGTGTATGTAGTGAAACCTCTGGGGTTCGAAGTCCAAGATCAAGACACCCATGTTTGCAGGTGGAAGAAAGCCCTCTATGGGTTGAAGCTATTCCCCAGGGCTTAGTACGAGAGGATAGATAGCTACTTGATGAAGCTGGGCTTCACTCATAGTCATGCTGATCCGAACCTTTACTTCAAGGTTGATAGAGAAAAGCCTCTCATTCTGGTTCTCTATGTGGACGATCTCTTCCTAACAGGTGCTGACCCTCTCATTCATCAGTGTAAGAGGGAGCTCGCTTCTGAATTCGAGATGAAGGACCTAGGACTGATGCATTACTTCCTAGGCCTGGAGGTCTGGCAGAGACCTGGCGAGATTTTCCTATCTCAAGGAAAATACATTGTGAAGCTGCTGGAAAGTTTTGGAATGGTGGACTGTAAGTCTGTGTTGACATTGATGGAGCTCAACTTTAAGAAGTTGAGTGAAAGCGCTACTGGGCCTACGCTAGCAAATCCTACTGAGTATCGTTTACTCGTAGGGACCCTGATGTTCTTAGGGAACATCCGTCCGAACGTATGTTGTGCAGCGAACACCTTGAGTCAACACATGGTTGATCCTCATAACATTCACTGGGTTAGTGCCAATAAACTCTTCAGATATCTCTGGGGCATGATAGACCATGGGCTGAGATACACTGCCGAGAGTTTGATACTCCATGGATATACTGATGCCGATTAGGCTGGCAGTGTGGTGGATCGCAAGAGCACATCTGGATGCTGCTTCACACTTGGGTCTCCTTCGAGCAAGAAGCATAAGTCGGTAGCTTCGAGCACCGCTAAGGCCGAATACATTGCAGCGTGTATGGCTGTTGTGAAGCCACTTGGGTGCGAAAGCTCTTCAGTGAGCTGTTCGAGCATGTGCTAGATGCCATCGTTATCCTTTGTGATAACCAGAGGGGGATTCGTTTGTCAGAGAATCCCGTGTTCCACGATTGATCCAAGCATTTTGATATCTGGTACCACTTATCTGGGATATGGTACAACGAGGCATCGTAAGGCTCGATCATATAGGAATTGATGAGCAAGTCGCGGATATTCTCACAGAGCCCTTGGGGAAGGTCATGTTCCTAAACCTTCCGTGAGAGTCTTGGAATCGTGGGACGACCCTATTTGGAGGGTTTTGTTGGACGATGAGCTTTGGGAGCTCCAGGGGGGCTTTGGGGATAGCTTCTTGGAGCTATGAGAAACCACAGGGCTAGGCTTACCAAACCTTGTTGGCGTGCTTCCGCCCCACCGTGATGATATTGAGTTGGTTTACCTCTCTTTGATCTGTGCCCCGTATGCATCCTACCCATGGAGTTTCAAAATCATTGGAAGTACCTCTCATTTGGCCAATGAGGTGGAAAATGTGAATAGAGACCGTAGCAAGACTGATGGACGCATCGGAGATTGTTGTACTCTCTATGTCTAGGATGGCATGTGTCCAACCACTTGATCTGGGATCAAGTCTAGCGAGGTTTCGGACCTCCAACTGACTTCGGGTCAGTGAAACTAACTTCGGGTTAGTATATGACTCTCTCGAGTCCAAGAAGGTTTTAGACCTCCAACAGACTTCGGTCAGTGAAACGTACTTCGAGTTGGTGTGTGACTCGTTTGAGTCCTATAGAGGTTTCAGACCTCTGAGTTGACTTCGGGTTAGCTGTGAGTGATGTCTTTGTGACTCACCTTTTGTTTTGAGTATATTTACATCTAAGCATAGAACATCTTCAGAATTTAACAGATCTGCCTTTGCTTCATTCGTGATTCTTCGCACCATCTGCTCCACTTGTCCCGCTACTGTCTTAAGGCTCCCGTAGCTCGGATGCGATCCAAGAGATGAGATGCTCAAGGATCCCGCCCACATTCTGTAGCTGCTCTACAGATCCATGTCGCCCCACTTTCTGTGAAAATTCTACTATAGTATCATGGTTTAATTCTTCTACTTGATTAAATTATACAAGTTATCTTCAGAAATAATATTCAGAAAATACCGAAGTAAACACAGCTAACAACCCACACATGCAGATCATTTACTGAATATTATGCTCATTCAAACAAAGTGACACACTGATTCTTGGACATAAGTTCCTAGAAAAAACCAAAGCAGGAAAACCGATGCTGTAGATATGAGGGTTTATTATTATTAAAGTAGATTCTGAGTACAACAAATCTGCGCACCAATTCTAGTTCACCTGACAGAGAAAAACATAGATCTGCAGCTAACCTGCTGTTCTGAGACCAAAATTCTGACTGATCCACACCCTCAAACGGGATTTACAAGACTCAATGCAGATCTGCCCTTAGAAACCCCAGTGCTGCCCCTGAACCCCAGCGTCAGCCCTGCTAGGCTCTGCGTGCCTCTGCACTACTCAGAGAGGGACTGTGTAACCCCAGAGTCGGTGACGTAGTCCTTACGCTGCCTCTAGAGGCCTCTGCGCAACTCTAAAGCCCTCTGAAGCTGTAGCGTTGCCCCTTCCTGGGCCTGCGTAGCGACTGAAGCCTCTGCGCTGCGCAGCTGCTTCTGCCTTTACTCCTCTGCGTTGTCACTGAAAGATGCTTCTCTGCCTCTTGCTGTCTCTTGGCTCTGGGATCAGATCATCCCCTCGGCCAATACTACCCCTCGCTGCAGAAAACGCCTCTGGAAATTCTTAGCAAACCCTGCCCTAGAATTCCAGATCAGTCTCTCAGCTCTACATCTGTGTTTGTGTCTCTAACTGACCCTCAAGCCTTTCTCTTATACTTTTACGTTGATCTCACCAACGACCAAGATTAAAACACTCATCAACGGCTGAGATTAAAAGACTGCTTGATCCGCGTCATTTAGAACATTTCAGCACACGTGTTAATTAATTCACTTTAATTATTTAATTTTCCTAAGTTTAAACTTAGGAAATACATTAAAATAATGAATTATTTGAATAACTTGAACACCAACTGGTATTTCTCCAAACTCTTTCTAGGTTTTGGAGTTCAAGTGTGTCTTAGCCCCTCCACAAATGTTCAGGGCTAGAGCACACCTGATGCTATCCCAACTACAAAAAATCTCAACACTCCCTCTTAACACGGAGTGTGCTCTAGCAATACATCCACACCATGTACTACAAGATCTTTATGTTGGTTTTTGTGTTGCTGATATGTTGGTTTTTGTGTTGCTGATGCTTGTCCTGCTGCCCCTTCATCTATTGCACTGCTGCTCTTTGTACAGTTGTCCATGTCACTGCCACTGACACTGCCACATCTGTACTGTAGCTCCCACTCAAATTGCTGCATCACGCTGCCCATAGCATTGCCACTGCTCACTGCTACATTGCAACTTAGTTGCCGAGAAGTAAGCAATTGAAGTACTCCTACCCAATCGTTGATAGACAAGTCAGGCTGCATCCCATCACTGAAGCTCCCTTTGCTGCTGATTTATGCCGTCCTCTTGAAGCCACTGCGCTGCTACAACTCTGCACTGCATGAACACTGCCTCTATGCACTGCTGAAGTCCCATCAGCTTCTGTGCTGCTACTGCCTCTGCATTACGCTGCTCCCTCTTCAGCTCTCCCCTTTGCTTCATTGTGACCTTCCGCAACCATCTCTCGACTCATTCCGCTATCGTCTTAAGGCCCCCGTAGCTCGTATGTGATCCAAGAGTAGGGTTGACTCAAGGATCCTGCCACTCCTGTTTGTAGCTGCTCTACAGATCCATGTCACCCCACCTCTTCTCTTGAGGCACATGAGCACTCATGGCTTCATCATCATAAGAGCCATCATCCTTTGTTGCTGCAGCCTTGGATTCAAAATATCGTTTCTCCTTCTTTTTAGGAGAAGTGCTGGCAAAGTGTCCAAGTTTGCCATAGTTAAAGCACCGGACCTGGGAAAGGTCCCTCTTCTTCTTCCCTTGTTGCTTCCTTTCCTTTGATGCAAGGGCTGCATCATCCTCTTCTTCTTTCTTCACTCTAGTTGATCCGCTTCCGTTGCTTTGCCTCTTCGTGATTCTCCTAATCTCCTCTTGACGAAGGATTGCCCACATGTCTGCCCATGATGGTAACGCTTCCCTGCCCAAAATGCTCTAGACAAACGTTTCCCATTCTTCCGAGACTGCATTTAGGGTCGTCCTCGCTAGGAGTCCCTCATTCGGATTTACACCCATGGCAATTAGCTGATCCCGAATAGTCTGAAGTCTGAAGAGGAATGTGTGGAAATTTCTGAATCTTTACACTTTATGTAGAAATTATTACTGTTAATCTAGTTATGCTCCTCCTACTTAAGCAAGTTATTAAGTGAATAAATTCAAGTTAAAATCGAAGCAAAAAACATAACAGAATCTCGCAACAGAATTCGACATGAAGGACCTGGGGCAGATGCACTATTATCTTTGGTTAGAAGTCTGGCAGCAGGAAGGGGAAATCTTTCTAGGACAAGGAAAATACACGACAAATTTTTTGAAGAGATTTCAGATGGAAGACTGTAGACCCATGGCCACGCCAATGATTACTAACTGGAAGAAGATAGATGCTTCAGAGGATGATGAGGCTGATCCCACATTGTACAGACAGCTCATCGGGTCATTGATGTATCTCATCAACACGAGACCAAACATCTGTTATGCCGTGAATACCCTCAGTCAGTTCATGGTGGAACCAAGGAGGGCTCACTGGGCACCAGCCAAACATATTCTCAGATACTTGAGATGGACAGTCAAGTATGGGCTAAAGTACACCAAGGGAAATGAGATCCAGTTGAGTGGGTTCACAGATGCAGACTGGGCTGGAAGCATAGTAGATCGGAAAAGTACCAGTGGGTACAGTTTTAGTCTCGGATCAGGAATGACCTCCTGGTGCAGCAGGAAACAAAAGTCTGTAGCATTGAGCTTAGTTGAGGTAGAGTACATGGTAGCAAGCACGGCTTCGTGCGAGGCCATATGGCTCCGCAAATTACTCTTGAACTTGCTCAAGAAGCAGATAGAATCGACCAGGAATATGTGCGATAATCATAGTTGCATTAAGCTCTCTTAAAATCCTGTGTTCCATGACCGGTCGAAGCACATTGACATTCGGTGTCACTTTATCAGGGACTATGTCCAGAGGGGAGCCGTACAGTTGCGATACACTCCTACAGGTGAACAAGTGGCAGATATCCTCACAAAGGCTCTAAGTAAGATCAAGTTCACTGACTTCTGAGAGAAGATGGGGATGGTCGAAAACCCCTTCCACTAGAGGAAAGGGTGGTCTTCAGAAGAAGAGGGAGCTGCAGTACGAATGTTGCAGTGACAGGGCAACAGTACAAGAAGCAGCAACGCAGAGATGAAGGGCAGCAACCAGGACATCATCAACGTAGAAGATGATGTAGAGTCAGAGCAGTACATTGGTATCTTGCTTAAACAGTTTCCTCGCTAAGAGGGAGTGTTGATTTCTATAGCATCGGAAAGTGTTCTAAGTCTCATTTTTGGTAGAGAGGCTTAAACATCAATTATCCAGAGAATCCATAAATCGTTTGTGGAAATTCCACTCAGATATGACTTTATTAAAATAATTAATTATTTTAATGAAGACCCTAAGTATAAACTCAGGGAAATTAAATAGTTAAAGGGTATTAATAGAGCAGAGTGTGAATCTTCTAGAAGATGAAGATCAAGTCATCTTTTAATCTGAGCCATTGATTAAAGATATAATCTTAGTTGTTGATTCATCAGCGAGAAGACTATAAGAAGAGACTTGAGGGCCATTTGGAAATCAAGACGGGACATGCTTAGTACTCGAAGGAAATCGATTCTGAAGCAAGGGAAATCGATTTTAGTGGGTGAGTTTGTAGAGGCTGGGTTGCAGAAGCAGAAGGAGGAGGGAGGAGGAGGGAGGAGTCAGTTATCGGGAAGCAGAACTCAGGAGGGTGAAGGGAAGGGTGAGCTGATCAACAACTAGAACCCCTCCACGCAGAATCACGCAGTCCAGAGAGGGACTGCGCAGAGTATTCACGCTGGATGATGTAGAGGGTGAAGGAGGTCACCCTGAGGGTCCGAAAATTGTCTGGAAAGTCTAGAAAATTCAGCCAGGTGTTTGCTAATTTTTTCTCTACTCATCAGACTCCTGTAAATATACTTTCCATTTCTGAAGATAAATATAAAATCCTCATCTACTGCACCAGTTTTCCCACATTGGGTTTTCCCGGGGACAATTGTCCAAAACATCTGTGTTCATGTGGTTATTTCTATTGTGCTATTGGTGTAAATTATCTTTATTTTCTTATACTCTTAACGATAGTGAAGATCTGCAAATGTGTATATTTCAGAATTTACTGAAGCATCTGTAAATAACTTTTCTTATAAGTAGGAGAAATAAACCAAGTATTGTAGAAACATTTTCCTCTTGAAAATTTCACATGGTATCAGAGCAAAGGGCTACAAACAGGAAGGGAGGATCTGCGATGTACCAAAGGAAGGGTTCACGCAGTCAAAGGGACTCACACAATCCTCCTGAGCACACAGAAATGCAGAGAGAACATGACATGAAGGTGCTGGCATCCAGACTAGAGGAGGACCTTGCCTTTGTGTCAAGCACAACTCCTCCAAGTGTTTGGTATATTGACAGTGGAGCATCTGCTCATATGACAGGGGTTCGAGAATGTTTTTCGAGCTATCAAGAAGAGCAGATGAATTTCCAAATAACTATGGGAAATAAGGCAAAATGTACCCCCATCGGGAGAGGTACCGTAACATTTCAGACCGAGGATGGCAACAAGATTCGAGCCACGAATGTTCTGCATGTACCAGGGTTAGGGATGAATTTACTCTCGGTGTCTCAACTTCAGAACAAGGGCTATGATGTATACTTTATTCAAGATAAGGTGTATGTCAAACACCCTAACTGGAGCAAAAAGGCGCAAATTGGAGTAAGGAGTCACAAGTTGTATAAGCTCCAACTTGAATCTCCGGTGGCCCTGATCGCAGTACAGACGACAGAGATTTGAATGAGTTATGGCACAGAAGGATGCGACATCTACATCATGGAGCCTTGGGGATTCTCAAAAACTGTCATAGGGGCTCCTGAACTCGGAACAAATAAAAACGAAGTTTGTAGGGGATGCGTACTAGGGAAGTACGCTAAGGCAGCGTTTCTAAGAAGCAGCAGCAGAGCCAAAGGTGTATTAGAGTTAATACACTCTGAAATTTGCGGTCCGATGTCCACAATAGCTCTCAGTGGGGCAAAATATTTTGTCACCTTCATTGATGATTATTCTAGGAAAACTTGGATCTATTTTCTGAAGACCAAAGATGAAGTCTTTGATTGGTTTAAAGATTTCAAAGCATTGGTGGAGAACTCTACAGGAAAGAAGATCAAGAAGTTGAGGTCAGATAATGTTGGAGAATATATCGATAAACACTTCACAAATTTCTGTGCACAGGAAGGCATCAAGAGAGAGTGGACAGCTCCGTACAATCCAAAACAAAATGGAGTTGCAGAACGGAAGAATCAGACCATAATAGAAGCTGCAAGGGCAATGTTGTACGACTAGGAGATGCCCAAATTCTTATGGGCAGAGGCCTGCAACACAACAGTTTATATTCAGAACAAAGTTCCCAATAAAGCTTTGGGGAAGGTTACTCCCGAAAGTGTGTTCACAGGCAGTAGGCCAGAAGTGAGCCACATCAAGATATTTGGCAGCATAACATACTACCACGTTCCAGAAGAAAAGAGGAAGAAGATAGATCAAATTGCAGAAAAAGGTTTTCTGATGGGCTACACTGAGAATACAAAGGCACACCATGTCTATATTCTAGAGAGCAGGAAAGTCGTGGTAAGAAGGGATGTAAAATTCCTGGAGGAGAAAGCCTTTAGGAAATCTCGAGAGATGGCCACAGATACGCAGATTGAGGAAGATCCACTGGTACAACCTCAACGACCTATGGAGGAGAAGTCCAGTGCCTCTCCAAGGCACAATATTTCTGAGGGAAGTTCCTTCGACGAAGAACAGGTGAGACCGCCCACCATTGATGTGAGACCGAGAAGAGAACTCCAACAGATTCTTAGAGATGCAGAAGGATTTGTTTGAGAACCTAGAGAAGGGAAGAGGATAAGGAAACAACCTGACAGATATCAGGCACTGGTAGCTCAGGGTGGAGAGCCTTCTACCTTTCGGGAAGCAGCTCAGCTTCAGGTATGGGTAGATGCCATGGTGGAGGAATATAGTTCCATCATGACCAATGATGTTTGGGAGGTAGTCACTAGATCACAGGACAGATCTGTTGTAGGGTTTAGATGAATCTACAAGATCAAATATGCTGCAGATGACAACATAGAGAAATTCAAGGCAAGATTTGTAGCAAAGGGGTATGCCCAGAAGGAAGGCATTGACTATGAAGAAACCTTTGCTCCAGTAGCACGATACACTTCTATCAGATCCATCATCTCTCTGGCAACGCAGATGGGATGGGAGATTCACCAGATGGATGTCAAGACTGCATTCTTGAACGGTGTGATAGAGGAGGAAGTGTATATAGAGCATCCATAGGGCTTCGAGACACATGAGTAGAAGACTCATGTTTGCAGGCTTAAGAAAGCCTTGTATGGCTTAAAACAAGCCCCCAGGGCATGGTATGGTCGGACTGATGGCTACTTGCCGAAGATGGGGTTCGTCAAGAGTGACACAGATCCCAACTTATACTACTTAAGAGTAGGAGATGAGCCGCTTATTCTCGTTCTATATGTGGATGGCTTATTTTTGACCGGGTCATCCAAGCTCATCAAAGACTGCAAGGAGAATCTGGCAACAGAATTTGACATGAAGGACTTGGGGCAAATGCACTATTTTCTTGGGTTAGAAGTCTAGCAGCAGGAAGGGGAAATCTTCCTAGGACAAGGAAGATACAGGACATAAATTCTGAAGAGATTTCAGATGGAAGACTGTAGACCCATGGCCACGCCAATGATTACTAACTAGAAGAAGATAGACGCTTAAGAGGATGATGAGGTTGATCCCACATTGTACAGACAACTCATCGGGTCATTGATGTATCTGGTCAACACGAGACCAGACATCTGTTATGCAGTGAATACCCTCAGTCAGTTCATGGTGGAACCAAGGAGGGCTCACTGGAACATCTAAGCATCTAAGCATAGAACATCTTCAAAATTTAGTAGATCCGCCTTTGCTTCATCTGTGATTCTTTGCACCATCTGCTCCACTTGTCTCGCTACTGTCTTAAGGCTCTCGTAGCTCGGATGTGATCCAAGAGATGAGCTGGTCAAGGATCCCGCCCACATTCTGTAGCTGCTTTACAGATCCATGTCGCCCCACTTTCTGTGAAAATTCTAGTGTAGTATCATGGTTTAATTCTCCTACTTGATTAAATTATACAAGTTATCTTCAGAAATAATATTCATAAAATACCGAAGTAAACACAACTAACAACCCACACATGCAGATCATTTACTGAATATTATGCTCATTCAAACAAAGTGACACACTGATTTTTGGACATAAGTTCCCAAAAAAAACCAAAGCGGGAAAACCGGTGCAGCAGATATGAGGGTTTATTATTATTAAGAGGATTCTGAGTACAACAAATCTCGGCACCAAATCTGGTTCACCTGACAGAGAAAAACATAGATCTGCAGCTAACTTGCTGTTTTGAGACCAAAATTCTGACTGATCCACACCCTCAGACGGGATTTACAAGACTCGGCGCGGATCTGGCCTTAGAAATCCCAGCACTGCCCATGAACCCCAGCGTCAACCCTGCTAGGCTCTGCGTGCCTTTGCGCTACTCAGAGAGGGACTGCGTAACCCCAGAGTCGGTGACGTTGTCCTTGTGCTGCCTCTAGAGGCCTCTGTGTAACTCTGAATCCCTTTGAAGTTGCAGCGCTGCCTCTTCCTGGGCCTGTGTAGCCACTGAAGCCTCTGCACTACGCAGCTGCTGCTGCCCTTGCTCCTTTACGCTGTCCCCGAAAGCTGCTTCTTTGCCTCTTGCTGTCTTTTGGCTCCGGGATCAGATCATCCCCTCAGCCAATACTACCCCTCGCTGCAGAAAACGCCTCTGGAAATTCTTAGCAAACCCTGCCCTAGAATTCCAGATCAGTCTCTCAACTCTACATCTATGTGTGTGTCTCCAACTGACCCTCAAGTCTTTCTCTTATACTTTTTCGTTGATCTCACCAACGACCGAGATTAAAACACTCATCAACGGCTGAGATTAAAAGACTGCTTGATCCGCATCGTTTAGAACATTTCAGCACATGTGTTAATTAATTCACTTTAATTATTTAATTTTCCTAAGTTTAGACTTAGGAAATACATTAAAATAATGAATTATTTGAATAACTTGAACACCAACTGGTATTTCTCCAAACTCTTTCTGGGTTTTGGAGTTCAAGTGCATCTTAGTCCCTCCACAAATTTTCAGGGCTAGAGCACACTCGATGCTATCCCAACTACAGAAAATCTCAACACTCCCTCTTAGCACGGAGTGTGCTCTAGCAATACATCCACACCATGTACTGCAAGATCTTTATGTTGGTTTCTGTGTTGCTGATGCTTGTCCTGCTGCCCTCCATCTACTGTACTGCTGCTCTCTGTACTATTGTCCATGTCACTGCCACTGACACTGCCGCATCTGTACTATAGCTCCCTGTCAAATTGCTGCATCATGATGCCCATAACACTGCCACTGCTAACTGCTGCACTGCAACTCAGTTGCCGAGAAGTAAGAAATTGAAGTACTCCTGAGTCCTACCTAATCGTTGACAGACAAGTCAGGCTACATCCCATCATTGAAGCTCCCTTGGCTGTGGATTTACATCGTCCTCCTGAAGCCACTGCGCTGCTACAACTTTGCACTGCGTGAGCACTACCTCTCTGCGCTACTGAAGTCCCATCAGCCTCTGTGCTGCTACTGCCTCTGCAGTACGCTGCTCCCTCTTCAGCTCGTCAGCTCTCCCCTCTGCTTCATTGTGACCTTCCGCAACCATCTCCCGACTCATTCCACTACCGTCTTATGGCCCTCGTAGCTCGTATGTGATCCAAGAGTAGGGTTGACTCAAGGATCCTACCACTCTTGTCTGTCACTGCTCTACAGATCCATGTCACCCCACCTCTTCTCTCAAGGCACATGAGCACTCATGGCTTCATCATCATAAGAGCCATCATCCTTTGCTGCTGCAGCCTTGGATTCAGAATATCGTTTGTTCTTCTTTTTAGGAGAAGTGCTGGCGAAGTGTCCAAGTTCGCCACAGTTTAAGCAACGGACATTGGAAAGGTCCCTCTTCTTCTTCCCTTGCTGCTTCCTTTCCTTTGATGCAAGGGCTGCATCATCGTCTTCTTCTTTCTTCACTTTGGCTGATCCGCTTCCGTTGCTTTGCCTCTTCGTGATTCTTCTAATCTCCTCTTGATGGAGGATTGCCCACATGTCTGGGAGGTAGTCCCTAGACCATAGGACATATCTGTTGTAGGGTCCATATGGATCTACAAGATCAAATATGCTGCAAATGACAGCATAGAGAAATTCAAGGCAAGATTTGTAGCAAAGGGGTATGCCCAAAAGGAAGGCATTGACTATGAAGAAACCTTTGCTCCAGTAGCACGATACACTTCTATTAGATCCATCATCTCTCTGACAGCGCAGATGGGATGGGAGATTCACCAGATGGATGTCAAGACTGCATTCTTGAACAGTGTGATAGAGGAGGATGTGTATATAGAGCATCCATAGGGCTTCGAGACACATGAGCAAAAGGCTCATGTTTGTAGACTTAAGAAAGCCTTGTATGGCTTAAAACAAGCCCCCAGGGCATGGTATGGTCGGATTGATGGCTACTTGCAAAAGATGGGGTTCGTCAAGAGTGATGCAGATCCCAACTTATACTACTTAAGAGTAGGAGATGAGTTGCTTATTCTTGTTCTATATGTGGATGACTTATTTTTGACTGGGTCATCCAGGCTCATCAAAGACTACAAGGAGAATCTGGCAATAGAATTCGACATGAAGGACCTGGGGCAGATGCACTATTTTCTTGGGTTAGAAGTATAGCAACAGGAAGGGAAAATATTCCTAGGACAAGGAAGATACACGATAGAAATTCTGAAGAGATTTTAGATGGAAGACTGTAGACCCATGGCCACGCTAATGATTAACTGGAAGAAGATAGACGCTTCAGAGGATGATGATGCTGATCCCACATTGTACAGACAGCTCATCGGGTCATTGATGTATCTGGTCAACACGAGACCAGACATTTGTTATGCAGTGAATACCCTCAGTCAGTTCATGGTGGAACCAAGGAGGGCTCACTGGGTAGCAGCCAAACATATTCTCAGACACTTAAGAGGGACAGTCGAGTATGGGCTAAAGTACACCAAGGGAAATGAGATCCAGTTGAGTGGGTTCATAGATGCAGACTGGGCTCGAAGCACAGTAGATCAGAAAAGTACTAGTGGGCACTGTTTTAGTCTCAGATCAGGAATGACCTCCTGGTGCAGCAGGAAACAAAAGTCCGTAGCACTGAGCTCAATTGAGGCAGAGTACATGGTAGCGATCACAGCTTCGTGTGAGGCCATATGGCTCCGCAAATTGCTCTTGAACCTGCTCAAGAAGCGGATAGAACCGACTGGGATTATGTGCAATAATCAGAGTTGCATTAAGCTCTCTGAAAATCCTGTGTTCCATGACCGGTTGAAGCACATTGACATTCGGTGTCACTTTATCAGGGACTATGTCCAAAGGGGAGCAGTACAGTTGCGATACACTCCTACAGGTGAATAAGTGGCAGAGATCCTCACAAAGGCTCTAAGTAAGATCAAGTTCACTGACTTCAGAGAGAAGATGGGGATGGTCGAAAACCCCTTCCACTAGAGGAAAGGGTGGTCTTCAAAAGAAGAGGGAGCTGCAGTACGGATGTTGCAGTGACAGGGCAGCAGTACAGGAAGCAGCAATGCAGAGGTGAAGGGCAGCAGCCACAACATCATCAGCGCAGCAGATGATGTAGAGTCAGAGCAGTATAGCGGTATCTTGCTTAAACACTTTCCTTGCTAAGAGGGAGTGTTGATTTCTATAACATCGGAAAGTATTCTAAGTCTCATTTTTCGTAGAGGGGCTTAGACATCAGTTATCCAGAGAACCCAAAAATCATTTAGGAAATTCCACTCGGATATGACGTTATTAAAATAATTAATTATTGTAATGCAGACCCTAAGTATAAACTTAGGGAAATTAAATAATTAAAGGGTATTAATGGAGTAGAGTGTGAATCTTCTAGAAGATGAAGATCAAGTCATCTTTTAATCTGAGCCATTGATTAAAGATATAATCTTGGTCGTGTTGATTCATCAGCGAGAAGACTATAAGAAGAGACTTGAGGGCCATTTGGAAATCAAGTCGGGACACTCTCAGTACCAGAAGGAAATCAATTCTGAAGCAAGGGAAATCAATTTCAGTGGGTGAGTTTGTAGAGGCTAGGTTGTAGAAGCAAAAGGAGGGAGGAGTCAGTTATCGAGAAGCATAACTCAGGAGGGTGAGCTGATCAACAACTAGAACCGCTCCATGCAAAATCACGCAGTCCAAAGAGGGACTGCGTAGAGTATTCATGCTGGATGACGCAGAGGGTGAAGGAGGTCACCCCGAGGGTCCGAAAATTGTCTGGAAGGTTTAGAAAATTCAGCTAGGTGTTTGCTAATTTTTTCTTTGCTCATCAGACTCCTGTAAATGTACTTTTCATTTCTGAAGATAAATATAAAACCCTCATCTGCTGCACCGGTTTTCCCACATTGGGTTTTCCGGGGACAATTGTCCAAAACATCTGTGTTCATGTGGTTATTTCTATTGTGCTATTGGTGTAAATTATCTTTCTGTTCTTATGTAATATCCCGAAAGGGAAATAGACAGCAATACAAGCATACAACAATATAGAAAATGCCGGAAATAGAACATAAAGCAAATACACATAAAAATGCCGGGAATGCTAAGCCATTTTATTAATCTGAGAATATAACGAAATACAATGGATAATCAGAGTGATAGCACCTATTCTTGCTCAAGGCAAGTGAATAACTCTCTCAGAAGAATAGGAAATGGCTGCTACAAGAAACTGTGTCCCATCTGCTGGGAAACTGTCGTAAAACTGCTGCTGTTGGAATGGACTGGAAACTAGGGGCTGATCCCCATGCCGGAATGAGTTGAAAATCTACCGACCACCTGAACTCACCACCCCGGATAGAACCCAGAAACCATATCGAAAATGGACAGCCTCCGAAAATCACCAAGAAGACCCTCCTCAAGGAATTACGCTGCCCAGGAAGGCTCAGCGCAGATGCCAAAAGATATAAGCTGAAACGGAGCCACAAACTCCTCAAGAAACCTCTTGCCGGCAATACTGACCCTCTCCTCTGAATACCAACTGAAACTCCTACAGAAAATCCCCGTAACAGAACACGTCCAACTAGAAATGCGTCCTCTCTCCCAGGGACTGCGCAGTCACCAAAAGAAGCCTAACTCCTCCGCCAAACAACAACCAAATCTCCCGCAAAATACTGAAGAAACAACCTTACCCGAGCAGGCACTCGAAGTCCCCCGGGGCTAAGGGCGAGATCTCCGACCGGAGACACTCAACGCACTAAACAGTGCTGCAGACAAGCTAAACAGCCAACGTGCTCAAGAAGACAAAAGTCTAGCTCAAATATCATCAACAACAAGAATGCCAAATGAGATGGCTCTCCCTCCTTTTATAACGCTGGCCCTCCTCAAAAACCCTAACGTGGTCCCTCTCTCTCCCACGTGCTCCTCATAAGACTGCGCAGAAGCTCCTAGAGGCTACGTGGGCCTCCTCTCATATGTGGTGTGGACCCCCAAGGCTCCCCCTTAAGTTATAACGTTGCATCTACTAGGGAAACACTTTATTTTGTTTAAGTGAGTTAGACCCCTTTTCTCACTTTTATTTATTAATAAACTATAGTTGGCAAAACTATACAAAAATCAAATATTCCAATTAGCGGTGCTAATTAGGAATATTACATCTTATGCTCTTAACGATAGTGAAGATCTGCAAATGTGTTTATTTCAGAATTTACTGAAGCATCTATAAATAACTTATCTCATAAGTAGGAGAAATAAACCAAGTATTGCAGAAACATTTTCCTCTTGAAAATTTCACAATTATCTTCCTCCCGCTCTTTGTTGACTTAGCTAGGCACAATTTTGCATCGACAAAATCTCCACCACACTAGCACTGCTGAAGATCTGAAGCACTGCTTCCAGATCTTGGCAAGACTTCTTTGCAACAAGAAGAATGACTGGACTGCATCTCACTGATTGGCACAACCTAGCCTCAACGCTGCTCAGAAGTGGACTGTGTAACCCCAGACTGGGTGACGCAATCCTTACGTTGGCCTCGGAAGGCTTTGCGTAAGCCTGATGGCCTTCTGTAGCTACAGCGCTACCCCTTCCTGGGTCTGCGTCCTCTTGCTGCCAAGCTGCCCTTTCCAGATCTGCTGCTTCTGCTGTTGTCTTGCAGAAAAAATATTCTTCAGCTGATTTGCTAGAGATACAGCTTGATCTGCTATTGCTTTGATACCATGTGAAAATTCTACTGTAGCATTATGGTTCAGAAAGTACCAAAGTAAAAATAAATAACAACCTACACATGCACATCATTTACTGAATATTACGCTCATTCAAACAAAGTGACACACTGATTTTTGGACATAAGTCCCTAGAAAAACCCAAAGCGGGAAAACCGGTGTGGGAGATATGAGGGTTTATTATTATTAAGTAGATTATGAGTATAGCAAATTTGGTTCACCCGATAGAGAAAAACATAGATTTGCAACTAACCTGCTGTTTTGAGACCAAAATTTTGACTGATCCACACCCTCAAACGGGATTTATAAGACTTAGTCCGGATCTGGCCCTAGAAACCCCATCGCTGCCCTTGAAGCCCTAGCGTCAGCCCTGCTAGGCTTCGCGTGCCTTTACACTACTCAGAGAGGGACTGCGTAACCCCAGAGTGGGTGACGCAGTCCTTACGCTGCCTTTGGAGGCCTCTGTGTAACTCTGAAGCCCTCTGAAGCTACAACACTGCCCCTTCCTGGGTCTGCATAGCAGCTGAAGCCTCTGCACTGCGCAACTACTGTTGCTGCCCTTGCTCCTCCGCACTGTCCCTGAAAGCTACTTCTTTGTCTCTTGCTGTCTCTTGGCTCTAAGATCAGATCATCCCCTCAACCAATACTACCCCTCGCTGCAGAAAACTTCTTCGGAAATTCTTAGCAAACCCTGCCCCAGAATTCCATATTAGTCTCTTAGCTCTACATCTGTGTGTGTGTCTCCAACTAACCCTCAAGCATTTCTCTTATAATTTTTTATTGATCTCATCAATGGCTGAGATTAAAACACTCATCAACGACTGAGATTAAAAGACTGCTTGATCCGCGTGCTTTAGAACATTTCAGCACATTTGTTAATTAATTTACTTTAATTATTTAATTTTCCTAAGTTTAGACTTAGGAAATACATTAAAATAATTAATTATTTGAATAACTTGAACACCAGCTGAAATTTCTCCAAACGCTTTCTGGGTTTTGGAGTTCAGGTGTGTCTTAGCTCCTCCACAAAATTTTAGGACTAGAGCACACCCAATGCTACCCCAACTACACAAAATCTCAACACTTTCATGGTTCATGAGCGCTCATGGCTGCATCGTCTTTTGGCCCATCATCTGCCACAACGGCCTTGGAAGTAGAGGCTTCCTTGCCCTTCTTCTCCTGTGGACAATTGCTTGCAAAATGTCCTAGTTTTCCGCACTAGAAACATTTGATCTTGACAGATCATGCTTCTTCTTCCCTTGTTGCCTCTTTCATGCCAAGGCTGCATCATCTTCATCTTCCTTCTTCACCTTACTGGATCCCGTGCTATACTGCTTCTTGGTGATTCTGCGGATTTCTTCTTGACGTAATATTTCCCACAAGCTATCCCAGTCGGGAAGGTCCGCTCTACCCAAGACACTTTGGACAAAGGTTTCCCACTCTTCTGAGACCTCATTGAGTGTAGTCCTTACCATCACATCGTCCTCTACCTTTGTACCTGTGGCAGTCAACTGATCTCTGATCGACTGTAATCTGAAAAGATGGTGCTCCATCTCTTCCCCCTTGGTCATCATGAATGACCACAGCTGAGTCTCCAGAAACATCTTCCTCTGGACGGACTTCCCCTCATATAGGGTTGTTAAGGCCTTCCACATCTCATTAGTTGTTTTCTTCTTAGCAATATATGGAACAATATGGTCCTTAACTCCATCCATTATGAGTCGCTTGGCATGTCCCGCGGCTTCCTCATGCTTCTTCAGGAGATCTGCATCGGTCGGTATGGCCAGCACTCGTTCTGCATGGTCTCTTAGACGATATGCTTCCAAGACTACTAGGATTCTGGCCTTCCAGACTGCAAAGTTGGATAGGCCATCCAACCTATCCTAATCACGTAGTCCGTGAGGTGCCATCTGCTCTGAAAAATCTGTCCGAGCTCCTCCTCTATACGCTAGAGATCTGGATCTAGGGTCCTTCGAAATAGGCACCCTCTGCTCCCTCTAACAACTGATTTCCTCTCTTGGAAATCTGCCAAATCAATCAACGAAACAACTCTGTTCGATCCACTGATCGATCTCTAGGTTTCTTTGGCTAGAAACCCTTGAGAAACTAATCTCCTCCCGCTCTTTGTCATTAGTGCTTAGGCTAAATTCTGAAAACTTCAGAAATTTAACCCCACCAGCACCTTCTGAAGTTCTGCAGCTCTGCTTCCGGCACTTTTGAATCAGACAACTTCAGATTTGCGTCACCTTGGCTGGCCTTTGCGTGAGCAGACAGTCCCAGCGCTGCCTCTATGCAGTAAGTGCGTGGGCCCGCATAAGACTGCGTCAACCTAGCCTCTGCGTGACTCTACTCCCTCTGAAACTACGTTGTCCCTTCAAATCTCGGTTTCTACTGCTGCTGCTGCTTTCTGCAGCAAGATTCTTCAGTCTTCTGCTGGTGACTCTGCTAGATCTGCAATCGCTCTGATACCATGTGAAAATTTTTGAATATTACTTATGCAGAAATCTATTGTTAGATCTGGTTATACTTCTCCTACTTATCAAGTTATTAATGTTGAAGTCTTCAGATTAATATCGAAGTAAACACATAACAGACTTTCACCGATTCAGATCTAAAACAGAAAAAGTACATGCACACATAAACAAAGTGACACAAGATTTTCTGGACAATAGTCCCCAGAAAAACCCAATGCGGGAAAACCGGTCTTTTGGCTGTTGGAGGGTTTGTATTATTAAGAGTTTTCTGAATACAACAAATATGGGTACCACACTGGTAAACTCGACAGAGAAAAATATAGATCTGCAGCTAACCTGTTGTTCTGAAGCCAAAACGTTGACTAATCCACATCTTCAAACGGGATTAATAAGACTCAGCCAGATCTTGGCCGTAGAAACCCCAGCACTACCCCTGAAGCCCCTGCATCAGCCTCTGCATGCCTCTATGCTGGCCTGGAGAGGGCTGCGTAACCCAGAATGGGTGATGCAGACCCTACGCTGCCCCTGCGGGTCTTTGCGTAATCCATATGGGTCCCCGGCTGACTAGTGCTACGCATGAGGGTCTCTACATAATCCAGTTGAGTCCCTGGCTGACCAGCACTGCCCCAGAAGGGACTGCATAGCTGAAGCTGCCCTTGCACTGCGCAACTGCTGCCCTCTCTGCTGCTGTTGCCTCTGCTTCTCTGCGCTGCCTCTGGAAGCTGCTCTCTGCCTCTTGTTGATTTTAGGCTCTCGGATCAAACCATCCCCTTTGCCTAAACTCCCCTTTCTGTAGGTGAAACGCTTCTGGAAATTCTTAGCAAACCACGCCCTCGAATTCCAGCTTAGCTTCAGTGCTCTGCTTGCGTGTGTCTCCTCCAAGTGACCCCAAGCCTTTCCTTTGTACTTTTCTCATTGGTTCGGCCATTATTAGATCTTGAATCAATGGCTAAGATTAAAAGAAAGCTTGATCCGTATTACTTAAGACAATTTCAGCACATCTTTTAATTAATTACCTTTAATAATTTAATTTTCCTTAGTTAAACTTAGGGTCCTTAACTAAAATTATTAATTAATTAATTATCTCCCAAATCGGATGAAATTTCCCAAATCTCTTTCTGGGTATTGGAGATCTCATGTATTCTAGTCCCTCCACAAATTTTTGGATTTAGAGCACATCCGATGCTACCCCATCACACAAGAAAACTCAACGCCCACAGTCTCTTAGGATCGCAGACCTGTTACCTGCACATATCAAAGACCAAGCACACGGGGCAACATGTTTTTGTGGTGTCTTGTGATCACCCATGCTTAGTATTAGGACATAAAATCAGCAAGAAAATAAAATTATTCTAAATTCCATTTTAATCTAAATGCAACTAATCTATCACGACAATATCATATGTAGTTCTAATGAGGGAAATGAAAATGCACATATCAAAGACCAAGCACAGGGGACAACATGTTTTTGTGGTGTCTTGTGATCACCCATGCTTAGTATTAGGCCATAAAATCAGTGGAAAATAAAATTATTCTAAATTTCATTTTAAACTGAATGCAACTAATCTATCATGACAATATCATATGTAGTTCTAATGAGGAAAATGAGAATGCGATGTATCCTACCCTAACATGCATATGATACAAATTCAAGTGCCCTTAGGGTAGTACTCTTTAAGGAGTTGCCCATTCACGGGAAGAGGAATGAACTCCCTATCAAGAGTTTCTAAATGTTAAAGAGTTTATGCCTGCTATGTCAGCTATCCTGAAAGGGCCTATCCACAATTTATCCCATTTCTTATGCATGCTAGGATTCTCCCTTCTTTTATCCCACATAAGCACCAGGTCATCCGGTTTAAAGGCCTTATTTCAGACATGTTTATCAAAAAAACTTTTGTTTTATCATGATTTCACCAAGCTGATCAAGAGCTTTCCTTCTATTTTGATCGACCTCAATGAGTTGGTCAATACGGGCTTGAATGGCATCTTGTTGGTCGGGCAAAGTTTTCAAGCATTCAAGTGTGGGCAACTGGAGTTGGATAGGTAATTTGGCCTCAAAACCATAGACTAATTGAAATGGGCTAGATCCGGTTGATGCCTTCACAGTTTTTCGATCGATCCATAGAGCATACTTAATCTTGCTATGAAAATGGGCATGAGCTCTACCCCATACCCATGGCCATCATCCTGGTTCCATGGGCCCTAGATGAGCATCTTTTATCATTCAGGAACCCATTATTGTCTCAACCTCTACCCCATACCCATGGCCATCATCCTGGTTCCATGGGCCCTAGATGAGCATCTTTTATCATTCAGGAACCCATTATTGTCTCAACCCTTGGTGGGCAATGAACCGCCCTACCGTAAAGGGGGTATCCACTGTTATATCTTACACATCATGCTCTTATCCTTTGAGCCCCGAGCAGTTAATCAAAGAAAAGTTATAAAGGGAAAAATACATATAAAGAAGGGTGGAAAATCAAGGCGAGGCACCTCATGTACCACAATTGCTCCCTTCTATACATTATATACCCAAGTGTGGGCTTCCCTATTTCTAGCTACCCTTGTACCCCGATATGTGGCCCAAGATTGCCCCTTTCTATTCACCTATTTATCACATTCCACCTCCATTTC
The DNA here is from genome assembly GCA_034641835.2 of Pinus albicaulis. Taxonomy (NCBI): domain Eukaryota; kingdom Viridiplantae; phylum Streptophyta; class Pinopsida; order Pinales; family Pinaceae; genus Pinus; species Pinus albicaulis. The sequence continues at coordinate 1,223,888,698 of CM076574.1, forward strand.
AAGGATGCACCTTGGACATACTATCCCCTCTAAAGATAGAAACCACCTAATAAGATACTTGGTTAACCCTCTTTGGAACTTGAAGACATTAGCACATGCCAAAGCCCACTATGGAAGGACATTCCATTATGAAGTGTCCACTTGTTGGCCATGGTTTGTAAGATCTTTTACTCGATTACTTGAAGACAATTAGATCTTATGTAGGATTGTAGATGGTTTCCATTTTGGGTTTGGTCTCCCTATACGGGGTCCTAACTCTCCATAGGGCTACATTGGCACATGTAGGGTATGTGTACAGAGCCATGGGCCTTAAAAACAGTAGACAACTCTCCATGGATCCCTAGAGATGTTCAGAGACTGTTCGAGATTCACCTATTGGACGAGGAAGATGGACCTGGTCAACCATGCCTACCCGACCCACAGTTGTACCATACACTTGGCAGGTGACCTCAAGACTTGTACTCTGATGTGGCATTACTTACTCCATCATCTAATCCCTTACAGATGATTTACAGGCATCTTCGATTTACTTGGAGACCCACGAGGTTATTTGTGTTCCCCCACAGCCACTGGGAGCACCACAGGTTTATTGTTTGGAGAACAAGGGGCCACTCCCTTGTCCATCACTTCTGAGAGTCCTATTCATCATTATGGCACTTATGGACGTTTATTGTTTGGAGAACAAGGGGTCACCCCCTTGTCCATCACTTTTGGGAGTCCTATTCATCATTATGGAACTTATGGACTTCATCATCAGGCCTCTTAGAAGGCCCAACTACATGTATTATTCATCATTTGACATCTTGAGAGGCTTATTATTTGTTTATGAGCTAGTTTGGTGGACTTGTCACTAAAAGTTAGTTATTTTGCATATTATTTTATTTTAGGGGCTTATGTAGGCTCAATTAGGTAAAATAAAACTCCTAAGAAGTGTATAAATAGGAGTGATATGGATTCATTTTGTATCATCTCTGAGATTGGATCACTCTCTCTCTTGAGATTTTCGCTATTCCTTCTTGGTGGACGAAGTTGGAGCATGATGACTAGAGGCGAGAAAACAAAGTCAATTTGATAATATGTTTTTCAAATTAAAGTAAACATGAGATATTAGGAGTATATGGTATGAGGAAGAAAAAGGGTGTTCCTATCAAGAAGAATTTTCTTAAAAATATGTGCAACATGATTTGGTAAAGGTCAAAGCAATGACCTATAAGGAGTTGTGAATACTCTTAATTTGTTCAAAATAACAAGTGACAAACTGGGAAAATGTTTAAAAATAAAAATTAAAGATAACAATTGTACACTCTTAGAAAAGAAGATACATTTGGCGATGAGATGAGGCCTAAGGGCTAATAAGAAAACAATTGATGTGAAGAAAAGAAGAGGGTATACTAGTGATGTGTTATGTGCTTGGATTAAAGGAGTCAATAAAATAAAATAAAAATGAAACAATGGTTTAAGGAATGATGGTAAAGCTAGTAATATCCTAGCTAGAGTTAAGACTCTAAATGGTGAAACTTGAAAGTAAAGAGACTATATCAAAATTGTAACATAGTAATAATGTGACTATGCATATCTTGTAAATTGTGAATTTCTTATTGAAAGAGGAAATTATTATTTTGTCAACAATTGACATCTTGTTGAAAACATGACACTCCCATTAAACCAAGTATAATGCAAAGTGAATAATGCATTTTCAAGCTGTAACAAATTCCTTCGACGAAAATAAACCTCTCACTAAGGGATCTTGAGAGTAGTCAATTAACTCTTCCTCCATCTCCAACATAACCCTAATGATTAGCCCTGCAAAACCTACTCCTTGGCTTCTAGATTTTTAGGCTGAAGATGAGCTGGAATAACATGATAAAGAAGTTAATGTTATTATTATCTCTTTGGATCCAGATTAAAGATCAAAGATAATTAGACTTAAAGGACAAATAAATAACAAGAATTAAAAGGATTGGCTGGATCCATATGTAGTTTTGTGTTTTAGAATTCTTAATCAACCTTTATCAAGAAATTAGATCATGCTTCGACTAAACAGTAAGTGTTTTGTGCTCTTGTTTCAATTCATTTAGTTTCTATATATGCAAAGGTTGGAGCATCCATCCATTTAGATTTAGAACATGACACTCCTAGTAAACCAAGTATAATGCAAAGTGAATAATGCATTTTCAAGCCGTAACAAATTCCTTCGACGAAAATAAACCTCTCACTAAGGGATCTTGAGAGTAGTCAATTAACTCTTCCTCCATCTCCAACATAACCCTAATGATTAGCCCTGCAAAACCTACTCTTCGGCTTCTAAATTTTTAGGCTGAAGATGAGCTAGAATAACATGATAAAGAAGTTAATGTTATTATTATCTCTTTGGATCCAGATTAAAGATCAAAGATAATTAGACTTAAAAAACAAATAAATAACAAGAATTAAAAGATCAAAGACAATGTTGCACGAAGCGGGGACGAAGCGGGGACGTTTTTTGGAAGCGGGGACGCGGAAGCGTCATTTTCCAAAAATTTAGGAAGCGAAGCGTTTCGGAAGCGTCTAGTATATATATATATATATTTTTTATATTTTTTTGCATTTATATTCAAAACAACAATCCCAAATACCATATTAGTTGTAGAAGACATGAAAACATGCATATTCTTACATAAATCAAGATAGATATGACATCCATGATTCCATTGTACATCAATAATTAATTATTCGAGCATCATAAATCTAGAATCTAGATTCTAGATCCTAGCAATTGCAAACATACATCAAATAATTAAGCATGAATCATGATAAAACATTTAAGCATGCCGCATACTATAAAACATAACACATTTAAGCATACTATAAAACATAAATGATAAACATAAAAGTTAAAAGTTAAAACATTTAAGCATGATAAAAATTTAAAACATTTAAGGCTTTAAGCATACTATAAATTTTAAAACATAAAACATTTAAAAATTAAGCATACTATAAAACATAAATGATAAACATAAAGCATTTAACCATATTATAAAACATAAAGCATATTATAAGTGTTAAAGCGAGCAACTGTCAACATTAGTCATGTCCAAAATTCAAATAATAATGTTTACAAAATAGGCCACTTGGCCACCACCAACACAAAAAAGTTCAAATTAACAACAAGCCTACAAGTGTAATGATAATCTATGACAAAAGCAGTAAAGTGTGCACTGTGAACACTGAAAATATCTACTCATCTCTCCTCCTTCCACCACGAACAATACGTGACGGTGCGCCTCCACGTGGTGGCAATGAAGAAGATGGTGGTTGTGGAAGCCGTGGCAATGGCACTACAGTTGCTGAAGACGAAGCCCCTGCTGTTGAACCATGGGACCTAGGAACCAAGGCACTAGTGGGGGGTGGCATGTCAACTCGATCTTCATCATCATGGATAAGAGCATCCTCTAATTGCTCTAATCGCAACACTCCATCCTCCAAATTGCTCTCCTCTGGATGCTTGTCCCAAACAATAAGGTCTTTGTTGCTCTTTGCATCATCACAGTAATGGGACAGCAATCTCAAGTTGTAATGAACATAAACCAAGCTCTCTGCCCGATCTAAACTCAACCTGTTCCTTTTAACACTGTGGATGAAAGAATAAGAGCTCCAACACCTCTCTGCAGAAGAAGTGTTTACCACCTGTGATAGCACCCGCAATGCCAAATTCTGTAGAAGTGGAGTAGCACCGCCATGCATGTTCCACCACTCAATAGAAGAAAAACTCTCTCGATCTCTAATAGCATGCATGCTCCCAAATGGACCAGTGGAAAGTGTATAGCTGCTCAACTGTTTCCGTACCATGTGTGCCTCATCCTCATCAGGGACTAATTTATCCAGTGCAAACATTTATTTTTGTAGGACCTCTGGATCTAGGTGTGGTTTTCTCCTGCTCGCCCCCCCGGGTGCTGTTGTAGAAAGCCATGATGGACTATAATATTTAGGTGTCAATACATATGCTAATGCATGCAATGGAATATTTAGCATATCCCATCGCTTTACCACCTCCGCACGAATATATTTGTACAAGGTGGTATCTCTAGGCTCAACAATGTCTTTAATCTGCCCCAACATGTTATCCATTTGCTCATACACCTCCCCAATTATTGGATTATCTGAATCGCCAAACTTGATCATGTAATAAATTGGTTTGGTGAATTGCAAAACATATTTAACCTGTGACCAAAAGAACATGTCAAGAATAGTGTCCTTTGTTGCATTAGCACCATCTCTATCAGTGTTAATCTCCTCCCATGATTCAGCGGTGACCATATTAGTTAGAGCTTGTCTCACCTTCACTAGCCGCCTAAAGGTGAGGTAATAACTTGCAAATTTGGTTTTTGCAAGTTTAAGCAACTGCAACTTGGAGTAAGTGCCATAGAAGTAGTTTACCCTTGTATGCCCTGTGATAAATTTAATGAGATTCTTCCCTCTCTTGTAAAGCTCATTAATCCACCCACATTCTTTATGCTTCACAATATCATGCATCAAAAGGTTCAATGTGTGCACCAAGCACCCAGACCAAAATATGTGTGGATAAGTATGCTCAATAATTTTACCTGCTTCCTTACAATTTGCTGCATTATCTGTGATCACTTGAACCACTTTGCTAGGACCAACATCTCTGATTGATTGCAATAGGAGATCTGCAATGTTTTGGGAAGTTGCACTGACAAAGGAGGAATCATGACATGCAATAAACACTGAACCAGTAGCAGAAACACCAAGAACATTTATCAAATGTTGGTTTCTGATATTTGTCCACCCATCTGATACAATGGATACCCCACTATCTACCCACTCATTTGTAAAACGTGTCAAAGTTGCTTGAACCTTTCCTTTTTCTCTTTCTAATAACACTATTCTAGCTTTCTCATAGTTGGGGGACTTGTATCCTTTTGGGGCTTCATTGATGCCCTTTACCATTTCATGCCAATAGGGAGAGCGAAGCACATTGAATGGTACACCGCAAGCACAAAGAAATCGGACTATCTTTCCATCCACATCATCCCTCCTAGCAACATTAAGGAAATCTGCTATAGTTTTTTTACCTCCAGAACTTGCAGAACCACCATGACCAGATGAGCTACCAAATCTAGAGTTTGCACTTGAGTCAGATTGAGTTTTTTGTTTTTTATTTTTTTGTTGTGCAGCCTCCTCTATTTGGATGTATTTTCTTCTTTGTTCAGCTGAAACCTTGGGGCAAATTGCTATCCCCACAACACCCTGTTTTTCATCACTGTCCATCACCCCACAAAGATGCCTCCTCACACGGGTATATGAACCGCTATATGGTTTTCCTCCATGACAACCATGAGAGCACAAAAACTTGTAGCTTCCACCACCTTTTCCTCCTTCAAGTTTGGTCACATAGTTCCACAAGGGTGTCAATGCAGCTTTCCCATCTTGTGATTCAATGTTTTCATCATCTTCTTCCTCTTCAAAGCCTTCCTCCTCATCATACATTGGGTCATTCATATGGTAACCACTTTCCTCTTCTTCTTCATGTTCCCCTCTTCTATTTCTACTCCCCCTTACCATCATCAAAACCAAGAGGGGAATGATACATAGAACCCAAAGAAACATCACCTTTGAGTATGAATATAGATGGTGGGCAACCTGCAAATAAATGTACAAGAAGAAAGAATGGGAAAGTGTAGGAGAGGGAGGAGAGAAAATACAAAAAACAATGACAAAAAAAATGAGAGAGTTTGGGGTTTGCACTTACCTCTTTAGATCTTGTAGATAGAAGCCCTTCTTTACTCCTCCAAGCTCCTCCTCCTCCTTCACTCCTCCAAGCTTTCCTCAACTCTCTCTTCTCCAAGCTCTCTTCTCCTCTCTTTCTCTTCTCTTCTCCAAGCTCTCTTCTCCTCTCTTCTCCAAGCTCTCAAAAAACATAAGTGAGCAAATAAGATGAATAATAGAGCTTATAAGCTTTTCATTTCATCCCTAACCCTAAGCTAACTCACTAACTAACCAAGCTAACACAAAAAATCAAAAAAATAAATAAAAAAAAGCGCTTTTTTTAAGTGTCATGGTCGGATCCGTACGCCGCGGTACGGAACCGTTCGCGATCCGTACGGATCCGTACAGGAACCGCGGCAGTTCCGTACAGCGATCCGCCGTACGAACCGCGGATCCGCTGTACGGAACCGCGATTCCCTGTGTACGGATCCGATTTGGCAGGAATCGTAAATTTTTTTAGGAACCGCGGTTCCGAGTACGGATCCCGTACGGGACGCGGTTCCGGGCTTGGAGCCGGGGGGGGGCGTTTCCTGCAACATTGATCAAAGATAATTAGACTTAAAAGACAAATAAATAACAAGAATTAAAAGGATTGGCTGGATCCATATGTAGTTTTGTGTTTTAGAATTCTTAATCAACCTGTATCAAGAAATTAGATCATGCTTCGACTAAACAGTAAGTGTTTTGTGCTCTTGTTTCAATTCATTTAGTTTCTATATATGCAAAAGTTGGAGCATCCATCCATTTAGATTTAGAGTCTCAACCTGTGACTTTTATAAGGTTAATCGGTTAATATAGTATAGAAAATAGTAGCTACACACTTATTTGTATATTCGTGTTCAATTATTCTATGTGACATTTATAACTGTGGGTTATATTTATAAGCTTTTAAAAACTTATTTTTACCTTACTGTGGATGGATACTTAAGACTGTCATTTTGTTCTATGACACGTGAGAATATATTAATTGCTTAAACATTGCTCGTACATGGATACGAATATGAAGAAATTTTTTCTTAAACATTGCTGGTACAAGGATACTGATATAAATTATGACTTATGTTATGGATATGGTATCTATAATTTTACATATCAACCTAAATGATGAGATTGTATTAAAAGAGTGATTGCACTTGACATTCAGGGTGAAAATGAATTTACAAACGTATTGGATAAACATAACCAAGTATGTTATATGAACTCAAGGATCATTATCGTAGATAGCAACATATTTGGAATGTGTAGAAATTGTTATATGGGTAACAATTTGTTTTGAACATATTGATACATATGTTATAATTTGTGGATAAGTGTTTTACCTCACAGATGATATCGTTACCAAACCGACCACGTGATGACAAAACTCCAAGAACAATTGAGATGCACTGAGATTCCATGATAGTGTGTTTTACCTCGCAGATGATATCGTTACCAAACCGACCGCGTGATGACAAAACTCCAAGAACAATTGAGATGCACTGAGATTCCATGATAGTGTGTTAACGCTAGTCCTACTAGGAGGGGTGGAGGTGTTGCCCACCGTTTATCCTCCAAAACCTGGATTCATGGGAGGGTTGTGCTAGTCATGCTCCCCTAGACGTGTGATGATGACTGCCAAATGCCTACTGGTCAATCAGGTCGACGTAATCGACGTTGACACCCCTAAGGTCTATGGATGGTTAGATCAATAAAACTGATGCCATGGCATATTCCTGTAGAGGAAGGATAGAATGGGGGCGGAAGAGATTAGGGAGGATAGGATGATTCTAGAATAGCTTGGGAATTCTGTTGGGGCAAGACGTGACTACTAAATTTGTAAATCAATAAATGATCAAAACATAAATGTTAAAGTGTTCTCACACATTAAATGAAAATTCAATTATGGTACACGAGCCTTATATGATTATACTAATCACTTATATAATTAATGATATACGACATAAAACTTAACGTCGGGACGAAGTTTTCTGAAGGAGGGGTGTATGTAATGACCCAATTCGAGTTATAGGGAACATAGAAATATTAGCATGCATATGAGACCTGCATATGATAGCTACATATGCATGTATCACGTGTACTGCACTAGTACATGCACTAATCAATTATGAAAAATCTCAGTGTAGAATAATGAGTGAATTATTGAAGTATTGAGTAAATACCTAACTCACCAAAATATAGTGAAGGTATTAGTTATACCTACCACTATCATAATATAAACTAATAGTTTGTTCAAAGAAAATTAAAAGCATTGACTTATGCAAATAAATGATGATATTTTAATAAATCCAAGATATTTATTAAATAATAATATTTTAATAAATCTAATATATTTTAGAAATCCAAGATATTTATAAAATAATAATATTTTAATAAAACTAAGATATTTTAGAAATCCAAGATATTTATTAATAGAGAATATTTTAATAAATATCTTGAATGGAGTTTGTGTATAAAAGGAGAAGAGGGGGAAACTTGATGGGCATGGGTAGTGAGTGGGCAAACTGACTCGGATGCTGTCAGAGGAGTTCTAACTGCGTGAGACATGAGTAGTGAGTTCTAACCCGAATGCAAGTCAAAGTGTGAATCTTCTAGAAAACATGGATCAAGTCAAGTTTTAATCTTAGCCATTGGTTCTCCAACAGGAAGATTATAAAAGAAGGCTTGTGGGTCATTTGGAAAACAAGCCGAGCATACGCTCAGTACTCGAAGGAGATCCATTCTGATGTAGAATTCGATCTCAGTGGGAGAGTTGCAGGGCGAGAAGTTGCAGAAGAGAAGGAGGAGGTCAGGGGTGATCGAGGTCAGGGTCGGAGGGTAGTAGTGAGTCACTCGAGGCAGCTTGAGGCTGGAACACAGAGACTCCACGCAGATTCACACAGTCCAGTGCTGGGACTGCGTAGAGAATCACACAGTGTGATGTAGGGGCATGCAGGGGTTGTTCTGGGTGTTAGAGAATTGTTCGAGTAAGCTTGAAATTCAGTCTCAAGTGGTTTAGAATTTATCTGTCGTTATTTTCCCTGTAAAGATATCATTTGTTGAAAATTAATAAAACCCTTATTTGCTGCACCGGTTTTCCCACATTGGGTTTTTCCAGGGACAATTGTACATGTGATTGATTCTTGTGCTTATGTTCTCTACTGTTTATTTCTCTACATATATAATTGTGAATGTTGCAGTAGTATTTATTTCGATATTTGCCGAAAGATTTCTGAATAATAACTTATTGAAATAATAAGTAGGAGAGATAAATCTATCACTGCAACTGTTTGTAAATTTTCACATGGTATCGGAGCCAAAGATGAATAACAGAGAGGGGGCATCTATTAGTGAATAGAGATCTACTGTTTTAGCAACAACGCCGAAGGGTTCACGCAGTTCTACAGGAGGGGGAAGAAGCACAATAGAACAGATGGATCACGATGCATCATTGGCATCTAGACTAGAGGAAGATTTCGCTTGTGTTTCGAGCACTGCGTCTTCAGATGTTTGGTATATTGACAGTGGAGCCTTTTCTCGCATGACGAGAGTACAAGATTGTTTTACCGACTACTAAGAAGAGCAGATGAATTTCAAAATAACCATGGGAAATAAAGCAAAATGCATTCCCATTGGGAGAGGTACCGTAGTTTTTTTGACCGAGGCAGGGAACAGAATCCGGGCCACTAATGTACTGCATGTGTTGGGTTTGGGGATGAATCTACTCTCAGTGTCACAACTTCAAAACCGAGGATATGACGTCTACTTTATTGGCAATAGAGTCTACGTCAAGCACCCCAGTTGGAAGAAGAAGGCACAGATCGAAGTAAGAAGCAACAAGTTGTACAAGCTGCAGCTTGATTCTCCATTGGCACTAGTTGGCAGAGCAGATGAAACGGACCTAAATGAGCTATGGCACAGAAGAATGGGGCACTTGCATCATGGGGCATTGAGAACTCTCCAAAAGACTATCACAGGTGTTCCAGAACTGAACACCAAACGGGATGATGTTTGAAAAGGGTGGGTATTGGGGAAATATGCCAAGGCAGCATATCAGAGAAGCAACAATAGGGCCAAGGGTGTGTTGGATCTAATACACTCAGATATCTGTGGGCCGATGTCCAGAAGAGCTCTTAGCGGTGCCGAATATTTCGTGACCTTCATTGATGACCATTCCAGGAAAACATGGATCTACTTCTTGAAGACCAAGTATGAAGTCTTCAGTTGATTTAAAGAGTTTAAGGCTCTGGTGGAAAATCTGACAGGGAAGCGGATCAAGGTATTGCGATCAGATAATGGAGGTGAATACATAGATAAAGAATTCGCCGGATTCTGTGCAAGGGAAGGCATCAAAAGAGAATGGACAACTCCATACAATCTGGAACAGAATGGAGTGGCAGAAATGAAGAACCAGACTATTGTTGAAGCAACCAGAGCCATGCTATATGACCAAGACATGCCCAAATTTCTATAGGCTGAAGCGTGTAATACAACTGTCTACATTCAGAACAGAACTCCTCACACTGAACTGGGAAAGATCATGCCAGAAAGTGTTTTCACTGGCAGCAAGCCCAAAGTGAGTCACTTTAGGATCTTTGGCAGTACAACCTATGGTCATGTACCCAGTGAGAAGAGGAAGAAGTTGGAAATGACTGCTGAAAGGGGTATTTGGTAGGATACAGTGAGAATGCAAAATCTTATCGCATCTACATTCTTGAGAGCAGGAAAGTAGTGCGAAGAGATGTGAAGTTCATGGAGGAGAAAGCCTTCAGAAGATCACGAGAGTTGCCTTCTGCTACGCAGTCAAGGAAGAGCCTCTGGTCCAGCCCCAAGTACCAGCAGTAGAAAATTTAGTTGCCTCTCCAAGGCATAGTGATCCAAAGGATGGGTCTCCCGAGGATTTGCAAGAAGGAGAGCCAGTAAATCCACCCACCACCAGTGGAAGAACGAGCAGGGAACTTCGACAGATTCTGAAGGATGCAGAATATTTTGTCAGAATCCCTTGAAATGTGAAGAGACAACATAAGCAGCCTGAAAGGTATCAAGCCTTAGTTGCTCAAGTCAGAGAACCTTCCAGTTTTTGGGAAGCAGCTCAACACCTGTCACCAGGTTTGGGTTGATGCAATAGTGGAAGAGTATAGTTCCATAATGACAAATGATGTCTGGGAAGTAGTACCCAGATCGCAGGATAGATCAGTTGTAGGATCTAGGTGGATCTACAAGATCAAGTATGCTGCAGATGACATCATCAAGAAGTTTAAAACCAAGTTTGTGGCTAAGGGGTATGCTCAGAAGGAAGGAATAGACTATGAAGAAACATTTGCCCCTGTAGCCAGATACACATCTATCAGGTCTGTGATATCCCTTGTTGCGCAAATGGGATGGGAAATTCACCTGTTGGACGTCAAGATGACATTCTTGAATGGTGTGATAGAAGAAGAGGTGTATATAGAACAACCAGAGGGCTTTGAGACACATGATCAGAAAACTCATGTGTGCAGATTGAAGAAGGCATTATATGGACTGAAGCAAACTCCTAGAGCCTGGTATGGTCGGATTGACAACTACCTGCAGAAGATGGGATTCGTCAAGAGTGATGCAAATCTCAATCTCTACTATCTAAGAGTAGGGAGCGAGCCTTTGATACTGCTATTGTATGTGGATGATCTGTTCTTGACAGGATCATCAAGGCTCATCACAGATTGCAAGAAGAATTTGGCTGAAGAATTTGACATGAAGGATCTAGGACGGATGCACTGTTTTCTGGGGTTGGAAGTTTGGCAGCAGAATGGGGAGATCTTCCTTGGTCAAGGAAGATACACTACAGAGATAGTGAAGAGATTTCAGATGGAGGATTGTAGGCCCATGACCACTCCAATGATTACCAACTGGAGGAAAATCGACACGTCCGAAGATGATGAAGCTGATCCTATGCTGTACAGACAGCTCATAGGGTCATTGATGTATCTGGTAAATACAAGGCCAAACATCTGTTATGTTGTTAATACCCTAAGTCAGTTCATGGTGGAACCGAAGAGGGCACGTTGGGCAGCAGTGAAGCATGTTCTCAGGTACCTTCGAGGGACAGTTGAGCTTGGATTGAAGTACACCAGTGACAATGATGTTAGGTTGAGTGGTTTCACTGATGCAGATTGGGCTGGAAGTTCAATTGATCGAAAGAGTACTAGTGGGTACTGTTTCAGTCTGGGATCAGGGATGACTTCCTGGTGCAGTAGGAAGCAGAAGTCCGTGGCACTGAGTTCAGCAGAGGCAGAGTATATGGCAGTCAGCACAACTTCATGCGAACCCATATGGCTTAGGAAACTGCTAATAAATCTACTCAAGGAGAAAATTGAAGCGACCAACATATTATGTGATAATCAGAGTTGCATAAAGCTCTCTGAGAATCCTGTGTTTCATGATAGGTCGAAACCTATTGACATCCGGTGTCACTTCATCAGGGACTGTGTACAACGTGGAGTTGTTCAGTTGCAGTACACTCCAATAGGAGAACAGGTGGTAGACATTCTCACAAAAGCTCTGGGAAAGACAAAGTTTGTCTACTTCAGAGAGAAGATAGGGATGATGAAGAATCTCTTCTAGTAGTAGGAATGGAGGATTCAGTATTCAGAGGGAGCTGTGGTACAGAGGCAGCAAGTGACAGTGGCAGTGTCAAAGGCAGCGGTACAGGGGGCAACAACGCAATAGATGGGAGGGAGCAGAATCCTGAGATCAGCAGCACAGAGGGTGCTTCAGAATAAGAGCAGCATGCAACAGGCATATTGTTGTAACATCTTCCTCACTAAGAGGGACTGTTGATTTTTGTAGCATCTGGAAGTGTTCCAAGTCTCAAAATTTGCCGGGAGGCTTGGACAACAACATTCCAAAGAACCCAGAAATAGTTTGTGGAAATTCCACTCGGTTCAAGAATTATTAAAATAATCAATTATTTTAATGAAGACCCTAAGTCTAAACTTAGGGAAATGGAATAATTAAAGGGTATTAATAAGTCAGAGTGTGTATCTTTTAGAAAACATGGATCAAATCAAGTTTATCTTAGCCATTGATTAATCTTTTAATCTGGGCCGTTGGTTCTCCAACAGGAAGTTTATAAAAGAAGGCTTGAGGGTCATTTGGAAAACAAGCCATGCATACACTCAATACCCGAAGGAGATCCATTCTGATGTAGAATTCGATCTCAGTGGGAGAGTTGCAGGGCGAGAAGTTGTAGAAGATAAGGAGGAGGTCAGGGGTGATCGAGATCAGGGTCGGAGGGCAGCAGTGGATCACTGGAGGCAGCTTGAGGCTGCAGCGCGGAGACCCCACTCAGTCTCCACGCAGATTCGCGTAGTCCAGCGCTAGGATTGCGCAGAGAATCACGCAGAGTGACATAGGGTCATGCAGGGGCTGTTCTGGGTGTTAGAGAATTGTCTAAGTAAGCCAGAAATTCAGTCTCAGGTGGTTCAGAATTTATCTGCCGTTATTTTCCCTGTAAAGATATCATTTGTTGAAAAATTAATAAAACCCTCATCTGTTGCACCAGTTTTCCCACATTGGGTTTTTTCGGGGACAATTGTCCAAAAATAAATGTGTACATGTGATTGATTCTTGTGCTTATGTTCTCTACTATTTATTTCTCTGCATATATAATTGTGAATGTTGCAGTAGTATTTATTTTGATATTTGTCGGAAGATTTCTGAATAATAACTTATTGAAATAATAAGTAGGAGAGATAAATCTATCACTGCAACTGTTTGTAAATTTTCACACCCTCTTACCTAGGGACTTTATCAACAACAACTATCTACTCTTTGGTGGAGATCATGGTACTATCAACTACTTGTAGGGCTCCTATTTCTACATCATGTCATGAACTTCATCTTCTTCATCAAGGAGCCTTCTTTATCATCACTTTATCATAGTGCATCGGCCATCTTCTCCATCACTTTCCCTTCAACAAATCATAGTGTTGAATCAATATTCATGTCATCTATCTCTTCATCGAAAAGTGATCTCCGAGTCCACATCTGGCTTTTCTTCATACAGCTACCTTTTCCAAGTCATATTCCTTTTAGGATCTTCTATCCAATCTCATGAGTACTAGTTGTAGGTGACTTATACAACCCTCTTTTGGTAGCCCTATCACGGCCCAACTAGATGCTTTCTCAAAAATAAAAATAATGATCATCAAATCGTTACCTTTTTATGATGACCTTTCGTCATGACATCAACTTCTTGAAACATCAACATCTTGCACATGTATGAATCCATCTCCAAGACATTCATTACCAAGATTCTTATTTTTCCCTATACATATCAGGGTCTTCATACCTTCTTCTTCCATGGAGATGTTATAGCTAATTCTTTTAGTTATTGGATGTTGATCACTTATTTTATCTTACGTGACTGTAGTTGCATCTTTAATGAACTCTTCTTCGTTTCTTCACATATTGCTTTCCTCGGGATTTTTTTTACATGGTTTTTCCAACATAGGAACCATGATTGTCAACCACCTCATATTCCATACGAGGTCATATTATGTTGATTTCATCTTATCAATATGTAGAAGAGTTCAAGGCACATTGTCTATATGCGTTCATGCATCATTTTGATGGAAGAGATCCTTCTTCTTAGATCATGCTCATGAGATAGAGCATTCAACCATATGATGAATTGAAAGAGCATCTGTTGAATATCAAAGCTTTAAGGCTATTTTTGGGGTTCCATTTAAGGATTTTCTTTCATGTTTGGCTAAATATTTTGATTCCTTATGTTTGAAGTGGCACGGATTCTTTTACATGGCAAAGACTAGTGACTTGATCTATTTGAGGACTACATCTGCTACTTGGAAGGAGTTTAGTGTGGTAACACATCTTTTCTCCTTTTCTATCTTAGTTTGTTGGTTAATAATTTGCATGATATATCTTAGGAATACTTGAAAATCTTGTTGATTCCATTTAAAAGGTAAAGTTAAGCTCCTAGGTGAAGGAGCATCCTTTGGAGCCCTTATGAAATTTCTAAATTTATTTGCAGCATATTAGTGTGTTTATTTCGAGAATAATAGAGTGGATATAGCGAGCTTTCATGCTTCATTTCCAGCCCTAATTACATAAGAAAATAGGCTTTCCAAGATAACTCTGACCCCATTAGCCTTGGATTACATTTGGCACTGGTTTCAAGATAACTCTGACCCCATTAGCATTGGATTATATTTGGCACTGGTTTCTCCCTTCAACCACCATTTAAAAATTTTTAAAAATCTTTCACTTTTCTTTGTTTATTGAATTCTAACAATAAATTTCAAAATATCTATTGTTGATTTCAATTTTGAGTCTAGCCATTTGCAAAGCTAAATCATTTTCTAGACTTGTTTCATTTAAATCACAATTCCGGAATTTGTTAAACTTCTATTCATGAAAACCTTAATTATGAGTTATCAGAAGTTGCACTTTACTTTGGTTATTAGTTAGTAAACAAATCTGGAATTTGCATTTGCATATAAGAAATCAATTTCCAAGTTAGCTGCTTAATTTCATATTAATTGTATAGATTTAACAAGTAGTTTTCACCACTTGTTCAAATCTGGAAATTGCCCTAAATTGTATCATAAAACCAGATTTGGCTCATACGTCCTTACAATTATGAAATGGTTTATCTAAGTTGGATCTAGTTGATGTATGCTTAGTTTCCTAAATGCTTAAATGCTGGAATTAACTTGTATGAAGCCTCATTCTAAATATTTCTGTAAGTGTTGAATTCTGTACTTTCATGGTTATATCGCATGTTGCATTTAGCTATTTGCATTTCATGAAGTAAAGATTTGCATAATATTCTTATCATCATTAAGATTTACTTGCTAAGTATTGGGTTCTCAAATATTTAAATATTCTAGAGTCATATTGGTCATACTTAAGGATGTCGTACTTAAGGGTACCCCCCTCAGCCTTTAGAGAGGTGGCCAAAAATGAAGAGGGGAACTGTACTAAGGTGACAGTGATATTTCTCCGAACCTTACCTCATGGTTGCATCCGTGGAATTGGGGATTTTCCATTTAGATGTGAGTTGAAGTGGTAACATAACATATTTATACATCTACTGAAATAATATTCAAGATTCACTTCACAAGTAAATAGAAGAGAAAATGAAAATATATCGTTTGTGGCAATGTCTCAGGATGGTTTTACAAAGGACTAAAGATCAATATATTCAAAACTTAGGAACATGTTTCTAATGCTCTTGTTTTCATAGTCACTTGAGCTTACAACCGGGC
Organism: Pinus albicaulis; assembly: GCA_034641835.2. NCBI lineage: Eukaryota > Viridiplantae > Streptophyta > Pinopsida > Pinales > Pinaceae > Pinus > Pinus albicaulis. The sequence continues at coordinate 1,223,904,714 of CM076574.1, forward strand.
ACTTTGAAGGTGATAAGGATGTGGATGTGCTTGTAAAAACTTCAAGAGACTGATAGGGTTTTTAATATTTTTCAGTTCTGTTCTTTTAAAGAACTTATTTCAAGAATTGTTTTGTATTGCATGTATCTTGATTTTCTTATAATTCAGGTCCTTGTTTTCATAGAAAGTAGCCACACGAACATCCATGCCCACAACTTTTTTTATATTATAACACACTAACACAGCTGTGGTATTACAGAACTATTTCCTTTTTCCTCTTGAACAGTTATGCCCCATTGATCTCTCTGATTCTTTCTTTGCAGTTAATTATTCCTTATAGAGTCATGTTGTCAATAGAAACCTCTCCAGATAAGAAAACATCTCACATACTTCTCTGTGTATGATATGATTACAATTTACAGGGTAAGAATATTGGTGAAATGAGTTTCACAGGTGTAACTCAAGACAGGGGTATGGATGAGGTGGACAATGCACAAGAAATTGGAAGTTGTACCAGAATGATGGATATCATAAATATTCCAGAAGAAAGTGAATATCCTGCTAGTGAGAATGTAGTACTCATATTGGAGGAAACAATAGAGGAAATTAACAAGGATATATCAGAGGTTAGTGAAAGCCATGAAACTGAGAAGCGTATGGCATCCACTGCAGAGGAAATAGATGGGCAGCCAAGCAAGTTCGATGTAGCATATGTTGCAAATAAAACACAGGATTGTGCGAAGACCATGGATATAGATATTGCAGATCAAATAGAAGAACTAGTGAGCAACCTGAATGTAGTAACCATTGAAGAAGAAATAAAAGGATGTGCAGTGGAAGAACATGAGGATGAAGATGAAGATGAAGACGAAGATGAAGACGATGATGAACATGAAGATGAGCATAATCAAGATGAACTATCTGATAATGAAATAACCACTTTTTGTAAAGATGCTTGTAAAGCATTCTTCAAGGAATGGGGACTGATTAGTCATCAACTAAATTCATTCAATGATTTTATAAGTAATGGGTTACAAAGAATATTTGATGATCTAGGGGAGTTTGAAATAGAGCCTGATTATAACCCACAAAAAAAAACACTGGAGGGCTTATGGTGTCATGCATCCGTTTCTTTTGGCGAGGTCACAGTGGAGCAACCTTCCTACTGCACCAAGGACGGAAGGAAACTGAAAATAAAACCTGCTGAGGCTCGGCTGCGGAACATGACATATTCATCCCCTGTCTATGTAGATATGGAAATAAAGGTATGCAGTTTCTCTTTGGAATGGTATGATTTTCAGGAAAACTACTTCATTACATGTTCTATTTTTGTTTTTTTTACTACATTTAGAAGTCACTGTAAGAGGAGACATATTAACAGAATAAATATATCATAGTGAAATAAATATATCATAGTGACTAGCTTGGGGCTAGAAAGCAGTCTGCAACTGCCCAAGTTGGAGCAATTTCTGACTAATTCTAAGGTAGAATTGATACCCATTCGCCCTATGTTAATATCACAAAGTCGATGTAAGATCAGATACATGGCCCTGGAGAAAAATATGAGAAAATTGAACATGACAAACCTCTCCTTCTTATTCAGTCTTTCATCTACTCTTATCTCTTGGAGATCTCGAGAAATATATGCACATAAATGCATACAGATATCATAGGATGAACTTCTTATTGTTTCTGTCCTGTTCTAATCTGTTAGTTTTCTATGATTTTTTTGTTTTTGAAATCCTGGTTATATTACTTAGTGGAACAGATAATGAATCTTCTGTGCTAGGATGATAACAATCCTTTTACTTTCGTATTTATGTTATTTATATTTAAAAAAATAATATTATTGCACCTCAGGCATTTGGTACAATTCAAATTGAATGTGCCATTGATTATAGTTTAAATCATTGCAGGTTTATATCCAAGACCATGTCAAAACTGATGGCAAGTCGAAGTCTAGTTCAAGCTTAACTACGAAAAGTGGAAAACATGTGACACCTATAAGCCAGGAACATAAAAGAGTGCTAATTGGGAGAATTCCAATCATGGTGAAGTCACATCTATGCCATTTGTATGGTTTGACTCCTAGAGAGCTGCTTACAGATGGTGACTGCTCTTTTGATGTAGGGGGGTACTTCATAATCAAAGGCCATGAAAAGGTTATCTTCTGAAACATTTTGCTTACATTTTGGCATAGAAAATGATTTACTTTATTGTTGGAAATAAATAAAGAATCAACCTAGTTTCTACCTTACTTTCGATATTAGACTACTCAAAAATTTATTGGCTTTCCTTGTGATAAGCGCAAATGAGTATAGACCTCTTGAGATCTTTTGCAATTTTTAAACTGATACTTGGCTGTGTAGCTGGAAAATTCAGTGAGAACAATCATAATTTAACATTGAAAGAACTTTTCAAATTTCTTGACTTCCTAGTTAGCTTGATTATATATTAGAATTATTCTTTGTATAGATGCCAACATAATGTGATCAACTCATGAAATTGGGAACTGATTGTTTATGGAACAAAATTGACTAACTAGACTGATTGGATAAATTTCTATAATTGGATTAACACATCGCTTAATATACTCAAGTCTGGTGATAGTGATTAAGACTTATTATTCACTGAAGTTGTTATCTTATTTTTATTTATGTTCTTCTATGCATGCTTTCTACAATGGACAACGTGTGAAAATTTCTGAACACAAAAACCCTACGAATATTGATTTACTTCTCCTACTTGTTTTATTATTCACAAGTTATTTAACTGAAATATTCAGAAAAATATCAAAGCAAACACAATCTGCAGCCTACACATTTACAGATAATTTACTAAAACATAACGCACATATGATAAAGGACGTGATTTTTTGGACAGACATCCCCGGAAAAACCCAATGCAGGAAACCAGTTCAACAACTCTTTGAGGGTTTTATTTATTAAGAGAATATCTTAATACATCTAGGGCACCAGTAGTGGTTTTCTCCACAGAGAAATTCATGGAAGTAGTACCTTATCACTCAGAGATAAAACATGGCTGATACAAACCCTTCAGGAATTACTAAATACAAGCCCTTTCTAGCCCACTGGAACCCTCAGCATAACTCCTCCAGCCTCTGCGTCAGCCCCTCTAGCCCAGCGCAGCCTCTGTGCAGCACAGACTGCCTCTGCGTCACGTAGAAGGGTCTGCGTCACCCTCTGCGTTGGCTTTGCATCAGCTTGGCTGGGCTATGCCCCTCTTGTTGGCCTCTATGCTGCCTGGTACGGTACTGTCTCTCTGATGTATGTATTCTCGGCCTCGGATCAGAACGTCCCTTCTGCCTCTCACTAGCACTGCAAGCTCACTCGAAAATTCTCAGCAAACCGCACCCAAGAATTTCGACTAGCTCAAGTGCTGCTAATTTGTGTGTATTCTGCAATTGACCCCAAGCCTTTCTTTAATACTTTTCTCGTTGATAAATCAACGTTCGTGATATAATCACTAATCAATGACTAAGATTAGAGAAATTTGGATCCACGTCACTTAGAACATTCTCACCACATGTGTAAATTAATTCACTTTAATTTTTCAATTTCCCTAAGTTAGACTCGGGGTCCCCATTAAAAAATTTAATTATTAGAATAACTTTTACACCAAGTGGAATTTCTCCAAACAATTTCTAGGTCTTGGAGATCTCATGTGTCCTAGCCCCTCCACAAAGTTTCAGAGCTAAAGCACATCCGATGCTACCCAAAATCTCAACACTCCCTCTTAGCAAGGAATGTTCTCAAGCAACACTTCACCACTAAAGCATCACCCTGATCCCTGGCATCGATCTCTGCGGTGTTGATGCTTGGCTTGCTGCCCACCATCCACTGCGCTGTTGCTTTTTGCATTGCTGCCCATGTCACTGCCACTAACACTGCCACATCTGTACTGCAGCTCCCTCTCAAATTGCTGCATCATGCTTCCTATAGCATTGCCATTGCTAACTGCTGCACTGCAACCCAGTTGTTGAGAAGTAAGCAACTGAAGGACAATCACCCAATCAACTGACACACAAGTCAGTCTGGCTGCATCTCATCACTGAAGCACCCTCTGATGTTGCTCTGCGCTATCTCTCTGAAGCTTTGCGCTATCCGCTGCACTGCACTGCGTAAGCACTGCCTTTGCGCTGTTGAAATCCCATCAGCATCTGCGCTACTGCTTCCACGCTGCTGCTGCCTCTCTTCTGCACTGCTCTAGTCTTCCGCATCCTAGCTCTGCCTCTGCTTCTCCATGATCTTCTATGCCCACTGACTCCAATCATCCTGCTACTATCTTAAGGCTCCCGTAGTTTGTATGTGATCCAAGAGTTTGGGCACCTCAAGGATCCTGCCACCACCATCTATAGCTCAATCTATAGATCTATGTCGCCCCACCTCTTCTGTCGAGGTACATGAGCACTCATGGCCACATCATCTTCGCTGCCATCGTCCCCTTTCGCTGCTGCTGCCTTGGAATCCAAAGCTTCCTTGTCCTTCCTCTTGGGATAAGTATTGGCGAAGTGTCCAAGTTCGCCACATCTGAAGCACCAGACCTTGGATAGGTGCTTCTTCTTCTTCCCTTGCTGTTGTGGTCCCTTAGATGCTAGGGCTGCATCTTCCTCCTCCTCCTCCTCCTCCTTTATCTTGACTCCTCCGCTGTTGAATTCCCTCTTGGTCACCCTTCGGATCTCCTCCTGTCGAAGGATTGTGTAATATCCCCAAACAGGAATTTTAACAATAGATACCCGAAATAAACTTGAACAACAAAAATAATGGAAATATACGCACAACCACAAATAATACACAATGGATGTCGATAAAATCACTAAGCCATTTTATTAATCCATGGGAAAAAGTACATCAACATGAAGGAACAACGGAACCTGAGCTTGCCAAGCAAGCGAAGAAAAACCTAGAAAGATCTCTGGCCCTACTAATGAATGGCGCTGGCAATGATGTAGATGGCTCGGCGAGAAGATTGCCGCAAATTGGCTACGGCAAAACTGACCTCTCCTAAATCCACTGAAGCATTGTGAGATATCTGAGTGAAACCTTCTCAAGAGTATTGGGTTTCCATCCAACACTCGACAAATCACCCGAGGGTCTCCGTCCTGGGGCTACGGCTGAAGTAGAGAACCACGTTCTCAAACCTCTCATACACAATAAAATGATCTACTCCAAATATATCCCTCAATGGCCTCCTCCCTTTCTCTTATAGATCTCTTGGAGCCTTCTAAAGCCTTATTTTAATATTATTTTATTCATGGAGCATTTTTCCCTCTTATTAAAATATTCCTTTTTAATGCAGAAAAGGGTAAATTGGCTACCATGCCTCCTCCGGTCACTGAAACTCGTGTCCAACCATCCCATCATGTAGGTATCCTCGTCCCGGTTCCAATGAGCTATCACACTAAGGTGTTCTATCATGTATTCCTCCCGGAATGCCACGTTGAGCGTAATTAATGAGTTAAGCCCAAAAATAACTCAATTTTTCGAAAGTTGTCAGAATGCACCGGAACAAAAGGCAAGTTGCTCAGATGATGGAATACATCAAGTGAATGCCACCGGACATCATGGAAACTCCTCAAATCTTCTCCAAAAAGCCCCTGAGCCCGCTGATAACACCATTCTGTACCTGTGACTTGTCTGATCCTAACTCTGGAAGTCCAACCTAACCCTGTCATAGGTGACACCAAAAAAGGGAATATTACAGACCTTCTGCCCCAAGATTGCTTGCCCTCAAGCAACCCAAATATGTGGGTCACTCTGTTGGCCCGTCGCAACTGAGACCCAATGCCCGGATCCCATACAAACCCCCTGGTGCTACTATGTGCCTGTATCAAGCCACCTGGAATAGACCCCTCAATGCCGGGATCGCAAACTGCTCTCTCACTGTACCTGTCATCAAACAATCCTCCCGGATCCCAAACTGCTCTCTCACTGTACCTATCATCAAACAATCCTCCCGGATCCCAATGCCACCATGGCCAATCATCGCCCAAGTCCCATGGCTCGGACTGCTTACTGACTCTGTCTATAATTGATGCTCTAAGAGGTGAATACCATGACTCCTGCTGCGTTGTATCTATGACTGTGTAAGCTACCCCACCAACTGTGTACCAACTCATCACCTCTCTCCAATCCAACCCTTGACTAAATCCAATGCTGATCCTGCTCTCTTGAAACCGGGATGGAATGCTGAAGAAATGTCGATCTGTGCCCCACTGCCAAATAGAATTTGTATCATCTGTCATGTCTAAGGGCCCCTGTTCCACTGTACTCCCTATGAAGAAAAGCGTACCATCAAGAGGGTAACAACTCATGATCTCCCGCCAGTCTATCGTGGAAGAAGAATCCAATGTAGCGTCAGCTGCATATGGAACATGCCTAGAGAGTTGTTGCCAGCTCATAATCAACTTACGTTGCACTGTCTCGTCCACCAACGAGATCTGCCTGCAAAAGAAAACCCTTCTCTATAATGGGCCAAAGTGGATAAGATATACTGCAAGCCCCATCGAAGTACTCTTGGAGAGTGCTACTCCCTGAAATTACTGCAGCTCTACTGACTGCATGTGCATCTATCTGCACCTCATCAATGTGTCGGCCCAAAGATGGATGCTTCACCATCTCCAACAACTCCTCACACTCCTGATAAGGAATGTCATGCTCCTGCTGTCTACTAGCTCCCTGCAGAATGATCCTATCAACCTCCAATATCTCTAGAGGGTATGGATCTGCAACTGCTGTCACTGTCTATGCATCTGACTACTCCTCCTCAATGGTTGACCCCAAGGTTAGCCACCTATCCATCATAGACTCAATGTGAGCCTCCATCTGGCTCTGCCTCAAAATTCTATCGTGCATGATGTGCATAGTATCCTCCTTTGTTGACTCTTGCTCCATCATATGCTGCTCCAGTTGAATCGTCATAAGTGACTCGGCACCCTGAGTATCTCTCGTAGAGTCCCCTGACTGCTCACCCTGCACACTAGAATACAGGTTCGGCCTACTGTCACCATCTCTGCATGACTGATCTAGCTCCCCAAAAGCATCCTCATCTGATCCCATGGACTCACTTGAAGAAGAGTCCTCATCCTGGCATACAGAAGGAGTGCCCTTCTATTTTGCCTCCGTCGCATCATCTGCATCACTCAAGCATGAGTGATCAGGCCCCCAAGGTTCTTTGCAGATGAAGCAAAGTCCCTTCCTCCTCAACTCATTTCTGCTTCCTGATCCACTGAACTAGAGCAACTCCCCCCCGATCAACTGTCTCCATAATAGCCCAATATTTTGCTCAACCAACCCTTGGGCTAGCTCATAAGCAGCAGGTGAGACTAACTGCTCTCCTCCAAATGCTCAAAAACTTGGTCTGCAACTCTCAGCCAATGGTGTCACTGTCTCTCATACATGACGACAGGATGGACTGCATGTGTGCTATGACGGTGTTAGGATGATGTCTCCTAATGCTGAAGAAGCATTGGAACATCTGCAGAATCAAGTCATCACACTCAAGGTCAAACATGATGACATATGTCTCGAATGTGGCCATACTCCATAGAATCTCTAGCTTCTTCCCAAAGGTAGAGCCTGCACTGTTGTCCAAATCTTGAAAAGTCTCTACTATCAATCTCATAATCCTCCTCATAACATCATCATTATATGGAGCTATAGGTGCGGTCAACTTCATGATGTTACTGAGGCATGATGCAACTGGAAGTCTGATCCCCTCACAAGGTTCCTCCAAGAATTTGGGTTGTATAAGAGCAAGAATAGCAGGTTTTAGAGTCCAAGTCAGTTTCTTCCCTTCCTCTTGGCTTATTTTGGACAGAAGTTCATTAAGCTCATCGAGTTTGGACAGAACTCTCCATGACATCTTCATGTGTTTCAAATCTGTCCCAAGTGCAAAAATTCTGTGACCAATCCCCAATTCTTCCTGCAAATCTTTTGGCTGTACTTTTTGAAGGATGGCATAAATCCCGCTCGAAAAGGGTCTTTTGTTCTGTTTAGTTTCTGGTTGTGAGTCATGGTTCATTGGGGTGCTGTTGTGTTGGTTAAATGGGTGTTTTAAAAACCCCATTGTTCAGCAGTATATATGATTTGAAATGAGGGTTGTTTTCCAAATAGTTCAACTGTACGTTGTTGTAGGTGCAATGTATCTTTTGGTGCTAAATGAAAGTGTATTATTTAAATCCACTTCATAGTCATAAATTTGTATCAACACTTATAAACTCATATCATTGACTATAATAGATATTGTAGACCATCATCATGCAGGAAATAAATGTATTGTAGAGTTAAATGAGGAACCTAGTATATAATGGTGAGTTGAACCTTTGTTAGAGAATACTTGGCCCAAAAGATAATCCTAAGGATGCCTTCAGTTCTGAAGGTGAATATAGCAACTCCTCAAGGAGGACCCAACCCTTGTAATTTGGTTAACTGTTGTAGATGCGATTCTTGCGCCAATAGTATTTTCTGAGATTGCTAGTGATGGATTTCACCAAGAGATTGTGTGTGGCTCCCCTTAAATGAGTGAATTGGCCACTTCTGAAATAGGAGCAGTAAGTTACAACCAGCCAGATTCTCCACTAATACCACTAGTGCACCTCGCTGCAATTAGCAATAAGGGAAATTATTTCACAAGGACGTGGACTGTTCAGGAATCAAGAGACAGAAAACCACACTGATTGCCAAGCCACCCCTCCTTCATACGAGGCGGCCCCTGGTTGACCGACTAGTTGGGTCTGTTGTCCTTGTGTGCTGTAAGGGATAAGCCTTGTATAAATAGAAATTACTCACCGTTGTATTCTGCTCACGTTCAACAAGTGCAAGAGAGAGCTTGTATTGGTTTTAATTTTGGAAAACCCTCCTTGTCACAGCTCAGCGAAATATATGCCACTTGTCATTCTGAGAATGAGGCAATCTGCTCCTCAAGGCATTGGCTCAGTGTGGGCATAAGTAGTTCAACCTCCAATAGTAATGAGGTTCTCTTGCCAAAACTTAATCTTGCTATTTAATTTTAGCAAGCTCGAGTTCAAGAATAATTTTTTTTTTCCTTCAAATTTGAACCCTGTAATAAAATTTTCCCCAAAATGCCATACTGGTTTGCCACGTAAGTTCACTTGCTCAGTTCTTCAAATTTGTGAAGTGGCTCCCTGGATGTTCGACTTTCCCAGCGCTGAAGTGAGCTTAATAAAACTCTCGAGTTCCTCCAGAATCGATCTTCGATAGCTATTGAGCTGGACCCTTGAAATTTGATGTGGCTCCTGTCATGAAATACATTCTCCTTTTCTTGGCTGAAGAATTTGATTCCCGAAAGTCTCGTTCTTCCACGGCCTATTGTGACAATACTTGACAGCTTTTGTGTAATTGCTCAGCATGTGTACAGAGTATTAGAACTACAAGGAATGGCCACTTCGTCCAGAATAATGATTACGCCCAGTTTTTAGAAAATTCAGACTCCTGAATAATTTCTACAGATTTTCCCTTCAGGAAACGGTTGACCTAGCCGCCCAGTTTTTAGCAAGCTTGAGTTAAAGAATATATATATATATATTTTTCCTTCAGATTTGAACCTTGTAATAAAATTTTCCCCAGAATGCCGTACTATTTTGCCATGTAAGTTCACTTGCCTAGTTCTTCAAATTTGTGAAGTGGCTCCCTGGATGTTCGACTTTCCCAGCGCTGAAGTGAACTTAATAAAACTCTCGAGCTCCTCTGGAATCGATCTTCGATAGCTGGACCCTTGAAATTTGACGTGGCTCCTATCATGAAATACATTCTCCTTTTCTTGGCTGAAGAATTTGATTCCCGAAAGTCTCGTTCTTCCACGGCCTGTTGTGACAATACTTGACAGCTTTTATGTAATTGCTCAGCATGTGTACAGAGTATTAGAACTACAAGGAATGGCCACTTCGGCTAGAATAACGATTAGGCCCAATTTTTAGAAAATTTGGACTCCTGAATAATTTCTACAGATTTTCCCTTCAGGAAACAGTTGACCCAGCTGCCTAGTTTTTAGCAAGCTCGAGTTCAAGAATAATTTTTTTTTTTTGTTCCTTCAGATTTGAACCCTATAATAAAATTTTCCCCAGATGCCGTACTAGTTTGCCACGTAAGTTCACTTGCCCAGTTCTTCAGATTTGTGAAGTGGCTCCCTGGATGTTCGGCTTTCCCAGCACTGAAGTGAACTTAATAAAACTCTCGAGCTCCTGCGGTATTGATCTTCGATAGATATTGAGTTGGACCCTTGAAATTTGACGTGGCTCCTGTGATGATATACATTCTCCTTTTCTTGGCTGAAGAATTTGATTCCCAAAAGTCTCGTTCTTCCATGGCCTGTTGTGACAATACTTGACAGCTTTTATGTAATTGCTCAGCATGTGTACAGAGTATTAGAACTACAAGGAATGGCCACTTCGGCCAGAATAACAATTACGCCCAGTTTTTAGAAAATTCGGACTCCTGAATAATTTCTATAGATTTTCCCTTCAGGAAATGATTGACCCAGCCGCCAATTCTGAATGTGCCCACTGCCGCAAATGAGAGCCCCACCTAAATCTTGTTTTGAGACCTCTCAGAAAAACAACCTGTCACCAATAGCGAATAATTCAGTCGCTTCTGAAAATGCTTCTCCATTTGGAAACGAATTACTCAACCCGTCATAGGTTCTTGGCTTGTGAATATTTTTTATCGATTTTTCCTTGCCTTCAACAATTTTTCCTTGGCTTCAAAAAAAAGAAGTCGGCCTCTAAAATTTTATAGACTTTGGCCCCAAAAAAATATATTTGACAGCCCCTCAAAATCATGAACTTAGGCTTTTACATAAATAAAGAGTGGGCCCTTTTGAAAATAATATGCAATATCGAACCCCATTGCAATTTTTAATCTTCCGCACGTTAAAATAATATTTGGCTACTTAAAAACAAATTTCTTATGGCTTCAAATAAAATCTTGTCCAATTTTATTTTGCCTTCAACATTCGGCAGAAGTTTCGTCACACTCTTTAATAAGAAAATTTGTCGAACCCCTTTTAAATAAGTTCTCATTTTGCTTCTACTGAAAATGGTAATCCCACAGGTTGAGTCAAAACCAAGGCTCTGATACCATTTTTATATCCCCAAACAGGGATTTTAACAATAGATACCCGAAATAAACTTGAACAGCAAAAATAATGGAAATATATGCACAACCACAAATAATACACAATGGATGCCGATAAAATCACTGAGCCATTTTATTAATCCATGGGAAAAAGTTCATCAACATGAAGGAACAACGGAACCTGAGCTTGCCAAGCAAGCGAAGCAAAACCCAAAAAGATCTCTGGCCCAACTAATGAATGGTGTTGGCAATGATGTAGATGGCTTGGCGAGAAGACTGCTGCAAATCAGCTATGACAAAACTGACCTCTCCAAAATCCACTGAAGCACTGTGAGATCTCTGAGTGAAACCTCCTTAAGAGTATTGGGTTTCCGTCCAACACTCGACAAATCACCTTAGGGTTTTCGTCCTGGGGCTACGGCTGAAGTAGAGAACTGCATTCTCAAACCTCTCATACATAATAAAATGATCTACTCCAAAGATATCCCTCAATGGCCTCCCTTTCTTTTATAGATCTCTTGGAGCCTTCTAGAGCCTTATTTTAATATTATTCTATTCATGGAGCACTTTTCCCTCTTATTAAAATATTCCTTTTTAATGCAGAAAAGGGTAAATCGACTACCATGCCTCCTCCAGTCACTGAAACTCGTGTCCAACCATCCCATAATGTGGTATCCTTGTCCCGGTTCCAATGAGCTATCACACTAAGGTGTTCTATCATGTATTCCTCCCGGAATGCCACATTGAGCGTAATTAACTGAGTTAAACCAAAAAATAACTCAATTTTCCGAAAGTTGTCAGAATGCACCAGAACGAAAGGCAAGTTGCTCGGATGATGGAATACATCAAGTGAATGCCACCGGACATCATGGAAACTCCTCAAATCTCCTCCAAAAAGCCCCTGAGCCCGCTGATAACACCATTCTATACCTGTGACCTGTCTGCTCCTAACTCTGGAAGTCTAACCTAACCCTGTCGTAGGTGACACCAAAAAGGGAATATTACAGATTGCCCACATGTATCCCCAATTTGGGAGTTGTGCTCTGCCCAAGATACTTTGGACAAAGGTCTCCGACTCATCGGTGACTGCATTCAGGGTAGTCCTCATCATGAGCCCATCATCCAGAGTTGCCCCCATGGAAATTAGCTGGTCTTGGATGGTCTGCAATTTGAAGAGGAAGGGATAGATCTCCTCTCCCTTGTCCATCTGGAACATCCGCATCTGATTCTCCAGAAGCATCTTCCGCATCTTCCATTGGGCGAAGCTACCTTGATACAATGTGGTCAGAGCTATCCACACCTCATTTTCCGTCTTCTTCTTGGAAATGTGTGGGACCATGTGATCCTTTACTCCATCCATGATCAAGTGCTTAGCCCACGCCTGATTTTCGTTGAACTTCTTCTAAGGATCCGCATCGGTCAGCAAAACTAGGACATTCTTTGCGTGGTTTTGATACCGTACTCCTCTAGGACTGTTAAGATTTTGGCTTTCTAGGTCACAAATTTAGACACATCATCTAACCTAACCTGATCTCTTAGTGCGTATGGGGCCATCTCTGCTCAAACAGTTGAAACAGGTGCTCTTCTCCCTTCTACTACTGCTACACTCAGCACAAGACTGGATCTGGGTTTCTTAGCGATAGAAACCCTCTAGAGAATTTGATCTCTCTAACAACTGATTTCCCTCCCGAACATCCTTTTCCAATCCTGACAGATCAACCCTCTATGATCACCCTCCTGATAGAATCTCAGTTTTGTTGGCAAGAAAATATGCTCAGGGACTGTTTCCCCTTACTTTGTCAACTTTGCTAGGCACTGTTTTGCACTGACAGAACCGATACCCCACCAACAACTTTGAAGATCAAAAGCTGCACTTCCAGCTCCAAAAACCGGCACAACGTTACTCCAACTTGGATTGCATCACCCTCTAGGGCCTACGTCAGCCCAACGTGATCCTGACAGGCTCTGTGTCACCCAATAGGGCTCGCATCAACCTCTGCGTCAGCTTTGCGTGAGCATACTGGCACTGCGTCACCCTTCTGCTGGGTCTGCGTCCCTCTTGGTGTTGCGCTACCTTCTTCTTATATCTGTGAGCTTCAGCTGCCCTCCTGCAACAAAAATTCTTCAGTCTCTTGTTGATGGCTTTAGCTTGATCTACAATCGCTCTGAATCCTGATACCATGTGAAAATTTTTGAACACAGAAACCCTATTGCAGAATATTAATTTACTTTTCCTACTTGTTTTATTATTCACAAGTTATTTAATTGAAATATTCAAAAAAATATCAAAGCAAACACAATCGGAAACATACACATTTACAGATCATTTACTGAAACATAGCGCACATATGACAAAGAACACACATGATTTTTTGGACAAATGTCCCCAGAAAAACCCAGTGTGGGAAAACCGGTGCAACAGCTCTTTGAGGATTTTATTTATTAAGCAGAATATCTGAATACATCTAGGGTACTAGTAGTGGTTTGCCCCACATAGTAATTCACGGCAGTAGTACCTTATCAATCGGAGAAAGAAAACATGGTTGATTCAAACCGTTCAGGAATTACTGAATATGAGCCCTTTTTGGCCCATTGGAACCCTCAACGCAGCTCCTCTAGCCTCTGTGTCAGCCCCTCTAGCCTAGCACAGCCTCTGCGCAGCACAGGTCGCCCATGCGTCACTCTAAAGGCCTTTGCGCTGCCTCTGCATCACCCATAAGGGTTTGCGTCACCCTCTGAGTGGTCTCTGCGTCCCTCCTGCTGGCCTTTGTGCTGCCTGGTACGGTACTGCCTCTCTGATGTATGTATTCTTAGCCTCAGATCAGAACACCCCTTGTCGATATGCCCTTCACTAGCACTGCAAGCTCACTCGGAAATTCTAAGCAAACCGTGCCCCATAATTTCGACTTAGCTCAAGTGCTACTACTGTGTGTATTCTCTAGCTAACCCCAAGCCTTTCTTTAATACTTTTCTCGTTGAGAAAGCAACTACCGTGATATAATCACTACTCAACGACTAAGATTAGAGAAAGCTTGATCCACGTCACTTAGAACATTCTCACCACATGTCTAAATTAATTCAATTTAATTTTTCAATTTCCATAAGTTAGACTTAGGGTCCCCATTAAAAAAATTAATTATTAGAATAACTTTTTACACCAGGTGGAATTCCTCCAAACGATTTTTGGGTCTTGGAGATATCATGTTTCCTAGCCCCTCAACAAAGTTTCGGCGCTAGAGCACATTCGATGCTACCCAACATCTCAACACAATGGACTAACTAGATTGATTGGATAATTTATAATATTTGATTAACGCATTACTTAATGTTCTCTAGTCTGGTGATGGTGATCAAGGCATATTATTCATTGGAGTTGTTATCCTTTTTCTATCTATGTTCTTCCCTGTATGCATTCTACAATGAACAGTTTTTTGTTATCTATTGGTGCCTTGTTGATGTAAATAACTTTAATGCTCGGTCAGTAGTTAGGGAAAGTACACCATAAGGAACTTGAGTTTCTAGTTCAATTATACTTGTTGCTTCTTATCTCTCTTTTAGCAAGAGTACCCAGAAATTTTTGAGAAAGGACTACGCCATCTGTAAGCCCAATTGTATGCAATCTTTTGGCTATCTAGGCCATGTGGGATGAAGGGTAAAAGTGTATCCTAGTTCTTGCTAGGTGGATGGTCATGACTAATCTTAGATTCACCTTCATGGTGCTTGATTTTGTCTCTTTGCTAATTTCCCCTTCGTGGGTGGTAACTCGCTATGATGGAGATTCTCATGTCTTGGATTGGTATTGGGCAATCATGGAGGTGGACCTATTAGGGAAAATGGCTTAAAGGAACCCATATGGTATTAGCACTATGAAGGTGATTGCGCTATGTAAGGGTGGAAACTCCCATCTTATTATCGTACTAGCTCACCTATATTTATCCTCCACACAGACCATTTCTCTGATGTATGCACACCTCTTTGGCCATGGACATCATTTTTTGTGGTAATCTCACAATTCATGATGATTTTGCACTCTATGAATCGTTGTTTCACCTTCTCCAAGGCAGGGAAGAAGGTTCGTTGCACTATCCACATCTCCAAATGTCAATGCACTCAAAACACCCTTCTCAAATTAGTTTCAAACGTGGGGTAATTGTGAGGATTAAAAAAGTCAACATGGTACCTATTTTGAGAAAAGTAAAGGTCACATAAGTAAATATCACTCCAATGGACCGAAATCGAGACATAAATAAGCAAATCAAGCCTAAAATCACCAAAACAAGGAAGCATTGGGCCAAAAGCAAGGAGATTTCCACCTTTTCCTAGTTGTTGGGACCATAGTTTTAAAAACCGACTGGTTTGAACTAGAAGCTAGTCAAATTGGACAGTTTGGTATTGAACAGGTGCAAACTGACCCTAAACAACCGGTTTCGTATCTAACTGTTACAAACTAGTTCTAATTTACTAGTTGGTGTTGAATAATGTAACTAGGTTCGGTCTTCATAGTTGTATTTGAGCCAAAATGAAATGTAAGCTAGTCAAATTGGACAGTTTGGTATTGAACAGGTGCAAACTGACCCTAAACAACCGGTTTCGTATCTAACTGTTACAAACTAGTTCTAATTTACTAGTTGGTGTTGAATAATGTAACTAGGTTCGGTCTTCATAGTTGTATTTGAGCCAAAATGAAATGTATTTATCAAAAGAAAGATTATTATTATTATTATTATTTAAATGACTTATTAAAGCATGTGTTTCATGCTTGGGTCATCATTTTCTAGGTCAAAGTTGCCATTGAGGACTTCTACGTTTTATCTAGAGCCATTAGAGTCATTCTCCATTTTATGAGACCCTTCTTGGGCTTTTGTATCATGTAAAATTAATTATTATTGAGTCAAATATGTCATTTGTCACCTCCACACCAAGTTGTCCCTTACCTGATGAAGTCGGCCTACATTAGGGCAATTTGACTCTCAGAAGAGGCTATATGTAGAAGTGTAGTTCGATTCATTTGGAACATCACTCACACAAGTTCGATATAAAAAAAGGAGAAGCGGAAAAGTACAAAATTGCAAGAGAAGGAGAGGGATTGCAAAGAAGGACAAGATCAGAGTTTTTGGGTGTTAAAATTGGCAACTAGGGAAAAATTTCACTTTGGACAACTCATTTGATGGAGATGATGACCGCATTGAATTCCTCTTTTCGAGAATACCAAAATTGATCTAAACATCATCAATTTGGACAAGCAGAAATGTGTTTTTAAATTAAAGCACTTATATATGTAAATTAATAAGGTCGGCTTGGGGTAATGTAATCAAGAGAATCCCCTCTCCTTCTCCTAGAAAAGGAAGAGTCCTCCACCTTATTTGATCATCCAAAAAGAGTACATTCAACTCTTGGATAATTCTTTCTGAGGCAGCCATAACTTGGAGAAGTAAGGAGGACATGTTGTTTGGGTCCGTTCTTTGGTCAATTTATCTCCCACAGGTCCGACTAGGAGCAGGTAGCTAGCCACAGGTTTGAGGGCAATTATGGGTGATGTTTTGGCATGGTTTTGGGGTAAGCATCTCTTCAAGAGCAGGCCACATTCTTTGTGTGGAGCCACAGATCATGATTAAAGGTGAGTTTTGGGGTTTATTTGTGCATGCTTTGTATTCTGGTTCAGGCCCTAGGAAAGGCTGCTACAACAACAAGTATGAAAGCACGTGTGGAAGGGACGCATGACCTAATCTGAGCCCTTTACCTGAGCCGCATTCAAGAAGAGAAGGCTGCAATCGAATTAGAGAGTTTAACGCTCATTTCTGAGCATATTCTTATTATTGTTAGAATAGCACTGTTGTTAGGATGCCTTGAAAAGGAACCGCAAGTCCTGGATCATTGTTGGATGTCTTGTAATGGACAACAAAGGGTACAACTCATCGGAAGAAGGCTACTCAGTGACTGTTAAGAACCCTAACCAAGCAGTAAGCTTCAGGATTGTTTTGAACAGTAATTTAGCAAGTGTATTTTGACTTATATTATTGTACTCTCTCTCTGCGAAACATTTGATATTGATAATAAGAAGAATTGGTCAAGGGTTTTCCCCGTCTTGGGGTTTTTCCTTGGCTTGTGCCATATGCTTGTGTTATTTTGTCTTGGATCGTCTTCTGCATGTAGCATTTATTTTCTTTCTTCGGTTACTGTCAGTAAGATGATAATTCATGCGATCGCTAATGGAAATAAGTTGGATTAATAAATGGGCTAATAAGGAACATTGAAGTAAATGTCTTATGCAAAGAACATGTTAATAAAAAGTTAACATTGGACCATCTATCTCTCACACATGTGAAGTTACTGGGCAATTGCACAAGGTCGAAATTCTAAAATTTACTGCAAGTCGAAGTTCTGTTGCAGGAGGTCGAAATTTTGCTACTGCAGGATCGAAGTTCTAGGTCGAAGTGTGAAAATTCGTATTACCCAGAATCCTACTGCAACAAGTGATGAGAAATCTCCTATTTGTTAATTCCTTTGAACAAATTATTTATGGTTTTCTACTATAAACAGTGAAATTTCATACACTACAACCTTCACAAATTAATTGCGGAAAAAATACAATTGCGGAAACAAAATCTAAACTAGAGTAAATGCGGGAAAACCGGTGCAGCAACCGAGGGTTTATATATTATGCAATAAAGTCTGAGTACAAATCTATGATTGTCGAATCTGACAAATCATATAGAGAAATCTGACCAACAAAATCTCGTGAGACAAAACTCACTCTGGCACGAGAATTTGGCACTGACCTACACCCGAAACGAGATGCTTTGTGGTGCCTCTGCGCAGTGACTGTGTCATCCACGCAGTCCCTGCATCACAACTGAAGCTTCTCTCTGTCTCTGCGCTGGATCTCTCTACTGGCTGGAAACTGGGATCTTTTGGCCTCCAGAAACTCCCTCTCGGAATTGGAATTGATCCTCTGCTGTCTCCTCAAAAGAAAAACGAAATCCCTCTCATCTCTGCACATTGCCTACGTAGCCTATGCGTCACTGGCTTTGCACAGTTGCCCGTGGCTTCTGCTGCCTCCTCCGCTATGCACTCTCCAGATCAGAAATTCTTCCAACCAGAATTACTACCCCTCTCTGCAAAGATCTCTTGATCGATTTTCTCCTTGAGCATTTCTCACTAAAGAATTTCGATCTCTTGATCTTCTCCACGTGTCTTTCCAAATGACCCTTCAATTCCTTCTTATAATCTTCTCGTTGAGACTTCAACGGTCGAGATTAAATCGTTAGTCAACGACTAAGATTAACTTTTTACTTGATCTTCATCTTCTCTAGAAGATTCACACTCTGTTTTATTAATACCCTACGTCAGCTGACACAGGGACAGAAGACACGAAGGACACGAGGATTCGAGTGTCGGACATAGACACTGTGACCCCCCAAAATAGGACACGTTATATATTATTTTATTAAAAAATATATAGATTTAATATATATATATATATATATATATATATATATATATATATATATATATTCCTTACACATTCATACAAATTCATTGATTCAAACATAGATCCTCATCTAGATGTAAGTTTTACAAAGATACAATCATACAAAGTAACATTAATACATTATGCATACGTATTGAATCTTGATATTACAAATACAATTGTGACATATTCATCAATGATCCAATAGGAGAAAGACAAGACACTGTAGTTTTCTGATTAAGTCATCAAAATCAAAATGTGTTACATAGGTAGTACAATGCTAATGACAAATGCAAAACCAGTACAATTCTACAAGCCTCAAGGCAGTAGGTATCTAATGAGTCATCAATCATTAGTCCTCATCATCATGGTCACCACTACTCTTCTTTGTTGCCTCCTCCTCCTCTATATCTATTGTCATCTCTGCATCTGCTGGTGTGGAGGATGACCCCTCTATAGTATCACCATCATAAAATGTGTTAGGCTCTAGCATTAGCTCATTGAGATCCAAGTGTGGAAATTTCTGAATCTTTACACTTTATGCATAAATTATCTACTGTTAATTTGGTTATGCTCCTCCTACTTAGACAAGTTATTAACTGAATAAATTCAAGTTAAAATCGAAGCAAAATACATAATAGATCTCCACCAATCTAGATCTAGAACAAATTCATGCACACATAGACAAACTGACAGTTATTTATGGACAAATAGTCTGCGGAAAAACCCAATGCTGGAAAACTGGTCTCTGGCTGCTGGAGGGTTTTGTTTTTAAGAATTTTTTGAATACAATTCCAGATCTGGAAAACCCGACAGAGATTTAATAGATTTGCAGCTCACTGGCTGATCTAGGGCCAAAATAATAATTGATCCACACCCTCAAATGGGATTTACAAAACTCAGCCACCCTAGCGCTACCCTTGAAACCCTCTGCGTCAGCCTCTGAAGCCCCTCTGACCCTCAGTGTTGCTTCGGAAAGGGTTGCGTTACCCCAGACTGGGTGACATAGGCCCTACGCTTCCCCTTAGGGTCTCTGCGTAGCCCTCTAAGGGTTTCCTACTGAAAATCACGCTGTCCTTGGAGGGATTGTGTTGTCCTCACTACTGCAGCTTCCCTGCTTCTCTATGCTGTCCTCTTGAGCTGATCTTTGCCTCTTGTTTATTCTTGACCCTGGGATTAGATCATCCCCTTGGCCTAAATTCCCCTTTCTGTAGCTGAAACACTTCTGAGTATTATTAGCAAACCCTGCCCTAGAATCTCAGCTTAGCTTCAGTGCTCTGCCTCTGTGTGTCTTTACAAATGACCCCAAGCCTTTCCTTTATACTTTTCTCGTTGGGAAACCAACGACCATGATCAGATCATGAATCAATGGCTAAGATTAAAAGAAAGCTTGTTCCGTGTGACTTAAGACAATTTCATCACATGTTTAATTAAATTCACTTTAATTATTTAAGCTCCCTAAGTTTTAACTTAGGAAATACATTAAAATAATTAATTAATTTAATATCTCCTAAACCAGATGAAATTTCCCAAATTAATTTCTGGGTCTTGTAGATCAAGTGTACTCTAGTCCCTCCACAAAATTTGGGAGCTAGAGCACAACTGATGCTACCCCAAATACACAAAATCTGAACGCTCCCTCTAGTATCAAGGGTGTGCTCTAGCAACACGTCACACTTATGCATTACATGATTTTGGGCATTGGTTTTGTGCTGCTGATGCTTGGCCTGCTGCCACTCAACTCTGCACTGTTGTTGCCATTCTGTAATGCTCTGTCACTGCCACTGCAACCACTGTACTGTAGCTCCTCTCAATATGTTGCATCTGTGCTACTCATAGCACTGCCACTGCTGGTCTGCTGCACTGCAACTTCAGTTGTTAAGAGAAACAACTGAATCTCCTACCCAATCTTTGACAGACAAGTCAAATGGGCTGCATCCTCATCACCGAAGTTCCATAGGCTACATATTTGTGCTGACATCTAAAGAACGATGCACAACTACAGCTCTGCCTACGTAATTAGACTCCCTCTGCACTACGGAAGTCACATCAGCCCCTTGTGCTGAAATCTATCATGTTGTTGTTGCACTGCGTTGTCCCTCTAAAGCTTTCTGTGCTGCTGCAGCTTTGCACTGCGTAAGCAGGTCTGCTCTGCGCTGCTGAAGTCACATCAATCTCTGCGCTGCTACTGCTTCTACGCTGTTGCTGCCTTGCTCCTTCCTGTCTTCAGATCTGCCTCTACCTACATCATCTCTGATCTATGCACCCACTGCTCAACTTGTCTCGCTACTGTCTTAAGGCTGTCATAGCTCGCATGTGATCCAAGGGATGAGCTACTCAAGGATCCCACCTTACTTTCATGTAGCTCCTCTACATATCCATGTCACCCCACCTCCGTGGTTCATGAATGCTCATGGCTGCATCATCTCCTGACCCATCATCTGCCACAGCTGCTTTGGAAGAAGATGCTTCCTGTTCCTTTTTCTTCTCAGGACAATCGCTGCCAGAATGTCCCATTTCACCACACTGGAAGCACTTGATCTTTGAGAGATCCTTCTTCTTCTTTGGTTGCTTCTTTGATGCCAAGGCTGCATTTTCCTCATCTTCTTTCTTCACTTTTCTCAATCCAGAGCTGTGCTGCTTCTTGGTGAATCTGCGGAGTTCTTCTTGTTGTAGAATTGACCACAAGCTGTCCCAATCTGGGAGGTCTGCTCTGCCCAAGATACTTTGGACAAAGGTTTCCCACTCATCTGTGACTGCATTGAGGGAAGTCTTGAATATCACATCATCATCCACCTTTGCACCCGTTGCAGTCAGCTGATCTCTGATTGACTGCAATCTGAAGAGAAAATGCTCCATGTCTTCTCCCTTGGTCATCATGAATGACCTCATCTGAGTCTCCAACAACATCTTTCTTTGGATAGATTTTCCCTCATACAGGGATGTCAAGGCCTTCCACATCTCGTTAGTTGTCTTCTTCTCAGCTAAGTGTGGTACAATATGGTCCTTGATTCCATCCATAATCAACTGCTTGGCATACCTAGCAGCCTCCTTATGCTTCCAAAGGAGATCTGGATCTGTCGGTGTGGCCAGAGTTTGCTCTGCATGGTCTTTAAGATTGTATGCCTCAAGGACTATCAGGATCCTTGCCTTCCAAACTGAAAAGTTTGAGAGGCCATTCAACCTATCCTGATCACGTAGTCCATGAGGAACCATCTGCTCAGAATGTGTCGGAACTTCCTTTTCTCTTTGCTAGAGAAATGGATCTAAGGCCCTTGGTGAAACAGACACCTTTTGCTCCCTCTGACAGTTGATTTTCCTCCTTGGAAATCTACCAAATCAACTATGGTTTAGCTTCTTCTTTGATCCTCTGATCAAATTGCAAGTTTCCTTTGGCTAGAAACTCTCTGAGAAGCTTATCTCCTCCCGCTCTGTCACTTGTGCTAAGGCTAAAAATCTGAAAACTTCAGAAAATTTAACCCCACCAGCACCTTCTGAATTTCTGCAGCTTTTCTGCCGTCTTTTCTGGATCTGACAGATTTAGATCTGCATCACACTGGCTGGCTTTAGACCAATCCAACATTGTTTCTAAGCTATCTCTGCTCAATAGTTGCGTGGGCTTGCTAGGAGACATCGTTAGACAACGTCACCCTTCCCTCTGCGTGAATTTGCCTCTGAAAACTGCATTGTCCCTTCAGATCTGCGTTTCTGCTGCTTTTCCTACGGCTTCCTGCAGCTAGAACCTTCAGTCTCTTGCTAGTGACCCTCCTAGATCTGCAATTGCTTTGATACCATGTGGAAATTTCTGAATCTTTACACTTTATGCAGAAATTATCTACTGTTAATCTGGTTATGCTCCTGCTACTTAGACAAGTTATTAACTGAATAAATTCAAGTTAAAATCGAAGCAAAACACATAATGGATCTCCACTAATCCAGATTTAGAACAAGTTCATGCACACATAGATAAAGTGACACAGTTATTTCGGGACAAATAGTCCCCGGAAAAACCCAATGTGGGAAAACCGATCTCTAGTTGCTGGAGGGTTTTATTATTAAGAATTTTCTGAATACAACAAGCATGGGTTCCAGATCTGGAAAACCCGACAGAGATATAATAGATCTCCAGCTCACTGGCTAATCTAGGGCCAAAATAATGACTGATCCACACCCTCAAATGAGATTTACAGAACTCAGCCAAAATTAGGGCCTAGAAACCCCAGCGCTACCCCCGAAAGCCTTTGCGTTAGCCTTTGAAGCCCCTATAACCGTCAGCGCTGCTCTGGAAAGGTCTGCGTTACCCCAGATTGGGTGACGCAGGCCCTACGCTGCCCCTTAGGGTCTCTGCATAACTCTCTGAGGGTTTCCTGCTGAAAATCACGCTGTCCTTGGAGGGACTGCGCTGTGTGTTGTCCTTGCTGCTGCAGCTTCCCTGCTTCTCTGCGCTGTCCTCTTGAACTGATCTCTACCTCTTGTGTATTGTAGACCCTAGGATCAGATCATCCCTGTGGCCTAAATTCCCCTCTTTGTAGCTGAAACAATTCTGAGTATTCTTAGCAAACCCTGCCCTAGAATCTCAGCTTAGCTTCAGTGCTCTGCCTCTGTGTGTCTTTACAAATGACCCCAAGCCTTTCCTTTATACTTTTATCGTTGGGAAACCAATGACCATGATCAGATCTTGAATCAATGGCTAAGATTAAAAAAAATCTTAATCCGTGTGACTTAAGACAATTTCATCACATGTTTAATTAAATTCACTTTAATTATTTAATTTCCCTAAGTTTTAACTCAGGAAATACATTTAAATAATTAATTAATTTAATATCTCCTAAACCAGATGAAATTTCCCAAATCAATTTCTGGGTCTTGTAGATCAATTGTACTCTAGTCCCTCCATAGAATTTGGGATCTAGAGCACAACTGATGCTACCCCAAATACACAAAATCTCAACACCAAGTTGGCCAATGCCAAGTCAACACTATTATCCAGACCCAAATCATCAGGAAAGACATCCCACGTCTTTGTCTTTCCCCTCAACCACTCATCCCTCTGCCTATAAATAAGACGAAGGTTGGTGTGCACATACACCATTGTCTCTGCCCTGGAATGATCAAGCTTTCTCTTCTTCACACTACACAAATTCCTATATGTGCTCCAATTCCTCTCGCAAGAAGAGAATGAAGTCACCTGAGAGAGGAGCCTCATGGCTAACTACTGTGGAGGAGGGCTTTTTGCCTTGTGAGTTGCCCACCAAGAATAGGGCTTCTTAGCCCCCCTTGTCTCTAATCACATCATAGCCTGGCCCAGTGCCAATGCCAAGTCAACACTATTGTCCAGACCCATATCATCAGGAAAAGACATCCCACATCTTTGTCTTTCCCCTCAACCACTCAACCCTCTGCCTGTAAATAAGACGAAGGTTGGTGTGCATATACACCATTGTCTCTGCCCTGGAATGATCAAGCCTGCTCTTCTTCACACTATACAAATTCCTATATGTGCTCCAATTCCTCTCACATGAAGAGAATGAAGTCACCTGAGAGAGGAGCCTCATGGCTAACTATTGTAGAGGAGGGCTTGTTTCCCCATGAGTTGCCCACCAAGAATAGGGCTTCTTAGCCCCCTGTCTCTAATCACATCATAGCCTGCAAATCACCCAGTGCCAGTGGAAAACTTTGCAAAGGCATCCTCCACCTCATCTAGGGATGCCCTATACTGAAAAATTCGCCTCAATGCATACTTCCTCCCATGTGAAATTTCACCATCCATCTGAGGAGGGAATCTACAAGAAGGTCCACCATTCAACCACTCATGGCTGTATTATTTTGGGTTCATGGAGTGAGCCAAACAATGTAAAGGTGTGCAATTCTTGTCCCATCTTCTGACAAGAATATCCGGTATGGTGGTGAAGAAGGCCTCTGGTGATGTCTCATATTCGGGGCACTCACTCTGTAAAATAATATTCCTCACAGACTCAATCATGGAATCCCATCCCTCATAAACCTCTCTTAGGATGGGTTGGTCTGTATTTGCAAATCGAAGCAAGGAAATGATAGGGTCCATGATCCGAATAAGTAGATCTACCCTCTCCCACCAGGCATAATCTAACACTGTGTCCTTCACTCTTTTGGAGGTTGCTTGATCTGTCTTTCTCCAAAAGACCAAAACTCTGCCCCAAGCGCGGTCTTGACCTCCCTCAACCTCTTCAACATGATGAATGAAGAGGCAAACCATGTATCTGCAATCTTCAACAATGATAGATTGATGTACTTCTTGTAGATAGTGAGGGAATTTGTATGGTTTTGTACAAAGTTGTAGATATGTCGTGCATCCTCAATAATGCTTCCAATCCAAAACAAATTAGAAGCAATAGATTTAATTGCTAAGTTCAATGAATGGACAATGCAAGGTGTCCAAAATACTTGTGGATATTTAATGTAATATTCCTAATTAACTTTCAGCTAGTTGGAATATTAATTTTTGCTTTATTCATTAAGGTAGATGAATAAGAGGGTAGGGAGACCCATAAGTCTCTTTAGTAGGAATAAAACCACTTCTAATGTGAATGTGGATCATCTTATTAGCTGAATAAAGCACTCTTAGGTGTGAATAGAGGTTGAAGCATGTGGATGGGGTTAAGTTTGACCAAATCAACAATGCTGTCATGGAGATAGTGGAGAGTTATTGGAGGACAACGCAGTCTAAGTGGGAGGGAGTCTCCATGAAAGTAACATCTTTAATGAGTGGGACTAAGGGCGAGGAAGCTCACCAAGCATATAAGGAAGGGGATGGCAGCCATAGAAGGCATTCTGATTATTGTTTATGTTTGGTCTTTTATGAATTTCTACACGCTTTAGCTGTTTAGTGAAGTCTGCTGTGCTGTTTAGCACAAGCATGTTTCCGAGCAGAAATTCCACCCTCATCCTCAGGGGACTTCGAGTGCCCACTCAAGAGAGGTTCTTTTGAGCTTCATTCCACTATCCGGCATCAGGCCAAGCTTCCCCCTTCATCAGCAGCGTAGTCTCCTTCAGGAATTGCGTTATTATGTAGGGCAGTTGCAGTGGAGGCTCAAGTACCCAAGTTGGCGAGCCTATTTTCCAGTGAGGGGAGCAACCCTTCATCCGGGAGACCTATTGGGAGGTTCCTTGAGCTTCATTTCCACCATCCGGAATCAGGCCAAGCTTCAGCCATCTTCAGCAGCGCAGTCTCCTTCAGAAACTGCGTTATTTGGTAGGGCAATTGCAGTGGAGGGCTTAGTGCCCAAGTTTATGGGTTGGTTTTCCAGTGAGGGGAGCAACCCTTCATCCGGAGGATCCATTGGAGGAGTATCAGCCATTTTTATATCAGATCAGCCACCTCCTATCAGTTACCTAGTTGCAGTGCGTTATTCAGCCCTAGGGCTGCACCTTTCATTTTGTTTATTTCTAGAAACCCCTTCTGGGTTGTCTTGGAAAAGTGCTAGAAAACCTAGATCTCTGAACCCAACATTTTCTAAGCATTATATCAGCAATTCCTTGTGTTTTCAGTCTTACCCTGCAGTTATTCTCCATAGGACTGCGCAGTCATATGTTCTCTGACATTTTATGTAACAACAGCATTTCATGTTTCATGTACTGGGTCATTTAAGACTTGTTTTGCCTAGCTTGAGTGTCTTCTTCCTCAAGATCTTGTACTCATTTCTCTGCTATAATATGAAATAAAATGGCTCTATGATCTACTCCTATTGGGGTATTGATATTTTACTGCATTTTCCAATTTTATGTGCTATATCCCTGTTTTTCCTAATTTGGAATATTATATTTAGCTTCCACAATCATGCCAGTAGCCTTTCAAACAGGTGCATTATTTGCAATGATTTACACACAATAATCAACACCTACATCTTCAATAACTTTAATAAATAACTCACCCATATATTGTGCATCCTTGTATTGCACACAACAATCAACTCTTACATCTTTAATAACTTTAATAAACAACTCACCCATCTATTGTGCATCCTTGTATTGTCCAAGTGCATCCATTGATTTCAAGAAAACTAGAGCATTCAAGGAAGACACCATGAAGTTGATTATTGGGTGCCGTGTTGGATCTATCCACCCATCAGAAACAATGCTAACCCCAAATGTTGGCCATGTTGATTTAATAGGCTCAAGCATTTTGTCGACCTCTTTCTTTGCCTTCGTCAACAATGTGGTTCTAAGCTTCTCTGACCGAGGAGGCACATACCCTAATGGAGTCGCTTGAGTTAGTGCTCGACACATCTTAGTAAATAGAGGCGAGCGTGCAACATTGAAGGATATGAAGTTCTGATAGAAAAAAAGCAATGGTGAGATCAAGCTCTTCCCGCTTCTCTTGCTTGTGCATTTAACCAAGTGCAATTGTCTTTCTTTTTGCTGCTTGTCCCCCACTAGAACTCTCAAATGGGAACTTGTTGCTGCTTTTCCTCAAGAATGGAAGGAGGTCATCATTCTTGTTTTGTTTATTTTTTGCAGCCACATTTGCCACACCAACAAATGCCTCATTTTCCATTTCCTTCCTCTTTCCTAAAGACACCTGTGTACAAGTTGAAATTCCACAACTTGGTAAAGCCAACAAATGAGCTTTCACACGGTAATATGTGCTCATGAAATGATTGTGGCAATAACTTCATTTCCAAACAACATTTACTACTCCCTTCATCTTGCTGCCTGGCCCTGCCTCTCTTGTGACATATTTCCACAATGGATATTTGTGGTCTTGAGGTTGTTGTCTTCCCTCAACATTTGAAGTTGTTGTTGCAACCCCACTTCTAAAAGATGGAACACTTGCAGATCCTGATGAAATAGGAACTGGAGGGGCATCTCCAATGGGGACATTCTTCCGCTTCCTTTGCCCCTTCCTTGCTGCCCTTGATTGAGCCATGAATACTGTAAAAACATAAATAAAACATGCTCAAATTTGTAAAAGATATGCATATTCAAAATGAATGCAAAAAAATAGAGAGACAATGCACTTACCAGTTGCTTGAATCTCCT
Source organism: Pinus albicaulis (assembly GCA_034641835.2). NCBI lineage: Eukaryota > Viridiplantae > Streptophyta > Pinopsida > Pinales > Pinaceae > Pinus > Pinus albicaulis. The sequence goes on from CM076574.1 coordinate 1,223,932,296, forward strand.
TGAAAATGTTCCCTATCTCCTGTCCTCACTCACACCAAACTCAAAATGAAGAAAAAGAGGGCAAATTGGCCTTTTTAAATCGCCGAACGCCTTTGTTGGTTGTGTTCGGCGGATCGGGACATGATTGTGTCCGTACATGACATGATGTGTCTTGTACAGACACGATCCATCAAACACAAATCCGTGCAAATCGTGTCCCATTCATTGGATTTGAGACACGATAGCCCAATCCAACAAATCCGGTTTCTTAGTTAATACTTTTTAATTATTTTATTTTCCCAAGTTTAGACTTAGGGTCCCTTTAAAAATAATTAATTATTTTAATAAAACACACTCTGAGTGGAATTTTCACAAATGATTTCTGGGTTCTTTGGAATACATGTGTCTAAGCCTCCCTGCAAATTTTGAGACTTAGAGCACATCCGATGCTACCCAAATCAACACTCCCTCTTAGCGAGGAATGTGCTCTAGCAATACACCCTGTCGATTACTGCTCTGATTCTGCAACATCTCCCTCTGCATTGCTGATGTCTGACAATGCTGCCCACCAACACTGCGCTGCTGCATCCGTGTTGCTGACCCTGCATGCTGCTGCCAACTATCACTGCACTGCAACTGAAAAACATCCAATACTGAACTAAGTGTTCAGCATGATGCATCTCGGTACTGAAGATCTGACTACTGCTAGTCTCTGCACTGTCCCTTTGAAGCTTATGCGCTGCTTCTAGTGTGGAAAAAGTAACCAAAAATTCGCGATTAAGTCGACAAAATCCGATTATTTGGATTAGCCGATTTAATCTGTTGACTTTTTGCTGATTTTTTCCTAGTTGAAAAAGTCGGGATAAAATGGGGATTTTTTCCAAAAAATCGTGACTGAGGTAGGTTTTTTAATGATTTTTTAATTTTTTTTGAAAAAATCAGGATTTTTCCAAAAATGAATATTTTGTATTTTTTAAATTTTGCCGACTTTTCCAAAAAACTCTGGACTTTATCGAGTTTTTTTGTTGAGATTTGTGGATTGTTGGAGTAACTTCAGATGTTCTCTCCCTCCCAAAATTTGTGGAGGGACTAGAGTACATGAGATCTCCAAGACCTAGAAAGGGATTTGAGAAATTCCATCCAATTTGGGAGAAAATTAATTAATTAATATTTTTAATTAAGGACCGTAAGTCTAACTTGGGAAAATTAAAATATTGAAGGTAATTAATTTAAACATGTGATGAAAATGACTTAGATCACACAGATTAAGCTTTCTTTTAATCTTAGCCATCAAATCAAGATTAGATCATGGTCCTTGGTTTCCCATAAGGGAGAGGCTTGGAGTCAGTTGGAGAACATACACACGGAGGCAGAGCACTGAGACTAAGTTGGAATTCTAGGGTGTGGTTTGTTAAGAATTTCTAGAAGTGTTTCAGCTGTAGCGAGGGGTAGTATTGGCTAAGGGGATGATATGATCCCAGAGCCAAGAGTCAGCAAGAGGCAGAGAAGCAGCAACCAGGAGTAGCGCAAAGAAGCAGAAGCTACGCAGCAGCTGCGCAGCGTAGAGGATTTCAGGCGCTACGCAAGCCTAGAAAGGGCAACGTAGAGGCAACAGGAGGCCATCCACGCTTACGCAGGGCTAGCCAGGGCAGCGTAAAGACTGCGTCACCCAGTCTGGGGTTACGCAACACTCTCATGAGCAGCGCATGGGCATCAGCAGGTCAGCAAGGCTAACGCAGGTAACTTTAGAGCAGTGTTGGGGTTTCTAGAGGCAGAAAGGGTCTAAGTTCTGTAAATCATGTTTGAGGGTGTGAATCGATCCAGTTTTCAGTCTCCGGAACAACTATTGCTACAGATTTTATATATCTCTGTTGAGTGAACCAATAAGGTACCTAGATTTGTTGTACTTAGATTCTACATAATAATATAAACCCTCCAGCAACCAGAACACCGGTTTTCCCGCATTGGGTTTTTCCGTGGACAGTTGTCCAGAAAATCTTGTCTCTCACTTTGTCTGTGTGCATGTATTTAGTTTCAGATTTGTATCAGTGAGTACTGTTAATGTGTTTACTTCGATGTTCATACTGAATTTTCAGATTAATGACTTGTTTAAGTAGGAGAAGTATAACTAGATTTAACAGTAGGGTTTCTGCATAAGTAATATTCAGAAATTTTCACATGGTATCAGAGTGATTCCAAATCTATCTAAATCATCAACAAGAAGACTGAAGAATCTTTGCAGCAGTAAGCAGCAGAGAAATTAGCAGCAGCAGCAGAAAGCCGGACCAGAGAGGACAGCGCAACAGAAGAGGGAAGCAGAGCCACGCAGAGACTAGAGTGATGCAGTCCCCACATAGTCTCCACGCAGGCCCACGTACTTACTGCGCAGAGACAACGCTGGGACTGTTTTCTTACACAGAGGCCAACTAAGATGACGAAGTCTTGAGGCTATGGCTGATTCAGAGTGTCGGAAGCAGTGCTGCAGAGCTTTAGTAGTTGCTGGTGGGGTTAAATTTCTGAAGATTCAAAATTTAGCCTAAGCACTAGTTGACAAAGAGCGGGAGGAGAAGAACTTCTCAGAGGATTTCCAGCCAAAGAAATCTGCAGATCGATCAAAGGATCAAAGAGCGCTGATTCGTTGTGTTTGGCAGATTTCCAAGGAGGAAATTAGTTGTCAGAGGGAGCAGAGGGTGCCTTTTCGCCAATGACACTAGATTCGAGATTCAGTTGAGAAGCAGGGAGAGGAAGAATCTATTCCGACGGAGCAGATCTGAGCAAATGGCACCTCACGGACTACGTGATTAGGATAGGTTAGACGATCTGTCTAACTTTGCAGTCTGGAAGGCCAGAATCCTGGTGGTCATGGAGACATACGGTCTGAGGGAGCATGTAGAAAAAGCCTGGCCATGCCAATCGATACTCTTCTCCTAGCAAAGCATAATGAAACAGCAGCACATGCCAAGCGCTTCATCACGGACGGGGTTAAGGATCATGTTGTACCACATATAGCTGATAAGAAGACGATTAATGAGATGTGGAAAGTCTTAACTGCCTTATATGAGGGTAGATCTGTCTAGAGGAGAATGCTTCTGGAGAACCAGATGCGGTTATTCATGATGGCCAAGGGAGAAGAAATTGAGCCCTTCCTTTTCAGACTGCAGGTGATCAGGGATCAGTTGACTGCCATGGGAGTGAAAGTGGAGGATGATGTAATGGTGAGGACTACACTCAATGGGGTCACAGAGGACTGGGAAAATTTTGTCCAAAGTATCTTGGGCAAAGAAGACCTTCCCAACTGGGACAGTATGTGGGCGATCCTCCTTCAAGAAGAACTTCGTCGATTCACCAAGAGGCAGCATAGCACCAGATCCAGTAAGGTGAAGAAGGAAGAGGAAGAAGATGCAGCCTTGGCATTAAAGAGGCAGCAAGGGAGGAAGAAGCATGATTTATCCAAGATCAAGTGTTTCCAGTGTGGCAAACTAGGACATTTCACTAGCAATGGTCCTCAGAATAAGAAGGACAAGGAAGCTTCTACCTCCAAAGCTATTGTGGCGGACGATAGCTCCGAAGATGACGTAGCCATGAGCACTCATGAACCAAGAAAGTGGGGCGACATGGATCTGTAGAGCAGCTACAGAGTGGTGGCGGGATTGTTGAGTAGCTCAACTTTTGGATTACATCCGTGCTACGGGAGCCTTAATATAGTAGCGGGACAAGTGGAGCAGTTGGAGCAGAGAATCACAGAAGGAGCAGAGGCAGACCTAGATGTTGAGAGGGAGTAGCGCAGTGCAGATGCAGCAACAGCGTGGCAGCGCAGCGCAGAGGAGGCTGATGTGACTTCAACAGCCTATGGAGCTTCAATGATGAGGATGCAACCCAACTGATTTGTCTATCAAAGATTGGGCAAGAGTTTTAGTTGCTTCTCTTAGCAATTGAAGTTGCAGTGTGGCAATTGGCAGCATGATGCACCAGATTGAGCAGGAGTTGCAGTACGGATGTAGCAGTGGTGGCGGCAGCATCATGGGCAGCAGTGTGGGAGAGCAGCAGCAGCGCAGTGATGAAGGGCAACAAACCAAGCATCAGCATTGTGACCCACACCAGAGATTAGTACAAAGCTTCGGGGTGAAGTAGTGTTGTCCTAGAGCACTTTTCTCGCTAAGAGGGAGTGTTGATATTTGTGGATTGTTGCGGTAGCTTTGGATGTGCTCTAGCTCCCAAAATTTGTGGAGGGACTAGAGTACATGAGATCTCCAAGACTCAGAAAGCATTTTAAAAAATTCCATCTAGTTTGGGAGAAAATTAATTAATGAATATTTTTAATTAAGGACCTTAAGTCTAACTTAGGAAATTTAAAATATTAAAGGTAATTAATTTAAACATGTGATGGAAATGACTTAAATCACACGGATCAAGCTTTCTTTTAATTGTATCCATCGAATCAAGATTAGATCATGGTCGTTGGGTTCTCAACGAGAAAAGTATAAAGGAAAGGCTTGGGGTCAGTTGGAGAACACACACACGGAGGCAAAGCACTGAGACTAAGCTAGAATTCTAGGGCATGATTTGCTAAGAATTTCCAAAAGTGTTTCAGCTGGAGCGAGGGGTAGTATTGGCTAAGGGGATGATTTGATCCTAGAGCCAAGAGTCAGCAAGAGGCAGAGAAGTAGCAACCAAGAGTAGCGCGGAGAAGCAGACACTACACAGTAGCTATGCAGTATTTCTGCAGCGCAGAGGGTTTCAGCCACTACGCAGGTGCTACGCAGGCCCAGAAAGGGCAGCGCAGAGGCAGCAGGAGGCCATCCAAGCTTACGCAAGGACAACCAGGGCAGCGTAAGGACTGCGTTACCTAGTCTGGGGTTACGCAACCCTCTCCTGAGCAGTGCAGAGGCATCCGAAGGTCAGCATGGCTAATGCAAGCAACTTCAGAGCAACGTTGGGGTTTCTAGAGGCAGAAAGGAGTTGAGTTCTATAAATCCCATTTGAGGATGTGAATCAGTCCATTTTTCAGTGTTCGGAACAAGAGGTATTGCTGCAGATTTTATATTTCTCTGTCGGGTGAACCAATAAGGTGCCCAAATTTGTTGTACTTAGATTCTACATAATAATATAAACCCTCCTGCAGCCAGAAGACCGGTTTTCCCGCATTGGGTTTTTCCGGGGACAGTTGTCCAGAAAATCTTGTGTGTCACTTTGTCTGTGTGCATGTATTTGTAGAAATTTCTGAATCTTAATTCTTATGCAGAAATTATTTCTGTTAATCCGATTAAGCTTCTCCTACTTATACAAGTCATCGACTGAATAAATGCAAGTTAACATCAAAGCAAAACACATAACAGATCTCTACCAATTCAGATCTAGAATAAGCACATGCACACATAGACAAAGTGACAGTTATTTCTGGACACACTGTCCCCGGAAAAACCCAATGTGGGAAAACTGGTCTCTGGCTGCTGGAGGGCTCTATTATTAAGAATATTTCTGAATACACAACTCTGGGTTCCAGATCTGGAAAACCATACAGAGAAAACTCTAGATCTACAGTACCTGGTTGATCTAAGACCAACAATACTGACTGATCCACACCCTCAAACAAGATTTACAGAACTCAGCCATATCTAGGACTAGAAACCGGATCTTACAGAAAGACCTTTGCGTCGACCTAGAAACCTCCCGAATGCTCGTGCTTTGTCAGGGGAAGGACTGCGTTGCCCAGAACTAGGTGACGGAGTGCGTCTTGTTGCCCCTAAGGGTCTCTGCATAACCTGCGAAGGGTTTCCGGGAATCACGCGCCAGCATGCTGTACACTGTCTATTTGTGTTGTCCGTCACCGCCTCACTGGCTGACTAGCCTTCCTCTTGTGTTGTCTTTCTTGATCTCTTCTACGCTTCTTGTGTATTCTAGACCCGTGGATTAGATCATCCCTTGGTCTAAATTCCTCTCTGCATATTGAAACACTTGAGAATTCTTGTGGCAACCTGAGTCTGGAAACCAGCTTGGTCACTGCTGCCTCTTGTGTATCTTAAAATATCAAGCCTTTCCTTTATACTTTTCTCGTTGACAAATCAACGGCCAAGATTAAATCTTTAGTCAATGGCTAAGATTAAAAGAAAGCTTGATCCATGTGACTTAAAACAATTTCATCACATGTTTAATTAAATTCACTTTAATTATTTTATTTTCCTAAGTTTTTACTTAGGAAATACATTAAAATAATTAATTAATTTAATATCTCCTAAACCAGATGAAATTTCCCAAATCCATTTCTGGGTCTTATAGATCAGGTGAACTCTAGTCGTTCCTCAAAATTTGGGACCTAGAGCACAACTGCTACTACTCCAAATACACAAAATCTCAACACTCCCTCTTAGCATCAAATACATCACACTTATGCATTACATGATTTTGGGCACTGGTTCTGTGCTGTTGAAGCTTGGCCTCCTGCCACTCAACTCTGCACTGCTGCTGCCATTATGTACTGTTGCCCATGACTCCGCCACTGCCACTGCAACCACTGTACTGCAGCTCCTTCTCAATATGTTGCATCTGTGTTGCTTATAGCACTGCCACTACTGATCTGCTGCACTGCAACTTCAGTTGTTGAGAGAAACAATTGAATCTCCTGCCCAATCTTTGATAGACAAGTCATATGGGCTGCATCCTCATCACTGAAGCTCCATAGGCTACAAATCTATGTTGGCATCTAAAGAACGATGCACAGCTACAACTCTGTCTACGTAATCGGACTCCCTCTGCACTATTGAAGTCACATCAGCTGCTTGTGCTGAAATCTATCACGCTGCTGCTGCATTGCGTTGTCCCTCTAAATCTCTCTGCGCTGCTGTAGCTCTGCACTGCGATGCTGAAGTCACATCAGCCTCTACGTTGCTACTTCTTCTACGCTGCTGCTACTATGCTCTGCGCTGCTCCTCCCAGCCTCCAGATCTGCCTCTGCTTATGCCTCATCTGTGATCTATGCACCCACTACTCCACTTGTCCTGCTACTGTCTTAAGGCTGTAGTAGCTCGCTTGTGATCCAAGAGATGAGCTTCTCAAGGATCCTGCCTCACTTCCATGTAGCTCCTCTACATGTCCATGTCACCCCACCTTCGTGGTTCATGGGCACTCATGGCTACATCATCTCCGGATCCATCATCTGCCACAGCTGCCTTGGAAGAAGATGCTTCCTTGTCCTTCTTCTTTTCTGAACAATGGTTGGCAAAATGTCCCATTTCACCACACTGGAAGCACTTGATCTTTGAAAGATCCTTCTTCTTCTTCGGTTGCTTCTTTGCCAAGGCTGCATCTTCCTCCTCTTCCTTCTTAGCATTTCTCAACGCAAGGTTGTGTTGTTTCTTGGTGAACCTTTGTAGTTTTTCTAGCCGCAGGATGGACCACAAGCTGTCGCAATCTGGGAGGTCCACTTTGCCCAAGATACTTTGGACAAAGGTTTCCCACTCATCCATGACTGCATTGAGGGCAGTCCTGACTATCACTGCATTATCTACAGTTGCACCTGTTGCAGTCAGTTGATCCCTGATTGACTGCAATCTGAAGAGGAAATGCTCGATGTCTTCTTCCTTGGTCATCATGAATGACCTCATTTGGGCCTCCAACAACATCTTTCTTTTCACTGATTTTCCCTCATATAGGGAAGGCAAGGCCTTCCACATGTCATTAGCTGTCCTCTTCTCAGCTATGTGTGGCACAATATGATTCTTGATACTGTCCATTATTAGCCGCTTAGCATGCCCAGTAGCTTCTCTATGCTTCCATAGGAGATCCGCATCTGTCGGCGTGGTCAGGGTCTGCTCTGCATGATCTCTTAGACCATATGCCTCTAGGACAATTAGGATCCTAGCTTTCCATACCAAAAATTTTGAAAGGCCCTCTAGCCTATCCTGATCACGCAGTCCATGATGAACCATCTGCTCAGAATGTGTCGAAGCTCCTCTTCTCTATGCTAGAGATCTTGGATCTAGGGTCCTTTTCGAACTGGGAACCCTCTGCTCCCTCTGACACTTGATTTCCCTCCTTGGAAATCTACCAAATCAACTATGATTCAGCTTCTTCTTTGATCCTCTGACCAAACTGCAAGTTTCCTTTGGCAAGAAACTCTCTAAGAGGCTGATCTCTTCCCAAACTTTGTCACTTGTGCTAAGGCTAAAAATATGAAAACTTCAGAAGTTAACCCCACCAGCTCTTCTGAATTTTTGCAACTTTTCTGCAGATTTTTCTGGATCTGACAGATTCAAATCTGAATCACACCAGTTGGCTTCAGACCTAACCAACGCTGTTTATGAGCTGCCTCTGCGCAGTAATTGTGTGGGCTTGCTAGGACATAGCGCTGGACAACATCACCCTTCCCTCTACGTGAATCTCCTCCTTAAAACTGCGCTGCCCCTTCAGATCTACTTTTATGCTGCCTTTCTAGTTGCTTTCTGCAACTAGATCCTTCAGATGCTTCAGCTGGTGACCCTTCTAGATCTGCAATTCCTCTGATACCATATAGAAATTTCTGAATCTTAATTCTTATGCAGAAATTATTTCTGTTAATCCGGTTAAGCTACTCCTACTTATACAAGTTATCAACTAAATAAATTCAAGTTAACATCAAAGCAAAACACATAACATATTTCTACCAATTCAGATCTAGAATAAGCACATGCACACATAGACAAAAATTAAGCACGATTATTTGGGACAAGCTAATATAAGAAAGCAGTAACAGGAAAAGCCCAGGTCTGCGGGCACAACGGGGGCTCTGTTATTAAGAATATTTACGGTACAACTGCCGGGTTCCGGACCTGGAAAGCCTACGGAGAAAAGGCTCTAGATACGCCAGCACACAGCTGATCTAAGACCAAAAATATTGACTGATCCACACCCTCAAACGGGATTTACAGAACTTAGCCAGATCTAGGCCTAGAAACCCCAGATCTGCCCCTAAAAGACACTGCGTCAGCCTCTAAAGACCTCCAAATGCTCAACGTTGTCACTGGAAGGGACTGCGTTACCCCAGACTAGGTGACGCAGTCTCTACGCTGCCCCTAAGGGTCTCTACGTAACCCCTGAAGGGCTTCCTGAAAATCACGTTGTCCTTGTTCTTTTCTGCGCCTTCTCTCTTGTTGTCTTTCTTCGAAATCTCTTCTCTGCCATTTGTGTATTCTGTTCTGAGATCCATCTCCTTGATCTAAATTCCTCTCTTATAGCTGGAAACACTTGAGAATTCAACGCTGCAACCTGAATCTAGAAACGACTTTGCGATGCTTTGCTCACATATCTTACAAATGACCCCAAGCCTTTCCTTTATACTTTTCTCGTTGACAAATCAACGACCAAGATTAAATTTTTAATCAATGGCTAAGATTAAAAGAAAGCTTTATCTGTGTGACTTAAGACAATTTCATCACATGTTTAATTAAATTCACTTTAATTATTTTATTTTCCTAAGTTTTAACTTAGTAAATACGTTAAAATAATTAATTAATTTAATATCTCCTAAACCAGATGAAATTTCTCAAATCCATTTCTGGGTCTTGTAGATCATGTGAACTCTATTCCTTCCTCAAAATTTGGGACCTAGAGCACAACTGATGCTATCCGAAATACACAAAATCTCAACAATATTCAGTTTTAGATCTGTATCTGTGAGTACTGTTAATGTGTTTCTTTGGATGTTAATACTGAATTTTTAGATTAATAACTTGTTTAAGTAGCAGAAGTATAACCAGATTTAATAGTAGGGTTTCTGCATAAGTAATATTCAGAAATTTTCACATTTTTCAACTTTTGGACCCTTGCCGATTTAATTCCGACTTCGACTTTTCCCACATTGGCTACTGTTGACTTTTGCATTGTGTCTTCCTGCACTGATGTCATTTCTTCTCTGCACTGCTCAAACTCTAGTGCTCTCTAACCACTGCACTGTCATTTCTGCACTCCTCTGCACCAATTGGCACTCGTCCATCCTGCTACATCTGATTTCAGCTCCCATAGCATGATAATGATCAGAGGGGTGGATTCCTCCAGGATCATGCTTCTCATCTTTGTCTCTCTTCTTGAGAGGACAATGTGTAGTATAAAGGAAAGGCTTGGGGTTAATTGGAGAACACACACACGGAGGCAGAGCACTGAGACTAAGCTAGAATTCTAGGGCGTGGTTTGCTAAGAATTTCCAGAAGTGTTTCAGCTACAGCGAGGGGTAGTATTGGCTAAGGGGATGATGATCTGATCCCAGAGCCAAGAGTTAGCAAGAGGCAGAGAACCAGCAACCAGGAACAATGCAAAGAAGTAGAGGCTACGCAACGTAGAGGGTTTCAGGTGCTATGCAAGCCCAGAAAGGGCAGCACAGAGGCAGTAGGAGGCCATCCAGGCTTACGTAGGGCCAGCCAAGGCAGCGTAAAGACTACGTCACCCCGTCCGGGGTTACGCAACCCTCTCATGAGCAGCGTAGGGGCATCAGCAGGTCAGCAGGGCTAACGCAACTAACTTCAGAGCAACGCTGGGGTTTCTAGAGGCAGAAAGGGGCTGAGTTCAGTAAATCACGTTTGAGGGTGTGAATCAGTCCGAAACAACAACTATTGCTAATGATTTTATATTTCTCTATCGAGTGAACCAGTAAGGTGCCCAGATTTGTTGTACTTAGACTCTACATAATAATATAAACCCTCCAGCATAGCCAGAACACTGATTTTTCCGCATTGAGTTTTTTCGTGGACAGTTGTCCAGAAAATATTGTGTGTCACTTTGTCTGTGTGCATGTATTTATTTTTAGATCTGTATCAGTGAGTACTGTTAATTTGTTTACTTCGATGTTAATACTAAATTTTCAGATTAATAACATGTTTAAGTAGGAGAAGTATAACCAGATTTAATAGTAGGGTTTCTGCTTAAGTAATATTCAGAAATTTTCACATGGTATCAGAGCAATTGCAGATCTAGCTAAATCATCAACAAGAAGACTTAAGAATCTTTGCAGCAGGAAGCAGTAGAGAAAGCAGCAGCAGCTGCAGAAAGGTTGACCAAAGGGGACAGTGCAACAGAAGAGGGAAGCAGAGCCACGCAGAGACCAGAGTGACGCAGTTCCCATGTAGTCTCCATGCAGGCCCACGTACTTACTGCGCAGAGATAACGCTGGGACTGTTTGCTCACGTAGAGGCCAGCCAGGGTGACATAGTCTCGAGGTTGTGGCTGATTCGGAGTGCCGGAAGCAGTGTTGTAGAGCTTCAGTAATCGCTGGTGGGGTTAAATTTCTGAAGATTCAGAATTTAGCCTAAGCACTAGTTGACAAAGAGTGGGAGGATAACAACTTCTCAGAGGTTTTCCAACCAAAGAAATCTGTAGATCGATCAGAGGATCGAAGAGAGCTGGTTCTTTGTGTTTGGCAGATTTCCAAGGAGGAAATTAGTTGTCAGAGGGAGCAGGGGGTGCATTTTCGCCAATGACCCTAGATCGGAGCTTCAGTTGAGAAGCAAGGAGAGGAAGAATCTATTTCGACAGAGCAGATCTAAGCAAATGGAACCTCATGGACTACATGATCAGGATAGGTTAGAGGGTTTGTCTAACTTTGCAATCTATCTAACTAGCGAAGCATAATGAAGCAGAGGCACATGCCAAGCGCTTCATCATGGACGGGGTTAAGGATCATGTTGTACCACATATAGCCGATAAGAAGACAGCTAATGAGATGTGGAAAGCCTTAACCGCCCTATATGAGGGTATATCTCTCCAGAGGAGAATGCTTCTGGAGAACCAGATGCGGTTATTCATGATGGCCAAGGGAGAAGAAATTGAGCCCTTCCTTTTTAGACTACAGGCGATCAGGGATCAGTCGACTACCATGGGAGTGAAAGTGGAGGATGATGTAATGGTGAGGACTGCACTCAATGCGGTCACAGAGGACTCGGAAACTTTTGTCCAAAGTATCTTGGGCAGAGCAGACCTTCCCAATTGGGACAGTATGTGGGCGATCCTCCTTCAAGAAGAACTCCGTCGATTCACCAAGAGGCAGCATAGCACTAGATCCAGTAATGTGAAGAAGGAAGAAGAAGAAGATGCAGCCTTGGCATCAATGAGGCAGCAAGGGAGAAAGCGTGATCTATCCAATATCAAGTGTTTCCAGTGCAACGAACTAGGCCATTTCGCCACCAATTGTCCTCAGAAGAAAAAGGACAAGGAAGCTTCTACCTCCAAAGCTGTTGTGGTAGACGATGGCTCCGAAGATGACGTAGCCATGAGCTCTCATGAACCAAGAAAGTGGTGCGACATGGATCTGTAGAGCAGCTACAGAGTGGTGGCGGGATCCTTGAGTAGCTCAGCTCTTGGATCACATCTGTGCTATAGGAGCCTTAAGATAGTAGCAGGACAAGTGGAGCAGTTGGTGCAAAGAATCACAGAAGGAGCAGAGGCAGAGCTAGATGCTGAGAGGAAGCAGCGCAGCGCAGAGGAGGCCCATGTGACTTCAGGAGTGCAATGCAGGCTGGCTGACGCAGAACAGAGTTGCAGCAGCACATTGGCTTCAGGAGGACAGCGCAGAGCAACAACCTATGGAGCTTCAGTGATGAGGATGCAACCCAACTGACTTGTCTGTCAAAGATTGGGCAGGAGTTTCAGTTGCTTCTCTTAGCAACTGAAGTTGCAGTGTAGCAGTTGGCTTCACGATGTAGAAGATTTAGAGGGAGTTGCAGTACAGATGTAGCAGTGGCGGTGGTAGCATCATGGGCAGCAGTATGAGAGAGCAGCAACAGCACAGTGATGAAGGGAAACAAGCCAAGCATCAGCGCAGAGACCCACACCAAAGATCAGTACAGATCTTTGTTGATTTATGGTAGCATCAGATGTGCTCTAGCCTTGTAACTTTGTATATAGACCAAGACACATGTATTCCATAATACCCAGAAATGGTTTTGGAAAATTCCACTTAGAGATGGTTTAATTAAATTAATTAATCGTATTTTAATGTTTTCCTAAGTCTAAACTTAGGGAAACTGATTAATTAAAGGGTATTAATTAAACTAAGTGTGAATATTCTAGATAAAGTCATGGATCACCTCCAAGTTAATCTTAGCCCTTGATTGTGTTTTAATCCTGGCCGTTGAAGGGTCAATGGAAGAATATGATGATGGTGAGGGGCCTATGAAAAACACATTGAGAAGATTGAGCATTTGGCATTTTCGAGCTTGTGAGAGAGACACAACTTTTCGATCAAGATCGAATCACTAGGGCAGGGTTTGCTAAGTGATTTCGATTCAGTGATCAGTTCCAGAGAGGGGCAGAGGCAGTAACTGGTCAGGAGGACCAGGAGTACATTTCAGAGAGAGGTAGCAGTGACGCAGAGAGACACAGCGCAGTCACTTGGAGGGGTGACGCAATTCCTGAAGGAAATCACGCAGAAATGACACAATGTCTCTTTGATTAAGTCCGGAGATAACTGGAAGCTGGGGTTTCTGAGCCAGGAGGGCCAAAACCCAGTTTCAGATCAGCCCAGATCAGTTGTTGAGCAGAGGTGACATAGTTCCAGAGCTTGCCCACACAGGCTTACGCAGTTCCAGCGTAGGCATCACATAGAGGCAGAGAAGGGCTTCACCAGCGCTGTCCAGATCAACCGGGGATTTGCAGAGTGAAGTATACCTCACATTTTCACCTGTTGTCTATATTTCTCATTTTCACCCTAGTTGTACTCAAGATTCTGTTGCTAAATAATACAAAACCCTTAGATCTGCTGCACCAGTTTTCCCGAGTTGGGTTTTCCCGGGGACTTAGTCCAAAGATAATTGTGTCAAATGTGGATGTTTTTCATTGTATTTTGTTTAGTTTGTTTCAGCTCTTAGATTTAGTTCGCAACATTATTTGTGTAAAATGCTTCAGTAATTACTTCTATAGTTCACTGTAATGAAATAATTATGAAAAATAATAGGAGAAGTAATTCAGATTTGTTGCGGTAGGACTCCAGATCTAGGAATTTTCACATGGTATCAGAGCTTATTCAAGATAAAGTGCAGAAGAAACAAGAGAGAACCAGGATATCAGCGCAAAGAACCAACAGATCAGCACTGAAGAGACCGGGATCTACGTAAGCAGCAGCAGACTCTCCCAGAAATTACGCTGTCTAGGAGAAGCAAGATCCTCAAGCCGGAGCTGCCAAGATTGAGGCAGAAGCAGATTGTGCTATGTTAGCTCATATTTCGAAATGAGAGAAGTGGGATGACTTGGAGTTGTAGATCTAGAATCTACAGGTGGCAGGATCCTTGAGTATTTCCAGACTCTTGGATCACATGTGAGCTACGACAGCCTAAAGACAGTAGCAAGATGGACAGTTGCAGTGGAAGATGAGAAGACAGTGCAGTGGCTAGCAGTACTAGAGCCTGATCAGTGCAAAGATTGAGCAGCAGCAACGTAGTGCAGTATAGTTCTCACGCAGTGCAGAGAAGCAACAACGCAATATTTTCAGAGAGCTAGTGCAAAAGTTAGCAGCAGCTAGTCTTATTTTTCAGATGCAGTTTTACTTGTCCAATTTCGGATGTTCTTCTGTTGCAATTAGCAGCAGTGCAGCAGCAGCAGTTATTGAGCAGTAGCAGCAGCAGATGAGCAACTATTACAGACCTTCCGCCCCAAGATTGCTTGCCCTCAAGCAATCCAAATATGTGGGCCACCCTGTTGGCCCGCTGCAACTGAGACCCAATGCCCGGATCCCATACAAACCCATGGGTGCTGCTATGCACCTGCGTCAAGCCACTCATAATAGATCCCTCAATGCCGGGATCCCAAACTGATCTCTCACTGTACCAGTCAACAAACAATCCTCCCAGACCCCAATGCCACCATGGTCAATCATCGCCCAAGTCCCACGGCTCGGACTGCGCATTGCCTCTGGCTATAGATGATGCCCCATGAAGTGAAGTCTGCCAACAAGCATCAATGCTCCCTGGCTCCTGTTGTGCTGTACCTCTAACTATATAAGTTGCCCCACCAACTGCGTACCAACTCATCACCTCTCTCCAATCCAAGTCCTGACTCAATCCCACGTTGATCCTGCTCTCTTGAAATCAGGACGGAGTGCTGAAGAAACGACGACCTGTGCCCCACTGCCAGCTGGAATCTGTAACATCTGCTATGTCTAAGGGCCCCTGCTCTACTGTGCTCCCAACGAAGAAAATCGTACCATCAAGAGGGTACTAGCTCATGATCTCCCACCAATCTATCTTGGGAGAAGAATCCAATGTAGTGTCAACTGCATACGAAATATGCCTAGAGAACTATCACCAGCTCATAATCAACTCACGCTGCTCTGTCCCGTCTACCAACGAAAGCTGCCTGTAGAAGAAATCCCCTCTCTCTATAATGGGCCAAAGTGGGTAAGATATGCTGCAAGCCCCATCTATGTACTCCTCGAGAGTGCTACTCCCTAAGGGTACCGCAGCTCTGCTAACTGTATGTGCACCTACTTGCACCTCATCAATGTGTCGGCCCACAAATGGATGCTCCACCATTTCCAACAGCTCCTCCCACTTCTGATCAGGAATGTCATGCTCCTGATGTCTACTAGCCCCCTGCAGAGCCATCCCATCAATCTCCAACACCTCCAAAGGATATGGATTTGCAACTGCTGTCACCGTACTCGATGTCTGTGCATCTGACTGCTCCACCTCAATGGCTGACCCCAAGGTTAGCCGCATATCCATCATAGACTCAATGTGAGCGCCCATATGGCTCTCCCCCAAAGGAATATCATGCCTGATGTGCATAGTATCCTCCTCTGCTGACTCAGGCTCCATCATATGCTGCTCTGCTGAATCGTCACAAGTGACTCATCACCCAAAGTATCTCTCGTAGAGTCCTCGACTACTCACCCTGCACACTGGAACACAGCTCTGGTCTACTGTCATCATCTCTGCATGACTGCTCTCGCTCCCCAGAAGCGTCCTCAACTGATCCCATTGACTCATTTGAAGAAGAGTCCTCACCCTGGCATACAGAAGGAATGCCCTCCTGTTCTACCTCCGCCACATCATCTGCATCACTCGAGCATGAGTGATCAGGCCCCCAAGGTTCTTTGTAGATGAAGCAAAGTCCCTTCCTCAGCTCATTTCTGCTGCCAGATCCACCAAACTGGAGCAGCTCCTCCTTGGTCAACTGTCTCCTTGGTCAACTGTCTCCTGAATAGCCCAATATTCTGCTCAACCAGCGATTGGGCTAGCTCATAAGCAGCAGGTGAGACCAACTGCTCTCTCCTCCAAATGCTCAACAACTGGGTCTGCAACTCTCGGCCAATGGTCTCATGGTCTCTCATACATGACGACAAGATGGACTGCATATGTGCTATGACGGTGTCAGGATGTTGTCTCCTAATGCTGAAGAAGCATTGGAACATCTGCAGAATCAAGTCATCACACTCAAGATCAAACATGATGACATTCGTCTCGAATGTGGCCATACTCCATAAAATCTCAAGCTTTTTCGCGAAGGTAGAGCCTGCGCTGTTGTCCAAATCCTGAAAAGTCTCTACTATTAACCTCATAATCCTCCTCATAAAATCATCACTATATGGAGCTATAGGTGCAGTCAACTTCATGATGTTACTGAGGCATAATGCAACTGGAAGTTTGACCCCCTCACACGGTTCCTCCAAGATTTTGGGTTGTATAAGAGCAAGCATAGCAGGTTTTAGAGCCCAAATCAGTTTCTGCCCTTCTTCTTGGCTTACTTTGGACAGAAGTTCATTAAGCTCATCTAGTTTGGACAAAACTCTCCATGTCATCTTCATCTGTTTCAAATCTATCCCAAGTGCAAAAATTCTGTGACCAATCCCCAATTCTTCCTGCAAACCTTTTGGCTATCCTTTTTGAAGGATGGTACAAATCCCTCTTGAAAGAGGTCTGCTGTTCTGCTTAGTTTCTGGGTGTGTGTCATGGTTAATTTCTGTGTTCAATCTTCTCAAGCTATTTAGGAATCCCTCCATGGTTCAACCAATGATGTGGTCACTGTTTTTCTGAGTCATTATAGTGGTGTAGGTGTAGTTTTTGTCAACCAGTTCAAATACATAATGCTGTAGTTGTAATTCATTGAATTTTGGGGTTAAGTGATTACACAACGCTAAGGAGGCACTGTTAGAGCCACATAATTAAGAAGAGTATACTCCACTGATAAATTTTGTTCAGCCCCAAATAGCCAAGTTCTTCATTAACACACTATTTCAGAAATCACACTGGCTTTTCTAGAGAACCACAATTATAACATTGTATTGTTCAGAGTAAATAAAAACTCACGGAATAGAAGAACCTGGTTTATACGTTGCCCAAGGAGAATGAAGGTCACAATCTGTCTCAGAAACAGAAAACCACACGCAATGATACAAGTCAGTCACAGGTGGGAACTTAGCTTTCCTCCATTACTTCCTTCTCCTCACGGATAAGCAGGGTCAGCTGGGTGGGAAACAAACCCTTTCTTCAGCGTGTACTCAATGGATAAATGGTAGAATCTTTCAACCACTTCTGGTATGCAACTTGACCATCTTTGCAGAAATTATACAACCCACAAATGACCGATATACCAGCCCCTTTTAAATCTGCTACAGAACTCAGAATTTCTGCCCTTGGACTGATGGGGAAAGTGTAACTCACGAGCTCAAGGTCTCTGTAGTGTACCCAACTGATTTTATACAGCTATATAAAAGAAATCTTTTGCTGAGGAGTCACTCCGAACAGTTAGTGTGTCAAAACTAACAACCAAACTTCTCTTTGAAGAATTTATGCAAACAATTTGCAGACATCCATCTCATTAAACATTTCACAAACAATTCAAGCCACTTGCCTAGAGAACAATCTTGGAGAGAAAAATGGCAGTTTGATAAAGGATTACGGTGCACATAGAATTGAGGAACCTAGTATATGCCTCAGCAATACAGTTTCCTGGGAATGAAGTTCCAGTACCTTTCAAGAGTTCCAACACTATGCATACCCAGGTTTCAATGCCCACAAACAACAATTAAAACCCTGACTTTCTGAGCAAATGACAATGTTCGGCTCCATAAATTCGTCCTCTGCCAGATCTGGAAGCTTTCCGTTGTGGATAAATGCCAAAATTCGGTTCATGTACCATGAATGGAATTCCGCTCTTACTGTTCTTAGAGAAGTCGGCTATGGTGGGTTGATATTTGGCTTTAAACATTAATTTCGTCTTGGTTTTGCACGGATTTGGCAATTGGACCACCGTCCATCTTCAAATGATAGCAAATATCATTACAGCCTCTGATGTTTAGACTGGCGGCTGGACTTCTAAGAAAATTTGTCCCAATGCAAATTCATTCCGATGAGAATTGCAGACCCCCAATTGACCGGATCTTCAACGCAAGAGAATCCTCAGTATTGCCAATTCTATCAGTCAATTTAAACAAATCTGAACCAAAATAATCTTCTGAATCAAAAATCAAGAAGACGTCATGACCTGGTCATAGGCCTTAGGCCTCAGCCCCTCTTTATGGTGCTTGCGTCAAAGGTTTGGGCAACGACCCACGTAATTCAAGCATGCATAATTCATCCACGCTTGGCTTAATAAAAATGGCTCACTCTATAGTTTTTAAATGTTGCCCTCAGCCAAATTCTTAACGTTTTTAAAAATGTAAGGCGTTGACACCTTTCTTCGATAACCTGCAATTTAAACTCTCAATCTTTTTTTGAATTTGATCTATATTCCCCTAAAAATAGATTTCTTCCGGCACCTCCGAAATAAACCCTCGAAACTAAAACCCCGCAGGCTGAGCCAAGACAAGGCTCTGATACCACTGTAATATCCCAAATGGGATATTTCAACTAATATTGCAGAAAATAACTTAATGCCGTAAAATCAACATTTTCTTAACAAAAGGTTGCCATGTAAAAATAAAAACATATAGAGCATCGCAATCCATTACACATTAAATAGGAAGAATCTCAACATTTTATTATAAATGGTAAACTGAAGTTACATTCAAATCTGACCCAAAATGGCTGAGATGGAAAACTGGCCACTAAGATGAACCGCTGCACTGCGCTGGCCTCCAAAACCAAACTGTTGCACTCTCCCTCCGACAACAGCTGTCACTGAACCCACTGAAGAGAATGAAGCACAAGTTGAAGATTTGAATGATCCTCACACCAATCTCTGAAGCTCTGCGAAACTTTTGAATGAAGTCCCCTCAAGAGAGTTGGGTTTTCATCCAACACTCACAAATCACCCAAGGGTTTTCGTCCCGGGGCTACCAATGGAGTAGAGAACCACGTCTCAAACCTCTCACACAAGAAAATGAAATGATCCAAAGATATCTCTCAATGGCCTCCTCCCTTTCTTTTATAGATCTCTTGGAGCCTTCTAGAGCATTATTTTATTATTATTTTATTCATGGAGCACTTTTCCTTCTTATTAAAATATTCCCTTTTAATGCAGAAAAGGGTAAATCGGCTACCACGCCTCCTCCGATCCTGAAACTCGTGTCCAACCGTCCCACCATGTAGGTATCCTCGTCCTGGTTCCAATGAGCTATTACACTAAGGTGTTCCATCATGTATTCCTCCCGGAATGCCACCTTGAGCGTAATCAGCCGAGTTAAGCCCAAAATAACTCAAATTTCCGAAAGTTGTCCGAATGCACCGAAACGAAAGCCAAACTGCTCGGATGATGGAATATATCAAGCAAATGCCACCCGACCACATAGAAACTTTTCAAAACTCCTCCAAAAATCCCCTGGGCCCACTGATGACACCAACCTGTACCTGTGACCGGTTTGCTTCTAACTCTGGAAGTCCATCCTATCCCTGTCATAGGTGACACCAAAAAAGGGAATATTACAGGGATTTACAAGACTCAGCCAGAATTTGGCCCTAGAAACCCCAGCGCTGCCCCTGAAGCCCCAGCGCTGCCCCTGAAGCCCCAGCGTCAGCCCTGCTAGGCTTTGTGTGCCACTACGCTGCCCAGAGAGGGACTGCGTAACCTAAGAGAGGATGACGCAGGCCTTACACTAGCCCTGGAGACCCTCTACGTAATTCTGAAACCCTCTGGAGCTACAGCGTTGCCCTTTCCTTGGCCTGCGTAGCATCTGCGTAGCGGCTGTGCAACGACTCTCTACTCCTCAGCGCTGTCCTTGTTGGCTGCTCCTCTGCCTCTTACTGACCCTTGGCTTCGGGATCAGATCATCCCCTCAGTCAATACTACCCCTCACTGCAAAAAACTCCTCCGAAAATTCTTAGCAAACCCTACCCTAGAATTCTAGATCAGTATCTCAGTTCTGCAACTGTGTGTGTCCCCAAATGACCCTCAAGCCTTTCTCTTATACTTTTTCATTCATCTCATCAACGACCGAGATTACAACACTCATCAACGGTTGAGATTAAAAGACTACTTGATCCGTGTCTTTTAGAACATTTCAGCACATGTGTTAGTTAATTCACTTTAATTATTTAATTTTCCTAAGTTTAGACTTAGGAAATACATTAAAATAAATAACTATTTGAATAACTTGAACACCAACTGAAATTTCACAAAACACTTTCTGGGTTTTGGAGTTCAACTGTGTCTTAGCCCCTCCACAAAATTTCAGGGCTAGAGCACACCCGATGCTACACGAAATATACAAAATCTCAAAATAAAAGATCCAAGGATATTCCTATTGATTCCGATGATGAAGACATTCTTCTATTTGGATAAGAAGAGCACCATGACAAAACTATTACAATCCAACAACAAGAAGAAGGACCAAGTGAGCCTATTCAACTTGTAATCATGCCCGACACAAGGAAGATGCCAAATTGGTTTAAAGCTACACTTGAAGATGCTGAAGGACATGGAGCTGCGATTTTTTTTTTTAGAAAAATCAAATGACCAAAGAGATATTCAAGATATAATGCATACATAAAAAAACTAATAGAATTTGAACCAACTACATTTGAAGAAGTTTCTCATCAAGAAGAATGGAAGAAGACGATGCAGGAAGAATATCAATCCATCATGAAGAATGGGGTTTGGGAAATCGTTCCTAGACCAAGTGACTGTTGATTTGGGTAGCATCGGATGTGCTCTAAGTATCAAAATTTGCAGGAAGGCTTAGACACATGTATTCCAAAGAACCCAGAAATTGTTTTTGAAAATTCCACTCGGAGTGTGTTTTATTAAAATAATTAATTATTTTTAATGGTATAAGCTTAGGAATTAAAATAATTAAAGGATATTACTAAAACACAGTGTGAGTCTTCTAGAGAAAGCGAAGATCAAGTCAAAAGTTAATCTTAGCCGTTGATTAACGATTTAATCTCGGTCGTTGAAGTCTCAACGAGAAGATTATAAGGACTTGATGGATCATTTCAAAGACACACCGGGAGAAAAAATCTAGAGATCGAAATTATTTAGTGAGCAGTTCTAAGGGAGAAAATTGATTGAGAGTATTTTTGCAGAGAGGGGAAGAGATAATTGTTGGTTGGAGATTTTCCTGAGTCGGGAATACACTGCAAAGAAGACAGAGAGAAGTACATAGAGAGGCAGCGTAGCGGCTAAGCAGAGCCAACAGAGGCACCAAAGTAGCCTTGAGGAAGTCCGTGATTCAGCTGAGGATCAGTCAGATCCAGTGTTGGAGAGGCAAGGTGTGAGATCGAGAGAGGCCAGAGGGTCAGATCCAGCTAACAAGCAATAGTGACACAACCCCCATACATAGTTATGTAGAGATTGCGTAGAGCTAGTGGAGGGCTTGTTAGTTCGAGGTTTGGCTAGTTTGGGCTTCCAGTGTCAGTGTGTGAGGTAAACTCACATGATCTTTCTCAGCCAGATTCTTTGTGTGGATGGCCAGCAAGGCATCCTAGATTGTATTCATAATTACTGCATAATAAATAATGTCAAATTTTCAAGTTGAAATACTACTGCAGTGATTGATTAATTTCACCTACTTATTTTGATAAGTTATTTACAGATACTTCAGTAAATTCTGAAATTAACACAACTGCAGTATTCACTTAATCATGAGCAGAAAAACAAATAGAACACATATAACGCAATAGAAAAAATCACATGAACATAGTTATTTTTGGACAATTGTCCCCGGAAAAACCCAATGCATGAAAACCGGTGCAACAGATGAGGGTTTGTATTATTCTTTAGCAGTGGAAATCATTTATAGAGATTAGACGAGTAGATGTCTAGAACACACTTGAGATAAATTTTCCAAATCCTTTGGAAGAATTTCTAACACTCTAGAGGCACCCTTCCTCCCTCTGGGTTACTCTGTTGGGCCTTCTGCGCAGTCATTGCGCTGGATTGCATCACTCTGTGTGGAGGACCAGTGTTGCTGCTCAGCGTTGTCCCCTCTACGTCCTCCTTCTGCCTTATTTTTCCTCACCTGACTTCCCCTTTCTCCTTCTGCATCTGCAACTCCACCTCTACACCCTCTCCCTTTGAAATCGAATTCTCTTGCTTCAGAATCGATTTCGTTCGAGAACTGAGTGTATGCCCGACTTGCTTTCCAAATGACCCTTAAGCCTTCTCTTATAGTCTTCTCGTTGATGAATCAACGACCTAGATTATATCTCTAATCAATGGCTGAGAATAAAATATGACTTGATCTTTCTTTTCTAGAAGATTTACACTCTGCTTTATTAATACCCTTTAATTATTTAATTTCCCTAAATTTAGACTTAGGGATCACTTTAAAATAATTAATTATTTTAATAAAGCATGATTCGAGTGGAATTTCTACAAACGATTTCTGGGTTCTTTGGAATACTGATGTCCAAGCCTCCTCCCAAAATATGAGACTTGGAACACTTTCCAATGCTACAAAATTAACAAATAAACCCTCAGCTGCTGCACCGGTTTTCCTGCATTGGGTTTTTCCGGGGACATTGGTCCAAAAACAACAGTGTCATGTGTCTATGATTTATGCTTTCTCATATTTTGTTTCCACACTTATATTTTTCCGCAGTTAATTTGTGAAGGTTGTAATGTATGAATTTTCGATCTTTACAGTAGAACACCGTAAATAATTTGTTGAAGGAATTAATAAATAGAAGAATTATCATCAATGTTGAAGTAGGATTCCAAATCTAGGATTTTTCACAGTGAAAAATCGGTTGTCACTTCAAAATCGATTTACAAAATCAAACACGTTGTTGATGGAAGCATAGACAAATACAAAGCTAGATTCGTTGCAAGGGTTTTCTCTCAAAAGGAAGGCATAGACTATGAAGAAACCTTTGCACCTACTGCAAGATATACTACTATAAGATCTTTGGTTTCATTGGCTACAACAATGGGATGGAATATCCATCAAAGGATGTAAAAACAACATTTCTGAATGGAACCTTCGATGAAGAAGTATACATTGACAAACCTGTATAATTTGACGTAAATATCAAGAACACTCATGTTTGCAGACTCAACAAAGCCCTATATGGCTTGAAGCAAGCTCCTAGGGAATGGTATGCAAGAATGGATGCATATCTTTTAAGAATTGGGTTCGTCAAAAGTATTGTTGATCCAAACCTCTACATCAAAGTAGTGGATAATGAATCAGTCATTATTCTACTATATATGGATGATTTATTTATTACAGGTGTGCAGCGAAGGATACAAGAATGCAAGAAGATGTTGGCAACTGAATTTGAGATGAAGGATCTGGGACTTATGCATTATTACCTAGATTTGGAAGTATGGCAGAAACCTTGGGAGATATATATGGGGCAAGGAAAATACATAATCAAGTTATTGCAGAAATTCGGTATGATGGATTCCAAGCCCATGAGTACTCCCATGATCACCAATCTCAAGAAGTTGAGAAGCTCTGGCTCCAATCTTGTAGATCCTACTGGCTATTGTAAGTTAGTGGGTTCTCCGATGTATCTAGTAAATACTAGACCAATTATATGTTTTGTTCTAAACATTCTCAACCAATTTCAGTTGGAGCCTCATCATGATCATTGGATAGCTGCCAAGCATATATTAAGAGATCTACGTGGCACTATACATCATTGCCTAAAGTATGATAAGAAGGAAGTCAAATAACAGGTTTTACAGATTCTGATTGGGGTGGCAGTGAGACTGATGGAAGGAGCACTACAGGTGGATGTTTTAGCTTGGGATCTGCTATGATTTCATGGATGAGTAGAAAGCAAGATCATGTTCCTTTAAGTAGTGCTGAAGCAGAATATGTTGCTGCATGTGAAGTAGGAAAGGAAGTTGTATGGTTGATGAAGCTTCTTTCATATTTGTTTGGGAAGCCTCTAAGTCCTAATGTGATAAATTGTGATAATCAAAGCAACATCAAGATGTCTGGAGATCCCGTGTTCCATGCAAGGACGAAGCATATCAACAACAAGTACCACTACATTAGAAGCTTGGTACAAGATGGGATCGTGCAGCTATAATATGTCCCGAACGACGAACGGGTAGTTGATGTGTTAACAAAGTCTCTTTCTAATAAGAAGTTTGAATATCTTAGAGGCATGCTTGGTTTGGTTGATATTACTGATTTTGTTGATGATAAGTGTTGAAGCATCTACATGTGTCTAATGCTTGGAAGAGATTTGATGTTACCGATTTGAGTAATCGAGAGTGTCAAGGCATCATGTATGCTTAGGAGGACATCTACATGTGTTTGATGTCTAGATCCCGAAGCAGGGAGGGTGGTGTTGGTAATAGAGATTTGACCTTGAATTACGCACCTAGATCCCTAGGTTGATGGTTAGTAAGTAAGCTTGATGGTACTTATAGTGGCTGAAAGCTTTAGTCCATCTTAGTCCCAACCGGATAGATTGCCCTAGTCAGGAATCTAGTCCATGGCACCGTGTGTGCCTAAACTCTTTGTAGTACATGTGTTTTGAGATCTTCCATGTACTTGTATATATATGTGATTATGAATACCTCCCTAGTTAAGAGGGATTGTTGAAGAATGTAATTGGGTTTGGTCTTCATAATTATATTTGAGTCATAATGAAATGTATTTATGAAAAGAAAGAAAAAGACATTTTTATTATTATTTAAGTGACTTATTAAAGCATGGGTTTCATGTTTGGGCCATCATTTTCTAGGTCAAACTCCCCATTGAGGACTTCTAGGTTTTATCTGGAGTCATTAGAGTCATTGTCCATTTTATGAGACCCTTCTTGGGCTTTTGTATCATGTAAAAATAATTATTATTGAGTCAAATAAGTCATTTGTCACCTCCACACCAAGTCAGCCCTTACCTGATGAAGTTGACCTACATTAGGGAAATTCGAACCACAGAAGAGGCTATATATAGAAGTGCAGTTCAATTCATTTGGAGCATCAATCACACAAGTTCGATATACAAGAAGAAGAAGAAGCAGAAATGTGCGAAATTGCAGGAGATGGAGAAGGATTGCAGAGAATGACAAGATTAGAATTTTTGGGCCATCTATCTCTCACACATGTGAAGTTACTGGGAAATTGCAGTAAGTCAAAATTCTGAAATTTATTGAAAGCTGAAGTTTTGTTGCAGGAGGTCGAAATTCTGATGTTGTAGGATCAAAGTTCTAGGTCGAAGCTGCTACTAGAAGGTTATCATCTGAAGAGGAAAGGAAGGGTTGACTTGGTGATTGGAGGAAGTCTGTGTCTAGGTCAAAGAGTCTTGGATTATCTCGTCTTGTCTTGTGGAAATACTGAAGGAAGAGGTTTGACTGGGTTTTCCCCTCATTAGGGTTTTGCCTTGGCTCTGCACCTATATCTTGTGTCTCTTTTTCTTGTGATCTTCATACAGATAATTTGGTAATTGCTTGATGAAAGATAATCTAATAAAGAAGTAAAATAGGCCAACATAATTCACAAGTAATTATCAAGAAAGAGGAATCAAACACTAATTCTACTAGAATTGATTTCTCAATAGTTCCAACCCTAATTGGTCGGTTAGATCTCACATATGGGAGGGAGTTCGAGACTCTAGGTGGTGGTTTTTCAGGTGATTTTGGAGGAATCCAGGGAATTGTTTCCTCCCAAAACAACCCTCCTTCGCCGTAAAACCACCCTCCCTCCTAAACCCTAAATCTAATAAAAAAACCTAACTCAAACCTAGCAATGTTGGAGATCGATGGTATGTCAAACTTGAATTTGTAACATCACCATTAATTGTTTTAGGATGTTTGAGAGTGGTTCCTATTGCCTCAAAATCTGGCAAGTCTTGTAGAGGGGTACCCTACAAGGCAATGCACTAGACCAAGAGACAACAATGAGGCGTGCCCCACAATCACCGACTTGCCACAACCACTATCGCTTTCTGTTTATCGACTTTCACCAATGGGAGGCTTTTTGTTATATAGGTCACCTATGATAGATGTATTGGAAAGACTAAGAGGGCGGTGAATCAATATTTCACTTCATTCAGTTAATTTCAAACTTTAGAGCATTAAATATTATTAGCATTAGATCAAAAAATAAATCAACATCACATCACATGAACAATACATGAGAATTTTAGGTGGAAATCATTCCGGGAGAAAAGCCACCCAACGCTTTTAATATATGTCTTGAAATTCGACTTAGAAATTCTCAGTAAAACCACGCCCCAGAAATTCGACTTAGATTCAGTGTTCTGCCAATGTGTGTGTCTCCAACTAACCCCAAGCCTTTCCTTTATACTTTTCTCGTTGGAAAACCAACGACCATGATCTAATCTGTAATCGACGGCTCAAATTAAAAGAGTGCTTGATCCATGTCACTTAGAACATTTCATCACATGTGTTTAATTAATTCACTTTAATTTTTCTAATTTCCTAAGTTATACTTAGGGTCCTCATTTAAAAAATTAATTATTAGAATAACTTCAACAGCAGATGAAATTTCTCCAAACGCTTTTTGGGTTTTGGAGGTCTTGTGTGTCTTAGCCCTTCCACAAAATCCAGGGCTAGAGCACACTCGATGCTACCTCAAAATCTCAACACACAACCTCTGCGCAACACAGGTTGCTCCTGCGTCACCCCTCTGGGCTTAGCGCTGCCTTTGCATCACCCTGAAGGGCCTGCATCAGCCTCTGCGCTACCTCTGCGTGAGCCTGGCTGGGCTACATCCCTCCTGCTGGGTCTCTGCTTTCCCTGGTACGGATCTGCATCTATGCCTATGTATTCTCGGCCTCAAATCTAAATAATCTCTCACTGATCTACCCCTTACCAGCACTGCAAGCTCACTTGAAAATTCTCATCAAATCGCACCCCATAATTTCGACTTAGCTCAAGTGCTACCACTCTGTGTCTGTTCTCCAATTGACCCCAAGCCTTCCTTTAATACTTTTCTCATTGAAAAATCAATGGTCGTGATCTAATCTCTAATCAATGACTAAGATTAGAAAAGACTTGATCCATGTTACTTAGAACATTCTCACCCACATGTTTAAATTTATTCCCTTTAATTATTTAATTTCCCTAAGTTAGACTTAGGGTCTCCATTAAAATATTAATTTTTGGAATAATTTAGGCTCTGGGTGGAATTTCTCCAAACGATTTATGGGTCTTGGAGATCTCATGTGTCCTAGCCCCTCCACAAATTTTCGGAGCTAGAGCACATCCGATTCTACCCAAAATCTCAACATGATACATTCCCTCCCATGTCTCTCTAGAAAATACACAACTTCCTTTGGGCCTTGGATCAAATCCCAAGTGTCAAATGCAATGTGTAGCCGGTTGCGGCATCATGGTCCAAGTACATCTCTTGAATAATTGGGGCAACGAACAAGATAATAGTGGTGCTGAAGAAGCCCGCGGATTGGCGATCAATGTTCTACATGAATGGAGGCCTATGGCTCTCAACGCTTACCCTACAAATGCCATCATGATCCTCTGGAGGGCTTGAACTCATATAAGGAGGCGAACTCCAAGATGAAAACCTACCTACAATCCCACATAATGTCCAACGCTACACCTTTCACCCATTAGGTAAGTTATGTGAAAATTCCTAGATCTAACAATCTCAGGAATCCTACTGCAACCAGCTGAATTTACTACTATTTTGTAAATTACATTACAGAATTAATTCATATTTCTTCATGAATTATTGCAGTAAATTACTGAAGCAACCTACACTTAATACTTTATGATTTTGAAATGAGGAAACTGAGCAAAGAATAAATCACACATAGGACACCATTATTTTTGGACAAATGTCCTCGGAAAAACCCAATGCGGGAAAATCAGTGTAGCAGATCTGAGGGTTTATTATTATTAAGTAACAATTTCTAAATACGATCTCTAGATGCCTTGTTGGCTATGCAGTATAGAGAAACCACGACAAACAAAAATATAGTGAGTTTTACCTCACACTTCGAGTCCCGACTAATCTGGTAGTTGAATTGATGAAACCGCAACACCCTTTGCGCTGCATCTACTGCCTCTGCGCAGTAGCTGCGTAGACCTGCGTGGGGGCCTCTGTGGACTGCGTCACGTCCTCTTTGGTATCGATCTGCTCCTCAGAAAGTCGAGTTCCAGCCCTCCTGGCACAGAACCCTGATCGCCTGACAAATCTCAGACTATCTCACGAAAACACTGCGCAGCCTCTGCATGGGCCTGCGTCACGCCTTTTGAGGCATGTGTCACACCCTCTAGAAGCTGCGTTGCTTCCTCTGCTAGTTCTGCTACCTCTCTGCTATGTATTCTTGGACCCGGAGAAGATCCTCTGACCAATAACTGTCTCTGCCCCCACTGCAACTAGAATCACTTAGATCTTTGTCAGAAGAATTTGATCACTTGAATCACTCGATGTCTTTCCAAATGACCCTCAAGCCTTCCTTTATAGTTTTCTCGTTGAGACATCAACGACTGAGATTAGATCTCTAATCAACGACTAAGGTCATAACTTGACTTGATCTTCGCTTTTTCTAGATCATTCTCACTCTGTTTTATTATTACCCTTTAATTATTTAATTTCCCTAAGTTTAGACTTAGGTTCCCCATTAAAATAATTAATTTCACAATAAAAGATAATTCGAGTGGAATTTTCACAAATGGTTTCTAGGTTCTTTGACAACTCGAGTGCCTAAGTCTCTCCACAAATTTTGAGACTTAGAGCTCTTCTCTCGTGTTGAACTTCAACTAGTAAGAAAATCGATCTTCTTGGGCGACTGAGTATCTGCCTCGGTGTGTTTTCCAAATGACCCTCAAGCCTTCCTTTATAGTCTTCTCGATGACAAATCAATAGCCCATATTAGATGTCTAATCGATGGCTAAGAATAAAACATGACTTGATCTTCGTTCTCTAGAAGATTCACACTTTGTTTTATTAATACCCTTTAATTATTTAATTTCCCTAAGTTTAGACTTAGGGTCCCCATTAAAATAATTAATTATTTTAATAAAACATGAAACGAGTGGAATTTCCACAAACGGTTTTTGGGTTCTTTGGAATACAAGTGTCTAAGCCTCTCCACCAAATTTGAGACTTATATCACTTTCTGATGCTACAAAAATCAACATCTCAAAGCAACTCGACCCTCCTATACGACACAATCTTGGCCCACATGACCTGGAGGAATTCAACCTCCACTGGAAACTCACACTACTCACACTAATGGAGAAAAATCTCGGCCTCCATTGGAAAAGCAGTCTCCTCTAGCATTTCGACCTTTCTCCTGCAAATCAACCTCTTTGGAAAATCAACCTCTCTCTGACAAATTAACCTCCCTCTAGAAATTCACACAACCGAGAAAACTCATTCCTATGCAAAATAATTTGGCCCTTGCAGAACCTCCCTTTGAAACTCACAAGATGGAAGTCTCTCAGATGAATAATATGTTCCAGAAAATTGCTTCTCGCTCAATCACTGTTGAAACCCTCGTTGGTGGCAAACCCCACGCTAATGCTACACCTATGTTCATTGATCTCCAAGATGCCCATCGATTTCCTCTTATAATCTCTCATTGAGAATTCAACGGCCAAGATCTAATTCTGATTGATGGCTAAGATCATCTTGACTCTATCAAGTACCTTTTCTAGAAGTCACTAGAGAGAAATCGACTTGTCTCATTTAATACTGATTAATTAACCTTTTTCCCTAAGTTAGACTCGAAAAAATTATTAAAGACTCGTTAATAATCTAATTAAGACATTTTTCCTTAGAAAAATTTGTTGGGCTTGGAGATATTTTATTCTCGTGCTCTTAGCTACAAAATCTAACATAATCACACCTTGGAATAATGGAGTTACGGGAGTATAGATCCAAAAAAGAAAATGCATGAGAATGTAAAGCAATAGGGGCTGCTTTACATGCCACAAATCATCCTTAATCTTGTTGATTTTTTATAGCAGAACCTTACCTTGGAAGGCTAAAGGTCCCATACTTCGGCATTTGTTATGAATGTAAAATTATGTTATTCTAGCAAAAAACTGGTTTATTATATGAAAGGTTAACATAAGAACAATAGGAATAAGCGGGGTAGATCTTCACATTATTATATCCAAATGACGCATGATTTATTATGAATGTGAGGTCAGGTTATTCTAGCAAAAAATTGGTTTATTATATGCAAGGTTAACATAAGAACAATAAGAATAAGAGGGGTAGATCTTCACATTATTATATCCAAATGACGCATAATTCATTACAAAATCACAACATGTTACAAGGGTTTTTTTAATATATATTATAAAGTCAATTTATAAAATATATGTGCACAACAAAGTTTCACATCAGATGAAAATATACCTGCAATTCTCCGTTACACCCCAAGCATGTAGTATACAAATGGAATCCAAGGGGAGGGCTCCTCAATCCCCAAAATGTCAAACATAAGTCAAAGTCATAAATCCAAGGGGAGAGATCCTCAATCCTCAAAATTCCAACTATAAACCAAAGTCATAATATAATAAAACGAAACCATGAGATACATGAGTGTTAGGAAAGCTTAACCATAAACAACATAATCATCCATCAATGATATACCATAGCATGAAAGAGCATCCCACAGCTATCAATCAGGACATGTGAAACTATAAACTCATAACTTCAAAGCTCCATCAATCAAAGATATGCAACCATGAAGAGGGAACCAAATAGAAAACACAAACACCGTTCAACCAAGGAGAAGTGAGACTCTCCCAATCAAGAATATCCATCAAATGATATGATGCCATGAAGTATGCCAACCATGAAGAGGGAACCAAATAGAAAACACAAACACCATTCAACCAAGGAGAAGTGAGACTCTCCCAATCAAGAATATCCATCAAATGATATGATGCTATGAAGAAAGAGGTCTCGACTCTCCATAAAGATGAATACAAACAATTAAGCTCTAAGGAATAAGTAGCAAACCTCCATCAATGTGATGAAAATCACAAGGTGGAGCTTCAAACAATATGAGGTGTTAATACTCCAAAACCAATCCTTCCACAGTGGCCCCGATGCTTGTAGTTCCATTTTCAAAAGGGACTCAGTAGGAATCAAGTGGCAGAGGTCCTCTCACACAATTTTATCTGTCATGAGCTTTTGGACCTTGTTAAAGGCATACCAACTGTACCATTGATGGTGCTCATGGTTTGAGGAACCCTTCCGCCAAAAGAGGCCCTTCCTTGCGAATATTTTGCCAGCAAACCTAGCTGAAAGGCCAAATTGACCACTAGGAGTCTAGAACATTCAAATTGGACATGACGCCAAATCCCAGGCCTCTCGAGGTCCCTCAAATTTCCAATCAACAAACCCAGGTCTTATACAAAACTTGCCAAGCAACCCACACCCTCTCAAGCAGGGAAGAATCTGGGATCACAAAAGCTCGAGCGTCAGTAACATGCATTCATGTTTTCACCATAGTAGGATAGGGTTTGCCTTTTCTGTCATAAGATTTGCTTTTGTGGATCCGAAGGGGACAAGGAGTCCTCTTTCCACTATGATAGAAATAGATGGATTATGTAGAGAACCAATTGGCCGGATTTTGACTCTATGGTACCTCCTACTGGGAAATCTGTCCCATTTATGTCACACAACTGGAAAGGACTTTAAAATCATGAATGTGAAGAGCTTGTTTTATCCAGTGCCTAACTAAAACTTGCCATGGAGCCTCCGCTTCTATTGTCCATAATATATTGTTACTTGTGCAGCTGGACACCTTTATTTTCTATTATTATGCTGACTTTTTACATTTACAAGATATGAATGATACTCTTTTAATGAAAGTTCTAACCACAGCAATTTCCTGCTTGCTTGAAATTAATCTGGATAGCCTTCATGAGATATGCTTCCATGTCTTATACTTTAGGTAAGACAATCAAATTGCTGACAATCCTCAAATTCTTACTTTACAGATCTTTATTGGCCAAGAGGTAAGGTGTACCAGTCGGATTTGGGTATGTAGTGCACCCTGTTGGATGGCCACATACACGCCCTCTAGGTGTCGATTGGGAAGGAATAAAAGCAAAATTACTGTCAAACTTGAAAAGACAGCTAAAGGAAAAGAAGTTCTGTTTGTAAGGTTTTTTGGGGTTACAGTTCCATTGGTGCTGTTATTTTATGCCCTAGGTGTGAAATCGGATAGAGAGATGATGCATTTGGTGGGCTGTGCAAGTGACGATTATGAGATGAGTCACGTATTGGTGTCATCCCTTCATAAAACAGAGGCTGAATTGAAAGACTTTCGAAACAAAAAGGAAGTTTGGGGTTACATTAACCTTCAACTCAAAAAATCCCAATTTCCTAAAAATAAGAATGCTGAAGAAGTTTTGAATGCGCATCTCTTTCCATATATTGTGGGGCATAAGCAGAAGGCAATGTTTTTGGGATTTATGGTCAACTGCCTTCTATCATCTTATTTTGGGCGAAGACAGGTTGAAAACAAAGATGATTACAGGAATAAGAGACTGGAACTGGCAGGTGAGCTGCTGAGTCGTGAACTTGAAATCTTGCTTAAACGTTTCCGCAGCCAAATGACCAAACAAATTCAGAGAGATCTCTCAGGTACTCTAGTTTCTTTAGTGTATTTTATACTGTTGAGCTGCACAAGTGTTTTCTTATTGTACTTTCCTTTTTAAAAACATTTAGGACGATTTATATGGTAAATGATTGAGGTATGTGTTATCAATTTAGTACCATTTGATGGTTTTTACCTTTTGCATTAATGGTTTTTTGTTGTTTGTGGATTTCTTTCTTTCCTCCTTTAACAGGAAGGAGGGATCTCAAGTCCATAGAGTATTATATTGATGCTTCAATCATCACAAGTGGTCTTGTGAGAGCATTTTCAACAGGAAATTGGTCTCATCCTATGCTCGCCACTGTAAAATGCACTGGTGTTGTTGCGAGTGTCAAGCAAATTAATCCATTACAGGTTGTGTCTGAGATGAGGAAAATGCGATTGAGAGTCCAGTATGCCGCAAAGCTAGGGGATGCAAGATACCCGTAAGTCATCTGTTTCATGATATTACAGGTTATGCAATCTATCATGAGTTGTTGAAAAGACAAGACATCTGTTTTTTCCATTTTTTAAAGGGGAAAAGGATTCTGAGGACTTGTTTTTTGAAAGCCTGCAAACATCTAAATTCTGTCACTAAGCTGCCACATTAGCGTTTCTCCTATTATAACTTCGAGTATTCATAGAATTATGTCTATATTGATTTACTACTTTGTTTTCCTACAAATAAACACAACAGCTTTATTGAAATAGGAGCTACGCGTAAGTTATAAAAAAATTGTTCCATAGAGAGATAGTGCTGTTCGGGTTCATTGGAAAACTGCTAATATACAAGAATTCCATTCTCAAATTCTGCTGATATTATAATCCTTGATAATAATACATACTTTGCAGCTGTTTAATGGATTGACAGCAGTAACTGCTAAGAATCTAGTTGGCAATAAGAGAAATGTGAATCTGTGATTGTCATTTGTAGAATTTGCAACCTAATGAATTCCCATTAGCATGGTATTTTAAATTTAATCACAAGAGAGATGCATGGATAAGACCTTGGGTCTGCAAACAAATGCTTTGGCATGGTGCAAGGTAGCACCCACTGCTGTCAATGGAAGAACCAAAATATGAGAATATATTGTAATGGAATACAGCTCATTTTTTACACAAGTATTATAATCCTTGATAATTTTACATACCTCACCGCTGATTAATGGAATAACAGCAGCAATTGCAAAGAATCTAGTTGGCAATAAGGGAAATGCGATTTTCTGATCACCACTTGCAAAATTCACAATTTAAAAAGTATCCATTAGGACTCTAACTTAAAATAACGCACAAAAGAGATGCATGGGCAGGACCTTGTGGCTGCAAGCAAGTGGTTTGGCATGGTGCAAGGTATCACCCACTGTTGTCTATGGAATAACCAAAATATAAAAAATAAAGTAGTAATAATATACAAGTCATTATAACACAAATTTCCCTTACGTGGTTTATATATATATATATATATACAGGAATGTTTACTTTTCTCATCTCCTTTAAATGCTTTAGAAACGATGGAAGAAATTCAGAAGTAGATTGAGGCATCTACTTATAGCACATACACAGTACTCTAAAAGTGTGTCTTAATAATTCCATGCTTTTCAGTTACTAATAGATAGAAGAATAGTCATAGGCAGTGCATATAACCGAGTTATGTGAGATTGATGTCTTCTTCCATTTATATAATCATGGCATAGTTCTGACAGTTGTTGGCACCAACTTGTACCACGTCTCAGGCCCCTGCGTGCAATCAACATATGGACTCCAAACATCACGAACCAATCTGGTGCATGTGAAACTACCATGCGCCGGCCATACCACACGATGGGATCTGTCATCCTGCCTCCTGAAAGCGTTCCCCAATACCGCCTGGAGTCTAAACATCTGCCTGCATGTAAGGTCCCCAAACTGTTGTAGATGCTCCTGAGACACCTCGGAACGTCTTGCCAAAAGGGGTTCATGCCTCTCCCTAGTGTGGGCTCAAGGGTGGTTTAGTATTACCTCTGCAAAAGATCGGACTACCCCCAAGCCTGCAACCACCAACCCGCGCCTTGACCATATGCCATAGCTGGAAAGCCTCTCTCACGATGCATCATGTCTTGTCCAAATATCTCAGATGAACCTCCTGGGTTCTGTTGCTCACAATGAGAGCATCAAGAGATGATATCCAAGTCCCCGGTGTCAGTGTGCAATGATGGAGAGTGATAAAGGGAAGTTCCCGGTCGGCCCTGTGATCAACTTGCTCTCCAAATCTAATTGTGCCAAACCTAGTGGAGTTCCTAATGCCATAATCAGAATATCTCTTTGGCAGAAACACCCCAACAACCTGTTGTGTATCATCATGCTCTACTGCACACATACATACCCCTGCACTCTACATAGCCATGATCTCCATGGCACAACTGGATGCACCAATGGACACCAACTTTCAATGCTATGTCACCATGTACCATTGGGCATCAGGTGAGAAGAATTCTATTTGAAAATGATCACCTATGGAAGGATCAGTGCCTAATCCGTTGGGGAATATGAAATTAGTGATTTAGAGGAACGACACCCAATCAAGGAGCCTCCTAGACAACTTCACATGGAAATTAGGGCATGAGAGCAACTGCTAGAAAGGTTTATACTTCAATTTGCAATAATCGATGACTTATTAAGATATTTTCAATAGAAACAATCTCTAGGAACATTCACCCTTTCACACATGATACATGAGATGATGCAAAGCTACAAAAGACTAAATTTCTACAATTTCATATAAGAAAAGTAGTAAACTTCAGATCTAGTATATCGAAAATAACAACAACATCAATGTATTAAAGCAAGTAATAAGAATAAACATGAAAATATTATGTACATCTACAAAGAGTGTTTCCAATCACCAAAATTATGCCAATAATGAAGCTCCAAGACGAGAGAGATATCCAAACATCAAAATTCATCCATTACATCCAAATTCTTTCCTCCAAGAAGGATAGCGAAATTATTAGAAGAGGAGATAACCCAATCCAAGTGATGACGAATAAGAGAGAATGCCTCTCTTCTATTTATACAATCCTCAAAGGGATTCGAATGGCCTAATTTGGACTAATAATGCCCCTAGAATAAAATAATGTGCATAACAACAATACTTTTGGTTACAAGCGTGCACCAAATAGCTCATTAACATAAGAATAAACCTCTCAAGGGGGTCGAATGATCAATAAAGTGAGTCGTTGGGCCTTTGAGGAGGCCTAATGAAGTCCAAGGGGCACCATGATATAGAAATGGACTCCAAACATAGTGGAGAAGGGGTTGGCCCCTTGTTTTCCAAGCAAGAACATGTTGTGCTCCCAAGTGGGTGTGGGGGCACAAGGACATCCTCAAGGGTCTCCAAGTGGATCGAAAATGCCTGTAGACCATCTGTAAGTGCTAGGATGATGATATAAGCCCTCCCTCTGCAGTGGGAGATATCTTCTGGACCCTCAAGGGTCTCCAAGTAGATCGGAAATGCCTGTAGACCATCTGTAAGTGCTAGGATGATGATATAAGCCCTCCCTCTGCAGTGGGAGACATCCTCTGGACCAACTTGTACCACGTCTCAGTCCCTTGCGTGCAATCAACATATGGACTCCAAACATCACGAACCAATCTGGTGCATGTGAAACTACCATGCGTCGGCCATACCACACAATGGGATCTGTCATCTTGCCTCTTGAAAGCATTCCCCAATATCGCCTGGAGTCTAAACATTCGCCTGCATGTAAGGTCCCCAAACTATTGTAGATGCTCTTGAGACACCTCGGAACGTCTAACCAAAAGGGGTTCATGCCTCTCCCTAGTGTGGGCTCAAGGGTGGTGAAGTGTTACCTCTGCAGAAGATCGGACTACCCCCAAGCCTGTATCCACCAACCCGCACCTTGACCATATGCCATAGCTGGAAAGCCTCTCTCACAATGCATCGTTTCCTATCCAACTATCTCAGATGAACCTCCTGGGTTCTGTTGCTCGCAATGAGAGCATCAAGAGATGATATCCAAGTCCCCGGTGTTAGTGTGATCCGAATGGAAAATGGCATCAACTCATGTTATTCATCTACCCATATTATCCATCTACCCATGGAATTTACCCATGGTATTGTAAATGGCATCGACTCATGGTATTCATCCACCCATGATATTTATTCACCCATGGTATTATAAGTGACCCATGGTATGTATCCACCCATGGTATTCATCCACACATGGGATTTACCCATGGTATTGTAAGTAGTATCTACCCATGGTATTGGCCCATGGTATCCACCTATGGTATTCTATCTCAAAAAAGGCTACAAATAACAAGTCTCAATTTTTAAAAGGATAGATTGTCTGCCACAATGTAGCTTCTACAGTTATTCTGCATTTTATTAAGCGAGGAGAGATTGTTTGTAGAAGCTACATTGTGGCAGACAATCTGTCCTTTTACAAAGTGAGGCTTATTATTTATAGCCTTTTTTGAGATACAATACCATAGGTGGATACCATGGGCCAATACCATGGGTAGATACCACTTACAATACAATGGGTAAATCCCATGTGTGGATGAATACCATGGGTGGATACATACCATGGGTCACTTATAATACCATGGGCGAATAAATATCATGGGTGGATGAATACCATGGGTCGATGCCATTTACAATACCATGGGTAAATTCCATGGGTAGATGGATAATATGGGTAGATGAATAACATGAGTTGATGCCATTTTCCATTCGGATCATAGTGTGCAATGATGGAGAGTGATAAAGGGAAATTCCCGGTCGGCCCTATGATCAACTTTCTCTCCAAATCTAAGTGTGCCAAACCTAGTGGTGTTCCTGATGCCATAATCAGAATATCTCTCAGGCGGAAGTACCGCAATAACCTGTTGTGCATCATCATGCTCTATTGCACACAAATACATACCCTTGCACTCCTCTACATAGCCATGATCTCCATGGCACAACTGGATGCACCAATGGACACCAACGTTCAATGCTATGTCACCATGTACCATTGGGCATTAGGTGAGAGGAATTCTATTTGAAAATGATCACCTATGGAAGGATCAGTGCCTAATCCGTTGGGGAATATGAAATTAGTGATTTAGAGGAACGACACCCAATCAAGGAGCCTCCTAGACAACTTCGCATGGAAATTAGGGCATGAGAGCAATTGCTAGAAAATTTTATACTTCAATTTGCAATAATCGATGACTTATTAAGATATTTTCAATAGAAACAATCTCTAGGAACATTCACCCTTTCACACATGATACATGATATGATGCAAAGCTACAAAAGACTAAATTTCTACAATTTCATATAAGAAAAGTAGTAAACTTCAGATCTGGTATATCGAAAATAACAACAACATCAATGTATTAAAGCAAGTAATAAGAATAAACATGAAAATATTACGTACGTCTACAAAGAGTATATCCAATCACCAAAATTATGCCAATAATGAAGCTCCAAGACGAGAGAGATATCCAAACATCAAAATTCATCCATTACATCCAAATTCCTTCCTCCAAGAAGGATAGCGAAATTATTAGAAGAGGAGATAACCCAATCCAAGTGATGAAGAATAAGAGAGAATGCCTCCCTTCTATTTATACAATCCTCAAAGGGATTCGAATGGCCTAATTTGGACTAATAATGCCCCCCCTCGAATAAAATAATGTACATAACAATAATACTTTTGGTGACAAGCGCGCACCAAATAGCTCAATAACATAAGATTAAACCTCTCAAGGGGGTCGAATGATCAATAAAGTGAGTCGTTAGGCCTGTGAGCAGGCCTAATGAAGTCCAAGGGGCACCATGATGTAGAAATGGACTCCAAACATAGTGGAGAAGGGGTTGGCCCCTTGTTTTCCAAGCATGAACATGTTGTGCTCCCAAGTGGGTGTGGGGGCACAAGGACATCCTCAAGGGTCTTCATGTGGATCGAAAATGCCTGTAGACCATCTGTAAGTGTTAGGATGATGATATAAGCCCTCCCTCTGCAATGGGAGACATCCTCTGGACCCTGGAACATCTGCCAAGTGTATGGTGCAAGTGTGGAGTCAGCTGGGCATGGTGAATTAGGTGTAAAGAAAATTATTTTTGTCTTTAAAAGTGTCAAAATACCTTCCAAGACCAAGTCGGCCTAAAAGGAAGAGCCACGTCCACCTTGAAGAGCCTATATATAGGAGGGAACTCGTCCTCCTTGAGACACACTCACTCATCACTCATTCTAACGAAGGAAGAGGAAGAAGGCAACGAAGAAGGAGGAGGACAAAGGAGACTTTTGTTTGGGCTATTTCTCTCTCACATGTGCTAAGGATGACTAGGTTTTCTGCAACAAATCTAGGGTTTCTATCTACAAGTTTGATCTTGGAGAAAATAAGGCAAGAAGTTCAAGTGAAGGTCACCAAGGGTCATCCTCAAGCTCTAGAAGTCAGAGAGAGACAAGCGAAGGTCAAAGGAAGGCTCAGAAGGCAGATCGAAGCTCATACGTGTGGTAGCAACAACTGTAGGGAGGCCAAAATTTCAGATCTGCAGTAGAGGCCGAAAATTCTGCAACAGAAGGTCGAAGAAGTGCTATTGGGAAAGATTTGATTAGGTTTGACTGGATCAAGGTTAGCACATCATCCAAAGAGGTTGGTCTTGGTATTGGAAGGTATTGTATCAATATTAAGGTCTTGGAATTCGTTAATTGAAGAATCTATAAGGAAGAGAAGAGATTTGCGGTTTTTCCTCTCAAGTGGAGAGGTTTTGGCCTTGGCTTGCAACCTACATTTGGTGTTCTTGTTCTTCTTGTTTTTGGTAGTTGTTTGATGATTCACACACATAACAATAAGTAACAAAGCTAATGAGTAAAAAGACATCGCAAGCTCTTATCAAGTAAGAGAAATCATTCTAATAATTTCCCTATAGATTTCTCAACATGGTATCAGAACTAAGGTTGGCGAAGGGCATTATGAAGATCTCCACTACATTGTAAAGCTTCCTCAAGAAGTGTTGAAAGGTAGCAATCCATCTCAAAAAAGGCATCAAGGAAGCATGGAATCTTCTACTTACTACAAAGAAGGAAATAATCAAGACTAAGGACGAAGGTCAGTTCTCAACACTCGCTAGCACATTCCAAGAAGAGAGAATTTGGGTAATCGATTGTGGTGCATCTAGACACATGACTAGTCATCACAAACAACTGAAGACATTATCAAAGTGGAAATCTTCTTACTCAGTGGACCTTGGAGATAATAAGAGCTATCATGTAAGAGGAATTGGATCAACCTCTATAGAGCTAGAGAATGGAAGCAACATTCATCTCAACAACATCCTATTTTTTCCAGGTTTTCATAATAACTTACTCACCATTTCAAGTCTAGAAGATAGGGGTGATAGAGTAGCTTTCATTGATGTAAAAGTTGTAGTATGAAGTAAGAACTCAAGCATAGAGAATGCTAGAGTAATTGGTATCTGAGAAGGAAGACTTTACAGGTTGATATATCCTCTTGCATAAGCTTTGGTTCACATCGAAATCAGCTCACGTGAACTTTGGCATAGAAGATTTGGTCATCTTCATTTCAAAATCCTTCCAACTCTAAGTTCTATAGTAGATGGAATACCTGAATTGAAAGAATATCACGAAGGAGTATGTAAGGGATGTGCATTTGGTAAGAATACCACGAGACCATTTGGAAGTAGTGCTTCGCAGTCAAAAGAAATCTTGGATCTTATTCATTCTGATGTTTGTGGCCCTTTGACTCCTAAATCACTTGGAGGTCATCTATATTATGTCACTTTTATAGATGATCATTCAAGAAAAACTTGGGTTTACTTGATGAAATCCAAGGACAAAGTATTTACAAAATTTAAAGAATTCAAAGCTGAAGTGGAGAACCTTACAAAAAGAAGAATCAAGATACTAAGATCTGATAATGGAAGAGAGTATACATCCAAGGAAATTATAGCCTTCTGTAAGGAGTATGGGATTAAGAGGGAGCTGATAGTCCCATACGATCCAAACCAAAATGGAGTTGCAGAACGAAAGAATCGATCCATTGAAGAAAATGTAAAAGCAATGTTGCATGATCAAGATCTACCAAAATTTTTGTGGGGAGATGCCACGAAGACAACTGTAAATATTCAAAATCGAAGTCCCCACAGGTCATTGGATAACAGGACTCCCAAAGAAGTATACACTGGGAAGAAACCAAATGTAGACCATCTTTGAATCTTTGGTTGTCCTGTATATATTCATATACCGAAGAACAAAAGAAAGAAGTTGGATCCGTTAGGCATGAGAGGAACATTTGATAGCTACAATAACTCCTCTAAGGCCTATGGAATCTAGATAAAGGAAGGTCACCATATAGAAGTCAGTCGAGATGTCATATTTAACGAAAGTATTGCATTCAAGAAATCTAAGGAACTTCCCATAGACTCTCATGATGAAGAACTTCCAGTGTTTGAAGAAGCTGACAAGGAAGAAGAAGAATCTCACCATGAAGATGAGGGTCCCAGTGAACCTTTTCAACCTGTGGTCATCCCCGAATCAAGAAAGAGACCAAACTGGTTGAAGTCTACACTACTTGATGCAGAAGGTCATGGAGCAACGGAAGGTACATTCAGAGAAAGAAAGAAACCCAAACGATATTTTGGGTATGCAGCATACATGACAAAACTAACAGAAGTAGAGCCATTCAACTTTGAATAAGTTGTCAACCATCAAGCATGAAAGGGTACTATGAGTGAAGAATATCATTCTATAATGAAGAATGAAGTTTTGGAGACTGTACCTAGGCTCGAAGACAAATCTTTTGTAACTTCAAAATGGATCTATAAGATCAAACATGCAACAAATGGAAGCATCGACAAGTATAAGGCAAGATTTGTGGCTAGGGGCTTCTCTCAACAAGAAGGCATCGACTATGAAGAGACATTTTCCCTGACGACAAGGTATACAACGCTTTTTTCATTGGTCTCTTTGGCAGCATCAATGGGATGGAACATCCACCAAGTGGATATCAAGATTGCATTTATGAATGGCACAATTGATGGGGAAGTCTATATAGAACAACCCTTGGGATTTTAAGTTAAAGACAGAAAGGTGTGAAAATTCTATAATGTAGAATCCTACTGCAACTACTGATTATATTTCTTCTATTGCATTCTTAACATAATTATTTAACATTTCACTGTGTTAAAAATAAAATATGTTGCAGACTTCACGATAAATAAAAAACATGAAAGAAATAGCACAAGTATTCACACATAGACACCATTATTTTTGGACAATTGTCCCCGAAAAAACCCAACTCAGGAAAATCGGTGCAGCAGATCTGAGGGTTTCTTTATTATGCAGAAGTTCCGAGTACAAATGTGTGATTGTGATTCTCAATCAATCACATGAAGAAATCTAATAAGAACAGATTAGTGAGACAATTCTCACTTTACCACGAAGTTCTGGCACTAACCTGCACCCACACTTAGTAGCTCTGCGTGATCTCTGTGCAGTGACTGCGTCTCCCACGTTGGCACTGCGTCACTGCTACCGCTACTGGTTGTGTCTGATTCAGTTCTCACTGTTGGGTGAGACTAGAGTATTTTCCCCTTCCAGAAATGTCCTCTAGAGACTGGATGAATCCTCAGCTTCCTCTCCAACTAAAATCGAAACTCCCTCTGCTGCTCTACGCTGGCCCAACGTAACTGATGCTTGGCTATCATTGCGCTGTTGTTTGTGGCTCCCTCCTTCCTTCTCTTCATGTACTCTCTCGACTTCAGAAACTCTTCCTCCTGAAGATTTCACCTTCCCGTCTCTGCAATTGAGAATCACTTCAATTCTTCCTTCAAATAGAAGAAATTGCTCTCTAGATTCTTTCTCTGTCTGATGTGTTTTCCAAATGCCCATCGAGCTCTCCTTTATAATATTTCACTGACTCATCAATGGCCAAGATTAAATCATAATCAAGGGCTAAGATTAACTAGGGGTTGATCTGTGCCTTTATCTAGAAGTTCTCACTTGATTCAACTAATACACTTTAATTAATCAGTTTCCCTAAGTTTAGACTTAGGAAACCATTAAAAAAGGATTAATTAATTTAATTAAATCATTTCTGAGAAGAATCTTCCAAAACACTTTCATAGCCTCTATGTAAAATCTCAAGGCTAGAACACACCCAATACTACCATCAATCAACAAAAGGAATATGTTTGTAGATTTAAGAAAGCATTATATGGCCTCAAGCAAGCACCAAGGGCATGGTATGCTAGTATGG
The DNA here is from genome assembly GCA_034641835.2 of Pinus albicaulis. Lineage (NCBI taxonomy): Eukaryota > Viridiplantae > Streptophyta > Pinopsida > Pinales > Pinaceae > Pinus > Pinus albicaulis. The sequence goes on from CM076574.1 coordinate 1,223,975,437, forward strand.
ATGCATACATATAGAGAATAGGCTTCACAAAAAGTTTTGTTGATCTGAACCTTTATATCTAGGTTGTGAAGGGAGAACTAGTAACCATTCTTTTGTATGTAGTTGATCTTCTCTTGATAGGTGTAGAAGGTCGAATTGAAGAATGTAAGAAACAACTGGCAGCAAAATTTGACATGAAGGATCTAGGGTTAATGCATTACAATTTGGGACTAGAAGTCTGGCAAGGACCTAATGAAATTTATCTAGGTCAAGGGAAGTATGTGATCAATATGTTGAAGAGGTTTAACATGATGGATTGCAAACCAGTGACCACACCAATGATCACAAACTTGAAGAGACTGAAGAGTTTTGAATCGAACCCTATGGATCCTTCCAAGTATAGACAACTGAGTGGCTCACTGATGTACTTGGTGAATACTCGACCAGACATATCTTTTGCAGTAAATGTTCTCAGTCAATTCCAAGTGTAGTTGAAGCATGATCATTGGATAACAACAAAAATATTCTAAGATATCTACAAGGAACCATGCATTACTTCATGAAATATGATATTAGGACTAATGTCCACTTGATGGGATATGCATATTCTAATTGGGGAGGCAGTGAGAAAGATGGAAGGAGCACTACAGGAGGATGTTTCATTTTGGGATCCTCCATGATCCCATGGATGAGCAGAAAGCAAGATACAGTTGCTTTGAGTATTGTTGAGGCTGAGTATATTGCAGCCTATGAAGTAAGCAAAGAAGCGGTCTGGTTAAGGAAGTTGTTATCCAATCTATTTGCAGGACCTATGGACCCTACAGTGATACATTGTGATAACCCAAGTTGTATACGATTGTCTAAAGACCTAGTATTTCATAGAAAGAAAAAGCATATCAACAACAAGTATCATTACATACGGAAGCTAGTACAAGATGGTGTATTGCAGCTACAATATGTCTCCACTGATAAACATGTAGCTGACATATTAACAAATTCTCTTCCTAATAAGAAACTTGTGTATTTGAGAGACAACTTGGTTTTGGTTGATGTATCCTCCCTAGTTGAGAGGAAGAGATAGGAAAATCATTCTTGTCTTCACTTGGGAAGACAAAATGGAGGATTGGGTAATCATCTGGCATCTCATACTTTTTGAGGATGAGGTAGGGCATCCAAGATAAGAGTAGTCATGGACCGATATTCTTTGAGGACTAGCTATCCAAGATAAGAATATTCCAAAGAAGGTCATACTTTTTGAACACACGGGTGGAGTATGTACATGAGACAATGATGATGGTGTCTATAAATCATTGGTCTCGCCAGCATTGTATTCTGATCTTGTGGAGATATAGAGTTGTTAGTCAAGGCCTTACTATGTGACAATGCTGGTTGATATGATGCTAAACAGATGGGTTACCAATCCAACTCTTCTTATGAGATCTCGTCAGATTGAGAATGTCCATGTACCTCTTATGAATATGTCCCTAGTTAAGAGGGAGTGTTGAAAAATGTGTAACTAGGTTCGGTCTTCATAAATATGAAATGTACTTTTGATTCTTGTAAATTGTAAAATGAAAAAAAAATTATTATTGTTATTTTGGAGCATGGGTTTCATGCTCAAGTTCCTTTATTTTATAGATCAAGCACCCATTGAGTGCTTCTAGGGTTTGTCCTAGAAGTCAAAAGAGTCATTGTCATAAGTTGAAGGCTCCATCGAACACATTGTAACTTGTAAAGAAAATTATTTTTGTCTTTAAAAGTGTCAAAATACCCTCCAAGTCCAAGTCGGCCTCACAACTAGCAAGTGTGAAAATTCATGAATACAACAATACAGAAATCCTACTGTAGTATCTTGATTTACTTCTCCTACTTGTGATTAATTATACAAGTTATTTTCAGAAAATATTCAGAAAATATTGAAGTAAACACAACTAACAACCTACACACATACAGATCATTTACTGAATATTATGCTCATTGAACAAAGTGACACACACATTTTTCGGACAATCGTCCCCAGAAAAACCCAATGCGGGAAAACTGGTGCAACAGATATGAGGGTTTATTATTATTAAGTAGAATTTGAGTACAACAAATCTGGGCACCTTTTTGGTTAACGCGATAGAGAAAAATAGATTTTCAGCAATACTTGTTGTTATGGAGACTGAAAACTTGATTGATCCACACCCTCAAATGGGATTTACAGGACTCGGCCACTTTCTGTCTGCAGAAACCCCAGCGTTGCGCCTAAAGCCCTTGTGTCAGCCCTGCTACCCTCTACGTTGACCTGGAGGGGGCTGCGTAACCCGAGATTGGGTGACACAGTCCCTACGCTGCCCTGGATGGCCTTTGTGTAACCCTGGAGGTCTCCTACTGGCTTAGAGCTGCCCTTTTTGGGCCTACGTAGCTGCTGAAGCCTGCGCTGCGCAGCTGCTGTTGCTATCCCTGCTTCTCTGCGCTACTCCTGATTTTTGTTCCTCTGCCTCTTGCTGACTCTTGGCTCCGAGATCAGATCATCCCCTTAGCCAATACTACCCCTCGCTACAGAAAACTCTTCTGGATATTCTTAGCGAACCCGCCCTAGAATTCCAGCTCAGTCTCTTAGCTCTGCCTACATTTGTGTGTCTCCAAATGACCCCAAGCCTTTCTCTTATACTTTTCTCGTTGACATATCAGCGGTCTTGATTTTATCTCTTATCAATGGCTAATATTAAAAGACTGCTTGATTTGCGTCTCTTAGAACATTTCATCATGTGTTTAATTAATTCACTTAATTTTTCTAATTCCCTAAGTTAGACTTAGGGTCCTCATTAAAAAAAATTAATTATTTTAATATCTCACACATTAGATGAAATTTCTCCAAACACTTTATGGGTTTTGTAGGTCAAGTGTGTCTTAGCCCCTCCACAAAATTTCAGGGCTAGAGAACACCCAATGCTACCTCAACACTCAAAATCTCAACACTCCCTCTTAGCACGGAGTGTGCTCTAGTAATACATCCACACCATGTATCACAAGATCTCGGTGTTGATCTTTGTGCTGCTGATGCTTGGCCTGCTGCCCTCCATCCACTGCATTGCTGCTCTTTGTACTGCTACCCATGTCACTAGCACATCTGTACTGCAGCTCCCTCTCAAATTGCTTCATCATGCTGCCCATAGCACTGCCACTGCTAACTGCTGCACTGCAACTCAGTTGTTGAGAAGTAATCAACTGAAAGACTCCTGCGCAATCGTTGGCAGACAAGTCAAACTGCATCCCATCACTGAAACTCCCTGGGCTGCTGCTTTATGCTGTCCTCCTGAAGCCACTGCCCTGCTACAACTCTGCACTGCGTAAGACTGCCTCTCTGCACTGCTGAAGTCCCATCAGCCTCTACGCTGCTGCTGCCTCTACACTGCGTTGCTCCCTCTATAGCATCTCAGCACTGCCCTTTGCTTCATTGTGATCTTCTGCAACCATCTCCTACTTGTCCTGCTACCGTCTTAAGGCTCCCGTAGCTCGTATGTGATCCGAGAGTTGGGCTTACTCAAGGATCCTGCCTTCACCATCTGTAGTTGCTCTATAGATCCATATCGCCCCACTTACGTCGCTCATGGGCACTCATGGCTACCTCATCATCACTCCCATCGTCCTTTGTTGCTGCAACCTTGGAAACAGAAGTTCCTTTGTCCTTCTTCTTAAGGACAAGTGTTGGCGAAGTGTCCAAGTTCGTCACAGTTAAAGCACCAGACCTTGGATAGGTCCCTTTTGTTGCTCCAGCCTTGGAATCGGAATTTCCTTTGTCCTTCTTCTTAGGACAAGTGTTGGCGAAGTGTCCAAGTTCGCCACAGTTAAAGCATCGGACCTTGGATAGGTCCCTCTTCTTTTTCCCTTGCTGCCTTCATTCCTTCGATGCAAGGGTTGCATCATCTTCCTCTTCTTTCTTCAACCTAGCAGTTCCGTTGTTTCTATTCTGCCACTTGGTGATTCTCCTGATCTCCTCCTGGAGGAGGATTGCCCACATGTCCGCCCAGGATGGTAACGTTGCCATGCCCAATATGCTTTGGAGAAACGTTTCCCATTCCTCCGTGACTGCATTCAGGGCAATCCTTACCAAGAGTCATTCATCTGGAGTCGCACCAATGGTAGTCAGTTGATCCTAGAAAGTTTGAAGCCGAAAAAGGAAGGGATCTATCTCCTCACCCTTCTGCATCTAGAACAGCCTCATCTGATTCTCTCAAAGCATTTTCCTTTGAACGAAGCTTCCCTAATAGATCACTTCCAGAGCGGTCCACATCTCATTTGTCGTCTTCTTTCCGGCAATGTGTGGCACGACGTGATCTTTTACTCCGTCCATAATCAAACGCTTAGCCCGCGCTTGATTTTCCTTGAATTTCTTCAGAGGATCAGGATCTGCAGGCTTAGCTAGGACATTCTCTGCATGGTTCTTGATGTCGTACTCATCCAGTACTGTCAGTATCCTAGCCCTCCAGATGACGAAGTTGGACACACCATCCAACCTGTCCTGATCTCTCAGGCCATGAGAAGCCATCTAGCTCAAATTTGACAAAACGGTACTCTTCAACCTCTTTCTGCTGCAAAACTCAACAAAAATGTTGGATCTGGGTTTCTTGGCGATTAGAAACCCTCTATAGTAGCTTCTCCCTCTGTCCACTGATTTCCCTCTTGGAAATCTTCAACAAAAACAATCGGACAGTTCTCTCCGATCACCCTCTTGATCGAATCTTAGATTTGCTAAGTGACTGTCCTCCTCTCGCTCTTTGTCAACTTAGCCAGGAACAATTTTGCACGAGCAGAATCTCCACCACACCAGCAATTGCTGAAGGTCTAAAGCACTGCTTCTAGATCTCGGGGATACTGCTCCGCAACAGAAAAATAGATATATTGCGTCCCTCTAGTTGGCCTCTGCGTGAGCAAACTAGCCCAGCGCAGGGGCTGCGCATTGCAGGCTCCTCCTGCGTCCCCCTGGAGGGTGTTGTGCTATCTCTTCGTCACCCAGATGGGACTGCATAGTCCCTGCGTGGCCCTTTCTGGGACTGCGTCCTCCTGCTGCTGAGCTGCCCTTTCTGGATTTGTTGCTTCAGCTGCTACTCTGCAAAAAATATGTCTTCAGCTAATTTCGCTGGAGATTCAGCTTGATCTGCGATCGCTTTGATACCATGTGAAAATTTATGAATACAACAATACAAAAATCCTATTGTAGTATCTTGATCTACTTCTCCTACTTGCGATTAATTATACAAGTTATTTTCAGACAATATTCAGAAAATACCAAAGTAAACACAACTAACAACCTACACACATACAGATCATTTATTGAATATTACGCTCATTCAACAAAGTGACACATATTTCGGACAATCATCCCCGGAAAAACCCAACGCCGAAAAACCAGTGCAGCAGATATGAGGGTTTATTATTATTAAGTAGAATTTGAGTACAACAAATATGGGCACCTTTCTGGTTAACCCGACAGAGAAAAATAGATCTGGATTCTGCAGCAATACTTGTTGCTCTGGAGACTAAAAACTTGACTGATCCACACCCTCAAACGGGATTACAGGACTTAGCCACTTTCTGTCTATAGAAACCCCAGCGTTGCCCCTGAAGCCCCTGTGTTAGCCCTGCTAGCCTCTGCATTGGCCTGGTGGGGGCTGCTCAACCCCAGACTGGGTGACGCAATCCCTACGCTGCCCTGGATGGCCTCTACGTAACCCTGGAGGTCTCCCGCTGGCTCAACGCTGCCCTTTCTGGGCCTGCATAGCGACTGAAGCCCTCTGCACTGCATAGTTGCTGTTGTTGGCCCTGCTTCTCTGTGCTGCTCCTGATTGATGTTCCTCTTCCTCTTGCTAACTCTTGGCTCCAGGATCAGATCATCCCCTTAGCCAATACTACCCCTCATTGTAGAAAACTCTTCTGGATATTCTTAGCAAACCCGCCCTAGAATTCCAGCTCAGTCTCTCTGCTCTGCCTCCGTGTGTGTGTCTCCAACTGACCCCAAGCCTTTCTCTTATACTTTTCTCGCTGACATATCAATGACCATGATTTAATCTCTTATCGACAACTAATATTAAAAGACTGCTTGATCCGCATCTCTTAAAACATTTCATCACATGTGTTTAATTAATTCACTTTAATTTTTCTAATTCCCTAAGTTAGACTTAGGGTCCTCATTAAAAAAATTAATTATTTCAATATCTCACACATTAGATGAAATTTCTCCAAACGCTCTGGGTTTTGGAGGTCAAGTGTGTCTTACCCCCTCCTCAAAATTTTAGGGCTAGAGCACACCTGATGCTACCTCAACACTCAAAATCTCAACAGCAAGTCGACCTAAAAGGAAGAGCCACGTCCACCTTGAAGAGCCTATATATAGGAGGGAACTCGTCTTCCTTAAGAGACACTCACTCATCACTCATTCTAGCGAAGGAAGAGGAAGAAGGAGGCAACAAAGAAGGAAGAGGGCGAAGGGGACTTTTGTTTGGGTTATTTCTCTCTCACACGTGCTAAGGAGGACTAAGGTTTCTGCAGCAGATCTAGGGTTTCTATCTACAAGTTTGATCTTGGAGAAAAGAAGGCAAGAAGGTCAAGTGAAGGTCACCAAGGGTCATCCTCAAGGTCTAGAAGTCCGAAAGAGACAAGCAAAGGTCAAAGGAAGGCTTAGAAGGCAGATCGAAGCTCACACATGTGGTAACAACAACTCTAGGGAGACCGGAATTTCAGATCTGCAGTAGAGCCCAAAAATTCTATAGCAGAAGGTCGAAGAAGTGCTACTGGAAGAGATTTGATTGGGTTTGACTAGATCAAGGTTAGCACATCATCCGAAGAGGTTGGTCTTGGTCTTGGAATTCGTCAATTAAAGAATCTATAACAAAGAGAAGAGATTTGCGGGTTTTCCTATCAAGTGGAAAGGTTTTGGCCCTGGCTAGCAACCTACATTATGTGTTCATGTTCTTCTTGTTTTTGGTAGTTGTTTGATGATTCACACACATAATAATAAGTAAGAAAGCTAATAAGTAAAAAGACATCACAAACAATTATCATGTAAGAGAAATCATTCTAATAATTGCTCTATAGATTTCTCAACAATGAAAGCATGTTGTGTATGATATAAGAAGTTATTACCCCCTTAAGGTGGCACAGTTCATCCCCCACCAGGGGTTGGGACGTGCATGGGTTCCTTAATGATGTGTGGGGAACTCAAGGGCCCTAGGAACTAGGGTGATGGCCATGATGAAGGAGTAGAGCTCATGTTTTGCTCTTGCCCACATGCTATATTAAATCTCTCGGTTATCTTTTGCATTTTATAATATTCTTTTCTTGTTTCTTACTTGTGGCCATGATATGATTTTAACGCTCTTTTATTTGCATCAACCTCCGGGGAAAATGTTCCAGGTCTAACCCAAACATGTGGACGAGGGGAGGGGGCGTACCAATGCCTTGTGGACCCAGTGATCATGTGGACCTAGAGAGGGAAGATGATGAAATAGGGCTTGTAATTTGTGTAGGGGAGTGAAAAATGTGGAATGGGCAAACGGATTGCGCTACCAAAATCCGGATTTCCCAAGTAGTGCCCTTCCTAAAGCTATAAGCCAATAGGGCAGATCCCACGAGAGTAGGATTGAGGATTATTCCCCTGTTTAATGTGAGGGAACAAAACTACATTCAAAACCCCTCCTCCTTCCAAGTCACCCAATATTCCATGACCAAAGTTTTGAAGGAAAAAAAAGCATAAGCACTTGATTGCACAATGAAAAACATACCTTTATGATTGGAGTGCCCACCTTGAAACATATGCTCTCAACAAATGGGAAAGCTCTCAAAAAATGGCAAGGGGACATATGAATGGCTCAAGGAGCGGAGATTAAATGGCACAATATACCGACTACACTGGTGGTTGTCAGGGGATGTCGGCTGAAGACAAATCTAGTAGAAAAATCCTCCTATGGGGTCACCAACTTTTGGTGGGTAACATTTGGCTCCAATTGGGACATGAGCTCACTGTAGAGTGCACAAACCATGTACTCAAACGGGAGGTCATGAGAAAACCAACAATCTTCCGGGACCGTAGACCTATATCCTGCACATCACATACTATGTTGGAAGCATGTGTGTTGGGTGTATCTTTATCACCCATGTTTTCATCACATAATAAAACCATACAAGAAAGAAAATCTATTCTAAGATGCAAATTTAATCTAAATGCACCTATTCTAGCATGAGAACATGATATGATGATATTATCTATGCTAAATCAATATGCAATACTCTAACGTGCATGCTACACTATGCAAATGCTAACAATTATCATATAGCCAAAATAACTAGCATATCTTTAGTCAAGATCTTATTTTTCCTATCCCTATGATCAATTATGATATACATTTGAAAGCAAACGACAATCATGAAACTCATATGCAAGGTCAGAAGGGTGGGAGGTGGGAAAATAAAGCAACCATGAATCATGTAAATGAACAACGAAGAAAGGAGGGGAACATGAGTAAGGCCTGCACCATTGGGTCTTTCCTTTATTCAAGAATATTTAGAAATAAATGATCAAACCCCATAAATTTTTCTCAAAGGTTCTCTTATTCACAAAGTTCCCTTTTATATCCTCATGCTCTGATCGTGAAGGATAGGAGGGAAGATAAGGCATGCAAGGGGGATGTAATCCAATCAGGTTTCCTATTGCAAGGATCATGTTGAAAAGGGGAGACCACCATGTGTTCATCATTTTGAATACTAAGGCCCAAGGATTGCTCATAAGTGATCAATGTTTCTTGATGACATGGAAAAGGAAAAGCATGCCCTCCAAAGACCTATCTAATACACAAGTGACTTAGGGTTTAGTGAATAAGCAATGATAACTGACTTACCAACATATACAAGGCCAAGAGAAGGCTTGAGTGGATGAATATGATCAATATTTTGTACAACAAGCCTTCAAAAGGCCCCAAGTTGAAGCCTAGTGATAGATTAATGTTATGTGCTTTAGTTGCTTCTTCTAGCTTTTGAGAGATCTTGGAAAAGCTTAGCCTTTCCTTGCTTGCACAAAAGAGACACTCTCTTGTTGCATGAATTTGTTCTATATTGTACATTACTACTTTGAAAATAATCATGAAGCTAACTTGTTTCTATTTCTTGCCTTGTGTAGATCTCTAGGTGGATTGGAGGGTTTCATTTTGAGGAGCATTGTTTGAAGATCAAGGGTGTGAAAATTCCAAGTCCTAGATCTGGAATCCTACTGCAACAAACTAAATTGATTCTCCTACTTGTAAATTACATTAACAAGTTATTTTGTAGATTATTTCTGAAAACATTGAAGCAACTAATCAATCAACCTTCACTTAATTAAATTAGATGTGGAAATAGGAAATTGAGAAAAAGAAATAACACACACAAGACACGATTGTTTTTGGACAAATGTCCCTTGAAAAACCCAATGCGAGAAAACCGATGCAATAGATCTGAGGGTTTTATTATTAAGCAACAGTTATTTTGAATACATCTCTGAATGTCTCACCGGACAATTCAGTTACAGAGAAAAACTGATAGAGAAAAATAGTGAGCTTACCTCATACTGCAAGTCTCGGCTGATCCGGTAGCTAAAATGATGAAACCCCAGCACCCTCTGCGTTGCCTCTACGCAGTAGCAGTGTAGTCCTGCGTGGGGACTTCGATGGACTGCATCACCCCCTTTGCGTGATCTTTCAGCCCTCAAGAAACTCGATCCCATCCCTCCTGACTCAAAATCTCGATTTCCCAGCTGAAACTCAGACTTCTGCTCAGAAACTGCGTTGCTTGTGTGTGTGGCCTACATGGCCCTGTGTCACCCATTTTGGGTGCTGCATCACCCTCTCTAGGCTCTGCGCTGCTTCTTTCTCTGCCTCTCTACTGATGATCCTTGGCCCTGGAGAAGATCCTCATGCCAAAACTGTCTCTGCAACTCAACTGCGTGAAGAACGCACTGCTCACTTCAGAAAATTTGATCACTTATCCTTTCAGTGTGTCTTCCAAATGACCCTCAAGCCTTCCTTTATAGTCTTCTCATTGAGACTTCAACGACCGAGATTAGATCTCCAGTCAACAACTAAGATTACATTTAGACTTGATCTTCTTTTTCTAGAAGTTTCACTCATAGTTTAAATTAATACCCATTAATTATTTTAAGTTTCTAAGTTAAACTTAGGGTCCTCGTTAAAAATAATTAATTTATCAAATAAAACTGTTTCTGGGTGGAATTTCCCAAAAAAATTTATGGGTTATCTGGAATGCATGTGTCTAAGCCTCTCCACAAAGTTTGAGACTTAGAGCACATCCGATGCTACAACAAATCAACACTCCCTCTTAGCGAGGAATGTGCTCTAGCAAATATGCCCTGTTGCACACTACTCTAACTCTGAAGCATCTCACTCTGCATTGTTGATGTTTGACATGATGTCCATCAATCATTGCGTCGCTTCTACAATTGTACTGCTGCTGATCCTGCCACAATCTGTTGATTTTGTAGCATTGGAAAGTGTTCCAAGTCTCATATTTTGGGAAGAGGCCTGGACATTAGTATTCCAGAGAACCCATAAATCGTTTGTGGAAATTCCATTTGAATCATGCTTTATTAAAATAATTAATTATTTTAAAGTGATCCCTAAGTCTAAACTTAGGGAAATTAAATAATTAAAGGGTATTAATAAAGCAAAGTGTGAATCTTTTAGAAAATGAAGATCAAGTCATCTTTTAATCTGAGCCATTGATTAAGGATATAATCTGGGTCGTTGATTCATACACGAGAAGACTATAAGAGAAGGCTTGAGGGTCATTTGGAAAGAAAGCTGGGGACACTCTCAGTACTTGCAGGAAATCGATTTTGAAGTAAGAGAATTCGATTTCAGAGGGTGAGGTTGTAGAGGCTGGGTTGCAGAGACAGAAGGAGGAGGGAGAAGTCAACAGTGACAGAAGAAGGCAGAAGGAAGACGAAGAGGAGGCAACGTTGAGCAGTGGCACTCCCCCTCCACGCAGAGTGACGCAGTCCAGTGCAGTGACTGCACAGAGGGGCCACGCAGAGTGATGCAGAGGGAGGAGAACTGCCTACCGTGTGTCCGGAATTTTCCGGAGTGCTCGGGAAATTCATCTCAGGTGTATGCTAAATATTATGCTCGTCATATTATCTGTAAAGAACTTTCACTACTGAAGAATAATATAAACCCTCATCTGCTGCACCGGTTTTCCCACATTGGGTTTTTCCAGGGACAATTGTCCAAAAATAACTGTGTTCATGTGGTTGTTTCTATTGTGTTATATGTGTTCTATTTTTCCTTCTGCTTTTCATTAAAGTGAATACTGCACCTGTAACTTATCATAAATAAGTAGGAGAAATAAATCAATCACTGTAGTAGTATTTTCAGATTGAAAATTTCACATGGTATTAGAGCAAAAGGCAAAAGACAGAAAAGGAGGTTCTGCAATGAAATCAAGAGTTGACAGAATTGCAGCAACAACTCAGAAGGATTCATGTAGTCCTCCAGAACACATGGAGAAACAGAGGCATCATGACATCTCAATTCTGGCATCCACACTAGAAAAGGATTTTGCTTGTATGTCAAGCATGGCCTCTCCAGGCATTTGGTATATTGACAGTGGAGCATCTACTCACATGACGGGAGTTCGAGAATGCTTCTCGGTATACCAAGAAAAGCATGAATTTTCATATCACGATGGGAAACAAGGATAAGTGTACCCCCGTTGCAAGAGGGACCATAATATTTCAGACAAAAGCTGGTAACAAGCTTCGGGCCACAAATGTACTGCATGTACCAGGATTGGGGATGAACTTACTCTCGGTGTCTCAACTTCAAAATAAGGGTTACGATGTATACTTTATTGGAAATAAAGTTTATGTCAAACATCCTAGCTGGAAAAGGAAGGCACAAATTGGAGTAAGGAGTCATGAATTGTATAAGCTACAACTCGAGTCTCCAATGGAACTAATCGGCAGTACGGATGAACGAGAACTGAATGAATTATGGCACAAAAGAATGTGGCATTTACATCATAGATCCTTGAAGGTCCTCAAGAAGACTGTCATGGGAGCTCCAAAACTCAGCACAAGAAAAGACGTTGTCTACTGGGGTGCGTACTAGGGAAGTATGCCAAGACAACATTTCCAAGAAGCGGCAATAAGGCCAAGAGTGTATTGGAGTTGATACACTCAGACATTACAGACCAATGTCCACTACTGCTCTCAGTGGTGCGAAGTATTTTTCTACCTTTATTGATGACCATTTCTAGAAAACATGGATCTGCTTTGTTGATTTGAGGCTTCTGCGATTTGTGACTGGATCATCTAAGCTCATCAAAGACTGCAAGGAGAATTTGGCTACCGAATTCGACATGAAGGATCTAGGGCAGATGCACTATTTTCTTGGTTTGGAGGTCTAGCAGCAGAAGGGAGAAATCTTCCGTGGGCAAGGAAGATATACTACAGAGATCTTGAAGAGGTTTCAGATGGAGAACTGTATACCCATGGCTACGCCAATGATTACAAACTGGAAGAAGATAAACACGTCTGAGGATGATGAGGCTGGCCCTACCTTGTATAGGCAGCTCATAGGATCATTGATGTACCTGGTCAACACTAGACCAAACATCTTTTATGCAGTGAATACTCTCAGCCAGTTCATGGTAGAACCAAGGAGGGCTCACTGGGCAGCAGCCAAACATGTTCTCATATATTTGAGGAGGACAGTCGAGTATGGGTTGAAGTACACCAAAGGAAATGAAATCCAGTTGAGTGGGTTCACTGACGCAGATTGGGCTGGAAACCTAGTGGATCGGAAAAGTACTAGTGGGTACTGTTTCAGTCTCGGATTAGGAATGACTTCCTGGTGTAGTAGGAAACAAAAATCCATGGCACTGAGCTCAGCCGAGGCTGAATATATGGCAGCAAGCACAACTTCGTGCGAGGCCATATGGCTTCATAAACTGCTCTTGAACTTGCTCAAGAAGAGGATGGAACCAACCAGAATTTTGTGTGATAATCAGAGTTGCATCAAGCTCTTTGAGAATCCTGTGTTTCATTACCGGTCGAAGCACATTGAAATTAGGTGCCACTTCATTAGAGACTATGTCCAACGAGGAGTTGTATAGTTGAAGTACATTCCTACAGGAGAATGGGTGGCAGATATCCTCACAAAGGCTCTGGGAAAGATTAAGTTTACTTACTTCAGGGAAAAGATGGGGATGGTCGAGAACCCTTTCCAGTAGAGGAATGGGTGGTCTTTAGATTCAGAGCGAGCTGCAATACAGATGAGGTAGTGGCAGAGGTGGTGTCACAGGCAGCAGTACAGAGGGCAGCAACGCAGAGATGAGGGGCATTAGCCAAGACATCAGCAACACAACGAATGCTTTAGGTCAGAGCAGATACAATTGGTACCTTGCTAAAACACTTTCCTCGCTAAGAGGGAGTGTTGATTTTGTAGCATTGGAAAGTGTTCCAAGTCTCATATTTTGGGAAGAGGCTTGGACATCAGTATTCCAGAGAACCCATAAATCGTTTGTGGAAATTCCACTCGGATCGTGCTATCTAGGCTGTTGATGAATCAACGAGAAGACTATAAGAGAAGGCTTGAGGGTCATTTGGAAAGCATCCCGGGCACACTTTCAGTACCTGAAGGAAATCGATTTTGAAGTAAGAGAAGTTTGGTTTCAAAGGGTGAGGTTGTAGAGACAAAAGGAGGGAGAAGTCGGCAATGACATAAGAAGGCAGAAGGAAGACAAAGAGGAGGTAGCACTGAGCAGCAGCATTGACCCTCCATGCAGAGTGACACAGTCCAGCGCAGTGACTGCGCAGAGGGGCCACGCAGAGTGATGCAGAGGGAGGAGGACTGCATACTATGTGTCAGGAATTTTCCAGAGTGCTCAAGAAATTCATCTCAGGTGTATGCTAAATATTCTGCTCGTAATATTATTTGTAAAAGAACTTTCACTACTAAAGAATAATATAAACCCTCATCTGCTACACCGGTTTTCTCACATTGGGTTTTTCCGGGGACAATTGTCCAAAAATAACTGTGTTCATGTGGTTGTTTCTATTGTGTTATATGCGTTCTATTTGTTCTTCTGCTTTTTATTAAATTGAATATTGCAGTTGTATTTATTTCAATATTCACTGAAGCATCTGTGAATAACTTATCATAAATAAGTAGACGAAATAAATCAATCACTGCAATATTATTTTCAGATTGAAAATTTCACACAATCAACTTTGCATCCATACTACAACTCCCTCTCAAATGTTGCATCTACTGCTAGCATTGCCACTGCTAAATCTACATTGCAACTCAGTTGTTGAGAGAAGAAACTGAAAAACATCCAAAATTCTGAACAAGTGTTTAGGATGCATCTTGATGTTGAAACTCTGACTGCTACTAGACTCACGCTGTCCCTATGAAGCATTGTGTTGATGCTGCTTTGCACTGCATCCCTCTGCACTGCTACAACTGTGCTCTGCGCTGCTTAGATTCTAGCGGTGCTAACCACTGCATCTGTTTCTTCTGCACTCTGCACCACTGAAAACCTCTACTGCAGATCTTGGGCACCTGTAGCAAGGTCATGATCGAAGAGGTGGAATCATCAAGGATCCTGCCCATCTGAAGTTCTTGCGAACTTGCAGCTCAATGTCGCCCCATCTCCCTCCTAGAGATGCATGGGCACTCATGGCGTTCTCATCTTCATCGATCTTCGCAGTCACAACCTTCAGATCATGCTTCTCGTCCTTGTCCTTTTTCTTCCAAGGACACTGGGTAGCGTAATGACCAAGTTCACCAGACTTGAAGCACTTAATCTTCGAGACATCTTTCTTACTTCTCTGCTGCTCTTGCCGTCATTTGGAAAATAAGTCGGGCATACACTTAGTACCTCAAGGAGATCGATTCTGAAGGAATAGAATTCGATTTCAGTGGGAGAGTTGCAGGGCGAAGAGTTGTAGAAGTAGAAGGAGAAGAGGGAGTCAGCAGTGACCGAGCTCAAGGACAGAGGGATGCAGAGGGTCACAGAAGGAAGCACAGTGAACCCACACAGAGCCTATGCAGAGTGACACAGTCCAGTGCAGGGATTGCGTAGAGAAACACGCAAACAAACGCAAAGGAAGTCAGAGGTTCTTCAGGGTGTACGGAAATTTTCGAGAGGGGTCGAGAATTTTGTCTCAGGTGTTTTCTGATTATATCTGCCAGTATATTCCTTATAAAGTCTCATTTTCTGAAGAATAATAATAAAACCCTCATCTACTACACCGGTTTCCCACATTGGGTTTTTCCAGGGACAATTGTCCAAAAATAAGTGTATCAGTGATTGGTTCTTATGCTTATGTTCTTTAGTGTTTACTTCTATGCATATATAATTGTGAATGTTGCAGTAGTATTTATTTCGAAGTTTACTAATAGATATATGTAAATAACGTATTGTAATAATAAGTAGGAGAGAGAGTACAGAGATTTTGAAGAGATTTCAGATGGGGGATTGTAGACCTATGATGACTCCAATGATCACCAACTCGAAGAAAATAGACACGTCCGAAGATGATGAGGCTGATCCTACTCTGTATAGGAAGCTCATAGGATCTTTGATGTATCTGGTAAACACTAGGCCAGACATCTGTTATGCTATAAATAACCTCAATCAGTTCATGGTAGAACCTAAGAGGGCTCATTGGGTAGCAGCCAATCATGTTCTCAGGTACCTTTAAGGAACAGTCGATCTTGAATTGAAGTACACCCGTAGCAGTGACATCGTGTTGAGTGGGTTCATCGATGCAGATTGGGCCGGGAGTCCAGTAGATCGGAAGAGTACTAGTGGGTATTGTTTTAGTCTGGGATCAGGGATGACTTCCTGGTGCAGTAGGAAATAGAAATCCGTGGCACTGAGCTTAGAAGAGGTTGAATATATGGCAGCGAGCACAGCTTCGTGTGAGGCCATATGGCTTCGGAAACTGCTTGTGAACCTACTGAAGGAGAACAAGAAAGTGACCAATGTTTTATGTGATAATCAAAGTTGCGTCAAGATCTTTGAAAATCTTGTGTTTCATGATCAGTCGAAGCACATTGATATCAGGTGTCACTTGATCAAAGACTGTGTCCAACGGGGAGTTATACAGTTGCAGTACACTCCAACAGGAGAACAGGTAGCAGACATTCTCACGAAGGCTCTGGGGAAGACTAAGTTTGTCTACTTCAGAGACAAGATGGGGATGATCAAGAATTCATTCCAGTAGCAGGAATGGATAGGATCAAGATTCAGAGGGAGCTGTAGTATAGATGCAGCAGTGACAGTGCCAGTGTCATGGGCAACAGCGCAGCAGATGAGGGGTAGAAACCAAAGATCAGCAGCGCGGAGGATGCTTCAAAAGCAGAGTAGCATGCAGTAGGAATATTGCTAGAACACCTTCCTCGCTAAGAGGGAGTGTTGATTTTTGTAGCATCGGAAAGTGTTCTAAGTCTCAAACTTTGTGAGGAGACTTGGACATCAGTATTCCAAAGAACTCAGAAATCGTTTGTGGAAATTCCACTCGGTTCATGTCTTATTAAAATAATTATTTATTTTAATGGAGACTTATTAATAAGACAGAGTGTGAATCTTCTAGAGAACAAAGATCAATTCAAGTTTTAATCTTAGCAATTGATTAGACTTCTAATCTGGGTCGTTGATTCATCAACGAGAAGATTATAAAAGAAGGCTTCAGGGTCATTTCGAAAGTAAGCCGGGCATGCACTCAGTACCCGAAGGAGATCAATTCTGAAGGAATAGAATTCAATTTCAGTGGGAGAATTGCAGGGCGAAGAGTTGTAGAAGCAGAAGGAGAAGAGGGAGTCAGCAATGACTGAGCTCGAGGATAGAGGGACGCAGTGGGTCACAGAAGGCAGCGCAGTGAACCCACATAGAGCTTACGCAGAGTGACGTAGTCCAACGTAGGCACTGCGCGGAGAAACACATAGACAGACGCAGAGGAAGTAAGCAGCTCTTTCGGGTGTCAGGGAATTTTTGAGAGGGGTTGAGAATTTTGTCTCAAGTGTTTTCTAATTATATCTGCCAGTATATTCCTTGTAAAGACTCATTTGCTGAAGAATAATAATAAAACCCTCATCTGTTGCACCGATTTTCCCACATTGGGTTTTTCCGAGGACAATTGTCCAAAAATAAGTGTGTACATGTGATTGGTTCTTATGCTTATGTTCTTTACTATTTACTTCTCTACATATATAATTGTGAATGTTACAGTAGTATTTATTTCAAAGTTTACTAATAGATTTCTATAAATAATGTATCGAAGTAATAAGTCGGAGAAATAAATCTATCGTTGCAACTGTAGACTTCCAAATTGAAATTTTCACATGGTATCAGAGCCAGAGATGAGTAACAGGAGAGGAGAATCGGCAATTAAACAGAAATTTGACGTTGTTGTTGTAGCTCGGAGGGGTTCACATAGTTCTCCAGAAAGGAAGAGAAGCACGAAAGAACAAATGGATCACAATGTTTCTGTTCTGGCATCCAGACTGGAAGAAGAATTTGTTTGTGTGTCAAGCACTGCTTCTCCTGAGGTCTAGTACATTGACAGTGGAGCTTCTACTCATATGACGGGAGTACGAGAATGTTTGTTCGACTACCGAGAGGAGCAGATGAACTTTGAAATTACCATGGGTAGTAAAGCAAAATGTACCCCTATTGGAAGAGGTACTATAGTATTTCAGACCGAGGTTGGAAATAAGCTTCGGGCCACTAATGTACTACATGTGCCCAGGCTGGGAATGAACTTGCTCTCAGTGTCTCAACTTCAGAACAAAGGTTACGGTGTTTACTTCGTTGGTAACAGAGTTTACGTCAAACACCCCAGTTGGAAGAAGAAAGCACAAATCGGAGTAAGGAGCAACGAACTTTATAAGTTACAGCTTGAATCCCCAATGGCACTAATAGGCAGCGCTGATGAAACAGACCTGAATGAACTATGGCACAAAAGAATGGGGCATTAAAGATTCTCAAGAAAACTGTCACGGGAGTTCCAGAACTGAGCACCAAGCAAGACGATGTCTGCAGAGGGTGTGTATTGGGTAAATATGCCAAGGCAGCATATCAGAGAAGCAACAATAGGGCTAAGAGTGTATTGGGCTTGATACTATGAAAATTTCTAAATGTTATATATGCAGAAATGTACTATTAGATCTAGTTATGCTTCTCCTACTTAATTAAGTTATTCATGCTGAAACTTCAGATTAACATCGAAGCAAACACATAATAGACTTTCACCAATTCAAATCTAAAACAAAAAAGTACATGCAAACATGGACAAAGTGACACAAGGATTTTTTGGACAATAGTCCCCGGAAAAACCCAATGCAGGAAAATCGGTCTTCTAGTTGTTGGAGGGTTTTATTATTAAGAGTTTTTTGAATACAGCAAATCTAGGTTCCAGATCTGGAAAACCCGACAGAGAAAATATAGATCTGCAGCTATCCTGTTATTTTGAAGCCAAAATATTGACTAATCCACACCCTCAAACGAGATTTACAAGACTCAGCCAGATCTTGGCCCTAGAAACCCCAGCGCTGCCCCTGAAGCCCCAGCGTCAGCCTCTGCGTCCCTCTGTGCTTGCCTGGAGAGGACAGCGTAACCCCAGAATGGGTGACGCAGACCCTACACTGCCCTTGAGGGACTCTGCGTAACCCTAGAGGGTCTCCTACTACCTAATGTTGCCCCGGGATAGACTGCGTAGCTGAAGTTGCCCTCTCTGCTGCTGTTGCCTCTGCTTCTCTACGTTGCCTCTGGAAGCTGCTCTCTGCCTCTTGCTGATTCTAGGCACTGGGATCAAACCATCCCCTTTGCCTAAACTCCCCTCTCTACAACTGAAACACCTCTGAGAATTCTTAGCAAACCCTGCCCTAGAATCTCAACTTAGCTTCAGCACTCTGCCACTGTGTGTCTTTACAAATGACCCCAAGCCTTTCCTTTATACTTTTCTCGTTGGGAAACCAACGACCATGATCAGATCTTGAATCAATGGCTAATATTAAAAGAAAGCTTGATCTGTGTGACTTAAGACAATTTCATCACATGTTTAATTTAATTAACTTTAATTTTTTAATTTTCCTAAGTTTAGACTTAGGAAATACATTAAAATAATTAATTAAATTAATATCTCCCAAACCAGATGAAATTTCTCAAATCCCTTTCTGGGTCTTGTAGATCATGTGTACTCTAGTCCCTCCACAAATTTTGGGAGCTAGAGCACATCCAATGCTACCCCCACTATAGAAAATCTCAACACTCCCTCTTAGCATGGAGTGTCCTCTAGCAATACATCACACCTTGTATCACAAGATTTTGGGTATTGGTTTCTGTGTTGTTGATGCTAGGCTTGCTGCCCTTCAACACTGCACTGTTGCTGCCATTTTGTACTGTTGCCTATGATGTTGTCACCGCCGCTGCCACATCTGTACTGCAGCTCCCTCTCAAACTACTGCACCCGTGCTACTGCCTACTACATTGCATCTTCAGTTATTGAGAGAAACAACTGAATCTCCTGCCCAATCTTTGACAGACAAGTCAGTTGGGATGCAACCTCATCACTGAAGCTCCGTCGGCTGCTGACCTGTGTTGTCCTCTAGAGGATGATGCAGCTCTATATTGCGTAAGCAGACTCCCTCTGCACTGCTGAAGTCACATGAGCCCCTTGTGCTGAAATCTCTCACGTTGCTGCTACACTGCGCTGTCCTCCTGAAGCCTCCACGTTGTTGCAGCTCTGCCCTACATTGTTGAAGTCACATCAGCCCCTACGCTGCTGTTGCCTCTACGTTGTTGTTGCATCTGCACTGCGCTGCTCCTTCCAGCCTTCAAATCTGCCTCTGCTTCATCCGTGATCTATGCACCCACTGCTCCTTTTGTCCCACTACTATCTTAAGGCTCCCGTAGCTCGAATGTGATCCAAGAGATGAGCTGCTCAAGGATCCCGCCCTCATTCTGTAGCTCCTGTATAGATCCATGTCGCCCCACTTTTGTGGTTCATGAGCGCTCATGTTTGCATCGTCTTCTGACCCATCATTTGCCACAACAACCTTGGAAGAAGAAGCTTCCTTGTCATTTTTCTTCTGAGGACAATTGCTGGCGAAATGTCTTAGTTTGCCACACTGGAAACACTTGATCTTTGATAGATCCCGCTTCTTCTTCCCTTGCTGCCTCTTTTATGCCAAGGCTGCATCCTCTTCATCTTCCTTCTTCACCTTACTTGATCTCATGATGTACTGCTTCTTGGTGAATCTGCAGAGTCTATGTTGCACGGGTTCCCGCACCCAAGGGTAGGGTTCCCGAACCCGTACCGGGTTCCCGTCCCCAAGTACCGGGTGCTTGACGGGTTCTTCTCAGAAGCACCCTAAAGAACCCGGTTCTTCATGGAAGAACCCGAGACTTCCCACACAAAATCAGGGTTCTTTTGCTAATTTGGGGACGGAGAACCCCAAAAACGGGTTCTTTTCGGGTTCTTCGGTGGCAAGTTTGGTTATATTTTTATTTTATTTTATTAAATTCGACTATTACTAATCGCTATTGAAATTAAAATTTAAGATTTTTTTATTAAAATTAAAATTCAATATGACTAGACTATTCTTATTGCGATTTTTTTTTGTGTTAGAACTTAAAAAGTTAAAACTTACCCACTTGGACTCCGCAACCCACAGCAATCGTTACCTCACCTCACCGCACAACAACTCAACCTCACCGCACAACAACGTCCACACAGCAACTCACCCTCAGCACAACAAGCAGCAACCTCACCCACTTTTTAAGTGAGCAACTTGAATTCATTAATAGAGATGAAGGAGGAACTTGACAATTCATGAAATCAGAGAAGGGAATGAAAGAATACAAAATCTCGAGGAAATTGGAAGACTGCACACATTTCTAGTAAGTGTAGTTGCAAAGTTACAAGTGCAACTAAAAGTGGGTTCAACATGGAAAATTTTAGTTGAACAGAGAATGTTTACTAACAACCAATACCCCATATGCTTAGGTATTCCCGAAAGAAAAGAAGGCACAGTATTAATGCACCCAAATACCAAAGCTGTTGATTCGAGATTAGACTACTGGATACATGCACAGGGAACAAGGCAAAAGGGGTGTGTTTAATTCATCTTCCTTTTATATCTAAAGTGTTATAAGTGAAAATAATTGATGACACTGTAGTCTTTAAAATTGATGAAATTGTAGATGCTCATGTTCAGTTGATTCTAACTCCATGGGAAAGTCCTGCAAAGGAAGTTTTCAGAATGTTGTCATTTGTTACTTGTATAGTAGCTTCACTTGGATGGCATTACCATGATGCAAGTATCATCTTCTGATGGGCATGTTGTGACAAAGACATTCTTACTATGATTGTAGTGTTTTCAGCAATAATTTTCTATATCATTAGGGCATACATTGCTGTTAGTAGTGACAGTGGGAACTCATATAATCATTGCACTCTTCAATCTATCTTACTCTATTAAGAAATTTTGAAATTTTGAAATTTCAATGTATTATCAATTTTAATTTATCTGAAGAATCAAGACTGATATGATATATCATTATTTGAATGTTTAATGTTCAATGATGTGCATGTTTAAATCTTTGAAGTTTAAACTTTAATTTTTAAATAAAAAATATTTTATTTTTCTTGTTTTATACAAATTCACATATATATATATATATATACCCCCGACGAACCCACGCACCCTGTTTCAAAAAGTGTCGTCCCCGTCCCCGTCCCCGTCCCCGCCCCCGCACCCGCACCCGCACCCACGTTTCCTGGCAACATAGTGCAGAGTTCTTGACGCATGATTGCCCACAAGCTGTCCCAGTCGGGAAGGTCCGCTTTGCCTAAGATACTTTGGACAAAGGTTTCCCACTCATTTGTGACCGCATTGAGATCAATCCTGACCATCACATCATCCTCCACCTTTGCACCCGTGGCAGTCAACTGGTCTCTGATCGACTGTAATCTCTAGAGAAAATGTTCCATGTCTTCCCCCTTGGTCATCATGAATGACCGCATCTAAGTCTCCAAAAGCATCTTCCTCTGGATGGATTTTCCCTCATATAGGGATGTTAAGGCCTTCCACATCTCATTAGCTATTTTCTTCTCTGCTATGTGTGGGACAACATGGTCTTTAACTCCATCCATTATCAACCGCTTGAAATTTCCCGCAGCTTCATTATGCTTCCTTAAGAGATTTGCATCGATCGGCGTGGCCAGGACTTGTTCTGCATGGTCTCTTAGATGATATGCCTCGAGGACTATTAGGATTATAGCCTTCCAAACTGTAATGTTGAATAGGCCATCCAATCTACCCTGATCACACAGTCCGTAAGGTGCCATCTGCTCAAAAAATCTGTCGGAGCTCCTCTTCTCTGCGCTAGAGATCTGGAAGGTCATTGGCGAAACAGGCACCTTTTGCTCCCTCTGAAAACTGATTTCCCTTCTTGGAAATCTGCCAAATCAATCAACGATTTAGCTCTCTTCAATCCTATGATTGATTTGCAAGTTTCTTTGGCTAGAAACCCTCTGAGAAGTTGATCTCCACCCGCTCTTTGTCATTAGTGCTTAGGCTAAAATTCTGAAAACTTCAGAAATTTAACTCCACCAGCACTTTTTGAAGTTCTGCAGCTCTGCTTCAGGCACTTCTGGATCACATAACTTCAGATTTGCGTCACCCTGGCTGGCTTCAGACAATCCCAATGCTGCCTCTGCGCAGTGAGTACACGGGTCTGCGTGGAGACAGCATAAGACTGCGTCACCTTGCACTTTGCGTGATTCTGCTCCTTCTGAAATTGCGTAGTACCTTCAGATTTGGCCTTTTGCTGCTGTTGTTTCTATTCCTGCTTCTTTCCGCAACAAGATCCTTCAGCCTTCTGTTGGTGACCCTACTAGATCTGCAATCACTCTGATACCATGTGAAAATTTCTGAATGTTATATATGCAGAAATCTACTATTAGATATGGTTATGCTTCTCCTACTTAACTAAGTTATTAATGTTGAAACTTCAGATTAACATCGAAGCAAACACATAATAGACTTTCACCGATTCAGATCTAAAACACACACAGACAAAGTAACACAAGGATTTTCTGGACAGTAGTCCCCGGAAAAACTCAATGCGAGAAAACTGGTCTTCTGGCTGCTAGAGGGTTTTATTATTAAAAGTTTTCTTAATACAACAAATATGCGTTCCAGATCTGGAAAACCCAACAGAGAAAATATAGATCTATAGCTATCCTTTTGTTTTGAAGTCAAAATATTGTCTGATCTAACCCTCAAACGGGATTTACAGGACTCGGCCAGATCTTGGCCCTAGAAACCCCAGTGCTGCCCCTGAAGCCCCTGCGTCAGCCTTTGCGTCCCTCTGCGCTGGCCTAGAGAGGGCTGCGTAACCCCATAATGGGTGACGCAAACCCTACACTACCCTTAAGGGACTCTGCGTAACCCCAGAGGGCCTCCTGCTGCCTAACGCTGCCCGGGAGAGACTGCGTAGCACCTGCGTAGTTGAAGCTGCCCCTACGCTGCACAGCTGCTGCCCTCTCTGTTGTTGACGCCTCTGCTTCTTTGCGTTACCTCTGGAAGCTTCTCTCTGCCTCTTGTTAATTCTAGGCACTGGGATCATACCATCCCCTTTGCCTAAACTCCCCTCTCTGCAACTGAAACGCTTCTGAGAATTCTTAGCAAACCCTGCCCTATAATCTCAGCTTAACTTCAGTGCTCTGCCACTTTGTGTCTTTACAAATGACCCCAAGTCTTTCCTTTATACTTTTCTCGTTGAGAAACCAATGACCATGATCAAATCTTGAATCAATGGCTAAGATTAAAATAAATCTTGATCCGTGTGACTTAAGACAATTTCATCACATGTTTAATTTAATTAACTTTAGTTTTTTAATTTTCCTAAGTTTAGACTTAGTAAATACATTAAAATAATTAATTAATTAAATATCTCCCAAACCAGATGAAATTTCCCAAATCCCTTTCTCGGTCTTGTAGATCACGTGTACTCTAGTCCCTCCACAAATTTTGGGAGCTAGAGCACATCCAATGCTACCCCCACTACACAAAATCTCAACAGATACACTCGGATATCTGTGGACCAATGTCCACTAGAGCTCTTAATGGTGTCGAATATTTCGTCACCTTTATTGATGACCATTCCAGGAAAACCCGGATCTACTTTCTGAAGACCAAGGACGAAGTCTTCAGTCGGTTTAAAGAGTTTAAAGCTATGGTAGAAAATCTGACAAGAAAGCAGATCAAGGTGTTGTGTTCAGACATTGGTGGTTCTGCGCAAGGGAAGGTATCAGAAGAGAGTAGACCGCTCCATATAATCCGAAGCTGAATGGTGTGGCAGAAAGGAAAAACAGGACTATTTTCGAGGCAGCAAGGGCAATGTTGTATGATCAAGACATGCCCAAATTTCTGTGGGCTGAAGCTTGTAATACAGCTATCTATGTTTAGAACAAGATTCCTCACAATGCATTGGGAAAGATCACGCCAGAAAGTGTCTTCACTGGCAGCAAGCCTGAGGTGAGTCACTCTAGGATCTTTGACAGTACGACATATTCTCATGTGCCCAGTGAGAAGAGGAAGAAGTTGGACATGACTGCGGAAAAGGGGTATCTGGTAGGATACAACGAGAATGCAAAGGCATACCGCATCTACAATCCAGATAACAGGAAAGTTGTAGTGCGGAGGGATGTGAAATTCATGGAGGAGAGGGCCTTCAGAAGATCCCGTGAGTTGCCTTCTGCTACACAGTTTGAGGAGGATCCGTTGGTTCAACCTCAACAACCTGCGATAGATAATTCAGCTGCCTCTCTAAGGCATGGGGATGGGGATCCAAGGGGCACTTCTCTCGACGACTTGCAGGAGAGAGAGCAGGTAAATCTGCCCAGTACCAGTGGGAGAACAAGCAGGGAACTACGGAAAATTCTGAGGGATGTAGAAGACTTTGTCGGAGCCCCCCGAGATGTGAAGAGACAGCGCAAGCAGCCTGAAAGGTACCAAACCTTGGTTCCACAAGCTGGGGAACCTTTTAGTTTCCGAGAAGCAGCTCAGCACTAGGTATGGGTAGATGTGATGGTGGAAGAGTATAGTTCCATCATGACGAATGATGTCTGGGAGGTGGTCCCCAGACCTCGGGATAGATCAGTTGTAGGTTCAAGGTGGATCTTTAAGATCAAGTATCCTGCAGAAGGCAGAATTGAGAAATTTAAAGCCAAGTTTGTGGCTAAGGGGTATGCTCAGAAGGAAGAGATAGATTATGAAGAAACCTTCGCCCCAGTAGCCAGATATACCTCCATTAGATCTGTAATATCCCTTGCTGCGCAATTGGGATGGGAGATTCACTAGATGGACTTCAAGACTGCGTTCTTGAATGGGGTGATAGAAGAGGAGGTGTATATTGAACAACTAGAAGGCTTCGAGACGCATGATCAGAAGACTCATGTGTGCATGCTTAAGAAAGCCTTGTATGGACTGAAGCAAGCTCATAGAGCTTGGTATGGTTGAATTGACAGCTACTTGCAGAAGATGGTATTCGTCAAGAGTGACGTAGATCCCAATCTCTACTATCTAAGGGTAGGGAGCGAGCCCCTGATACTAGTTTTATATGTAGATGATCTATTTCCGACAGGATCATCGAGGCTCATCAAACACTGTAAGGAGAATTTGGCTACGGAATTCGACATGAACGATCTAGGGTTGACGCACTATTTTCTGGGGTTGGAAGTTTGGCAGTAGAAGGGGGAGATCTTTCTTAGTTAAGGAAGATATACTAAAGAGATTTTGAAGAGATTTGAGATGGAGGGTTGTAGACCTATGACGACTCCAATGATCACCAACTGGAAGAAAATCGACACGTTTGATGATGATGAGGTTGATCCTACTTTGTATAGGAAACTCATAGGATCTTTGATGTATGTGGTAAACACTAAGCCAAACATCTGTTATGCTGTAAATACCCTCGGTCAGTTCATGGTGGAACCTAAGAGGGCTCATTGGGCAACAACCAAGTATGTTCTCGGGTACCTTAAAGGAACAGTCGAGCTTGGATTGAAGTACACCTGTAGCAGTGATATTAGGTTGAGTGGGTTCACCGATGCAGATTGGGTCGGGAGTCCAGTAGATCGGAAGATTACCAGTGGGTATTGTTTCAGTCTGGGATCAGGGATGACTTCCTGGTGCAGCAAGAAACAGAAATCCGTGGCACTGAGCTCAGCAGAGGCCTAATAGATGGTAGCTAGCACAACTTCGTGTGAGGCCATATGTCTTCGGACACTGCTTGTGAACCTACTGAAGGAGAAAATGGAAGCAACCAGTCTTTTATGTGATAATCAGAGTTGCATCAAGTTCTCTGAAAATCCTTTGTTTCATGATCTTTTTGAAGAACATTGATATCAGGTGTCACTTCATCAAAGACTGTGTCCAATGGGGAGCTGTACAGTTGCAGTACACTCCAACAGGAGAACAAGTGGCAGACATTCTCATGAAGGCTCTAGGGAAGACTAAGTTTTTCTACTTCAGAGAGGTGATCGGGATGATCAAGAATCCATTCCAGTAGCAGGAATGGATAGGATCGGGATTCAGAGGGAGCTGCAGTACAAATGCAACAGTAATAGTGGCAGTGTCATGGCTAGCAGTACAGAAGGCAGCAGCGTAGCAAATGAGGGGTAGCAACCAAATATCAGTAGTGCAGAGGATGCTTCAAAAGCAGAGCAGCATGCAGCAGCCATAGTGCTAGAACACCTTCCTCGCTAAGAGGGAGTATTGATTTTTATAGCATCGGAAAGTTTTCTAAGTCTGAAACTTTGTGAGGAGACTTGGACATCAGTATTCCAAAGAAACCAAAAATCGTTTCTGGAAATTCCACTCGGTTCATGTCTTATTAAAATTAATTATTTTAATGGAGACCCTAAGTCTAAACTTATGGAAATAAAATAATTAAAGGGTATTAATAAGACAGGGTGTGAATCATCTAGAGAACAAAGATCAAGTCAAGTTTTAATCTTAGCCATTGATTAGACTTCTAATCTGGGTTGTTGATTCATCAACGAGAAGATTATAAAAGAAGGCTTGAGGGTCATTTGGAAAGTAAGTCGGGCATATACTTAGTACCCGAAGGAGATCGATTCTGAAGGAATAAAATTCGATTTCAGTGGGAGAGTTGCAGGGCGAAGAGTTGCAGAAGCAGAATGAAAAGAGGGAGTCAGCAATGACCAAGCTCGAGGACATAGGGACACAGAGGGTCACAGAAGGCAGCACAGAGCTGCAGCGCAATGAACCCACACAGAGCCTATGCAGAGTGATGCAGTCCAGCACAGGGACTATGCAGAGAAAATCGCGGACAAATGCAAAGGAAGTTAGAGGCTCTTCCGGGTGTAAAGAAATTTTTGAGAGGGGCTGAGAATTTTGTCTTGTGTTTTTTTATTATATCTGTCAGTATATTCCTTCTTAAGACTCATTTTTTGAAGAATAATAATAAAACCCTCATCTGCTGCACTGGTTTTCCCACATTGGGTTTTTCGGGGGACAATTGTCCAAAAGTAAGTGTGTACATTTGCTTGGTTCTTATGCTTATGTTCTTTACTGTTTACTTCTCTGCATATATAATTGTGAATTTTATACAGAAGCATCTAGAACTACTCAAGCATTGAGGACTACACTTTTTTAAAGGAGAGGGGTATGTTAGGTCCCTATAATACTAGTGTAGCTCCTTATTGTTATTGTTAGTGTAACCCTGTTATTGTTATTGTTGTGCCCATGTAGTCCCCATATTCTTATTATTGAGCCCCATAGAAGCTCATTATTTTTATTGTTGTGCACTTTACATTATTCTTGTTATGTAGGCTTTGATTATATTGTGACCCCTTAGACTCCTATATATAGAAAGTAGATTTTGCCATTTGTATTATCCAAGAATTGTTCATTTATGTGATGTAAAGGAGGGCTCTCCCTCAAAGAGGTTGATTTCTAAGTCATTGATCTATCTTTCTTCTATTTTGTGAGTTGGTTGCATAGCAGCTATAAGAGATATCGAACTTCTTGTGAGAGAGTGTGATCCAAATGAATTCGATTTGCTTGTATTTATAGGCTCCATGTGAGGTCGAATTAGGGTCCTTAGGCCTACTTGATCTCTTCTTGGCCGACTTGGTGTGGAGGAATAATAATAATAATTTTTTTCTTTATTCTTTTGACAAGTACATTACAAGATGACTCAAATAAATTAAATGAAGACTGAACCTAATTACATTTTCCAACACCTCGCATATATCTCAGTATATGTTTTGCTGCTATCCAGTGATCATGCTTAGGCTCCACATGTGATGAAATGTTCTAAGTGACGTGGATCAAGCAATCTTTTAATCTGAGCTCTCAATTAGAGATTAGATCACGGTCGTTCGTTTGGCAACGAGAAAAGTATAAAGGAAAGGCTTGGGGTCAGTTGGAGAACACACACACATTGCAGAGCACTAAAGCTAAGTCGAATTTTCGAGCCAGGGTTTGTTGAGGAATTCGAAGTGAGTTTGCAGTGCAGTGAGGCACAGAGATCGACAAGGGATGATCTGATCCGAGGCCGAGAATACAACAACAAAGAGGCAGCTTGTACCAAGCAGCGCAAAGGCCAGCCAGAGGGACGTAATACAGCCATGGTCACGCAGAAGGCTGCGCAGAGGTTGTGTAAGCCTAGTCAGGGTGACGCAGGCCCAGCCAAGGCAGTGCAGGGGCAGGAAAGACCCAACCAGGGTGACGCAGGCCCAGCCAGGGCAGTGCAGCACCAGTCAAGGTGACGCAGTGGATACGCTGGCCAGTAGGGGGACGCAGAGGCTACAGACGTAGCGCTGAGGGTTCCAATGGGCTAGAAAGGGCTCAAATTCGTAATTCCCCCGTGAGGGTTGGATCAACCATATCTTTTGTCTCTGAGTGAAAGGTACAATTGCCATGTATTTTCTCTATAGGGAAAACCATTTCTGGTGCCCAAAATGTTGTATTCAGATTCTGCATAATAATAAAACCCTCTAGAGCCGCCGCACCGATTTTCCTGCATTGGGTTTTTCCAAGGACATTTGTCCAAAAAATCTGTGTAATTTTGTCACATGTGCGTGTTGTTCAGTAAATGATCTATAGATGTGTAGGCTACAGTTTGTATTTTCTTTAATGTTTTTCTGAATACTTCAGATTAATAACTTGTTAATTAATCAAACAAGTAGGTGAAGTAGACCAAGACACTGCAGTAGGGTTTCTGTTTTCAAACTTTCATATGGTATTAAAGCATTGCAAATCAAGTTGATCCACCAGTAGAGCGGCTGAAGATAATTGTTGCAGGAAGAGCAGCTGAAGCAACAAAGATCCAGAAGAAGGCAGCACAACACCAGGAGGGACGCAGAGCTGTCTGAGTGACACAGAGGCAGCATAAAGCCTTCCAGAGTGACGTAGAGGCAACCTGCATTGCATAGACACTGCGCAGAGGTTGCGCTGAGCCAGTCTGCTCACGTAGAGGATGACACAACACCAGGAGGGTGACGCAGTCCGTGTGGAGAATTGTTGTGCAGTTTTTCGAAGTCTGGAAGTGCAGCTTCTGATCTTGAGAAGTTATTGGTGTGGCACAGGTTCTGTCGATGCAAAACAGTGGCTAGAAAAGGTGACAAAAGCGGGAGGAGAACAGTAGCTCAGCAGATTTGTGCCAAACAAATCTGAGATTCGATCAGGAGGCTGATCGTAGAGGATTGATTCAAGTGATTTGGTGGAGGATTTCCAAGAGGGAAATCAGTTGTCAGAGGGAGCAACTACTCTAGAGGGTTTCTATCGCCAAGAAACCCAGATCCAATCTCATGTTGAGTGTTGCAACAGGAAGAGGGAGAGGAGTACCTGTTACGTAATATTTGAGCTAGATGGCCCTGTACGGACTGCGTGATCAAGATAGGCTGGACGGTGTGTCCAAATTCGTGATCTGGAAGGCCAGAATCCTGTCAGTCCTGGAGGAGTACGGAATCAGGGAACACGCAGAAAATGTCGTAGCTGTGCCGACTGTGATGCAAACGCTCTACAGAAGTTTAACGAGAATCAGGCGCGGGTAAAGCACTTGATCATGGATGGGGTGAAGGATCATGTGATCCCACACATTGTCGAGAAGAAGACGGCAAATGAGGTGTTGACAGCTTTGACCACGTTGTATCAGGGGAGCTTCGTCCAACGTAAGATGCTTCTAGAGAACCAAATGAGGATGTTCTAGATGAACAAAGGGGAAGAGATCGATCCATTCCTCTCCAGATTGCAGACTATTCGGGATCAGCTGATTGCCATGGGGGCAACTCTGGATGGACTCTTAGTAAGGACAACCTTGAATACTGTCATTGATAAGTGGGAGACCTTTGTCCAAAGCATTTTGGGCAGAGCACAACTCCCCAATTGGGGTGACATGTGGGCCATCCTTCGATAGGAGGACATCTGACGGATGACCAAGAGGGAATTCAACACTAGAAGTAGCAAAGTGAAGAAGGAGGAGGAATAGGATGCAACCCTTGCATCAAAGGAATGACGACAGCGAGGGAAGAAGAACAGGGACCTATCAAAGGTCTGATGCTTTAAATGTGGCAAACTTGGACACTTTTCCAGCACTTGTCCTAAGCGGAAGGACAAGGAATCTTCTAATTCCAAGGCAACAATAGCTAGAGGGGACAGTGGTAGCGAGGATGATGTGGCTATGAGCGCTCATGTGCCTCGAGAGAAGAGGTGGGGCGATATTGATAAGTCGATAAGCTACAGATGGTGGCAGGATCCTTGAGGTGCCCAAACTCTTGGATCACGTACGAGCTACGAGAGCCTTAAGACAGTAGCAGGATGACTGGAGCAGTGGGTGCAGAAGATCACAGTGAAGCAGAGGCAGAGCTGGGATGCTGAAGTCTGGAGCAGTGCAAAGGAAAGGCAGCAAGAGCATGGAAGCAGCTGCGCAGAGGCTGATGGGATTTCAGCGGCGCAGAGGCAGTGCTTACGCATTGCAGTGCTTCAGAGAGTCGGCACAGAGCAGCAACAGAGGGTGCTTCAGTGATGAGATGCACCCCAATTGACTTGTCTGTCAGTACTTTGGGTGATGGTCCTTCAGTTGCTTACTTCTCAACAACTGAGTTGAAGTGCAACAGTTAGCAGTGGCAGTGCTATGGGCAGCATGATGCAGCAAATTGAGAGGGAGCTGCAGTACAGATGTGGCAATGTCAGTGGCAGTGACATGGCCAGCAGCGCAGTGGATGGAGGGTAGCAAGCCAAGGATCAGCAACGCAGAGACCGATGCCGAGATCAGGTGATGCTTCAGTGTGGAAATATTGCTAAAACACACTCCTAGCTAAGAGGGAGTGTTGAGATTTTAGGGTAGCATCGGGTGTGCTCTAGCTCAAAAGTTTGTGGAGGGGCTAAGACACACGAGATCTCCAAGACCCAGAAAGTGTTTGGAGAAATTTCATCCAGTGTAATAGTTATTCAAATAATTAAATTTTTTAATGGGGACCCTAAGTCTAACTTAGGGAAATTAAAAATTAAAGTGAATTAAATTACACATGTGATGAAATGTTCTAAGTGACGTGGATCAAGCAATCTTTTAATTTGAGTCGTCAATTAGATATTAAATCACGACCGTTGGTTTGCCAACGAGAAAAGTATAAAGGAAAGTTTTGGGGTCAGTTTGAGAATACACACACATTGCAGAGCACTGAAGCTAAGTCTAATTTTTGGGGCGGGGTTTGCTGAGGAATTCAAAGTGAGTTTGCAGTGCACTGAGGGGCAGAGATTGGTAAGGGATGATCTGATCTGAGGCCGAGAATACAACAACATAGAGGCAGCTTGTACCAGGCAGCACAGAGGCCAGCCAGAGGGACGTAATCCAGCCAGGACCACGCAGAAGACTGCATAAGCCTAGTTAGGGTGACGTAGGCCTAGCCAGGGCAACACAGGGGCAACAGAGACCCAATCAGGGCATCGCAGAGGTAGTGCGGCACTAATCAAGGTGATGCAGTTGGTACACTGGCCAATAGGAGCTGACGCAGAGGTTGCAGAGGCAGCGCTGAGGGTTCTAGTTAGCCAAAAGGGGCTTGAATTCGTAATTCCCCGGTGAGGGTTGGATTAGCCATATTTTCTGTCTTCGAGTGAAAGGTACAACTACCATGTATTTTCTCTGTAGGGAAAACCATTTCTAGTGCCCAGAATGTTGTATTCAGATTATGTATAATAATAAAACCCTCTAGAGTTGCTGCACCTGTTTTCCTGCATTGGGTTTTTCCGGGGACATTTGTCCGAAAAATCTATGTAATTTTGTCACATGTGCGTGTTGTTCAGTAAATGATTTGTAGATGTGTAGGCTGCAGTTTGTATTTGCTTTAATGTTTTACTAAATACTTCAGATTAATAACTTTTTAATTAATCAAACAAGTAGGTGAAGTAGATCAAGACACTGCAGTAGGGTTTATGTTTTGAAACTCACACTTCATCCTTTGTTTTCATTAAGTAAACCTAGGTCTTTCTTGAATGATCATCTATAAATGTGACATGATGTAGATGACCTCCAAGTGATTTAGGAGTCATAGGGCCACACACCTCAGAGTGAATGAGATCCAAGATTTCTTTTGACCGTGAAGCATTGTGTAATGACCCAACTCGAGTTATAGGGAACATAGAAATATTAGCATGCATATGAGACCTGCATATGATAGCTACATATGCATGTATCACGTGTACTACACTAGTACATGTACTAATCAATTGTAAAAAAAAATCTCAGTGTAGAGTAATAAGTGAATTATTGAAGTATTGAGGAAATACCTAGCTCACTAGAATATAATGAATGTATTAGTTATACCTACCATGATCATAATATAAACTAATACTTTATTCAAAGTAAATTTAAAGCATTGACTTATGCAAATAAATGATGATATTTTAATAAATCCAGGATATTTAATGAATCCAAGATATTTATTAAATAATAATATTTTAATAAATCTAAGATATTTATTAAATAATAATATTTTAATAAACCCAAGATATTTATTAAATAATAATATTTTAATAAATCCAAGATATTTATTAAATAAAAATATTTTAATAAAACTAAGATATTTTAGAAATCCAAGATATTTATTAAAAGAGGATATTTTAATACATATCTTAAATGGAGTTTGTGTATAAAAGGAGAAGAGAGGTAAACTTGATGGGCATGGGTAGTGAGTGGGTAAACTGACCCGGATGCTATCAGAGGAGTTCTAACTGCATGAGACATGAACAGTGAGTTCTAACAAAGTCATGGAGTGATCTCGATTGTTATTGGTGTTTTGGGCACAGGGGCCAGAAGACTTGTCTTCTGGATCTGGGGACCGGAGAGGTTGACTTCAGATAGGCTGGGAGGAAAACGACGGTTTGGTGACGGGAGCTGGAGCCATGGCGGATCAAGAACATCTTCAAACATGGTTCCAGGTAAGTATTAATTGGTCAATTGATATATATTTTGCTTCAAAAATCCCACTCTGAATTGTGTAGTATGAATTTTGTGAATGATTGTTAATTTTGAAAATTAAGGGCTTTACACATTGCTTCGAAATGATCTCTTGGTATTCTTCCCTAATTCACATCCCTTACATACTCCTTCATGATCTTTATTCAGCTTAGGTATTCCATCTACTATGGTGTTTAGAGATGAGAGGATCCTAAAATGGAGATGACCAAATCTTCTATGCCATAATTCACATGCGCTAATTTCAATGTGAACCAAGGCTTGAGCTAGAGGAGATATCAGCATGTAAAGTCTTCCTTCTCGGATACCAATGACTCTAGTATTGTCTATACTTGTTTATTTACTCCATTCAACAACCTTTCCATCAATGAAGGCTACTCTATCACCTTTATCTTCTAGACTTGAAATCGAAAGTAAATTCTTATGCAAACTTGGAACAAATAGAATGTTGTTGAGGTGAATGTTGCTTCCATTCTCCATCTCTATAGAAGTTGATCCAATGCCTCTCATGGGATAGCTCTTCTTATCTCCAAGTTCCACTTAATAATAAGATTTTCCTTTTGATAAAGTCTTCAATTGTTTGTGATAACCTGTGATATGCCTAGATGCACCACTATCAATGACCCAAATGCTCTCGTCTTGGAATGTGCCAGTGAGTGTCGAGAAGAGACCTTCATCCTTTTCCTCGATTACTTCTTCCTTTGTAGAGAATAAGAGACTCCATGCTTCCTTGATGCCTTTGTTGACATAGCTTGATACCTTTGAACATTTCTTGATGAACTTCTTCAATGAAGAGGAGATCTTCATGATGCCCTTAACCAACCTTAGCTCTGATACCATGTTGATAATTCAATAGGGCAATGATTATGTTTAATTCTCTTTTACTTGATAACTTTTTCTGTTTCCTTTTTAATTATTAGCTTTGTTCCTTATTATTATATGTGGGAAGCATCAAAAAACTACTAAAACAATAAGAACAATGACACAATATATAGGCTGCAAACTAGGGCCAAAACCTCTCCTCTTGAGAGGAAAACCCTTAAATCTCTTCTCTTCCTTATAGATTCTTCAATTGACGAATTCCATGACCTTACGATCTAGCCAGACCTTGATCTAGCCAAACCTTGTCAAATCTCTTCCAAAAACACTTCCTCGGCAGCCTCCTACTACAGATCCGAAATTTTTTCCTTACTGCAACTGTTGTTGCCACATTTAGGAACTTCGATCATCTTCTAGAGCCCTCCTTTGACCTTCTCTTGCCTTTCCCCGAGTCTTGGAGCTTGAGAGAGACCCTTGGTGACCTTCACTTGACCTCTTTGCTTCCTTTTCTCCAATATCGAACTTGCAGGTGGATGCCCTAGGTCTTGCGCAGAAACCCTAGTCCTCTTTAGCACATGAGAGAGAGAATTCGCCCCAAAACAAATCTCCTTCATCCTTCCTATTCTGTGTTTCTTTCTCCTTCCTCTTCTTTGTTAGAATGAGTGATGAGTGTGAGTGCCAAATGGAGGACGAGTTCTTCTCTATGTTAATCATCAGTAATTTTTACCTGTTTAGATGACTAAATGATTATCCCAAGATTTCTAGAAACAAAGTTCATAGACATTGTGAGTTCTAGAAATCTCACTGCCTTCATTATCCTTAAGATAATTTTTCACTATTTTTATCATTTCATCCTATCTAGCTTTGCCTACCAGTCTCAGAATACCCATTAAGAGCCCATGTCACCCATTTTATCTATAACTGGTCACCTTTGACCCAAATTTCCGTTTTTGTTTCACCTAAAAATCTCACTGCTATCTAAGCTCACCAATCAATCAGCGTGTTGTGTCCACCAAACTACTCCTAAACACTGATAGTCTCAAACTATCTCTGCAGACTCTTTAATAAATCAAGTACATTGGGTTTCAAGTCTTCAATACATCAGTTTATCATGAACTCTATCTCACACTTATACACTGATAGTCTCAAACTATCTCTGCAGACTCTCTAATAAATCAAGTACATTGGGTTTCAAGTCTTCAATACATCAGTTTATCATGAACTCTGTCTCACACTTATAAATCCCAGGTTCTAGGTTTTAGTCCAAAAGGCCAAGTCCCAGAAAGCCTCCACTAGGTCACCTAGAGTTTCACAAAGTCATAGGATTGATTTGGTGCCCTACAAACTCTGTTTTTTACTATATGAAGAAACTGCATTCAAAGAAAGAAAGGACTGGTGATCTTGTCTTAAACTCATCAAAGAGATCATTCAAAAGGTATTTGGCCTGAAGCACAAGTTTTGTAAGGGCACAGCTGCCCCTTGCTTACTTTTCTGCAAAAGAGTCAAAAGGCTACCAACCTAGAAAGAGGTAAAGTAATGAGAGGCACCATCACTAGAAAACCACTCACAACCAAGAAGAAAGCAGCAAGGTATGGGTTTGATGGAAATCAGGGTTTATGACTGTTTTGATCAAGAAATAAAGCAATACTAGGTTTACAAAGGCAAAGGACACCTCAACCCTTTCAAATGATCATTGAAGACTTTTTAGACATAAGTAATAAATTTGATAAGTATTTCTTTGAGAACTTAGAAGACAACATTGTTTGTTTTTTCTAAACATCCCCAAAAAATCAGAAGTTTGGGAAGATGGACAAAGATGGTCAAAATAGTGACAAAGAAGCCTCTTTCATCACAGCAGATGGTTTCAAAGGATTTTCAAACTACCTTCTAGGGTTTGGCAGACAAGCACTAACTCCACTGCATTAAAAGGTAAAATCAGAGGTTTTAAAGAAGATCAAGAAGGGCAAACATGAAAATCCAAAGGTAGAAAAATGATGAAGAGTATCAGCAAAAAGAGGCAAGAAATGTCAGTTCAAGGGTATTTTTTCTAAAAGATAGTCAGAGGCATATTTTAAGTGGCCTGAGAAACAGATATACCCCTGGTTTGCAGCAGAGCAGTGGAACTCCCAACAAAGGCCATCCTTATCAAATGACTATTCTGCAAAAGATAGATGAACATGAATGGCACTTTACAAGACTGTCAAAAGTGATTTCTTATAGGGAAATTGATAAGGATAAGGCAAGCAATGTTTCACATAAAGGTGGCACATCCCAAAAGACCAAACTGTTGTTTATACTTACTGCTAGGGTATTTCTCCCACCAAGATGTTTTTTCTTCATTACTTAAAGACAAAAACATGGCAGAATATCAGTCACAGGGAGAGAGTGCAAAAATGATAAGTTTGCTGTGTATAGGTGTTTAAAGTCATAAAACAGGTTCATTTTCCAAATATAGGAAAAAGGCATAGTCTTGGTTTCTTCAACCAAGTTATCAATTTGAAAAGAAACTCAAGAGGCCTCCAGCAGTGAAAAGAACAAAGTTCTTGTCAAAATACCACCTGCAAGACCAAAAACAGTCAAAAGGCACAGTGAGAAAAAGTGATAAGAAACAAACCTTATAAAGTGGGTTTTTACATTTGATTTTTATGAAAAGGTTAAAACAACTCCAGCAAAGCATCTCCCATTCAACATTTGGATTTTTGCAGAAGGAGTGAGGGTTTTTCAAAATTTCCGAAAGAGTCCTCGGGCAAATTTTTCGAGGGCTGCGCTCCTAAGCAGCTGTGCTGCGCTCTTGTAGCGTCTTCCTGTGCAAATTTCCACTATGCGCTGCACGCCTGTAGAATGGCGTTTCGCTCCTGCTGTTTGCTCGACATTCAGTGGTGACCCGAGCCGCCCGACCAGTGTTGTGCTGCGCTCCTGCCACGGTTTTGAAATCTCCACAAAGGCACGTTCAGGGGTGACCCGAGTCGCCCGACCAACACCGTGCTGTGCTCCTGCCACAACGTGCAACCTCTGCACGACCCAACGTTCAGGAGTGACTCGAGCTGTCTGACTAGTGTTGTGCTGCGCTCCTGCCACAGTTTTGACCTCTGCATGACCTGACGTTAAGGAGTGACCCGAGCCGCCCGACCAGCGTTGTGCTGCGCTCCTGCCACAGTTTTGAACTCTGCACAAAATCACGTTCAGAGCCGCCCGACCAGCGTTGTGCTGCGCTCCTGCCACAGTTTTGAACTCTGCACGACCCGACGTTCAGGAGTTACCTGAGCCGCCCGACAAGGTTTTCTGGGCTATTTTTCTGCTATGGAGGCCTTTTAAAAAGGTATTTTGAACTTTTCCTTCATGTGCATATGTTTTTCTAAAGAGATAAGGTCACAAAGGAAATTTGAAAGTTGTTTTGGAGTAAGCAGTGAAATCCTAAAGAAAACACTTGGCCTACACACTGTTGGGCCTTGACCTAATTAGAAAACTTCACCATCTCATTCAACACTGTCACATCATTCTACAAATAGTGCCAACCCTCTTTGAAGATTTTGAGCCAGGGGTAAAAAACAAAATGTCTAAAGAAGAGAATGTTGACATTGTTGAGGCAAGTCAAAGGCCTAAAAAGCAGCCAAAGAAGGGAGGGATGCCAAATAGGTTTGAAACTATAAGCACTGAAGAGCTGATAACCTCCCCTACTATTTTGTCTTGTTTTCAAGAATTGGAATGCTATGAATTCTGTAAAAAAATGCAAAAGATCCAGAGTCACCCTCAATTGACCAGCTCTTTGCCCTAAACCTTCATAATCATCAAGTACACCTCGCTGGGGTAAAATTTGAATTGACCTCCTATGCCATCTCTAGGGCCACTGGAATACCTTGCATAGGAGAATGGTAGTTCAAACAAAAGCATATGGACCTAAGC
The DNA here is from genome assembly GCA_034641835.2 of Pinus albicaulis. Classification (NCBI taxonomy): domain Eukaryota; kingdom Viridiplantae; phylum Streptophyta; class Pinopsida; order Pinales; family Pinaceae; genus Pinus; species Pinus albicaulis. The sequence continues at coordinate 1,224,013,693 of CM076574.1, forward strand.
CACTATCGCCCATTCTTGAAACCAAGTTGTCAAGCTGATTGCAAAACCATGTTTCTCTTCTCTCATCTATTGGACAGATATGTTCCCCTAATGAAAATCATTATGAAATGCTTCACCTGCAAGGGTGGGTTCTCTAGAGTCTATTCCTACCACATAAGACTCCTCATGCACTTCACCAAAACCAAGCTGCTACATATTCCCTACTACCTTTGCAAAAGTATTGAGAAAATGTCTTCCATCATGAAAAAGAGGCCTCCATCCCAACAAATGTCAAGCCTTTTTCACCATTCCCTCATCAAAGTGATTGTCTCACACCAACTAGAACAACAAGGCATCCCCTGGGAGGTTTTCATCGCCCATGATGATTTCACAACTCCACAGCCCATCCCTCTGCAAAGCCTCCCATCATTATCTCAAAATCCTCCTCACACACCTCCATCACCCTCCACCGACCTTGGTTCATCTTCTTCACATGAATCATTTCCTCAAATAGACCTTCCTCATTCACATTCCCCTAAGAAATCAGAAAATGAAGAAAGCAGTGAAGGAGAGGAAGATGGCTAAGAAGAAAGCAGTGATGGCCAAGAAGAAAGCAGTGAGGGAGAGGATGATCAAAATGAAGAAAACAATCAAGGAAAGGAAGATAGCCACAAAGAGGAAGATATCCAAGAAGAAATCAGTGATGCAAAGGAAAGTGATGAAAGTAGTGATGCAAAGGAAAGTGATAAAAGCAGTGATGCAAATGAAGAAAACAGCGGTGCAAATGAACATAGCAATGATACCAATGAAGAAAGTAGTAAGGGAGAGGATAATGAAAATGAAGAAAATAGTGAAGAAGAGAAAGATAGACAAGAAGAAAGCAGTGAGGGAAAGGATGATGAACATGAAGAAAACAGTGATAGAAATGAAGAAAACAGTGGTACAAATGAACATAGCAATGATACAAATGAAGAAAATAGTGAAGAAGAGGAAGATGGCAAAGAGGACAAGGAAAATGAAGAAAGCAGTGATGGTCAAGAAGAAATTAATGAAGGTAGTGACCAAGATCGTTGAAGAAGAAAACAGAGATGAAAACAGTGAGCCTAGAGACAGTCAACAAACTAGTAACAGTCAAGGAAAAGGAGTAAATAATGGACCAAACAGTGAATAAGAACTCTTTAAAGGACAGTATGCATATGGTGAAGGGACAAATTCTAAAGGCAGTAAACATAGCAAAAGTGCAAATGATACAAGTCATGAAACAGAGGTTGAAATTAAAGGTAAAGACCATAGGCAAGACAGTGAAAACAGTGGGTCAAATAGCAATAATGAAGACACTTCTAGCATTGCAAAAACAGAGGATGACAGTCCTAAGGGTCTTGACAGTGATGATGACATAAAAGATAGTGAGGATGCTTATCAAAGGGGCAGCCAAGAACAAGGTAAGGAAGATGCACACACAGAGATCATCCATGAGGAGAAAAACAGTCCTAAGGTCACTGGTGATCAAACTTTGCAAGTAAAACTTATTGCACCTTTCACCATTACCTATCAAAGAGGAGAGAGGCATGTGTTTGCTGCCTCCAAAGGGCAAAGGGCCATGCCATCTTCCTCATCTCAAATGATTGACAAAGGTAAAGAAAAAGTAAAAGAGGAAGAAGACAATCATGAAGAGGAGAGAGAATTTGAGCTCATTCACATAGACAGTGATGAGGAAAATGAAACAAGAATTGCAAACTCTCTCCTACAAGACATGAATGCACAGATCAGGGGTTTGGAGGCTGAATTGGAGAGAGCCTATGTCACAAGGTTCAGCGAAATTTGACCTTGAGGTTCGAATTTTGGCGAACCTTCAAAAAATTTTGAGGTTCGGCGAACCTCATCGAACCTCATAGCCATTGACCAAGTCCATAGATCAAAACTCATAACTTCATGTCACAACTCAAGCTTGTAATTTATCCTTGCAGTTTCCATGTATGTAATCACATTTTTTATGAGTACTGATGTTGGTTTCTTACTATTTTATGCTATAATTCATTTTAAATTAACATACATATATATAGACGAACCTAGTGGTGAACCTCATCCGAACCTCATTGAAAAATTCGAACTCAAACTCGAACCCGAACCATGTGACATCTCAGAGAGCTAAGGATGTCATTCATTTCTTGCAAATGCAGAACAAACAAATGAGTGGCTAGCAGGCCATCTATGAAGCAAGGGCGCTCAAATACCGGAAAGAGGCTCAAAGAGCACAGGTGAAGTTGGAGGATTACATGGGCGCCTATGAAGAAAGTGAGGATGAAGAAGGTCAGTCTAGAAAGAGGCCTAGAACTATGGGCCTAAGAAAGGCTTTGGCACGAGAAAGGGAGCAAGAATCAGCCCAAGCGCAACAATTTCCCCTCACTGAACTCCTTGCCATGGGAATTGAGCATAACAAGGAATCGTGGCTTGAAAGGGCCAACATACATCTTGAGACCAAACTGGAGAAGGCCAATAGAGATTTGAACTTGCAAAGAAGAATGACTGAGCACTATAAACGAAGAGACCACTTTGCAAGGAAAAAACTCAAAACTGCCCAAAATAAGGGACCGACACCAAAAGATGAAAAAGACCAAGCTAGGCTTGGTATTTTGGCCCAAGCTTCTCTACAGGTTTCCAGGGACCCGTGAGACACGTACCTACCAATTTTGAGAGAAATTGAACAACTTTTTGTTTTTTGCAAATTTTGAGGCTAGGAGCGCATTACACCCTGTGTTGCGCTTTTTCCCAAGGCATCTTCAGAAGGTCTACATTTTTTGGATTCCCCATCATTAGAGGAGTATGCTCACCAAATTTCAGCTCAATTGGAGTTGTTTTGACCCCCCAAAAGAGTCAAAAACACTCAATTTTTCACCTTTCTGCCCACTTTTCTGAGCATGTGTTGTGCTCCTGGCAGTCTTGGCATTTTCACTTTTTGAGCAACTTGAAAAGGTCATATTGAAGAAATAAAGGTACATCTAAAAAGTAGACTTCCATGGCTTTCCAACGAACCATCACGGAGCCTTTTCCGACATTGGGAAGGCCTCCAAAATGCTGCTGCAAAAAGGCCTATTTTTGTGCTGTGCTACTGGCATAATTTTAGAGATTGACACAGTGTGATGCGCTCCTGTGGGTGACTGGACAGAATGTGTGTTTAGCAAGTTTTCAAAGGCATGTCAAGCCTAAAAGTCAATTTAATTTCCATTTATAGTCAGAAAAGATATTTGTTAGATATTTTTGTGCCTTGGGCTTTGCAAAGCCTAAGGACAACTTAGGATATTTCTTTTTGGCCAATAGGCTTCTAGATACTCTTTTTGGTTTTCCTCTTCCTTGTTTGTTATATAAGGCATGAGGATTCATTGTAAACAGTTGGGGACTTGATGTGTTAAGAGCAATACATGGTTTTTTGAAAGTTGAAGAACAATTTAGTGTTGTGGAGCTTGTGGATGGATTGCCTTAATTGATGGTGATGAAGGTTTGCTTGCAGGATACCTGAGTTTAGTTAATGGTGATGTATCTCTCATATGTTCATGTTTTTTCTTGTTTTCCATATGTCCATCTTTCTATTTTGCAGTAGCTCAGAAGAGTATAGGATGAGAAATGTTGTTTGAGGCACCTCAGTCCTCCTATTAGCTATTGTTTTCATGTTTTCTTCTGCTGGGTTAGCTTAAAGAATTCTTCATTGCTCCTTAGGCCCACCTAAGCTTGTCTATTTCATTGCTGGATTAATATGCTAATTTATAAACATGATTCATGGTAATCCCTGCTTGTTTTATGCTATCTAAACTCTATCTTGAAATCTCTCTTTGATGTATTGATTCTTAGGTTAAGTCAAAGAGGTTTTATTTCGATCTTGCCCTTTGAATATGCTTATTAGTTTGCCTCGAAGTTCTTTATAGTTTAATGGATGATGTTTAGGCGTTCCCTCTTCATTTATTGATGCTATTTGTTTCTTATATGTTTTCAAATCTTGAAAGTTGAATCATTGAAGTTAGATAAGTTGTCTTGCTTCCATGTTTTACTGGATTGTTTATCTTCAATGTTTATTTGTTTAAAAGTATTTTCACTGAGTAAATGGTGCGCCCTACCTCATGATTAGTATCGTTTGCTTATCAATATTAAAGACCTCCTGTTCATAGGTATTTGACAAAGGATTCTTAACTGCCCTTTGCCCTACCTTGGTTCCCAAACTTATTGTCCATTTCACCTCACACATAAACTTAAAGATCCATTGACTACGCTAGATTTTCCCTTTGATGTACCTAGATTCGCTACCAAGATATCAATAACTTCATAGACTCCATTGCCCAATTGATTTGATAATCTCTCACTCCACCTATCCTACTTAGTCATCTTACCCCAACCCAAAACAAACAAACAAACCTACACTTAACAACTAGCCTAAAATCAATCACCCAAAGCGAACAAGTTCACATCCTTTGCATTATAGGGAGAGCCCTCTCTGAGTCCAGGAAGGCTAGGTCCTAGGACTCCAAACACTGGTCTGATGTTACCCTGTCATTTGGTTTGCCAATTTGCCAAATCACGAGACCCTAACACTCTATATATAGGCTTCTTCTAAGGTGGACATGGCTTTTCATTTAGGCCGACTTGTCAGTTTCCAGGCCGACTTGGTCTTGGAGGGTATTTCGACAGTTTTAAAGACAAAAATAATTTTCTTTACAAGTTACAATGTGCCCAGTGGGGTCTTCAACTTATGACAATGACTCTTTTGACTTCTTGACCTAGGAAAACCCCTAGAAGCACTTAATGGGTTCTTGACCTATAAAATAAAATAACTTGAGCATGAAACCCATGCTCCAAAATAATAATAATAATTTTTCTTTTCATTTTATAATTTACAAGAATAAAAAATACATTTCATACTTATGAAGACCTAACCTAGTTACACATTTTCAACACTTCCAAATGGGCTTTGAACATGTACTAATGTTAACTTCCTTGATAAGAGAGGTTATGTAAGACCCTATTAGGTGGTGTCAACCTCTAAGGGAGTGGTAGGTCCATGGAACATCCATGAAATGGCAAGTGTCATGTGGAATAGTGATGAAACAAAGCGGGGGAAAGAGGGAAGGCTCCATGTCGCATGCCATGGTACAAGGCTAGCTATGATGAGGGAGGCCCACAACTTGGGTGTATGAATGTAGGAGGGAGAAATTGTGGTACATGAGTTACTCCCACCTTTGTTTTTCCACCCTTCTTCATTTTCCTTTTTCATTTTATTGATTTTTCTTCATTTTACTACTCGGGGCTCAAGGGGATGAGAGCATGATGCGTAATATGTAGTGGTGATTACCCCCTTAACCCCCTTAAGGTGGGGCAATTCATCGCCCAGTAGAGGTTGGGACAATCATGGGTTCCTTAATGATGCAGGGGGTACTCATATGGGCCCTAGGAACTAGGGTGATGGCCATAATGATAGGGGGTAGAGCTCATGTTTTTTTTTTTCCCACATGCTAAATTTTTATGTCTCGGTCATCTTTTGCATTTTGTGGTACATTTCCTGCTTTTCTCTTTCTTTTTAATTGCATCAACCTCTCGAGCATCGTTTCATGCCCGACCCAAGGTATGGACAAGGGGAAGGTGAGGCTAACACCTTGTGGACCAAATGGACAAATGTGGACACAAACATGGAAAATGTGAAAAGGGCATGTAATGAGCAAAGGGGAGTGAAAACTATGGTATCGGGAAGCGAGACCATGCAACCAAAATTAGGGTTTACCGTGTAGTGCTACTCCTAAAGCTAGTAGCCAATAAAAGAAATCCCATGAGACTAGGATACAAGATTATCCCCCAAGTTAAAGTAAGGGAACAAGAGTACAACCAAAGCTTTTTCTTTCCACTGAATTCCCCCACTAATCCATGTCAAAATGTGCCTAAGAAAAGCAAGCATAAACACCCAATTACATAATGAAAAGTCATACCTTTGGAATTGGAGGTCCCACATTCAAACATCGATCTTGACAAATGAGCGAGGGCACATAATGGCTGGCTCAGGTGGTTGAGAATAGTGGCACATCGTGTTGTGAGGTGGCTGGAAGGGGATGTTGGCTGTTGACTGAAGATAAATCTAGGAGAAAATTTCTCCTATATGGGTCCACCCATTGGTGGTGAGTAACAAACACCTCCTAACAAACCCTCTCAAGATCAAGTGAAATGAACAATCATTAGGGACAATAACCATAAATGCATCATAGTGAACCATATCTAATGTTTGGGATACAATAATATCACACAAAGCTCACCTTCAAATGTCTAACTAGATCAAGACATCTAAACAAGTTACCTCACTCATGTTATGGATAATTAGGTCAAAAAACCTATTAAGAGTTTCTAGCCTCAAAGGGGAGTGACATGTCCCAAGTTAGCCCATCATTTTATAGGTGTGTGTGATAATGATGGTTTCATAGTGGGAAGGACTTCATGGAAAGGTACCATAGCCATTTGACCAGCTAATGGGGGTCCAATATCCTAAGTGTATAGATGTAAGAAGGGATCAATCATGGTGGCATGAGTTACCCCTTTCCTTGGTTTGCTTTTTTCACTCCTTTGGTGCACCTTTTACTTCTTCATGATTTGTCTTTATTTTGGTACATTGCTCAGGATCCCAAGCTTGGTTTTGAGACCCTTTTAAGATGAAGCAATTTATCACTCATCATGGTTGGGACATAAAATAGTTCCTTTCTTTAGATGAAGCATCAAATGCTTGAATAATTGATTGATAGCTAATGGGGCGGATAGAGCTCATGCTAGGATTTTCCCCACGTGCTAAATAAATCAAATTCTTGTTATTAGATATGAACGATATTTAAATTGTCTTTTCAAATGAGCTGAATGTGACAGGCTTTTGTATCCTCTCAAATGTGAAATTTTCAAGTCTGAAAATTATTACCACAATGATTGGTTTATTTCTCCTACTTATGAGATAAGTCATTTACAGATGCTTCAGTAAATTCTAAAATAAACACATTTGCAGTACTTCGCTCTAATCAAAAGCATAAGAACAAAAAATTACAGAAGTAGCACAATAGAAACAACCATATGAACACAGTAATTTTTGGACAATTGTCCTCGGAAAAACCCAATGTGGGAAAATCGGTGCAACAGATGAGGGTTTTGTATTTATCTTCAGTAATGGAAAGTTCATTTACAAGAGTCCTGATGAGCAAAGTAAAATTAGCATACACCTGGCTGAATTTTTTTGGAAACTACAGAAGAATTTCAGACCCTCGGGGTGACCTCCTACACCCTTTGTGTCATCCAGCGTGAGAACTCTACGCAGTCTCTCCCTAGACTGCGTAACTCTACGTGGAGGGGTTCTTGCTGTCAATCAGCGCACGCTTCCCTTCATCCTCCAGACTTCTGCTCCTCTGTTAACTGAATCCTCCCTCCTCCTTCTGCTTCTGCAAACCGGCCTCTACAAACTCACCCACTGAAATCGAATAATCTTGCTTCATAATCGATTTCCTTCGGGTACTGAGAATGTCCCCGGCTTGATTTCCAAATGACCCTCGAGCCCCTTCTTATAGTCTTCTCGTTGATGATTCAACGTCCAAGATTATATCGTTAATCAATGGCTCAGATTAAAAGATGACTTGATCTTCGTTTTCTAGAAGATTCACACTTTGCTTTATTAACACCCTTTAATTAATTGATTTCCCTAAGTTTAGACTTAGGGTTTGCATTAAAATAATTAATTATTTTAATTTTTAACCAAACCATATCCGAGTGGAATTTCCACAAATGATTTCTGGGTTCTCTGTATAACTGTTGTCCAAGTCTCTCCACCAAATATGAGACTTGGAACACTTCCCGATGCTATAAAATCAACACTCCCTCTTAGCGAGAAAAGTGTTCAAGCAAGATACCATTGCACTGCTCTGACTTTATAACATCTGCTGCGTTGATGCTGTCCTGGCTATTGCCCCTCATCTGCGTTGTTGCCCTTTGTATTGCTGCCTGTGACACTATCTCTGTCACGGCCTCATCCGTATTGCAGCTTCCTCTATTTCTGTAGACAACCCTTCCCTCTAATGGAAAGGGTTCTCGACCATCCCCATCTTCTCTTTGAAGTAAGTAAATTTAATCTTACTCGGAGCCTTGGTGAGGATATCTGCCACCTGTTCCCCTGTAGGAGTGTATTGCAACTGTACTGCTCCCCTTTGGACATAGTCCCTGATGAAGTGGCACCGAATGTCAATGTGTTTCGATTGCTCATGAAACACAGGATTTTCAAAGAGCTTAATGCAACTCTGATTAACACACATAATCTTGGTCGGTTCCATCCGCTTCTTGAGTAGGTTCAAGAGTAACTTAGGAAGCCATATGGCCTTGCACGAAGCTGTGCTTGCTGCCATGTACTCTGCCTCGGCTGAAATTAGTGCAACGACTTCTGTTTCCTGCTGCACGAGGAGGTCATTCCTGATTCGAGACTGAAACAGTACCCACTGGTACTTTTCCGATCCACTATGCTTCCAACGCAATCTGCATCTGTAAAACCACTCAACAAGACCTCATTGCCCTTGGTGTACTTCAACCCATACTCGATTGTCCCCTTTAGATATCTGAGAACATGTTTGGCTGCTGCCCAATGAGCCCTCCTTGGTTCCACCATGAACTGACTGAGGGTATGTGAATTACTTCTCCTATTATTTTTCATATTAATGCAACTTTGATTATCACACATAATCCCAGTCGGTTCCATCCACTTCTTGAGTAGGTTCAAGAGTAACTTGCGAAGCCATATGGCCTTGCATGAAGTTGTGCTTGCTGCCATGTACTTTGCCTCGGCTGAAATTAGTTCAACGGACTTCTGTTTCCTGCTGCATCAGGAGGTCATTCCTGATCCGAGACTGAAATAGTACCCACTGGTACTTTTCCGATCCACTATGCTTCCAACGCAATTTGCATCTGTAAACCCACTCAACAAGACCTCATTGCCCTTGGTGTACTTCAACCCATACTCGATTGTCCCCTTTAGATATCTGAGAACATGTTTGGCTGCTGCCCAATGAGCCCTCCTTGTTTCCACCATGAACTGACTGAGGGTATGTGAAAAATCCTAAATCTGGATTCCTACTGCAACAAATCTGAATTACTTCTCCTATTGTTTTTCATAATTATTTCATTACAGTGAGATATTGAAGTAATTATTGAAGCAGTATACACAAATAATGTTGCGGAATAAATCTAAGTGTTGAAACAAACTGAACAAAATACAATGAAAAACATCCACATTTGACACAGTTATTTTTGGACTAAGTCCCCTGAAAAACCCAACTCGGGAAAACCGGTGCAGCAAATCTGAGGGTTTTGTATTATTAAGCAGCAGAATCTTGAGTACAACTAAGGTGCCAATATCCGGCTCACCCTTCAGAGAAAATCTAGACAACAAAAGAAATGTGAGGTATACCTCACTCTACAAGTCCCCGGCTGATTTAAATAGTGCTGGTGAAGGCCCTCTCTGCCTCTGCGTCATGCCTACGCTGCAACTACGTAAGCCTACGTGGGCAAGTTGATGAACTAATGAACTGCATCACCTCTCCTCTGCAAATGATCAAAGGTTGATCTGAAACTGAGTTTTGGCCCTCTTGGCTCAGAAACCCCAGTTTCCAACTATCTCCGGACTGATCACAAAAGGCACTGCGTCACTTCTGCGTGATTCCCTTCAGGAACTGCGTCACCCCTCCAGGTGACTGCGCTGCGCTGCCTCTCTCTGAAATGTACTCCTGGTCCTCTTGACCAGTTACTGCATCTGCCCCTCCCTAAAACTAATCACTGAATCAAAATCACTAAGCAAACCCTGCCCTAGTGATTCGATCTTGATCAAAAGGCTGTGTCTCTCTCACAAGCTCGAAAATGCCAAATGCTCAATGTGCTCAATGTGTTTTTTATAGGCCCCTCACTCTCCTTATATTCTTCCATTGGCCCTTCAACAGCCAAGATTAAAACATAATCAAGGGCTAAGTTTAACTTGGAGGTGACCCATGACTTTATCTAGAAGATTCACACTTAGTTTAATTAATACCCTTTAATTAATTAGTTTCCCCAAGTTTATACTTAGGAAAACATTAAAAAATGATAAATTAATTTAATTAAAACATATCTAAGTGGAATTTTCCAAAACCATTTCTAGGTTTTATGGAATACATGTGTCTTAGCCTATATACAAAGTTACAAGGCTAGAGCACATCCGATGCTACCATAAATCAACACTCCCTATTAGCGAGCAAAGTGCTCTAGCAAGACAACTCAATGTGCTACTCTGACTTCTGGAACATCTGCTGTTGTGCTGTTGATGTTGCTCACCAACACTGCACAAAAATGTTACATCTGTACTGTTATTGACACTGCATGTTGCTGCCAACTGCTACTGTAGTGAAACTCCCTATAAATTTTGCAACCCTGCTGCTGCACTGCATGAGCACAGCTTTGCACAACGTGGGCACTACTCTGCATTGCGTTGCACCATTGTGCATTGCATTGTTGCTGCTCATCTGCTACTGCTGTTGCTGCACTGTTGCTAATTGAAACAGAAAAACATCCAAAATTGGACAAGCAAAATTGCATCTGAAAAGCAGAGTTCAAAGTGAACCTTACTAGCTCTGAGTCTTTGGGGTGTTGATCCCACTGACAACTGATCTCGGTTATCCTGAATTCTAGACAGGAAGGAGAATCACCCCCCCCCCATCCCACTCCCAAAACGCACTTCGTTCGGAAGCGCTCGAGAGCGCACTTCCGAGCCTCAAAAAACGCTCCCTGTTATTTCGGGAGCGTTTCAGGGAGCGCTCAGGAGCGAATGCTCCCCGAGCGCTCCCCCCATTAAAAAAACGATTCGGGAGTGTTTTTTTAATGGAGGGAGCGTTCGCTCCCGAACACTCCCCGATGCATAAAAATATTCCGGACAACAAATTTTCGAATTTTTTTTTTTTTTGTGGAGGGGGGTTGGGTAAATAAAAGCCCACCCTCCTCATTTGTTTGTCATTGTTTTAGTTTGAGAGCTCGAGCTTGAGAGTTGGAGAGCAAGAGAGCTTGAGAGTTTGGAGAGCAGAAGTGCCAAGGAGAGAGTTGCGGGGAAGCTTCAACCCCCCCTCGTTCCCATTTCCGAAACGCGCTCCGTGCGGGAGCGTTTTGGAAACGTTCGGAAACGCGCTCCCAAAAATGCTTCCTGAGGGGAGCATTTTCGGGGGCGCGTTTCCGAACTTGTTAAAACGCTCCTTGCCTTTTCGGGAGCGTTTCCGGAAACGCTCAGGAGCGAACGCTCCCTAAGCGCTTCCGGCATTTAAAAAACGCTTCGGGAGCGTTTTCTAAATGCCAGAAGCAGTCGGGGAGCGTTCGCTCCCGAACGCTCCCCGGAACAAAAAACGCTTCCCGCCGAGCGCAAATTTTTTTAAGTGAAAAAACGATTTGTTTATAAGGGGGGGGGGGGTTTCATTTTGGTTTTTATCATTTTTTGAGTGTTGAGAGAAAGAGCAAGAAGAGACAAGGAGAGCAAGCTGCAAGGCAACAGGAGGATTGCAAGAAAGAGGTAGGCCTTCTAATCCAATTTTGTATTTTCTAGGATGAATTTGCAGGTTATTTAAAAATGAAAACTTGATTTTTTCTTGAATGTTGCATTTTATTGGATTTAAAACTTAAAAAATGAATTGTTTTTTTCCTATGTTGCATTTCCTATTCCCATTTGGAATTTTTCCATTTGTTTTGCAGGCTAGAAACTTGAAACTTGAAACTTGTTTCCATCATGGCTATATGGCTAGGGATTTTCCTCATGTTGGTTCCTTTCTTTGTGATAATAGTGTTGGAGAGTAGTAGAAGAAAGAGGCAAATCAGAGAAGAGGAGGATGAAGAGAAGGGTTATGGTGGATTTGAAGAAAATCCTGAAGAGGAGGAGGATTATGTTGAGGAGGAAGTGTGGAGTGGAGAACCTGAGGACACAGATTCCCCAACTAAACAAGACCAAACTCAGACACCTTTATGGAAATATGTTCATGTTCAGAAAATGGAAGGAGGAAAAGGTCGTGGAACCACTAAATTTATTTGCCCCCATTGCAATAAACAATACCATGGTTCATACACCCATGCAAGAAGGCACCTTTGTGGGATAATGCTAGGGGATGGAACTAAAACTATTGGAATCAAAGTTTGTACTAATGTGCCAGCAACACAAAGAGAGAAATATAGGAAGGAAGAGGAAGCTGCCCTACAGAGATCATCTAAAAGATCTAGGGGTTTCATTGATTCAGGCCCAACACGTCATGGACAAACAAGTTCAACTTCCACCCATGCCAGTGGTTTTGGAGGCAGTGGCACTGGATTAAGGCATAGAACCATATCCGATTTCCTGGACGAAGGGTGTAGGAATGATGTGGATTCAAAAGTTTACCGGTTTCTATATGCATGTGGGGTGCCATTCAATGTTCTTCGCTCACCTTATTGGCATGAAATGGTTTCTGCGATTAATGATGCCCCCAAAGGATACAAAAGCCCTGGGTATGACAAGGCCAGAACCGTGGGTCTTGATCATGAAAAAGCTAAAATAAACAATTCTTTGGCTAGAATGACAAGTTTGTGGAATGAGCATGGGCTGTCCATTGTCTCTGATGGATGGACCAATGTAAAAGGAAAACCATTGATAAGTGTTTTGGCTGTGTCGGTTAGTGGTGCAATCTTCCTGGCAGCATATGATTATTCAGACAAATTCAAAATCGACATTAACATTGCAGAACCATTACTTGATATAATTGAAAAGACTGGGCCATACAATGTCATACAGGTCATCACTGATAATGCTGCTAACTGTAAGGCAGCAGGAGTAATTATTGAGGATAAATACCCCAACATTTTTTGGTCTGGGTGTTTGGTTCACACAATGAACCTTTTGATGCATGATATCATCAAAAACAAACAACCTCAATTCAAATGGCTTGGTGATTTGTAAAAGAGAGGTAAAAAAATGATAAAATTTATTACAAATCATAGCAATACCCATGGGCTTTTCCGTACTCACTCCAAATTGGAGTTGTTGAAGATAGCAAAAACTAGATTTGTTAGCTATTACCTCACCTTCAGGCGCCTTTTGAAGGTAAGAGAGTCATTCGCTGCAATGGTATCAAGCCCACACTGGCAGCTATTAAAGGACAGGGCAGCAACAATAGTTGACAGGCAAGGTTTCGAACATGTGGAGGAGACCGCCCTTGACCCTCTGTTTTGGGCACATGTGAGGGAAATTTTGAATTTTACCAAACCCATTTATAACATGATTCGGTTTGCAGATACTGATAAACCAATCATTGGAGAGGTTTATGAGTAGATGGACAACATGTTGGGGCAAATAAAAGATATTGTTAAGGATAATGATCCCAACTTGTATGCTATGATTCATGATTGTGTGTGTGCACGGTGGAATAAACTCAATGTTCCACTACATGCTTTGGCATATATCCTTACGCTAAAATATTACTCTCCATCTTGGTTGGGCCAACCTGCACCTGGAGGTGGGGTTAGGGTGAAACCTCACACAGATCCAGAGGTACAAGAGGGGTACATGAAGGCATTGGACAAATTGGTACCTGACAGGGAAGAGTGTGCTAAATTGCGCCTTGAATTAGGCAAATACTTCAGTTGCACTGCTAACTTTGGTTCTTTCCATGCAATGGAAGACAGGGACAGATTTGATGCTCTCACATGGTGGGAAGCATATGGCGGCATGGGACTTTTGCCAAAGTTGGCTAAAAAAGTTCTCTTACAGGTTGTGAACACTTCTTCTGCAGAGAGGTGTTGGAGCACCTACAGCTTTATACACAATGTGAGAAGAAACAGGCTGAATGAAAACCGAGCTAAAAGCTTGGTTTATGTGCATTATAACTTGAGGTTGTTGAGCCATTACTGTGATCGGGCAAATGAGGATCAATCATACAGAGTCTGGGACAACAACCCAGAGGATGATAATTTGGAGGACGACACGTTACATCTGGAAGAATTGGAAGCAGAACTTTTTAGGGATGATGATGAAGCATCAGCAACACCACCACACACAGGGCCAGTCCCACCATCTACTGGTAGCAGTGCGGGTGCGGGTGCCAGTGCCAGTGCTAGTGCCAGTGCTCGATATCACACTATTGTTCCTTTGCAGATCCAACCTCCACCTTCTAGTCATGGTCGTGGTACTCCTGAGAGTACTAGAAGACCAACATTTCCTCGTGGCTCACAAAAATTAGACATTTCTCGTGGGCGTGGCAAGGGGCCAGCCAGATAAAATAGATTTGTTGTTTACTAGTCTTTTCTATTTGTTGTTGACAATTGAACAGTTGAAACTTGACTCTTTCTGATTTCATATATTTAATGACAATTTAAGTTTGAAGTTTGAATTTGAAAGGTGAAACTTTGAAGTTGGCATTTATAAGTTTACCGTTTACAAGTCATTATGAATTATGAATATGATGCTTCATGAAAGTTATATGGTGATCAATGAATCAATGATGATAAATGTTATATAATATCAATGATGATAAATGTTATATATTGAATTTTGAAATCAATGAATCAATGATGATAAATGATATATATCAATGATGATAAATGTTAGATATTAAATTCTGAAATCAATGATGATAAATGTTATATATCAATGATGATAAATGTTATATATTGAATTTCGAAAGCTTAAAACTTTAAGATTGATGAATCATGAGACTCAAGGGTCAATATGTTATGTTTCCAACTTGTGGGCGTGGTTGATGAAGATTATAACTTCTAGATGATTGATGTTATATGGTTCAATCTATGTTTTTATGTTTTTTATGTCTAATTCATCATTCTACATGTTTTTGTTGACATATATGCATCAAAATATATAATATATATATATATATATATATATAAACACTCCCGAAAATGCTCCGGACCGAAAGCTTCTAAAAATGGCGCTCCCGCTCCCAAGTAACCTTGGCAAGTAGAGAGCGAGGAGAGAAGGGGAGAGCAAGGAGCAAGTTGCAAGAGGAGGATTGAAGGAGTCAGGAGTCAGGACAAAGAGGTAGGACTTCTAATCTAGTTTTTTATTTTCTATATTGCATTTTTAAGTTGTTCAAAAATGAAAACTTGAATTTTTTTCTCAATGTTGCATTTTAGTGTGTTGAAAAGTGAAAAATTGAATTGTTTTTTTTCCTATGTTGCATTTCCTATTCCCATTTGGCATTCCTCCATTTTTTTCAGGCTAGAAACTTGAAACATCATGGCTTTATGGCTAGGGATTTTCTTCATGTTGGTTCATTTCTTTGTAATAATGGTGTTGGAGAGTAGAAGAATTAGGCCCATTAGAAAAGAGGAGGATGAAGAAGTGGATTATAGTGGATTTGATGAAAATCCTAAAGAGGAGGAGTATGCTGAGGAGGAAGGGGAGAGTGAAGAACATGAGGCCACAAAGACCCCAACTAAATAAGACCAAAGTCAAACACCATTATGGAAATATGTTCAGAGGCAGGAAGGAGGGAAAGGTGGTGGAACCACTAAATTTCTTTGTCCCCATTGCAATAAAGAATACATAGGTTCATACACCCGTGCCAGAAGGCACCTTTGTGGGAAAATGCCAGGGGATGGAGAGAAAAATCTAGGAATCAAAATTTGTGTAAGTGTGCCAGCAACAGAGAGAGAGAAATATAGAAAGGAAGAGGAGGTTGCCCTACATAGATCTAAAAGATCTAGGGGTTTCATTGATTCTTATGCACCATTAGGTCCATCACATCATGGACAAAGAAGTCCATCAACTTCCACCCATGGCAGTGGATATGGAGGCACACCTGGACCAAACATCTCCTTAAGGCGTAGAACCATATCCGATTTCCTGGACGAAGAGTGTAGGAATGATGTGGATTCAAAAAAATTCCGGTTTCTATATGCATGTGGGGTGCCATTCAATGTTCTTCGCTCACCTTATTGGCATGAAATGGTTTATGCCATTAATGATGTCTCCAAAGGATACAAGAGCCCTGGGTATGACAAGGCCAGAACCATGGGACTTATCATGAAAAAGCTAAAATAAATAACTCTTTGGCTAGAATGACAAATTCTTGGAATGAGCATGGGGTGTCCATTATATTTGATGGATGGACCAATGTAAAAGGAAAGCCATTGATAAGTGTTTTGGCTGTGTCTGTGAGTGGTGCAATATTTTTTTCAGGATATGATTATTCAAACAAATTCAAGACCGGCATTAACATTGCAGAACCATTACTTGAAACAATTGAAAGTATTGGGCCATACAATGTCATCCAAGTCATCACTGATAATGCTGCTAACTGTAATGTAGCAGGAGCAATCATTGAGGATAAATATCCCAACATATTTTGGTCTGGGTGTTTGGTTCACAAAATGAACCTTTTTATGCATGATATCATTAAAAACAAACAACCTCAATTCAAATGGCTTGGTGATTTGTACAAGAGGTAAAAAAATGATAAGATTTATTACAAATCATAGCAATACCCATGGGCTTTTCTGTACTCACTCCAAATTGGAGTTGTTGAAGATAGCAAAGACTAGATTTGCTAGCTATTACCTCACCTTCAGGCGCCTTTTGAAGGTAAGAGAGTCATTGGCAACCATGGTATCAAGTCCACACTGGCAAGTATTAAAGGACAAGGCAGCAACAATAGTTGACAGGCAAGGTTTTGAACATGTGGAGGAGACTGCCCTTGATCCTTTGTTTTGGGCACGTGCGAGGGAAATTTTGAATTTCACCAAGCCCATTTATCACATGATTCGTTTTTCAGATACAGATAAACCAATGATTGGGGAGGTTTATGATCAGATGGATAGCATGTTGGGCCAAATAAAAGATGTTGTTAAGGATAATGATCCCAACTTGTATGCAATGATTTACAACTATGTGTGTGCACAGTGGAATAAACTCAATGTTCCAATACATGCCAAAATACTACTCTCCATCTTGGTTGGGCCAAATTGCACCTGGAGATGGGGTTAGGATCAAACCTCACACAGATCTAGAAGTACAAGAGGGACACATGAAGGCATTAGACAAGTTGGTCCCCGACAGGGAGGAGTGTGCTAGATTGCGCCTTGAATTAGGCAGATACATCAATTGCACTGTAACTTTGGTTCTTTCCATGCAATGGAAGACAGAGACAGATTTGATGCTCTCACATGGTGGGAAGCATATGGCGGCATGGGACTTTTGCCAAAGTTGGCAAAAACATTTCTCTCACAAGTTGTGAATACTTCTTCTGCAGAGAGGTGTTGGAGCACCTACAGCTTCATACATAATGTGAGAAGAAACAGGTTGAATGAAAACCGAGCTGAAAGCTTGGTTTATGTGCATTAAAACTTGAGGTTGTTGAGTCATTATTGTGATTAGGCATATGAGGATCAATCATATAAAGTTTGGGACAACAACCCAGAGGATGATAATTTGGAGGACGACACTGTACATATGGAAGAATTGAAAGCAGAACTTTTGAGGGATGATGATGAAGCATCAGCAGCCATGCCACCGCCACACACAGGGCCAGTCCCACCTTCCAGTAGCAGTGCGGGTGCCAGTGCTAGTGCTCGATATCCAACTATTGTTCCTTTGCATATTCAGCCTCCACCTACATCCTCACATTGCCCTCCGCCTTCTAGTCATGGTCGTGGTACTCCTGAGAGTACTAGAAGACCACCATTGCCTCGTGGTTCTCACAAATTAGACATTTCTCGTGGGCATGGCAAGGGGCCAGCCAATAGATAAAATAGATTTGTTGTTTACTAGTCTTTTCTATTTTCTAGTAGTTTTTAACTTTTATAACTATTGAACAGTTGAAACTTGACTCTTTCATATTTATTATGATAATTTTTGTAAACAATATATGAAAATCTAAGTTTGAAGTTTGAATTTGAAAGGTGAAACTTTGAAGTTGGCATTTATAAGTGTAAATTTTTGTAGATGTTCTATGCTTGGAGCAACTTTACTTTTCTTACAGCAATCACACAAATAGTTAAGTAAAATGCAGATAGAACATATAAGTGGATCTTATAGAAGACAAACCAGAAACAGAAAATTTTGGTGGTGCGTTACGGCGGTCAACAGGATGCTTCAACCAGCGAAGTCTCCTTGGTCAGCCAACCCAGAATGTGTCACAACAGTCCTCCAATCAGCAAACGAGTCAACCCAAGTCAACTCCAAAAAAGTCAACGCTGTCTAGAAAAGTCAACGCAGGGCAGCAAGTTAAAAGTCAACGCAGCAGCAGCTTGGTCAACCCTTTGACCTCGATTTCTGTGCCAAACAGTACGGCCTTCCAAAATTGAACTTCTCACCAAATTTCAGCCCATTCGGACCATGCGTTGACCAAAGTCAACGCTGGTCAAACTTCCAGCAAAACCCTAGCTGCAGCAACTCGTCCTTCAAACCTCACTCGTACAAGAATTTATTCTTCACACGTGGGCTGGAAATGTCTTCTAAGGAGCTCGTACTACATCAGATGAAAGAAAAAGATGTGTGTTGTGTTGTGATGAAATGCTCTCCAACTTTGCCTGTATTTATATCCATCATTGGGGTGTGTGACACATTTGCTGGGGGTGTGAAACCTTAAGGCCGACCCGCACATATAATTTATTATGAATAATAAATTCAAAATAAATGTTCTGCTCATCGGATTAAGACATATTATATATGGATTTTACACCTCTCCGAAAGAGGAATCCAACAAAAATATTAGCCTCTTAATTTGAGCATCATAACATGGAGTTTGGACCTAGTTGTCCAAATTTAACACTCCCTCTCAACTAGGGAGAACTCCATCCATCAGTGCAATCAAACATCGTGCGTCATCCCGCCGTAACTTGCTTTGCTGGCCTCTTTATTTCAGAACAGAAGTGGGTCAGTCACAAAGACATCATCCCGCGACTGACATAATCAGTCCAGAGGTTCCAAACCTCTATCAAACTCATGAAGAGTATCCAACCAACCCAAAGTTGGTTCATCTGACCCGAAGTCAGGCAGAGGTCCCAGACCTCACAAAACTTGATCCCAGATCAAGTGGTTGGACCATGCCATCCTAGATAGAGAGTACGGCAATCTCTGATGCGTCCATCAGTCTTTGCTAATAGTCTCTAGCTTTTCCCACCTCATTGGCCAAATGAGAGGTACTTCCCATGAGCCCTGAACTCAATGGGTAGGATGCATACGGGGCACATATAAATGAGAGGCGAACCAGCTCAATAATCACAAGGGTGGGGCAGAAGCATTATGAGTGCTTATAGCTCCGAGAAGCTATCCCCAAAGCCCCCCAGAGCTCCCAGAGCTCATCGTCCAACAGGACCCACATCATAGGGTTTTTCCACGACACCAAGACTCTCACGGAAGGTTAGGAACTTGACCTTCCCCAGGGGCTTAGTGAGAATATCCGCGACCTGCTCATCAGTTCCTATATGATCGAGCCTTACGGCGCCTCGCTGTACCATATCCCGTATAAAGTGGTACCTGATATCAATATGCTTGGATCGGTCGTGGAACACAGGATTCTCAGTCATACGAATCCCACTCTGGTTATCACAGAGTATCACAGTGGTATCTAGCACATGTCCAAACAGCTCACTAAAGAGCTTTCGCAACCAAACTCCTTCACAACAGGCCATACTTGCTGCAATGTATTCGGCCTCAGTGGTGCTCAAAGCCACCGACTTCTGCTTCCTGCTCATCCATGAGATCGAAGCAGAACCAAGATTGAAGCAGCATCCCGATGTGCTCTTATGATCCACCACACTGCCAGCCCAATCGGCATCAGTATATCCACGGAGTGTCACACTCCCGGCAGTGTATCTCAGCCCATGGTTTATCGTGCCCCGAAGATATCTCAGAAGATTCTTGGCACCAACCCAGTGAAAATGACGAGGCTCAACCATCTGTTGACTCAAAGTGTTCACCGCAAAACATATATCCGGTCGGGTGTTCACTAAGAACATCAAAGCTCCTATGAGTTGACGATACTCAGTAGGATTGGCCAAGATAGGCCCAGCAGCGCTGCCACTCAACTTCTTAAAGTTGAGTTCCATCGGTGTCGACACGGACTTACAGTCCACCATTCCAAATCTTTCCAGAAGCTTCACAATGTATTTTTCTTGAGAAAGGAAAATCTCTCCAGGTCTCTGCCAGACCTCCAGGCCTAGGAAGTAGTGCATCAGTCGTAGGTCCTTCATCTCGAACTCAGCAGCGAGCTCCCTCTTACATTGATGAATGAGAGGGTCAGCACCTGTCAGGAAGAGGTCGTCCACATACAACACTAGAATGAGAGGCTTTCCCTGCACAACCTTGAAGTAAAGGTTCGGATCAGCATTACTTCGAGTGAAGCCCAGCTTCATCAAGTAACTATCCATCCTCTCGTACCAAGCTCTGGGTGCTTGCTTTAACCCATAGAGGGCTTTCTTCAACCTGCAGACATGAGTGTCTTGATCCTGAACTTCAAATCCCAGAGGTTGTTCCACATACACCTCTTCCTTTATTGCACCATGCAAAAAAGCGGTCTTGACATCCATCTGATGAAGACTCCATCCTTGCGTAGCAGCAAGGGCTATGATTGATCGATTGGTGGTATATCGTGCCACAGGTGCAAATATGTCATCATAGTCAATTCCTTCCTTTTGAGAGAAGCCACGGGCAACAAACCTTGCCTTGAACTTTTCAGCACTCCCATCAGATCCATGTTTGATCTTGTAGAGCCATTTCGCGGTGACAACAAATTTGTCCTTCGGTCTCGGGACCACATCCCAGACATCATTCTTCATTATGGACTCATATTCTTCGTGCATAGCATCCTTCCAAACTTGATGCTTTACGGCTTCCTCAAAAGATCCAGGTTCAGATTGTACAATAGTACTCATGGCGGCTAGATACCCTTGGTATCTACACGGCTTCTTGCTTTCTCGGAATGTCCCCCTTGGGGCAGCATGACCCTCAGCATCTTCGAGGGTGTCCCTGAGCCATGATGGTCTCTTTCCAAGTGAAGGAGATGGATCAATAGGGTCCATTGGTCCTTCAATATCAGGCATTGTCTCATCCTGCGGTTTTTCTTGATTTCCAGGCCTTTCTTCATGATTTTCTTCAGATGGAAGATCTACTACTTTCTTCAGGGAAGCATCTTCGTCAAAAGTGACATCATGGCATATCTCTACTTCCCTTTGACCAGGTACATAGACTCTATAGGCCTTAGAAGTCTCACTGTAGCCCACAAACATTCCTTTCTTCCCAAAAGCATCCAGCTTACTTCTCTTTTCTTTCGGCACATGAAAATAAACAGGACATCCAAAAATTCTAAAATGTGAGACATCAGGTTTCTTACCAGAGAAAACCTCTTCGGGAGTTTTGGAGTCCAAAGCGGAATGAGGGCATCGGCTTTGAATGTACACAGCAGTATTTGCAGCTTCTCCCCACAGAAACTTTGGTAGACCCTGGTCACATAGCATGGCACGGGCAGCTTCCACAATAGTTCTATTCTTGCGTTCAGCAACACCATTCGCTCGTGAGTATATGCACAGTAGTCTCCCTCTTAATGCCGCCTTCTCTCGCAAGTTCCTTGAACTCATTTGACCATATTCGCGTTTGTCGGTCCCCGAAAATCTTGATCTTTCTTCTCCGATCATATTTTCCACAAAGGCTTGGAAGGTGCGGAACCACATGAAAGCCTCATCCTTCTTCTTCAAGAAGTTCTGATCAGCTTGCAATATATCAGTAGTCTTTGTGACACTTGAGGGGAAAGGTCCCCTTGTATGTTTTCCTTCAGCACAGCCCTTAGATACACCTTCATGATTATTTCCAAAGTCAGGCATCCCTGTCACCACCTTCCTAGCTTCGGGAAGGGCCTTGTAATGAAGGTGTCCAAATCTTCGGTGCCATAGTTCGGTTTGACGGATAGTATCACAAGTCATAGCTCCCAACGGACTTCCTCCAACCTGGTAGAGTGTACCAACTCTAAAACCAATTGAGATAGCTTCCTTGAAGCTCTCCTTCCACATGAGCACCTTTCCATCAGAGAAAGTTACATTGAATCCTTTGTCTTCCATGGCAGATACAGACACAAGGTTCTTCTTTAATTTAGGTACATAGAGTACATCTTGCAAATGTAGGACTTGTCCTTGAGACAAGTGGAGGGTCACAGTCCCTGTCCCTTTCACGGGATATGTGGCATTACCCCAAGGATAATTTCTAGATTAGTATCCCTTTCAACCATGTCAGAGAGTGCTCCCTTGAATCCGGTGATGTGTTTTGAGGCACCACTATCGATTAGCCAGACATCCATAGTGTCGGGCGGAGATGTAGCAGAGAGAGCAGATACAAGAATATACTCATTTCTTTTATCAACAACATTAGACTCCTCATACCTGGTATTTCTAGACCTTTTAGAGGGTTGATTGTTTCCACCAAAGTGAGCCTTCCTCTTTCCTTTGGATTTGTCATTTCTTCGATTCCCATTCCTTCGGTTGTTGTTGTTATCATCACTATCGGGAGAATCCTTCTTGAAGGGGCATTCTCTAGCATAGTGACCAGGCCTATGGCAGGTGAAACATTTTCCCTTCTTCTCTTGAGTCCTAGTTCTTCCTTTGTCCTTAGAACCACCAGAGTTCTTCTTTCGGGTATGAGCACCATAGGCAACATTTCTGTCATTATCGAATTCCTTCATCCTTGTTTCTTCTTGCATACATCTAGATATAAGCTCATCAAAGTTAGGAATGGTATTATTGTTGAGAATGGTAGTTGTGAATACTTGCCATTCATATGGAAGTCCTCCAAGTGCGGTGAGAACCATCTCACGATCATCTATTGTCTCCCCAATAGCTAGCAGATTGTTCCTTGTTTCGGTCAATTTCAGAAAGTAAGTTTGAACATACTCATCCCGGCCCTTCTTCATATTCTTCAACTTGTTCTTGAGGAATAGCACTTGGTTCACATTGTTTACCTTGAACATAAGGATCAATTTGTCATACATCTCCTTGTATGTGCCTAGTTCAGATATATAGGCAACCAGGCTCTTATGTATGGATTCCCTGATCATCAGCTTTGCTTTGATCTCTCCCTTCTTATACTTGTTTCTAACAGCAGCGGTAGCATTGGATGGAGGTTCTTGAATCTTACCCAGCACATGATACAAGAGATCATGGTGTTCCAATTTGAGATCTAATATCATCTTCCAGGCATGGAAGTCATCCCTTCCAGTCAGCTTGTCATTTTCCTTGAATTCAAGACTTGTGGAACCCATTTCTTCCGGTGGTGATTGCTAAAGATAGAGTTTGTCTTCACCTCAGCTCCGATACCATGTAAATTTTTGTAGATGTTCTATGCTTGGAGCAACTTTACTTTTCTGTATGTTAATCACATAAATAGTTATAAATGCAGACAGAACATATAAGTAGATCTTACAGAAGACAAATCAGAAACAGGAAAAATGTGTGTATTCGTTTCGGCGGTCAACAGGATGCTTCAACCAGCAAAGTCTCCTTTGGTCAGCCAACCCGTAATGTCAAAAAGTGTCACAAATACCCTCCAATCAAAGAGAAACGAGTCAACCTAAGTCAACTGTAAAAAGTCAATTGTCCGTAAAAGTCAATTTCAGGCGCAAGCTAAAAGTCAGTCATGAATATTGTTTAACCTCTTGACCTCGATTTCTGTGCCAAACAAGACGGCCTTCCAAAATTCTAACAGATCTTACCAAATTTCGTAGGCCCAATATAACTAAGGCGTCATCGCGTTTCATCAATAAACTTCCAAGAAACTTATTTGCGTGAATCATTCTTCAATTTCACCAGATAGAAATACTCATTCTTCTTTCTTCACATTGTGGCTTGGAAATGTTTCTAAGGAGTTCGTATCACTATATTATAAGATGTTGTGTTGTTATGAAATGCTTCAACTTGTTTTATTCTATATCCATCATTAAAAGTACATTGTCGGGGTGTGTGAAACCTTAAGGCCGACCTGCACATATAATTTATTATGAATAATAAATTCAAAATAAATGTTCTGCTCATCGGATTAAGACATATTATATATGGATTTTACACCTCTCCGAAAGAGGAATCCAACAAAAATATTAGCCTCTTAATCTGAGCATCATAACATGGAGTTTGGACCTAGTTGTCCAAATTTAACAATAAGTTTATAAGTCATTATGAATTATGAATATGATGCTTCATGAAAGTTATATGGTGATCAATGAATCAATGATGATAAATGTTATATATCAATGATGATAAATGTTATATATTGAATTTTGAATTCAATGAATCAATGATGATAAATGATATATATCAATGATGATAAATGTTATATATTGAATTTTGAAATCAATGAATCAATGATGATAAATGTTATATATTGAATTTTGAAATCAATGAATTAATGATGATAAATGATATATATCAATGATGATAAGTGTTATATATTGAATTTTGAAAGCTTGAAACCTTAAGATTGATGATTCGTGAAACTCAAGAGTCAATATGTTGTATGTTTCCAACTTGTGGGCGTGGTTGATGAAGATTATAACTTCTAGATGATTGATGTTATATGATTCAATCTATGTTTTTATGTTTTTTATGTCTAATTCATCATTCTACATGCTTTTGTTGACATATATGCATTAAAATATAAAAAATATATATATTTAAAAAAAACGCTTGGAGCAACAAAGCTGTAGGCTTCTTGACTTAATCGTAAAATACACGAGGTATTGTAATAATAATATATTATATATAAAATGTATGAATGATAAGATGATTGAATGTTACAATGAGGCCCTACTTATATACTTAGGCAGGTGGCCTTTCATGAATGAGCATGTCTTTTAGACATGCCCTTTCACTAACTTAATGACTACTTACATAATCCCTATTTAACTATTAATAACTATATTAATTATATCTGTTATGAATTATATTCGTAACATTGCCTTCCTCTCGAAAAGCTTTGTCCTAAAAGCTTAATTTTTCGACAATTTTCGTCACTTTAGATTATTTGCTTGGCATGTCGTTGAGCACTCGTACCCCACCTTTGTAGAATTCTCTCTCGTAATGCTGTTTTTGAAAACTAGGGCTTTTTATTATTATTATTTAATTTAATTAATTATATATATATATATATTTTCAAAATTAAATAATAATAATAATTTCTTTTGCCTTAATTGCTAATCATTTCCTTCGCTTAGTTCACGTCTTTGTTTGCTAAGCATATATAATTTGCTCCCAATACTATCTTGGAATTAGTTTATTTATTTATTTATTTATTATTTATTTATTTTTATTATTTTTTAATAATTTGGTTTTAAATTAATTTAATTAATTAAATGATAATTTTAATTAATTAAATTAATAAATTTTGATTTTGTTTATGTTATAATCTTGATACCACGATTTATAAACACGCAACCCAGCGGTTGACGCCATTGACCGGGTACATCCTTTGACCTAGCACCGATTGACATAGCATTTAGCCTCTTAGCGTTTTGACGACAACAATTGTTGCGTGTTATTTGAATGTTGCACAGGTAACAGGCCAGTGAAAACACCACGGAAAGCTCAGTCGAGGGTGGCGGACATTTCTTCTGTTCTTCCCAATAATCATCGTGCCTCCAGGCACACAATCTGCATTCCCTTGACGGGACTCCTGGGTTAATTTGACAATTGGTGGCATTACTAAAATCCCAAAGGGTGGACCTATGGACACGGCTGTAACCGATGCTGCAGGAGACAATCTCACAGGAGACAAGAGGTATTGTAATAATAATATATTATATATAAAATGTATGAATGATAAGATGATTGAATGTTACAATGAGGCCTTGCTTGTATACTTAGGCAGGTGCCTTCCCTTTCACTAACTTAATGACTACTTAAATAATCCCTATTTAACTATTAATAACTATATTAATTATATCTGTTATGAATTATATTCATAACAACACTCCCCGAAACACTCCAGACCGGGAGCTTTTGAAAATGGTGCTCCCACTCCTGCTCCCGCTCCCAAGTAACCATGGTCAAAATGCTCTCCCTTCTTCATCCTGGTATTACGCATTTTCTCCTCCAGATACATCTTCCGCTGCTCGGAAGATCCTTGGTATAGCTTTTCCAACCCTACCCACATTTCTCTAGTAGTGTTCTTTGCTGCTATGTGAGGTATAATGTGATCCTTTACACCATCTAGGATCAATCGTTTGGCCCTAGCCATGTTCTTCTTGAAGGCTCTCAGATGTGCTGCATCCAGTGGTTCTGCAACTGCGTTATCTATTAGGGCCTTTAGATCATGCTCATCAAGGAGAAACTGAATCCTTGATTTACAAATAACGTAGTTGGAGGCACCCTCCAATCTATCTTGGTCACACAATCCATTGCTAGCCATCTCCTCAACTGTCGATATCTTCCTCTAACCCTCTACTCAGCTAGACTTACGCACTCCTTGTGGAGTAAGTCAATGCTTCTGTTGCTGCACGGCAAAAACTGAGTTTCTTTGAGTAAGAAAACTCTCTGAGGTCAAGAAAACCCTAATCTATGTTTTTCAGAAACTTTCTGACTCTTATGCACCAGCACTTACTGCTGTGCAGTAATTGTGTCCTTCAACTACGTGGTCTGCTACGCTGCCTCTTCTGCAACTAAAAAAGCTTACCACTTTGTCAATTCTCTCAGAGGGAGCCTTTTCTGTGTTGGATTGCCCTCCTGGCCTAGACTACGTAATTTCTGGGGAAGTTTGTTGCTGCTTACGCAGATCCCAGTCTCTTCAGCACAGATCTGCTGGTTCTCTTTTGTTTCTCCTGCACTTCATCTTGAATAAGCTCTGATACCATGTGAAAAATCCTAAATTTGGATTCCTAATGCAACAAATCTGAATTACTTCTCCTATTATTTTTCATAATTATTTCATTACAGTGAAATATCGAAGTAATTACTGAAGCAATCTACACAAATAATGCTGCGAAATAAATCCGAGTGCTGAAACAATCTGAACAAAATACAATGAAAAACATCCACATTTGACACAGTTATTTTTGGACTAAGTCCCCGGAAAAACCCAACACGGGAAAACCGATGCAGCAGATCTGAGGGTTTTGTATTATTGAGTAGCAAAATCTTGAGTACAACTAGGGTGCCAATATCTGGCTCACCCTTCAGAGAAAAATCTAGGCAACAGAAGAAATGTGAGGTATACCTCACAATGCAAGTCCTCGGCTGATCTAAACAGTGCTGGTGAAGCCCCTCTCTACCTCTACGTGATGCCTACGTTGCAACTACGTAAGCCTGCATGGGCAAGCTGAAGAAATGCGTCACCTCTCCTCTGCAAATGATCAAAGGCTGATCTGAAACTGAGTTTTGGCCCTCTTGGCTCAAAAACCCCAGCTTCCAGAAATCTCCAGACTGATCACAAAAGGCACTACGTCACTTCTGCATGATTCCCTTCAGGAACTGCGTCATCCCTCCAGGTGACTGTGTTGCCTCTCTCTGAAATGTACTCCTGGTCCTCCTGACCAGTTACTGTATCTGCCCCTCTCTAAAATTGATCACTGAATCAAAATCACTTAGCAAACCCTGCCCTAGTGATTCGATCTTGATCAAAAAGCTGTGTCTCTCTCACAAGCTCAAAAATGCCAAATGCTCAATGTGCTCAATGTGTTTTCCATAGGCCCCTCACCCTCCTCCTTATATTCTTCTGTTGACCCTTCAACGGCCAAGATTAAAACATAATCAAGGGCTAAGATTAACTTGGAGGTGATCCATGACTTTATATAGAAGATTCACACTTAATTTAATTAACACCCTTTAATTAATCAGTTTCCCTAAGTTTAGACTTAGGAAAACATTAAAAAATGATTAATTAATTTAATTAAACCATCTCTAAGTGGAATTTTCCAAAACCATTTCTGGGTTTTATGGAATAAATGTGTCTTAGCCTATATACAAAGTTACAAGGCTAGAGCACATATGATGCTAACATAAATCAACAGGGTATCCGATGAGCTGCCTATACAAGGTGGGATCAGCCTCATCATCTTTCGTTGTGTCTATCTTATTCCAGTTAGTAATTATTGGCGTGCCCATGGGTCTACAATCCTCCATCTGAAATCTCTTCAGGATTTCTGTCGTGCATCTTCCTTGCCCCAGGAAGATTTCCCCTTTCTGCTGCCAGACTTCTAATCCAAGAAAACAGTGCATCTGCCCCAGGTCCTTCATATCGAATTTTGTAGGCATATTCTCCTTGCATTCCTTGATGAGCTTGGATGATCTAGTGAGGAACAGATCATCCACATATAGTACCAGAATTAACATCTCATCTCCTACTCTTACGTAGTAGAGGTTGGGGTCTGCATCACTCTTGACGAACCCCATCTTCTAGAAGTACCTATCAATTCTCCCATACCATGCCCTGGGGACTTGTTTTAAACCATATAAGGCTTTTTTAAGCCTACAAACATGAGTCTTCTGCTCATGTGTCTCGAAGCCCTCTAGTTGTTCTATGTACACTTCCTCCTCTATCACCCCATTCAAGAACGTTGTCTTGACATCCATCTGGTGAATCTCCCATCCCATCTGTGCTACCAGAGAGATGACGAATCTGATAGAAGTGTAGCAAGCTACAGGGCGAAGGTTTCCTCATAATCAATGCCTTCCTTTTGTGTGTACCCCTTAGCTACAAATCTAGCCTTGAACTTCTCTATGTTGCGATCTGCAGCATACTTGATCTTGTAGATCCACCTAGATCCTACAACTGATATTTCTTGTGGTCTAGGGACTACTTCCCAGACATCGTTTGTCATGATGGAGCTATACTCCTCCACCATGGCATCCACCCACACTTGACGCTGAGCTGCTTCCCGAAAGCTGGAATGTTCTCCAACCTGAGCTACCAGTGCCTGGTATCTGTCTGGTTGCTTCCATATCCTCTTCCCATCTCTAGGGGCTCCAACAAATTCTTCTGCATCCTTTAGAATTTGTTGAAGTTCTTTGCTCGGTCTCCCATCGGTGGTGGGCAGTCTCTCCTGCTCTTTTTCCTGTTCTTCTTTGGAGGAACTCTCCTCAGAATCCTTGTGCCTTGGAGAGGCACTTAACCCACCCTTTGTAGGTCGTTGAGGCTATACGAGTGGATCCTTCTCAATCTGCGTATCTGTAGCCATTTCTCGGGATTTCCTGAAGGCTCTCTCCTCCATGAATTTCACATCCCTCCTTACCACGATTTTCCTGCTCTCTGGAATATAGATGCGATATGCTTTCGCATTTTCACTATATCCCACAAGAAAACCATTTTCTACAGTCTGATCCAACTTCTTCCTCTTTTCATCTGGACCGTGGCAGTACACCATGCTGCCAAATATCCTGATGTGGCTCACCTTTGGCTTGATGCCTGTGAACACACTCTCGGGAGTCACCTTCCCCAATGCTCTATGGGCAACTCCGTTCTGCACATATACTATTGTATTGCAGGTCTCTGCCCATAAAAATTTGGGCATATCTTGGTCGTACAGCATTTCCCTTGCAACTTCTATTATGGTCCGGTTCTTCCTTTCTGTAACTCCATTTTGTTCTGGATTGTATGGAGCTGTCCATTCTCCCTTGATGCCTTCCCTTGCACAAAAATTGGTGAAGTCCTTATCATTATATTCTCCACCGTTATCTAATTGTAGCTTCTTGATCTTCTTTCCCGTTGAGTTTTCTACCAAGGCTTTGAATTCTTTGAACCGATTAATGAAGGTAGCGAAATACTTTGCACCACTGAGAGCGGTTGTGGACATTGGACCGCAAATATCCGAGTGTATTAACTCCAATACACCCTTGGTCCTGTTGTTGCTTCTTGGAAATGTTGCCTTAGCATACTTCCCTAGTACGCACCCCCTGCAAACTTCATCTTTCCTTGTGTTGAGTTCAGGAGCCCCTCTGACAATATTCTTGAGAATCCTCAAGGCTCCATGATGTAGATGCCCCATCCTTCTGTGCCATAATTCATTTAGATCTCTGTCGTCCATACTGCCAATCAGGGCCACCAAGGATTCAAGTTGGAGTTCTTGTGACTCATTACTCCAATTTGTGCCTTTTTGCTCCAGCTAGGGTGTTTGACATACACCTTATCTCTAATAAAGTATACGTAATAGCCCTTGTTCTGAAGTTGGGACACTGAGAGTAAATTCATCCCCAACCCTGGTACATGCAGAACATTCGTGGCCCGAATCTTGTTACTGTTTTCTGTCTGAAATGTTATGGTACCTCTTCCAATGGGGGTACATTTTGCCTTGTTTCCCATAGTTATCTGGAAATTCATATGTTCTTCTTGGTAGCTCGAAAACATTCTCGAACCCCCGTCATGTGAGAAAATGCTCCACTGTCAATATACCAAACACTTGGAGGAGTTGTGCTCGACATACAAGAAAGATCCTCCTCTAGTTTAGATGCCAGCTCTTTCATGTCGTGTTCCCTCTGTATTTCTGCGTGCTTTGGAGGACTGCGTGAACCCTTCCGGATGTCGGATCTCTGGTCCATGGCAGATCCCCCCTTTCTGTCTTAGCCTTTTGCTCTGATACCATGTGAAATTTTCAAGTCTGAAAATTATTACTGCAATGATTGGTTTATTTCTCCTACCTATGAGATAAATTATTTACAGATGCTTCAGTGAATTATGAAATAAACACATTTGCAGTACTTCACTCTAATCAAAAGCATAAGAACAGAAAATTACACAAGTAGCACAATAGAAACAACCATATGAACACAATTATTTTTGGACAATTGTTCCCGGAAAAACCCAATGTGGGAATACCGGTGCAGCAGATGAGGGTTTTGTATTTATCTTCAGTGATGGAAAGTTCATTTACAAGAGTCTTGATGAGCAAAGTAAAATTAGCATACACCTGGTTGAATTTTTCTGGAACCTTCAGAAGAATTTCAGACACTTGGGGTGACCTTCTACACCCTTTGCATCATCCAGCGTGAGAGCTCTGCGCAGTCTCTCACTGGACTGCGTAACTCTGCGTGGAGGGGTTCTTGCTGCCAATCAGCTCACCCTTCCCTTCATCCTCCAAACTTCTGCTCCTCCGTTAACTGAATCCTCCCTCCTCCTTCTGCTTCTACAAACCTGCCTCTACAAACTCACCCACTGAAATTGAATTCTCTTGCTTCAGAATCGATTTCCTTCGGGTACTGAGAATGTCCCCGGCTTGATTTCCAAATGACCCTTAAGCCCCTTCTTATAGTCTTCTCGTTGATGAATCAACGGCCAAGATTATATCGTTAATCAATGGCTCAGATTAAAAGATGACTGCATCTTCCTTTTCTAGAAGATTCACACTCTTCTTTATTAATACCCTTTAATTATTTAATTTCCCTAAATTTAGACTTAGGGTCTGCATTAAAATAATTAATTAATTTAATAAAACCATATCTGAGTGGAATTTCCACAAACAATTTATGAGTTCTTTGGATAACTGCTGTCCAAGCCTCTCCACCAAATATGAGACTTGGAACACTTCCCAATGCTATAAAAACAACATCAAATTCTTTTGTGAACAGATGATCTGGCATTTTTAGGTGCATCTTCTGTTTATCCCTCTGTTTTATTTGATTCTGCAAGACTGAATCTTCATGTTTCATATGCTAGTGCATGCTACATTGTTCTTTGTTGTCAAGCCAACTGACAGCATATTTCAATGTCTTCTAGTTATGATATTGCTTCTCTTAAGAATTGTGTGTAGAATTTCCGTCAGTTATATGGATTGACACTAGAGCTTAACTTTAAAATATTAGAGTTGCTGGAACCCATCTTCATGAAATTTTTGTTTTCATAAAAAGATAGGTCCCTTTTTCTATATTCAAATCCAGATTTGTGATTAACCCTCGACTTTTGTAATTGTTTTGCATTTTAGATATTAATCCTGCCAGGAACCCTGATATATAATTTCAATATCAATTATTCACCTTGAAGTTGGCTACATTTTCTTTTCTCTTGAATCAAAATAGCTTGACCCTTTTATCCAAACTGCAATAGCCTCCTTGTCATTTTCTTCTGAATTTTAATTGTAATGATCTTGCACTGGTGCAAAATGGTGTCAATAGTAATGTGCCTTATGATGGTTTTGCATAGAATGCTTCTTAACGGTGGATGACTGCAATATTTAAATATTTTATTGGACTCTTGGTATTGATGTTAAAGCTGCAGCCATTATCTTCAAAGTTCATCATTCTGTGTAGACAAGAGTCCAGGAGTTTTGAGCTGCTGTCGAAATTTTGAATATCCATTTATATTCTTATAATAATTATAAGCAAGAGCATTATTGGTGGGTTGAGAAATGATAATCGCTTGGAATAATTGATACAGGAATCCATCCTATTGGGGAAGAGTATGCTTCATTTCCACACCTGATGGTGAAAATTGCGGACTGGTGAAGAATTTGGCTGTGATAGGCCTTGTCAGCTTGAATTCAGCTGAAGAACCTGTTCTTGCTATCTTGAACCAATGTGGAATTTCAAAACTTGATCAGATCCCATCACCAGAGTCAAAATGCTCCACAAACATTTTTGTTAATGGAGAGTGGGTAGGAACCCATGATGAGCCTGATTCTCTTGTGAACAAATTGCGATCTCTTCGTCGCAAGCGGTGCATCAATCCTCAAGTAGGTTTTCATATTTCTATTTAATGTATTGAATTCAGAACTTGTTCTTATTTAATGCTACAAAGGCTTGCTACTCTGTTTGACCATTTAATTGCAAGTAGACATATTTGAAGATGGTATTTAACCCGTGAAGATGGTTCTATTAAAATAAGAGTTTGAAATCGTTTGTAAGATATTGTTGAGAATCCCCCTTCAAGAGTAAAAAAATATTCATTTTGTAAGTTATCCTTTTTTAGGACTCCTGTTTGGTAGCATATGTAAAGGGGAAAATATGACTGTTGATTTTATAGTCTGACAGGACAATCTGCAATTCGATAGGGTATCTATGACTCTATTTGACCATGTTACCTTCAAGTAGACAACTTCGAAGATAGTATTTTACCTGTCAAGATGATTCTACTTAAATAAGAGTCCTACTGTGTAGATGGTTCTACTTAGATAAGATTTCTGCTGTGAAGGTGGTTCTAATTAAGAGTGTAATGTACTTCGGTTTTAGATTTATATAGTTACTGGCTGACCGACCTGCTCTTACATTTTTTTGGACTCTTGTTTGGTAGCATATGTAAAGGGGAAAATATGGGTGTATATTTTATAGTATGACAGAACATCTGCAATTGGATGCGTATTTGTGACTCTATTGGAACATGTTATTGGAAGTAGGCATCTTTGAAGATAGTATTTAACCTGTGAAGATGGTTCTACTTAAATAAGAGTTTGAAAATGTTTGAAATACATTATTGAGGATGCCCCTCCAAGAGTTAAAGAACATTCATTTTGTATGTTTAAAATTTCATAATCCTTGATATTGCAGCTTTCCTTCCATACTGAAGGAAATTTTTAATGTCCTTCCCCAGATTTTCTTTTAGATTTATATTGTTACTGGCTAACCTGCTCTTATCTGTTTTAGGACTCTTGTTTGGTAGCATACGTAGAGGGAAAAATATGGTTGTAAATTTTATAGTTTGACAGGACAATCGGCAATTGTATAGGGTATTTATGATTACATGATGACTTCCCAAAAACCGTGGAAACATGACCCCCACAAAATGGGTATGCATGGAAAATGCGGTATTTAAAAGTAAAAAAATATAGATATATAGTTTGTTTGTATGTTGTTATTTTTTCTTGGGGTTTGTTAGTTTTGTTATATATATATATATATATATATATCGATCATTAATAACATATTATCCTGAAAATAAACAAGAAAATAAGAATGTACACCTAAATGACATTTTAGAAAGAAACCCGTGTCTACATTAGCTCTTATTGATGATTTTATGATGGAAATTCACGTAGCTTGTTGATCTTGACCCATCCTTTATCCTCATACATGATAGAATCCAGTGGAAATGCCAAAGTCTGATGAAGTTGGAACCACTCAAACCTTCCCATTAATTACGAAGGTGCCAAACTGCTCAAAGCTCAATCTCTTTTTTCTATTAAAGGGTCATTGGCATGGACTGGGCAATGTTTTACGATGGGTTTCATGACTCATGACCCTCATGGGCACTTGGGTTGGCCCAGAAACTTCCAGAATGGTGCTCAAATGCCACTAAAAGTGGCTGAAATACCTTGGAAACTGTGTTGGCTATACCATACAGCATTTCCAGATTGAAAATTCTGTATGGTACAGTTGATGGCATTTCTAAAGCGTTTTGTACCCATTTCAGTGTTTCCATGCATTTCAGACAATGGGACATGCCCAAACTAGGCATTCGCTGCAATTTAAATTACAAGTAGATCATATTTCCTATTGTTTTTTGTATAATAATGAAATCACCTACATTTTCTTTTGATACAAGCTTTCCAAAGTTACAAGGATAACATAGATTTTTAGGACCGTTACCACAAAATCTGTCAGGCCTACTGTAAAGCTTCACTGGGAAACCTAGGCCTAATGGCAACAAAGAAAAGATTAGTGTTAAAATTGGCAACTAGGGCCAAACTCCACTTTGGATAGCTCATATGATGGAGATGATATTTTTGTTGGATTCCTCTTTCCGAGAGGTGCAAGATTGATCTAAAGATCATCTTGTTTGGATGAGCAGAAGTGGGATTTTGAATTTATTCTCTCACACATGTGCAAATTGTCAAGGTTGGCCAGAAATGTAATGTAGGGTCATAAGCCCCGATAGATGTGTCTCCACCCCTCATTGAAGGATATAAATAGGAAAGAGACATTCCTCATTTTGATCATCACTCATCTCATCATCTCTCTCTCTCATTGGCCCGTACAGCAACTTGGAGTCTCTCTCTCTCTTCGCACGTGTGAAAGGAAGGCTGAAATTTTCGGACTGTTTTAGGGTTGAAGTACAGAGTTTTGACCAGCATTGACTTTGGGTCAAACTCCCTCAAATTGCTGTGTTCCCTTGGCAGAAACTTCGATCTTTTTAGGCCACACTCCTTGGCACAGAAATCGAGAATTTCTGTTCACTTTGACCAGTGTTGACTGCAGAATTTTGACCACAGCGTTGACTTTCAGTTGACCAAATTTGACTGACTTTTTCGGATCTGTTTTGGGCTGAATTTGACTACTGCTGGAGGCCGCATTGACTAGGGTTGACTGAGCTGATTTGGTGTAGTCTTCTTGCTGGTTTGACCAGCGTTGACTTTCTGGTTAGAGCACCCTGTTGACTGCTGTTGGACTGAAGTATTGGTCAAGTGTATTTTGTATATTGTACTCACTCTCTCTGCTGATATTTTGAAGAATAATAAGAAGATTTGATCAAAGGGTTTTCCCTATATTGGGGTTTTTCCTTGGCATCTGCCAAACTCTGTGTCCTCTTGTCTTGGTTGGTCTTATGTTTATTGTTTATGTTCTATCGGCATTTAATGTCAATGTTTATGTGATTGTGATTGCTAATATGGAAATTGAAATTGGGCTAATAAGAAAAGATTGAAGTAAATTGCTCTAAAGCATAGAACATACCATTGTTATCTAAAATTAACATGGTATCAGAGCCCAGGTGAAGACAAAGCCCAAGCAAGTGTTTATTGTTTATGTTGTATCAGCGTTTACTGTCAATGTTTATGTGATTGCTAATATGGAAATTGAAATTAGGCTAATAAGAAAAGATTGAAGTAAATTGCTCTAAAGCATAGAACATACCATTGTTATCTAAAATTAACATGGTATCAGAGCCCAGGTGAAGACAAAGCCCAAGCAAGAGTGAGAAGAGCAATCATTGAGATTTGTTGGACAAGGACAAGGGTCAATGTCTTCCTCATCTTACTTCAAATATGATGACAAGCTCAATGATAAGTATGATTATCATGCATGGAAAATGTCCTTGGACTTTACTTTGGAGGGGCATAATGGTATGGACTATGTGCAGGGAAAGATTAGTGAGCCTCCTTCAAATGCACTGGCTGCCACTAAGACAAAGTACAAGAGAGGAGAGGTCAAAGCTAAGAAAATCATCGGGGATTCTATTCACAAACATTTGGTTGCTTACATCTACAAGTTGGGCACATCTAAGGAGATGTATGACAAATTGGTTAGCATGTTCAAGGCTAACAACACAAATCAAATCCTTTTTCTCAAGAACAAGCTGAAGGACATAAAGATGGACAGAGGAGAATCCATCCAATCTTACTTTATGAGGATTACCGAAATAAAAAATGATCTTCTATCTATTGGAGAGGTTATTATCGACCGAGAACTCACTCTTATTGCCCTTGGAGGTCTTCCCCGAGCATGGTATGTATTCAATACCACTATTCTCAACAATGACGGGATTTTGGATTTTGATGAATTGTTGACTAGATGCACTCAAGAGGAGACAAGGATGATGGAGAGAGACATGCCTTCAAATAGGAATGAACCTACTACATTCTCCACTCAAGCTAAAAGAAAGAACAATGTTGGTCCAAGAAATCAAGGACAAGGAAGATTGGGATTCAAAGATGGAAGGAAGGGTAGATGTTTCAATTGTAACAGGTTTGGCCATTATGCTAGAGAGTGTCCCAATAAAAGGGATACACCACAAGATGATGATTACAACAACAACAATTTCAAAAGGGAATGGAAATCAAAGGAACAACATGTTCAACAACAAAGGGAAGAGAGGCTCCCGCTACACGAAATGGAAATGGTCAACCTTCCAAGTGATCGAGAAACTCCAGGAGTCTAATGTTGTAGATAACAAGCAAAAAGAATTTCTTCTTATAGTTTCCCTCTCTGCTGCCTCTCCTCTCAACACCCTGGATAATTGGTTGATTGATAGCGATGCCTCAAGGCACTTCACTGGATACAAAGAGACCCTCTCACATTTAATTGAAAAGGAAACAAATTTGGAGATTATACTTGGAGACAATACCACCTATCTCGTGAAAGGGGCAGGGACTATTACTCTTCATCTAAATCAAGGTCAAATCCTTCATCTACAAGATATGTTATATGTACATGACTTGAAGAAGAATTTAGTGCCTATTTCGGCGATGGAAGATAAAGGATTCAAGGTGACATTCATTGATGGAAAGGTACGTGTTTGGAAGAGGAATTTCAAAGAAGCATTCACTCTTGGTTTCGGGGTTGATATTGTAAATTTTCGTAGATGTTCTATGTTTGATGCAACTTTACTTTTATCTCCCATATCAAACAGCAATCACATAAACAATAAAGTAAAATGTTAATAGAACATACTAGTAGATCGACAGAAGACAAGCCAAAAAATTACACTTAACTTGATCAGCAAAATATGTGTTGTGGTGCGTTACGGCGGTCAACAGGATGCTTCAACCAGCAAAGTCTCAATACGGTCAACCAATCGGAAGTGTCACACAACCCTCCCGGACAGCAATATCAGTCAACCCAAAGTCAACGAAACTCAATGCTGTCACAGTCAACGGTCAATGCAAAACAGCAACAGAAAAAAAGTCAACGCATCTCGGTCAAAGTCAATGGTCAACCTCTATTTATGTGCCAATAAATGCGGACTGCGGAAATCAGAATTTTGACCAATATTGGGGTCAGTTTGACCATGCATTGACCAAAGTCAACGCTGGTCAAATCCGCGCTGAAAACCCTAGGTCGAAAACCGAAAATCCTTTTGCTGCGTTTTCCCACGTGTGGAGAAGAAGAGACTCCAAGTGATGATCAAACTAATCAGATGAGAGAGAATGTGTGATGATGGATGGATGAAATGACCTCCAACGTTGACCAACATATATCCATCAGTGAGGGTGTGTGACACATCTGCTGGGGCTTCAAGCCTACATTTCAATTCTGGCCGACCTGCACATATTTTGAATAAATTCAAAATAAATGTTCTGCTCATCGGATCAATATGATCTTTATATCGATCTTGTACCTCTCCGAAAGAGGAGTCCAATAAAAATATTGGCATCTTCATCTGAGCATCACAACATGGAGTTTGGACCTAGTTATCCAAAATTCACACTCCCTCTCAACTAGGGAGAAATCCATCCACCTATGCCATCCAAACATCAAGGCCATCCACAGAATTTGAAGCCAGGAGTTTGCTTCTTATTTCTGCATCAAAAGGAGGGTCACTGAAGCAAGCCATCATTCTCGACCGACAAATTCAACCCGCAGGTCTCAAACCTCAATAGGACTCAAAAGAGTCACATACCAACCCAAAGTTGGTTTACTCCGACCGAAGTCAGCTGGAGGCCTGAAACCTCACGCGTACCTTGATCCCGTTGGAGATTTTGGTATTTGGGGTATGCATTGGCTGTGCTCAATAACTAGTCAGGAGGGGACTAGGAGTACATTGACTCACAATACGTTATAAATTGATTTAAAATTATCCGTTTAGGAGATATTAATCACTTAATTGCTTCATTTACTTCTCAAGTTAAAACTTAGGGAACTTAAATAATTAAAGAGAATTTAATTAAACATGTGATGAAATTGTCTTAAGTCACACGGATCAAGTTTTCTTTTAATCTTAGCCATTGATTCAAGATTTGATCATGGCCATCAGTTTCTCAACGAGAAAAGTATAAAGGAAAGGCTTGGGGTCATTTGTAAAGATACACAAAGTGGAGCACTAAAGCTAAGCTGAGATTCTAGGGCAGGGTTTGCTAAGAATACACAGAAGTGTTTCAGCTGCAAAGAGAGGAATTTAGGCCAAGGGGATGATCTGATCCCGGGGTCTAGAATACACAAGAGGCAGAGATCAACTCAAGGGCAGC
This sequence comes from Pinus albicaulis, assembly GCA_034641835.2. Classification (NCBI taxonomy): domain Eukaryota; kingdom Viridiplantae; phylum Streptophyta; class Pinopsida; order Pinales; family Pinaceae; genus Pinus; species Pinus albicaulis. The sequence continues at coordinate 1,224,052,500 of CM076574.1, forward strand.
GCAGAGAAGAAGGGAAGCTGTAGCAGCAAGGACAGCGTGATTTTCAGCAGGAAATCCTCCAAGGGTTATGCAAAGACCCTATGGGGTAGCGTAGAGACTGCATCACCCAGTCTGGGGTAACGTTGTCCCTTTCGGAGCAGCGTTGAGGGTTAGAGGGGCTTCAGAGGCTGACACAGAGACTTTCAGGGGCAACGTTGGGGTTTCTAGGCCCTAATCTTGGCTGAGTTCTGTAAATCCCATTTGAGGGTGTGGATCAGTCATAATTTTGGCCCTAGATCAGCCAATGAGCTGTAGATCTAATATTTCTCTGTCGGGTTTTCCAGATCTGGAAACCAGGCTTGTTGTATTCAGAAAATTCTTAATAATAAAAACCCTCCTGCAGCCAGGGACCGGTTTTCCCGCATTGGGTTTTTCCAGGGACTATTTGTCCAAAAATAACTGTGTCACTTTGTCTATGTGTGCATGAACTTGTTCTAGATCTAGATTGGTGGAGATTTGTTATGTGTTTTGCTTCGATTTTAACTTGAATTTTATTCAGTTAATAACTTATCTAAGTAGGAGGAGCATAACCAAATTAACAATAATAATTTCTGCATAAAGTGTAAAGATTTAGAAATTTCCACATGGTATCAGAGCAATTGCAGATCTAGGAGGGTCACCAGCAAGAATCTGAAGGTTCTAGCTGCAGGAAGCAACTGGAAAGGCAGCAGAAACGCAGATCTCAAGGGACAACGCAGTTTTCAAAGGCAGATTCACGTAGAGGGAAGGGTGACGTTGTCTAACGTTGTCTCCTAGCAAGCCCACACAATTATTGCGCCGAGGCAGCTCAGAGACAACACTCGATTGGTCTAAAGCCAGCCAGTGTGATTCAGATGTGAATCTGTCAGATCTAGAAAAGACTGCAAAAAAGCTGCAAAAATTCAGAAGGTGTTGGTGGGGTTAAATTACTAAAGTTTTCAGATTTTTAGCCTTAGCACAAGTGACAAAGAGCAAGAGGAGATCAGCTTCTCAGAGAGTTTTTAGTCAAAAAAAACTTGCAATTTGATCAGAGGATCAAAGAGAGCTGAATCATAGTTGATTTGGTAGATTTCCAAGGAGGGAAATCAGTTGTTAGAGGGAATAAAGGTGCCTGTTTCACCAAGGGCCTTAGATCCATTTCTCTAGTAAAGAGAAAAGGAAGTTCCAACACATTCTGAGTAGATGGCTCCTCATGGACTGCGTGATCAGGACAGGATGGATGGCCTCTCAAACTTTTCAGTTTGGAAGGCAAGGATCCTGATAGTCCTTGAGGCATACAATCTTAAAGACCATGCAGAGCAAACTCTGGCCACACCAACAGATCCGAATCTCCTTTGGAAGCATAAGGAGGCTGTTGAGCATGCCAAGCAGTTGATTATGGATGGAATCAAGGACCATATTGTACCACACTTGCTGAGAAGAAGACAACTAATGAGATGTGGAAGGCCTTGATCTCCCTATATGAGGGAAAATTTGTCCAAAGAAATATGTTGTTGGAAACTTAGATGAGGTCATTCATGATGACCAAGGGAGAAGACATGGAGCATTTTCTCTTCAGATTGCAGTCAATCAGGGATGAACTCACTGCAACGGGTGCTAAGGGGGATGACGATGTGATAGTCATGACTGCCCTCAATGCAGTCACAGATGAGTGGGAAACCTTTGTCCAAAGTATCTTGGGCAGAGAGGACCTCCCAAATTGGGACAACTTGTGGTCAATTCTGCGACAAGAAGAACTCCGCAAATTCACCAAGAAGCAGCACAACTCTGGATTGAGAAAAGTGAAGAAGGAGGATGGGGAAGATGCAACCTTGGCATCAAAGAGGCAGTCGAAGAAGAAGAAGGATCTCCTAAAGATCAAGTGCTTCCAGTGTGGTGAAATGGGACATTTTGCCAGCAATTGTCCTGAGAAGAAAAAGGACAAGGAAGCATCTTCTTCCAAAGCTACTGTGGCAGATGATGGGTCAGGAGATGATGCAGCCATGAGCGCTCATGAACCATGGAGGTGGGGTGTCATGGATATGTAGAGGAGCTACATAGAAGTAAGGCGGGATCCTTGAGTAGCTCATCTCTTGGATCACATGCGAGCTACGACAGCCTTACGAGGGACAAGTGGAGCATTGGGTGCATAGATCACAGATGAAGCAGAGGAAGAGGAAAATCTAAAGACTGGGAGGAGCAACGCAGAGCATTGCAGCAGAAGCATAGAAGCAGCAGCAACGCAGAGGCTGATGTGACTTCAACAGCGCAGTGCAGAGCTGCAGCAGCGCAGAAAGCTTCAGAGGGACAACGCAATGCAGCAACATCGTGATAGATTTTAGCACAAGGGGCTGATGTGACTTCAGTAGTGCAGAGGGAGTCTGATTACAGTGGCAGAGCTGTAGTTGTGCATCGTTCTTTAGATGCCAGCACAGATCTGTAGCCTATGGAGCTTCAGTGATGAGGATGTAGCCCATCTGACTTGTTTGTCAAAGATAGGGCAGGAGATTCAGTTGTTTCTCTCAACAACTGAAGGTGCAGTGTAGCAGATCAGTAGTGGCAGTGCTATGAGCAGCACAGATGCAACTTATTGAGAGGGAGTTGCAGTGGCAGTGGCAGAGTCATGGGCAGCAGTACAGAATGGCAGCAACAGTGCAGAGTTGAGTGGCAGCAGGCCAAGCATCAGCAGCACAGAACCAGTGCCCAAAATCATGTAGTGCATTACTGTGATGTATTGCTAGAGCACACCCTTGATGCTAAGAGGGAGTGTTTAGATTTTGTGTATTTGGGGTAGCATCAGCTGTGCTCTAGCTCCCAAATTTTGTGGAGGGACTAGAGTACACTTGATCTACAAGACCCACAAATTGATTTGGGAAATTTCATCTGGTTTAGGAGATATTAAATTAATTAATTATTTTAATGTATTTCCTAAGTTAAAACTTAGGGAACTTAAATAATTAAAGTGAATTTAATTAAACATGTGATGAAATTGTCTTAAGTCACATGGATCAAGTTTTCTTTTAATCTTAGCCATTGATTCAAGATTTGATCATGGTTGTTGGTTTCCCAATGAGAAAAGTATAAAGGAAAGGCTTGGGGTCATTTGTAAAGATACACAGAGGTAGAGCACTGAAGCTAAGCTGAGATTCTAGGGCAGAGTTTGCTAAGAATACTCGGAAATGTTTCAGCTACAGAGAGGGGAATCTAGGTCAACGGGATGATCTGATCCCGGGGTCTAGAATACACAAGAGGTAGAGATCAGCTCAAGGACAGCGCAGAGGAGAAGGGAAGTTGCAATAGCAAGGACTGCGTGATTTTCAGCAAGAAACCCTCTGAGGGTTACACAAATACCCTAAGGGGCAGCGTAGAGACTGCGTCACCCAGTATGGGGTAATGCAGTCCCTTCCGGAGCAGCGCTGAGGGTTAGAGGGGCTTCAGAGGCTGACGCTGAGTCTTTCAGGGGCAGCGCTGGGGTTTCTAGGCCCTAATCTTGGCTGAGTTCTGTAAATCCCGTTTGAGGGTGTGGATCAGTCATTGTTTTGGCCCTAGATCAGCCAGTGAGATGTAGATCTAATATTTCTCAGTCGGGTTTTCCAGATCTGGAACCCAGGCTTGTTGTATTCAAAAAATTCTTAATAATAAAAACCCTCCTGCAGCCAGAGACCGGTTTTCCCGCATTGGGTTTTTCCGGGGACTATTTGTCCAGAAATAACTGTCACTTTATCTGTGTGCATGAACTTGTTCTAGGTCTAGATTGGTGGAGATCTATTATGTGTTTTTCTTCGATTTTGACTTGAATTTTATTCAATTAATAACTTATCTAAGTAGAGGAGTATAACCAAATTAAAAGTAATAATTTCTGCGTAAAGTGTAAAGATTCAGAAATTTCCGCAGATCCCAAATCAAGTGGTTGGACACGAGTCATCCTAGACTTAGAGAGTACGACAATCTCCGATGCGTCCATCAGTCTTTGCTACTGGTCTGTAGCTTTTCCCACCTTACTGGCCAAATGAGAGGTACTTCCCATGAGTTCGGGACTCAATGGGTAGGATGCATACGGGGCACAGATCATGAGAGGTGAACCAACTCAATATCATAACGGTGGGGCAGAAGCACCACAAGGTTTGGCAAGCCTAGCCCTGTGAGTGCTTATAGCTCTGAGAAGCTATCCCCAAAGCCCCCCCAGAGCTCCCAGAGTTCATCGTCCAACAGGACCCTCAACATAGGGTCATTCCACGATACCAAGATTCTCACGGTAGGTTAGTAACTTGACCTTCCCCAAGGGCTTTGTGAGAATGTCCACGACCTACTCATGAGTTCCTATATGATAGAGCCTTATGGCACCTCGCTGTACCATATCCCAGATAAAGTGGTACCTGATATCAATATGCTTGGATCGATCGTGAAACACGGGATTCTCGGACATCGAATCTCACTTTGGTTATCACAGAGTATCACAGTGGTATCTAGCACATGCCCAAACAACTCATTGAAGAGTTTTCGCAACCAAACTGCTTCACAACAGGCCATACTCATTGCAATGTATTCGGCCTCAACGGTGCTCAAAGCCATTGACTTCTGCTTCCTGCTCATCCATGATATCGAAGCAGATCCAAGAGTGAAGCAGCATCTCGATGTGCTCTTACGATGCACCATACTTCCAGCCCAATTGGCATCAGTATATCCATGGAGTGTCACATTCCCGGCAGTGTATCTCAGCCCATGGTTTATCATGCCCCGAAGAAGTGTCACATTCCCGGCAGTGTATCTCAGCCCATGGTTTATTGTGCCCCGAAGATATCTCAACAGATTCTTGGCACCAACCCAGTGAATGTGATGAGGTTCAACCATATGTTGACTCAAAGTGTTCACTGCAAAACATACGTCCGGACGGGTGTTCACTAAGAACATCAGGGCTCCTACGAGTTGAAAATACTCAGTAGGATTTGCTCGCACGGGCCCAACAGCGCAGCCACTCAACTTCTTAAAGTTGAGCTCCATCGGTGTTGACACAGACTTACAGTCCACCATTCCAAATCTTTCCAGAAGGTTCACAATATATTTTCCTTGAGAAAGGAAAATCTCGCCAGGTCTCTGCCAGACCTCCAGGCCTAGGAAGTAATGCATTAGTCCTAGGTCCTTCATCTCGAACTCAGCAGCGAGCTCCCTCTTACACTGATGAATGAGAGGGTCGGCACCTGTCAGGAAGAGGTCGTCCACATACAACACCATAATGAGAGGCTTTTCTCTATCAACCTTGAGGTAAAGGTTCAGATCAACATTACTACTAGTGAAGCCCAGCTTCATCGGGTAGCTATCTATCCTCTCTTACCAAGCTCTAGGTGCTTGCTTCAACCCATAGAGGACTTTCTTCAACCTGCAAACATCAGTGTCCCAATCCTAGACTTCGAACCCCAGAGGTTGCTCCACATACACCTCTTCCTTTATCACACCATGCAGAAACGCAGTCTTCACATCCATCTGATGAAGATTCCATCCTTGCGTAGCAGCAAGGGCTATGATAGATCGGATGGTGGTATATCGGGCCGCAGGTGCAAATATATCATCACAATCTATGCCTTCCTTTTGAGAGAAGCCACGGGCAACGAATCTTGCCTTGAACTTTTCAGCACTACCATCAGATCCATGCTTGATCTTATAGAGCCATTTCGAGATGACAACTGCTTTGTCCTCCGATCTCGGAACCACATCCCAGACATCATTCTTCATAATGGACCCATATTCTTTGTGCATAGCATATGGCTTCCTCAAAAGATCCAGGCTCAGATTGTACAAATGTACTCACTGCTGCTAGATACCCTTGGTATCTATTCGGCTTCTTGCTTTCACGGAATGTCTCTCGGCTTCTTGGGGCCATATGTCTCTCGGCATCCTCGAGAGTGTCGCTAAGCCATGATGGTTTTCTCTTCATTGAAGGAGGTGGATCAATAGGGTCCATCGGTCCTTCAACATCAGGAATCGTCTCATCCTTCGATTCTTCTTGATTACCAGGTCTTGCATCATGATCTTCCTCAGATCTCGGAAGATTTATTACTTTCCTCAGCAAAGCATCTTCATCAAAGGTAACATCAAGGCATATCTCCACTTCCCTTTGACCAAGCACATAGACTCTATAGGACTTTGAAGTTTCGTTGTAGCCCACAAACATTCCCTTCTTCCTAAAAGCATCCAACTTGCTCCTCTTCTCCTTCGGTACATGAAAATAAACAGGACATCCAAAAACTCTAAAATGTGAGACGTCAGGTTTCTTACCAGAGAAAACCTCTTTGGGAGTTTTGGAGTCCAGAGCGGAATGCGGGCATCGATTTTGTATGTACACACCAATGTTCGCAGCTTCTCCCCACAGAAACTTCGGAAGACCTTGGTCACATAGCATGGCACGGGCAGCTTCCACAATGGTCCAGTTCTTTCGTTCAACAACACCATTTTGCTCGGGAGTATAGACAATTGTGGTCTCCCTCTTAATGCAGTGCAGAAGAAGCAGCACCGTGGCAAAGCAACGCAGAGGGGCTTATGTGACTTCAGCAACGCAATGCACGCTGGCTTACGCAGAGCAGAGCTGCAATAGCGCAGCAGCGCAGTGGCTTCAGGAGGACAGCATAGAGCGTCAGCCTATGGAGCTTTAGTGATGAGGATGCAGCCCAACTAACTTGTCTGTCAAAGATTAGGCAGGAGTTTTTAGTTGTTTCTCTCAGCAACTGAGTTGCAGTGCAGTAGTTGGCAGCACGATGCAGCAGATTGAGAGGGAGCTGCAGTACAGATGTGGCAGCAGTGGCAACGTCATGGGCAGCAGTACAGAATGGCAGCAGCAGCGCAGTGATGAAGGGCAGTAGGTCCAGCATCAGCGCAGAGACCCACACCAGAGATCAGTACAGAGCTTCGGGGTGAAGCAGTGTTGTACTAGAGCACATTCCTCTCTAAGAGGTAGTGTTGAGATTTTTTAGTGTTGAGGTAGCTTCGGATGTGCTCTAGCTCCCAAAATTTGTGGAGGGACTAGAGTACATGACATCTCCAAGACCCAGAAAGGGATTTGAGAAATTCCATCCAGTTTGGGAGATAATTAATTAATTAATATTTTTAATTAAGGACCCTAAGTCTAAGTTAGGAAAATTAAAATATTAAAGGTAATTAATTTAAACATGTAATGGAAATAACTTAAGTCATGTGGATCAAGCTTTCTTTTAAACTTAGCCATCGATTCAAGATTAGATCATGGTCGTTGGTTTCCCAACAAGAAAAGTATAAAGGAAAGGCTTGGGGTCAGTTGGAGAACACACACACGAAGGCAGAGCACTGAGACAAAGCTGGAATTCTAGGGCGGGTTTGCTAAGAATTTCTATAAGTGTTTCAGCTACAGCGAGGAGTAGTATTGGCTAAGGGGATGATCTAATCCCAGAGCCAAGAGTCAGCAAGAGGCAGAGAAGCAGCAACTAGGAGCAGCACAGAGAAGCATAGGCTACACAGCAGCTGCGCAGCGCAGAGGATTTCAACTGCTACGCAGGCCCAGAAAGGGTAGCACAGAGGCAGCAAGAGGCCATCCAGGCTTACGCAAGGCTAGCCAAGGCAGCGAAAGGACTACGTCACCCAGTCTTGGGTTATGCAACCCTCTTCTGAGCAGCGCAGGGGCATCAACAGCCTAGCAGGGCTGACACAGGTAGCTTCAGAGCAGCGCTGGGGTTTCTAGAGGCAAAAAGGGGCTGAGTTCTGAATCAATCCAGTTTTCTGTCTCCGGAACAGCAAGTATTGTTGCAGATCTTATATTTATCTGTCGGGTTAACCAGTAAGGTACCCAGATTTGTTGTACTTAGATTCTACTTAATAATTGTAAATTTATGTAGATGTTCTATGCTTGATGCAACTTTACTTTTCACTACAACAATCACTTAAACAATCAAGTAAAATGCTGATAGAACATACCGGAGGATCTACAAAAGACAAACCAGAAACATAAAAATGTGGTGGTGCATTACGGCGGTCAGTAGGATGCTTCAACCAGCAAAGTCTCCTTGGTCAGCCAACCCAGCATGTGTCACAACAGCCCTCAAAACAGCCACACGGTCAACTCAAAGTCAACCCAGAAAAGTCAATGCAGGACAGCAGCAAGAAAGTCAATGCAACTCGATCTTTGGTCAACCTTTTGACCTCGTTCTTGTGCCAATGTGTACGGCCTCCCAAAATCGAAGTCTCCACCAATTTTCAGCCTCTTTGGACCATGCGTTGACCAAAGTCAACTCTGGTCAAACTTGCATGGAAACCCTAGCTACAGTGAATTCATCCTTCTTCCTGGCTACAGTAATTCGTCCTTCTTTCCACATGTGATCCAAAATTGCCTCCAAGGAGCTCGTACTAAATCAGAAGAGGAGAAGATGTGTGTTGAGATGAGTGAAATGATCTCCAATGTTGACTGTATATATATCCATCATTGAGGTGTGTGACACATCTGCTAGGGGTGTAAAACCTTAAGGCCGACCTGCACATATTTGAAATTATTAAAAAATAAATTCAAAATAAATGTTATGCTCATCAGATTAAGATCAATTTTATATCGATCTTACACCTCTCCGAAAGAGGAACCCAATAAAAATATTGGTATCTTCATCTGAGCATCACAACATGGAGTTTGGACCTAGTTGTCCAATTTTAACACTCCCTCTCAACTAGGGAGAACTCCATCCACCTGTGCAATCAAACATCGTGCGTCATCCCGTTGTAACTTGCTTTGCTGGCCTCTTTATTTCAGAACAGAAGTGGTTCAGTCACAAAGACATCATTCCCCGGCTGACAGATTCAGCCCAGAGCTCCGAAACCTCTATCAGACTCACAAAGAGTCTCATACCAACCCGAAGTTGGTTTACCTGACCCAAAGTCAATTGGAGGTCCGAAACCTCACTATACTTGATCCCAGATCAAGTGGTTGGACCGTGCCATCCTAGATAGGGAGTACGGCAATCTCTGATGCGTCCATCAATCTTTGCTACTAGTCTCTAGCTTTTCCCACCTCATTGGCCAAATGACAGGTACTTCCCATGAGCCCTGAACTCAATGGGTAGGATGCATATGGGGCACAGATAATGAGAGGTGAACCAACTCAAAATCACAACGGTGGGTCCCAAACACACCAGCAAGGTTCGGCAAGCCTAGCCTTGTGGTTGCTTATAGCTCCAAGAAGCTATCCCCAAAGCCCCCAGAGCTCCCAGAGCTCATCGTCCAACAGGACCCACATCATAGGGTCGTTCCACGATACCAAGACTCTCACGGAAGGTTAGGAACTTGACCTTCCCCAGGGGCTTTGTGAGAATATCCACGACCTGCTCATCAGTTCCTATATGATCGAGCCATACGGCACCTCGCTGTACCATATCCCGGATAAAGTGGTACCTAATATCAATATGCTTGGATCGATTGTGGAACACTGGATTCTCGGACAAGTGAATCCCACTCTAGTTATCACAGAGTATCACGGTGGTATCTAGCACATGTCCGAATAGCTCACTGAAGAGCTTTTGCAACCAAATTGCTTCACAACAGGCCATACTCGCTGCAATGTATTCGGCCTCTGCGGTGCTCAAAGCCACCGACTTCTGCTTCCTGCTCATCCATGAGATCGAAACAGAACCAAGATTGAAGCAGCATCCCAATGTGCTCTTACGATCCACCACATTGCCAGCCCAATCGACATCAGTGTATCCAAGGAGTGTCACGCTCCCGGCAGTGTATCTCAGCCCATGGTTTATCGTGCCCCGAAGATATCTCAGAAGATTCCTGGCACCAACCCAGTGAAAGTGACGAGGCTCAACCATCTGTTGACTCAAAGTGTTCACTGCAAAACATATATTTGGACGGGTGTTCACTAAGAACATCAAGGCCCCGACGAATTGACGATACTCAGTAGGATTAGTCAATACGGGCCCAGCAGCGCTGCCACTCAACTTCTTGAAGTTGAGCTCCATTGGTGTCGACACGGACTTGCACTCCACCATACAAAATCTTTCCAGAAGCTTCACAATGTATTATCCTTGAGAAAGGACAATCTCGCCGGGTCTCTGCCAGACCTCCAGACCTAGGAAGTAGTGCATCAGTCCTAGGTCCTTCATCTCAAACTCAGCAGCGAGCTCCCTCTTGCATTGATGAATGAGAGGGTCAACACCTGTCAAGAAGAGGTCATTCACATACAGCACCAGAATGAGAGGCTTTCCCTTGACAACCTTGAAGTAAAGGTTCGGATCAGCATTACTTCGAGTGAAACCCAGCTTCATCAAATAGCTATCTATCCTCTCGTACCAAGCTCTGGGTGCTTGCTTCAGCCCATATAGGGCTTTCTTCAACCTACAAGCATGGGTGTCCCGATCCTGGACTTCGAACCCCAAAGGTTGTTCCATATATACCTCTTCCTTTATCGCACCATGCAGAAATGCGGTCTTCACATCCATCTGATGAAGACTCCATCCTTGCGTAGCAGCAAGGGCTATAATAGATCGAATGGTGGTATATCGGGCCACAGGTGCAAATATGTCATCATAATCTATGCCTTCCTTTTGAGAGAAGCCACGGGCAAAGAATCTTGCCTTGAACTTTTCAGCACTTCCATCAGATCCATGCTTGATCTTGTAGAGCCATTTCGAGGTGACAACTGCTTTGTCCTTTGGTCTTGGAATCGCATCCTAGACATCATTCTTCATAATGGACTCATTCTCTTCGTGCATAGCATCTTTCCATACTTGATGCTTTACGGCTTCCTCAAAGGATCCAGGCTCGGATTGTACAATAGTACTCATGGCTGCTAGATACCCTTGGTATCTACTCGGCTTCTTGCTTTCACAGAATGTCCCCCTTGGGGCCACATGTCCCTCAGCATCCTCGAGAGTGTCCTTGAGCCATGATGGTCTCTTTCCCAGTGAAGGAGGTGGATCACTCGGGTCCATTGATCCTTCAACATCAGGCATCGTTTCATCCTTTGGTTCCTTTTGATTTCCAGGCCTTGCTTCGTTATCTTCCTCGGATCTCAGAAAATTGACTACTTTCCTCAGGGAAGTATCTTCGTCAAAGGTGACATCGTGGCATATCTCCACTTCCCTTTGACCAGGCACATAGACTCTATAGGCCTTAGAAGTTTCACTATAGCCCACAAACATTCCTTTCTTCCCAGAAGCATCCAACTTGCTCCTCTTTTCTTTTGGCACATGAAAGTAAACAGTACATCCAAAAACTCTAAAATGTGAGACATCAGGTTTCTTACCAGAGAAAACCTCTTCGGGAGTTTTGGATTCTAGAGCGGAATGCGGGCATCGGTTTTGTATGTACACAGCAGTGTTCGCAACTTCTCCCCATAGAAACTTCGGTAGACCTTGGTCACATAACATGGCACGGGCAGCTTCCACAATGGTCCGGTTCTTTCTTTCAACAACACCATTTTGCTCGGGAGTATAGACAATTGTGGTCTCCCTCTTAATGCCAGCCTCTCTGCAAAATTCCTTGAACTCGTTTGTCTCATATTCAGTGCCATTATCAGTTCTCAAAATCTTGATCTTCTTTCTTGTCATATTTTTCCACCAAGGCTTTGAATGTACGGAACCACATGAAAGCCTCATCCTTCTTCTTTAAGAAGTATATCCAGGTTTTGCGAGAGAAGTCATCTATGAACGTCATATAATATGAACATGCTCCCAAGGATGTCATGGGCAGCATACCAGATAGATCAGAATGGATCAATTGCAAGACATCAGATGTCTTTGTGACACTAGAGGGGAAAGGTCCCCTTGTATGCTTTCCTTTGGCACAACCCTTACATACACCTTCATGATTATTTGGAAACTTGGGCATCCCTGTCACCACCTTCCTTGCTTCAGGAATGGCTTTGTAGTGAAGGTGTCCAAACCTTCGATGCCATAGTTCAGTATGTCGGATAGTATCACATGTCATTGCTCCCAGCGGACTTCCTCCAACTTGGTAGATGTATCAACTCTAAACCCAATCGAGATAGCTTCCTTGAAGCTCTTCTTCCACATGAGCACCTTTCCATCAGTGAATGCCACATTGAAACCTTTGTCTTCCATGGCCGATGACACAAGGTTCTTTTTCAAATTTGGTACATAGAGTACATCCTGCAATTGAAGGACTTGACCTTGAGACAAGTGGAGGGTCACAATCCCTGTTCCTTTCACGGGATATGTGGCATTATCTCCAAGGATAATTTCCAGATTAGTATCCTTCTCAACCATATTAGAGAGTGCTTCCTTGAACCCAGTGATATGCCTTGAGGCACCACTATCTATCAACCAGACATCCATAGTGTCAGGTGGGGATGCAACAGAGAGGGCAGATACAAGAATGTATTCATTTCTTTTATCAACAACATGTGATTCCTCATACCTGGAGTTTCTTGACCTTTTGAAAGGTTGATCATTTCCGCCGGAGGGAGCCTTCCTCTTTCCCTTGGATCTAGTGTTCCTTTGATTGACATTCCTCCGGTTATTGTTATTATCATCACCATCGGGAGAATCCTTCTTGAAAGGACATTCTCTAGCATAGTGACCAGGCCTATGACAAGTGAAACACTTGCCCTTCTTTCCTTGGGCCCCTGCCTTTCCCTTGTTCTTTGGGCCACCAGAGTTCTTCCTTCTAGAATGAGCAGCGTATGCAGCATTTCCTTCATTTCCATACTCCTTCATTCTTGATTCTTCTTGAACGCATCTTGACAATACTTCGTCAAAGTCAGGTATCACATTATTATTTAGAATGGTAGTGTTGAACACATGCCATTCGGATGAGAGCCCTCCAAGTGCGGTGAGTACCATCTCTCGATCAGCTATTGTCTCCCCAATAGCTAGCAGATTGTTCCTGATTTCAATTAGCTTCAGAAAGTATGATTGGACAGACTCATCCCTGCCTTTCTTCAGATTCTTCAATTGATTCTTGAAGAATAGTACTTGATTCGCATTGTTGGCCTTGAACATGAGGATCAATTTATCATACATCTCTTTGGATATGCCCAACTCAGAGATGTAGGCCACCAAGCTTTTATGAATGGATTCCCTGATCATCAGCTTTGCTTTGATCTCCCCCTTCTTGTACTTTGTTTTGGCAGCAGCAGTAGCAGTGGATGGAGGTTCTTGGATTTTACCCTACACATAGTCCATGACATCTTGGTCTTCCAATTTGAGATCCAATATCATCTTCCAAGCATGGAAGTCATCCTTCCCAGTCAATTTGTCATCCTCCTTGAAGCCATAGTTTGTGGAACCCATTATCCTCTTTGGTGATTGCTACAAATAGGGCTTGTCTTCACCTCAGCTCTGATACCCTGTAAATTTATGTAGATGTTCTATGCTTGATGCAACTTTACTTTTCACTACAACAATCACATAAACAATCAAGTAAAATGCTAATAGAACATACCAGAGGATCTACAGAAGACAAACCAAAAACATAAAAATGTGGTGGTGCGTTACGGTGGTCAGCATGATGCTTCAACCAACAAAGTCTCCTTGGTCAGCCAACCCAGCATGTGTCACAACAGCCCTCAAAACAGCCACACGGTCAATTCAAAGTCAACCCCAAAAAAGTCAACGTTGTCCAGAAAAGCAACGCAGGACAACAACAAGAAAGTCAACGCAACTCGGTCTTTGGTCAACCTGTTGACCTCGGTTCTTGTGCCAATGTGTATAGCCTCCCAAAATCGAAGTCTCCACCAATTTTCAGCCTCTTTGGACCATGCGTTGACCAAAGTCAACGTTGGTCAAACTTGCATGGAAACCCTAGCTGCAGTAAATTCGTCCTTCTTCCTGGCTGCAGTAATTCGTCCTTCTTCCCACGTGTGATCCGAAATTGCCTCCAAGGAGCTCGTACTAAATCAGAAGAGGAGAAGATGTGTGTTGAGATGAGTGAAATGATCTCCAATGTTGACTATATATATATATCCATCATTGAGGTGTGTGACACATTTGCTGGGGGTGTAAAACCTTAAGGCCGACCTGCACATATTTGAAATTATTAAAAAATAAATTCAAAATAAATGTTCTACTCATCAGATTAAGATCAATTTTATATCGATCTTACACCTCTCCGAAAGAGGAACCCAATAAAAATATTGGTATCTTCATCTGAGCATCACAACATGGAGTTTGGACCTAGTTGTCCAATTTTAACAATAATACAAACCCTCCAGCAGCCAGAAGACCGGTTTCTCGCATTGGGTTTTTCCGGGGACAGTTGTCCAGAAAATCTTGTGTGTCACTTTGTCTGTGTGCATGTATTCTATTTAGATCTGATTCTGTGAAATATGTTAATGTGTTTACTTCGATGTTAATGCTAAAATTTCAGATTAATAACTTAATTAAGTAGGAGAAGTATAACCAGATTTAACAGTAGAGTTTATGCATAAGTAATATTCAAAAAATTTCACAGATGATACCTAGGCCTTTGGAGGATGTCCATGATGCTTCCCATACTTCATGAATGGTGACACATATCCTTTGGAGGGTGTTGGAGACTGGTGGGCATTGGAGCCTTGATGATGAGCATTGGACCATGAGATGACTTGGCATGCTCCTTGACACACTCTGCCATCCATTAGACCATGGACATTGCCCCTTGTACCTTGGACGTTGCATGCATGAGCTTGATGTGTTACATGGAGGCAACATGGATCCCCTTAATGATGTTTCACCCCTTGTGATGATGAGATGGCACCTTCAATGAAACATGGAGCCCCTTCATGATGTTGCACACCTTGTGATGATGAGATGGCACCTTTAATGAAACATGGAGCCCCTTGATGATGTTGCGCCCCTAGTGATGGTGACATGGCACCTTTAATGAGGAGACATGTCTTTTGATGATACATTGCAAATTTTTAGGGAGAGACGTGACCTTTGGAGAATTTAGACCCTTATTGGATATGATGTGTTGATTTGGGGTAGCATCGGATGTGCCCTAAGTCTCAAATTTTGTGGAGAGGCTTAGACACATTTATTCTAAATAACCCATAAAGCGTTTGGTGAAATTCCATTCGGATTGTATTTTATAGAAATAATTAATTATTTTTAAAGGGACCCTAAGTCAAAACTTAGGAAAATAAAATAATTAAAGTGTGTTAATAGAATATGAGTGAGAATGATCTAGAAGAAACGAATCAAGTCAAAAGTAAATCTTAGTTGTTGATTAGAGATCTAATTTGAGTCGTTGAAGTGTCAACGAGAAGACTATAAGATTGGCTTGAAGGGTCATTTGGAAAATACATTCGTGGAGACACAGAGAATCTAGAGATCGAATTCTTTTGACAGAGCAGTGCCCGGACGAAGATCAGATCTAAGTGATTCTTCATTGCAGTGAGGGGCAGTAGTTCCTGTTGGAAGGAGGGGCAGTAGTTCCAGTTGGAAGGTTTCCTGAGCTGGAGAGTACACAGCAGCAAAGACAGAGAGAGCCACAACATCAGCGCAGAGCCAATGAACCAGTGCTTACGCAGTCACTGCACAGAGCCAATGTCAGACCCCAGAGAGAATTTTCGGAGGCTCAATTTCCAGCCAGCAGTGAGACCAGCGTAGAGGTAGAAGGGAAACCTAGTTGTGACACAGTCATTGCACAAAGGCAGCACAGGGCAGTCCAGCCTTGGTGCAGATTAGTGCCAGTTTCCCGTGGAGGAGTGGGGTTTGTCTCACGAGATCTCTTTTGTCAGTTTCTCTGTATGATTTGACAGTCTCATCAATCATAGATTTGTACTCAAAATTTACTGCATAATTACATAAACCCTCAGATCTGTTGCACTGGTTTTCCCACATTGGGTTTTTCCGGGGACATTAGTCCAAAAATAATTGTGTTGGATGGTTGTGTGATCTATGTGTGTTCAGATTTGTTTCCGCAGTTTACTTGTGTAGGTTGTAGTGAATGGATTTCGATATTTGCTTGTAGAAAACAGTAAATAATTTGTTAAAGTAAAATAACAAATAGAAGATTTTCCATCAATTGCTGTAGTAGGATTCCGTGTAACACGAATTTTCACATGATGTCACCTTTACACTTACACGTGTGGCCTTTTGGATGGTGTTTTTCATGTTTTAGCATTGTATTTTCATTTTGGAGGCACTTTTGGTGGTCAACTTGAGACTTATCCACCTTCTATCATGGATAGGGCTTTTAGTGGATATTAGTCTAATTAGGCCACACACTTGGTTTCCCTTGTATATATAGGGGGGCATAATCCTTCATTTGGATCTCTTCACATTGTGGAGAGATCACTTCTTTTGGATTATTATCTTTTTCTCTAGTTTGCTATGGAAGCCTAGTTGAGCGATTTTCTTTAGGTGACTTGTGATCTGGATGTATTCTCTTTTCATGGATGATTATTGTGAG
Organism: Pinus albicaulis; assembly: GCA_034641835.2. Classification (NCBI taxonomy): domain Eukaryota; kingdom Viridiplantae; phylum Streptophyta; class Pinopsida; order Pinales; family Pinaceae; genus Pinus; species Pinus albicaulis. Next base: position 1,224,068,865 of record CM076574.1, read on the forward strand.
CTTTGATGAATACATGTAAATTAATGTAAGTTTATCGTCTTTATCGATAATGGTTATTTAATATTAAGTATTCTTCATTGTTGGTATTTTAATCTCATTATAAGGTTTTTCATCAAGTTCTTTGAGGTGAAGTGTAGCTCCCTTTCTTATTTATCCTTGAAAATTATAGGGCGTTTATGTTAAATTTCCAAGGAACACAATTGGGTCTCCATTAGTCTATTAAACCTACAGTTTTCCATTTTCCTTTTTTTATTTATTATTGAACCTACAGTTTTCCATTTTCCTTTTTTGTTGATTATCTACTTGTGTAGCTCCCTTGGTTATGAAATGCAAACCTAGCATATTCTCTTGTTTCACACCTCTAGAAAAGTGTGAGTTGACATTTCTTGCCAAAATATTTACATTTTCCTGTGATTTTTCATGTAGGCCTACCTCTCTGACCAAACCGTTTACTTTTTCTGTGATTTATGCAATTTATGCAGGATATATAAATTGCATAATACCAACTCTATCTAGTTGGTCCCCTGAGTTATAACTGGGATTCTAATTAGAAGAGTTGGAGCTCACTTCACAGCTGCGAAATTCTTGGATAAGAACCCATCTAATCTCTCTAGGTTATTACGTAGTGATTGATTCCTTGAGGGCCAGTAAACAATTTTAGGTCATTTAATAAGACGTATATGATTTTGAGGAGCCCTTATATTGAAATATTAATATCCCTTGAATACTAGTGGCCCTTGCCTAGAGGAATGATAAATTCACTAACTCGTTTGTTTTCTTAGATCTACTGCCCAAAAGTAGTTTTTTTAATAACTAGAGAGGGTGAAAGAAAAAGAGAGGAGATTTATCCTCTCAAAGAGAACAATAATATCCAGTATTAATTTATAAATTGAGCACTCTTAACTTACCTTCTCAGCACAAACTAGCTACTTGACGTAACGTTTGATGTTTGGACAGGTCACAGAAGATATTGAAATATTTTTGTCTGCGAAAGCATAAGCTGACTAGATTCTGGTAAACCCCTGAAGGTATTTGCATTAACCTGCAAGGATAGTCACCTAGCAAGAATTTGGAGAATAGCTATCTCCCCCACACACACTCCTCTTCACTCCCCCACATGCACCCCTCTTCAACCCCCACTCTCATAAGGGGTAATGATGTGTGTGTGTGCACAATCCCAAGGGTTGTGATGGGTGAAGGAGTGTGTGTGCATGTACAACACATACCTTCACGCCCCAATCACACATCCTCCATGCGATGAATTTAAAATTTAGATGGGATATGAATACACACATGCACACTCTCTTTCACCCATTTAATGTTTGGACGGGCCAGATTTTTCTATGAGATAAGCTTTAGATAACTAAGTTCTGGTAAACTGATTCTGAAAATATGATCATTAACCCACAGTGATAGTCACCTAGTAAGAGGTGGACAATGGATATAGAACCGACACAAGAACCTCTGAGATAAGCATAAGATTACTAAGCTCCGGTAAACTGATTCTGAAAGTATTAGATTAACCTGAAAAGAAGCATAGTCACATAACAACAGGTGGAGAATAGCTATCGACCCGACACGAAGGGATTTAAGAGGGTTTTTTTCTGATAAACCCTCTCCTGATTATATATAAAGGTCGGTCCTAATTAATTGATTTGACAATCAAATGAAGGATATGATCTTTATTATTGAATCAAGAGAGAACAGTTAGTATATTTTGGCAATCTTCCCGTGTTCTCCTAGTGAAATAGAAACGATCACATTTCCTAGGGAAAATATAAAGGTTTTGTTAAGATGAGGGGCATGAATGGTAATTCATTTGATTGGTAACTGAGCCATTTTTCTAGCGGTTGGTAGCTAATAGAAGTGCAGCAATACTATTAACAGAGTTGCAAGGCCTATCCTCCTTTGCATTTTTCAAATCTATAATTCTTGAGATATGCATGGCTACCTCATTTGCCGTTCTACTTGTCTTTTATGACTTCATTGTTGTTGGTTATCGTCATGTGTTTCATTTCTTAACAATGTTTAAGAATGAGTGTTATGTTAAATTCTTAACTGCATTGGAGGCTTGGGCCCTTGGCATATGCTATTTTTATTGGCTTGTCTTTATTTTATTTCCATTCTACCTGTATAACTCTAAAGAAGATGATCTGCAAAGTCTTATGGTGTTTGGGGAAGATATGCTGAGGAGAATCTATGGTTTTAACTGAGAATATATTACAATTCTGAAAGTGTAAAAAAATATTCTGGTTATTTTCTCTTTTCATTTGGTAAAGATGTTAGACACCATCTTTGCAATAAAATCTCATTTTAAAAACTGTATAATGAGTGGTATCAGAAAATAATTTTGAAAATGCAGATTAAGTGAATCAATAATCTAGCCGCTTGTTGAGAATATAAAAGTTCTTGATCAATATAGGCGTATACTCGTGCAGATTTCAAATGCAAATACCTGGTGAATATAAAATGCTGCTGCATTAATATAATCCATACCTTTCACATCTCAAATAAAATTCTCTCTAATTCAATTGATTAACAGAATTTTATGTTTTACTTCTCAGGTTGAAATTAAAAAGGATGACAGGCAGAATGAGATCCGCATTTTCTCTGATGCTGGAAGGCTTTTAAGGCCCCTTTTCGTTGTAAAAAATCAAAGGCTTTGCATATCTAAACGCCAGATTGATAAATTTAAGAAAAGTAGCAACCCTTTCAAGTATCTTATGGGAAGGGGCATTATAGAAATATTAGGCGTTGAGGAAGAAGAAGATGCTCAAATAGCTTGTGGGATTGACATTTTATGTAGAGCTGAAAAGAACCCAGACTATCCACAGTTCAGTCATTGTGAATTGGATCCATCTTTTTTATTAAGCCTCAATGCTGGCCTTATCCCATTTGCAAATCATAATCTCGCCACAAGAACACTGTATCAATCTGAAAAACATTCAAGGCAAGCAATAGGATACTACGAAATAAATCAGTATGCCAGATGCGACACTACTTCTCATCAGTTATTTTATCCCCAGAGACCTTTGTTTAAGACTATGACATCTGAATGCCTCAATCAGGTGCAATTCTACAATGGTCAAAACCCCGTTGTTGCTGTCAACGTTCATTATGGATATAACCAGGAAGATTCTTTGGTAACTAACCATGCTTCAATAGACCGTGGGCTGTTCCGATCGATGCATTTTCATACCTTTGTATCTGAGACGGACCATGATGAAAATCGCTCTAGCAGTGCTTCTTCATCAAGATTAGAAGTAGATTTTGGTAAACCTCAGCCAGGAAATTTGAAAGCAGTAGATAAGCTTGATGCTGATGGACTTCCGTTCATTGCCTCAGATCTGTACAGCGGTGATATTTTGATTGGGAAGGTGGGCTCACAGCCATCTGATGCAAATTTTAGCCTCAAGTTGAAGCACACGGAAAAGGGGAGGGTGGATCAGGTTATAATGGCAACTAATGATGACGGTAAAAAATTTGCCAGAGTAAGATTGAGAGAAGTGAGAGCTCCATCCCTTGGAGATAAGTTTTCTAGCATGCATGGCCAGAAAGGAGTTGTGGGTTTTATAGAAGAACAGGAAAATATGCCTTTCACAAAAGAAGGCATTGTTCCTGATGTAATCATCAATCCGCATGCATTTCCTTCGAGACAAACACCGGGCCAGCTTTTTGAATGTGCTCTTGGAAAAGCAATCGCTTCCAGTGGCATTGTCGGTGATGCTACACCTTTTAGACCCATCACTGTTGAGAATATCACTGAACGGCTTCGCAGGTCAGTTTTAAAGTTAGTCATGTAGGAACTAAACAGAGTTTCAATTTGCAAGCATGTTGCGTGCACTATGAATCTTTCTAATATATATCATACAAAAAACTGTAGAGTAGAGACTTTCCTTTTAAAACTCAGCATGGATCCATCAAAACCTGGCACCTATTAAGCAACTGTAGAGTAGAGACTAGTTTTAAAAACCAGCATAGATTCATCAAAACCTGGCTTCTATTAAGCACTTATATGGATCAAAACCTGGCATCTGAGGATCAAAACGGGCAGCTACAAACATACACATGCCTACAAACATACACACAGACATCTTCCCGGGTGCAATGATTTAATGTGCCTTCATGTTTTCCACAACTGCTAATCAATTCCTGTTATTGCCTTTTTCTAAGCACGCATCTTCCTTGGTGGATCAAAACACAGCATCTATTAAAGTACTCTGAGGGATCAAAACCCAGCATCTATTAAAGCACTACAAGAGATTAAAACCAGCATCTATTAAGCACTTTATTAATCCCTGGACTTTGTCTTTTTACACACACATTGTTAAAATTGGAAGAAACCAAATATATTCAAAAACTTAGCAGCTCACAGATGAGCCTTCACCTGGAGACTGCCTCACTGAGAACGCTCTGCATTGATCATTATTCATCAAGAATATATAGGTTTACATATGCATAGGAGAGTTAGAACTAACACCTAGAAAATAGGAACTAATTCCTAAACTAGGATACACACTAACTAATGAACAGACTCTCTCCAATAATACATTCTCCATTAATTCCAACACTCCCCCTTAATGGAGAAAGGGTTCACTAGTAAATAATTCAAATTTAATTCTTCCAAGGGGCTTGGTAAAAATTTATGTTGCATTGTTACAAGTATTACAGTATTCAATATAAATTTATTTTGACTGGACCTTCTCTCTAACAAAGTGAAACTGGGTATCAATATGCTTTGTGTTTTTGTGAAACAGGATTGTTTGCAAGTTTGATTGAGCTCTGGTTGTCACATCTAATAATTGTTGCATCTTTTTGTTTTTCTTCGGCATTGTGGAGAAGTCTCCTCAACCAAATTGCCTCACACATTGCTGCACACATTGCTTGATACTCTGCTTCAATTGAAGATAAGGATACAATATTCTACTTCTTACTACTACATGCAATGACCCCGGACCCAATGCTAAATGCATAACCTGTTATGGATCGTCTATCATCCAGATTTCCGGCCTAATCTGAATCTGAAAAACCTGTCAATCTAACATCAAACGAATCAGTGTATTTAATACCAAAGTCTAAGGTTCCTTGAAGATACCTTAAGACGCCTTTTGCTGCCACCCAATGAATCTCAAGAGGCTTTGACATAAACTAGCTCAAAACACTGACTGCAAAAGCTAAATCATGTCTAGTTGTAGTTAGATAAATCAAAATCCCAACTCGTTGTCTGTATAGTGTTGCATGCACCTCCTTAGAACCATCATCATTCTGAAGTTTGACATTCTGTTATAAAGGCACTGAGGCAACTTTGCATTGATCCATTATGAACTTTTTCAATAAGCTCCTGACATACTTTCCCTGGGACAAAAAAGTCTTGCCAGAATCCCTCCAGACTTCAAGACCCAAACAATAGTGTAACTCTCCAAGGTCTTTCGTCTCAAAAACCCGTGACATCTGCACTTTGATTTCTTTAACGAGCTCATCAACATTTCCTATAATAATAAGATCATATACATATAAAGAAATCAAAACAATTTGCCCCTTTTCATCAAACACAGCCTACAGATTTGGGTCGTTTTTGCTCCTCTTATAAGCATGTTGTAAGAAAAATGAGTCGATTTTTTCATACCATGACCTGGGTGCCTGTTTTAATCCATACAGCGATTTCCTCAATCTACAGACTAAATGTTCCTGCCCCTGTTGAACAAACCCTTCAGGTTGTGTTAAATACACCACCTCTTTCAATTCACCATTTAAGAAAGCAGATTTCAAATCTAGCTAGTGTATTTTCCAGTGATGTTTCGTAGCTAAGGCTATTAACATTCTAATGGTGTTTAACTTAGCTACAGGGGTGAAGGTTTCTTCATAATCAATACCTTCTTTCTGCGAATACCCCTTAGCCACCAGCCTAGCTTTGTATTTATCTATACTACCATCTGCTTTAAACTTAGGCTTGTATAACCATTTACAACCTATGGTTTGTTTACCTTCAGGCAGTTCAATTAGATCCAAGGTTTTGTTTTTAAGTATTGACTTATATTCCTCTTCCATGGCTACCCTCCATTCATCATATTCACTTGCTTCTCTATAGTTTAAGGGCTCAACAACATTCAAGATATTTGTCATGAAGGCATAGTCTTTATACCTAGCAGGTAAGCGAGTCTGCCTACCTGATATTTTTAGTATTGGAGTGGCCTCAAATCTATTTTGATCATCCCTTAATGGACTTGGACTGCTGACTGCGTCTATATCATTTGATTCTTCCTTTTTTTGTTGTTGCTGCTGCTCATGGCTGCCCCTTGTTTCATCACTTCCATCTTCCACCAACAAAGGAATTGTTGATTTTTGTAACATTGGAAAGTGTTCCAAGTCTCAAATTTTGTGAGGAGGTTTGGACATCAGTATTCCAAAGAACCCAGAAATCGTTTGTGGAAATTCCACTCGATTTGTGTTTTATTAAAATAATTAATTATTTTAATGAGGAAATGCTTCTCCACCCAAGCTTTCGCTGAACATTTAGAGGACCCATAAAACTTTGGCAAGAAAAACGTGCCCACAATACGTTGCAGCTCACCTCCCTGCGTGTACCTACCACCTCTATTCTGGTTACGGGATCTGTTGTCCTTCTTGAGCTGGAAAAAATCATGGAAAGTGATAGCTTCACCAAACTCTCACCCATAGGACTGATAGTCTGCAAAATAATCCCCCAAATGAACCACCTCTGGCTCCTGAGGTCCTTCCGTCTCGGTGCCTGAAGTCAGAAATGTGGGCATCATGGAACGTGGGGAAGTGAGCAGTACTACCTGCTGTGCTGTGATCTGCTCCTGAGCATGATGAGAAGTGTTGGATCCCTCACCGATGTGAAAAACCCTTGGGGTTTCTCGCTACCTGTTATCTGTGGCAAACTTCTGATCCATCTCCTCTATCCTCCTCGAGAGCTCCTGCACAGATTTCAGGAGGAGAATCCTGAACTCCTTCCCTTCATCTCTTTCCTCCACCATAAGTTCTTCCTCCTCTGCGTCCACCACTGGAATGCAATCCCCTTCTCCAAAAGTGGCCTTGAGCCTCTGCTCTTGGCTCCTGTACTTTCTTCCCCGGTAAGTGATATATGGTTTTCCTCCCGGTGTCATAGACTGATCTGCTCCACAGGCTGAGCCAAGTCTATGAGCTCTGATACCACTATAATATTCCGAATAGGAAATAGGCAGCAATATAAAACAACATAAACAAATAACTACAACAAATAGAGAGACATCATAAAAACACTGCAACTATGGAGAAGCACTGAGCCATTTATTATAAATTGAAAGATAACAATGGGTAAAAAGGTGATCAGAATGATGGCGCCTTGGCTTGCTCAAGGCAAGCTGGAAATACTCTCAGAAACTCCCACCGAATGACTGCTCTCTCTATGACTGCATAACCCCTGAAATTGTTGTTGCTGCTACTGCTGGAATGGAGTTTCTCTTTCGGGTTGTTCCCCTGCTAAGAAAAATATGAAACTCAGAATATAAGCTCTCCTCCAATAACCCGAAAAAATCCAAGAAGGAATCATGGAATGGCTGACCCCAAAAATTGACCTCCCTTGGAAAATCACGCACTCCAGGTTAGTACGCTGGCCCTAAACTGATAGACTGCAAATGATGGCCTCCTCCTACTGCAAAAGATGATTTGTGAAGGGTTGATCCCTTCACAATACTCTGGTTCTGAAATCCCTGATCTCTCTTCTCTCCCGGTGCTGCCTCCTCTCAGGACTGTGTAATCTCGTGGTGATTGCACTTCCTTAGTGACTCCTGTGCTCACAAAATGAGGTTGGAGTGTTATGCCCTAAAACAATGGTGGATCTCCTCACTCGAGCGAGCACTCAAGTCCCCCGAGGCCGAGGTTGGGATCTCCCGCTCGAAGACACCCGTGTACGAACAATGTTTGCGACTTCGTCAAACAACAAAAGTGTGCTTAATGTCCGCATTTAAAATCAAAAAGATACAATTGTTAGGATATTCGACACATAGGAAATAGTTAAGTATAACTTGGTCTAGCGTAGAGTTAGGTAAAGTGTGTTTCTTTACTATGTACATTTGTAACTTATAATCCGACGATTCACTCTCTCCTCGACATTAACGACACTTGATCCATGGCTTAACACCTGATTGGTCCATGATCTCTATTTAAAGAGCATGGAGGGTCATTTGTCCGGTAACCGTTTATGAGAGAAACATATGTAATCTTTCTTTTATATTAATAAATTGCCTGAAGTGGCCGTGTTGGCTCAGGTCGTGGACTGTTTTCCTCTTCGAGGGTTTTAACAACGTGATAATACTGGTGTACTGATTTGTGATCTGTTTGTGAGTAGTGACCTTTGGTTTTTGATCTAAGGAACTTGCCCTGTAAATTCCTACATGGTATAAGAGCTATTTTGAGGGCCGCATCCGTTGTTGATCCAAATTCACAGCCGGTTTGACTGCATGCGACTGCCATTTTCTAGATCTACTATTTTTGTACATTTTCTGGGTTGGAGAAATGCTCTGTTGTGTTCGGAGCGTCTATTACAGTGAGGAACCCCTTTCGTTTCATGCGAAAAGGTTTCCGGTTGCCCAAGTTATGTCAGTTTAGATTTGGAGGTATAAAGTATTTGTTTTGCAATTATATTTGTTAATAGTTCTTGTCATTTTGGTTCCCGCTGTTTATTTCGGTTTTAGGTTTTATTTATTTGCCGAATCTATACCCTCTTCTCTGTGTATGCTCTTTGCTTTGCGCTGTGTGCGATCTCGACAACTTAGAAACATGAAGAAGGGAATTTTTTTTGCTACGTATGCTCTTTCCCCGCGTCTTTGTGCGATCTCGGGCAATCTAATGTTCTGCTGTAAGGCTTGCATTTTGTTTTTTTGCTCGGATTTTGTGTTTTTTGTGCAGGAAAAAGGCACGTACATCGAAGACTTAAAAAAGAAAAGAAAAGAAGAAACCACTTCCTCCTTTCAAACAATTACAGAATCCTTTTACTATCTCACTTGGTGAGAAGTTAGTTTATGAGAATATAGGTCTTGGGTTCAAGTCTCTTTCTCAAGTTTCTTTTGTAAAAAGTTTTTTGTTAAAGGGGTGGGATTTTTTTTTTTTTTAAGTTGAACTTCATCATCAAATTTCAAACCGTTCCCGTAACTATTCAGCATCTACAACTCAGTTTTTTCAAAGGCATAACTTTCATTCTCAAGTCAGTTTTTTTTGAATCGGCCTATCTTTTCGAGATCTTTCCATTGAATCAATTAGTTTCAGCCCTTTTTAGCTTTAGTTTTTAAAAAAAATGGAAAGTGCATGCCCGATTATTCTTAACAATACCAATTATTTCCAATGGCTACCTCATATGGTAGATATACTTAAAATTAAAGGGCTTTATAGAATAGCCACATGATAAGAAACTAAACCTTTCGATGATGATAAAGTCGCTAAATGGGAAAATAAAGGAAGATCAAGCACGAGGGTTGATAGGAATGTCCATTGCTCAAGATCTTCAATTTCATATCCTTGACATTGACACCCCTAATGAAGCCCTGAAAAAGCTAAATACTGTTTTTGGCATTCAAAATCAAATCAAGGCCCACCAACTTGAAAATGAGTTGCTTACTTTGGACCCCAATAATTTCTCCTCTATTGAATATTTTTTGTCCAAATCCAAGACCCTTAGACTTATTTTAGAAGGTTGTAAGGTCAAAAAGGATGATGGTAGCCTCATCTATTTCATTCTTGCTAAGCTTGGCCCTGCATACTCTGTATTTGTTTCCACCATCCATTCCACTAGAGAATCCATCATTTCTTTAGGAATTGCCTACAAGAACCTCTCTTTTGATGCCTTTTGTGATTCTTTGATAAGAGAACAAGAAAAAATCTTACACCTTGGTCTTATCGCTTCTGGAAATGCTTCTAAGAAAGCCTTAACAGCCCAAAAAAACCATATCAAAAGAATCCCAAGAAGAAGCATCCTAAAAGGTATGGTCCTAAATCAAACAAGGGTCTTAAGCAATTTCAGCCGCAAAGTGAAAAAGCAACTCACCAAAATGATAAGGAAAATAAAAACAAAGGGAAGAAGACAAATAGACATTGCAACTTTTGCAATCGGGATGGCCATATAGAGTCCAAATTTTTTAAGAATATGGAAGCCTTAGAAGCAGCAATGAAGAAACACAACATCAATTTGGAGCACTCTTCACCTTCATCTTTAGGAATGGCACTTTCTACTTGTGTTTTTCAAGCATCAAGATCTGGTTATGCATTAAATGTATCTTCTTCTTCTCATTCTCATGAGTGGTTCATTGATTCTGGAGCTTCTTACCACATGGGAAAAAATAAAGCCATGTTTTCTTCTTTAAATTATTGTAACACCAAACATATTTATTTTGGTGATGATAGATATCTTAGTGTTGTAGGTTCTGGAACCATTCATCTAGATAATGGTCAGTTTAATGATGTACTATGTGTTCCTACATTTTCATGAAACCTTCTCTCTGTTTATCAAATAACTCATACAGGTGAAGGGAAAATAGTAGAATTTTCACCTCATGATGTTGTAATCAAGGACCTCAAAGATCTTAGACATATTTTAGCTACTGGCATTGTTGATGATTCCACAAGGTTGTATAAGTTTGACAAATTTGGGTCATCATGTCTTCCCTCTATTTTTGTTGCTCATAATGATGAAGTGACCAAACTTTAGCATGAGCGATTTGGTCACTTAAACTATCACTCTCTTCAAACTCTATGTAAGAAAAATATGGTGACGGGTCTTCCTATGGTATCTTTCCAAGATGGTGTTTGCTCCAGATGTGTACTCAGAAAACATCATCGGGATAGTTTTGACAAGCGTGCCTCTTGGTGCGCTTCAAACCCTTTGCAGCTTGTGCACAGTAATTTATGTGGTCCACTCTCGTTGTTTCTTGCTTGTCAGGCATTTAACTTTGTTTGATGATTTTTCCGTACGCACTTGGGTATACTTCTTAAAACTCAAGAGTGAAGTTTTTAACATGTTCTTGGCATTTAAGGCCTTTGTTGAGAAACAATCTGGACATCAAATTCTTAAGTTAAGATCAAACAATGGAGGAGAATATGTTAACAAAAAATTTATCAACTTCTGCACTGAGCATGGCATTCAATTGCAACATACTATTCCATATACTCCACAAAAAAATGGTGTAGCTGAAAGGAAGAATCACACCTTAAAATAAATGGCTAATTGTATGCTTCAATCTAAAGGACTTGGTCTCAATTTTTTGGTAGAAGCCATTAACTGTGCAAATTACATAGTAAATCACACTCATATTAAGTTTTTAAGGAATATAACTCCAGAAGAAGCTTGGAGCTCAATCAAACCAGATGTAAGTCACTTTCATGTTTTTGGAAGTGATGCTTGGCCCATATTCCAGATGCGAAACATAAAGCCTTAGAACCTAAGAGTGAAAAATGTATTTTTTTTGGAAATTCTGAAGATGTCAAAGGATATAGACTTCCTCAACCAAAATCCAAAAATATTATCATTAAAAGAGATGTAAAATTTGATGAAAACAGGAGCTGCTTGTGAGCCTACTTCGACGAGTGCACCACCTTTGGCCTCGTGCACAAGCCCGATTCGACATATGCCGTCTCTCTATCTCTCTTCTATTTTTGATAGCATTCCTTCTAGTTCGTACAGGATGACAAATGAGGATGATAATCCTCCTCCACCTCTTGAAGATATTCCTTCCACTCCACAAACCTTCCAAGATGGGTCCGCTTACTCTGGGATGTAGTGGTGTTCTCTGTAAGTGACCCCGTAACTCATTTATATACACGTTTCTCGCCCCGAAAGAGCCTCTTCCTTATTGGCTCAAGTTCCCTAAAATCCTAATCCGTGTTGACCTTTGAAGAAGCTTCTCTCGGGTCATCCGTATTGGGATGAAGTTATGAATGAAGAGTATCGTTCCTTATTGGCAAACAATACTTGGGATCTTGTTCCTCTTCCAAAAGGAAGAAAACTTTTCAGATGCAGATGGGTTTACAAAACAAAGTTTGGACCAGATGGAAAGGTCGATAGACATAAAGCTCGTCTTGTCGCTAAAGGATTTTCACAAGTTGAAGGCATTAATTATACCGAAACCTTCTCCCCTGTTGCCAAAATGAATTCTATTTGCCTTGCTCTTTCCCTTGTTGCTTCCTTTAAATGGGAAGTCCATCAAATGGATGTTAAATCCACCTTCTTACATGGATATTTGCATGAAGAAATCTACATGGAACAACCCCCTGGATTTATCCAAAAAGACTCCAGCCTTGTTTGTCGCCTTAGGAAGTCTCTCTATGGTCTCAAACAAGCTCCTCAGGATTGGTATGCCAAAATGGATAGATTTCTATTAGATAATGGCTTTTCTAGGTGTCATTCTGACAACACTGTCTACACCAAGAAAGTGGGTAAGTCCTTCACCATCCTTGTTCTTTATGTTGATGATCTTATCCTTACTGGTAGTGATCCAAACCATATCAACCATGTGAAGTCTAGCCTCAAAAAGAAGTTTGAAATGACAGACTTAGGACACTTGCATTATTTCCTTGGTTTTCAAGTCTTGCAATCCAAAGAAGGTATTACCCTCTCTCAGTCCAAGTATGCCTGTGATCTTCTACACCACTTTCACATGGAAGACAGTAAGCCAACCCCTTTTCCCTTTCAGTCTGGAGTCAAGCTTTCAGTCACTTGTACTACCCCTGAAGTTGATGCTACCTTATACCGTCAACTTGTTGGTAAACCTATGTATCTAACCCATACCTGTCTTGACCTCTCTTTTGCCGTTGGTCTTGTTGCTCAGTTTATGCACCAACCTCATGAAAGTCACTAGAAAGAAGCTAAAAGAATACTTCGATATATTCGAGGTACAGTTCAGTTTGGGATTCATTACAGTGCAGGAGCATCTCCATTGTTGATTGGTTTCACTGACTCTGATTGGGCTGGTGACCCTGATCATCGAAAGTCTACTGCAGGATATGTATTCACTCTTGGTTCAGGAACAATTACATGATCTTGTAAGAAACAAAGTGCCATCTCTCTTTCTTCAGCAAAAGCAGAGTATCGTGGTGCAGTTGAAGCCAACAAGGAAGCCATGTGGCTTCGTCAGATCCTGTCTGAATTTGGTCTTCACCAGCAACATCCAACTACACTTTGTTGTGATAATCAGAGTGCCATTCAGCTATGTAAAGATCTAGTTCAGCATCAGCATATGAAACACATTGAGCTCCACATACACTTCATCAGAAAGCTCATTCATGATCGTGTTCTTGAAGTGCAGTATTGTCCAACCAATGATCAAGTAGCCGATATCTTTACAAAGGCTCTCACAAAAGCGAAATTTACCAAACTTCGATCCATGCTTGGAGTTCAGGAAAGTTATCATTAAGGGGGGATAGGCTCTAATGCCTCATTCCTTCTATTGTGTCACCTTTGTAAATCCTTCAAACCTATCCCAATTTGTTCTTAAGGGGGGATGTTAGGATATTTTGACACATAGGAAATAGGCTCCTTTTGTGTCACCATTGTAAATCCTTCAATCCTATCCCAAGTTGTTCTTAAGGGGGGATGTTAGGATATTCCGACACATAGGAAATAGTTAAGAATAACTTAGTCTAGTGTAGAGTTAGGTAAAGTGTGTTTTTTTACTATGTACATTTGTAACTTATAATCCGACGGTCACGATTTGTAGTGATCCAACGGTTCACTCTCTCCTCGGTATTAACGACACTTGATCCGTGGCTTAACACCCGATTGGTCCGTGATCTCTATTTAAAGAGCATGGAGGGTCATTTGTCTGGTAACCGTTTATGAGAGAAACATATGTAATCTTTCTTTTTATATTAATAAATTGCCTAAAGTGGCCGTGTTGGCTCAGGCCGTGGACTGTTTCCCTCTTCGAGGGTTTTAACCACGTGATATATTGGTGTACTAATTTGTGATCTATATGTGAGCGGTGACCTTTGGTTTTTGATCTAAAGAACTTACCCTGTAAATTCCTACAATAATAGAATGCCTGAATAGTGAGCCTCCTCTCCCTTTTATGCTTGAGAGCCTAGCTCTCCCTTGGGCCCCACTCAACTGCGTTGTCCCTCCTTGGCCACGTTGTCTCTACCATTGCGTTGTCCTGACCCACGCTGCCACTGTGCTTCTTGGCCCACGTTGCCACTGCGCTGCCTGGCCTACGTTGCCTCCATGTTGCTTGTTTCCCTGCGCTATCACTTGACTCTCTTGGCCCCACGCTGCCAACTAAATGATCCAGGTGGATATCAGTGGCCACCCACCTATTCCATTTGGACCCACACCATCAATTCTTGCAGCTTTTCACTTTCAGCACAACTTACTATTTTTAGCATTTTTTCGAGTCCTGAACTTCCAGAGTCATTTTGAGGCCCGAAACGACGTTTTTTTGGGAAAACCGGGAGCAACATCGGTCCAACATGGGTCCATGGACCGATGTTGCTCACACCAAAAGTTATACTCGGATAGATCTTTCTAACGAGGTATTATGTGTGTCAAACGGAGATCGTATACCAAATTTACTTCCCCGGGAAGTTGAAACACCAATTTACCCAAACGGGGCCCATACTTTTGGTGCTTCATTTCCTACGGTTAGGTTTTTGGATGTTTAGGGTTTTGCATTGTTTCTCAACAATAAATAGGCCTTCGAGCCTCATTGTAACACAGTTCAGAGGCATGTAGCCACCACATCTCTTCTCAGAGATAAGCTACCAACGCCCTAGTTATTTTATTTCCATTATGTCTGTAAACGTATTTCTATTATTTGATATTAATGAAATGAAGCATTATTTCCACTGCATCTCTGCATTTATGTATATTTCTGTATTTTATTGCGTTCCTGCATAAATCTGGATCAGTGGTATCAGAGCGGTCTGCTCTTTCTCTGTTTTTCTTTGCATGTACCCAACGCAGTCAGGGTATAAGGAGTTAGGGCTCGATCTGGTTAAACCCTTGCAAGATCAGTCTTGCAAACCCCAACAACCTCCCATGGCGGAAAAAAAGAAAGACGAGGGAGCAAGAGATCCTATCAAAATATTGCTCGAGGAGGCCCTCGAGAAACAAAGGAATGCGACGATGGATAACTTTGCTTAGATCCTTCAACGGCTGCCCACCTATGGCACATCTGCATCCAACAGTCACTCTGGAGGCGCCACTCCCTTCAAGGTACAGGTAAACTTTGACATTCCTGTATTTGAAGGCTAGATAGATGCAGACGCCGTCAATAGATGGTTGAATTTGCTAGAAGGGTATTTTTCAGTCCATGATTTCTCCGACCAAGAAAAAATTATTTTGCACTTCTTAAAGCCGCCCCCCATGTCAAGGACTGGTGGGAAACATACTGTGAGAAAAAGGTCAAGGGGGAACCCTCTCTATTCTCGGTCGCTCCCACTTGGAATTCGTTCTGAGACGGCATCAAGGAATAATATTACCTCGTGGGGAGCTATGAGGACAAGTACATCCAATGGACCACTCTGCGGCAGCAAAGGGATCAAGATGTGCACGAACTGACGAATTTGTTCCATACCTTGCGCACAAAGTTGAGTATTAAAGATTCAAAGAGACATTTGGTGCTCAAGTACTGCAGTTGTCTGCACAGACACATTCAGGAGGAAATGGAGTTCCTCGACATTACATCGCTTGGCACGACATACCGCTATGCCGCCAAGATCGAGCAGAGATTTAAGCAGAAGAAGCGAGACTTTGGATCCGCGAATCCGAAGCCAGGGAAAGGCGCCCCCAAACCACAGAACAAGGAGAAAGGCCAAAGCGGGGCGACTTAGAACAACACCACAAATCCAAAGAAGGACACGGGGAAGTGGTGTGAATTTCATAACAGCCCCACTCACAGCACAAACGAGTGTCAGGCCAAACAGTCATTGGTGACCGAACTAAAGGCACCCGAATCAAATGCATGTTTTGATCCTGAGTCAGAACCAGACAGAGGCAATGACAAAGGGAAGCAGATCATTGATGCGGATCCCAGTGCCATTGTTGCCACCACCAAGATCCAGAGGGAGGATCCCGAGGATCCAAAGGAGGGGAAGCGCCTCTTCCATTCGCAGATGTGGGTGAAGGGTTCTCCACTACAATTCCTTGTCGATAGCAGAAGCCAAAAGAACCTCATTTCAAAAGAGGTCGTGAAGCGGCTCGGCCTACCGACCATAGCACATCCGCAGCCGTGTACAATCGGGTGGCTTCACCCAGGGAGAGATCTCCGCGTTTGCCAGCAGTGTCTCATTCCGTATAATATCAAGCCATTCAATGATGAGGTATTGTGTGATGTTGCTCCTTCTGATGTAGCTAATGTATTATTAGGCCAACCATACTTATGGAGGTGACATGCTGTGTAAAGTCTAGGCCTCATGCTGTCATTATTACTTTGGGAAATAACTTGTACAGGATACCAAAGGTAGTACCGCCTCCTGTCATCTCTTTGACTACTGGAAAACAACGTAGTAAGATTGTTTCCCAAACTAGGAAATTTATTTTCCTTACAACTCGCTCGCAGGGAAAGAAGAATATTGTGGCCACAACCTCGAAACAGGGCTCCCCTCCATGGCTGCAGCAGATGGACAAAGTCATGGAGGAATACGAGGACATTCTCTCCTCACTCACAAAGGTTCCTCTACACTGTCAAGACAAGCACTCCATTGATCTGACCCCTGACGCACTGCCACCTGATGTTTCCATACCTCATACGACTACACAGACAGAATACACACATGTACTCTCTGAGCCTGATAAAGAAACCAAATTTACTAAACGCATCCAACATGTCCGCCCGCAGGTCCATGACATCTTCGAAAAATCTAATAACCAGTTCAACAGAATTTGCCTCATCTCATAGAGGATCTCAATGCAATGCAATGGGGACCATTGCTTCCTAAGGAGGGAGGAATGATCCAGGTGGATATCGGTGGCCACCCACCTATTCCATTTGGACCCACACCATCAATTCTTGCAGCTTTTCACTTTCAGCACAACTTACTATTTTTAGCAGTTTTTCGGGTCCTGAACTTCCGGATCCATATTGAGGCCTTAAACAATGTTTTTTGGGAAAACCGGGGGCAACAGGGGTCCATGGACCGATGTTTCTCACACCAAAAGTTGTAATCGGATAGATCTTTCTAAGGAGGTATGATGCACGTCAAACGGAGATCGTATGCCAAAGTTACGTCTCTGAGAAGTTGAAACACCAATTTACCCAAACGGAGCCCATAGTTTTGACGCTTCATCTCCTACGGTTAAGTTTTTGGATATTTAGGGTTTTGCATTGTTTCTCAACGATAAATAGGCTTTCGAGCCTCATTGTAACATAGTTCAGAGGCATGTAGCCACCACATCTCTTCTCAGAGATAAGCTACCAGTGCCCTAGCTATTGTATTTCCATTATGTCTGTAAGCATATTTCTGTTATTTGATATTAATGAAATGAAGCATTATTTCCGCTGCATCTCTGCATTTATGTAAATTTCTTTATTTTATTGTGTTCCTGCATAAATCTGGATCACTAAATTTGCCTAAGTGATTTTAGGGAATTATTATCTCCTAAGTGTGGGTTATGGGTCCCATTACCCCCTTTATTAACTGACTAACATTAGAAAGGCAAAATCTGAACAAAATTAATATTGCCAATTAGCTGCTGCTAATTGGGAATATTACAAATAAGTAGGCGAAATAAATCTATCACTGCAAGTAGTATTTCAAATTTGGAAATTTCACACAAGGTAGAGCTGCAAAGGCTTTTTGCTATGACAATTGATATGACCGAATCTTTGATGCCACAAATTCTCTAAGTCATAACTGTTGAAGTCAAGGCTTGGTGTGTTGCACTTCTTACATTCAGCTTGTACAAACCTCCAACTCGAATACCTGATGCAATTGGCTTCATATGATCCAGCAGATCTTTAATAACACAATAAGACTTGAAAAATTCTACCTTAAGATTTTGATCTGTTATCATAGAGACAGAGATCATATTCTTTTTAATTCCTAGTACATACATCACATTTTGAATATACCTGATATTACCATCAGGTAATACCATAGGAATATTTCCATACCCCTTAATCTGGTAACCTTTGTCATCACCAAGGTAGATATTAGCGCCATTGTTGGTCTCTTTAAAATTTTCAAACCAATGGTCGTTACCTATCATGTGAATGGAAGCTCCAGAATCCACAAACCAAGTTTCCGCTTCATCATTATCAGCAGAGAGAACAGGATCAGACATAAACAGTCTGAGGTTCTAATTTTGATCTTCATCAACAAAGTGCCCTACATGCTTCTTTTGTCTATGTCCATTTTCATCAAACTTCTTCTTATGGCAATTCCTAGCAATGTGACCAGATTTACCACAATCAAAACATTTGATCCCTAAATCATTTCTAGTCGAAAACATACCTTGAGGTGACTTTCTCTGTGGTGTACCTCTGCCTTTCTGCCCTGCGCTTGCTCTTCCTTTGAAAGGTTTTTTCTTCGCCATTAATGCAAGATCTGAATTTTGGGGTTTCAGAGTCATCCACCTCTCTTCCTCTTGTTGATTTGGGTAGCATCGGATGTGATCTAGCCTTGTAATTTTGTATATGGGCTAATACACATGTATTCCATAATACCCAGAAATGATTTTGGAAGATTCCACTTAGAGATGGTTTAATTTAAATAATTAATCGTTTTTTAATGTTTTCCTAAGTGTAAACTTAGGGAAACTGATTAATTAAAGGGTATTAATTAAACTTAGTGTGAATCTTCTAGAAAAAGTCATGGATCACCTCCAAGTTAATCTTAGCCCTTGATTATGTTTTAATCCTGACCATTGAAGGTTCAACAGAAGAATATAAGGAGGGTGAGGAGCCAATGGAAAAACACAACAGACAAAAAGAATCAAGAGTTTGATTTCTTCAGTGAAAAGAAGAATCGAAGTGATTCTCATTTGCAGAGAGGGGAAGGTGAAATCTCCAGGAGGGAGAATTTCTGAAGCATAGAGAGTGCATGAAGAGGAGTGAGAGAGGAACCAAAGCTTTAGCGCAAAGTTACCCTAGCAACAGTTACACAGGGCCAGCGCAGAGAAGCAGAGGGAGTTTCGATTTCTGTTGGAGGGGCAACTAAGGGTTCATCTGGTTTCAGGAGGATAGTTCTGGAAGGAAGGAACACTCTAGTCTCAAACAGTAGCCAGCACAGAAGCAGCCACGACAAGTAGCAGCAGCAGTGATGCAATGACAGCGTGAGTGACTGCGCAGAAATCACGCAAAGCTAGTCAATGTGAGTTCATGTCAGTGTTGGAACTTCATGGTGATGTGAGAATTGTCTCACTCGGCCTTTTCTCATCAAAATTCTTCAGGTGATTGATTGACATTTACAATCACACATTTGTACTCAGAATTTCTGCATAATAAAGAAACCCTTAGATCTGCTGCACCGGTTTTCCCACATTGGGTTTTTCCGGGGACAATTGTCCAAAAATAACGGTGTTTATGTGTGATTACTTGTGTTATTTTTATATGTGATTTGTTAATCGTGAAGTCTGCAGCATATTTTATTTTGTTATTTAACACAAGAGAGATGCTAAATAATTGTGTTTGATAATGCAATAGAAGAAATTCAATAAGTAGCTGCAGTAGAATTCTCCATTATAGAATTTTCACATGGTATCAGAGCTGTCAGATCCAAAGGAAGCAAGGTCAGAAAAGGGACTGCGTAAACCAGAAGCTTCAGAGGGGACGCAACACAGAAATAAGAAAGCACAGATAAATATGATAGACTTAGATGTTTTATCCTCTAGGTTAAGAGAGGATGGTACATGCCTATCAAGTTCAGCATCTACAGGAATCTGGTATATTGATAGCGGGACTTCAACTCATATGACTGGAGTACGAGAATACTTCTCGAGCTATAGGGAAGAACAGATGAACTTCCAGATCACTATGGGCAATAGCACGAAGTGCACTCCAGTTGGGAGAGGATCTGTAGTGTTTTAAACAGAAGTCGGAACCAGTGTCAAGATCACGGATGTACTACATGTGCCAGGGCTTGGGATGAATCTAATTTCAGTATCCCAGTTGCAAGACAAAGGGTATGACATACACTTTACCAGAAATAAAGTATATGTCAAGAATCCTAGTTGGAAGCAAACAAGGCAGATTGGAGTCAAAAGCAATAGACTATACAGCTTGCAAATCGAAACCCCGATGGCACTAGTCAGTAGTAATCTCGAAGACAAGAAAGGGTTGAATGAACTTTGGCAGAGAAGAATGGGGCACCTGCATCACGGTGCATTGAAGATGCTCAAAGAAACAGTTGATGGGGCACCTGTTTTCAGCACGGAGCATGATGATGTATGTCAAGAATGCATACTTCGGAAGTACGCTAAGGCATCTTTTCCCAGAAGTGAAAACAAGGCAGCAAGCATTTTGGCATTTTGGAATTGATGCACTCAGATGTCTGTGGACCAATGTCCACTAACGCTCTCAACGGTGGCAAATATTTTGTTAATTCATTGATGATCACTCCAGGAAGACTTGGATCTACTTCCTGAAGACAAAAGATGAAGTCTTTGAAAAGTTCAAAGAATTCAAGGCTCTTGTTGAAAACATGATGGAGAAGAAGATCAAGACATTGCGTTCAAATAATGGTGGGGAATACATAGATGGAGACTTCACAGATTTCTGCGCAAAGGAGGGCATCAGGAGAGAGTGGATTGCACCATACAATCCAGAGCAGAATGGTGTGGCAGAACGGAAGAACGGGAAAATTGTAAGAGCAGCCAAGGCCATGTTATTTGAGCTTGATTTACCCCGATATTTATGGGTTGAAGCCTGCAATACGGCAGTGTATATCCAGAACAGGACACGTCATAGAGCATTGAGGAAGAAGACTCCTGAAGAATTTTTCACAGGGAAGAAACCGGAGGTAGGGCATCTTCGGATATTTGGTAGCATGGCATACTGTCATGTACCTAGCGAGAAGAGAAGCAAGCTAGATCAAACTGCAGAAATGAGGTATCTTGTACGGTACAGTGACACCTCCAAGGCATATAGGATCTATATTCCTAACAGTAGGAAGGTTGTGATAAGACGCAATGTTAAGTTCATGGAGGATAGAGCGTTTCAGAAATCGCGTGATATGCCGGCAGAGGATCAAACTGCAGAAGTTCCCTTGGTCCAAGAACAGCAGGGACACTAAGAAGAATAGACAGGAAGACAAACTTGGTACCAAGGACAGGTACTAACATTTTCACAGAGGAAGATCAGGAAGATACTCAGTCCGAGGAGTTGTTAGATCAGGAGGAAGAGTTGAGAGAGCAGCCTTCCACCAATGGTCGGATCAGCAGGGAAGCTCAGCAAGTACTGAGGGACGCAGAAAATTTTATTGGGACTCCCAGGAATGGGAAGAGACAGCGCAGACCTCCTGACAGGTACCAGGCCTTGGTGGCTCAAGTAGAGGAACCTTCCAGCTTCCAGGAAACTATTCAACACCAAGTATGGGTAGATGCCATGATAGAAGAATATGCTTCTATCATGACAAATGATGTCTAGGAAGTTGTACCTGTAGAAATTTATGAATCTTATATCTTATGCAGAAATTATTACTGTTAATCCGGTTAAGCTCCTCCTACTTATATAAGTTATCAACTGAATAAATTCAAGTTAACATCGAAGCAAAACACATAACAGATCTATACCAATTCAGATCTAGAATAAGCACATGCACACATTGACAAAGTGACAGTGATTTCCGGGGACAAATAGTCCCCGGAAAAACCCCAAGGTGGGAAACCGGTCTCTGGCTGCTGGAGGGTTCTATTATTAAGAATATTTCTGAATACATAACTCTGGGTTCCAGATCTAGAAAACCCGACAGAGAAAACTCTAGATCTACAGCTCACTGGCTTATCTAGGGCCAAAATAATGAATGATCCACACCCTCAAACGGGATTTACAGAACTCAGCGAAATCTAGGCCTAGAAACCCCAGCGCTACCCCTGAAAGACTCTGCGTCAGCCTCTGGAGCCCCTAAAAGCCTTTGCGTCAGCCTTGGATGGCCTCCAAACCCTCAACGCTACTCCGGAAGGGACTGCGTTACACCAGAATGGGTGACACAGTCACTACGCTGCCCCTAAGGGTCTCTGCGTAACCCCTGAAGGGTTTCCTGAAAATTACGTTGTCCTTACTGCTGCTGCCTTCCTCTGCGTTGTGCACTGTCCTTGAGCTGATCTCTTCTCTGCCTCTTTGTGTATTCTAGACCCTGGGATCCTATAATCCCCTTGGTCTAAATTCCCCTCTCTGCAGCTGAAACACTTCTGAGTATTCTTAGCAACCCCGCCCTAGAATCTCAGCTTAGCTTCAGTGTTCTGCCTCTGTGTCCCTTTGCAAATGACCCCAAGCCTTTCCTTTATACTTTTCTCGTTGACAAATCAACGACCGAAGTTAAATCTTTAATCAATGGCTAAGATTAAAAGAAAGCTTGATCCGTGTGACTTAAGACAATTTCATCACATGTTTAATTAAATTCACTTTAATTATTTTATTTTCCTAAGTTTTAACTTAGGAAATACATTAAAATAATTAATTGATTTAATCTCTCCTAAACCAGATGAAATTTCCCAAATCCATTTCTGGGTCTTGTAGATTAAGTGTACTCTAGTCCCTCCACAAAATTTGGGAGCTAGAGCACAACTGATGCTACCCCAAATACACAAAATCTCAACAGTACCCAGACCTTAGAGCAAATCAGTTGTTGGATCATGTTGGATCTACAAGATCAAGTACGCTGCAAATGCCAATGTAGAGAAATACAAGGCAAGGTTCGTGGCAAAAGGGTACGCTCAAAAGGAAGGCATTGACTATGAGGAGATCTTCGCACCAGTTGCTAGATATACCTCCATATGGATTGTCGTATCTTTCGCTGCACAAATGGGATGGGAGATTCATCAAATGGATGTCAAAGCAATGTTCTTGAATGGAGAAATTGAGGAAGAGGTATATATCAAACAGCCAAAGGGTTTTGAGACTCATGAAAGGAGGTCTCATGTATGTAGATTAAAGAAAGCCCTGTACGGTCTTAAGCAGGCTCCAAGAGCATGGTATGGTCAGATAGATAGCTATTTGCAAAAGATGGCATTTGTCAAGAGTGATGCAAATCCCAATCTTTACTACTTGCTGGTAGAGGATGAGCCATTGGTACTAGTACTATATGTAGATGATTTGTTTCTCACAAGATCATCTAGGCTCATCAAGGATTGCAAACGGAATCTAGAAGTAGAATTCGACATGAAAGATTTGGGGTTGATGCACTACTTCCTAGGATTGGAAGTTTGTCAGAAAGATGCAGATATCTTCATGGGATAGGAGAGGTATGCCTTGGAAATTCTTAAGAGGTTCAAAATGCAGGATTGCAGGCCCATGGCCACACCCATGATCACCAATTGGAAAAAGATAGATGCATCAAAAGATACAGAGGTAGACCCCACCTTATACAGAGAGGTCATCGGGTCATCGATGTATCTAGTTAACACCAGACCAGACATTTGCTTTGCTATCAACACTCTTAGTCAGTTCATGGTGGAACCCAAAAGAGTGCAGTGGGCTGCAACAAGGCACATCCTAAGGTATGTACATGGAACAGTCAGATTTGGTATCAAATATGGTAGAGGATAGAATGTCAGACTCAGTGGATTCACAGATGCAGATTGGGCAGGAAGCTCAGTGGACATGAAAAGTACCTTTGGGTACTGTTTCAGCGTTGGATCAAGAATGGTGTCCTGGTGCAGTAGGAAACAAAAGTCAGTAGCATTGAGCACAGCCGAAGCAAAGTACATGGCAGCTAGTACAGCTACATGTGAAGCAATCTGGCTTCGGAAACTTCTTGGGAGTCTATTCAGTAGCAAGATGGAGCCAACTAGCGTTTACTCTGACAATCAGAGTTGTATCAAACTCTCTGAAAATCCAATATTTCATCATTGGTCCAAACATATTGACATCGAGAGTCATTTTATCAGACACTGTGTTCAGCGTGGGGCAGTACAACTCCAGTACATTCCCACAAGCGAACAAACAACAGATATACTCATTAAGGCTCTGGGGAGAATTAAGTTAACCTAGTTCAGGGAACAACTGGGTATGACTGAAAATCCATTTCGGTAAGAAATAGATCCTCAGCGCAGTTGAAGGAGGGAGTTGCAGTACAGTAGCAGTTGGCAGCAACACGCAGAGTCAGCAGTGGTACAGGTGCAACATTAGTGCAGTGTTGGTGAGCAGTGTCTACATCACAACAGTAGATGGTACAAAAGTCAGAGCAACACATTGAGTGTTTTTGCTAGAGCACTTTCCTTGGTAAGAGGGAGTGTTGATTTATGGTAGCATCGGATGTGCTCTAGCCTTGTAATTTTGTATATGGGCTAAGACACAATTTTGTATATGGGCTAAGACACATGTATTCCATAATACCCAGAAAGGATTTTGGAAGATTCTACTTAGAGATGGTTTAATTAAAATAATTATCGTTTTTAATGTTTTCCTAAGTGTAAACTTAGGGAAACTGATTAATTAAAGGGAATTAATTAAACTTAGTGTGAATCTTCTAGAAAAGTCATGGATCACCTCCAAGTTAATCTTAGCCCTTGATTATGTTTTAATCCTGGCCGTTGAAGGTTCAACAGAAGAATATAAGAAAGAGGGTGAGGCGCATATGGAAAAACACATCAGACAGAGAAAGAATAAGAGTTTGATTTCTTCAGTGAAAGGAAGAATCGAAGTGATTCTCATTTGCAGAGAGGGGAAGGTGAAATCTTCGGGAGGGAGATTTTCTGAAGCATAGAGAGTGCATGAAGAGGAGTGAGAGAGGAGCCAAAGCTTCAGCGCAGAGTTACCCTAGCAACAGTTACGTTGGGCCAATGCAGAGAAGCAGAGTGAGTTTCGATTTCTGTTGGAGGGGCAGCTGAGGGTTCATCTGGTTTCAGGAGGATAGTTCTGGAAGGAAGGAACACTCTAGTCTCACACGGCAGCAAGCACAGAAGCAGCCACGACAAGCAGCAGCAGCAGTGACGCAATCACTATGCAGAAATCACGCAGAGCCAGTCAGTGTGGGTGCAGGTCAGTGCCAGAACTTCGTGGTGATGTGAGAATTGTCTCACTCGGCCTTTTCTCATCAGAATCCTTCAGGTGATTGATTGACATTTACAATCACACATTTGTACTTAGAATTTTTGCATAATAAAGAAACCCTCAGATCTGTTGCACCGGTTTTCCCACATTGGATTTTCCAGGGACAATTGTCCAAAAATAACGATGTCTATGTGTGATTACTTGTGCTATTTTTATATGTGATTTGTTAATCGTGAAGTCTGCAGCATATTTTATTTTGTTATTTAACATAAGAGAAATGTTAAATAATTGTGTTTGACAATGCAATAGAAGAAATTAAATAAGTAGTTGCAGTAGAATTCTCCATTATATAATTTTCACACTTCTTGTATCAAGATCCCTGTCAATTCTTCGAAATTGGTGGCTTTCTCCCTTGCGTCCAGGCATGTAATAAACATCTGATAATCGTCAGTCATACTATTCATGGTAACTGTGACAAGATCAATGTTTGATACTGTCTCTCCTATATCAGCGAACTTATTTTTCAGCGCTTTGATCTGAGAGATGAATGCAACGACTGATTCATTCTCCTCCATTGATGGAGATAATCTTGCTCTTCAGGAACAATAAACGATTTGTATTCTTTATCTCATACAAATCCTTGAGAGTTGTCCAGATATCATTTGCTAACTTACACTCTCTGATGTGAGGGATAATGCAGTCTTTCACTGACAATTTCAACAACACTTTTGCTTTGTTCTCTCTCTTCTCCCAATCCTGAATTGTTGCAGTTGTTCCACCTCTGGCTGCAATCGGCTTCAATTCATCCCCATTTGCAATCGCCCATGCACTTTGCCCCTCAAGCAAAGTCTGCAATTTGAATTTCCAATTAGAATAATTGGACCCATCGAGCTTATTGCTCTTGTTCAAGTGACAGGTTGATCTATAGATCTTCCTCAAGATCCTCCACCTCCAGCAATCAATGCTTTTAATAATAATAAAAAAATACACGGGTAGTTTGACTGCAATTTTGGCGACATTAAAAAAACAAAACTCACCAACGAAGCGATTTCAACTTCGAATGATATTTAATCTAACCTGGAGCAGAATTCTACCCGGACAACACTCATTTAAATTGAGGTAGAAACGAATTTCACCCGAGCACTTTAATGCCTCAAAGCCACCATAGTACATAGTGATTTTAACGCCACAAAGAGATGTTGGAGACCTCTAAGTTCATGTGCAGAGTATGATTTAAATTCATACCATATCAATAAGCAATCTCTGAACAATTATTTTGTTAATACACACCGTCGTTACAGCTACAATCCGGCCTCGACGCAGCAACCCGATGCTCAAAGGTCCGGCCTACACCCTTGCTGCGAATCTGTTCTGCATACAAGCACGCCTCCTCACGCGGCTACCGAGCTGTAACAGCAAAGAGGAACTGCCAAGCTAATCTCCTCACACTGGCATGGATCAGGAAGCTCACCACAGCCTCCACTGATCTCGACACACCGCCCAATCTCACTGCGCTTCCGCTGCATAGGCCACCAGACTTCAAGTGGATCAATAAAAATTTGCTTGAAATGGGTTGAACAGACTTGGCTCGACAAAGGAGCAGGGAACTCAAAATCCGAATGCAGCGCTCTCGCTCAACTAGAAGTTGCACACTTAGCTTACAAGCAGCTCGGCTTATAGGCAGCTCAATCTACTTGATGCTCTGATCATTGTAAAACCAAGATGTGTTCAAATCGAGCCTCCTCCAGATCTGATCCAATCTGAGCTGCCTCAGACTTGATTCTCTTTGTTGGAGGGAGAGAGCGTCACCAAAAATCAACAAGCCTTAAACAAATTCTCAACGCCACTTAAAATAACAGATCACATGCATTTTAAAAAACCTCCACCAACGGCCTCCAACACCACGGACATTCCTTTGTGACTCCTCTCAAAGGAATAGTGCTCAACCCAGTTTTATTCAACGAGCCAATATCATCGAGCCAACGCAGATCCTCACAGCTCCCCTGAGCTCTGATACCATGTTAAAATTGGAATAAACCAAATATATTCAGAGGTGAGCCTTCACCTGGAGACTGCAGAGCCAACGCAGATCCTCACGGCTCCCCTGAGCTCTGATACCATGTTAAAATTGGAAGAAACCAAATATATTCAGAGGTGAGCCTTCACCTAGAGACTGCAGAACGCTCTGCATTGATCATTATTCATCAAGAATATATAGGTTTACATATGCATAGGAGAGTTAGAACTAACACCTAGAAAATAGGAACTAATTTCTTAACTACTAATTCCTAAACTGTGTTTAGGATACAAGCATAACTAATGAACAGACTCTCTCCACTAATACATTCTCCATTAATTCCAACACACATCACAGACTCTCTCCAATAATACATTCTCCATTAATTCTAACACACATCTCTCCCAATGATATAATGTACCTGGATCAAAACTGGCATCTGTTAAGCACTTTATTGATCCCTGGGCTTTGTCTTTGTCCTTTTACACACACACCTCTTCCACTGCAACGATATAATTTGCCTTTATGCTTTTCAGAACTTGTTTATTTTACTAGCTACACATACGCCCACACAGATATACAGATAGACATCTTCCCCTGTGCAATGACATATATATAATGTGTTTTTATGCTTTTCACTGCAGTTGTGGTTATCAACAGTGGGGAAAAGAGCAGATGTATAATGGGCGGACAGGTGGTAAAATGCAAACAAAGATATTTATTGGTCCAACATATTATCAGCGGCTCATACATATGGCAGAAGACAAAATCAAATACCGGAACCATGGGCCTGTGCATCCTTTAACTCGACAGCCAGTAGCTGATAGAAAACGCCATGGAGGTATTAAATTTGGAGAGATGGAGCGTGACTGTATGCTCGCACATGGGGCGACTGCCAATCTAATGGAAAGACTGTTCTATTTGAGCGATTTCTCTAGTATGCATGTATGCGGACACTGCCACATGCTTGCAACGGTGGTCCAAAGGGATGGTATAAGAGGTCCATACTGCCCATTTTGTAAAACTGCTAAACATGTTGTAAAAGTAAACATTCCTCATGCTTGCAAACTGCTCTACCAGGAACTTTTTAGCATGGGCATATGCCTTAGATTTTCGACTGAGTTGTGTTGAATTGGCTGCATAGAGTTTGATTTTGAAAGCGCTGTATGTATTTATGTCAAGTAAATTCCACAAGTACATGAGGTTACTTTATTTGGAATCATTTTGGAAATATCAATACGTACTCTTAGATTGTAATTGGTGCTTCAGAAGTTTGAGCTGTTATGTGCCTTCTATTTTCATGTGTCTTAAGCAAGGAAGGGATTTATAACCAGCATGGACTGGGGAATGAAATATTGAATCTTGACTGGGAAAAGACATATAAATCCAAAGGACTAATAGACATGCCTAAAAATGTAATCCTAAGAATATTATATGTATTCCCTACTGATATTACCTTGACATTCATAACTTTTGTAGTTTAATTGATTATGATCAGACGATATCTGATTTCGAATGTTCGGTCCAATGGTAAAATTTCTCGTACATTCTGAAACGAAGTTGATGAAAAACAGGTGTATTGACATTTCATGTCTAACTAACAGCTGTGAAGGGAAAGTTAAACCAAATCATCAAATCGGAAGAAGATGGCTATAGGGTTAGAGGTGCATGCCCGCTGTGGATCCCCTTATTTTTTACTTTAGTGGTGATCACTTAGTAACGTCACTTATAGTACTTGTGGAATGTCCCTTCCTTCTGACCAAGGCCTAACCCGTACGTAGAGGTGCATGGATCGATCCTTCACTTCTTCACATTGCTTAGAGGTGCATCTGCGAGTAGTAACATCAAACATTGCTCAGAGGTACATGTGTGAGAAGTAAAATCACTTAGGCCCATCTGCGCTGCCCTCTTCCTTCTGAGGATTGCTCTGTAATGCCTTCATAGTGAGTATTGACATTACTTTCTTCTGAGCATTGTTCTGTGATGCCTTAGCGAGTATTAACATCACTTAAATGCAGAAGTGCTGTCCTCTCCCTTTTTACCATTGTTTCTATAAAGCCTTCTTAATTACACTTTTACCATTGTTTCGAAAAGGCCTAATGCCTTCTTAATTACGGGTTTCCCATTTTTCCCATTTTTCCTGAATCTAATGTAGAAATAGATTCAGTGAGCTGGACATGATTCTGGGTGAAATTGCAATGTTCTGTTGTTTAAATAGAGTATTTTTTAATGCCGACATAGATTGAGCCTCCGGACGTGATTCTGAGCAAGATTGCAATGTTCTGTTTTTCAAAATGTATTTTTGAATGCAGAAAAAGAAGTGGTGATTCTGAGCAAGATTGCAATGTTCTGTTTTTCAAAATGTATTTTTGAATGCAGAAATAGAAGTGTTCCAGAAAATCTTTCGGTTACTTGGATTATGCAACTCAACTTAAAACTACAAGTTTTTGGATTATGCAACTCAACTTAAAACTACAATTTTTAATCTGCCAGGACTGAGGAAACAAGTCAAAAGGTCACCTCCTTAAACTGCACCTTTCTATAATGCCTTCTTAAATACATGTTTCTTAAAAACAAAAAATGTATTTTTGAATTTATTAATTACACATTTCTTAAAAGTAAAAATGTATTTTTGAATTACACCTTATAATGCCTTGTTAATTAGATTAATTAGATGTTGCTTAAAAATAAAAATATGTATTTTTGAATTACACCTTATAATGCCTTATTAATTAGATTAATTGGATGTTGCTTAGAAATAAAAAATGTATTTTTGAATTACACCTTATATTGCCTTATTAATGTATTTTTGTATGCAGAAATAGATTCACTGCTCTTGAAAATGCTCTAGAAAATCCCAGAAAATCCCTGGTATTATTTGGATTATGCAACTCAACAATTTAAAACAAAATCTATTAGGAAATCTGCCAGGAAACACCTTTCCTGTTTCCTTTCTATAATGCCAGCTTAATTATATGTTTCTAAAAATGAAAATGTATGAAAACGTATTTTCATTGTGCTAATAGGATGTGTGTTGTGGATCCCTTTCCTTGTTTCTGTGATACCTTTAAATTGCGTGTTAGATCATTTTCATATTTCCTTTTGCCATTGTTTCTATGATACCTTCTTTGGTCTGGGATTTCCTTACAAAGGTACCTGGTATTATTTGGATTATGCAACTCAACAATTTAAAACAAAATCTATTAGGAAATCTGCCAGGAAACACCTTTCCTGTTTCCTTTCTATAATGCCAACTTAATTATATGTTTCTAAAAATGAAAATGTATGAAAACGTATTTTCATTGTGCTAATAGGATGTGTGTTGTGGATCCCTTTCCTTGTTTCTGTGATGCCTTTAAATTGCGTGTTAGATCATTTTCATATTTCCTTTTGCCATTGTTTCTATGATACCTTCTTTGGTCTACCTTGGTACAATAGTATGAACTCAATACAATGTTTACAAGACTGACAATTGCTGCAAATGGTCCTTAATATTGAAGATGTAAATAGTTAAGAATTATAGATTGCTCTGCCTGAAGTGAAGTGATGTCTCTGCTCTGTCCTTGATGATCCTGTCAAGTGATGTCTCTGCTCTGTCCTTGATGATCCTGTCTTGTACTTCACTGCATGTTTTTGCACTGTGCTTCATTGCTTTGTCCTTGATGATCCTGTCTTGTACTTCACTGCATGTTTTTGCACTGTGCTTCATTGCTTTGTCCTTGATGATCCTGTCTTGTACTTCACTGCATGTTTTTGCACTGTGGCACTGTGCTTCACTGTGTTTTCTTTCAATGTGCCAGACAACCGTGTTCTTAATGCAAGAACTATTTTCTTGAGATCATTGTTTTGTCCTTGATTATTTGTTCTCAATGCAAGAACTATTCTCTTGAGATCACTGTTTTGTTCTATTCTCTTGAGATCACTGTTTTGTCCTTGATTATTAGACTTGTCAAACTGTCAATGGATGATGTAGGTGTCCTGTACATGCAAAGAGAATGTTGCCAAGACGAATCCCAATACCAAAAGGTAGATAAAAACATATAATCCTTAAACAAAATGCTTAACTTCCACTTCACAACAGAAAATGTGAAGTGGATCCAATGATAGAATAATAATAGTGTTTTGTCCTTTGATTATTAGAATTGCCAAACTGTCAATGGATGATGTAGATGTCCTGGACCTGCAAAGAGAATGTTGCCAAGACGAATCCCAATACCAAAAGGTAGATAAAAACATATAATCCTTAAACAAAATGCTTAACTTTGCCTGCGACAGAAAATGTCAAGTGGATAGAAAATAAACATATAATCCTTAAACAAAATGCTTAACTTTGCCTACAACAGAAAATGTCGAGTGGCAGAAAATGTGAAGTGATCCAATGATAGAATAATAATAGCGTAATAACTATAGGACCAATTCAAAACATAAGACTAGTGACATTTTTATTTTTATTTTATTGCCAGTTCTAAACAATATATCCTATAAGTGAATCAAAAGAAAATACATCAGATTTTAATTTAACAAACCAAGATCTTTGACAATGATAAAATTTAATAAGAACAATGATACAACTAAAATAAACCATAATCACACTAATATTGACCCAAAAACAATTGCCAAAAAAACTTCGCTTGGACTTCGCTTGGTGATAAGACTGATGTGTCTAGGTTAAAGCTATAACCACCGAATGCCTTTGTAGAGAAGTTACATATCTTGATGATCTTACAAATATATTGTAAGAGACAGAAATCCTCTCTATTACAAAATTCCGAACTGTAACCTTTTTTTTTTTACAAAATTCCAAGTCCAATCTACAGTTCTGAGTTTCTAGGCTTGGCAATAGATTAACTGACCCTAAACGTTTCTAGGCTTGGCAATAGATTCACTGACCCTAAACGTTTCTTGTTACAGGTTTGAAACCTTTCAAAATCATCCCAAATGTGCCATTAGGAGTCTTTAATCCCTTCACTCCTACGCTCTTCAAAAGATGACACACAAAAGTCTGTTCAATAAGAATTGTCCAACGAATCATCAAAACTTAACCCTAACCTTTTAAAGATGTGTGTGATAAAGCTCCTTGGGGTATCCGAAATTTCAGTGTGTATGTTCAACAGATCATATCGTTATTTTCCTTATATTTGATGTTGTATTAGACTCCTTTTTATAGAAAGGTCATGAGTTAAGTAGGGCTAGGGCTTCAAAAGTAAACGTTGGAGGGCCATATAAAAAATAAGGTCTGTATTAACTTTTCTTAATAGAATTGATAACTTTGAAACAATTAAAATTTAAATAATAAACACCTTACGTACTAAGGAAAGAGTAAGGAAAGAGTGACGCTAGCCATCTCCTGGTGAGTGAAAGTATTAAAATGATTAAATCCAAGGAAGGGACACCCCTGGTGACTGAGAGTAGTTTGATGCCATTTCTTAATATAATATGAAGTTAGATGTTTAATATATTTAATTTAATTTAGTAATTGTTAATAACTTGTTTATTGAACTCTTAAGTAATTGTATATTGACCCTTTTTGGTGTGTTTTGTAGGTGACACGTTAGGGCATTAAGTCAATGATTGATTTATTACCTTTGGTTTTTGAAGTTATGTAACTTATAGGGGGCGAGATTACACTGATAAACAATGTAATGTGTTGACAATGGTAGGAGGAGGTGTCATGCCACTACCACTGGGGTTTTAACCCACAAAACTAGGTATTCAATTCCAAACTCTCTCAAACTAGAGGGAACCACGGGGCGTACTATGAAAATTCCATATATTGCAATAACTGAAAAAATATTCTTCTAACTAGAAAGTTAATTTTGTAGTTTATTTGCTACAGAAAATATCGAATAAATTTACTATTGCAATTTTCACACTAAATTACTGCGAAAAATAAAATGTTGGAAATAGAGAAATTCTAGCACACACAAAAATATTGACACAATTATTTTTGGACAATTTTCCCTTGAAAAGCCTAATGCGGCAAAACTGGTGCAACAGATGAGGGTTCTTTTATTAATCTTCAGCAGTAATTCAATAACAAGAATTCGGACAACCCAAACAGAGGAAATAAAAATACTGAGAGAAATTTACTGACAAATTTCCCTGTCCACAGCGACTCCCTGACCCCGAGATGAACCCTGCCCATATGTTGGTGCCTCTGCATCACTCTCTGCGCAGTGACTGTACAAATCTCTAGTAGATTGCGTCTCTCCTCATGCTGCCACCTCTTGAATTCGTTCTGCACTTCCTAGACCTCTGTTAATACCCTCTCTCTCTCTCTTGTTACTCATCCTCTTGCTCTATCTCCTCTGCTGAACTTCAGCCACTGAGAAAATCGATCTACCTGGGCATCTACCCATCGACTTCTTCTTATAATCTTATGTTGGAGTAGCAACGACCAAAATTAAAACATAATCGATGGCCCAAATTATTTATTTGTCGATCCGTGTGAGATTCTAGAACATTCACATCGTGACTTAATTAATTTCTGATTAATTAATCGTATTTCCTAAGTTTAGATTAGGAAATATTAAAAATTGATTAATAAATCTAATTAAGTCGTCTCTAGGTGGAATTTCCAAAAACGATTTTTGGGTATTGGAGAATACATGTATTCTAGCCTCTCCACCAAATCTCGTGGCTAGAACACATCCAATGATACAAAAACTAACACGTACCATATATCAACAGAAACATCTCATCGAGAAGAGTCTATCTAGAAATATCTTAACATGAGATTCCATGAATTGCCATGTCAAATTTTCCGACAAAAATTGAGTTAGCTCTTGGTGTTGCTTGGGTTGACATCAATGACAACCACCTAACAACATAATCACCCTCTTCTTACATAAGAGAGAGGATCCTTTGCATGCATTTCTCCTTAAACTCAGGGATTTTATGCCCTCGCTTCCATAGTGATTCCTTCGTCTCCCAACCATTATCTTCCTTTGGTATGTCTTTCCATTGGATGAAATACTCGCGTCGTTGGTTATGCCACTCCTATGCATCAAGATATCCTCATACTTCAACTCGAGTCAACAATAATCAAAGTGGGGCATGTGATGGCTCAACTCTACTGGAGTCATATGTGTATACTTGGAATGGTCACTAATATGAAAGACAGGATGGTGACTTTGCCATCCATGTCGGTAGCTTGAACTACACCTTGTTCAACTTAATGAAGACTAGGTCTCCTATGTTGAACTCAACATCACATCTCTCATGATCTTTCCTCTTCTTCATCTTATGAGCTACACTGGTTTGAAAGTTGAGGCAGAGGAGCCTCCTAAGGACAACATCGCGGAGGTTAATTCACCCAATTTAACTTGCACAACAAAAACAGAGTTGAAAGCTCAAGAATTTACGCGCAGTAAAACAAGGCAAAAAAAAACTGTGTTTGCACGGTGAAAGAAAGAACTAAGTTTCCAGAATATAGGCACAATAAATAAACTACTTCTGATTATGATTTCGAATACACGAGAATACATTCACATAAAATATGGAGGTTGCCAGTTCTTCACCAAGTAAAACTAAGAATTGTTACGGAGATTTACACTTCCTTGGTTGTTGCGCAGTAACACACTATAAAAGCCAGTAACTGGTTGTTTTACGCACCCACCAAAAATCACTCCATGCTTTTTTTTGGCTAGAACTCTCAAGCTTACTTCTGCAACTGAAAAAGAATTCTTGACATATGCATTCAAACATACATTTTTAATATATATTAATCATGACAAGTTAAAGCATTAAAACATAGGATGGGTGCTAGTACAAAAAAATATTTTTCTGAACTTGCAGAGGTTACGCACTAACCCAGTTGCAGAGTAAAAGTCTAGAACATATGATTCACCAACTCTGTGATGAATTTTATCTTCTCTTAAATGTTTGATGTGTTGCAAGTGTGAAGGACTTGTACGTGGGAATGGAGAGCTCATCCTTGTGACCTAAAAAAAAATCTCTATAACCTGCAATAAAAATTTCCTTGCTTCATCTATTTGTGTACTTCAGTTATGGTTGTGTTTTCATTCATTAACGCGGTGGTTGGGAGTAATTTTCCAACACTCTCCCTTAATCACAACCACCGATATTCACTATACACAAGCACTCTCTCATATGGACAAAACTTTCTTGTGCCAATGGCTTTGTGAAGATGTTTGCAAATTGTTCTTGCGACCTGCAGTACTGGAAAACAATTTCTCCATTATTAATTAGTTCTCTGATAAAATGATACTTAGTGTCAATGTGCTTGCTCCTCTTGTAAAACACATAATTCTTTAACAATGCAATTGCAGAATTGTTTCTGCAATATATTGTTGTCGTTGCTTCTTATTCATGCCACAAACCTGTCAACATTCTTCTCATCCAAACTACTTGGCATGTTGTTGCAGTTGTTGCGACATACTCAGCTTAAACTCTCGACAAAACATTATTGACTGCTTCTTGGAAGCCCGTGAAATGGCTCCCAAACCCATACGAAAAACATCCTGACGTGCTCTTTTTGTCACTAACACTTCCTGCCTAGTCACTGCCAGTGTAGCCAACCAACCTAAAATCACTTGTTGCGGTGTACAAAATACCATATTCCTTTGTCTCATTGACATACCTTAGAATTATTTGCCTGTTAATGTGTCTTTTGGTGTCTCCATGAACCTTGACACTAGGCTGACTGCATATATTATATCCAGCCTAGTTGTTGACAAATGCATCAAGCTGCCAAACATACTTTTGTATAATGTCGAATTGACATTGTTGCCGCCATGCTTAATTTCAGCTCCATGATAGTTGGAGTTGGTGCAAGGTTGTTGTCCTGCATTTTGAACCTCCTCAAAATGTTTGCAGCATACTTTTCTTGAGAAATAAAAATGTCATTTTTTGTTTGCTTCACTTTTATGTCCAAAAAATACTTTAACAACCCCAATTTTTTTATTTCAAACTCACTTTTCATGACTTCTTTGAAGTCAGCAATGAGGAGATCATCACTCCCTGTAAAAATAAAATCATCTACATATAAAACAACAATGAGAAGTTTACTACCACTCTCTTTGATGTAGAGAGTAGGCTCGCCATCACATTTTCCAAACCCATCGTCCATCAAGTAAGCATCTATCCTACTGTACCCTGCGCATGGTGCTTGCTTCAGCCAATAAAGAGCTTTCTTCAACCTATACACATTGTTTTCTTGGCCTTGCACCTCATAAACATGTGGTTGCGCCACATATACTTCCTATTTCAACACTCCATTCAAGAATGTGTATTTCACATCCATTTGATACAACTTCCATCTATGTTGCGCGACAATTGACAACACTGCGTACACTATCTCCATTCTCGCAACTGGCGTAAAAGTCTTTGCGTAATCTCTTCCGTGTTGTTACTTGTATCTTTTGACAACCAACCTTGTTTTATGTCGTTCAATCTTACCTTCAGCATTTCTCTTGGTCTTATAGACCCATTTGACTCCAACGACTTTTTTTCCTTGCAAAAGGTCCACTAACTCCCATGGGTCATTCTTTTCTAGTGCTTCTATTTCTTCATCCATTGTTGCAATCCAATTTTCCTCTAGTCTGAATGGAAAATGGCATCCAGCCATGGTATTCATCCACTCATGTTATCCATCCACCCATGGAATTTACCCATGGTATTGTAAATGACATCGACCAATGGTATTCATTCACCTATGGTATTTATCCACCCATGGTACCACTGATTCAGATATTGGAGGGAGGCCCCCAAGATCTAAAAAAATTGAAATGGATCTGACAAGATCTGCAAAATTAGAATGCCAAAAAAAAGAGAGAACACAAAGCAAATAAAACCACAAAGAAACTTGTTTTATTTAAACAGAGAATAACTGTAGAAGCTACATTGTGGTGGACAATTTGTCCTTTTACAAAATGTGACTTGTAACTTATAACATTTTTTTGTTACAATACCACAGGTAAATTCCATGGGTGGGTAAATACCATGGATGGATATCACTTACAATACTATGGGTAAAATACCATGGGTGGATGCCACTTACAATACCATGGGTGGATAAATACCATAGGTGGATGAATACCATGGGTTGATGCCATTTACAATACCATGGGTAAATTACATGGGTGGATGGATAACATGGGTGGATGAATACCATGGGTCGACGCCATTTTCTATTCGGATTATTCCACCCTCCTTGAGAAGCACAAGAAGTTCCTTCCTGAGAAGCCTTTGTTGAATATGAAGGTTTTGTATTGTTAACCCATAATCGTGATGAACGAAGACACGAGGATAGAGATACACTGTAATGCATGTGACGAATTGTGACAGTGTGTGGCCTAGAAAATGGACTTCGTTGAAGTGTGGGTTTGTGGATGACCCAGAACCATGACAAACGAAGATCTGAGGATAGAGATACCCTGTAATGCTTGTGACCAACTGTGATACTAACAATGTGCGGCCTAGCAAATGGACTTCGATGAGAAGGAATTTGTGCAGTTGACCCATAACCGTGATGTTGATTGCTGATGAAGTTGCAGGTGCCTACATGGCTTGGGGTGGGATGGCATGTCTCCAAATAACCCAAGTCGAACGCTTCTATGATGAAACTGATGAATGTGAAGCAGGTGCCTACTAAAGTTGGGTGGGAGGGCACGTCTCCAAAGGGAACCTGCTCTAAATTTTGTTGCTATGATGAAACTGATGAATGTGAAACAATTGCCTACTAAAGCGGTGTGGGAGGGCATGTTTCCAAAGGGAACCTGCTCTTAATGTTGCTCCAGATTTAAAATGGGCATAACTCGGTCAATATAACTCAAAATATTTATTATAACGCGTTTTTGGAAACAGAATAATAATTCTGCATCTTTCCATGTGTTTGAAATCACTATCCGGAGACTCTAGACTCTCAGATTCGCGTTGGAACTGTCCCACTGTCATAAAATTTCTAAAAAAATAGCTGATTTTAAATCAGCAAAAATTCCCTCGTCCGGAATCCAATTCGACCGATGTTTTTTTTGAAATCGGGTGATTTTCCAAGGGGAGCTCATATATATAACCATTTCTTTGAAATTGCGCATTGAAAACTGCAAAAAATGATAGGAGATCCGCTGTCCACGAATTGTCGTCAATTTTTTTTTGCAACATTGCTAATTTTGATTTAGCGATATCTCCCTCATCCGAACTCCAATTCGGCTTATTTTATTTTTAAATTTGGGTATTTTTTCACAAGGAATGCAGATCTGGTCTTTGTTTTTTGTAAATTTTTCAGCAAATATTTTAGATTTGATTTGCAAACTCGCTATCCAAAAAAATTCATGGAGTTTGCTGAAGATTGTTGCAAAACATTGAAAATGAAATATGCTTCAAACTCTCATTCCCATGGAGGCATAACTTGAATCTGATACCATTGATCTGGATCTTGGTGGGAGGCCCCCAAGGTCTAAAAAAATTGATATGGATCTGACAAGATCTGCAAAATTAGAATGCCAAAAAAAAAAAAAAAAAAAAAAAAGAAGAAAAGAAAAAAAAGAGAGAACACAAAGTAAATAAAACCACAAAGAAACTTGTTTTATTTAAACAGAGAATAATTGTAGAAGCTACATTGTGGTGGACAATCTTTCCTTTTACAAAATGCGACTTGTTACTTATAACATTTTTTTGTTACAATACCATAGGTAAATTCCATGGGTGGGTAAATACCATGGGTGGATCTCACTTACAATACCATGGGTAAATGAATGAATACCATGTGTGGATGTCACTTACAATACCATGGGTGGATAAATATCATAGGTGGATGAATACCATGGGTGGATAAATATCATAGGTGGATGAATACCATGGGTCGATGCCATTTACAGTACCATGGGTAAATTCCATGGGTGGATGGATAACATGGGTGGATGAATACCATGGGTGGATGTCATTTCCATTCGGATCATCCTCTTTGATGACATCTTCAAAATGAATTGGGTCATCTACATGACAGAATAATGCAAATAAAGAATTCAGACCTGTGTTGTTGTCAACTTCATTTTTCTCATAAATTTCACATAAATTTCTGAATTTGTGTCTTCTTATGTTTGTTGAATATGGACTTGACATGTCACTTTACGTTGCGCATGGAGAAGATGGTATTGTCGGTCTCTGCGGTGCACTTGGAGTAGTATTTGTTTGACTGCATGACACCGCCCTACTATTTGCTGACAGTGTCACTTGTTGATTGTTTTTTGTTGAACTTTAATAGGTGTGGGAGTCACCAATGAGGAATTACTTGTTGTGGTCAATTCCTATGTCTTCTTGTGGTAATTTTTCCTTCAGATCGACTTTATTTTCCATACTTCCATCCCATGCTTCCTCTTCTATGAACTGCACATCTCTGTTGATTATGGTCTTCTTGGTTAATGGATTGTAAATCTTGTATGACTTGTATTCATCACTATATCCAACAAATATGCATTCTCCCCCTTGTTTTACAACTTCTTCCTTAATTCATCTAGGACATGTGCATAAGCCACACATCC
This sequence comes from Pinus albicaulis, assembly GCA_034641835.2. Taxonomy (NCBI): domain Eukaryota; kingdom Viridiplantae; phylum Streptophyta; class Pinopsida; order Pinales; family Pinaceae; genus Pinus; species Pinus albicaulis. The sequence continues at coordinate 1,224,108,521 of CM076574.1, forward strand.
AAACACTCTCATATGAGTGACACTATGCTTTCTTCCACTCCATTTCTCTTTAAGAACCATATTCTTGACACCTATGCTTGGACACTTGTTTATAATATATGTTGTGCAAGCAACAAATTCAGCCCAATAATCGTTTGGGAAATGATTTTCCTTCAACATACTCATTTCCATTTCCATTTCCGTAGTGGTCCCGTTACCCCCCATTTTGTGGGTGATATCTCTAGGAGAATTTTTTCTCCAAAATGGTCCTCAGTCGACAGCGAGTGGCCTCTTCCAACCACCAACTAGCTTGTTGTGCCATTTCACCACCACCTGAGTCAGCCATGTGGTCCCTCACCCATTTTTCATGATCGTATGTTTGAAGGTGGGCCTCCCAAACCTAAAGGTATGCCTTGTCATTTCATAATTGAGTATTGTGGTTTACTTAACATGGAAACTTATGGGCATGGATTAATGGAGGGATTCAGTGGAAATAGTGGGCCACGTATGTGCTTTTTTCCCCTAGACCTATTTTGGATGTTACTCTTGGATCTTAGTCCTGTGGGATCTCTTTTATTGACCTTTGGGCTTTTGGGATGGTACTACATGGGAAACCATAATTTTGGTTGCAAGGTCTCGTTCCTTCACCCACATATATCATCCCCTTTCTATTCATTACAACCCCATTCATCATTTCTCCTACATTGGGTCCACATCCCTACATTGGGTCCACATAGGGTTAACCTCCCCTTCCCCTTGCCCACACCTTGGGTCAGGCCTGAAACGATGCCCCGGAGGGTGATGCAGCTGAAAATAAAAGCAAAAGCATAATTGACCACATTCAATTGGAAAATGTACCACAAAATGGAAAAGATGGTTGAGACAAACACATTTAGCACGTGGGAAAAATCCAAATGCATGAGCTCTACCCAATACCCATGGCCATCGCCCTGGTTCCTATAGGCCTTAGATGAGCCTCCCTTATCATTCAAGGACCCATGATTGTCCCAACCAGTGTTGCAGGAAATGTCCCCCCCTTAAGTCCAACCCCCGATCCGCGTCCCGTACGAAAATGTGAGCAATCCGTCGTACGAACCGCGTTTCCGAAAAATGGAAATGCAGATCGGGCTTGATAGTATAGTTCCTGCCATTTCGGAAATTTCTAGCCCGATCCGCGTTTCCGTACGCCGAAACCGCGCTTCGTATAGCGGATCGTCATACAAAAATATGGTGTTTCCGAGTCGGATATGTACAAATCGCGACCGTTTCCATATGGATCCGAAGGGAGATGGGCGATTCCACAAGGTTCTATATATATATATATATATATATATATATATATATATATATATATATATATATTATTTGACTTTGTAATATTCCAAATAGGAAAAGACAATAATATAAAACACAATAAACTGGAAACTACAGTAATATGGAAATAAACTGAAAACACCATAAAAATAGACATAACAGCTGAGCCATTTTATTAATATGGAGGTGAAATCAATACAATAGTGCTTCGAAATAGATAACACTCAAGCTGGAAAAAGTGGGCTGGAATGGCCTCAAGCTCTCCCATCGAAAGCACTACTCTCTATTGCATTGTTGGAGCTCTCCCTCTGCGCTGCCATGCTGGAAATTTTTTTGTTGGGTGAATAGGACTGTGTATATGAGGATGCTTTGTTGCTCAGAAAAATCTAGGATTTAGAATCCAGACTCTATGGAAAAAACCCAGAATAACCCAGAAAGGATTTTTGGATTGGCTGACCTCGGAAAATCACCCTGCTAGGGTTTACAATGAAAATTGTTGGGTATGCAGAACTATGGGCTGAACTGAAATATAGAATAACTGCAAGTACTCCCAAGCCCAGCTATTGAAGGGTTGATCCCTTCAATGGATTCCAAGCAGAAATGTTATGGAATTTCACCCTCTTTTGATGAACTCTGCTACTGGACTGCGTAATTCACTAGGTGATTGCGCAACACTATAGGGTCTGCAACTGGCCTGAATGTCGGATGATGAGATTAGCTCACATGGACAACAAGAATCATCTCCTGAGTAGGCACTCAAAGTCCCTCGAGGATGAAGTTGGGATCTCCGCTCAGAGACAGCCTCGTGCTAAACATCACTGCAGACTCAGCTAAACAGCTCAAGCATGCTAAAGTCGTGAACGACAAGAAAATAATAATAATCCATAATGCTCTCTCTGGTTTCCATCCCCTTCCTTATATGATTGTGAGCCCTCACCCTCTTAGCCCTACACAATAATGATGCTACACACATGGCCACTAACCTCCATTATGATCGTGTTGTCCTCCATTGTCTCCACTACCTCCATGATTGCGCTGTAGATTTGGTCAAATTGACCCCATCCACATGCATTGACTCACATTCACACCAAGAAGTGGTTTATTCATCTTGACCCCATCTAGATGCATTGATCCACATTCACATTAAGAAGTGATTTTATTCCTACTAAAGGGATTTATGGGACCCTCTACCCTCTTATTCATCTATTAATTAAGGAAGACAAAATTTAATATTTTAATTAGCTAAAAGCTAAATTAGGAATATTACAGTCCTCCCCGCCAAAACGTTGCTTGTCCTCAAGCAAGTGAAAAGATGTGGGCCACGCTGTTGACCTGATGCAACTGAGACCAATGCCCAGATCCCATAAAAACCCCTCAGTGCGGCTATGTCCCTGTGTTAGGCTACCTGGAAGAGACCCCTCAATGTTGGGATCCCAAATGGATCTCTCACCATACCTATCATCAATTAATCCTCCCGGATCCCAACGGCGCCATGGTCAATCATCGCCCAAGTCCCATAGCTCGCACTACGCACTACATCTGGCTATAACTACTGCCTCATGAGGTGATGACCGCCAACATGCATCAATGCTCCATGGCCCTTATTGTGTCGTAGATCTGACTGTATAAGTTGCCCCACCAACTGCGTACCAACTCATAACCTCTCTCCCCTGACTCAATCCAATGTTGATCCTGCTCTCCTGAAGTCGGGATGGAATGCTAAAGAGTTGTCGACATGTGCCCCACTGCCAACTGTAAATCATAGTACCTGTCATGTCTACGGGTCCCTGCTCTGCTATGCACATGACTAAGAAGGTCATACCATCAATAGGATAATAACTCATGATCTCCAGCCAGTCTATCCCGGTTGAAGAATCCAATGTGGTGATATCTGCATACGAAACATGTATTGAGTGTGGTCACCAACTCACACTCAACTCATGCTGCTCTGTCCCGCCTGTTAATGCGAATTGCCTCAAAGGGAAGGCCCCTCTCTCTATAATAGGCTTAAGTGGGCAAGATGTACTGCAAGCCCCATCGATGTACTCGTGGAGAGTGTTGCTCCCTAAAAGTACTGCAATCCTGCTAACTGTATATGCATCTACTGGCACCTCATAAATGGGTCGGCCCAAATATGGATGCACCACCATCTCCAATAGCTCCTCCTCAATGGTTGACCCCAAAGTTAGCCGCATATCTAACACTGGCTCACTGTGACCCTCCATCTGGCTCTCCCCCAAAGGACTATCATGCATGATGTGCACCATATGTTTCTCAGGTTGAATCATCACAAGTGACTCATCATCCTGAATATCTCTCATCGAGTCCTCTGACTGCTCACCCTACATGCTTGAAGACAAATCCAACCTACTGTCATCAACTCCACATGACTACTCATGCTCCCCAAAATCATCCTCATATGACCCCATGGACTCATCTAAAGAAGAGCCCTCGTCCGGGCATACAGAAGGAATGTCCCTTTACTCTACCTCTCCCACATCATCTGCATCACTCAAGCACGAGTGATCAGACCTCCAAGGTTCTTTTCATATGAAGTAAAGTTCCTTCCTCCTCAACTCGTTCTTGTTGCCAAACTGCTCCACAGTAATCCTCCAGACGACACTCCCCCTGTCTCGGATCTTCCAATAACACCCTCGTAGCCCTATCTTTGTTAAACATGGTGTCTTCAGATGCTCAACAATATCCTCATCAATCCTAGGTTATTTGCATCCCTGGGTACACCTAATGCCCCTGTCCATAAGTCCCCTTGGAGGCAACGCTCCAAGTGCCTGTTGCACCGTATCATGGGTCACTGCATACCACCAAGTGTCTCTACACTTCTCATCATGCCACTGTATGCTGCAACCTGCCCTTGTACACCACTGGATACTGTTGGTTATGAATATACCATCATGTACCATCATGTATCCTGCATGGGCCAAAATATCCACCAGTCTGCTAGTAAACCTCCCATGAGGTGGGCTACATTTCCCCATATTCTCTAAAGGATTGGAGTGGCCCAACTCCTCACATGCCCATGAAAATGACATCACTGCTCCTATCCTCCATAGCTCAAGTGTACCATATACCCATGAGAGAGCACCGTCTCTACGTACTGCCCTATCTAGTGGCCTGTAGATGCCACCTCCTCTGACCAACTCCTGCTAAAGTAGGCTAATCATCATGTGACTCCACGCACGGTCGATATTCTGAGATAGCTCCTGAAAAGAGTGTACCCTCCTGTCGAACCATCCTGTCATTAGGGATGTCCGGGGCTCTGATAGAGATTTGAAAATGTGTGTGCGCCCAAACATCAAACCCACCGTGCAACGACTACCATCACCTACTGACTCTATGATGTGATGGGAAATCCCACCTGGATCCCAACAGTAATCTGGCCCTCGTGTCCCTTTGGTAATCCATGGACTCTACTGAAATGTGGCCATGGATGTATCCAAATGCCTAGCATGCTCCATGGGGTACCATCTCAGTACCTCTCGCCATCCAAACTCGAGAAAATAATCAAATGAAAGAATCCCCGCACATAGAATAGTCCCTCCATCATGAGAGTGTTGCACCCTGTCGATGTATGCCTGAAGGGGGGTGCTCTGACACTCCAATGTGCCCTCTAACTGCACCATTAGGGAATCCAGTCGTTCCCCAATGTGGACCAACTTTTCCGCTGACTTGGCACAAACCACTCTCATGCCCTCCAGCTCCTCATTTTGTCGTAGGATAGTCTCTCGTACTGATGTGGCCTTCACCTTCAAAGCTAGAAGGTCGACCCGAAACTGATGGCACTGTTATGTGCGACCATCATCCAATACCTCAGTGTCTCCTAGCACCTCCTCAAGGGCTAGCCCGAAGGATGGTTGCACACCCTCCTCCATAGATACTCCAATACGCAAGGCATGCTCACTAGTCAGCTGCATGTGATTGTCATCCGACAATTCCGCCATAAACCTAGAGGCCTTTGTACCTATCGGCTCCTCAACAATGGTGGAGTTGTCTCCCGACATCTCATCAACCTATGATGCACTGCTATCATCAAAGAACTCGGTCACAACCCCAGATACCCCATCAATGGATACCTCAACAATGGGTGGTGTCTCATCATCAACGAGTGTATACTCAGTTGTCTCCTCCCAAGTCTTTGTCGTACTCTTCGATGACCCATCAAAAGTAGGTAAAAAATTCTACCCACAGTACGCTACAGGTCATTGCCCTGCGTGTACCCTCTTCCTCTATTATAGATGTGAGGTCTTCGGTTATCCTTAATCTGGAAAATTTCCTGGAAAGTCAGATGATCTCTAAAATCCTGGGTACGAGATTGGTACTCTGTGAAATAATCATCGTAGTGATCTGCTTGCGGCTCTTGAGGTCCGCTTGCTCCTGTCTCCACTTCTAAGAAAGTGAGCATGGTGGGGCGCTGTGAGACTTGTGGCACCACAGGTTGCTCAGTACAATGGTGAGAAGTACCCGAACTTTCTCCATTCTGAAACCCCCGCGGGATTTCCCTTTGTTTTTCTATTCTCATCTCCCTTATTTCTCTGGTGAGATTCTGCACTAGTCTGAGGAGGAGATTGCCAACTCCTTCCCATAACCTTCTTCTTCCATTGGAGACTCCCTTTATCCTCCTCCACTAGAACACAGTTTTTTTTTTACTGGATGTGAACTCTAAAACAAGTTGAATCTAGTATTGCAATTGGAAGAATTTGAAAAACGACCACCACAACAAATCTAAGAAAATCGTATTCAGAGAACCTTCTATTTTTGTAATATTCCAAAATTAGCATGCAGCTAATTGGAATATTAATTTTTTTTTTCTTCTTAGTTAGAAGAATAAGAGGGTAGGGAGACCCATAAATCTCCTTAGTAGGAATAAATTCATTCATTATGTGAATAAGAGTCATCAAAATAGTTGGATAAAACACCTTTATGTGTGAATAGCGGATGAAGCATGTGGAATGGGTCAACTTTGACCAAATCAACAACGCTGGTATGGAGGGAGTGGACATTCAATGAGAGACAACCCAGTTTGGAGAGAGATTCCTTGCATGGAAGTAGCGGCTTTAATGAGTGGGGCCCAAGGTGAGGAAGCTCACCAAGCATATAAGGAAGGGAATGGCATCCATGGAAAGCATGTTTTGATTATTATTTTGATTATGGTCTGTTATGACTTGTTGCTCTCTTCAGCTATTTAGCGGAGACTGCAGTGTTGTTTAGCACAAAGGTATTCTCGAGCGAGAATCCCACCCTCATCCTCATGGGACTTCGAATGCCCACTCAGGAGAGGTCATTGAGAATTATTTCCACTATCTGACATCAGGCCAAGCTACAACTTTCTTCTACAATGCAGTTTCTGTTTAGAGTTGTGCTGAGTTGCAGGGTGCAGCAGTGGAGGGTTTGCTAGGGCCATTTCTGAGCTTATTTTTAGTGGAGGAAGCATTCCTTCCATTGGGAGGCCAGCAAGGAAGGTCCTTGGGCATCATTTCATATTTGGCACCAGGCCAAGTCACCATCATCCCCTCCAACGTAGTTTCACTCTCAAATTGCGTTATTTTATTGAGCAGATTCAAAGGAGGCTTTAGTGCATCATTTGGGAGGTTAGATATTCAGTCAAGGGATCAGCCTTTCATTGGGAGAGCCTATTGGAGGAGTGCCATTCAGTTTTACATCAGTTTTAGCCACCTCCTTCTATGTGCTTCAGTTGCAGTGATTCTTCAGTCCTAGGGCTGTAGATCACCATTCTATATTTTATATATTTCCATAAACCCTTTCTGGGTTGTCTAGGAAAAGTGTGTGAGGGCCTATATCTCTACCTCCGGCACTCTCAGAGCATTGTATATATATATATATATATATATATATATATATATTCCAGCTGCAGTATTATTCACTAAAACTACGTTGTATGGGCTTTAGACATTTTGTGTAGCATCCACATCTCATGTTTTGGTGCTTTTTGGTATTGGAGGCTTCTCTTGCCTAGCTTGAGGGATTTGTTCTCTAAGATATTGTATACATTTGTTGTTGTTATACTTAATACCATGGATCTATATTTGGCTCATATCTGATATATTGTTATTTGATGCTATTTTCCATTATTGTGTTCAATATTGCTGCTTTTCCTATTTTGGAATAGTATAGTGGTATCAGAGCATAATCTTGTCTCAGCCTGTGGATCTTAGCCATTATGCAATCAGAAGAATAAGAAGAAGAGGAAGAGATCTAAAATGATGGAAGCAATGAAAGTTTGTCTCATCTCTTTTCAGATCTATGAAGGACCTCTCCAAGGAGGTCAAACAAATGAGAATGGAGAGATGCAATGAGACCTCAAGAGGGTTTCAAGGTGAGGAAGGTCCATGCACTTCCTATCAGCAGTAGAGAAAACCAGTATTGCATAAAGCTCCAAAGAGATCCACTATGTCCACTTTCTTTGAAGAGGAAGGTGAAAGACGGGGAGATGGAGGAAGCTTAGATCACAAGGTTCTAAGTGAGTATCTTGCAGAATATAAATCTCAATCAAGGGCTTTCAAGGAGAATCTAACTCTCCCACGGTTCATTCATCTCAAAGAAGAGAGGGGACCTTGCAGCAATATTAGAAGAAAACACAATAGATTTCTATTGTCTACATTTGATGGGTCATCCATATGCACAGCAAGGGCTTGGAGAAGAAAGTTAGATGCATTCTTCCTGCTACATACAATAGTAGAAAGAGAAGTTGTTGAGATTGCAGCGCTGCACTTTGAGGGTGAAACAAACATTTGGTGGTTCAGCCATTTGAATCATTCAAGAGTGACTGCTTATGCAGATTTTACTCAAAGGCTGATCAAGAAGTTTGACAGAAGGAAACAGGAAGAAGAACAACTTCCACCACCACTTGCTGCAGGATTACTTGCATCAGGAGAAGGAACACTTGCATCCTTACAAAGTGGGCTTGATCTCTTGACACTTAGAGTTCCATGCATTATTCATGAGATGCATGAGGAGGAGGAAACTTTTACCAGCGCTGGTACAGCAGTAGAGGAGCGACCATCATCATAACCGGCAGTTGGAAGAGTTATCACACCAGTAGGAGGAACCCTTGTAGCAGTACAAGATGTTCCCATGGATCAACTTAACCAAGGTATGCAAAAAAATTCCACCCCATGTTATTTCAGTACATCATATGGAGAGTTGTGCGGACATGTCATCAGTGCAATTGCATGATCTAGGGTCAAAGCACACTGCTGATTTGGAGCAGTAGACTATCACTGCGCAGAGGACCCTTGACTAGTTCAAGGAGGAGATATATAGTCATCCTGGAATCTCATTGTTGAGATGCACACAACACTTGGGGTTGTAGTGTAGAGTTTTGGAGGATAGGATGAGCATAATCCTAATCAATCCACTACAGAACTGTATGTTCAGCATTGTGCATGATCATGAGACAACATATGTACCATCATGGAGATCAGTAGCACTGTCATTGAGCAACAGTGATGAGTTGGGGGCCCAACTATTATTGGGACATTCTGATGACCATTCTACATGTGTAGCAATGGACAGGCAGATGGTTGATGGAATACATCTTATGATGGATGACATCTCCCATTACTATGATGGATCCTTCTTGATGAGCACATAACAGCTCAAAGAGAAGCTTTTGCCTACAACATATTTGGATCCTTGTGGGTTCAACTTGTTCATTGATGAGTGGTATTCATTTGGAGATCTCTAGGAGGTTGCACTTCAACATCCCATGAAGTGCAAATATAGTGATTTGATTTGGGAGGATGGTATTCTCCATTGGAGGGATACCAATTTGGAGCATGGTAGGAGACACCCACATTTGGATGAATGGTTGTGCATGGTGAGCAAGGGGTTTGTGAGCCACTTGCAAATCTATGACACAGGGTAGCAGGAAGCATGGCTGCGCTAGCTACTCTTGATAGAGTTTGTCCATCATGAAACATATCCTATTTCTGGAGGTATGTCATGGTTTGATGCATTGCATGGCACCCATATGATATGGCAGCAGAATATTTGGTTGTATGGGGCATTCTACAAGCCAACTATAATGATGTTATTTTATGACTTGTCTGATGGTGAGATGAGGAGGCAGCAAAGGCTATTGTTGGTTTGGTTACTCTTGGGAGAGTATGGGCTGATTTTCTCCCATATTTGCATGATGTTTCAGGAGTAGATGGTGGCACACTCATGGTGCAAAGGGGCTACTCCTTAGCTTTGGAAGATCAAGAGATACTTCCACATAGGAAGGAATCTCCCACATATAGCAGCATTATAATATGTGACTTTGGCGTTGGGCATGTCAAAGAGAGGAGTCATGAGATGACAGGAGCCTTATCACAAAGGCCAACAACGCTGTCACTTGGGGGCTAGGATTTGTTGATGGAGTGTTCCTAGTATCACTTCACATATGATGCACTTGATGGGCAAGTAGGAGATGAGAGTTATGGAGTGGTGAATGGAGACATCTATTACCATGATATGATCTTCCTGACTTGGATCTCCAAGCATAAGAAGAATCCTTTTCATGCAACACATGGTTCATTCCTTTCCATTCACAAAGGTCTCATGGAGACATATCAGTCACTATGGAGAGATCATTCATGGATCTCATTATCAGCCTACTCTCAGTACATGGTAAGAGTTGTGTTTTTGTACTTATTGATCATCTAACAAAGAATTTTCATTCTCTTGCCATCTATATATAGTGCATTGCTCCACAAGAGGGAAAGATTATATTTGGGTTTCATGGTCTCTCCAAGACCAACATCTATGAGAGAGATAGCCATTTATTGTATGGCTTTGGGCAAGTGTTGTGTTATTCTTTGTATTCTCAGTTGATACACAATGCCATTTACTATTTTCTAGTAGATGAGATTACATGCACAACTAGCAAATTGTTGGGAGACAACTTGCCACATTATGTTCTGAAACAACAGTTAGCAAAACTGCGTTGTAACCACTTGGGAAACTGTTGGTACCATTAAACACCACACATAACCTTCAGTATCCTTCTCATTTGGATCCCATATTCTGATGATGTTCTATTGGCTTTATATGTGTTACACAGTAATTTGTCACCATCCCTGCCATTCCCCATCCCGCACATTGGAGGGCTCATTCTGTGACCTGTGAGCAGAGACAAGACTTGAAAATAATTTCATGAAATCCCTCTGAACATGAGCTTTCATTGCCCTGAAGACATCTCTTTGCAAAAAACCCTAAAAACACTTCTTTTTGCATTGGCGCGGGCATCCAGTTCAATACCCGCGCCAATGGGGGAAATCCTTCAAAGAGGGCACACCAATTGGTGCTCTGTCCCAGAGTCGCACTCGCGCCAGCCAATTTAAGCAGTGTTTTTAAAAAAAAAATGGCGAAAGTTTCGTCCTAACAAATTCCTGGACTGCTATCTATCTTGAGTTGGGAGGTTTGGCTACGGATTTCCATTTGAGGTCTAATTGCGATGGCTATTGAGTGAAATTGGTTTGTTTTTTCTCTCTTATCATCATTTCTCGAATCGCTTTTGCATTAGTTTTCATTTTTTTAGGGCATTTTGCTCTAAAATATTGAAAATATATAAAAAAATATCTTTTGCTTTTCATTAGTTAATGTGAATTAGATCTTTTCGATGTTATTAGTGATTGGTAACCTTGAACGAAAAGCTTTTTAGTTTTCATTAGCTGCATTAGAGACATCATTGGTTGTTTTCTGTTCATTTCGTTATTGTGTGAAAAGCTCTCAACTCTCTCATAAATAGCTTTCATCGAATGAAATGATATACTGTGGCATATAGACTGCATTTAGGAGATTTTGAGATATTACATTCGCTAGGGCCTGAAAACTGGAACGTAATTGAAGATAAACTTTAAAATTTACTCAATTTACACTAAGGCAGCATTGAAATCTAACGAAACACATTTAGTGGTCTAGGCTAGAGACGTGTTCCGGCGTCTTAAAACCTAGTAGTTGTCGTTCGCCTCTTGGCTTTAGACAACGCTAGTATGGACTTGTGCTCCTCGTACCGTCGCGTATATAAAGGGAGACCCCACTAGGTTTCAATCCTTTATCCATAGGAAGCCGAGTCTGTCGCCCTATACTCGTGATACACCGGACACAACATTCAAAGAGATTGCCTGCACGTACGGAAAGTCCTTGGTTGATTTCTCTTTCATTTTGAAACCAAGGTGTATATTGCAGTTCACGGTTATTTGGTACACCCTTTGCCTAGTATTCCTGAGTAGTCATTTGATCTTTTCTGACTCTTTAAATTTGAAAGGATCACCAAGCGCTTGTCCTTTCACGCTTGCTTCAAAACTGAAAGAGATAGAGTCACCTTTTATCCGTTTCTCGACTCTTAAAACATGAAACGGTGAAGTTTCATGTTTTTCAATGTGGTAAAAATTTAATCACCCACGATCACACACCCTGTTATATTTTGCTTGTTGGCCGTTTGATTGTGTGTCTTGACTCTTTTTCAGCCCGTGTGTGTGTTTGATCTTTTTTGCTTGTCGTTACTAACACAGTGGCGGAACCTTCGGTTTCGTCTACTGGTAGTCCTTATACGGACAATTCATCAGAGGCTTCTGAACCCTCTGTTGAACCTCAGCAGCCCATTGTTTCCGAGTTTCCTGACGGGGGACCGTTTCTTGCTGAGCAACCCTTTGGGGGACCAGTTGAGTTCAATTGGCCCTTTTCCGACCCTTGGTCTGAGTTAAGAGTAGGGGAAGCTTTCCTTTCTCTTACATCGGGTTTGCCTTTTATAGCTGTTGTTTTTCCTCCTAGTCCTCGCCGTCTATTACGAGATCTTGCGGCAGGCTCAAACATGAGTGAATCCAGCAAGGAAATCCCTACGTCCGATGAGGATTACCAGTTATTTCCTCGGAGATTATTTCCAGGAGACAACCCTGAACCAGTTGTTATGTCATCACCCGGTCCTTCATTACCGGCAGGGTATAGATCCTTGGGTCAAATTATTGCCGCCGCAGCCTCTATGGGGGTGTCAGCTCCTTCTACGAGGTTGGTGGTTCCTTCATTGGGGATGTCTCCTCAGACACCCATCACCTCTGTACTCGTTCGGCCCACTGTCTGTGTGGCCACGTCTGAACCCGCTGTCACGGCACCCTCCGCAAGGGCTGTGCCGCCTCCTAAAGACGTTTATATAGCGACTGCCATGTCGGAGAACATCTCTCCAGAGGAGTATCGGTTATCCTTACAACAACCAAACCCCGAGGTCGGACCATCCTCCCAAGATCCCAACCGCTCTTATTTTTCACATTATGCACAGGATGGTACACCCGTGTATGTTTTTCCAGATCAATACGATGAGCACGGGAACATTTTACGTTTACTCGCTCTAGAGGCTCACCTTCATGCTCAAGGTTTACCTTATAACCAGGCTTATAACCCGCAAGGGAAACCTTTCCAAGGCCAACCTTCGAGCCAACCTGGCTATCCTTATGACCCACAGGAGCAGCCGATGCAAGGCTACCCTGCGGGTCAGCAAGGGCCATCGTACGGTCCGCAAGGACAGTACTACAACCCTTCCGGTCAACCTGTGCAGCCTCAGCCGGGGTACCAACCGGGGCCGGTATATGTTCCTGCGGGGCAAGTCCAACCTTCCCAACCCGTGCAACCTCAGTATCCTGTCAGTCCAAACGTTGCACACCAGCCAGGACCATCTTATGGTCCTGTTGCAAGTCAAACTGGTTACCAGCCACCACCTGGCTCCATTCCTCCACCAGGGCAACCGGCCTATCCGGCACAACCTGGTGTTCCGCCTCCAGGCCAACCGGTCTACCCGGCACAACCTGGTGCTTCTCAACAGCCTGGTCAACCTGCGCAACCGGCACAACCTGTTCACCCGGGTCAACCTGTTAACCCAGGGCAGCACGCTCAGCCGGGCCAGCCTACTCAACCAGGCCAGCCTGCACATCCTATTAACCCTTCACAACAGCCGACTTATTCGATGCCGCAGCCAAATCAACCGCTGCACCCAAATTATCAGGCTCCGCAGGGTTCCACCTATCAGCAACCCACTCAACCGCAAGGCAGCTACTATTCTCATGGTCAATACCAACTGAATTATAGCCAGCCCCAAGGTTCTAACTATCGTCCTCAACAACCCGGCTACACCTATACTCAGTAGCCAAATCCAAATGCTGCTTACACAGGGCCGACTCATAATCAGGGTCCATACCCTGGTTATCAGCCCCCGTACGCTGGTTACCAGCAACCGAATCAGGCTGGTTACACCACCTATACCCCCTACGGTCAGAATCCTGCTGGACAGAACCCCTGGGGGCAAGGATATTCCCAACCAGCGTGGAGTACAGGTACTGGTCCTTACCCGGGGCCAGGTATGCTGTCCAATCCGCCATTGTCGTTTCTGGCTACCTTGGAGTTACCGGATGTTTCAAAATTAACCAATGATCCGATTTTGCACAATCCTTATTGGCCTCTGGTTCCTACCAAATTGCCCGGCGATTGCCCCAAGTTTGAGGGAAAAGCTGGAGAGGACCCCCAAGCTCATGTGATGACCTACCATCTTTGGTGTTCATCCAACTCTTGGGTGGATGATTCAATCCGTCTGCGCCTCTTCCAGCGCACTTTGACTGGCACTGCTGCTAAGTGGTATATCGAATTATCCCATGGCATTTTTCAAGATTTCAATACGTTGGCCATGGCTTTTCTGACTCATTTTCAGTTACCGGTTCGCTACGAAGCCGGGACGCACCTCCTGACTTCTTTGAAGCAGGACAAAGCCACCCACATTTCGGATCACATTCATGAGTGGCGACGTCGTCGTAGACTGATCAAGTTTCATATACCTGATCAGATACTAACTCATTGGTTCACCACCTCCTTTGTTAACAAAATCGCCCAAAATATTGCTATGGGAGCGTGTGTGACTGAAGAACAAGCCATAGTGCGTGCTCAATATCTGGACCTGGTATATTCATAATCCGGCACGCTGTATGATATTTTGCCTGATGCTCCACGGTTTGGAACCTCTAAAGCTCCGCCTACCCCAGCGGTGGATGGTGTTATTGGTTCCGTGTCTCAGAATTCGAAGAAATCTTCGAACGGGAAGCAGAAGTCTAACTCATCCAATAATTCTGCTCCTCCCACCCCTACCGATTCTGGCAAAACTGCGGAGTTCAACATCGTTCAGGCCAATCCTACAGAAAATACCTCCAAAGGAAAGAAGAAGGGCAAATGTAAATCCAAATCCGACGCCCCAAAGCCAGAGTCCAAACCTCGGACCGAGGACGGTTCCCAACGCAAACCAAAGTAACCCTGCCTCATTTGTGAAGGAGATCATTATACTAAGGATTTTCCTCGACGATCTAAAGTTAGTCAACTTCTAAAAGGCTCCAAAGGGACTCTGGCAGTTCTTAATGAATCGTTCCCATCTTAGCAGACCCAGATGGTTGAACAACCCTCACCATCTGCACCATTTGGGTCCCAAGTCTTTATGATGAATGGCGCTGCACCTATTTCTATCGCCACGCGTTCGAAGGATTACAACGGATCGCGTCAGGCACCGGGGAAGGCAGTTGCGGATGGTCCACCTCCCCCACCTGTCTTCGGTTCGTTGGAAATTGAAAAGCCTACTGTTGAACCCGTTGTGAGGCCACCCTCTAAGGGTGTTCTACGAAAATATTCCTACAATCCGAATGCCCGTGCCACTCAGCACTACAGTATTGTTGAGGATCTGGCACAGGCGCCTTCTGCCATGTCTGCTTTGGAAGTTCTTCAAAGTTGTCCTTCACAAAGGAAAGATTTATTATCTGCAATCGGTGGAATCGACCCCGTCGATTCAAGTCTTCTTACCTTCGACTTAGAAAATTTCACCCCCCAACTTCCACATCAGATCGCTCTTGTTATTCAAGTCGGGATCAACGGTCTTAACATCCATAGGGCCGTTGTGGATGAAGGTGCCTCTACCTCTGTCATGTCGTCCGCTTGCTAGAAGGCCATTGGCTCTCCGGCCCTCTCATCGTCTCCCAATGCGCTAGAGGCATTCGATGGTCGGGAATCCAAATCCCTGGGTGTTCTCGAGAGTCTAGCGATCACTTTACAGGGGAAGACTGTCAACATAGAAGTAGAAGTGGTTGACGCCAAGCTTAGCTACAATATACTTCTCGGCCGTAGCTGGACTCATGCCATGTTATGCGTGTCGTCCACCCTCTTTCGACTTATTAAGTTCCCTCACGAGGGCAAAATCGTTACGGTGGATCAGTTGTCTTTCTTCACCTCCACCTCCGAGAACAACGTTCCGTACGTGAATCAGATTCCAAATCCCCCTGACAGTGTAGGACCCAGTCTCTTCAAAGACCCCATCCTCATGGGTATTTTTCCCGCACCGCCACCGCACACCGCTCAAGTTAATATGATCTCTAGGTCTGACGACCCATGGCTCATTCCTACGCCTGAGCAGGTGATTGAGTTTGGAGAATCAATGCCGTTAACTCCAGTAGAGATTATCTACTGTGAAATTGTTGCCGCATCTGATCCTCCACCGCCTCAGCATGCTCCTTCGAGCATGGCTTTAGACATCTATTCTCAGTCCCCCTGGCTTGGCGAGGCTGACACGCCTGATCCTCTCAAAGAGATTTTTCCTTCTGATGAGGCCATTGTTGAAACAATGTCTCTTGAGGAGCTGCCTTGGAGTGATGGACATCATCATTCCTCCTTTATGCCCTGCCTGGGGGCAATGTCAGATTGTCTAAAGCGTTTTGCATCTCAGGTTCCCACTCCACCTCTCCAAACACCCATTTTGACGCACGAGGTTCTTTCGGAAGGAAACCTGAGTAATATCACTCAAACCATCCCGATCAACATCTCCGTTAAACCGGGGATCGTTGAGAACATACACGTGGGAGTGACTTGTTCTCCTGATGAGATACAAGTCTATATTGATCTTTTTAAATAATTCAAAGATGTGTTCACCTGGTCCTACGAGGAAATGCCTGGGATTGATCCCAGTATCGTAGTGCATGAGTTTCCAACCTACCCTGGTGCAAAGCCCGTGCGCCAACGCTTACGCCCAGTGCATCCTCGCAAAGCCACTGCAATTAAGGCAGAAGTTGAAAAACTTCTGAACGCGGGCTTTATTTATCCCATCCCCCTCACAGAATGGGTTTCCAACATTGTCCCTGTCGATAAAAAGCAGGGTACTATTAGGGTCTGTGTTGATTACTGCAATATTAATCGCGCCTGTCCGAAGGATAACTATCCCACTCCGTTCATAGACCAAATCATTGACGAATGTTCTGGAAGTGAGATTTATTCCTTGATGGACGGCTTCTCCGGGTATAATCAGATCAATATTTTACCTGAGGATCAATATAAGACTGCATTCATCTGTCCGTGGGGTACTTTCGCTTACAAAAAGCTCTCGTTCGGCTTGAAGAACGCTGGAGCCACTTTCCAGCATGCGATGTTTTACGCTTTCCATGACATACGCTATATCGTTCAGCCTTATCTGGACGACTTGCTAGATCACTCAGCTAGGCGAGAGGACCACCCTGAACACCTCCGCCAGATTTTCCTTCGCTGTAAGCGCTACAATATTAGGCTTAATCCTGTTACGTGGATTCTGGCCGTCTTTTGGGATTCATAGTCTCCAAAGACGGAATTCGCCTTGACCCCTTAAAAGTCGAGGCTATCATCAATCTCCCATCACCCTCCTCGTTATATCAGTTGCAGAGTCTGCAGGGAAAAGCATACTTCCTTCGACGCTTTATCCCGAACTACACAGAGGTGGCCAAAGGATTCACGTGCCTATTAAAGCAGAACGTTCCGTTTCGTTGGGACGAAATCGCTCAACAATCCTTTGAGAAGCTTAAGACGTTACTTGTTAATGCTCCTTTGCTTCGTCCTCTGGACTACCACCGTGATTTCACTTTGTATCTAGCCGCCGCATTTAGCACCATTGCTATGGTTCTGGTGCAGGATGACGATGATGGTAATGAACATGTTGTTTATTATCTATCATGGAACCTTCTTGACACAGAAACGCGTTATGCTCACGTCGAGAAGTTGGCGTTAGCCGCAGTACACGATGTACATCGTTTTCGCCACTACATCCTGTTGCGTATGATAACAGTGGTTTCGGATTGCAACCCCATGACATATATCCTCTCTCGACAATTATTGGGGGACAAATACTCCAAATGGATCTTTATCCTGCAGGAGTTTGACTTAGAGTTCACTACTACTAAGTCAACCAAATCACTGGTTTTCACGGATCTTATATGCTCACTCCCAACAGAGTCCACTCCTTCACACTCCGAGGATCATATCCTGGACGAAAATCTTTTCCTTATTAGTACTCGCGACCCTTGGTACGGCGACATAATTGTGTATCTTCAGACCTCCACATTTTGGTCTGAGTTGACTAAAGATGCTCGACGTCGGATTCGGCATCACTCTCAACCCTACCGCATCGTAGGAGATACCTTATACCGCGTTGGAGTAGATTCGGTGCTCTGTCGGTGCCTAAACTTGGAAGAGGCTGAAAGGGTCCTAAATGACTGCCACAGTGGCGCATGTGGCGGTCATATGTCTGGATATGCCACTGCCCAGAAAATTCTGCGAGTAGGTTACTTCTGGCCGTCAATATTCAAAGACTGTATCGTCGCAGTCCGTAAATGTCACGCGTGCCAAGTATTTCAGCGCAAGATGCGCACGCTACCTCTCCCTTTGCATCCTGTTATTACCGTTGGCCCTTTTGTGAAATGGGGCGTAGATTTTATGACATGTAACCCTCATTCGGCCGGGGGGCATGCGTATATAATCGTCACCGTAGACTACTTTACGAAGTGGGCCGAAGCGATGCCTACACTAGCTGCCGACGGTAAGACAGCTACCCAATTCATCTTCAACCACATCATCGCACATTTTGGGGTCCCTCAGGCCATCGCTACCGACCATGGTACTCATTTCCGAGATTATATGATGGCCGAGCTGACTTGAAGATTGGGCTTACGCCACGATAGCTCAACGCCATATTACCCTCAGGCAAATGGCCAGGTTGAGGCTGTGAACAAGGTTCTAGTCACAATGTTTCAACGAATAGTTGGAATTCATAAATCCAATTGGCACCTCCAACTGTTCTCAGCTCTATGGGCCTACCGGACATCTGAAAAGAGTGCAACTGGATTCACACCATTTCAATTGGTGTATGGTCTGGAAGCAACTCTTCCGATTGAATGTGAGATTCCTTCTTTGAAATTAGCTGTGGAACTTCTACCTGACACTTCTGCTGAGGAAGAGCATCTTTTGTATCTGGAACGGTTAGATGAAACCTGCCGCTTAGCTGCTTTAGTCATTGAAGCACAGAAAAAGCGGGTCAAAGCACACTTCGATCAATCTGTTTCTCCACGTTCCTTTGTCGAAGGGGACCTCGTCCTCTTGTACGATCAAGCACACGACAAGCTTGGGGCTGGTAAGTTCCAACCCATGTGGCATGGGCCCTATATACTTAAACGAGTATTGAAGAATGGGGCTTATGAGCTTATAGATTATGAAGGAGTTCCGCTGGCGCAGCCCAGAAATGGGCTGTACCTGAAAAAATACTACGCTTGAAGTGATTTTTGGTGTGGTGTGTGTACATAGGTGTGTTATTTCATTTGTGTGCATGTGTGGTGTCGTGTGCGTTGTAAACATCTTTCTGCTGATCGGGTCTTCCTGATTGTGCAGATGTCCATCAATCCGTTTGTTGGTTTTGCGGATGGTGCCTCCCGCAGTACCAGGAATCTGTCTTCGGCAGCCTGGGTAATCTACGATCCTGCTGGTGAGTTGGTCAACCTGCAAGGTGTGTGTCTGGGACGTGCTACAAATAACATCGCGGAATATAGTGCTGTGTTAGAATTATTAACTGAGGCTGTAAACCTTGGTATCCGTGAATTACTTGTGTATCTAGACTCACAACTTGTAGTATCACAAATTAATGGTCATTATTCAGTCAGAAACCCATCCATTTTACGTCTGTATCTGCGTACTCGTCTGCTGGAAAGGAATTTTGACTATATTACATATCAACACATACCCAGACGTATGAATACATTAACGGATGTAGTAGCTAATTTGGTTCTAGATAGACATTTGCGCAATTTGTAAAACAACATCACATGTAAAAAAAAAAAAAAAAGATCCATCCAGAAATAGATATGTATATATATATATATATATATATCGAAATTTTTACATAGCGTGTGTCGCATAAAATCAAAAAATATACATGTTCATCTTAAAACATCCGGAGACGACATGTCTATCAAAAAATATGCATGAAATAAAGCCCTAGGTGTCTAATCTGCGTGGTGCTCATGATAATAAGCCACAGCATGCACTAAGTGTCTCAGAATACGGTGGAGGTGACTAGGCACTCCCACCGTATGTCTTTGGTATGCTATTGGGACATCTGCCAGCCGGGCGTAGTCTGGAATCCCCCGGGCGATCCCCTCGAGGTTCTAGACCAACTCTCCTCCCTCGGCACCCTCCGCCTGAGGGTCAGCTGCGGGATGAGTTCTCCGTGAAATAGGAGACATACCCACAGGTCTCTCTGGGCCGACATCTACATATGCATAAAACTGATGTTATAACGGACATGTATTAACAAAAAAAATCATAAAACACAAAATTCAAAAAGACGATCTTACCCAACTCCTCGTCCCAGTCATCTCCCTCCGGGAGTGGAATATCTGGATCACCAGTGAAATCGGTCCCTACATATGGCCAGTCTTCGACTACGATCAGCTGATGCCGTAGCCACCCAAAAAACTCCGGCCTCTAGGACATCTGTTGGCCCCCTCCAGCTCTGGGCATTAGTGCTGCCCAGCGAAGCATTCTCGGCTCTCGTGGTACCGGCTCAGCTACTATGGCCCCTTGGCCCTGGAATATTGGTAGTCGTTCCAGAATGAACGATACCAGGATAGAACCATAGCCAAACTGCTTCAGTTTGGCTTGCTTGCACTTCGTGAGCTGCCTCTTCATGTTGACTGTCACCGCCGTAGCCCAGTCAAATAGTGTAGGACTCATACACTCTGAGGCTAGTATGAGTTGGGCCTTGGTCACCTCATGTGGATCTTGCGAGCCTGCAGCTTGTGTAATGGTGTGTAGCACTACTCTGAGTGTTAGATCCTCGACAGTGTGAATGTCTACCTTTCCGCTTCCTGATCCGGTTTGTGCCCTTGGGCACACCCTCACCATTACCTGCTCCATCTTTTCACCAGATGGTCTGCTCATTGTCAATATGGGCACTAGACCTCTGTACGACAGTCCGGTTATGAAATATACGTCAGAAACCTCCAGTTCTAATACTTGATCCCGCAGCTTGAACACTTGTTCATTTTCATCCCAAATACTGATCAGGTATTGTAGGAGCTCAGGTTGAGCTCGTAAGAAAGGTGTCAGGAAGAAATTTTTAAACCCACAATTCTTGAGAGCATTCATACAAGTTTCATTCTCCATGGCTAATTCATCCTCTTCCCCATGCTCCCTCTCTTTCCATTCGATCACCATTGTACTCATTTGCTTGCATCAACATGGTCAAAAACCCTTGATTAGATCTCTGGTATGCTTGGAAATCCATTTGAATCACTCACAAATCGGAAATTTAAGGCAGAAAACTAAATTGCGCCATTGGCGCGACTGTCTTCCTAATAGTCGCGCCAGTTGGCGTGGGCTCTTTGTATACAAAAGGTCATTGGCGCGGGTCCGTGCCCGATACCCGCGTCAATGGCCGGAGCCCTAAAATTACAAAAATCTTCCACAAAAATCTAATGAGCAATGGAAAACTATAAAAAAAATGGATTAAAATGGAGTACAGGGAAGCGCCTCTTACCTGGAACGAACGGAAATCTGAATGGTAGCCCGGATCTGTCGCAATCGCCGTCAGAAGTTTGCACACCAAAACAGACCACTGTTGCTCTCCAATGAGGTAAATAGTAAAAGTAACTTTGTTTTTTACCATTTGAGACTATTTATAACTTTTTGAAATCTCGTTAGGTTTTAAAAGTCATTTTTTATTAATATTTTGATATATTTTGTCGAAAATGGATTTTACACTTGCCTCTGTGTGCAGCAACAGGTTTCTACGCGACTTCAACAGTGAAACGAGTTGTATTTTATACTTTTTCGGACTCGGTAAAAACACGAAAAAGTCATTTTGGAGTCATCTTTCAGCTCTTTTCTGACTCTCTAAACATGAAAAGATTGCCGAGGCCCTTGTCGTTTCGATCTCGTTAAAGTGGTTGCGAAACGACATCTACCCAGTATACGTTTACCCCTTTTTCGGGCTGGGATAGATTATTTACGAAAAAGGAATACCCTAGCCTATCGCGACTAGGAGGTTTTCTCAGACATAGTTTTCTACCTTTTCGGATCTGAGGAACTATTTACGAAAAGGGACCGTTGGAGTTTACTTTTCAAGTTGTCTTTTCAAACTCTCTAAATATGAAAAGACGCCGAGTTCTTCCTTTGTCAGACTTGTTAAACCATGATGACATCAGATTCAGTCATAATGACGTTACTCGAGTCTTTCCTTCCTAGGGCTCGTTAAATGTACTAGGATGGATCCGTCCGAAGGATGGACTTATATTACAAGCATATGCTATCCCCTTCAAGCTTGTTATAAAAAATAATTGGGGTACTCGCCAGAAATGGTGGGGAAAAAATGGAACCAACATCATTGTTGTGTCGGCAGTATGTCGCTCTTGAACATGGCACTTGTCTGCATTCTTGTTGGGTTGGGGACATCTCATCTCGTTTTTCACTTGCCTCCGTGGGTTTGGGTAATCCCTTTTGACCTCTCATCTGCTCTTTGCCTCGTCACTATGACCTCTGATCTTTTGATGTCAAATACTGCCAAGTCCACTGTCGTGTCGTTCATATGTTCAAGAGAAGTTGACCTCTGCAAGTACCAACCTTCCTCTGATTCTCATCTGATCATGATTCACAAAAACACTATGTTCCTCTGTCTCGCGTCGATGATGTGGGAAACACTATGGCCCACCTTCGATCAAGGTCACTTCCTATCGACTTCAGCTCATTATCTAGGAAGCTGATCTAGAGACTCCCTTCTGGTACCTTGGAGCCTGCATGCCTCAATGGCAGGTTCTTCGCATTCAATGCGAGGATTTCATCATTGGCCTCCGATCGAGTGATTCTACGGGTGTTCGACGCCAGCTCATTGATTCACATGCCGTAGATTGTACCTATGGTACCTTGAGGGCCATTGTCATTATTGTTTGTACCTCTCGCGTCTGTTAACAACTTTCATCATTGGCTGGTAATCAGACGATGTTCTTGCATGTTCGACTTTAGCTCACTTATTCGCATGCTTGAACTTGTACTGTGTTCGGATTGAGATGGAGCGCAAGACCCTGGATTGTGTCTGTTGTAATCCAGGCTGCGAGTTTGTGGATTATTATGATTATTTACATGACTCACTCACTGGATGGCTGCGACCATACCTGAGTCTATTTATCGATCCTCACTGGATGGCTGTGTCCATGCCTTGGGTCTGGATTATTGTATACTCTGTTATGGATGGCTGCGCCCATACCACATACATATCATGTATTTGAGACATCAGGTGTACTTCTTCACGCAGGTTTTCCAACGGCGGAGTTTTCAGTCGGACACGTTCTCGTAAAGCATTTCACCCCTCTCTCTCGTTCAGGCCTCATACTTTAGGGGGCATCTGTTACACAGTAATTTGTCACCATCCCTGCCATTCCCCATCCCGCACATTGGAAGGCTCATTCCGTGACCTGTGAGCAGAGACAAGACTTGAAAATACTTTCATGACATCCCTCTGAATATGAGCTTTCATTGCCCTGAAGACATCTCTTTGCAAAAAACCCTAAAAACACCTCTTTTTGCATTGGCGCGGGCAGCCAATTTAGTACCCGCGCCAATGGGGGAAATCCTTCAAAGAAGGCACACCAATTGGCGCTCTGTCCCAGAGTCGCACTCACGCCAGCCAATTTAAGCAGTGTTTTAAAAAAAATAAATGGCGGAAGTTTCGTCCTAACAAATTCCTGGACTGTTATATATCTTGAGTTGGGAGGTTTGGCTACAGATTTCCATAGAGAGGAAGTGGTTTGCCACCTCTCATGGAAGCTTCCTTGATGATAGGGCCAATCCCATGATTATAGGGATCCCAACTCCCCTTCCTCCATCTATAAAAGCTTGCTCATCTCCATTGGAAGCTAGTCTTCAAGTTCCCAAAATTCCCAAGAGCCTTGATTATTCCCCTAAGGCCAAATTCAAGCAAGGAGACTATTGTTGAGATTCGAAGAGAGAGGTTTGTCCCATCCTTGATAGGCTTTTCGAGACATGTTCTGCTGGCGACCCTCCGAAGGAGAATTCAGCGTCAGAACTCGGTTGTAATTTTCCTTTGATTGATTCATAATAAACGACTATTGGTTATGGTTCCACTCTTGTTGTTGTTTATAATGACGAGTTATGTCCTTTCTGACTGAAATATAGTTGCATCTACTGGATTTTACGCTTGTGTTTGTTTTGTTTCTCGCATGTGCAGGTGTCCATCACGGAGATCGTGATGTGCCAGGGCTAAGGAACGGGAGCGCTACCTCTTCTACAAGCAACAGCGTTGGATTCCAGGTAAGCCTTCATCGCTAGTTGGTTTATTTGCAATTAGGAACCTGCACTGTAGCATGAACGATTGTTGCTAGACCCGGTCTGAGCTAGTAGGGATCGCCTCTGTCCGCAGAGGGGATTTACCTCCACAACAATATGAGATGGTTTGGGTAAAAACTAAAGAGGGGGTCTTTGAAGATACAGTTTCCTTCTTGCCTCTTGAAGGCAACATTATTGCAACCCAATATTAGCAGCAACTATACAATTTTCATAAGTGGAGAGAAAGACAGCATGGGATATACAATTTTTTCTATCATGTTTAGCCATACAGCCCACCTACATTGTTGGAGCACAAGGTGGAAGATTTTCTCTATGAGTTACCACTTTGGAGGGTGACTCACTTTGTTTGGATGATAGCTTGGGGTTTGGAGCTTCACATGGGAATGAAGGTTCACAATATTTTTTAGATTCCATGCCTCAAGAAGGCCTATAGACAACATATAGTTGCCTCCATGGATATCCCACTTCTTCATGATGATAGCCATTTGGATTTGTCACCAAAGGCTAACTTGTACACTTGGGAGGAGCAACTATGGGACATATTGATGAGAGAGCATCTTGGTCATTGGAGAAGCTTATCATAGGAGGATGCTATAGGAGGAGGAGAGGAGGCTCTTCAGTTCTATCCTTGCAGTTGCTTGAGGACAAGCAAAATTTGGGAGGGGAGGACTGTAAGATTCCAAAATTAGCATGCAGCTAATTGGAATATTAATTTTTGTTTTTGCGTCTTAGTTAGAAGAATAAGAGGGTAGGGAGACCCATAAATCTCCTTAGTAGGAATAAATTCACTCACAATGTGAATAAGAGTCATCAAAGTAGTTGTATAAAGCACCCTTATGTTTGAATAGGGGATGAAGCACGTGGAATGGGTCAACTTTGAACAAATCAACAACGCTGGTATGGAGGGAGTGGACATTCAATGAGAGGCAGTGCGGTTTAGAGGGAGATTCCTTGCATGGAAGTGGTGGCTTTAATGAGTGGGACCTAAGGTGAGGAAGCTCACCAAGCATATAAGGAAGGGAATTGCAGCCATAGAAAGCATGTTTTGATTATTATTTTTGTCATGGTCTGTTATGAATTGTTCTCTCTTCGGTTGTTTAGCGGAGACTGCAGTGTTGTTTAGCACAAGGGTATTCTCAAGTAGGAATCCCACCCTCATCCTCGGGGGACTTTGAGTGCCCACTCAGGAGAGGTCATTGAGCATTATTTCCACTATCCAACATCAGGCCAAGCTACATCTTTCTTCTATAGCGCAATTTCCATTTAGAGTTGTGCTGAGTTTCAAGGTGCAACAGTGGAGGGTTTGCTCGGGCCATTTCTGAACTTGTTTTCAGTGGATGAAGCATTCCTTCCATTGGGAGGCTAGCAAGGAAGGTCCTTGGGTATCATTTCATATTTTCGCACCAAGCCAAGTCACCATCATCCCCTACAATGCAATTTCACTCTCAATCTGTGTTATTTTATTGAGCAGATTCAAAGGAGGCTTCAGTGCATCATTTGGGAGGTTAGATCTTCAGTCAAGGGACCAGCCTTTCATTGGGAGAGTCTATTGGAGGAGTGCCATTCAGTTTTACATCAGTTTCAACCACCTCCTTCTATGTGCTTCAGTTGCAATGATTCTTCAGTCCTAGAGGTTTAGATCACCATTATTTATTTTCTATATTTCCAGAATCCCTTTCTGGGTTGTCTAGGAAAAGTGTGTGAGGGCCTAGATCTCTACTTCCGGCACTCTTTGAGCATTGTATTCACAGATCCACATATATATATATATATATATATATATATATATATATATATATTCCAGCCACAGTATTATTCACTAAAATTGCGTTGTATGGGCTTTAGACATTTTGTGTAGCAGTTGCATCTCATGTTTTGGTGATTTTTGTATTGGAGGCTTCTCTTGCCTAGCTTGAGGGATTTGTTCTCCAAGATATTTTATACATTTGTTGTTTTTTTACTTAATACCATGGATCTATATTTGGCTCATATCTGATATATTGTTATTTGCTACTATTTTCCATTATTTTATTCAACATTGTTGCTTTTCCTATTTTGGAATATTACAATTTATCTCAATCCAGACCGAATTTGGAGAAACTACTTTGTTGGAAATAGAATTGTTTTGTTTTGCACAAAACCCATGTCTCGGATTTTTGAGATTCATCTTCATTTTCCTGAAACATCCAACGCAAAACCGTCACTTTTTATCCCAACGAATTTATCCGTTTTCTATTTTTGTATCTCTCAAAGAACCTTCCATTTTTCTCAATCCAAACCAAATTTGGAAAAACTCCTCCAAAGAAAATAGAACTAGTCTGTTCTGCACAAAACCCATGTCTCGTATTTTCAAGATTCATCTTTTTTTGCCCAAAACATCCAATGCAAAACCATCACTTTTAATTCCAGCGAATTTCTGTGTTCTCTGTTTTTGTATCTCCTTGTCTTGTCCGTAATGTATTCTTTATCTTTGGGTGTCATAGACCAATTGCTCCACAAGTTGAGCCAAGTCTATGAGCTCTGATACCACTGTAATATTCCAAATAGGAAAAGACAGTAATACAAAACACAATAAACTGGAAACTACAACGATATGGAAATAAACTGAAAACACCATAAAAATAGACAGAACAACTAAGTCATTTTATTAATATGGAGGTGAAAACAGTACAACAGTGCTTCAAAATAGATAGCACTCAAGCCGGCAAAAGCAGGCTGGAATGGCCTCAAGCTCTCCCACCGAAAACGTTGCTCTCTGTTGTGCTGCTAGAGCTCTTCCTCTATGTTGTCCTGCTGGAAATGTTGTTGTTGGGTGAATAGGACTGCGTATATGAGGATGCTTTGTTGCTCAGAAAAATCTAGGATTTAGAATCCAAACTCTATGAAAAAAACCCAGAATAACCCAAAAAGGATTTCTGAATTGGCTGACCTCGGAAAATCACCCTCCTAGGGTTTACAATGAATAACTGCTAGGTATGCAAAACTGTGGGTTGAAGTGAAAGATAGAATAGCTGCAAGTACTCTTAAGCCCAGCTATTGAAGGGTTGATCCCTTCAATGGGTTCCAAGTATAAATGCTATGGAATTTCACCCTCTTCTGATGAACTCTGCTACTGGACTGCATAAGTCACTGAGTGACTGCACAGCACTAGAGGGTATACAATTGGCCTGAATGCCAGATGATGAGATCATCTCACATGGACAATAATAATCCTCTCCTGAGTAGGCACTCAAAGCCCCCTGAGGATGAGGTTGGGATCTCTGCTCGGAGACACCCTCGTGCTAAACAACACTGTAGACTCGGCTAAACAGCTCAAGCATGCTCAAGTCATGAACGAAAATAAAATAATAATAATCCATAATGCTCTTTATGGCTGCCATCCCCTTCCTTATATGCTTGTGAGCCCTCACCCTCTTGGCCCCACACAATAATGATGCTACACACATAACCACTAACCTCCATTATGAATGCACTGGCATCCATTGCCTCCACTACCTCCATGACAGCATTGTTGATTTGGTCAAATTGATCCCATCCACATGCATTGATTCACATTCACACCAAGAAGTGGTTTATTCATCTTGACCCCATCTAGATGCATTGATCCACATTCACATTAAAAAAGTGGTTTTATTCCTACTAAATGGATTTATGGGTCCCTCTACCCTCTTATTCATCTATTAATTAAGGAAGACAAAATTTAATATTCTAATTAGCTAAAAGCTAAATTATGAATATTACAGACTTAAGTTGGGTTGGGGCTTCTTGGACATTCTAAAGGCACTTCCTTATATGGTAAGTGACATTCTCCTTTATCTTTCATTTTCATCCTTTTACTTCAATTTTTAACATCACCATCAAATGACTCGGGATGTTTGAGAGTGATTCCAACCTCATTAGACTACATATGGAGAAAATAGAATTTCATACCCTATTCAAAATTCAGCAAACTTAACAGTTTTTAGTAATTCAGGATCAATGGGATTGTGGCATTTCATTAGATTATATCATGTATGAGGGTATGTGATTGGCATTTAATCAAGAGCACCAAACCCTATATGTACCCTAGTGTTGGTGGTGTTAATCGTTGAACTCCTTTGTCATGTCATTAGCAAAAAATTACCTTTTAATCAAGTCAAAATCATCGATCAAGCATGTCAATCTTTTTCTACCATATTTTAAGGCTTTGATTAATCATTAGGTAGTTTGATCAAAATTGGGCAATGTTGACTAATATCCTAGACAATCAAGGTAGAGGCAAAGGCTAGACAAGAGGGGAATAATTTAGATTCTAGATGGTTGATGCTTGAATAATTAATCATTAATGTGCAATGGATGCCATATCTCTCTTGAATTATGTACAAATATGCATGTTTCCATATCTTCTACAACTAATTTGGTGTTTTGGATGTTTTTTTTAATATAAATGCAAAAAAATATAATGTATATATATATATATATAGTAGATGCTTCTGAGACACTTTGCTTCCTAGACTTTTGGGAAATGACGCTTCAGTGTCCCCGCTTCCAAAGAATGTCCCTACTTTGTCTCTAATTCGTGCAACGTTGGTCCCAACCCCTAGTATGCAATGAATCGCCCTACATTAAAGGGGATATCCATTGTTTTACCTTACGCATCATGCTCTTATCCCTTGATCCCCGAGTAGTTAATCAAAAAAAAATCATAAAGGGAAAATGGTATATGAAAAAGGGTGGAAAAATCAAGGTCGAGGTATCTCATGCACAACAATTGCTCCCTCCTATACATTATATACCCCAGTGTGGGCTTCCCTTTACTAGATACCCTTGTACCTCAACATGCAGCCCAAGATTGCCCCTTTCATTCCCTATTCCATTCATCTCTTTATCACATGCCACCACCATTTGAAGGATGTACATTTGACATATTGTCCCCTTTAAAGGTAGAAACCACTTAATAGGGTACTTGGTTAATCCCCCTTGAAGCTTTGAGACATTAGCACATGCCAAATCCCATTATGTAAGGGAATGTCATTACGAAATGTCCACATTTTATCCATGGTCTACAGTCATATTCAATTTACTTGAAGACTCATGAGATTACTTGTGTGCCCCACACACATTGGGAGCACCACAGGTTTATTATTTGGAGAACAAGGGGCCAACCCCTTGTCCACTACTTTTGGGAGTTATGTTTCACATTATGGCACCTATTGAATTCATTAGGCCTCCTCTAAGGCTCAACGACATGTACTATTGATCATTTGACCTCTTGAGAGGCTTATTCTTTTGTTTATGAGCTAGTTTGTTGGGCTTGTCACCAAAAGTTAGTTATTTTGTACATTATATTATTTTAGGGTCTAATTAGGCCTAATTAGCTGAATCGGTCTCATTAGAAGTATATAAATACAAGTGATTTCATTTCATTTTAGCATCATCCCTTGTTTTGGACTTATATCTCTTTAGAGAACTTTGTTATCCTTCTTGGAGGATGAAGTTTTGGAGCATGGATGAACTTTGATCTTTGGATCATTTTCTCTTGTCTTGGAGCTTCTTGATTAGAAAAAATTTAATGGTTGCATATACTCTTATACATGTAAGTGCAATTTAATGCTATTCTTTCTTTCTATTTTTTCACATACATTTTTTTTGGGATTTCAATATACTAGGGCTAATTTACTGCATTCATTTATGCGAAGTTGTGGAAATTTGTTTCTAGACAGTGTTGCTTCATGTATGGGCCCTATATAATGATTGAATGTTCATAGGGATGTTTCATCGTTGAAATTCATCTTGATAAGCCATCTATTTTGCAAAACGAAGTGTAGATTCTTAGAAGTTTCTTTTCTACTGCCCTAAGTGAAGCTGTCTTTGAGGCCTCCTTAACCTAGAAACCCAAAATCCATAGTCATAATTCTACTTGAAGCCAAACTCCCTAAAAGGAATAGGAATTGGTACACCGTAAGGTGATCACCTTAAAACCTAATTTTTCTTTTCTATCTCTTCTTTTCTAGGAATATACCATTAGGTCTTCTTAGGCATCATTTATCTCACAAAATACCCACTCAAAAACTTTGATCTCTTGGTATCTTCTGCGCTGGGGTTTCTCCTAGGTGCCCTCCATTTTTTAAGAAATTACGATGATGGGATTTTGAGATACCTCAAGCCCTAGCCTCAATACTGAGTTTTTCCCTTGGTTTCCTTAGGCTAGAAACCTCATTGGGATCCTTACATTTCTTTTCATTTAAAATTCATTCTTTGGTCCTTTTCTCCTTTCGGATTAGGTCAAGTATATCATTGGTTGCTAACCCTATCCTCTTGACCTAACCCCGGGTCCACTCGGTCTCGTGTGGTCCCATATACTATTAAGCTTAATTATTAAAATATCACTTAGAATCCAATATTATACAATAATTTTGGGGTTTAGGGATCTCCATTCTAAGATACATACCCTAAACCTAAACCTTGAAATACTTTTTAAGCCCTTCCTTGAGAGCCTTCAAACTTGCCTTCCAACGCAAGCAAACCATATATTTCAGCCTCTCTTGTGAATAGTCTTCTTGGGTCACCTCTCACCTTATCATTGATCCATTCATTTCGCCATCCTCATCATAACGGGTCTCCTCCTATCGATGAAAGTCCGTAAAGAGTAGGGATCCTTAGCTGAGGTGACAATGGGTTATTGCTCCATTACTTCCCTTGACCTATTAGTAGTCCTCCAAGGATCCCCTTTTAGGACCCCTACTAGTTTGAGCGGTTACATTTTTGGCGTCGTTGTCGGGGACACAAAACGTGTGTTTTGTTCCCCATACAGCATATTGACATATCATTATTGGAAACTCCATTGGAAGAACGAAGCCATAGTTCTTCATTGAACTTTAAGGTCGATGCTTGTAGGGTGAAACAAGCATATTTAAAGGCATATTTAAATTCACCCTGGCGACTCCTACATAATTTTCATGTATATCTCAAATAGGTTGTCTTTCTTTCATAATTTTATTGCTTTGGACATCGTTAGCATCCTTGGGGACCCTAATCATGTCACAGTAAGGATGGTACATTGGGTGCCCATGTTTGATGGTGATCCACTCTCTGCAATTGACCATGTAGAAATATTTAATGCACATGCTTCAAGAGAGAAAGTGGTTCACCAAGATGTCCTTATGTTGTTTTTCATGGGATCTCTCGGTGGTCATAAATCATCGCTTCATAATCATGAACCTAAGAGCATCTCTTCTATTGAGGAGTTCGTTGATGGCTTTCTTAGAAATTTTCAAGTATACCCTGCCTTAAGCATCCAAAAGGAAGCCTTCATTGAGCATCATCAATACATTGATAATCTAAGTAATGAGAAGGTAGACGAATCCACCAGGGATCCACATGATGAAAATGATGATTTTGAGAACACTTGTTGGGAAGAATAAATCTATGGAAGGTGAAGTTGAGACTAAACTTACCTTTCTTGAGGATATTACTCCTGATGATTCTCCCTCTGGTAACCTTGAGTAAGGTGATCCCTTTAGTACCTTAGAAGACGACATTGGATATTACTTCCACATTGAAAAGGAGAAATGGGAAATTTTTGGTCCTCAATTTGATTGTTCTCCCATTTATGACACTGACAAGGAGGATGAGGATGAAATTGGCCTTCCCTTTCTCTCAAGCACTATTTATGATGACATATCCATTGATACCCTTGGGAATGGGAATCTTTATTTTCCCTTGCATAAAGAGGGGAAATTGTAAGTGATCAATTTTCATTTTAGGAGAGACCAAAACTTTGATACTGAGGAAATCGATAAGGCTCCCACCTCTCTTGAGTATGACTCTATGTTAAAATCACTTGAGCCTTTAGATTATGATTTTGGGGAAGAAAAACCCGTGGAATGAAATACTTCATCCTCCCTTTTTCCTTTTCCTATTGGTCATCATCTTGAGTCTTCATCAAGTTATTCCCTCACCCCTTGTCATATGATCTCAAGTTGCAGCGAGCCATTTACCCCTTCCAAGTATAGTGTCAAGGAAGAGCCCCTCATTGATTATACTTTACCTCCTTGGACACACCCTCATGGTTTTGATCACTCCATGACCTCCCCTCTCTAGTATGACCATGAGTGACCTATTTGTTGCACTCCTTCTTTCCCTTGCCCTTCATTCCCCTCTCATTGCAACCTTGTGGCATCTACAAAGCACAATACTATGAGCAATGATTTTGATAAGGAGTTCTTAAGGATAATCATTCATTCCACCATCATGTGCTTGGAGGGAAGGCCCCACACTTCTAGATTGACTCATGTTTTTTCTCTTAGGGATTCCTCCCACCTCACATGGAAACCATATTTTCCCACCTCCCGCCCACATCATCTTCCACGTGCTTGGGTTTGCATTTGCTTTGGAATTTGCTTCATGAGTAATCATATAGGCAAGTATATTTATATTGATTTGATGATATGTTGGTTTCACTGGCTTTATAATTACACTTAATATTAGCCATGTCGTATGCATGTTAGGGTAGGATGCATTTCTTGCTGATTTTTCACATTAGAACTAATGTCATGATATTTCTCATGGTAGATTAGTTGCATTTAGATTAAAATTTGCATATTTTATAATATATTGATTTTACGGCCTAACATTAAGCATGGGTGATCATCAGACACTTTAAAAACATGTTGCCCCATGGATTTAGTCTTTGATATGTGCAGATAATAGGTCTACGGTAAACAAGATATTGTTTGTGTTCTCGCGACATTTTGTTCGAGTAGCTTCGCCCACTTTTCGAAATATCACGTCCCAGTTGGAGCCAGATGTTACCCACCATTTTGTAGGTGATATCCCTAAGAGAAAATTTTCTCCAAGATGATCCTCACCCGACAGCCAAGAACCCCTTACAACCACCAACTAAATTGTTGTGCCATTTATTTGCCACTTGAGCCAGCCATCTGGTCCCTCACCCAGTTGTCATGTTCGTATGTTTGAAGGTGGGCCTCCCAAACCTAAAGGTATGCCTTTTCATTTCGTATTTGAGTATTGTGGTTTACTTATCATGGAAACTTTTGGGCATGGATTAATGGGGGGATTCGGTGGAAAGAGTGGGCTAGGTCTATGATTTTGTCCCCTAGACCTCTTTTGGATGTTACCCTTGGATCTTAGTCGCATGAGATCTCTTTTATTGACCTTTTGGATTTAGGGATGGTACTACAGGGGAAACCCTAAATTTGGTTGTGTGGTCCCATTCCTTCATCCACATATATCATCCCCTTTCTCTTCATTACAAACTCATTCATCATTTCTCCCACTTGGGTCCCCATCCCTCCACTGGGTCCACATAGGGTTAGCCTCCCTTTCCCCTTACCCACACCTTGGGTCGGGCCTAAAATGATTCCCTGGAGGTTGATGCAGTTGAAAAGAAAAGTAAAAGCATAATTGGTCACATTCAATAGGAAAATGTACCACAAAATGCAAAATATGGTCGGGACAAACACATTTAGCACATGGGAAAAATCCAAATGCATGAGCTCTACTCCATACCCATGGACATCACCCTAATTATTATAGGCCTTAAATGAGCCTCCCTTATCATTTAGGAGCCCATGATTATCCCGAACTCTGGTGGGTAATTAACTGCCATACCTTAAAGGGGATATCCATTGTTATACCTTACACATCATGCTCTTATCCCTTCAGCCCCAAACAATTAATCAAATAAAAATAATAAAAGGAAAAATGCATATGAAGAAGGGTGGAAAAATCAAGTATGGGGTGTCTCATGCACCATGATTGCTCTCTCCTATATATTATATACCCAAGTGTGGGCTTCCCTTTATTAGCTACCCTTGTACCCCGACATGTGGCCTAGGATTGCCCCTTTCATTCCCAATTCCATTCATCTCTTTATCACATGCCACCACCATTTGAAGTATGTACCTTGGACATATTGACCCCTTTAAAGGTAGAAACCACCTAATAGGGTACTTGGTTAACCCCCCTTGGAGCTTGGAGACATTAGCACATGCCAAATCCCACTATGGAAGGGCATGCCATTACGAAGTGCCCACCTGTTTTCCATGGTTTGTAATCTCTATAACAAAATTTCTTTAAATGACTTGTTGTATTATAAGGCAAGGGGATGCATTGGATCCTTGTTACCCGGATTAATCCCTCTTGCGGACAAGAGTGATCTCCCTAGAATCCTAATGGAAAACTATTAACAAACAGACAAAACAATGGTGCTTTCCTTAGCCTATAACTGAAACATGAAACATGTAGTATGTGAAAGATCACTTACCTATTAACGAAGTGCTTGTAGAAGTCCTTTTAGCGCTTTCCACAACCAACTTGTCCTCAATGCTTTATAGTCTCTCCAAATTCTTTCCACAACTTCTCCATGACGCGCCAAAAGAGATCTGCATAGACAAAAACATTCAAAGGAATCAAAGCATCTCGCATATAAAAGCAAAAGTAAATGAAATCCTTAGTCTAGCATACAACATATAAATGAATCATTAATCAGCTATAAACCATGTGAGTGATCAAGGAATCCCACAAATAACATCGAAATAGACGCAATTAGGAAAGAACAATTACTTTGTATTAAAATCAAAAAGCGAAAAGAAGCTTACAACCTAGTGCCTTGATGTCACAAGCCTCTTCAAATGGTATCCTTTCCTTCCCTTGATGACAAGCTCTTCAGACCCAAAACCAACAGCATGAGTTTACCAATCCAAGTCTCTATAGCCTCCCATTCCTATGCTGAATTTATAGGAAGGATGAGTAGGTTTTGAGTTCCACTTCTCAAGGGATATGATCCTTAAGAAAAGGAGTTTAGTTCCATATAACAAGGGGTGAGGTGTAGGTATGAAATGGTTCAAGGTTTCTAATCTTGGATAAAATTTCTCAAACAAAGCTTCTAAAACTTTTTTTTTTTTTTTTTTTTACGTGCGTGAACAGACCTGCACACTTTTGTTCAGGAAAACTACGCAGATCTGCACAGTTTTTGTTCAAAAAAGTTGCGCATGCACTGGTTTTGTTCAGGAAAACCGCACAAGTGTTCAAAAATGGTTTTTAAGTAGTCAAAACCAAAATTACTTTTGTCCATGGTATTATTTTACTTCAAGATTTATAGGGGATTCACTTGAGACACGCCATCGAATGGCAAGATATCAGAATTGACAATCATGATGACAAATTTTAGTGTAACATATTTCCCCCTAAAGTGCAAAGCCAGGAAAAATGTTTGATGACTGAAGCACTTTATCATGTCAAAGGTTCGAATCAAAGACCAATTGGTTGAAGACCTGAAACAAACAATCAAGGATTACCATATAATGCTTTCATATAAACATCACTAAGGCAGGCATTCCCACACTCAGAGTAAACATAACTCGATGAGCTAGTAGGGAAATACACAAAGATCCATGTAAATAGTAGACATTGTATGGACGAAGCCATCAATGTATCTATATTTACATCATGAATATGTAATAACTCCACGCAGCCTGGATGGATGAAACTAGATCCAGGGTCTTGATCTCCATCTCTATCGATGCACGAATCTGACCATGTGAGTGAATGTCTTGAAGTCGAACATGGTAGAAACCACTTGATTACTGGTCAATGATGTGAACAGTTAACAAGTGCGAGAGAAACCAACGATAATTTCAATGGTCCTCAAGGTACTCTCAGTACAGTCTATAGAGTGCAATTAAATGTCTTTAATTCGAACACTCATAGAATTATTCGATCGAAGGTCAATGATGAGAACCTATCGTCAAAAGCGAGAAACATGCCATTGAGGCACGCATGCTCCAAGGTACCAAAGGGTTTCTAGGTCAACTTCCTAGATAGTGAGCTGAAGTCGATAGGAAGTGATCTGTCACAAGAGGGCCTACGACACGAAACTCATGCCAATTTTTAAAGAAAAAATTGAAGTAATTCAGGACTGACTCAGGGATGACCGACGTAATTGAAGGTTATGAATAGCAAGGTAATTTTTACTGAGTTTGGACTTCCCTTGAACATATTGGCGACACGACACATGACTTGGCAGCATTTGACTCAACAAAAATACCCAAAACCATCTGAAGACTTTCAATGAGGTTTGATGAACTATGAGGCAAATGGATTTTCCAACTCGGACACAAATGTGACGGAGTGTCATGTTCAAGAGCGACATACTGCCTTTAATAATACAAAAATGAATGTTCTTTCCCAATTTCCCCCACCATTACTGGAAAGTACCTCTTTATTTTTGTCAAGCTTGAGGAGGATAACATTTGCTTGTCATATAAGTTCATCCTTCAAACGAGTCCTCCGAAGTATTTTTAATGAACCCTAGGAAGGAGTGGTTCGGTCCCATTTTAATCGACGGGTCCTACATTGTTTAAGTTTTACGAGTCCTAGTGTAGGGTTAACTTGATGTTATTGTCATGTTTAAAGAGTCTGAAAACACACAAAAAGAAAACTCATTCAACTCTTTCAACGTAAATTTTTAACAAGCCTGGAGAAAGTAAAACTCAGTGTTTTTCATTTTTAGGGAGTTAGAAGAAAAACATAAGTAGACTCCAAATATTTTTTTTCGTGAACTTAGTCCCTCAAGCCCGAAAAAGGATAAAATAATGTAGGAGAGAACTCTATTGACCATGATTAGTCAACATATACATTTTTCGTAAATATTCTAATTCAGTCTGGAAAAGAGGTAAACTTATATTGAATAGGCGACTGTTCATTTACTTTTACGAGTTCAAATAGTCAAGTGCTCGGAAATCTTTTCATGTTTAAAGAGTCTAAAAAGGGCTTAAAAGAGAACTCCATGGTTTCACTTTTTCGTGAGTTTTAACGAGTTTGAAAAAGTGATAAAAAGTGTACTCATATGGCCGAATTTCAATTTAATTTACGAGCAGGAAAAGATGGAAAGAACTCGGCATTTTCATGTGCTTTACGAGAATGAAATATAGAAAAATAATCTCGGGATTTTCATGAGTTTAACGAGTCTTGAAAATAATAACCAAAATGGACTCGAAATAGGTTTCATTTTTATACAAGCTTGAAACAGAGGAAAATTATGCTTGAGATAAGTTTCAATGCCCCCCAAGCATAACCTGCAAGGGCACATGCCCCCCAAGGTTCATTTCATTCGCCTAAGTAGACTACTAGTTACTAATAGATGGATGGAATGAAGGTTCATTTACGAGATCAGATGAAAGACTCGACTTAATTAAGAGAGGATTTGTTTCATTTTTTAAACGAGCTTGACACATGAAAAGAACTATGCTCATAGAACTTTGTTTCATTTTTTAACGAGCTTGACACAAGAAAAGGAACTATGCTCATGGGAACCTGTTTCATTTTTTAACGAGGTTGACATAGTAAAAGAACCATCCTCATGACCTGATTTATTTTTTAACGAGATTGACACAGTAAAAGAACTATCCTCAAAGATACTTGTCTCATTTTTTAACGAGGTTGACACAGTAAAAGGAACTATCCTCAAGATGAACTGATTCATTTTTTAATGAGGTTGACATAGTAAAAGGAACTATCCTCATAAAGGCATGTTTCATTTTTTAACTAGGTTGACACAGTAAAATGAACTATCTTCATAAAGGCATGTTTCATTTTTTAACTAGGTTGACACAGTGAAAGGAACTATCCTCAAAGGAACATGTTTCATTTTTTAACGAGGTTGACACAGAAAAATAACCATCCTTATGAAGACATGTTTCATTTTTTAACAAGGTTGACACAGTAAAAGGAACTATCCTCATGACCTGATTCATTTTTTATCGAGGTTGACACAGTAAAAGAATTATCATCATAGGAACCTATTTCATTTTTAAACAAGGTTGACACAGTAAAAAGAACTATCCTCATAGAATCCTTTCACATGGCTTCCAACTAGAAGAAACACATGTCAAGGGACACACCTCGATCATGGCTTCCAAGAGGTCTTCATAAGAAGGAAGAACAGTTCTCTGGCGAGAACACATGTCAAGGGCCTCAATAGGGATAAGAACATCATGTTCAAATACCCTCATAAGGTTCACCATGTCAATTACCGGATCTAATTCAATGGAAGTCGAGCAAACAGTGAGAGGCTTGCTTGCATCGGTAACCGAAAACATGGGACTGGTTTCCACATAATTAACCCGTGGAGGGGTAGATACCACTTCCGTATAAGGAAAATTCAGGAGTGTCGTATGATTGGTAGTCGAATCAAGACTAACAAATGAAAGCTGGTCAACATTCATAATGTTTCCATTGTGAGGGAAAGACATCATGCGAAAGAGTGTCGATATGACAGCTTTCATTGCATAATAGTCTTGCCTAAGGAGAAAATTGAAATCCAAGGGGCCTCGAACTACCATAAGATCAATACAAACAGTTTTACCTTCCAAGGTAATAGGAAACTTAGGAAGTATCCCTAAAGGTTCACTAATGGTTCTGTTAAAAGCTGACATATTTTGTGTAACAGGAACAAGTTGAGGGGAACTTAACGCTTGCCAAGAAGTTGAGGATAAAATGCTAACATAAGCACCTTCATCTACATTGGTGTGACACACATTCTTTCCACAAGCCTTCACAATGATTTGGAAAGTTGAGGAAGAGGGAAGACGAGGTTCTGTCATTCTACTCCAATCAAAGGAAAAAAACTCAGTACTTGGAGGGGGTTCTGTAGAAACAGGTGAAATTCCCCCTGGCGTAGAATAATTTGTTGTAACAAGAAGAACTTGAGCGGTATGAATTTCACTCTCTACAGGGAGAGTGGGATCGACCGAATGTGAAATCAAGTCGACCACTTGTTCAACTAATGGATCATCAACCTGAGTGATATGAGTTTCACTCTCCAAGGGAAGAGTGGGATTGACTATACTTGGAATTAGATCAATCACTTCGTCAATTGACAGTAGGTTTGGAGAAAAATTACGGTAACCAATTGGAAGTTTTTGTTATGGAACAGTAAGGTTTTCTAACAATGTTGAGGCTTCATCCATGTGAGGGAAAATGTGAGTTTGATGACTCCATTTGCATAACCTACAAGGAAACCTAACTTTACCCTTTTTCCCAAGAACCTAACAAACACTGGTTGATGGATCAACAGTAATTTGATGAGAATTTTCAGACCATACTTCCAAGACCTTAGGGATATGAGGAAAATTGATAAGGAAGTGGTCACCCTTACAAAGCTTGCAAGGGAATTTGGGTTTACGATGCATGTTGGAGGTTTCCTCAACACTACCAACACTTACAACCATGGTTGGTTGGTTAACTTCTTTCGTATCTTCCTTCTTCTTCTTCTTAGCCACCTGGTTACTAGCATTAATGCTTTTACCAAGCGAAGAAGAAGAAAGGGAGGAAGACATGTTGGGCGAAGAAGGTAAAGGGTCAACATGAGGTTGGTGATGCTGAGATGGTGAACTATGTTGAGGTGAAGCATCCGGTTGAGGTGGAACAATTGGAGTATTCTGGGCCAACGTAACCATACTGGTAAACCTACGGTAAATCCAGGTAATGAAAATGTAGCCATATAAGGAGGACCAACATTTCCAAAGCAATGAAAAGTACTAGCATTCTCGTTAAGATGGGTTCCTTGGTTGGTAAATTCCGAAACAGTTTCCATTAGATTCAACTTCAGTGAATTTTATTAACAATTTAAAAATATTAACAATTCAAATTCACAATCCACACCTAAGGTCTCTAAAAAGTAAAAAAAAACAAATGAACACGTGTTATCAAATCTAGGAGTCAAACCACACACAAACAATATGTTTCCACAATAACAACACTAGTTGGTGATGAAATCCAACGTCGTAGAAATTAATGTGGAAAACTGGCAGTTGGAACAGTTACTATGACAACCTGCTTAATGAAACAGTCTGGTGCAAGTAACTTCACTATTCCATCTCGAAGTGAAGAGTAGCCTCCAGAAAGTCCAAGTGAGTCTAGCCAACGTCTACTCCAGGTACAGTGGGACCTTCCCTCCACCGTCACCTTGGGAAATAACATCAATATTATGGCCACTAAGGTTACCAACTGAGACAATTGCACCTGGGGAAACAGTCTACGATCCGATATACATGCAAGGGCAAAGTATCAAGTTCAATCCCCTTGAAAGCTCCTCGACATGGTAAATCTGAGGTTTGCGAACAAGTGATCCCAAGCTTCTAGACAATGGTTAATCCGAGGTTTACCGTTTGTATTACGTGCACGTCTTCTATCTTCACCAATGAAGTAGGTACGATTACCTCACTAGGTCCGATATGACCTCATGCTTGACTCTTTAAGAATAGCTTCCCAGAGCACAATTGCAACAATTGGAATTTTTCTTTACAGCTAGATATTATTGTTTGTTTTAACTGCTTTGGAACGTTAACTACAACCTATTCCAAAGCACTAGCCTAAGATAAATTGGTGGAATGAGCCCTAGAAAATGTAAAAATTTCTAAATGAATTTTATTTAGCACTTTGTTATTTTGGTTGTTTTTTACTCAAAGGGTAAATGGATGTGAAATCAATGGTGTTATGACTTGACCAAAAAATGAATGCAATCGAATATGATAATGTAATCTTTTCAATTTGATGAACCCTAACTAAAGTAAGGAGAGAGGTTCCATTCACTTCCCACAATGCAAAGCTTGATAAATGAGAGAAAATATAACAAATTCTCTAATGCACTAATTTCAGCAAGAAAAACTAATGCTAATCAATTAAAAACAAATTTTTATTTTTATGTTTTAAAACAAGCATAAAAACATGTAAATTCAAATCAGGGCTATCTTTAAAATGAAAGACACTATATTTTCAATCGATGAAATAATTCTTTACAATAGGCATAAATGAATATATGATGAGATTCACTGAAAGAAAAGAGATTCACACAACCAATTCTAGAAGTGAAAGACTCTTTTTCGATAGATCAGCAAACCAACACAAAATAAAAACCCAAAAACTGTAAAGATAACTAATTTTCCTCAAAAAGACAATCAAAGAAACTGATCTAAATCTACGATTGATTTTTCTAGAATGTAAACTATGCAAATGTAATCTATGCATAATTCACTTGAAAAGTATGCAAACGTAATATATGCACAATTTTCGTTCATATTCTGAAAATGAGAATTCTAAATATGCAAATGTAATCTATGCAATAGAATTCTCAAACACAAGATGATTCTAAATCAGTGAAAGAACAAGAAGACTATTTTCCTTCACTAATGTAATGTAAAGAACCAATCAAGTGTAAGTAAATAAAATTGGGTGAGAATTCCAAAGGTCAAAAGTAAAAATACTCAAAGGCGATTAACACTCAAACACGATTTAGCCCCCCCGGCGAATGAGGGGGGAATTTTTTGCAAAAACAAAAGCAAAAATATGCACAAATTGTCAAGAAACTGAGACAAACCTCGAAGTAATGACCAAAGGAAATCATACTAATAATTTATCAAAAATAAAATTCAA
Source organism: Pinus albicaulis (assembly GCA_034641835.2). Taxonomy (NCBI): domain Eukaryota; kingdom Viridiplantae; phylum Streptophyta; class Pinopsida; order Pinales; family Pinaceae; genus Pinus; species Pinus albicaulis. Next base: position 1,224,149,936 of record CM076574.1, read on the forward strand.
AACACCCAATTAACTTAACAGAGACTTAATGAGACTGTAAACAAGCTAACATGATCATAAAAACCAAAAATCTGGACTTAAATTAGAGAAACCTTAACTTTTTCAAAAAATTTACAGGGTTGTGCAGGTAGACAACAGAGTTCAATGCGCATGCGCACTGTTTCTAAAGAAAAATTGCGCAGATTTGCGCTCTATTTCTGAACAGAAACTGCGCAGAGCGAGAAAATTAAGAAAAAAAAAGGTTTCAAACCATAAATTTCAATTCTTAAAAGGGTCTAAAGGCATCGAAGGTTACAAAAGGACACAAAGGAGAACTCGATCCCCAGTGGAGTCGCCAATTTGTTACCCAGATTAATCCCTCTTGCGGACAAGAGTGAACTCCCTAGAATCCTAATTAAAAACTAGAAACAAACAGACAAAACAATGGCGCTTTCCTTAGCCTATAACTGAAATATGAAACATGTAGTATGCGAAAGATTACTTACCTATTAACAAAGTGCTTGTAGAAGTCCTTTTAGCGCTTTCCACAACAAGCATTTCCTCAATGCTTTATAATCTCTCCAAATTCTTTCCACAGCTTCTCCATGACGTGCCAAAAGAGATCTGCATAGAAAAAAACCTTCAAAGGAATCAAAGCATCTTGCATATAAAATAAAAATTAAATGAAATCTTTAGTCTAGAATAAAACATATAAAGGAATCAATAATCAGTTATAAACCATGTGAGTGATCAAGGAATCCCACAAATAACATCGAAATAGACGCAATTAGGAAAGAACAATTACTTTGTATTAAAACCAAAAAGGGAAAAGAAGCTTACAACCTGGTTCCTTGATGTCACAAGCCTCTTCCAATGGTCTCATTTCCTTCCCTTGATGACAAGCTCTTCAGACCCAAAACCAACAGCATGAGTTTACCAATCCAAGTCTCTATAGCCTCTCATTCCTATGTTGAATTTATAGGAAGTGTTGAGTCTCAATTCTGCATCTTTTCCATACACTTTTCTATACCTTTTTCACTCACCTGAACCTCCCAAGTTGTCAATATCATTGTATGTTAATTGCAAAAGAGCATCTAACATGGTTTTTAACTATATTTTTGTGTCTACTGTTTGATTTAGATTTTGTTCATTTAGCTGCGGAATCTTGCCACTTTCCGCAGCTGCTGCAACTTTCCGCAGCCATTTTGTGAAACTCTATGTTACAGGTGTCTACAGGAAAAATGGGCCACATGTAGACAATCGGGGAATGATGTGGACATGGTTCGTGTCCTATTGGTTCGAGCAAACTCATCTAAAGAAGCCGCGGTCAAAGGCGTCCACATGGAAGTCAACCATGGAGTCTCACGGTGACAGGACTCTGTTTCATGTCACGTGAAGGTTCATATGGCCGTTTCTGAGCTTGCGGAGGACAAGTCAACATTTGTACATGGCTCCATAGCCGAATTCAAGCATCCACTCCTCATAGATTTACTTTGCAATACGGCCATGATCCTAGATCCGTGGACGTAATGATCTACGTGTTCTCCACCAGCATAAAATTTAGGAGACAGTTATATTTCTTTTGTTATATATAATGCGTTTGCATACGCATATAGAGTTAGTCTCGATTAGTCTTTGTTATCTTTTATTAGTCTGCTCTGTAATGTAATTACGCTGCCTTAGTGCCGTAATACTACCATACTGTTATGACTGCATTTTAATATAAGAAGACTCTGTTTTCAGACTTAATTCGTACTTGAAGATTGTTGCCAAGGCTGGTGTAGAGGGCCCCTGCTCAGCTGAGGTTATGTGCATTATTGTATAGTTCTTATTTCATTTCTTTAAAGCTCATTGTACCATAATCCATTCACATGTTTATACATTGCATTTTTCATATGCTTCATTTTTGTTTATAAACTTTCATGCTTTCCATTTCACTTCTGTCTTTCATGTTTTATGTTGTTAATCACTGATCAGTGTTCTTGTTTCAGGTTATAGATAGGCAGCCCGGGCATTTTCATAGCTTTTTGACTAATGACATGGGATTAACATTGTTCTGCAGCTAATTTTTTTTTCTTAGTTTCTGTTTAATTTCAGTTTTGCTTTGTTTAATTCAGTTTTGTTTATTTGCTTCAGTAGTTAAATTTAGACATATTAAACTGCTCATAACATCTTCAGTTGCCTCCGAAAGCCACAGCTGGACTGATGGTGAGGGATTGTATTATGAAATGTGTAGTTTAGTATTAGTTTCCTTTCTGCAAATTTAGATATATTAAGCTGCTCATAGCATCTTCAGTTGCCTCCGAAAGCCACAGCTGGAATGATGGTGAGGGATTGTATTATGAAATGTGTAGTTTAGTATTAGTTTCCTTTCTGCAAATTTAGATATATTAAATTGTGCATGACATCTTCAGTTACCTCCGAAAGCCACAGCTGGACTGATGGTGAGGGATTGAATTATGAATGTATGATTTGATATTAGTTTAATTTCTGCAAGTTAGATATCAGTTACTCAAGTTGTTTATGGTTACTTCCGAAAATCATAGCTGGACTACTGATGAGGGATCAGAAGACAAATTGATGTAATTTGATTTAGATTTACTTTATTGCAACTTTTGGATTTATTTCAGCATAATTTATTTTGTGTTTAGACAGCAGCAAGAATAGTTTGGTTTCATGCTCACTAGTTCACTGTTTTTGATTTATTAGACTAGCAACACCTTTTCATTTCAGCAACGCATTTTCATTTCCTTTCAAGTTTTGTCATTGTAATTTTCAAATTCCTTTTTAAGTTTCAAGTTGGTAAATCATTATAGAGGATATCATTTCCTTGAACAAACATAACCATACTTGTTTTCATTTTTAGAATTTCCATTTCATCTTAGAAAACCAAAAACGACAAAAAGTTAAGAAATAGGTTATCTTGCACATATAGTGCGCCGCACTTCATCAGCTTACGAATCCCGGATTGACAAATTAAATGCAGCAATTTAGGACACACTAAATTGACCAAGCAGGAAGGATGAGGAGGTTTCTAGTTCCACTTCTCAAGGGATATGATCCTTAAGAAAAGGAGTTTAGTTCCATATACCAAGGGATGAGGCGCAGGTATGTAGTGGTTTGAGGTTTCTAATTTTGGATAAGGTTCCTCAAATAAAGCTTCTAGAACTTACTTTTTTATTTTTACGTGCATGAACAGACCTGCGCACTTTTTGTTCAGGAAAACTGCGTAGATTTGCGTAGTTTTTGTTCAGAAAAGTTGTGCATGCGCGGGTTTTGTTCAAGAAAATTGCGTAGGTGATCAAAAATGGTTTTTAATCAGTCAAAACCCAAATTCCTTTTTTCCCTGGTATTATTTTACTTCAAGCTTTATAGGGGATTCACTTGAGACACACCATCGGATGGCGAGATATCCGAATTGACAGTCATGGCGGCAAAATTTAGTGTAACAATCTTATGCAGGATTGCAGATGGTCTCCATTTTGGGTTTGGTCTCCCTATAAGAGATCCTAACCCTCCAGAGGGTTGTATTGGCACATGTAGGGTGTGTGTAGAGAGCCATGGGCCTCCACAATAGTAGAAAACATTCCATGGATCCCCAAAGACATTCAAAGATTGCTCATGATTCACCTATTGGACAAGGAAGATGCACCTGGTTCACCATGCCTAGCTGACCCCATAGTTGTACTATGCACTTGGCAGATGACACAGGACCTATATGATGATGTGGCATCCCTTACACCATCATTCGAGCCCTTGCAGATGGTCTACATGGATCTTCTATCTATTTGGAGACCCGTGAGGTTACTTGTGTGCCCCCACACCCATTGGGAGCACCACGGGTTTATTATTTGGAGAACAATGGGCCAACCCCTTGTCCACTACTTTTGGGAGTCCTATTTCACATTATGGCACCTATAGACTTCATCAGGCCTCCTCTAAGGCTCAACGACGTGTACTATTAATTATTCGACCTCTTGAGAGGCTTATTCTTTTATTTATGAGCTAGTTTGGTGGGCTTGTCACCAAAAGTTAGTTATTTTGTATTTTATTTTATTTTAAGAGATAATTAGGCCTAATTAACTAAATAAAACTCATTAGAAGTGTATAAATATAAGTGATGTGATTTCATTTTAGCATCATCACTTGGTTTGGACTTGTATCTCTTTAGAGAACTTCACTATCCTTCTTGGAGGATGAAATTTTGGAGTATGGAATGAATTTTTATGTTTGGATCATTTTCTCTTGTATTGGAGCTTCTTGATTGGAAAAATTTTGATGGTTGGATATACTCTTATACATGTAACTAAAATTTAATGTTATTCTTTCTCTCTATTTTTTCACATACATTGTTGTTGGGATTTCGCTATACTAGGGCTAATTTACTGCATCCATTTATGCGAAGTTGTGGAAATTTGTTTCTAGACAGTGTTGCTTCATGTATGGGCCTTGTATAATGATTGAATGTTCCTAGGGATTTTTCATCGTTGACATTCTTCTCGATAAGCCATCTATTTGCAAAACGAAGTGTAGATTCTTTGAAGTTTCTTTTCTACTGCCCTAAGAAAAGTTGTCTTTAAGGCCTCCTTGACCTAGAAACCCAAAATCCATAGTCATAATTCTACTTGACTCCAATATCCCCAAAAGGGATAGGCACTGGTCCACAATAAGGTGATCACCTTAAAACCTAATTTTCCTCTTCTATCTCTTCTCTTCTAGGACTATCCCATTAGGTCTCCTAGGGCATCATTTATCTGGAAAACTACCCAATAAAAAACTTTGATATATTGGCATCTTATGGGCTTGGTTTTATCCTAGGTGCCCTCCATTTTTTAAGAAATTTCAATAGTGGGATTTTGAGATACCTCAAGCCCTAGCCTCGAGATTGAGTGTTTCCCTTATTTTCCTTAGGTTAGAAACCTCATTGGGATCCTTACATTTTATTTCATAGAAAATTCATTCTTTGGTCCCTTTCTCCTTCTGGATTAGGTCAAGTACATCATTGGTTGCTACCTCCTGTCCTTTTGACCTAACTCCAGGTCCACTTGGTCTCGTGTGGTCCCATATACTATTAAGCTTAATTCTTCAAATATCATTTCGAATACAAGCTTCTACAAGATTTTTGGGGTTTAGGGATCTCCATTCCAAGATATGTAGAAATTTGAATAACTGATATGTTATCCACCGAGATTCTCCTGATCACACACTATTTTATCTTCATGCACAATACAGAATCTCTTCTACCGTTGATCATCACTTGTGGAAATAAAATAAATTGCATGCACTCATTAAAGCCATAAAAATTCACACATCAAAACTTTCTCCCTCTCAAGCATCAATTGCATGTCTTCCTTGCACTTCCCAACAGTAGGAAGCTCCATAGACATCCCATCTACTTCAAGTCTATAGAGATTCTTTGCTCGAATCCCAACCTTCTTGACTTGTCCTGTTGCTTTGTGCCGAAGGAAAACTTTTCCTTCACTAAAGACAACATCATACCCTTTATCCTCTAACATTGCGACTAAGATCAAATTCTTCTTTAAACCTGGAACATGCACTACATCTTGTAAAAGAATGAGTTTACCTGACTCCCTCTGAAAGGTTATGGTACAAATGTCGGTCGCATTGTCTCGTCCATTTTCGCCCTACTCAACATGCAACTGGAGATCTTTCTCCACCAAGTCACTGAAAAGATTCACATCTCCCGTCATGTGAAAGGAAGCGCCACTATCAAAATACCACCCCGATCCCGATGCACTAGACACCATGCATGCGATCAATGAGAAGTCCAGCTCAAATTGCGAGGCAAGAGCCTCACCAACTACAGCTCTAGCAGCCTGCTTGTTCTTCTTCTTCTGTGGACAATTCGTGGCGTAATGCCCATGCCCGTGACAGTGAAAACACTTCACTTTGGACATGTCACGCTCTTTACCATCCGCACCGGATTGAGAAGCATTCTTCTTGCCCTTCCCCTTCCTTGCTTTGGCAACCAAAGTGCAATCCTCTTCATCATCATTCTTTGATGAAGATCCATCCCTGGTATCCTACCTTATCTCCTCCACACTAACTCCTACACTCCCAAGCTCATCCCTATAGTGGACAAACTTTGTCAAGTATTCCAAAATAGTGTCATTCTTCTCCATTTTTATTTTCCTGAGTTTATCCTTGAGCGCCAACTTCCTCTGGTCACTCTTGCTTTGGAAAAAATCTGTCAAAGCTTTCCACATCAAGAAAGGTGAAGCTTTACCATGAAGGCTGGACACTATGTGATCCTTCACACCTTCCAACAGAATCCTTCGACACCTTGCTACCTTCTTTTTCCATGCGTCAAGTGCAGCAGCATCGCTAGAACCCGGTTTTGGAATTTCTACATCTATGAATTCCTTCAACCCATTTTCATCCAGCATTGCCTCCATCCTGTCCTTCCATGCAATATAATTTGAGTTTCCCTCAAGAGCATACTCCAATCGCAATCCGTTGAAAGGCATTTCAATGAATGCTCAACTTCGACACCAAGAAAACACTGCAACAATTTTGGATTCCACCAGCGCAAAACTCAACTGCTTCAATGCTTTGCAATTTCTCCAATGATCAATATCACTCTGATACCATGTAGAAATTTAAATAACTGATATGTTATCCATCGAGATTCTCCTGATCATACACCATTTTATCTTCATGCACAATACAGAATCTCTTCTACCATTGATCATCACATGCGGAACTAAAATCAATTGCATGCACTCATTAAAGCCATAAAAATTCACACATCAAAACTTGCTCCCTCTCAAGCATCAATTGCATGTCTTTCTTGCACTTCCCAACAGTAGGAAGCTCCGTAGAAATCCCATCTACTTAAAGTCTATAGATATTCTTTGCTCGAATCCCAACCTTCTTGACTTGTCCTGTTGCTTTGTGCCGAAGGAAAACTTTTCCTTCACTAAAGACAACATCATACCATTTATCCTCTAACATTGCGACTGAGATCAAATTCTTCTTTAACCTTAGAACATGCACTACATCTTGTAAAAGAATGAGTTTACCTGACTCCCTCTGAAAGGTTATGGTACCAATGTCGGTCGCATTGTATCGTCCATTGTCACCCAACTCAACATGCAAATGGAGATCTTTCTCCACCAAGTCACTGAAAAGATTCACATCTCTCGTCATGTGAAAGGAAGCGCCACTATCAAAATACCACCCCGATCTCGATGCACTAGACACCATGCATGAGATCAATGAGAATTCCATCCCAAATTGCGAGGCAAGAGCCTCACAAGCTGCAGCTCCACCAGCCTGCTTTTTCTTCTTCTTCTGTGGACAATTCGTGGCGTAATGCATGTGCTCGTGACAGTGAAAACACTACACTTTGGACATGTCACGCTCTTTACCATCCGCACCGGATTGAGAATCATTCTTCTTTCCCTTCCCCTTCTTTGCTTTGGCATCCAAAGTGCAATCTTCTTCATCATCATTCTTTGATGAAGATCCATCCCTAGTATCCCGCCTTATCTCCTCCTGCACAAGATCCGACCAAAGTCGCTCCCATCCTGGCAATTTCTGCCGACCATTGACAGAGTCCTGATAGGAGTGCCAACTCTTCAGAAGCCCAAGGAGAGCCAAGCTCACCAATTCCTCATCATCCACACTAACTCCTAAACTCCCAAGCTCATCCCTGCAGTGGACAAACTTTGTCAAGTATTTCGGAATAGTGTCATTCTTCTCCATTTTTATTTTCCTGAGTTTATCCTTGAGCGCCAACTTCCTCTGGTCACTCTTGCTTTGGAACAAATATGTCAAAGCTTTCCACATCAAGAATGGAGAAGCTTTACCATGAAGGTTGGACACTATGTGATACTTCACACCTTCCAACAGAATCCTTCGACACCTTGCTACCTTCTTTTGCCATGCGTCAAGTGCAGCAACATCACTAGAACCCGGTTTTGGAATTTCTGCATCTATGAATTCCTTCAACCCATTATCATCCAGCACTACCTCCATCCTCTCCTTCCATGCAATATAATTTGAGATGCCCTCAAGGGCATACTCCAATTGCAATCCGTTGAAAGACATTTCAATGAATGCTAAACTTCGACACCAAGAAAACATTGCAACAATTTCAAATTCCACCAGCACAAAACTCAACCGCTTCAATGCTTTGCAATTGCTCCAATGATCAATATCGCTCTGATACCATGTAGAAATTTGAATAACTGATATGTTATCCACCAAGATTCCATCAAGGACACTATTTTATCTTCATGCACAAAATCTCTTCACTATTGACTGTCAAGACAAGGAAATAAAATCAATTGCATGCACTCATTAAAGCCATAAAAAATTCACACATATGAACATAGTATGTAATGGGAAAGATTAAAGCTGAAAACCCCCAACTATATGTATATTATATATGTCATAGAGATCATGTAACAATAATTATACTAAGCTCTTCACAAGCTCTTAGTATAATCTCCACTTGCTACACACTAATCAGGCCCGATCTTGCAAATCACATGCACCGATCTTTGCCAACCCTTAGCCTGCCTCGATTGCGCAATCCCTGCTGAAGAATGCCTCTAGATGAGTTTGAATTACCCTAGCCTTGCTCACGCAGTCTTTATAGGCATCTCTACTGAGTGTTGGATGCAAACCATGCATCACTTATAGTCACAACTGATAGTCCTACTTGCTCTTTCACCTATCTCTTCACTGGTCTCCACTGAAACTGTCCATGCACTGAAGTTAACTGATGTATTCTTTAGTTGATTAATGAGTTTATAGTTAGTGAATTAATTAATAATTAATTCACACCACTCTCACTAATTGTATCAATCAGTTAAACTAGATACAAATAGCTCAACTATGTTTAGATTAGTTAAACTGAACACAACTCCATTAACTTCCTCAATCAACTCCACCAAACTCTCTCACATGAGTTCTAATTGAAGTATCCATGCAATAGCTCCACTTAACCCTCAGGAATAGCGTAATTCCTTCTGTCAGCTCCTGTGCCACATCTGTGCACTTAACTGAAGTGCTCCAAGAGAATAAGATAATGTTCAGAGTCCAAATATTATTAAGAGCTAATAATATTCGACATATCTATTTTTAGACTGGCAATCTAAAAATAGATTCCGCCCAATATGTCTAAAAATAGAAGTCCATCTATTTTTCCAACTTAACCAACCATCCACAAATAGCATCCTGCAACTCATAGAATATGATCGACATGTCTAAAAATAGACTTTGCGCCAAAAATCACCTGTGTGGGCCCCACCTAGTTTAGGTGACTATTTTCCAACTAGGATCAAGGATGATGTTTCAGGATGCCTCCTTCACCTGTTGCTGCATCCTTTGTCATTCCTCTCTCAACAAGAAAGGATTGTTCTCAGGCGACATGCAACTCCATGCATTCGCCCAAAGAACTCTTCACAAGCACCACAACCGCTATCCGTTCGCAACTCCCTTCCGAAAATAAATAGGCTCCCAAACAACTCAATCGGCTCGATGTACTCCGACGGTCAAAGTCTTCAACTTCGCTGGGCCCAACCGCACATGTCATCGCGGAACCACCTCCCGCTCGTTGAACTCGTGCACCCATGCACTCGCACTTATTGTCAACTCCCCCACTCCGTACTCAGTATTCGACACCGTCACTTTGATCCACCTCAGATTGGAATCACAACCGATTTCGGCGTTACTGCTGCACTGTGGGCACCTCCTAGCCAGGTTCAATTCATGAGATCAACACCATCTCAATGAAACCTCGCCCAGAAGCCATCCTCTTGATTAGGGAAGACGCCCACCTCTCATTTGGGTATAGCTGCATGCACTCCCTCTGCCCATCTAGCACGAAATTTCTTTGCATGAGTGGTTTCTTCCACTCCATGATCCTCATCTTGTGGCTGCTCCACATCCCGAGGTTCACTATTACCTGCATGCAAAACTTGCTCCCTCTCAAGCATCAATTGCATGTTTTTCTTGCACTTCCCAACAGTAGGAAGCTCCGTAGACATCCCATCTACTTCAAGTATGTAGAGATTCTTTGCTCGAATCCCAACCTTTTTGACTTGTCTTGTTGCTTTGTGCCGAAGGAAAACTTTTCCTTCACTAAAGACAACATCATACCCTTTTTCCTTCACTAGAGGTTCACTATTACCTGCATGCAAAACTTGCTCCCTCTCAAGCATCAATTGCATGTCTTTCTTGCACTTCCCAATAGTAGGAAGCTCCGTAGACATCCCATCTACTTCAAGTATGTAGAGATTCTTAATTTGAATCCCCACCTTCTTGGCTTGCCCTATTGCTTTGTGTCACAGGAATACATTCCCTTCACTAAAGACAACATCATAGACTCTATCCTCTAACATTGCGACTGAGATTAAATTACTCTTTGAACCTGGAACATGCAAAACATATTTTAGATGAAAGAGTTTACCTGACGCCCTCTGAAAGGTAATGGTACCAATGCTGGTCACATTGTATCGTCCATCGTCACCTAACTCAGCATGCATCTGGATATCTTTCTCCACCAATTCACTGAACAATTTCTCATCTCCCGTCATGTGAAAGGAAGCACCACTATCAAAGTACCACCCCGATCCCGATGCACTAGACACCATGCATGCGATCAATGAGAATTCCAGCTCAAATTGTGAGGCAAGAGCCTCACCAGCTGCAGCTCCAGCATCTTGCTTGTTCTTCTTCTTCTATGGACAATTCGTGGCGTAATGCCCATGCTCGTGACAGTGAAAACACTTCACTTTGGACATGTCACGCTCTTTACCATCCATACCGGATTGAGAAGCATTCTTCTTACCCTTCCCCTTCCTTGCTTTGGGAGCCAAATCGAAATCCTCTTCATCATCATTCTTTGATGAAGATCCATCCCTAGTATCCCGCCTTATCTCCTCCTGCACAAGATCCGACCAAAGTCGCTCCCATCCTGGCAATTTCTCCCGACCATTGACAGAGTCCTGATAAGAGTGCCAACTCTTCTGAAGCCCAAGGAGAGCCAAGCTCACCAATTCCTCATCATCCACACTAACTCCTACACTCCCAAGCTCATCCCTACAGTGGACAAACTTTGTCAAGTATACTGGAATAGTGTCATTCTTCTCCATTTTTATTTTCCTGAGTTTATCCTTGAGCGCCAACTTCCTCTGGTCCCTCTTGCTTTGGAAAAAATCTGTCAAAGCTTTCCACATAAAGAATGGAGAAGCTTTACCATGAAGGCTGGACACTATGTGATCCTTCACACCTTCCAACAGAATCCTTCGACACCTTGCTACCTTCTTTTGCCATGCGTCAAGTATGGCATCATCACTAGAAGTAGGTTTTGGAATTTCTGCATCTATGAACTCCTTCAACCCATTGTCATCCAAAACTGCCTCCATCCTGTCCTTCCATGCAATATAATTCAAGCTTCCCTCAAGGGCATACTCAAATTGCAATCCGTTGAAAGACATCTCAACTTCAACACCAAGAAAACACTACTGCAAATTCGAATTCCACCAGCTCAAAACTCAACCTCTTCAATGTTTTGCAATTTCTCCAATGATCAATATCACTCCGATACCATGTATAAATTTGAATAAGTGATATATTATCCACCGAGATTCTCCCGATCACACACTATTTTATCTTCATGCACAATACAGAATCTCTTCTACCATTGATCATCACATGAAATAAATCAATTGCATGCACTCATTAAAGCCATAAAAATTCACACATATGAACACAATATGTAATGGGAAAGCTTAAAGTTGAAAACCCCCAACTATATGTATATTATATATGTCATAGAGATCATGTAACAATCATCATACAAAGCTCCTCACAAGCTCTCAATATAATATCCACTTGCTGCACACTAATCAAGCTAGATCTAGCAAAACACATGCTCCAATCTCTGCCACTTGATAGCCTGCTTCTACTGCGCAATCCCTGCTGAAGAATGCATATTGATGAGAATTGATTACCCCAGCCTTGCTCACGCAGTCTTTATAGGCATATCTACTGAGTGTTGGATGCAAATCATGCATCACTTATAGTCACAACTGATAGTCACACTTGCCCTTTCACCTATCTCTGCACTGGTCTCCACTGAAACTGTCCATGCACTGAAGTTAACTGATGTATTCTTTAGTTGATTAATGAGTTTATAATTAGTGAATTAATTAATAATTAATTCACACCACTCTCACTAATTGTATCAATCATTTAAACTAGATACAAATAGCTCAACTATGTTTAGATTAGTTAAATTGAACACAACTCCATTAACTCCCTCAATCAACTCCACCAAACTCTCTCACATGAGTTCTAACTTAAGCATCCATGAAATAGCTCCACATAACCCTCAGGAATAGCGTAATTCCTTCTGTCAGCTCCTGTGCCACATCTGTGCACTTTGAAGTGCTCCAAGAGAATAAGATAATGTTTAGAGTCCAAATATTATTAAGAGCTAATAATATTCGACATATCTATTTTTAGACTGACAATCTAAAAATAGATTCCGCCCAATATGTCTAAAAATAGAAGTCCATCTATTTTTCCAACTTGACCAACCATCCACAAATAGCATCCCGCAACTCATAAAATATGATCCATATGTCTAAAAATATACTTTGCGACAAAAATCACTTGTGTGGCCCCCACCTAGTTTAGGTGATCACTTTCCAACTAGGATCAGGAATGATGTTTCAGGATACCTCCTTCACTGTTTCTTGTTGCAATCTTCAACAAGATACATGCCCTAAACCTAAACCTTGAAATTCTTCTTAATCTCTTCTTTGAAAGCCTTCAACCTTGCCTTCCAAAGCAAGCAAACCACATATTTGAGCCTCTCTTGTGAATAGGCTTCCTGGGTCACCTCTCACCTTATCATTGATCCATTCATTTCGTCATCCTCATCATAATGAGTCTCCTCCCATCTATGAAAGTTCGTAAAGAATAGGGAGCCTTAGCCGAGGTGACAGTGGGTTATTTCTCCATTGTTTCTCTTGACCTAGTAGTAGCCCTCCAAGGATTCCCTTTTACAACCCCTGCTAGTTTGAGCAGTAACAAGTCCTATTTTTCCTTTTCGCTACACCATTTTGTTGAGGTGTATACCTTCTTGTAAATTTCTCATGAATTCCATGCTCTTTTCATAAACGTAGGAAGTCATTTGAGATGTATTCTCTGCCTCTATCAATCCCAAAAATTTTGATGTAGTGTCCACTTTGCTTCTTAAAAAGAGATTTGTATTGACATAAGCGCTCAAACGCTTCAATTTTCTATTTTAGGAAGTATAACCATGTCTTCCTTGTGTATTCATTTATGAATGTCAAGAAATAATAGTTGCCACCAATTGATGGTGTCTGCATTGGTACACATAAATTTGAATGGACAATATCCAAAGGTGCCTTTAACCCTTATCGAATTTCTTATTAGAAATGACTCTCTATGTTGTTTGCCCAAGACTCATCCTTCACAAAATCTGTTCGGTTTTTCTATGAGTGGCAATACCTTCACCATTCCTTTCATATGCAACAAATTTAAACATCCAAAGTTAAGATGCCCAAATCTTAAATTTCATAACCAGTTTTCATCTTTGACCTCTGCTTGAAAGTTTGTTTGTGTGACAATAGAAACTTTTCTTTCATCTTGTGTATTCATGGAAAATTGCCTTTCGCACCTTCTTCCTTCAAATCTGGTTTTATCCTTAGGGGAAACATTCAATTACTTGTCATTTGAACTTTTGCAATCAATTTCTTGGTTGGAAATTTATCCAATATTATGCATTCACCATTTTTGAAGAACACATTGTATCTTTGTTGCATGATTTTTCCAATGCTTATGAGATTGTGCTTTAATGAACAAAATAGACATCTAAAATATACTTCTTCTCCCCATTCTTTGTTAGAATTTTAACTCTTCCTTTTCCCATGACAGAAACTTTGTTACCAATCCTTAATTTCACTTCAGATTTCCTACTTTCATCTAAGTTATAGAACATTTCTATGTTCCATGTCATGTGGTTGCTACATCCTGAATCTAGAAGCCATACATATTTTTTCTTTTCTTGTGTTACATTACATGCTAAAAACATGTCTCAGTTTTGATTTTCTTTTGTGAAATTTGCATTTGGTTTGTTGCTAAGATGATGTTGTTTCTTTCTACATTCATTAGTGTAATGTCAATACTTCTTACAATAATGACATTGAACTTGAGATTTATCATACCTATGACCTTGTGCTTGATTTTGGCTTGGAATTTGACTTGGATTTGATTATTGTCTCTTCCACTTGATCTTGAATGGTTGCCTCTTTCATATTCATGTGAGCTTCTTCCTCTTCCTCTAGCATTTGATCTTCCTCTACCTCTACCTTGACCAATTGAAACTTTTTTCTTGAAGGCATGCTCCATTGAAGTATTTGATGTCCTATTAAATCTATGTTTATGATAAATCAGTGATGTGTGAAGCTCATCCACTGAGAATTGTGACAGATATGTTGTCTCTTCTATATCCACAACAATAGGGTCAAGTCTTGTTGGTAATGTTCTTAAAATTTTCTCAATTATCCTCCTTTATTCAAGTGTCTCACCATGAGACCTGATTTGAGTAACCAACCCAATTACTTGTGTGAAAAATGATACTATTGTGTCAGACTTCTTCATCCACTGGGTTTCAAAATATCTTCTCAATAATTGTAACTTGGTTTTCTTCACCTTTGCCATTCCTTGATAGGTTGTCTAGAATATATCCCATGCTTTCTTGGGTTGTGTTGTTGCTGCAATCCTTGGAAATATGCTCTCATGTACTGCTTGAAAAATGTAGAAGAGGGCTTTTGAATCCTTCTTCCTGATGTCTCTCAACAAGTCTCTTTTTTTCGTGTCAAAGCATTGTATGTTGTTGCATTTGTTGGTTCTTGGAACCCATTTTCCACAAAATCTCAAATATCTTGAGAAGAAAACAAAGCCTTCATTGTAATAGCTTAGTAGTCATAATTTGTTCCATTAAATTGAGGGATTTGAGGATTATTCAAGCTTGTGCTGGACACTGCCATCTTTGACTGTTAAAAAAAAAATCCTCTCTACTAGTAAATATGCTCCAAAAAATCTGCATTCAAACAACCTTTGACTACTGCTAAAACCTTGCAGTAAAAACCTGTTATTTTACTTCTTGAACCCACTCTGATACCACGTGAAATTTGAGGAAAAGGAGTCTTTTTCAGACAACACCATGGAGGTTAATTCACACAATTTAACTTGCACAACATAAAAAAAGTTAAAAGCTCAAGAATTTACGTGCAGTAAAACAGGGCCAAAAAAAACAGAGTGTTTGCAGGATGAAAGAAAGAACTGAGTTTCTAGAATATGGGAGCAAAAATAAACTACTACTTATTATGATTTCGAATACATGAGAATAAATTCACATAAAATATGGAGGTTGTCGCTCATTCCCCAAATAAAACTAAGAATTCTTGTAGATATTTACACTTCACTATTTGTTGTGCAATAACACACTATAAAATCCAGTAACTGGTTGTTTTACGTGCCCACCAAAAATCACTCCATGATTTTCTCTCCTAGACATCCCAATCTTCTGCAACTGAAAAATACTTCTTGACATATGCATTCAAACATAAATTTTTAATATATATTAATTCATGACAAGTCAAAACATTAAAGCATAGGATGGGTGGTTGTACAAAAAATGATTTTCTGAACTTGTAGAGGTTGCGCAATACTAACACCAATTACATAGTAAAATTATGGAACATATGATTCACCAACTCTGTAATGAATTTTCTCTGCTCTTAAATGTTGATATGTTGCAAGTGTGGAGGACTTGTACACGGGAATAGAGAGCTCATCCATGTGGCCTAAAAAATAAAATATGTAACCTGCAATAAAAATATCCTTACTTGATTTGTCTGTACTTCATGTTAGTTTATGGTAGCATTGAATGTGTTCTATCCTCAATATTTTTTAAAGAGGTTAGAATACATGAGTACTCCAATACCCAGAAATCATTTCTGGAAATTCCATCTATGTAATATTCCAAATCTGGAACAGCACAGCAAGCCTGCTGAAATAACGCACTCCTAAGAAATCTATGCACAGAAATGAGTTTGCAGCCCCTGGATACCTTAGATCATCTCATCTAAGATCTAAATCCAAAAGGAGAGCAAAAACAAATCAAACTAGGTGGGTTAAACAGATCTCCCACAAACTAGTCTAGCTGAAATTCACCCAAAGAGAGGGGTTGCAGCTATATGCAAGAGACTGCTTCAGAAATAACGCAGTTTATCAATTTACAAGCATGAGACCAACATGGAGGTTCATATTTCAGCTATACATCGGCAAAATGGATTTACAATGCATCTTATACAGTGTATAACAGAAATATAATGAATATACAAGACAAAAGCCTCAAAATGAGCTGCTACAACAACAAGAAATGGCAGAATAAGCTTAACAACGTTATTTTCATTGTTGAAGCATGCAATAGATTACAACTCAGATCTAGAGTAGATCTGTACATAAAATGATAGATCTATTTCAGATCTATGTACAAGATAGGCTCCTTTATACATTCCCCTTGGGGATCTGAGCAAATCATGAAAAATGGTGAGTAGATCTGAGATCTAAATCACAGATCTGCAGAAGTATTCAGAAAATTCTGAATCATAACATATACAACAGATCAGATCTGAACTAACATGGATTGGTTGGCCAATCCATGGATCACCACATTTAAAGGAAGGATCCAATCACCAGAGATATTCCTCCTCTAAAATTATGCCAAGACACCCTGAAACTCTGCTTTTGCAAATAACGCAGTCATAAAAGAGGGACTGCGTTGTAGGCCCTAGAAATGCTTTGGTCTGCTACCAATGTATGGATCTGAAGCTCAAACTGTGGATGCACTCTTCCAGGAGGTTAAAAGACACACTCACTGAGAAGAGGCTCCAATACAAGCTAGATCTTTGCAGATCTAGAGTTCCACTTACTGCAGCTCACATGGACAACCCATTCTTAAGCAGAACTGCGCTGTAGATGCAAGATGTGGCTTGGCCAAATGCCGGATAGTGGACTAGACAAACAAGACTCCTCCAAGAGCTGCTCAAGGAAGGAGGTGGGAGTTCCTAAATAGGAAACCCCAACAAAGGATGTCTATGCAGACAATACCTTCAGAAAATAGTAACATCAACAACCTCTTCATGTTGTCATCCTGCTTATTTTATAGGGTAAAGCCTTGTCAAACCCTAAACCACCTCAATGAGTTAGCCCTTTTCACATGTGGAGCCTCCATCTAGAATTGTGTTGTGTATACATGAGGTTCATTGCACCTAGATTGCGGTGTTGATTTGGTCAAGGTTGACCCAGTCTTGTGATTTAAGCCCATTCACACCTGCAAGAGATTATTTACATGGCCCATATATGTCTTTGTTTACATAGGCATTGATTTATTCATGGTTTTTTTAGGAGTTTTACATGTCCTCCTTCATATTTTATTCATAAACATGAAATGCAAGATGAAATAAGGCAAAATAAGATATTCCCATTAGCTTGGGATAAATGGGAATATTACAGTCCTCCCCTCCAAAATTTTGCTTGTCCTCAAGCAACTGATAAGGTGAGTGCTGCAAGACTTCTCCTCCATTGGTGACATCATGAAAGATCAAGCTCCCCTCATAAGCTAGATGCTCACCAATCCAAACCCCAATGAATTGTTTCCCCAAATTCAATATGAGATGTGCAAAATCCATCCCATAAGGAAACAAGATCTCATTTGAAACACCCATGGGTTGCCTAATGTCCCCTCTAAAATATATGACATAAGATACATGGAGATTTTTCAGCTCATTAGGCACATGCATAATTCCCATCCTTCCTCCATAAATTCCCATAAAAAGTACAAGCATGTCATCAATGTATGGGAGTAAGATAATGTACAAACAAACAGCAAGGTGCACATATGGAGGTGGGTCATAGTCCCACATGTGGAACCAGTGTAATGCATCCCCTGCCTGCATTAGACCAAGATGTGGTAAGTGGTTTTCCCACCACTTACTTGTAGCCCATGCCATCTCATTGTAGCTGAATGTGTGAGATATATTTGGTGCCTTAGGAAAGCACCCATCATGAAACAAGATCTCCCTTTGTCCACCAAGGGAGTGGCCAAGTACAACAATTGTTGTGGCCCCATATTTTCCATGAGATTGACAAGATATAACACTCCTTCTTGGAGTCATGGCCTGCAAAAACATGGTGTAAGAATGCATGAAGTCAGAAGATAAAATACATGTATTAAGAGCATGCTCTCCACCAACAATTCTCCTCCTATCAATGGAGTGGGGCATATATCTACTCTCTCCCTCAAGGGAAGGAAGAGAGGGCTGATTTAATTCTCCCTTAGAGCCATATTGCTGCTCCACCTCCACATAATCCATGCATCTCTGATAATGCTGATATAGTTCTCTTTCAAAGCCCTCCCGGTAATAGCTACACCATATGGTATTATTGAGCTTCATTGAATAAGTGTGGCCAAGATGGAACCCTTCATAAGCCCTTTGTAGAAGCTCCCCCTTGAGCTTGGAGGATCTAGACAAGAAGATTCTACCATGATTACAGATGACTCCATCAAAGATTGAATAGATCTCCTCATGCAACCAGTCATCCAGAATCATGCAAGTATGGAGGCCCTTGGAATATTCCACCAGAAGTTGGGATTTCCAATAGGGATCTAATGTGCCCAACAATGGCAACGCTGATAATGTACCAAATTTAGGGGTTTCCATGTTGTTTCTCTTCTCCTTGACATCCTCTATGTCCAAGGTGTATTTTGGAAGGCCATGCCTCCCAGTCTTCTCCCTTTTGAAATTTCCCATGCCAAAGGTATGAGATGGAAGGTTGATATTCCTTCCTTGCTGCCCTCCCTGCTCATGCGCATGCTTCAGAGAGAAAGGAAACTCTTGGGAGTTAGTCTTCCATGGAAGGCTACCATCTGTCCAAGGCCTCTCTGTTTTGGCTAAAGCATGCATGTGAGACCACCATCTCTCTTCCAGCATGGAAGAGTGCTATTCAAACAATTTTTTCTTCTGATTCAAATCTTGCCTCCCATGCTTCATGATGGTGTCATTTCCTATTCTTGCAGCATATCTCCTTAATGCAATTGAGAGGTGAGGATAGATAGTGAAGTCAAAGGAAAAATTCTCTCCCTTTCTTTGTACCTCCCCCATACTCTCAGCGTTGTAGCATGATCTTCTAGTGCTCCCTCCTCCCTTGGATCTACTGAAGGAGCATCAATGTATGAAACATCTTTCATCAAATATGAATTAGGTGGTTTCCCAGATGGTACACCACAGGATAATGATGTCTCAAGGCTCATTCCCATGTGAAAAACAGGTGGGAACATATCATGATTTCTTCCTCTGTGCAAATCCATCTCTGATTGTTGTGTGGAAGTACCATGAAACTTGGATACCCCTCTTAATGGTGTAAGAATGCCTCTGATTGGAGCCCTTGCCCCATCTTCTGATAGTGGATCAGTTGTGTGACCCCTTCTTTGTTCTGTCTCATTGTCTTTTAGCAAAGACACATGGTGCTCATGTCCTCCATATGGAAGAATCCCTGGAATTCCTAGCAAAGGTGCAAGAATCCCTTTAATGGAATCCATTGCTTCATCTCCATCTCCAAATGAAAATAGATCTCCTCCTACTTACACAGCGTTGGAGGATCTTCTTTGCTTTCTTTCTCCCTTCTCCTCATCAATGGAGAATGCTCCATCATCAAGAGATCCTTTGTCTTGATCTCTTAGTGAGGAAGGAATCCTCAAATCTTCTCTTTGAGGAAAGAGATCTTGCTGAATTGGGGCCTTTGCTTTTGGTAAGAAGTGCAGCAAATCTTCAACCCCTTCCAAAATGTTTAGGACTGGAGTTGGCTCCATGGAATCATCCAACTTATGCAGAGATTCAGATTTCTTGGGCTTGATCTTCTCCCCCCCAAGAAGTCTCAAAATGTCTCTCATCAAATCTTGTCACTAATCTCCTAGTGAATCTTGCATAAGAAGAGATGTTCCTCCCTTTCAAGGAAGACGACTCAAACAGCCACCAAGCATAAGCCTTCCCTTGAAGATGCAACGCTGCTACTCTCAAGGCTTCTTCCTTTGATACTTAATGCAACTGAAATTATGTGTCAAGCTTCTTTACCCAAGACTTGGCTGAGTCTTTAGGTGATCCATCAAATGTAGGTAGAGAGAATCTACCCAAAGTGTGTTGCATGCACCCTTTCCTCCTACTGTAGTTGCAGGATCTTTCTTCTTTGAGTTGACAGAACTCTGGGAAACTGATATGCTCTTTGAATCTCTTTGATTGAGATTCATATTCTTGGATATATTCACCAAGAGATCCCTCCTTTGGTGTTTCTCCTCTTCCTCCTTCCTTTGACAAGAAAGCATGCATGCTACCATGTTGTGGAACATATTGTGTGGCTGAATGCTCACACACATCATATGAAGTAGTGGGGATTTCCTCATGTGCAAACCTCCTCAAGGGATCTACTGATCTTCCATTCCTCCCTCCCCTGATTTCTTGCTCCAACTCATGCAAAGCTTGAGAAAGAATGTTAGAGAACTCTACTCCTTCTATTCTTCCATACATAGGGGTTTCAATGGTGTAATCATTTTTCTTCTGTCTTCTTTCATGATGCCTCTTCTCTCTGTCTGTGAGAGGCTCTCCTCCCTCTGAAGACATATTGGCTCAAATAATGCGAAGGCTGTGCCAAGATTGATGCTTTGATACCACTGTAATATTCCAAATATGGAACAACACAGCAAGCCTGCTGAAATAACGCACTCCTGAGAAATCTATGCACAGAAATGAGTTTGCAGCCCCTGGATCCCTTAGATAAACTCATCTAAGATCTAAATCCAAAAGGAGAGAAAAAAAAATCAAACTAGGTGGGTTAAACAGATCTCCCACAAACTAGTCTAGCTGGAATTCACCCAAAGAGAGGGGCTACAGCTATATGCAAGAGACTGCTTCAAAAATAACGCAGTTTATCAATTTACAAGCATGAGACCAACATGGAGGTTAATCTTTCAGCTATACATCAGAAAAATGGATTTACAATGCAGCTTATACAGTGTATAACAGAAATAGAATGAATTTACAAGACAAAAGCCTCAAAATGAGCTGCTACAACAACAAGAAATGGCAGAATAAGCTTAACAGCGTTATTTTCATTACTGAAGCATGCAGTAGATTACAACTCAGATCTAGAGCAGATCTGTACATAAAATGATAGATATATTTCAGATTTGTGTACAAGATAGGCTCCTCTATACATTCCCCTTGGGGATCTGAGCAAATCATGAACAACGGTGAGTATATTTGCGATCTAAGTCACAGATCTGCAAAAGTATTCAGAAAATTATGAATCATAACATATACAGTAGATCAGATCTAAACTAACATGGATTGGTTGGCCAATCCACGGATCACCACAGTGAAAGGAAGGATCCAATCACCAGAGATCTTCCTCCTCTAAAATTATGCCAAGACACCCTGCAACTTTGATTTTAAAAATAACGCAGTCATGGAAGAGGAACTGCGTTGTAGGCCCTGGAAATGCTTTGGCCTATTGCCAATGTATGGATCTAAAGCTCAAACTATGGATGCACTCTTCCAGGAGGTTACAATACACACTCACTGAGAAGAGGCTCCAATACAAGCTATATCTTCGTAGATCTAGAGTTCCACTTGCTACAGCTCACATGGACAACCCAATCCTAATCAGAACTGTACTGTAGATGCAAGATGTGGCTTGGCCAAATGCCGGATAGTGGACTAGACAAACAAGACTCCTCCAAGAGTTTCTCAAGGAAGGAGGTGGGAGTTCCTAAACAAGAAACCCCAACAAAGGATGTCTAAGTAGACAATACCTTCAGAAAATAATAACATCAACAACCTCTTCCTATTGTCCAACTCCTTCTTTTATAGGGTGAAAGCCTTGTCAAACCCTAAACCACCTCAATGAGTTAGCCCCTTTCACATGTGGAGCCTCCATCTAGAACTGCATTGTGTATCCATGAGGTTCATTGCACCTAGACTACACTGCTGATTTGATCAAGGTTAACCCAGTGTTGTGATTTAAGCCCATTCACACCTGCAAAATATTATTTACATGGCCCAGGTATGTCTCTGTTTACATAGGCATTGATTTATTCATGGTTTTTTTAGGAGTTTTACATGCCCTCCTTCATATTTTATTCATAAACATGAAATGCAAGATGAAATAAGGCAAAATAAGATATTCCCATTAGCTTGGGCTAAATGGGAATATTACAATCTAAATATGACTTAATTAAAATAATTAATGAGTTTTTAAATTTTTCCTAATTATAAACTTACGAAATATGATTAATTAAAGGTTATTAATTAAGTCATATGTGAATCTTCTAGAAAAAGGCATAGATCGAGTCCTAGTTAATATTATCCATTGATTAAGTTTTAATCGTGATCGTTTATGTCTCAATGAGAGATTATAAGAAGGAACTCGATGGGACTTGGAGGACATACTTTTAGAGATCGAATTCACTGACAAATCGATTTCCTGAGTAGCAGCGCTGAGTTGCCAGAGAGAGAGAGCTAGTGAGCTCATTGCAGTGAGAGAAGGGTAGGGACAGTAAGGCCAGAGGAATATTTTCTAGATCTGGTGAATGCACAGTAGAGAGGCAATGAGTGCCATGGAGAAGCAGCACAATGCTTTAGAGGAGATCCGTATTTTTGCTGGTAGGCAGAGGTGATTCAGTGCGCTAGAGAGAGTTTCCGGAGGCCAAGAGGGTCCAGTTTCCAAACAAAAGTTAGTTATTTAGCGAGAGAGACATTGTTCCTAGCTGTGGGATGCAGAGCTATGTAGTCTAACGCAGTGATTGCGTAGAGGCATCGCAAAGCAGCTCATATATTGATTTTTGTAGCATCGGAAAGTGCTCTAAGTCTCAAATTTTGTGGAGAGGCTTAGACACTGGTATTCCAAAGGACCCAGAAACCATTTGTGAAAATTCCACTCGGTTAATGTTTTTTTAAAATAATTAATTATTTTAATGGATACCCTAAGTCTAAACTTATGGAAATTAAATAATTAAAGGACATTAATAAAATAGAGTGAGAATAATCTAGAAAAGGCAGAGATCAAGTCATGTTATAATCTTAGCCGTTGATTAGATATCTAATCTCGTTCGTTGATCTCTCAAAGAGAAGACTATAAAGAAAGACTTGAGGGCCATTTGGAAAGACATGCCGAATTGATGTAGAGTTCAAAATTTTTGGGCCAGATTTTGCTGAGAAATTCGAGCTAGAGATCTGAGAAATGAGGGGTAGAGATAGCATCCAGAGAGGAAGATATTTTCTCAATCAATGGAGCATCAATCAGAGAGTGGAAGAGGTGATCTAACCAAGCCAACGCTGAAGGAAGGAGGGCTAACGCAGTGACTGCGTAGGGTTCACGCAGAAGCAGAGCAGAGGCAAAGGAGGGTTTCCGGAATTTTTCTTATAGATTAGTTTCAGAGGTCGGGATCCGGAAAGTGAAACTGGCAGGTTTTTCCTCAGGGTAAAAAGAGGAAAAAAAACATGGTTGGGGCTGAACGTTGAGCCTGGAAGGGCATGTTGCAGAGGTTGGAAGGTCCAGCGTTGGGACTTTGCAAAGGCAGCGCAGTGCCTCCCCACTATAGTTTTCAATTCACCCAGATTAGCTGGGAACTCAGTCATTGAGTGAGGAAAATCATCACAAATTATTATGTCAGTATTTCTCTCTGTAATTGAATAACCCTAGGGGTATTCATATATGTATTCAGACATTTATACTACTTAATAATACAAACCCTCAGATCTGATGCACTGGTTTTCTTGCATTGGGTTTTTCCGGGGATTTTTTTGTCCAAAAATAATAGTGTCATATGTGTGATTTTTTTCTTGTTCAAATTACTTGTTTCAGAATAACGAGTATTATAGTGTAGCCTGCTTCAGTGATTGATTTAGTATTTCATATGTGATTCAAAAATAATTATGTAAAGTAAATTACATAATAGAAGAAGTGATTCAGTTGGTTGCAGTAGGATTCCTTATATTGTTGAGATCTAGGATTTTCACATGGTATCAGAGCATTGATGTGAAACAAGAAGAACGAATCTAAGTTCTGAAGTGAATGTCGTTTTTGGTGTAGTGCAGTAGAATGAATCCATTGAAGGATTTTGCAATTCTAGCCAGGAGAGTTAAGATTCTCGTGGAAGTCTCTCTCTTAGTGATTCAATACAGAGAAAGGGTTTCCAGATCGAGATCTTGCTGTGACAGAGGGAGAAACGTAGAGCCTCCACGCAAAAGACAGAGGGATTCCATTTTTTGAATTTGTTGCTGGGAAGAAAAGCGTAAGAAGTATTCAAGAGCACATATTGAGGGAATTTTTCCTTAGTGATTTCCTAGCCAAGGAAATCAACATTTCTCAGTTTTTGAGCAGTATATGAGCAAAAGAACTTACAACTCCATCAGGGAGTGCGTAAGGCTGCCATGGGCTATGTAGTAGGGAGGAAGAGGGAGTATATTCGACAGATTTTGGTAGATATGGCATCTCACAGACTTTGTGATCATTATCGATTGGAGGGCTCCTCCAACTATATGATCTGGAAGGAACAGGCTCAGTTCCTTCTAGATGAATATGATCTGAAGTCGTTTGTGGAGAATGTGGTAGTTGTCCCTACGGATTCAGATCAGCTCAAGAAGTACAAAGAAGATATGGCCAAGCCAACGAGGTTGCTCCTTGATGGTGTCAAGGATCACATCATTTCACATGTGGCTGGCAAGAATACTTCCAGATAAATGTGGGTAGCTTTGCATGACCTATATGAGGGATCTTCCGAGAAGTGGAAGTTGAACTTAGAGAAGAAGCTTTGTATGATTCATATGCGGAAATGGGAGCGTGTGGCTTCATACCTCATGTGGTTTCAAGCGATTAGAGATCAGTTGTCGGCAGTAGGTGCTACACCTACAACTGCAACCATGGTACAGATGGCCCTTAATAGTGTCATAGCGGAGTGACAAGTGTTTTTCCAGAGCATACTGGGTCGAGCAGCATTACCTCGTTGGGAGCAATTGTGGTCATCTTTTCAGGAGGAAGGGTTGAGGAGAGACCTTGTCAATGAAAACTTGATGGCGTCAATGAAATCATATTGAAATCCGTGGAGGAAGAGGAGAATGCAACCCTTGCATTAAAGGGATAGCAAGCGCAACAAGAATTGAAGCATGAAGCCTCAAAGGTCAAGTGCTTCAGATGTGGTGAGAAGGGGCACTATGCATATAAGTTTCCTTTGAAGAAGAAGGACAAACATGAGAATCATGACCCAAAGGTTGCAGCCGCGAAAATCGAGGAGGATGAGTTTGCCATGAGTACCCACACATCTCTAGGAGAGAGATGGGGTGATATGGAGTTGTAGTTCTTCTTGGACTTCATTTGGGTAGGATCCTTGAGGAGCCCACCTCATGGATCATTACCTTGCTACAGGAGCCCATGATCAGTAGTACCAGGATGGAGGAGTTTCTGTGAGAGCCGAGGAGTGATGGAGACAACAATGTAGTAGATAGTAGTGCTTATTTCTAGAGCAGCGTAGAGTAGTGGAAACAATAACGTAGAAGCAACAGTGCAGTGCAGATTAGTGTTGCGTAGTGAAGATTAGCAGCAACACAGTGCATTAGAGGGACAAAGCAGCTAAGTTGCAGTGCATATGCAGTATTAGTAGCATAGAAAATGTATCACTTGAGAGGGAGTTTTAGTATGGATGCAATAGTGGCAGTGGAATTTTCATGGGCAGCCTTACAATGGCAACAACAACACAGTGGTTGATGGACTTCAGCAGCATGAAGGATGCTTCAGAGTCGGAGCAATTTGCAACAGGAATAATTTCTAAAGCACTTTCCTCGCTGAGAGGGAGTGTTGATTTTTGTAGCATAGAAAGTGCTCTAAGTCTCAAATTTTTTGGAGAGTCTTAGACACTGGTATTCCCAAGAACCCAGAAACCGTTTGTGAAAATTCCACTCAGTTAATGTTTTATTAAAATAATTAATTATTTTAATGGAGACCCTAAGTCTAAACTTAGGGAAATTAAATAATTAATGGACATTAATAATACAGAGTGAGAATAATCTAGAAAAGGCGGAGATCAAGTCATGTTATAATCGTAGTCGTTGATTAGAGATATAATCTCGGTCGTTGATGTCTCAATGAGAATACTATAAAGGAAGACTTGAGGGCCATTTGGAAATACACACCAAATTGATCTAGAGTTCGAAATTTCTGGGGCGGGGTTTGCTGAGAAATTAGAGCTAGATATCTGAGAAGTGAGGGGTAGAGATAGCATCCAGAGAGGAAGATATTTTCTTAGTCGATGGAGCATTAGTCAGAGAGTGACAGAGGTGATCTAACCAAGCCAGCGTTGAAGGAAGGAGGGCTAACGCAGTGACTGTGTAGGTGTTACACATCATTTTGTCACCATGACATTTGACTATCAATATGGATATATCACCATCCCTACTCATGCTTCCTTATAAGTAAAAACATTTATATTCCTGAACCAAGTCTTGGAAACTGGAAAAATCTCTTAAAAACTCTTAAAGGTTGCATGCGCACTTTTTGGGGTCACTTCCTGCACATGTGTTGATACTTCCTCTATTAGTTGTGGCGATCTCTGCTCTGTTCGCCCATAAAACCTGTGCACCCCATGTAAAAGAAAGTAAACACGAAAAGTAACTTCTAGAAGCTTAGTTGGGCGAATATTCTTCCAACTAAAAGCCTCTTGAGTCGCGTTACTTTGAGTTATATCATCCACTCATGGAACTTATCCCCTTGGATGAAGGAACCCTAATCCCTTCATTAGAGGATCTCATCCCTCTATTGATGGATCTAAAGCCTCCTTAATTTCTCCTATAAATTGAGCTGAAGTTTTAGGGTTAAGGGTACATTGGGAGTATATTGTAGATTTCACTGAAGATAAACCTATGCTGGTCATTCTAGAGATGAAAGCTTTTCAAACCAAGGAGCACAATTTTGAAGGAATATGGGATAAATCTGTACAACAACAAGGCTCAGATTGTAAGATTTATCTTTATATTCTTGATAATACATATGGATCTCTTTCTCTCATTGTGTTGTTTTTGGATTCATTAAAACAATGACAATCCTTTTTCTCCTTGATCATTAAATTAAACTGATGTTTTGGATTATTATATATTGCAGGTGCTTTTGATTCTTTGCATGTTTGTGATTGCAGGTTCTTCTCAGCATTGAAGGACTTCTTCAGGACAAAAGGCAAGGTTTACATCATCTCGTTGAAAGGTAGGAGCATAACCTCCTCATTTCTAAGTTTTGATAATCTGAATGCTAATAGTTTATGGAAAGAGGTATTCAAATGGTTGTTTGTTTCTAGTTATCTATTGGGATTCTAGGGAGATCACTCTTGTCCACAAGAGGGATTCATCCAGAAAACAAATTGGTGACTCCACTGGGGAACAAACTTAGTTTTCTCTTGATTTTTTTGGTTTAGCATTCCAACTTTTCTAGTTTGATTTTTTCTAAGTGTGGTTGGGTTTATGAATTTTTATATTCTATGAATTAGAAAGCCTTGAGTTTGTTTCTTTAAAAATTTCTCTACCCTGCATTGTTTTCGGTGATAAACAGAGCACAAACCTGCGCAAGTTTGCAATTTAGTTCAGTGCGCATGCGCACTGGTTTGTACTGACAACCTGCGCACCCCCCTAAGAATTTTTGAAGAAATAAATATTTTCTCTCTCAGAGTCAGATAACAAATTTCTTGAGGTTCAATATGACTTATACCAACTCTTAGAGTGTGTCTGTGAACTCTTCCTAATTACCTTAGAGTATTTTTTATAGATCATCCTTTTTGCACATTCGGGTAGGGTTTACCCTGGTTTGAGAATTTCTCTTTTGGGGAAAATAGATTCACTACCTAGATCATTGGTTTTCTATCATTTACCTATAGAGCTACCAGATGTCTTGTCAGCCTTGCTTGTTTGAGTGGTTGTTTCTTGCTCATTTGCAAAAGGAAAACTTCTAGATTAGCTTTGTCTCAAAAAGTGTGATTTGTCTCAAAAAGTAGTCTTTTAAGAAATTGTTTCTTCTTGTTAAAGTGACAAAAAAAATTATTTTTCTTTCAACTGAAATAAATCATGAAAAGACACTCATAGGTATCTTAGTTAGGATTATAAGTTAAGAGCCTTAATTTTTTGAAAAAATTTCACATTTTTAGGGTTTTCTAGTTGTTTTTTCTTTTGAAGAATTGAAGATTGTTTGCTCATAAAATTGTATATTTTGACTTTAAAATCAAAAAATATTTTCATTACAATGTGGTATTGGTCATGCTTGAAAATTAAATTGTTTTCTTGATGAAAAAGAATTGTTATGGGATGTTTTAGGAAATTTTTACTTATTTGAGTCCAAAAGTCCTACTTTCTCTTAAATAGAAATTCATCGAAACAAATAATTGCATTTTCATTTTTTATGCATTTAGAGCATTTTTGAGTCAATCACAACATCATTGAGTTTCATTCCCATACCCCTCTGCTTAAACAACATCCAAATTAATATAGCGCTTAATAAAATTAATCTAGATATTTTTACATTTTCTAGGGCTCATTCCACCAATATAGCTTAGGACTAGTGCTTTGGAATAAGAATTAATTAACTTTCCAAAAGAGATAAAACAAACAAGTAGAACCTTGCAGTAGGGAAAAACCCAATTGTTGCAATTGTGCTCTGGAAAGCACTTCTTAAAAGAGTCAAGCACGAGGTCATGTCGGACCCAGTGGAGTAATCGTACCTACATCATTGGTGAAGATATAAGATGTGCACGTAATAAAAACGGTAAACCTCAGATTAACCATTGTCGAGGAGCCTGAGATCACTTGTTAGTAAACCTCGTATTTACGATGTTGGGGAGCTTTCAAGGGGATTGAGCTTTGATACTCTTCCCTTGCGTGTATATCGGGCCATAGACTGTTCCCCCAGGTTCAATTGTCTCAGTTGGTACCTTAGTGGCCATAATCTTCAAGATTTTTCCCAAGGTGACGATGGAGGGTAGGTCCCACTATACCTGGAGCAGACGTTGACTAGACTCACTTGGAATTTCCGGAGGGTAGTCTTCACTTCGAGATGGCATAGTGGAGTTACTTGCACCAGACTGTTTCATTAAGAAGGTTGTCGGGGTAACTGTTCCAACAACTAGTTTTCCACATTAATCTTTGTGAGGTTGGATTTCATCACCAACTAGTGATTTTATTGTGGAAATATATTTTTTGTGTGTGGATTGCTTCTTATATTTTGTAGCACGTGTTCATTTGTTTAATTTTAGAGGCATTTGGTGTGATTCTTTTTAATTTTTTTGATTTCGTGTGTTAAAGAAATTAACTATGCCTGAATTACCGAGACATTCACGTAGAATGCGGGGAAAACCCCCTGAATATACACCCAGCCAATTAGAAAAAATAAAAACTGAAAGGGTTCAACCATCAAGAACCGGGTCTACTGAACAAGGAGAATCATCTGTCATAATACATCCTGATTTCGAAGTTAATCAACCTCAGATAAATGAAACAAAACAAGATCAAACAGAAATTTCTGAAGTAATTAAAGTTGAATCTATCACTGGTGAGTTGTCAAATACAAAACTCACTAAACCTGAAATATATGAGCTTGAGTCTGATTCCACTTCATCTGAGTCACCTTGATATATTATATCTCCAACTCCTGGTTGTCCTCGTTCACCTCGAGTAAAGCTTCTCATCACTAAGGATCTTCCTCCTGGCCTTATTAACATTGAAGAAATCTCTGATGAAGAAGAAGATATTACACTTCCCTCTCGTCAAGAATCTTTAGATTTGAGTTTTAGTGAACCAATATAGCCTTTGGATTTACCTTTCACTCCCTTTTTCCTGGATCCTTGTTATCTTCAATTCACCGATTTTTTACATAACTTTGGTTGCGGTCATCCATGATGCTGAATCCCATTTTACTCTTTACCCAGGTATAGTAACATGGCTTTCGAAAGCATGTCTTTTGAGTCAACCATGTTTTCTTCTTCACCAGAAATATTTTGTATGGTGGTCCTTCAGTTCCTAGTGGGTACTAGTCGCTTTCTGGGACTTTTTCAAGAGAATCTCCTTTCTCTGAAATGTCTACTATGTCAAAGGGCTATTTGAGTCTACCACCCAACCTTTGACAATGGAACATGTGTATATGTTTTCCGAGAATATCCCTCAATCTAGCTCACAAGGTGACTATATATCGCCTGGGGGGCAGTAGCCTCTTCAAGGGAAGCAGCCTCTCTGAGGGCATTAGCCTCTTCAAGGGCAACAGTCTCTTCAAGGGCATCAGCCTCTTCAAGGGAAACAACCTCTCCAAGGGCAACAACCTTTTCAAGGGCAGCAACCTCTTTAAGGGCAACAGCCTTTTCAAGGGCAACAGTATTTTCAGGGAGGACAACCTTTTACTAGAACCTATCCAACGGTTGTAGGGAAGCATATTCCTGGTAATTATCAAACTTATGTTCCAATGCCTCAAACTGGTTATGGTCAAACCTATGCATCACATTCCTTAATGGGAACTCCTTATCCAGGGATAAATACTATGTGGAACCCTTTGTTTACTCAATAATATTTGCAACCTACATTGCAAGTGCCTTATAATCAACCTGCTCTGCCGGCTGGAAAATTTGGTTACACCCAAGTCCAACAACCTGTTCAAGGTGCACTTCAAATTACCCCAAAGGTATCCATTCCAAGTATTCAACAAGTTGGTCTGAGTACTCCTAGTACTCCTATCCAATATGTTGTGCAAACTTATGTTCAACAACTAAGTACACCTACCCCAGGAGTTTCTCAAATCTCTATTGCTACGACCCTTCAAATTTCAACGCCAATTGTTACGCAGGCTATCCCTCAGACTAATACCCATCAAATTGAATATATAGTCCAGTCAATTCCTCAAGCTTCTGTGGGACAACCTAGTGCAACAACTATGCAAACAAGTCAACCTTTTTGCAGGTCAAACTATTCAAGGACAACCCTTTGTAGGTCAACCTGTTCAAGTAAAACCTTTTACAGGTCAAACTATTAAGGGAAAACCCTCAGTAGGTTAACCTTTTCAATGTCAATTTTTTAAAATCCAACCATTTCAAAGCCAATTACAATATGGACTAGGACAAAATCCATCTTTCCAGAGCCAACCATACCCTAGTTACACATATCAAATGCCAGCTCAACCTCAACTCTGTATGGCTACCCCTGGATACCCTGGAGGTATACTGATTCCAACTGCTCAAGCTATCCCAGGATTTCCTAGATATCCTCCTCTAGGTATTGGTATTGTCCCTTAGGGTCATCAATTCGCTCAGCAAGACCCTAACAGGAGGTTACCTTTCATTGAAACTTTAGATTTACTGGACTTATCTCGGCTAAAGAATGATCAAATTTATTATCTTCCATATTGGCCAGCTATGCCTACTAATTTTCCCAATTACGTTCCAAAGTTTGAAGGAAAATTAGGAGAAGATCCCTCGAACCATGTTATGACTTATCATCTCTGGTGTGTATCCAATTCTTTGATCGATGATTCTATCCATTTCAGAATTTTTCAAAAAACTTTGATTGGCTTAGCTGCAAAGTGGTACATTGAGTTACCACGAGGATTTCCTTACTCATTTTCAGTTACCAGTTCGTTATGATAATGGCACAAAACTCTTTACTTAACTTAAACAAATTACATCTACGTACATTTCATATCGCATCCATGAATGGCGACGTAGACGCCGCTTAGTCAAAGTTTTCATCCGGGATCAAATTCTGGCTGAATGGTTCATAAAATCATTACTCCCTAAGATTACTGAAGATGTAGCTAAAGGAGGTGTTGTAACATAAGAATAGGTTATTGCTCAAGCCCAATATCTAGACCTTGTTTACACACTTAAAGATTAGAATTAGTTTAGAATTAGTTTGGATTTTAGTTTAGAGTAGTTCTAGTTAGTTTAATTATTTTTTAACTGAACATATATATATATATATATATATATATATATATATATATATATATATATATATATATATATATATATCATAATAAAGCCTTCACCGTGTGTGCTTTCAGCAAATTGGTTTTTGTATTCTTCTCTCTTTTGTCTAAATCTGTCATGGTATTAGAGCAGGTTTCTCTGCCATCTCGTGAGAGTGCGAGAGTGTCTTCAATTGGTTGTAGAGAATCGTGTAGTGCTGAAGAAGACGGCGTAATTGTCACCACTGTTGCGTCCATTTAAATTCATGTTGGCCAACTACTCTGGAATGCAGCCCAAAGGACCAGCGAAAGACACCATGAACTTCCTCGCACCGAGCTCATATAAAGCTAAGAGCTGTTAGGAGTATTCAGAGAGGAGAAAATATCTCTAACTTGTTGCATATTTTTTTTTTCCTCGAGAAAAAAGCATAATTTTATTTCAGTAGATGTGAACAAAATTACAATGTGAAACACATAGATGTGTGTTCAGAAAAAACAAACCCCAAAGTTTGTTTACAAGAGTCAGTTACTGAATCTAACATGGCCTATGCAGATCCAGTTGTCAGGCTTATACAAGCTGTTCAAAAACCAGAACTGTCAATAAGTCCCTTTTGTGAATTTTCAAGTCATAACTAAACAAAAAACTGCTCTACTAAGGCTCAGACCAAGTCCACTGCCAAGAAATATAAATTCAACCAATCATAAGTTAAGCTGACTCCTATACAGTCATTCACCCGAGCCAAAATGAAAGCTGCCAGCAAATTAAAGTCCACGGTATGTAAAGAACACCGCCCAGGGGATCAGAAAACTCTGTATTATAAAATCAGTGCGCTGTTGTAGTCCTTCATTGAGAATTAAACATTCTTCAACATCTAATGAAAAGTGATAGCGTTCTACAGGGATGGCAACTCGTTAACTATTTCTACAGCCCTCCAGATATACCCAATCAGCCCTCAGCAAGCAAATCGAATGTTTCAATCCAGTAGAATAAAAGGTGTCATGTCCTCCATAAAGTTCTGAAGGATGGCAACCACTGTAGCCAGGCACATATGTGATTCTTGTATTTTCCTGCGCTGCTTCTGTGTAGGCTGTATATAAATGGAAATCTGCCAATACAAAAAACCATTTCCAGTTGCTTCTGTGAAGGCTGTAGGCTGCTTCTTGCATTTCCAGTTGTATAAAAAGAAAAGATCTGCGCTACTTCTGTGTAGGCTGTAGTCTGCTTCTTGCATTTCCAGTTGTAGAAAAAGAAAAAAGAAAAAACACATACCAAAAACAGTCCATATCTGAAAGGTGTGGAATCTGTGGAAAGATCCATCCCACAGCAGACCGCCCATTGAGCAATTGACCAAGTATAACCCAGTGGGAAACCACGTTCTACTTTACAAAAACATTTGTGTAAAAGAACCACCATGTGTTAGCCTCTCTGAATGCAAGATTTCCAGGCCAACAAAGGAGACCAATAGCCTCTTAGTAAAAAAGGGAAGGATGGAAAAACTCAGTAGTGCCTCCATCCTGATGTTCACGAATTCTCCAGAGACCTTCATCCTGCAGAAGCCCCCTCTTTGAGGCTTGATCAGCAAAACCATTATTCTCTCGATATATATGAAGGCAGGAGAAAGAATCAAGTGAGCGGAGGATCTCCTTAATGGAACAGAGCAGATTTTGTAGGTGATGAACTCTGCACTGCTGAATACCATTAATCCAATTAATCACATTCAAGGAGTCCCCATAGAAATTTAGCACTCGGCAACCTTTCTCCACCGCGAACATCAGAAGTATCTTGAGACTCACCAATTCAGCAAAATTGTTAGTACCTACGCCAAGCCCAGCCGAGATCTCAAACCAATGTGCGTCCGACAGGTACAGCAGAGCCCCCCCACCACAGACATTTTGTTGCATAGCCCCATCAAAAAAACCCCAAGGATTCCTCCTGTCAATATCCAACAGTAGGACCTCCCTCTGTTTGGCAGCTCGAATGTGGATAGGAAAAGTAGAGTGCAGTCCAATGGTCATTGCCCCAACAATCTCAGGAGTGTTGACCGTCCCATCAAAAAGAAGTCGATTGCGTGCCAACCAACAGCCCCAAATGACAAGGAGAGGCAAAGCTTTTATATTCTGCTCAGCATAAGACCCCCACCATGAATCCCATGCATGAGACAGAGAAACACCCTCCCATCTGCAAAGAAAACCCAGTAATCTGGAGCATTCCAGCCAGACACCTCTAATGAAAGGACAGCTGAGGAAGAGATGATTGACAGATTCCACATCAGTGTGACACAAACTGCACCAACCTGGACCCTGAAAACCTCTGTGTTGTAGCACATCCCAGGTGGGGACTTTATTTTCAAGGACACACCACATAAAAAGGCGAGTCTTAGGAGGGCAATTTAGTTTCCAGAGTTTTTTCCACCACCACCGCTCCGCACCCAAGACAGCCCCAGAACTAAGTTTTGAGTAACCAGCCTTAGGGGAATAGTTCCCCGAAGAATCATAATCCCAAGAAATCATATCCTCCCTATCCTACAACAAAATATGAGCCTGTTTTAAAGCACGGATATAAGCATCCAAAGCCCTCTCATCTTGTTCTTCCAGCCCCAAGGAAGAGGCCAAAATCCAAGGCTGAATGCCCAGCCTTCTCCTCACCGGAGCAGCAAGTTGGGAGAGAAAAGTAATCCCCCTCTGCCTTAAAGCTTCAACTGTATGCCTGGGAAGGAGGTGTTGAATATCACTGCCCAACCAAGGGTCCTCACCAACCCGAAGCTTCCTGCCACTACCCACATCCCAAGCCAGACTTGTTTCCAAAATATGAAAAGACTTAACAAGTGCCTTCCAAATCACCAAGCCACCAGCAAAGGATTTTCTAGGATTCCTTATCCAATCCACAATAGAGAATGGAGCAATATATTTCTGACTGATCACCTGAGTCCAAAGACTATCAACATTGATAAGCCTCCACCCACTCTTCGCAGCCAGGGCCTGAGCAAAGAGAAAAATATTTTTCAATCCCCATCCTCCCATCCCTTTCGGGACATCAATTTTCTCCCACCGGACCCAAGGGGTCACCAAGGAGTCTTGTTTCCCACTCCATAGGAAACGAAATCAAATCCTCCTGGCAGCCTCCAGAATACCCTTTGGAATCCAAGAAAAATACAACCAATAGACCGGGATAGCCTCCAAAACAGACTTAACTAAATTCAACCGCCCCGCTCTGGACAGCCATATATGGGACCAAACTCTTAAACGTTTTTCCAGCTTTTCCAGCAGCCATCTCCAGTCAAGTTTTCTATAATCATTGGGTTTTAAATGGAACCCCAAATAGTTCAGCCCTTCATCCAAATCAGCATGATTATAAGTAAAGATCCTCCCGAACTCACGTCTCTCTTCAACCCTCAGAAGATGAGTAGTAATGGAGGACTTATCAGCGTTCACAATCATACCATTAGCCGTGCTAAACAGATCTAAAATCTCAGCAATTGTGTTTGCATCACGCACCGATCCAGAGCAGAAGATTAATACATCATCTACAAATAGTAAATGTGTGATGAAAAAATTTGTAGCAACCTGTATGCCCTTCAAGGAACCCTGTCTCTTAGCATCCTGAAGAGCTCTGCTCAAACCCTCAGCAAACAATAAAAACAAAAGGGGAGAAAGGGGGCAGCCTTGGCGCAGACCCCTTTCAGCATGAAAAAAAGGAGAGGCAGCCCCATTAATTAAAACTGAGAAAGAGACGGTGGTAATGCAGCTCATAATCCATCTAATAAAGCCAATGCCAAAACCAAGATGAGTCAGAACCATACGAATATATAACCAGCTTACCCGATCATATGCTTTGGAGAGATCTATTTTCAGCACAGTCCCTTTGAGGTGCTTTGTCTTCATACTGTGGAGAGCCTCTTGAGCAGTGCCGATTGCTTCGTGTATTTGACGACCTTCCAAGAACCCAAATTGTTCTCCAGAGATATGAGTAGACAAAATGCTTTTGAGTCTTCTCGCAGCCACCTTGGCAATCACTTTGTAAATACAGTTGCACAGAGAGATAGGGCGAAAATCAGCCAAAGAAGAGGGATTATCCACTTTCGGGATTAGGGCTATGAAAGTGGAGTTAAAGCAAGCAGGGATCCGCCCTGAAATTCTGATATCCTCCACAAAATTCAGCAGATCAATCCCTAAAACCTCAAAAAGAGCCAAGAAAAACTCGATGGACCAACCGTCAGGACCAGGACTTTTATCTTTTTGGAAACTGTGAAGTACCTCCTTTAACTCCTTCTCAGAAACCTCAGCCATCAGAGATCTGTTATCAGCCTCCTCCACAAATCTCGGAAAGAGTTGTGCAACTCTTATAACTTCCGCAAGTGATGCATGAGCTGGGGCTTTAAAAAGATCCTTAAAGTGGTCAACCCCCAGCTTAGCTTTAGCCTCAAATGAGGCATGCTCAGTGCCCTGACCATATCTTAAACTCCAGATAGTATTAGCTGCCTTTCGACCACGAGCATAAGCATGGAAAAATTTTGTATTATCATCCCCACTTGCCAGCCATGTGGCCCTACTTTTCAATCTCCAAGTTTCCTCCTTATCCATTAGAAGGACGTTCCTTCTTTTTTCAAGGGCAACTAGAGTGTCTTTATCCTCTTGTGATTGAAAACCCCCTCCATTCCCTTCATATATCAAACGAAGATCCTTTTCCACCTGCTTCAAATCCACATCCTCCCTCTGTCTCTTAGCAGTCGACCAGACCTTCACAGCTTCCTTTATGCGTTTTAAATTTTCAGCAACGTGAAACGCTGCAGAAAGAGTACTATCCTCCCTATAAGGGACCCACCTAGCAAGAACAAGAGCTTTGAAAGACTCGTCCTTTAGCCAGATTTTGTTGAACTTTAGAGGGCTAGGAGGCATCTTGGGCCCTATCTTGAACTCAAGAAAAATAGGGAAATGATCAGATGCACCCCCACAACCAATCCATTGCCTAATCTGAAAAGGCCTGTCCACAAGCTGTTCAGCCACCAGGAACCGATCCAATCTCTTCGCTATTCTTTCTTCAGCACATCGATTATTCCTCCAGGTGGGTTTCATCTTTATGGGTTCTATATCAAGAAGATGATTCTCCTCCAATTTTTGAGTGAAATATCCAGTCAAGGAGTCAATATGTGCATGTGGACCCCAGACCTCAGACTGCCCCAAAGTAAAATTCAGGTCCCCTCCCAAAATTACCGAATCCTCCTTGAGTAATGAGTTACCCATGAGAGAGTCCCAAAAAGGAATCCTGTCTTGGTAAGGAACATAAGTATTAAAAATATTAAATACTTCACCAAGCTCCAGCGAAAGAAAATTGAAGCCCAAGACCGACTCCATACCCCAGAAGTTTTGTGATTTGACTGTTCTTTCATTCCAACCAACAGCCAGTCCACCCGACCTTCCTCTAACATCCAGCGACTCAAATGTCCAACCTGGCAACCAGCCTTCCAATCTAACTTTGACCACAGTTCCTTCACCTAACGTCTCTTGAAGCAGAATAATATCCGGGCTCTCCAACACAATAATTCTTCGGAAAGCAGATTTCTTAAGGGGACCTGCCAAGCCCCTACAATTGAAGGACATAATCTTCATAACATACCAGGCTTCAGGGATTTGCTTGCTCTAAGCACCCTGTCAATTGAAATCTGTCTCCCATCATGTACCTCAATCATAGCTCGATCCTGAGCTTTCGCCAGAAGAGATCGCCGCTTTCGCTTTCTAAAGACATTTTCATCTTCCAACCCATCACACTTTTGCACTAGATTCAAGAATAAAGGACTGTTGGGCACATTCAAAGGGGTTAATAGTTTCTATAATTTGTTCGCTAAAAATGCGAGTTTTCTTGCGAGAGTCAAGTAGCAGTAGTGCGGTGAATGTTGTATTGTTAATATACCTAATTTTCTGATCGAGCGAATCGAAGTTTATGCTAAATTATGAAATGTTGATATTTAGGAGAATGAAGAACCTATTAGTGAATAATTCACACTAAACTTTCAACATACTATCGTTTTGGACCAGAACGACCATAGTGATGATCAGACTTTAGGCAATGCATTCGGCATCGAATTGAAGGTGATTGTCATAGAAAAAGACTAAGATCAAGATCAAAAACAGAGTCCGCTCCCAACGCCTGGCTACCTAACACACCTTGATAATTTGGAGAATTTGCATCATGGAGCAAAACGTTTGTGGAAGCTGAAGAGGGCATTGACTGCGTTATGGGAGAGCCTGGGCCAGCCCCTTCCAAAATAGGATCCTCCACAGGTCGACTAGAGCCCCGACTTTTGACATTTCGAAAGGAAAGGCCACATTCCTTGGCTGGGTGTCCATAAGCATGACACCGACGGCACCTAAATGGGACATTCTCATAATCAAGAATCTGCTTAATGTCAAATCTCCCCCACCGTAGATTCAGAGATTCAGCAAGGCCTTCTCTGATGTTAGTCATAACAAGAATTCTAGCAACCCGCCTGTGATTTGTCTTGAGAAAGGAGAGGTCTGCCTCTAAAAAATCCCCAATCGTATTGCCTATACCACGGAGATGTTCCTCAGTCCAATAATGTAAGGGCAGGCCAGGCAAACGAACCCATACAGGGACCGAATCCACCCTCTCCCTGCTAGCATCAAAGAGTGGATGCCAAGGTTTTAGAAGCAATGGAGAGTGATCAACAGCCCAGCACCGATGCATCACCCACTGGACATGGTCAGAGTGCAGAAAGTTGAAGGCAAACCACCCTTTAGAGAGAGATACTACCTCAAGCACATAACCAAGAGCATCTTTCCATTGCATATCAGCCCATGCAACAACAGTCTTCAGTATGACAGACCTCCCCACAACCCTGCCAACAAGTGTTCTGCTTGCCATTTGAGACACTTGTTCCCAACCAATGTCCTCCCCCAAAACATAGTTGTATTCAGCTCTTTTAACCTTGATCCAGTTCTTCTTTCTTCTCCCCTTCTTCAAAGCTCCTGCCTCCTTAACCTTGTTTAAATCCGAATCTTTAAAACCTTCAGAAAAATGATGTCCACTCTGTTCTTCCCAACTGAAGTGGGTATGTTCTTCCCTATCCCCGGAATCCTCCACCCTACGAAGCAAATGCACAGAGGGATCCTGACCATTCCCAGAGTCAAATGCTCTCTGATATCTACCCACTCCCTTCTCTTCTGCATTCAAACATTGCTCTTCCGCATTTAAACATTGTTGCACGCCCTTCCCATGAAAAACCGAGCTGTTGACTAATGTCGCGCTCCAAACGCCTGTCAGTCTGCCTCCCTCCCTTCCATCTTTACCACCATCGATCTGTAAGGGAAAATGATAGCCGACCGGGAGAGAACAGGCCTCCAAGTGACCTGTTGAAAACGTCCCAAACTGTACACCCTTCAAGGTTTGTTCTCCATTTGTATAGACGCATAAATCCTGAGCAATCTCCTTCGCTGGCCATGTCTGTTCATCGGTAACAGAGAACTGCCCTTCTCCGTTCAAAAACTTGTTGCATATATAGAAGGTTGTTAGTAGTTATTGATGTAATCGATGCTTCTGAAGGAAAAAAAAAAAAGATTATGAGATGTATTTTGCAGCAGCCTGAGTGGCCTTCGAACCCGCTATCACAGAGCCACGAGATAGAAGGAGTTTTGCCTCCTGTTTCTTGTTCTATGTCCCTTGGCATTCACCATTGCGGCATATTGAAAGTGTTTCTTATGAGATCAGGTTTGTGCAGAACTGCTTAAAGGAAGTTTGGCTGCCATGCGAAGATTTTCTACTGTCTCAACCTTTGTTGTCAGAAATATATATATTTTTGAAAAAAAATATCTAGTGATATTCAGTATTTTGTAGTATCAATTTAAAATTCAAAAATTTAATCTCAGATGAGGATTATCATCCCTAGTATATTTTTTGAGTGTGTGTTTCCATAAAAGGACATTGTTAAATATATTCTCTGCAACCTGGATTTTCCAGAAGGGTGTATTTCTTTATAATAATTATGCCAGAAAGATATCAAGTTACAATATAATATTAGTGTAGAGGCTTTTGGTTTTCTGCTTCTCGTAAAGGGGAAAAGAGAGTGCAAGTTATTTAAAAGGTGTCATATTTACCATTGCTTTAAACATGGCTTCAACAAATCAGTTTTTTATTCCTACGCCTCTATTTAGTGGGAAAAATTATGATTTTTGGAGCCTTAAAATTCAAGCATGTTTACAAGGTTTAGGTTGTTGGGAAACTGTAGAATTTGGGTTCATGGAACCTGATGCAAATATAATTGCTGGAATGAGTGCTACTCAACGAAAACAAGTTGATGAACTTAAATAGAAAGAAGGTAGAGAAAATTCGTGCATTTTAAATTCCTTAGATAACTCTTTCTTTCCTAAAATCACTGCTATTAAGACTACTAAATCAATATGGGATATACTTAAGGTTGATTATCAAGGAAATGATAAAGTAAAAATGATAAGATTACAGACTCTCTTGAACACAATTTGAAACACTTAAAATGACTGAATCAGAAACTGTTGATCAGTTTATGACCAAAGTTATGGGTGTTGTTAATCAGCTTCAGATGAATGGTGAAGAACTAGAAGATCAAAGAATTGTTGAAAAAGTTCTTAGATGTTTGCCTAAAAAATTTGACATGATAGTTACTGTTTTTGAGCAGAGAGAATTAACAAAATTTCCTGTGGAAGAATTAACTGGTTCTTTGTTGGCTCATGAAGCAAGAATTAATTTAGATGTCAGTACTTTAGAGCATGCTTTAAAATCTAAAGCTTCTATGGATAGAGTTAGAGGCAAAGGTTTTTGTGGCAAGAGAGGAAAAGAAAGAGGAAAATATCAGTCTGATGATAGATCATAGGTAACTCAAACACATTCAAAGCAGCCTCAAACTGGTCATGGTCGTAGGTGGATTGATAAATAAAAAATTCAATGTCACTACTGCAAAAAAAATGGCCATTATAAGTCTGAATGTTGAAAATTACAATATGTTTTAAGTAAAAATAAAGCCAATGTCACAAACACTGAATGTGAAACATCAAATGCTTTATTTTTGGCATGCCAAGTAACTATGCAAGTACCTAATAAATATTTGTGGTTGGTAGACAGTGGATGTAGTAATGATATGACTGTTCATAGTGATTTGTTTTCACATCTTGATACATCTTTCAATTCCTCTATTGGTTTGGGTGATGATCGTCAGGTTAAAGCTTCAGGAAAGGGTGTTATACTTGTCTTAACCAAACAAAATGTTGTGAAGAATATCTATGATGTTTATTATGTACCCAATTTCAAGCATAATTTGTTGAGTTTTGGTCAGTTAGATGCACATGGTTATGATGTTAGCTTTCACAACACTACTTACACGATTTCTTATCAACATAAGTCTCTTGTTGCAACGGTTCCAATGACCAAGAATAGGTTGTATCAATTACAAATGAAAATTGAGAAGTTGTATGAACATAATGTTTCAACACCTAATGATACTGACTTGTGGCATTTGTGATATGGACATTTACCTATTAAAAATATGATTTTGTTGCAAAGACATTCTATGGTGAAAGGTTTGTCTGCTTTGTCTGATCATATCTCTTCCTGTAAAAGTTTTATAATGAGTAAACATAAGCGAGATAGTTTTGCTTCGGCCTCTAATAGAGCCAAAGAACAACTAGAGTTAGTGCATACATATTTGTGCGGTCCAATGCAAGCAAAATCATTTGCTGGAAGTCTCTATTTTCTTACTTTTATTGATGATTTTAGTAGGAAAATTTGGGTGTATTTCATCAAATACAAATCCAAAAAAATTTCCAAGTTCAAGGAGTTCAAAGTCGAGGTTGAAAAAAGGAGTGGACAATTTATTAAAGTTTTGAGGTCTAATAAAGGAGGTGAGTATGAATCTAACGAATTCATTGATTTTTGTAAATAACATGATATTAAAAAACAAACGACAACTAGTTATACTCCGCAGGAGATTGGAGTTGCAGAAAGAAAGAATCAGACAATTATGAATATGGGTCGGAGTTTGCTCAAAACACGAAATTTTTCTAAATAATTATGGGTTGAAGCAGTTGCATGTTCAATATATATTTTGAATAGATCGCCAACTTCCAATGTTCAAAGTTTTGTACATGAAGAAGCATCGAGTGGACAAAAGGTAATTGTTTCACACTTTCGCGTATTTGGATGTATTGCTTTCACTCATGTTCCAGAAAAATTGAGAAAAAAGCTTGATGATAGGAGCGAAAAATATATCTTTATAGGATACTAGTCAATCTAAAGCATACAGATTGTTTAATCCTATAACTAAGAAGTTTGTCTTAATTCGAGATGTGAAATTTCTAGAAGACAAATATTGGAATGAAATGGAGAACAATACTTGTCCTAACTCTTTTATTTTATTAGACTAACATCAAGCTTCTACAACTAGCACTCCAAGATTACAGGTTCAAGAAAAAACCATTAGTAGTTCATCAAGCAATAGCAGTTCATCATCATTTGAGTTTGATCCTGATAATCCGAAAATGAGAAACTTAAGTGATATTTATGCACAAGACAATGTTGATGATATTGTAAATTTTGCATTTCTTTCATTTCAACCTACTTATTTTGAAGAGGCTATAAAGGACAAAGAATGGGTAGATGCAATGAATAATGAAATCGATGTTATTGAAAGAAATCAAACTTGGGATTTGGTTTATCTACATGATGATAAAAATTATATAGGTGTCAAATGGGTCTTTAAAACAAAGTTAAATGAGAGAGGTGAAGTTGATAAGCACAAAGCAAGATTAGTTGCCAAAGGTTTTTCACAGCAACTTGGCATAGATTATGGTGAAACATTTGCACTTGTAGCAATAATTGATACTGTTTGATTTGTGTTAGCTATTGCAACACAAAATAAGTGGCCTATTTACCAAATGGATGTAAAGTCTTCTTTTTTGAATGGTGTTTTGAATGAAGTGTATGTTGATCAGCGACCTGGTTTTGAAATAAAAAATCAGAAACATAAGGTGTGTAAATTGAAGAAAGTATTGTATGGCTTGAAGCAAGCTCCAAGAGCTCGGTATAGCTGAATAGACCATTACTTGTTGAATAATGGTTTCACAAGGAGCGACCATGAGCCCACTTTGTATATCAAGAATGATCATCAAGGTAATATTTTGATACTGTGTCTTTATGTTGATGACATAATTTATACAGGTAACATGCAGTTAGATGAATTTAAAGCTGCAATGGAAAATGAATTTGAAATGATAGATCTTGGATTAATGAGATACTTCTTAGGTATCGAAGTGAAACAAACACACAATGGTATGCTTATGAGTCAACAGAAGTATGCCACTGACATTTTGAAAATTTTTAAGATGGACAGGTGTAAACCGGTGGATACTCCTATTAAAGTTGGTACAAAGTTAAGTAAATTTTATGTGGGTTCTATTTTTAATTCGAATTTGTATAAGAAACTTGTTGGTAGTATTATGTATCTTACTTTTAATAGACCTGATATAGCATTTGCAGCTAGTTATATTTCCAGGTTTATGGAATCTCCTAAAGACTGTCATTGGAAAGCTAGAAAAAGGGTGTTAAGATACATTGCAGATACATCTACTTATGGTTTATCGTATGCAGCCTCTACAGATAGTAAGCCTGTTGGTTATACAGATAATGATTATGCAGGTTGTATTAATGATCGGAAAAGCACTTCTGGCTATGCTTTTCTATTTGGTAGAAACTTGATCTCGTGGTCAACCAAAAATTAGCCCATAGTTGTGTTATCTTCAACAGAGGTCGAGTAAATTGCAGTGATTTCAGCATCATGTAAAGTAGTATGGTTGAAGATACTTCTCTTCGACTTCGGTTATCCAGAAAATGAACCTATTTGAATATTTTGTGACAACACTTCCGCTATTTCCTTGTCGAAGAATAATGTCTTTCATCAAAAAAGCAAACATATCGACACTCGTTTTCACTTCATTCATGAACTCGTCAAAAATGGTGATATTGTTCTCAAATTTTGTGATTCCAAGGATCACTTAGCAGATATTTTCACCAAACCGCTAGGAAAAGTTAATTTTGAATTTCAATGTCAAACGTTAGGAATAAAACAATGTAACCCTCAAAATTAAGGGGGAGTGTTAAAGATTAATATATATATATATATATATATATATATATATATATATATAAAATAAAACCTTCACTGTGTGCGCTTTCAGCAAATCAGTTTTTGTATTCTTCTCTCTTTTGCTTAAATCTGTCAGTCTAGTAATTTGTATGAAAATTTCTGATTTACCTCTTCCAGGTCAAATTAATAAAAATCCTTCTGGTTCTCATGTTGCAGAAGATGTAATCGATACAGTTAATACATCAAAGAGTAAGAAAAAACAATCCAAATCTACTACTCCAATCATAACTTTACCAGTTTCACCCAAAGGAGACTCTTCTCTAGAAACTTCTACCAAAATCCATGTCATAGACTCATCTACTACTAAAACTAAATCATCTGGAAATAGGAAGGGTCAAAATAAACAAAACAATTCTCCAAAAGAGAAAGCAGAAAAAACCGAACCATCTGATGCAAAAAGGAAACATCGTTATCCATGTCTTATCTGTGACGAGGATCACTACACAAAAGAGTG
Source organism: Pinus albicaulis (assembly GCA_034641835.2). Taxonomy (NCBI): domain Eukaryota; kingdom Viridiplantae; phylum Streptophyta; class Pinopsida; order Pinales; family Pinaceae; genus Pinus; species Pinus albicaulis. Next base: position 1,224,194,657 of record CM076574.1, read on the forward strand.
CCCACATCGGGCCGAGGTATCAAAATTCGTCAAAGGTTCGCCCTCACTCGTTGTCCTTAAAGATACTTTCCCATAAAAAGACAAAAAAATGATGATATATTCTTCCAATTCATCGGCAGATATCCTGATGATGTCCCAGGTCATGGTTGCAACACAATATCAAGACTATGGATCTAAGAGTCTTGTAACTGGAAATGAAACTGAATCATCCAATCAGCCTCCAATATTGAATCCTCTGGTTTTTGAACTATTACACATCGAGAAACCTAGTCCTGATTTAGTAATTAAACTGCCTGCCAAAGGTGTACTTCGTAAATCGGCTTTCAATCCACATGTGAGAGCCGCTCATAATTACAATATTGTTGAAGATCTGGTTATGTCCCCTTCAGCAATGTCGGCTGTCGAAGTGATATAACCTTGTCCAGCTCATAGGAAGTTTCTATTATCGGCTATTGGAGCGATTGATCCTCAAAATTCCAATCTTATTTTCTTTGATCTTGAGAAATTTGTACCTAAACTCCCGCACCAAATGGCTTTTCAAATTCCTGTTTTAGTCAAATATAGGCAAGTTTTTTGCACAGTGATTGACGAGGGAGCATCTACGTGCATTATGTCTTTAGCTTGTTGGAAAACTCTTGGTTCTCCACTGATCAATCAATCACCTACAATTATTAAAGCCTTCGATGGAAGAGGTTTTCGTCCATTTGGAATACTCCAGGATTTACCTATAGAGGTAAATGGAAAAACTGTTATGCTTGAAGTGGAATTTGTTGATGCCCCTCTTGACTACAACCTTCTGTTAGGTCGAAGTTTCTCTTATGCTATGATCGATGTTGTTTCATCATTATTTTGATTGATCATGTTTCCTAATGAAGGAAATATTGTAAAAATTGATCAGTTTTCTTACTTCGCTTCTGACCCTACGTTTACGGATAGTATCCAACATGTCGGAAAGATGGTTATCCCTTATGAAGATGTTAGAGTAGGACTAGTTAAGGATTCCACTCTTATGGGAACTTTTTCTATACATCCTCCTAACGTACCTTGAACTATTGCCAATATCAATATGATTACAAAAAGCACAATGCCATTTGATGACCCATGGAATGTGTCTTCAGAATATGAATTGGACTATTATGGCGATGAGATGACTTTAAGTCCATATGAATTGGCATACATAGTAGTACAATCACTTTTTAACATTTCATCAACTGATATTGATCAAGTGAATGTGGTCAGTAATGCATCTTCTTCTCTACCAAGCTCAACCACAACATATTTTTCTGATCATTTTCAACAAATGTTTTCAACAGATGAAAATATTCGAGAAATGTTGTCATTGGATGAATTCCTTGGGATGATCTCCATCATCGATCCTATTTTCTACCAGACCTTTACAGGGTTAAAAATGACTTTTCATCCATCTTTCCGATTGATTAAGTTGAGGAACCTCAAAATCCTATGACAATCCTTCATTCGGATTTTGAGACAAACTTAGGAAATATTTCCGTGAAAATTCCCATTGACATATCAATCAAACCAGGAGTAACTGAAAACATCCATATAGGTGCTTCATGCTCAATTGAAGAAATCAATATGTACAAAGCCCTATTTCATGAATTCTGATACATTTTTTCCTGGTCTTACGAAGAAATTCCAGCAATTGATCCCAAAATTGTGATCATGAAATTAAGACATCACCAGATGCTAAACCTATTAGACAAAGATTACATCCAATACATCTGTGAAAAGTTGTTGCTATTAAAGCTTAAGTTGAAAAACTACTTCGTGCAGGATTTATTTATCCTATTCCTTTGACAGATTGGGTATCTAACATAGTTCCAGTGACCAAGAAACAAGGGAAAATCAGAGTATGTGTCGATTACAGGGATATTAATAAGGCTTGTCCCAAAGACAATTATCCCACCCCTTATATCGACCAAATTGTTGACGATTGTGCCGGAAACAAAATATTTTCATTTATGGATGGATTTTCTAGTTACAATCAAATAAATATACTCCTTGCCGATCAGCCCAAGACAACATTTATATGTCCATGGGGGACATTTGTATATTCTAAATTACCTTTTGGACTGAAAAATGTTGGTGCAGCTTTTCAAAGAGCTATGTCTTACACATTTCATGATATCAAACACATTGTGAAACCCTAATTAGATGACTTACTTGCTCATTCTTTGCGCAACAAGATCATCCTACACATTTAAGCGCTATCTTTATGCGATGTAGGCATTACAACATTCGTTTGAATCGACACAAATGTGTAGTTTGTGTACAATCAAGATGATTACTTGGTTTCATTGTTTCAAGAGAAGGCATTCGTGTTGACCCGTTGAAGGTTGAGGCCATTGTGAATCTACCTCCTCCTTCTACTCTTTGCCAACTCCATAGTTTGCAAGTGAAAGCAAACTTTATAACTCATTTTATCCTGAACTATGCAAAGTTAACTAAAGCTTTCTCTCGGTTATTAAAACAGGATGTTCCATTTATTTGGTACGAGCTTTCCGATAAAGATTTTGATGCACTAAAACATGCATTGACCCATGCACCGTTGTTGCATCCACCTCATTATCACCGAGATTACTTTTTGTATTTAGCTGCGTCTAATTCCACCATTGGAATGGTTTTAGTTCAAGAGGATGACTCCAACAATGAACATGTGGTTTATTACTTAAGTCAGAACCTCACACCGACAGAGATCAAGTATTCGCATGTGGAGAAATTGGCCTTAGGAGCCGTTCAAGATGTCCAACGACTCTGTCACTAAATATTTTTACGTAAAAAAATAGTGATATATATCTGCAACCCTATGATGTACATTTTGACGAAACAATTGCTCAGGGGGAAATACTATAAATGGATATTTATCCTACAAGAGTTTGATTTGGAATTTGAAAAATCAAAATCTAAGAAATCACTTGTTTTTGTGGAACTTATGTGTGACTTTCCCTAAACTGAATTGGAAATGGTGGCAGAAGACCATCTTCCAGATGAATCTTTGTTTCTAATCAACACATTAGACCCTTGGTATGAAGATATCATTATATATATTCAAACCCAAACCTTTCAGCCCAAAATTTCATGATCTGATCAACGTAGAAATTGATACCAATATCAACAATACATTATTATTGGCGACACTCTTTATCGTCGTGGTTTCGATTTTGTTTTTTGACATTGTATAACTCATGAAGAAGTCGAAAGAGTTTTAAATGACTGCCATTCTAGAGCATGTGGTGGTCATATGTCTGGGTCTGCCACGACCCAAAAGATATTATGCGTTGACTATTTATGGTCGTCACTCTTCAAATATTGTATCCTTGTGGTTAGATAATGTCATAATTGAAAAATTTTGATCGAAATATGTGTGCACCTCCGGCTCCTCTTCACCCAATCATAGCTATCGTTCCATTTTCAAAATGAGGCATCGATTTCGTTACATGTAACCCTCACTCGGCTGGGGGGCATGGGTATATTATTCTAATTTTAGATTACTTTACCAAATGGGTCGAGGTGATGCCTACATTCAAGGCTGACGTCAAAACTGCAGCTATTTCCATATTCAATCATGTGATTGCTAGGTTCGGTGTCCCTCAAGCTATCGTTACGGACCATGGTAGCCACTTTTGAAACATTATGATGACTAAAATTTCCGCTCAGCTTGGCCTACGCCACGATATTTCCACATCGTATTACCCACAGTGCAATGGCCAAGTTGAAGTTGTTAACAAGGTTTTAACCAATAAGATTAAACGGATTGTGGTAAGCCATAAATCGAATTGGCATACCATGTTTTTTTCTGCATTGTGGGCATACCGCACCTCTGCAAAAACATCTACATGGTTTACTCCTTTTCAACTCGTTTACGGTTTAGAAGTTGTTTTACCAATTGAATGTGAAATTATGTCACTCAAACTAACCATTGAGTTATTACCGGCTACCTCTGAAGAGGAAAAATGTTTCTTATACGTTGCACTGTTAAATGGGACTTGCCGCACCGCTGCATTAGCTGCTGAAGCTCATAAAAAACGTGTTAAGGCTCAATATGATCAAAGCGTTAACCCTCGTATCTATTTGAAAGTTGACCTAGTCATATTATATGATTGAAATCTCACGATAAATTAGGTGCTGGTAAATTTGAACCAATGTGGCATGGTCCTTATATTGTTAAGCATGTGCTTGAAAAAGAGGCCTATGAATTAGTTGATTATGATGACGTCTCTTTAGATATGCCCAGAAATGGTCTTTATCTGAAGATATATTATGAATGATTTGTCGTGTGAAGTTTATTCTTTGTACATTAGTTACATTTTTAGAACAATGTGCCTTAGATTAGAGAAGTGTGTCTTAGATTAGTTATTTTGTTTGTTGAGTTTTCACTACTTTTGTTGCTTATCTTTATTACTCTCGATACTGCAGATGTCAACATTCCCTCATAATTACATTGGCTTTGCTGACGGTGTTTGTCGTAGTACACATAACTTAGCTTCTGTTGCTTGGGTTATCTATTTACCCACTGTTGAGTTAGTTTCTATTCGTGGAATTTGCCTCGGTCAAACAATGAACAATATTGCAGAATATAATGTATTCATCGAGCTATTATTTGATGCCATTTATTTTGGAATTCGATGTTTTATTATTAGGTTAGATTTGCAACTCATTGTATTACATTTGAACGGTGTTTATGCAATCATAAATCCAGTATTGTTAAGAATGTTTTTTAAAGGTTCGTATCTTGGAAACACAATTTGATTACATTGAATATCAACACATTTCAAGAAATTTAAACATATTATCTGATGCATTGGCTAATCAAGTTTTAAATAAAAATTTGTAGCATTGAAAGTAAAACAAAACAATATTCAATCCATATTGAACAAGATACTCAGAGACAAAAAGTAGTAATATCGTTAGGTCAAAATAGTTGTCTTAAAAAATATTCCGTCATTTGTGATCATAGGTTTCAAACACCTTATGATCTAAAGACACTGATACAAAAAGCAAAAAATCCATCTAAATATATCATCATCTATCCATGATAATGATCATGGTAGCATAGTATAGCGCACACCACTCTGTGCAGATATCGCCTAAATGGACCAGGAACCCCAGTCACATGCCTCTGGCACCTGAGAGGAAAATAATTTGTCCCAGTCTCTGGGATGTCAATGTTCAACCTCTCTAGGTTGTGTTCCAACTCTGCGAGGGCCTATGTTGCATCAGTTAGTGGTGGAGCTGCCGCTATATTTTGTGCTTCTCGTCTATCAAAACGAAGAAGCACCACTGGTTGTGTTGGGCCAACATCTGCATTTTAATGTTTTTTTTCAATGTTGGATGATAAAAAATCAATTAAAAATTAGATAACATAAAATCTCAAAATGAGACCTTTTACCTGACGCATCCCACTGTGTTCCCAGTGGGATTGTTGTGTCAGGGTCACCCCTGAAATCAACCCCTACATAAGAAAAATCCTCAATCATGAAGATTTGACTCCTGAGCCATACAAAAAACTGAGGAGTATATCGGACTACAGGACCACCATCGCCACCATGGCGAGCCATCAATGAAACCCATCGCAACATGGGTGGTTCCCTCGGTCTCGTCGGGTCCACTAACAACTGCTAAGGTACAAGAAGTGGAATCCTCTCCAAGGAGAAATATATTAGAATGGCTTTATAGCCAAATTTCTTCAGCTTCCCATTCTTTGCTAGCGTGAGTTATCCTTTCATATTGACCAACACTCCTTTGCACCAGTTAAATATTGTTCCCTCGGAACACTCAAAAACAGTGTACATCTTTGCTTTGGTAGCCACATGAGCAACTGCACTTCCACACAATCAAGTAACTGTAAAAGCAATGATTTTAAGGTCTAGTCATTTGATGGTCTTTATGTCAATATGACCATACTTCAATTTTCAATCTTGTGTTCAATACTGCACCATATAGGAAGCAGTAGGCAGTCTCCCTATTCGTGTGCCAAATAAGGAAATGTCTCTCCCTCTTCGGGGACAACAGGTGAGGAAATAAATATCCTCTTTCTCAATCACAAGCCTGTGATCCCTGATGATGAAACATTGTTCCTGGACATCCCAGGCATTAACCAACTAGGTCATGAGTTCTACTTTGGCCTTCATTCCTTGTATTGACCAAAATTTGTATAAACCGCAATTATTTAACTCACGAAGCATTCTTGGACTATCAATGGATTCATTGTCATGTGATTCATGCTTGTGTTCTCTCCACTCAAGCATCGTTGATTGCTTACAAACAATCATTTAGGAACATTAAAAAACTTTTGAGAGAATTTGGAGTGATTTTTGTGGAAATAAAATAAATTTTGAAAACCCCACGGTGCTTGTGCAGCTTTTGTTCATACACATTGTGTTTTTGCGCATGATTTATGTACAAAAACTGTGGCGGCAAGGTGATTTTTTATATTAAAAAATCATCGGGGTGCGCGGGTTTTGCCACGAAAACTAGTGCACCCCTGAGAGTGTATTCTAAAACTATGTTTCCTACAAAAAAATAATCTAAAAACTTAAATTGAAAAAGTAAATGGATGGAATTCAAGACAATGAAGAGATTAAATACCTAGAACTGACGGTTCACGAAATGGTTGGTTGGTTCTCCTTATATCAGCTTCAGAAGATCTATGGTAAAAACTCCTTTTCACTAATCTGAAAATCAAAAATTAAAAATGATTTGTTCTGACCGCTTTTTAGAGGTTTTCATGAATAAAATAATATTATTTTGTTTATTTTGACCTTTAGAACTTTAAATTTTGAATATTTTTACCATTATTGAGAGCAGATGATTATAATTTTCGAGTTTTTGTGAAGAGAACAAGTTGTGTTTAAAAATGAATCATTTTTACGACAAAGTAAACTTTTATCACTTTTTGAGGCTCTCAAAAAATACGAAAAATCGAAACCATGGAGTCCTCTTTTAAGCCCTTTCTAGACTCTCTAAACATGAAAATATCTTCGAGCACGTGACTATTCGAACTCGTTAAAATAAATGAACAGTCGTCTACCCAGTATAACTTTACCCCTTTTCCACAGTGAACTAGACTAATTACGTAAAAGGTATACGTTGACTAAACATCGTCAATAGAGTTCTCTCCTACATTATTTTATCATTTTTCGGGTTTGAAAGACTAAACTTACAAAAAATAGCACTATGAAGTTTACTTATGTTTTTCTTCTCACTCCTTAAAACTGAAAAACACAGAGTTAATCCTATACTAGACTCGTTAAAATTAAACATTGCAAGACCTGTCGACTACAACATGACTGAACAACTCCTTCTTAGGATTCGTTAAATTACTAAGATGCTCATCTGAAGGATGAGCTTACACAACAAGCAAATTTTATCCTCCTCAAGCTTGACAAAAATAAAGAGGTACTTACTAGTAATGGTGGGGGATAAAGTGAGAAAAATAATCCATCTTTTATACTTTTTTAAAAAGCAGCATGTCGCTCTTGAATACGACACTTTGTCGCACTCGTGTTTGGGTTGGGTAATCCTTTTTTCTTACAGTTAATCAAACCTCATTGAAAGTATTCAGTCGGTTTTGGGTAATATCTTTAAGTCAAATTTTGCCAAGTCAATTACAGTGTCGTTATGTGTTCAAGAGAAAGTTCAACTTCAAACTCACTATTCATTGCAAACATTTGTCTCCATTCACGTTAACCATCCCTGAGTTAATCCTTGCAAAACATTTCTTCAAAACTTGACATAATGGTTTCGTTTCGTAGGCCCTCCTGCGATAGATCACTTATTATCGACTTCAGCTCATTATCTAGGAATTTTATCTAGAAATCCTATCAATACCTTGGAATCTGCATACCCTAATGGCAGGTTTCTCACCTTCGATTGTTCGACTGCAAATCATTCATTCATATTTCATAGATTGTATTGAAGTACTTTGAGAGCCATTGTCATTATTGGTGGTTTCTCTCACACTTGTTAACGGTTTTCATCATTGACTGGTAATCCAGTGGTTTCTACCATGTTCGACTCTGAAACAATCAATCATATGGATAGATTCGTACTAGTTCAAGAAGCGGAAATCAAGACCCTGGATCTAGTTTCAACCATCCAGGCTATGAGGAGTTATGTATTCATGATACAGTAGAATTATTCATAAAAAATGGTTGCGCCCATACTGTATCTACTTTTGATGTAATCCTAAAGTCATATCTATACCAGAACATTTAGTAAGTTTTTCTCTTAGTATGGAATGCCTACCTCAATGATGATTATATATTTGTATTGAATGTTTCTTACAGGATTTCGACCGATGTCTCTGATCCAATCCTTGGAATGATAAAGCGCTTCACTCTCTCGAAATATTTTCTCAGAATTTTCACTTTAGGGGGGAATTTTTTACACGTCATTTTGTCACCATGAAATTTTACTATCAATATGGATCTATCACCATCCATACTCATGCTTCCTTAGAAGTCAAAACATTTGTATCCTTGAACCAAGACTTGGAAACTAGAAAAATCTCTTAAAAACTCTTAAAGGTTTCTTGCGCTCTTTTTGTGGTCACTTCCTGCGCATGCACTGATACTTCCTCTATTAGTTGTTGTGATCTCCGCTCTGTTCACCCATAAAACCTGCGCACCCCGTGTAAAAGAGAGTAAACACGAAAAGTAACTTCTAGAAGCTTATTTGGGTGAATATTCTTCCAACTAAAAGCATCTTGAGTCACGCCAGCTCGAGCTATATCCCTTCACTCATGGAACGTATCCCCTTGGGGAAGGAACTCTAATCCCTTCAATATAGGATCTCATCCCTCTATTGATGGATTTGAAACCTCCTCAATTTCTCCTATAAATTGAGCTGAAGTTTCAGGGTTAAGGGTACATTGGGAGTAGATTGTAGAGTTCACTGAATATAAGCCTATGTTGGTCATTCTAGAGAGGAAAGCTTGTCAAACCAAGGAGCATGATTGTGAAGGCATACAGGAGAAATCTGTACAAAATCAAGGCTCAGATTGTAAGATTTCTCTTTATATTCTTGATAATACATATGGATCTCTTTTTCTCAATTTGTTGTTTTTGGATTCATTAAAACAATTACAATTCTTAATCTCCTTGATCATTAAATTAAACTGGTGTTTTGGATTATTATATATTGTTGGTATTTTTTATTCTTTGCATGTTTGTGATTGCAGGTTCTTCTCAGCATTGAAGGAATTCTTCAGGATGAAAGGCAAGGTTTAAATCAAACATATCGTTGAAAGGTAGGAGCATAACCTCCTCGTTTCTAATTTTTTATAATCTGAATGCTAATAGTTTAGGGAAAGAGGTATTCAAATGGTTGTTTATTTCTAGTTATCTGTTGGGATACTAAGGAGATCGCTCTTATCCGCAAGAGAGATTTACCTAGAAAACATTAGGGCTCAAGCAGAAGCAGCGTAGAGGCAGAGAAGGGTTTCCTGATTTTTTCATGTAGATCAGTTTCAGAGGTCAGGATCTAGAAAGTGACACCAGGAGGTTGTTCTTCGGGGTCCATAGAGGCAAAACGAATTGGTTGGGGTTGAACATTGAGCCTGGAAGGGGGTGACACAGAGGATGGAAGGTATAGCTTTGGGACTGCACAGAGGCAGCTAAGTGCCTCCCCAAGGCATTTTTCTCTTCATCTGGATCAGTCAGGAACTTAGTGATTGAGAGAGGTAAATCCTCACAAATTCTTCTACCAATATTTCTCTCTGTAACTGAATAACCCTAGGGATATTCAGAGATGTCTTCAGACATTGCTACTATTTAATAATACAAACCCTTAGATCTACTGCACTGGTTTTCCCACATTGGGTTCTTTCGGGGTCTTTCTTGTCCAAAAATAACAGTGTCATATGTATGATTGATTTCCTTGTTCAGTTTCCTTGTTTCAGAATCACGAGTATTATAATGTAGGTTGCTTCAATTATTGCTTCAAGGTTTCATATGTGATTCAGAAATAATTATGTAAGGTAAATTTCATAATAGAAGAATTAATTCAGTTGGTTGCAGTACGATTCCTTAGATTGTTGAGATCTAGGAATTTTCACATCATCTTGAGCCAAGGTCAGTGTCGAATCATCAGTGGGAGTGAGGTTTTTCTCACTAGACGATTGTCAAATTTTATATGTATATTTTTCTAGATTTTAGAGCAATAATAGATTTGTACTCAAATTTACTACTGCATAATATACAAACCCTCAACTGTTGCACTGGTTTTCCCGACTTGGATTTTTCTAGGGACTTAGTCCAAAATTCACAGTGTTATTTGTGTGTGTGTGTGCATCTATCTTTCCAACATTATTTTTATTTCCATAGTATTTATCTTGTGAAGGTTGCAGCATATTGGTTTTGATATTTATCGTAGAACACAAAAAATAATTTGTTCATTTAATTTAACAAATATAAGAAAATTAATTAGTTTTTGCAGTAGGATTCCAATTTGCGGAATTTTCACATGGTATCAGAGCGCATATAGAAGCAGAAGAGCTCAGTTGCAGAAAGATAGAGGGAGATTTTAAGCACTACGTAAGCAGTTGCTCAAAACCCCAGGAGGCTACGCATTCCATTGGCCATGAGGGAAAAATTTTTGAGGAAATTTTATTTCTCTAAATGAGTCAACAAAGAATAAAAGTTCCAGATCGAAGATTGTTAGAGGCAGAGCGAGCATCAACGCTTTTCTTGTAGAGCATATCTTCAGCTGGGACAAAGTTATTCTGCAGCATTTTGTTAGAGCAGAATAGCGTCAAAAGGAAGGAAGAGCACACACTGAGGGAATTCTCTCCTCAGGGAACTTCTAGCTAAGAAGTTTGATTTCTCACTTTAGAGTAGCACTAGCTGTGAGAAGATTTTCCCACTCCAGTAAGGAGTGCGTAGAGCCTAGCAGCAATTGCGCAGAGGAGAAGAGGAAGAGTTTGACATTTTTGGCGATATGGCATCAGCAGGGTTGAGAGATTAGGATCGGTTGGACGATTCAACCAACTATGTGATCTAGAAGGCTAGGATTTCCTGCCTTCTAGACGAATATGATCTCAAGACCTATATCAGTTCAGTGGTAGCTACACCCACAGACCCAGATCAGCTAAAGGCCTACAAAAAGGAGATGGCACAGGCAAAGAGGTCGATTCTCGATGGAGTTCTATATCACGTGGTGTCACACATAGCTGGCAAGGACACTGCCAAGCAGATGTGGGATGCTCTTGCCACAATGTTCCAGGGATATTCTAGGCAAAGGAAGATGTATTTGGAGGAGAACATGAGGTGTACCGGAATGAAAAAAGGGGAGCATATAGACCCCTTCCTTACTATACTTCAGGAAAAGGGGATCAACTGTATGCATTTGGGTCAATGCCCCAACCTACAGAATTTGTGCAGTTTTCTCTAAATTGAATTTCCGAGGAGTGGCAAGTATTCATCTAGAGTATCCTAGGCAGAGAAAACTTTCTAGATTGGGAGAGAAGGTGGGCAGATCTGCAGCAAGAGGAGATGAGGCAAGACTTGGTGAACAGCACCATCATTGGCAGTAGTAGCAGTAGGACAAAGGAAGTAAAGGAAGAGGAGAACGCATCCCTTGCATCAAAGGGGCAACAGGAGCAACGTAAAAGGAATAAAGACATATCCAAGGTCAAGTGCTTCAGATGTGGTGAACTTGGTCACTACATCACTCAATGTCCTCTAAGAAAGAAGGACAAAGAGGAGAAGCAGGATCAGCAGGTTGCATCCGCAAAGATTGATAATTTGTCCTCCAGGCTAGAGGAAGATTTTTCCATGATCACTGATATAACTCCACGGGTGAGGTGCAGTTATTTGGTTTTGTAGCCCTAGAGAGCTACATATGGGCAGGATCTTTGAGGAGTCCACCTCTTGATTCAATACCTTGCTACAGGAGCCTATAGTTAGTACTATTATGTTGGACTAGTGATAGTTTCTGCAGTCAGGTGCCAGAGTGATAGTTGCAGTGGCTAGTAGTAGTCTGAGATTGAGCAGCACATAACAGAGTCGACAGCAGTGCAGTTGGCACAGTGCAGATTTAGCAGCAGTGCAGAGACTTCAATGACAATGCAGAGACTAGCAACAATAAGGACTTGGGTGAAAAATGCATCAGACTGAACACAGTTGGTTCAAAATGATGGACATCTGTCAGTTGCAGCAAAGGCAGTAGAAGATGAGAGATAATTGCATATGTTGCAGTGGCAATAACAACAGAGTTGCAGTATAGATGCAGTATTTAGCAGCAATTCAGTAGGGTCAACAACAACACAAATGTAACTCATATCGAAGTTGCGTAGTAGTTTGTGGGTAGCGGTATCCAAACATCATCAGCGCGGCAGGAGATGATGCAGAGGCAATGTATTGCATTTGCAGTACTAGAAAACTTTCCTCGCAAGGAGGGAGTGTTAGTTTCTGGTAGCATCGGATGTGTTCTAGCCTCGAGATTTTACAGAGAGGTTTAAATACATGAATACTCCAATACCCATAAATCGTTTCTCGAAATTCCATCTAGAGATGACTTAATTAAAATAATTAATCAGTTTTTTAATATTTCCTAAGTATAAACTTAGGAAATATGATTAATTAAAAGGTATTAATTAAGTGAGATGTTAATATTTTAGAACAAGACATGGATCGAGTCCTAGTTAATCTTAGCCATCGATTAAGTTTTAATCGCGGTTGTTGATATATCAACAAGAGATTATAAGAAGTAACTCGATGGGAATACTTGCAGAGATCGAATTCACTGGCAGATTGATTTATTGAGTAGCAGCGTTGAGTTGGCGGAGAGAAAGCTAGTGAGCTCGTTACAGTGAGAGAGGGGTAGGGATAGTAAGGTCGGAGGAAGATTTTCCAGATCTGGTGAGTGCACAGTAGAGAGGTAGTGAGTGCCACAGAGAGGCAGCGCAGTGCTTCATAGGAGATTCATATTTTTGTCGGGAGGCAGAGGTGATTCAATGCCAAAAGCCGGAGAGAGTTTTCGAAGGCCAGGAGGGTCCACTTTCTAGAAATCAATTAATTAAGTTAGCGAGAGATACGTTGTTCCTAGTTGTGGGATGCAGTACTACGTAGGCTGATGCAATGATTACACGAAGTAGCTCATATTGATCCAAGGTCAGTGCCAGATCACTAGTGGGAGTGAATTTTTTCTCACTAGACTCTACTGTCAGTTTTTCTTTGTATGGTTCACTAGATTTTATAGCAACCATAGATTTGTACTCAAATTTACTACTGCATAATATACAAACCCTCAGTTGTTGCACTGGTTTTCCCGAGTTGCGTTTTTCTAGGGACTTAGTCCAAAAATAGCAATGTTATTTATGTGTGTGTGTGTATCTATCTTTCCAGCGTCATTTTTATTTCTGCAATATTTATTTTGTGAAGGCTACAACGTATTGGTTTCGATATTTACCATAGAACACAATATATAATTTTTTCATTTAATTTAACAAATAGAAGAAACTTAATCAGTTGTTGTAGTAGGATTCCAATTTGTGGAATTTTCAAACTTTAGTTATGGTTGCACTGTCAGCGATTATCACGGTGGTTGGGAGTAATTTTCTAACATGGTTAATTGCACCCGAACAAACTCCACCCTCTATTTCCAATCCTTCATGAATGCCAAGGTTGAGGGACTCCTTCCATAATATCCTTGCGTCACCAAATATGACGTCATAGGTAGATATCTGCTCGTAAGCTCAAATAGGCTATAACGTGTCGTTAAAAATTTATGCAAGTTGTAATTGAACTATGTTGCATCCAATAAATCTGGCCAATACATATGATCAAATTTCACTTAGTATCTTAGATAGTCCTCCAGTAGTCTATCGTCCATTTGAGGATGAAAGTTGGAACTATGCAACAACTTCATACCAACAAGCTTGAAAAACAATGTCCAAAACTTCCGAGTGAACTTTTGTTAAAATTGGCAACTGGGGAAAAATTCCACTATGGGTCAACTCATATATTGGAGATGATTATTTCATTGAATTTCTCTTTTAGAGAGGACCAAATTCGACCTAAAGATCACCAAATTTGGATGAGGAAAAATATTTTTTTATTCAAAATGAATTGTATAAGGCATGGCCTCATCAATTAGAGAAAAATTGAAATTTTGAAATTTGAATTTTCCTTCACAAGTGTCAAGGTCGACTTCACCTCCATAAGGAAAAAATGTCATGTCTAATTATATATATATGGGCATCCTCCAACCTCATTTCATCCATCCAATCTCTCAAGAGATTCTTCTGAAAGATCCGTAGCTTGGAGAAGTTAGGAGAACGTGATGTTTGGGTTTGTTCTTTGGGTACTTTGTCTCCCACGGGTCCAAGTTAATAGAAGGCAGCTAGCCACAGGCATTAGGGAAATTCTGGATGATTTTTTGGTAATGAAACTCTCCTTTAGCAAGCCGATTTCCATAGGCAGGAGACCGATATTGTTGGAATCATATCTAGGTTAATTCTATGAGCATTTGAGGATGGTTCTGGGCAAAACTCACCTTCTCTTGTTGACGACAGACATGCCATAGAAATTACAAGGTTCAATCCTATGTTCGATGGTGACTGAGAGGCCTAGTTGATAGCTTAGTTTGGGCTACATTCATATCAAGAAAATGTGTACTATTTGGGGTCCAATTACATGAATTTGCTACTGAAGGTTAGGGTTGGAGTATGTGCCATAACCAGATCGGTAATTTGCTCAGATGTAAACTGTGTTGGGTTCCTTATCAAATTAAATAAGGCCACTATAATTGATCTAGGATCAATATCCTTTTGAGGAATATTTTGTTTGACTATTAATTATCACTGATTAGGGCAAGGTTTCGTAAACTGAAGACAGAATGGAAGATTTATCTGGGATACTCCTTTGTGATTTGGACAATGGTATAGATCATTTTTCTGGAAAGTCAATTTTGAATTTATCATTGTACCATCTCTCTCTCTCTCTTTGTTGAATATTTGATACTAATAATAAGAAGAATTGATAAAGGGTTTTCCCAGGTGGGTATGATGAGCCTCTAAATTAAACATAAATTAAGGCCCATATAACCTTTCTTAGGCACCTAAAGTCTATATTAAATCTCTCATTCCACACATAATAATGTTTTTTAATCTTTAATATTTTCTTAGGAAGGTTTAGAGATAATTACATATTTGTGGCTAATATTATTTATTTTTGAAGAATATTATGAGAATATTGTCAATCAAAAGAGGAGATGAATGCACTTGTTTCTCCTGCAAATCTTCCAGAATTTTCCTTAGCCACACAATTTCCTTCTTTGATTCTGTTGCTGCCACATATTCTGCCTCAGTTGTGGAATCTGTTGGAACTTATTGTTTGTGCGACCTCCAAGAGACAAATCCTGATCCAAGACTCATAACATAACCTGAAGTAGATACCCTTGTTTATTTATCTCCATCAAAGTTTGAATCAGAGTATCCAATCAAGTTGAAGTCAACCACCTATGTATATTTGAGTCCAAAGTTTTGACTCCCCTTCAAGTACTTTATAACTCCTTTTGCAATAGACCAATGACCCTCACAAGGATTTTGCATACACATAGAGAGGATTCCAAAAAAAAATGAAATGTTCGGTCTGGTAGTAGTCAGGTAGTTGAGACTTCCTACGAGTTTTTTGTACTTTGTTGCATCCTCAAATTCTTTTCCTTCGGTGGATGTGAGCTTTAAGTTTTGTTCCATTGGAGTAGTCAAAGGATTTCACTCAAACATGAAATACTTGTTCAACAGATCTCCAACTTACTTCTTCTAAGAGAGGAATATAAACTTCGGATGTTGAGTTACCTCAATACCAATATAGTAGTGAACATAGCCCAAATATGTCATTTCAAAACCTTTCCTTAATTCTTTCTTTATGGGTGCAATGTATCTCTCATTGTTCCCTCTCATTAGAAGATCATATACATACACCAAGAGATATACTACTATTTTGCCAACTTTCTTGACAAACAAATTTGCATCATCAAGATCATAATGTTCGAAATTGATTTTTAGAAGATGCTAAGTTAACTTCTCGTACCAGGCTCACAGTGAATGCTTGAGGCCATACAAGGATTTTACAAGCTTGCATACTTATTTTTCCTAACCCTTCACAACAAATCCTTCTATTTGGGACATAAAAACATTCTCTTTCAAATCTCCATTCAAGAAAGCAATTTTTACATCCATTTAATGGACTTTCCAACTGTTCTGAGCTACCAAGGCAAAGAGTGTCCGGATGGTAGCCCACTTTTTTATGGGGGAAATTTTTCCTCATAGTTGACCCATTCCTTCTATGCAAAACTTTTTGCCACAAGCTTGGCTTTATGCTTGTCAATTTTCTTTATACTTGTTCTTGAAGACCCACTTGCAGCCTATTGTTTTGGTTCCCAATGGAGGATCAACAAGCTTCTAGGATCCATTCTTTATCAAAGCATCATATTCTTTCTGCATCACTTCTTTCCATTCATCATGAGAAGTAGATTATTTGGAGGAAGCTAGTTCGAAATCTGTAGACAAATTCAATTCACAATCATAATAAACATCCATATTAGCAGATGAATCAAGACTGTTTGTATCACCTCCATTCTGGTTGGTTGAGCTTCTTGTTCCTGTCTTTCCAACTTCATTCGGACAAACACTTTCAATTGTCTTTGTTGGCCATTTTGGAGGACCTTTCTGAGATGGCTCGGGCTACTTAGTTGACTGAGATGGGGTTGAATCAAGATTTAGTCTCCTAATTTTGTCAATCACGTCACTCAAAGTGTCATTAGTGGTTGGAGCTTCATGCGGAGGAGATAGTGCTTCAGAAGAAGATTCCACATATTGATCCAGTATAGGGATCCCCCCTTCAAGATGTGGAATCTCATTATCAAACTCTTGAAAATACTTTGCATGTATGAATCTATCCAAGTGATCAAGTTGTCGCTCAACAATATTGTCAGTCTTGGAATATTCAAGAAGGATCACATCTCTAAATATTATAAAAATTTATTCACTTCATCATAGAGACGGTATGCTTTGGAGGTATTTGAGTACCCCAAGAAGATACATTTACAACTCTTTTCACTGAGTTTGTTTCTTTGTTCCTTAGGTAGCAAGGCATAACAAGCGGAGCAAAAAATCATGAGATACCTCACCGAAGGAATGTGGCCATACCACATTTCATAGGGAGTCTTGTTTTGTATATGATTAGATGGACACTTGTTCTTTATATACACATCACATAGAAATACATCAGCCCAAAACATCAATTTAACATCCTTGCAAAACATCATGAAACATACCATATTTAAGATTGTCTTGTTCATGCTTTCAGCTACTCCATTTTTTGGGGGATTATAGGGCACGGTTGTTTAATGTTTGATCCCATGTTGGGGAAGATAGTTTTCAAATTCATTTGAAGTGTATTATTTTCCATTATCAGTATGAATAGAGCCAACATGTGTATAATTTTAATGTAGATTCAAAACTTCTCATGTAATGTACTAAAACATGAGACTCAAATATACTTTGCCAATCTACGGAAGTATATTCACGATGGAGAACACAAATCATTAACATGCAGCAAGACTCAACACACATACACGGAGATATATCTAGGGGAGAGAAACTGCTCAAAAACCCTTACTATATGTATTGCATTAATCAAATAATTTGGATGAATACAATATGTTATGCTCAACCATGAGCTCAACCTGCACCTGTATCTTCTATCCTTTGCCTAATTGACTGAACCTGAACAATACTTAGCCAATTTCAAGTCTTCCTAAGCTCACAATTCCTTGTGTTGTCTGATGAGGAATTAGCCCTCATTAATTATGGAAATTTCTCATTGAGAATTGCACAATTCCTTTAGGCCCTTCTTTGACTACATGCATGACCTATTCAACTTGGAAAATTCTACAACTGATAGTACACTTCCCTTGAACTCCAATCTCAACTCGGTAACTCAAATTTCATGCATGCATGAGTTAATTTAGGTCGATTGATCAGTTAACTTGTTAAACATTGAAGATGCACCCCATTGCTAGACCTCCCACTAGTTCCTCCAATATTTGGAACTAGTTTAACTTACCATAACTAAATTTAACTGCATTAAATTGTTACAACTAAAATTAACTCAACCTAGGCTTGTAAAATTTAGGAATCACTTTACACAACTCAAGTTCATGCCCCCAAGTCAAATTAAATAATATAACCGAGTGATAACAAGTATTTCAACTCAGTTTACTTATTCAACTTGTTTGTTGATGTGGAATTTCAATTTTCTTCTAATTTAATCGTAGGAAATTTTAAATTAGGAATTTCTTGTTGCACTTTCAAAACTCCCTCTCAAAAAGAAAGGGATTCACATCTACCCTAATCCAATACCTTTGGAATGTATTGCATGCAACACTTCTCATTGTTGTTGTTACTACTGCAACATTTGCAACTGAAAAGTGCCATCCAAAAAAAAAATGAAACAATTTTGTCTACAACTATATTATGTAAATAATATTTTAGCCATGGTGCTAAAATATTAAAGGGTTGGAAAGAATTAATAATCCCCTCATGTGTCAATTAATTAAATTTCCTCGCAAAAATAAACTCAAAATCCTAAGCCAAAAATTTAATTAGTTTAAGTCTAAGTTTAAGTCTTAGGAAAATAATTCTCGAAATTAAAAAATTTGTGGGTTCTAGAATAATTAATTTATGGAGGTCCTCCACCAAGGAAACATTGAAGGAATCAAGAAATTTTGGACCCTTGGGCCTTGGTGGTTAAGTCAAAGTCAATTTTTTGAGGAAATTAACTCAAAATAGTTAATTTTAAGTTAATTAAAAATCACTTAAATGAAAATTTCGATTTTTCCTCAAAAAATAAATAATTTCAACAGTGATGATTAAAAGATAATTAAATCTTTATGAACAACCAAGATTTATTTAATGGGGATCAAGCCAACTAGCCATTGGAGAATTTATCTATAAATCGGGAGTCCTTTTTCAATCAAAGGATCTGATCATTGAATCATGTACTCGCTCTTGAAGCTCTCTTGTACTATATTCTAGAGTAATACAAACACAAGTCTTTGGGGTTTTACTTGATGGTAGTGTTCCTCTTCTACATATTGTGGTAATATTGTTCTTATTATTTTGCTAGTAATTATTTCAATAAATTGTTTATCTTATAGAGTAATCTATTGCACGATACCTTGCTTAGGTTACTAGATTTAGGAAGATAATTTTAATTGGATTGAATTAGCAGGTATCTCTAATTCTTGAAAATTGTATTTTTATCTTATTTCTCTATTGATTTAGCAGTTTAAGTTTAAGTGTGCAGAAATCTTTCAAATTTAAAATTGGATGTTTGGGGAGTTCGTCGGTTGGACCAACTGACTCCTAAGAAAATAATATCTGAAGAGCCCTCCATATATAATTCCCCAAGCTTATCTTAATATGTCTTCTTGCATGGTTTTCTTGAGCTTGTGCCAAAATAATAATTTAAAAAAAAAAAAATTATAAAAAATTATATATATATATATCTTTATTTATCGAATTTAAAGGTAGATCTGGCTAGTAAGAGCCTAAATTTTCAGCTTTGGGATCGGATTCGGACTCATACTCCATAGATATGAAAGATCTGCAATATATTGTAGAGAAATTTGTACAAATATTTATTTCGATTTCTAACTTGGGTATGAGGTTCGATTTAATATTTTTTGTATGTGTGTATTAGGTTTTTTGGGTTTTGTTTCTTGTTTGTGCAGGTGTTTATCTGAGGGTTTTCAAAGAGATTTTTCATATCTCAAATAGATCCATGCCCTAAAGGGCGAGATCTTGTCTTGAAGACAAGTTCTTTGCAGGAAATATTGCAGATTTTTGTAATTTTTTTTTGTAAAAATTCTTCTTGGGGTTTCATTGAAATAAATTTCTAAAATGGCAAATGAAATTTCTCTTTGGGTATAATCCCTCTTAGGCAAGCCTCCGTCCATCTCGCTGCTCCTCTTTTTCTCTGTTTGTGTTTTTCTTCTTCCTCGTGCGTCCTCACTCCTCAACTTCCATTTTCATTGTCCCTACCAACCATACGCAGTTCCTCGCTGCCTATTCTTTCATTCTCTGCGGCCTTGCATACTCCCATCCTCCTCTTCCCCGCACGGATTCCTCCCTCTCCTCCCTGCGTCCTGCATCCCTGCATATCCTTCTCCCTACCGCATCTCCCTTTTCTGCTCTCGTCCCCTTGCTTCTCCATCTCAACCTTCTTCTATCACCTTGATTACCTCTCCTCTACTCGTGGATCCCCTTCCTTACCTGCGACTCCCTCTTCTCGTCCCTCCTGCTCCTCTTTCCCGCCTCTGCTCCCTCATCTCCCTGCATCTCCTCTCCTTTTCCTCCTCACCGCCTACATTTCCTTCCTCTCCAAGCTCACAGTTCATCTTTTTTCCACCTCGGTCCCTTACTTCTCCTCGAAACCGAAGCCTCATTGCCTCATGTGATTTCCCTTTTGGCTTTTACCTAAATCGCAAAGATACATTTAGATTTTAAATTTTCTAAAGTGGCCTTTGGCCCTTTATAAAAACTAAATCTTCATTTTAATTCAACAATTAAACATTCATTTAAATTTTTTCAACTTATTCCAAAAAAAAAAAACTTTAATTTCTTTTGTGGATAAATTTTTGAGTTATCTTTTGTAATAGAGTTTTGGGCCATTTATATGTTAAAAAAATTTAGCCTCAAATAAAATTTAATTTGTGGGAAATAAATTTTAAAAATTCTTATAGTCGACGTGACCATAAGAGAGTATAGTTTTCTGGGTTTTGCATTATTTAAGAAAATCATTTAACTCCAAAATTATTTGAAGTGTTTATTTGATTAGCAATTTCATGGTTTTTCCTGGTTATTAATTATCGAAATTTAAGTGCTTAGGCTTCTATTATTTATATTATTCACCTAAGTTTCATGATCATTGGCATTGGGTTTTAAATTTTTTAGTGCTTGATATCTTTGAGATCACTCAGATCAATTAAAGGAGAAAATTAACTCTAGGTTTGGATTTATTGGCTTTTTTTAATATTAATTTTGAGGAATTTTTCAAGTAAATTGTGATCAAAATTTTATTGAGTATTTTATTGTGGAATTGTGATAAATTGTATATCTTTCATTTCCTGAAATTTAGTATTTTGAGAATCTACATAATTGGGATTTTCATTGAGTTTTCGTTCAAGTACTTGGAGTTTAACACAAAATAAATTGTGATACAAGTGCTTAAATCATTATTTATTTCGCCTCCCTTGCATCTGTGTTTTAATTAGTTGTGCATTTTAAAAATTCACCTCCAAGCATAAGCTTGGTTGATATACATTTAGGACAAACTTTCTCATTTAGCTTGGGGGGCTTCAGAAACTCTTCGGTAGTTAACACGGTGACCTTGCAATCATCAGATTCACAGTCTCTACAGCGTTAGAGGCACCGGGTGATAGGAGCACAGTGGGAGGTATCGTTAATCAGGCCCTATCCTGCTTCCTGTTGGCCTCCTTCCCACAACTTACCTTGGAGCTCGGCTTCCACAATAGTTAAGGGAAAGCCCAAATTTAGAATAGGAATTTTAATAAAATTAACCCAAGACTTCTACATTTCATTTAAATTGGTCGATCATCCATTTAAAGCATCATTTAATATCTTGTTACTTGGTGAATCATTTATCTTGCAAGTCTTTTCTTTCTGAGCGTTGTTTTTAAAGGCACTGGTCTCATAAATTTATATCTGGTTAATCTAAATTTAATTGAATATCTTAAACATTAATCTTGATTGTGTCTAATTTAAGTCAAGTTAATAAGATACCTTTCATTGCATCTCCTATAACTTGTTGGTTCCCGGCAATTTTTCCTTCATCATCCATCTTTCACCTTTTAGGGACTACCCACCTTAGCTTGCCTAGGAGATAGCTAGAATGGAGTGGACAAAGTTTAGAGTGACAAACTTTTTCCTGAGCGTTGTGGCCCTTGGTGTAAACTTTGGGTGACAACAACAAGTAAATAAGCATTTTCAAAATTTACAATGTCATATTTACATATCTAGTAAAAACATCTTGAATATGAGCCTAGTTCATAGCATATTTGTAGATCACTAGAACTTTTCAAAATTATTTAGTCTTTGTTCTGTATATATGTATGACCTATGCATCAAAAGGTATCATATTAATCATGTAGTTAATTTATAACCTTTGAACTATGAAGAAGGAAAAACCATAGATTTATTCGAATATATAAAGTGCAAGCCAATGTGCTGACAACAAGTCTAGAGGAGCAGATTCTATACATATTTATGTCTTTTTTCTAGAAGCCTTCATCATGAAGTAACATGTGATCAACATATGTACCATATTATTTGCAAAACTTCCAAATGAATACATATATATGCAAGAGTTGTATTCATATGAAGACATTTAGTCTTTATCCAACATCTAAACCATCATAGAGAAATCAATCAAAGTTAGAGATAAATCTAAAGCACAATGTTGAGTCAACTTCTATCATGAAGAAAACCATCCAATTGGTTGTATGTTTAGAAGGCCAACATTTTATAAAACTACATTGTTGCATTGAAATCAAAACCTATGCAAGAAATATGTATCTGATTCATCATCAGCAAAAAGGAGTAAGAATTTGATTGTGTATATTTTCAATGCATCAGTAGGATTCCTCTAAATCCTTCAGCTATGTTATTTTTATTACAAATAATTGAATGTTATATCTATTGATGCTATATTTTATGACCTATACTCATGTATTCAAATTATGAATGTATAAAGTGTTGAAGTGTATTTTTCATCAAATGAGGAAAGTCCTCGAAGCTCTTCAAAAATATGGTTGGATATAATTAAATTTATCAATAATATGTTGATCAAATAAATATCCACAGTCTCATAAGGATATCAACATAGCATCAATTCATCATGATTTAATCATTGTTCTAAAAGAAATTATTCAAACACAAAGAGGCCTATTCTTGACATGAGACTATGTTCAAAAATATTGAACCAAAGATCTTAATACAGATGTCAGTCACCGAATTAGTGCAAAATTTCAAGAAAATAGTGAAGAAAAACTCAAAGTCAATATAAACCCTATCGGTGCATTGATTATCTACTGGAACAATATATTGTATGATCCTTGAATGCTTCATATTGCTTTACAATGTATTAGTTAATGTGTTGGTGGAAGCAACATCAATGTTATATTCAATGTTGTGTTATTGTGGCAACAACGTTGATTAAATGTTATATTCAGCATTAAAACTGAATTACCATATATTCAACATTATATTGACTATACAGAATCCTTATAACCAAATTATATTCACGGTAATGTTGTATTCGCTAGTGTTATAACCTAATTGTATTCATGCGTTGATATATATCTTGGTAGAGTACATAGATATATTGAATTATAGCGTTGATGGTGGCGATACATAAACATTATAACCAAATTGTATTCATGCGTTGATATATATTAGCATAATTTTTGATATGCAATGTTCCAGAATGTGCAAATTGTAACCTTCAAGGGATGTGAATTCAAATGGTGTTAATATATTGGTTTGATATATTAGTGTTGAATGGTGTTAATATAATGATTTGATATATGTGTTGGTTTGATATCTTGATTGGTATATTAATACGTTGGTTAATATTCATTTTATGTGTTTGGGTTAATTTTATTGTAAATTCCATGGTATATTGATGCAGGTCTAACCATAGGGTCTTACACACAAATACATACAAAACTGAACTGAAATCCACAACATAATAATGCACACAAAACTCAGAAAATTAATTAATAAAATAAAATATTTATAGGAGAACTATTGGCCTCGTGCTTAGCCACTCATTCCTCACTCTCATGCACACTCTTCTACATACATACATGCCTCATGGGCTCACCTAAATTTATAAAAATAGATTAGAACCAAAGTAGTTTGAGATCCCTAAACTAATACCCAAAATATCTCTTATGATCCATAAAATCTCTCACCTAATCATGTATCCCTAGATAAGAGCTAACTAATCCACAATTCTCCCAAACCTTCTAAAATACTCTCGAACCTTCTCCTATTTACAATATTTCTAATTCCCTCCTAAAACTATAGGAAAAATACATTAAATAATTAAATCCTAGCTTTGGAAACCAACTTCCCCAGTAAACATTTGACCTAGGTTAGATGCACCTGCATCAGGCTCCCCATGTAAAAGAAAATCATGGTCTCCTGACCATTAGTCTTCATAAGATGATAAAAATCCTCCAGGATCCAAAATTTTAGTTTTTTGTTGATCATTCATTATTTGTTGTCTTGCTTCAATGATTTTATTTCACCAGGTTCCCAAATTTTATGCTCCAATTCTCCTCCCTCTTTGTTGATGTAGACTTGCTTAGTCACTAGTAATCTATTTTCATCCTTGTTTTTTCTTTGTTAAATGAACATCTTTTGAGATTATTCCAACATTAGCTTCTTCATCTCTTCAATTTCGATATCTAACTTGTCTTTTCGTTGGTGTGCATTATTGTTTCTTTGTTGAACTTTTTTTTCCATCTCTATGTTTTCACTGCCCTAGATTTTTTTATTTGAAGGTTTGTTGTGATCCACCATAATTTCCTTTACATCATACTCTAGCTTCGGATTGTCCAACCATTCTTCTAGGAATTTTAGTTCTGTTGCAATATCTCTCATGTTAACATTTGACCCATTTATTTGATGATCATTTCCCAATTCATCAATAACTTCTATTTTTTTTCCATCTTTAGCATCCTTAGGCTTAATTTCTTCATCATTACTGCACATAAAGTCAATATCAGCAACATATCATGCATTAACACACCAATTCTTAGATTTAAAACCAACATAATTGGTATCTTTCATCGATGATTCAATCATCATATTCGGATCTTCTGAACAATTGGTGGCGCCATCTGTGGGAATCGAACCCATGTTCATATCATCATAATTCTCACCAAGCAACGGTCCTTTCTCTTGTTCAAAAATGCATACATCGTTCGGAGTTTCTTTGCTTCATTTAACAAAAAATTTAGCTTGTGTTTCTGTCTTAACTACTTGATTGGCCATTTAATTGTTCTATTTATTACCAATCCATGTCGTTGTCTTTGTAATAGCTCCATTAACATGTCAAGTCATGCCATTAATTCATCGATCTCCTTCTCAATTTCTTCATCACCAACGCCAACTTCTATGGCATCTCTGTAAATTTCCTCTGAATTCTGTGTATTCATCTTCATTTCCTTTTGTGAACTTCACCATTTTCACTGTAAGTTGTAATCGAACTTTGTCAAGTTATCTTCTATGAACTCGACCAATGGTTCACTTCACTTGAACCTTATTTTTGAGCAATCCTTAGTATATCTTCAAATTGTCTTTACAATATATTGACCAGACTTTGGGTGTCGGGCTCCACCAATCATTCACCCATTACATTCAAGGACTCAAAATTTTGACTTGACTTTTTAACGTCATACTTCTAATTTGACATCAATTAGACCTTGGGCGTTGGGTACAACAAAATATGCACCCTTACAAAATATCTTTACGACTCCACAATAAATTATTGACTTCAATCTTACTTTGACCAACTTATTTCATTTGACATCAATAAATACCCTGACTTGAATTCTTACATTGAGAGACTCTCTCACTTCAACTCAACTTATACAAGGACCTTTTTTCATTTGAGCACTCATAACTTTCCTTGGATTTTATGATTATGCTATGACCTTCTACAAAAGTTACCTTCATTACAAATTTATTAAAAACTTTTATAATACATAGACTTGATTCTTGATGACTTGACCATAAATGAATTTTCTGGACTCACCAATTCACTTTTGTGACTCTCTCACCAGTTACAAATTGGCTTATGATTTCATTTCACTTTCAATTAAGAGGTTTTCAATTATTATTTCATTTCATTTTCAATTAAGAGGTTTTCAAGTTGAACACCATTCAAATTATTTCACAACTATTAAATCTCTTGGATGTCTCATTTTGTGGACAATTTCATTTGCCTCAAAAATATTTCATACCTTTAAATGGTGTGAGCTAATTGGCACGCTTTTGAAATTCTTTGTATACTTCTGCCATATTCTAACGCACTGGTTCACAGTAGATTCCACACGCAGCAGATTTATTTTATGGCAATAGATTTCCTGCTATTTGAAAGTGCCTCTTTCTGTGCTTCAACGCAGATCTACAAATCGAATACAGTTCTGTTGCTCAACTTGCATCAAAATACATAACATTACAGGCTAGGCAGCAGGTTCTCACACATTTGATGCTCCAATGCTATAAGTCGACCAATCTTGAAATAAACACCACCACTATAATGAATTTTTAAATGAATCCAGATAAAATCGAATTTGAAGAGAAGAATTACAGTACTAGTAAATGTTCCACGCTTTAACCCTTTTGTCGGTGGATCTATCTTCTCCACAGATCTACGCTCATCTCCAGCTAAACGCTTACACTTTGATGTAGGCACAAAAAATGACCGGCTCAATTTTCAACGCAACAATCAAAAGAAATGCATCACTTGCTGCTATAAATAATACGGATTTCTCGATCCTTTTTCACATCCAACAGCAACATGCTTTGCACATGCTCCATTTCAATGATTTCGTAACCTTCAATGCTCTAGTATGTTAGGATAGGAACGTAACCATCATTTGACTTTCCTCGGCCTTTAACTTGGATATATGTAAGAGGGCATTCACCAAATGTGTAAGGGAGCCACTAAAGGAAATCATTCACCACCTCATGCATTATTAAACCATCACCCATTAAAGAAAATCATTAGGGTTTTATGCCCTAATTAGGGTCTTCGACGGGTTTGCACCGGTACTTCATTATACGACTACCATAACATAGTTCTAACAAACACCACAGTGCATCTCCACAACCTCATGGGCATTTTCAATTGTGGTTTGCATGGGGATATTTAATACGACAACTCAACCTTGATGGATGAATGGTATTTTACCTCTACCATGGATGCATTAACATATGGCATTAATGTTGGATGTGATATTAACATGGGTGCATTAACGTTTCGTTGGAATTGATATTATTCAACCACACCATCCCAAAAATGACATAGGTTCTGATATTGTCTGCAAACATGGGTAATATACAACGACATTGGACCGATAGTATAGAGATCAGTATGCCACGATGCCATTGTTGTCACTATGCTGCTATTTTATTGATGGGTTGTTTTGATCAATTTAGCTTGTCGAGTTATGCTCAATAAATTTCCTCTCTGTCGTTTATCGGTTATCTGCTCACCAAAGGACATGGACGGATGGGGTGTCCTATGCACTCGAAATTTTAACTGTGCTCTTCTCATTAAATCATTCTGGCGGGCGATCCATAGTTCCGGGATTTGGAACAATATAAACAGGGTTAAATATTACAATGGGGATGCATTGCAGATGATTAATTGTAACAGCTTCTCTTTCCCCAGCGTAATCTCTTGTATTTGGCGAAGTTTTAATATGGTTATTCCTCTCATCAGGCCTCGGATTGGATGGCAGTTTCGGGATGGTAGCAGTATCCCCATTGGAGCGTTAAACTTTCTCCCTCTGTTAAATCACTCTAATCTTTCAATCCGCCTGCTGCATGCTTTTACCACTCGTGGTATCTTCTATTTCTCACAGGTAATATACTACTGGTCTTATAATGCCCCCATTTTCAAAACCTCAGAACAACTTCATTTACAGGGGCCGGATGCTGTGGAATGGGAGTCGATTCGAAATATATTGCGTTGTGCTGGCCTTTGTTATGCGCAGGGAGGTGATCAACTGATCTGGAATGGCCCGCTCAAGGATAACAATGTTATTGTTAAGGAGATCTATCAAGATATTATTCATTCTTCTCAACAGGCACAAGTATCTCCTGTTTTCTTCTCATTCTGGAAAAGGAAGATTCCTACGAAAATTGTTCTTTTTGGATGGTTAGTTTGGCATGGGAAAGTTCTCACATGGGACAATTTAATCAAGAGAGGATTTCAGGGTCCTGGTTGGTGTGTACTCTACCACTCCGCGTCGGAGACTATTGCCCACCTTTTTTTCGAATGCCCCATTGTTTCTCGGCTATGGAAGCTTTTCAGCTCTTTCTTAATGGATTCATCCTGGTCCCCAGTGGATTTCATTTCTGCTGCATGCGATTGGGATCATCTGAATTGTAAATTTAAGTCATTGCCTTTTTACTTTATTTGGGAGGTCTGGAAGGAGCGGAATCAGGTGATCTTTGAACAAAAATCCTTCCACTTCCAGAAAGTTTTTCTGGCTATTAAATCCTGGGTGGATGAATGTCCGTCTTCGGTGATTTCTGTTCCAGATGCTTCTCGTCGTATTAGACCCCATGAAATTGTCCTTCCTGCCTTGTATTTTGATGGTGCTGTTGTTGATGGTTCTACAGGTTGTGGTGCATGGATTAAAATTTATGATAAGGAGCGCATTCACATTCATTGGAATGGCGGGCCTGGAACCAATAACAAGGCTGAAATTATGGCACTATGGGGGGGTCTTTTCATTGCAGTTGATTTTCAAATCCAGGTGAGGGGTATTTTCGGTGATTCCCAGCTTATCATCGGCTGGATCAACAAAGGTTTTCACATGCATAATCAGCTACTGCTGGGCTGGAAGGATCGAATTCTCAAGTTTTGGAACAGGCTACATTGCCCTATTATCAATCATATTTTCCGGGAAAATAATACTAGGGCAGATCGACTATCAAAAATGGGGCTTGCAGATGAATTTGGTCTCATGTATCTCTCTCACTTTTGTTGTGTAGATTAATCCGTCTTGCGGACAAGACCGATCTCTCTAGTACAAAAGGTAACTAGCAACAAACAGCCAATTATACTAATCTCTCTCTAAGCATATGCGATTTATAAAAACACTCTACGGGTGCAAGGCCTACCTTATATCCAACGCTTTGCTTGCTTACTTGATTTTGTTGAAGTCCTTCCCATGCACTGAAAGAACGTCCTTCGTATATCTGCAATCACAAACAAGGAAAAAGATTAAGCAGCACCTGTATAAACATTATCATAAATCATACTTATCATAATGATCAAGGAATTTATGAAATAAACCACAAATTGACAGTTTAATGAGAGAAATGAGTATATTTGTATTAACTTTAAAGATAGAAAACCTTTACAACCTGTGCCTTGATGTTGTGCAGGTCCTCCCGGGGTCCGAAGCAGGAATCTCCTTTACTCTGACAATCATTGCACTCTTTGAACTAAGACAAATGAGGATGAGTGATTTAACCTCACAGAAAGTCTTAAGTTACTCAAGTCTAAATCTCAACAGCATTTAACTTCAAATCTCATAAGCTTGAACTCCCTTTGAGGCTACCCAAGGCCTCTTTTTATAGCGAAAGAGAGGAGGTTTCTAGTTCCAAATATGAAGGGATAGAATCCTCCTTCAAAGGGATAAGCTCCTTACATCAAGGGGTTAGCTCCATTAAGAAAGGGATGCATGAACCAGCTTCAAAGCGTATCCATTCCGAAAATTCCCGTCTAGAATCTTCTAGAATTCACCTGGAATTCACTTTTTATCTTTATTTTCTCGCCTTTTTATGTTTTACAGAGGTCCGCACCCATTACACAAAGAACGTGCGGTATGGTTCCGCATGCAGGCTGAGATTTAGGTGCGGGACCGCAGGGAATGCATAGAGAAAGTGCGATACCAATTCTTAGGGGATTTCAGGGATTTTCTTCTGATTTTGAAGCTTGATATGAGGAGCTGGTATATTGGACTTGCAAAAGGAGGAAGTATGAGTGATAATGAGCTCATACAGTCAGCAGAATGTCAAGGTGACAGTTTTCAGTGTAACAAATTGCCCCCTAAAGTGCAAAGTCTGGAATAAATGAAGCTGTAGTCTGTCATATATGAAGAGTGCGGTACTTTATCATTTCAAAGATCATCCTGTGGACACCCCAGTCGGTACCTGTAAAAACATTCAATGCAAAATATATACATGTATATGTCATCACTGAGGTAGGCATTCCCATACTCAGATAAAAACTAACTATAAACTAACTGAAATCGTTCTGATACAGGAATGATTTTGAATACATCATAGTACAGATATATGTAGACACGGTATGGACGCAGCCATCTGTTTATCAATAGTCTACTGTATAGATGACAACAAAATTCCTCGCAGCCTGGATGGTGGAAACTAGATCCAGGGTCTTGATTTCCACATCTTGAACCAGTACGATTCTATCCATGTGAATGAATGTATTGAAGTCGAACATGGTAGAAACCACTTGATTACCAGTCAATGATGTGAACTGTTAACAAGTGTGAGAGAAACCACCAGTAATGTCAATGGCTCTCAAAGTACTCAGTACAGTCCATGAAATGTGAATGAATGAGCTGAAGTTGAACATGTCACGGAGTCATTCGATCGAAGGTCATTGATGTAACCTGTCGTCGAAAGCGAGAAACCTGCCATTGAGGCATGCAGATTTCAAGGTACTGACGATTTCTGGATCAACTTCCTAGATAATGTGCTGATGTCGATAGAAAGTGATCTGTCGTAGGCAAGCCCACAACATGAAATCATAGATCAATTTTTGAAAATATATTGGCAAGGACTGACTCAGGGATGGTCAAAGATGGATGACAGATATTTTGCAGATGAATGGTTTTATTTGAACTGTTCTCTTGGACACATAACGACACTGCAGATGGCTTGGTGACAATTGACTCAAAGCTAATACCCAGAAACCGGCTGAAAATTTTCAATGTGGTTTGATTAACTGTTAAGCAAAGGATTTCCCAACCCAGGTGAATATAAGTGTCGTGTCCAAGAGTGGTCGACTGAGTTTTCGGACAATTTTAAAATACAACAAACATGCTCATTTTTTCTCTCTTTTCCCCCACCATTTCTGGCAAGTACCTCTTTATTTTTGACAAGCTTGAGGAGGATAACATTTGCTTGGTTATAAGCTCACCCTTCGGGTGAGTCCAACTTAGTTTAAAATTCGAACCCTAAGAAGGAGTGGTTTGTTCCTGTTGAAAATTAAACAGGTCCTTTATTGTTAAGTTTTAACGAGTCCAGTATAGGAGAAACTCGGTGTTTTTCAGTTTTAGGGAGTCAGAAGAAAAACTTAAGAAAACTCCATGGGTGTTCTTTTTCGTAAATTTAGTCTCTCGAGCCCGAAAAAGGATAAAATAATGCGGGAGAGAACTCTATTGACCATATTTAGTCAATGTATACCTTTTTCGTAAATAGTCCATTTCAGTCCGTAAAAGGGGTAAACTTATACTGAAGGGACGACTGTTCATTTATTTTAACGAGTTCGAATAGTCAAGTACTCGGCAATCTTTTCATATTTAGAGAGTCTGAAAAGGGCTTAAAGAGGACTCCAAAGTTTCGCTTTTTCGTAAAATTTTTGAAAGAGTCCGAAAAAGTGATAAAAGTATGCTCTTTGTTGAAAAATGATTATTTCACCTAAAAAATCCCGTTTCTGCACAAAAACTCAAAACATTACACATACCTGTTTAAGATAAATAAAAATGCTTTCAAAAATATCCCTTTTAAAGTGAAAAATAAATAAATTTACAATTCATTCATTCGAAAAAACTTATAAAAGGACTTTTTCTATTTCATTTTCACCGTTCAGTTGCAGAGTGAAAAGTAAAAAGCTTTTGGATAAAAAAGTTCCCGTGAAGATTCTGGAAAATTCAACCGTTGGAATCGAAAATCGTCAGCCCCAGGTAATCCACGACCTCCTTATCTTGTTTTTCATCCGTTTAAATTTCGTTTTTAGGCTTTAGTTTGATTTTTTAGGGCAAAAATAGGTCAAAAAAAGCGCCCACGGGGTCTGCAGGCGGGACACAGGTTATCTGCGGACCCCGATTTTTTCTGAACGGGAAAAAATCGAGGGTGCCGCACCCGGTACACACCTCGCGTGCGGAGCTACGCTCTGTTTACAAAGAGCGGGTGCGGTACCCGCGCGGTTAAAATTCAAGCACAGTTTTCTCAAATTTCTGCCAAAAATTTTCAAATGAAATCATTCTAATATGCCTTATTTTGTGTTTCAGGATTAACAAGATGCTTATTTGGCGAGAAAGGGAACATGAGGAAGTGGATGAAGCTGCAATACTCCATTTTCCCACACAAAGGGCATTAAAAGCATGCTGCTTATACAAATTCTGGGCCATCTCTGGCATGAGGGCACAAGTGGAACTCTTAACATGGTTGGTAGACAGATGGCATGTGGAGGACCGGTGTTTCTTCATTGGTGGCCACCGGCTCGAAATTGAGCTGGAGGATATATACTTTTTGACTGGTTTGTCCAAGAGGGGCGAACATGTATCTTTGTTTGGGACTAGGCCAGGTGGCCAGACTGTCGCTAGTCTTCAACTCGAATTTTGCAATGATCAGGCAGATCCTCGGGACAAACGGATTGACATAAAACATATCATCCGTCCTGAACTAAAAGTTATAGCATTCATTGTTACCAAACTATGTGGGAGCGCCGCGCTTCATGTAGCTACTGGTTCCCAAATGCGCATTGCTGTGGACTGTTTTCGCGGCACCATCTTCAACTGGTGCGAAGCCGTGTTGGCCAATATAAAAGGCCAACTTACCAGAGAAAAAACCGGGAAACTAAAAAACTTTGGATATGGTTCCATTGTCGTTTCTTTTGCTTTGGAGAGGATTCCTCAGTTAGCTCCACAAAGTATTTCAGTTGATGCCGGTCGACCTCGAGAACCAAGGATGGTTCGCTGGTCCGCGCTGATGGCTCGTCATGCTATCGAGGGCACTGAGATTGTACGATTCCCTGTTTCATATTTTCATTGGCTGGATCGCCAAATTTTTACGATAGAGGATTTTCCATATGCAGGGATAGATTTCCGCGGAGATAGAGAGATGTCTCTCCCTGCAGGGGAACAGTGGGACGATTCAGGTAAAACATTTTTCAACGTTTGCTAAGTTCTAAATTTTTAATTTTTTATCGTCTTAGAAAACTAATAACCAAAAGTTTTTTAAATACAGATGTGGGTCCACAACGTCCAGCTCATCTCCAACCTTTCGAGAGGAGACAACCAGTTGCGCCCGCACCAGCCCCAGCAGGCCAATCAGTAGAAATTTTGACTGATTTGGAACATCATCTAGAACATTTGACTCTAGATATACCAGAGACAAGCATAGATGAAATCCCTCTCAGGCTACAAAGATATGTGATTGGAGTCCCAGGACCTTTCAGGAGGTTCCTATGCAGGGTGGCTCGAGCAGTTGTTTCCTATCGAGATCATCATCAGTGATGAGATGATCATGTAGACTCATTTTTGTACTTTTGTGTTATCATTTTTGCCAATCATAAGGTGTTTCCAACCTATGATCGAAGACGATGTATATTTTTTGAACACACTCCTATGATATATATATCACTATTTTGACGGCTATCTGTGTACACGAATGAATGTTGTTTGTTTTACTGCTTTTAATTATTGCAAATGTCTATTTATCATACTAGAAGCAATTGAATCTACTAATGTATTTAAATGTCTTGGAATATGCTGATATTCAATGTAATCAAATTCACGTTCCAAGAGACGAACTCTTAAAAATAACCGTAATAACACTGGATTTCTAATGGTATAAACCCTGTTAAGCTGTAATACAACAAGTTCGGAATCCAACCTTACAATCAAACTCCGAATTCCAAATGATATGGATTCAGACAATAACTCAATCACTGCACTATACTCGGCAATGTTATTTGTTGTTTGACCAAGACTTACCCCATGCATGGATACTAACTCGTCAGAGGGTGAATAGATAACCCAAGCTGTGGAAGAAATGTTCCGTGTACTACGACAAGCACCATCAGCAAAACCAATGTAGGTTTGAAGAGACGTCGACATCTGCAATATCAAGAGTAAAACTCAGATAAGCAGTCATAGTGATAAAAACACACTTCTAAACTAGGCACACTTTTCTAATCTAAAACACACCAGCAGTAAAGAAATCTAAACTAACAAAAATCTCCACACCTTGTTTAAGCGTAATATCGCTTTAGATAAAGCCCATTTCTGGGTTTATCCAAAGGGACACCGTCAAAGTCTACTAACTCATAAGCCCCTTCTGCTAACTTTCGTTTCACAATGTAAGGACCATGCCACATAGGCACGAATTTTCCAGCTCCTAGCTTGTCGTTGGCTTGATCATAAAGTAAAACTAGGTCTCCTTCTGAAAAATTTCGAGGGGTCACATTTCTATCATACTGAGCTTTTATCCTTTTAACATGAGCCTCGTTTGCTATTGCAGCACTTCGTCGATTCTCATCTAATTGGGCCAAGTACAAGAAACGTTTTTCCTCTTCAGACGTAGCTGGAAGTAATTCTATGGCTAATTTTAATGACGGTATTTCGCATTCAATTGGTAACACAGCTTCTAAACCGTAAACTAGTTGAAAAGGAGTGAAACCCGTTGATGTTTTGACTGAGGTTCGATATGCCCAAAGCGCTGAAAATAACATGGAATTCCAATTCGTCTTGTGAATACCAATGATTCGTTTAATCATGGTGACTGAAACTTTATTAATAGCTTCAACCAGACCATTTGCTTGTGGATAGTATGGAGTGGAATTATCGTGGCGTAGGCCAAGTTGTTCTGTTAATTCAGTCATCATGATGTTCCGAAAATGACTTCCATGATCTGTAATAATAGCTTGAGGAACACCAAAACTAGCAATTATGTGATTGAACACGAATGTTGCAGCAGTCTTGCCGTCAGCTGAATATGTAGGCATCGCCTCGGCCCATTTCGTAAAATAATCTACAGCGAGAATAATATAGGCATGCCCCCCGGCCGAGTGAGGGTTACATGTGATAAAATCGATACCCCATTTTGCAAATGGACCAACGGCAATTATAGGGTGAAGAGGAGCAGGTGGCGCGCGCATTTTTCTATCAAAAATTTGACAGTTGTGGCATTTCCGAACCGCATAAATGCAATCTTTAAATAATGTTGGCCAGAAATAACCTGCACGCAATATCTTTTGGGCAGTGGCATACCCAGACATATGACCG
The DNA here is from genome assembly GCA_034641835.2 of Pinus albicaulis. Lineage (NCBI taxonomy): Eukaryota > Viridiplantae > Streptophyta > Pinopsida > Pinales > Pinaceae > Pinus > Pinus albicaulis. The sequence goes on from CM076574.1 coordinate 1,224,229,778, forward strand.
CCACATGCTCCAGAATGACAGTCATTTAAGACCTTCTCGGCTTCTTCATGAGTTAAACAACGTCGGAAAACAGAATCCGCTCCTCGTCGATAAAGAGTATCACCAATGATATTATATTGTTGGGATTGGAAACGTATTTTCCGTCGCTGAGTTCTTGAAATTTCAGGCCGAAAAGATTGGGTTTGGAGATATACAATAATATCCCCATACCATGGATCAAGCGTACTGATAAGAAACAAAGATTCTTCCACAATGGATTCTTCTGCCACTGTTTCAATATCAGTAGAGGGAAAATCACACATTAGTTCCGCAAAAACCAAAGACTTCTTTGCCTTGGATTTCTCAAATTCCAAGTCAAATTCTTGTAGGATAACTATCCATTTAGAATACTTGCCCCCTAGCAATTGTCTGGTCAAAATATACATCATAGGGTTGCAATCAGAAATTACTGTGGTTTTACGTAACAATATGTAATGTCGAAAACGTTGAACAGCTTGAACAGCTGCCAAGGCCAATTTCTCCACATGTGTATATTTGATTTCAGTCGGATTCAAATTTCGACTAAGATAATAAATCACATGTTCGTTGTGAGATTCATCTTCCTGAACTAATACCATCCCAATAGTGGAATGAGAAGCAGCGAGATACAGAAAGTAATCCTGGTTGTAGTTGGGAGGATGCAATAACGGTGCATGGGTCAACGCGTGTTTAAGTGCATCAAAAGATCGATCGGCGACCTCGTCCCAAAAGAACGGAATGTCCTGTTTCAACAACCGGGTAAAACCCTTTGCAAGCTCGGCATAGTTCTGAATAAATCTACGTAAAAATTTTGCTTTCCCCTGCAAACTCTGGAGTTGGCGCAATGTCGAAGGAGGAGGCAATTTAACAATAGCTTCGACCTTCGAAGGATCAACACGAATGCCTGATTTCGAGACAACAAATCCCAGTAAACGACCCGATTCTACGCAGAAAAGACATTTATGCGGATTCAACCTTATCCGATAATGCCGACATCTCATAAAAATTGCTCGTAAATGAGTGGGATGATCGGCCCTACGTAATGAATGAGCAGGTAAATCATCAAGATATGGTTGAACAATGTGCTTAATGTCATGAAACGCATAAGACATAGCCCTTTGAAAAGTTGCTCCAGCGTTCTTGAGTCCAAAAGGTAGTTTACAATATGCAAACGTTCCCCACGGACAAATGAAATTTGTTTTAGGTTGATCTGCAGGGAGTATGTTTATTTGATTGTAACCAGAAAAACCATCCATAAAGGAAAAAAGTTCACTTCCAGCACAATCGTCGATTATCTGATCGATATAGGGAGTTGGATAATTGTCTTTTGGACACGCTCGATTAATATCCCTATAATCGATACATACTCTTATTGTTCCTTGTTTTTTAGTCACAGGAACAATATTTGATACCCAATCCGTTAAAGGAATTGGATAAATAAATCCTGCGCGAAGTAATTTTTCAACTTCATTTTTTATAGCAGCAGCTTTCCTAGGATGTATTTGACGTAATCGTTGACGAACAGGTTTAGCATCTAGGTAAGTCTTAATTTCATGTACTACGATCGATGGATCAATTCCTGGCTTTACTGAAATGTCAATTGGAACCGTTCTAGATATATTTTCTAAATTTAATTCAGAATCAGGATTTTTCAATGGATTCTGAGGTTCCTTGGCATATTCAGCAGTAAAGATTGAAGCGAAATCATTTTCAAAATGATCTAATTCAGGTAAGAATGAAGACCTATGATGGAGATCTTCCCATGGTAAATCATCAACAGACAAAAACTCACGAATTTGCTCATATGTATGAACAATTTCAGGAAATGTCGTTGCGTCTGAACTAGAAATAGAAAGCGATTCCTCTTGGATCCCATTCATTGGATCGATTTTGGTTGAAAAGGGGTTGGAAAAAGACTGTACAGTCTGGTACGCAATTTCAAATGGACTCAAAGGCATCGCGCCATCAAATGAATCTATCTCGGATTCTGAAGGAATAATCCAAGGATCATCAAACATAACTGTGTCTGACGAAATCATATGAATAGTTGCAGTAGAAGACGATACGTTAGGAGGAGGAAAAGAAAAAGTTCCTAGCAAACCAGAATCTTTAACCAAACCTACTCCAACATCCTTATAAGGGATAGCCGTTTTACCAACATGCTGGATTGTTTCTGTAGAGGCTGGGTCTGACGAAAAATAAGTTAACTGATCTATTGTCACGATCCTTCCTTGATATGGAAATTTTATAAGTCGAAAGACCGAAGAGACAACAGAAGTCATAGCATAAGACCAACTACGACCCAGTAGAAGGTTGTAATCTAGAGGGGCATCAACCACCTCCACATCTAGATTAACAATTTTTCCTTCAACCCCTATGGGTAAATCCTGCAAAATACCATAAGGTTGAAAACCTCGACCATCAAAAGCTTTTAGAATCGTCGGAGATTGGTTAAGTGTAGGAGAACCAAGAGATTTCCAACATTGAAGTGACATAATACACGTTGAAGCTCCCTCATCAATCACAGTCCGAAAAATAGGTCTGTTTTTTACTAACACTGGAATCTGGAAAGCCATTTGGTGAGGAAGACGTGGTGTACTAGTTTCTAAATCGAAGATTATAAGGTTAGAATCCTGAACATCAATAGATCCTATGGCAGACAATAACAATTTACGCTGTGCTGGACACGACTGCAGCACTTCCAAAGCCGACATTGCTGAAGGAGAAATAGCTAAATCTTCAACAATGTTGTAATTCTGAGCAGCTCTCGCATGTGGATTGAAAGATGATTTACGAAGAACACCTTTAGCAGGCGGCTTGATTATCAAGTCTGGATTTTTTTTCTCAATCTGTAGCGGACCGGAAACAGGAGGAGTTGTATTTGATGCGTTGGCATTGGAAGACTCTCCTTCTTTGCCATCAGCGGGATTCTTAGAACCGTAATCTTGCGATCGCGTCGCAACCCTTATATGAGACATCATCATAATAGGCTCTTCTAAAGTGGTCGAGGAAGAACCAATCATCTTACTATCTTGAACTGGAAAAGGATCCTTCAAGACAGCAGGTTGTTGCGATCCTTTAATGAGCTTCGTAACCTCTTCTCGATATGGGCATTCTTTCGTGAAGTGATCTTGTTCACAAATGAAGCAAGGATAACGAGGTTTACGTTTCTCATCATTGGATTCTTCTCTATATGTTTTCTCTTTCGAATTTTTCTTGTTTTTATTCCTCCCTTTCTTTTTACCACCGGTTTTTTATTTTGCCGTAGATGTTTCAACGACATGAATATCGGCAGAAACTTCTTGAGAGGATTCTCCCTTCGGGGAATCAGGTAAAGTTATGATTGGAGAAGAATTATTTGAGGATTTCTTCTTACTTTTGGAACTAACTGTACCAATCATACCGTCAGCGGCATGAGACCCTGAAGGAGGAGCAGCTATTTGACCTTGTTTGGGTAAATCGGGAATTTTTTCATGTAAAGTACCTGACTGCGTATAGACGAGGTCAAGGTACTGAGCCTGAGAAATTACTTGCTCTTCAGTAACAACACCAGCCTTAGCTACATCTTCAGTGATCTTGGGCAATAATGATTTTACAAACCATTCTGCCAAAATTTGATCCGGAATATAAACCTTCACCAAACGTCGTCTACGTCGCCACTCATGAATATGATCGGAAATATACGTGGACGTAGATTGTTTTAGTGAAGTTAATAATTCTGTGCCATTGTCGTATCTGACAGGCAACTGGAAATGAGTTAAGAAAGACGTTGCTAACTGACTGAAATTATGAAACGAGCCTCGTGGCAACTCAATGTACCATTTGGTTGCAAGACCTATGAGTGTCCTTTGGAAAAGACGTAAGCGAATCGAATCATCAATAATAGAATTAGATGCACACCAAAGGTGATAAGTCATCACATGATTTGATGGATCCTCTCCTGACTTACCTTCAAATTTTGGTATGTCACTGGGCAACTTATGAGGCATTGACGGCCAGTTCTGATAATAAAAAATAGGATCATTAGTAAGGCGCGTCAAATCTGGTAAGTCCAAAGTTGCGATGAACGGTAACTGACGGTTAGGGTCACGAAAACCTTGAGAAGCCAAAGCAGATCCAGGAGGCGGATACCCAGGATAACTAGGAATCGGATTAGCATTGGGTATTGTATAACCTCCCGGATAACCAGGATGAATCAGACCATACTGAGGTTGTTGATAAGTATAACCAGGGTATGGCTGATAGCTTGGATTCTGAACATAGGGACCGTATTGCGGCTGTCCTTGGTACGGTTGATAAGTAAACTGAGGTTGACTCGTAACAACTGTACTTGTACCGGCTTGTCCTGCAGGCATCTGAACTGTAGTCTGAGCTGAAGGTCCTGACTGAGGTACAGAGACTTGCGGGATTTGCACGGATACAGGGATAGCCGAACTCGGGGCTACAGACACTCCAGAAATAGGTGTAACGGGTTGAACAGACGTTGCAGCAGTTACAGGAGTTTGGGGCGGAGTCTGAGGTGTACTAGGCCCAGCCTGCTGAACTGAACTAGGTGCAGGAGTTTGAATAGCTGGCTGACCAGGTTGCTGAGTTGAACCAGAAACCAATGGCTGACCAGGTTGATAAGGTAACTACACATTAGGCTGCAAAGGCTGTTGATATTGGGACGGATCCCACACCATCATTCCGGGGTATTGTCCCGTAGAAGGTTGAACGTAAGGACCAAAACCTGGTTGAACGTAGGGTTGATAATAAGGTAAAGTTCTGGCTCCTTGAACAGATGGTTGACCAGAAGGCTGTTGGTAACCTTGCATTGAGTACTGCCCTTGAGGTTGATAACCTTGAGGCACGTACTGAAGTTGGGGTTGTTGAGGACCCTGAGGAGCATATTGAGTTTGGGGTTGACCTTGAGGAATGTACTGTCCTTGAGGTTGGTAACCTTGAGGTATGTACTGTCCTTGGGGTTGCCCCCCAAAATAATATTGATCCACAGTTTGTCCTGGAAAAAAGCTACCTTGAGGTTGAGCCCCGGATGGTAATTGACTACCTTGGGGTTGCCCCCCAGGCGGTAATTGACCACCCTGAGGTTTCCCCCCAAACGGTAACTGAGTTCCCTGAGGTTGAACCCCAGAAGGAAACTGACTGCCTTGAGCTTGAGGATTAGGAACGTTACCAGACATCATATAAACTTGCTCTGCGTTCGACGTTTCAATTTTAAGTCCACCAAGACCAGATGATAACACATTTTCGATAGGTTGAGGAGTTGCTCCTGAGAAAGTACCAGCTAAAGACTGATATCCCGCAGGAACAGAAGGACCACCATGTAAAAAAGATTCAGGCGTTTGCGAAAACATGGACGACTCTCCAGCCATAATAGATGACGGATAATAACCTCTGGGTGTAGGATGAAATGGAACTCGAGGTGGATAAAAAGCGAGACCCGGATTCTCTAAAAAATCAGTTAAAGAAAGATACCAGGGATTAGTTCGAATAGGGCTGTAGAAAATAGATTCACGCTCCCTAAGATTTAACGATTGTGGGGAGTTGGGAAGAGATATGTCTTCGTCTGGATTAGTAAGTTCTTCTATAGAAATTAGTCCAGAAGGAAGATTTTCAGTAATGATATTTCTAACCCTTGGTGAACCTAGATCGCTAGAAGTTGGTGAGATAAATCTTGAAGATGTTTCTAACACAGAAGATTCAGTTTCAGGCTCAGAGATTTCAGGTTCGTCAGATAATTCTCCTGTAGGAGAAATATTTTCAGTGACTTCAGAAACTGAAATCGGTTCTTGAATATATTCTATTGTAGGAATTTGATGATCAGGATGTATCACAATAGCAGAGCTTTCAGCTTCTGTTGATCTAAGTCTACGGCTATTGTGTGGTACCAGAGCTCGAAGCCCTTCAAGATGACCTGGTGTAAATTCAGGGGGTTTCCCTTGTATCCTCCGGGATTGTCTCGGCAATTCCGCCACGATGAAAAATTATCTAATCACACGCAAACAAAGAAAAATTTCAATGAAAACACCTAAAGTCTCTAAGAAACAAACAATTGAATCACTCGCTTAAAAAATCTAAGAGTTTAAACCACACACAAACAAGTAACTTTCCGTACTAAAATCACTAGTTGGTGATGAAATCCAACTTAGTAGAGTTTTAACACGAAAAGGGCGGTTGGAACAGTTACCCCGACAACCTGCTTAATGAAACAGACTGGCACAAGTTTCTTCACATAACCATCTCGAGTGAAGAGAACCCCCCAGAGAGTCCAAGTGAGTCTGGTCGACGTCTGTTCCAGGTACAGTGGGATCTTCCCTCCACCGTCACCTTAGGAAAGAATCCTAAAGATTATGGCCTCTAAGGTTACCAACTGAAACAAATATACCTGGGGGAACAGTCTACGATCCGACACACACGCAAGGGCAGAGTAACAAAGCTCAATCCCCTTGAAGGCTCCTTGAACAGAATCCAAGGTTTACCGACAAGTGACCCCTGGCTCCTCGACAATGGTCTATCCGGGGTTTACCGTTTTTAATACGTGTATATCTTCTATCGTTCCCAATGAGGAAGGATTGATTACCCCACTGGTTCAGATATGATCTCGTGCTTAACTCCTTTAAGAGGAGCTTCCCAGAGCATATATGCAACAACTGGAATTCTTCCTACCGCAAGATATATCTACTTGTTTGTTTTATCTACCTTGGAGAGTTAATTACTCCCTACTCCAAGATACTAGCCTAAGTTATGTTGGTGATGAGAGCCCTAGAAATAAAAAGATTACTAGATGAATTTTATTTAAGCGTTACTTTTAAGAGCTGTTTCTTAAGTCAAATGGGCGCGGAAATGAAACTTTGTATGATGTGAAGACTCGACTTCCAAAAACACTAAAATGCATCTATGATGATATTCGATTCTTTTTTCTTTCAATGAATTTTCTATCTAAAGAAGAGTTAGAGAATGCAACTTTCAAATTTCTTCTTCAAACATGAAAACTAAGTGAAAGAAACATTTTGTCTTTTTGTTAAACTATCAAAGCTCACAAGAAAAACTCTTTTCTTTTCCAAACAAGAAGCTACAAAACAATTCTCTTTCGAAAGAAATCTACAAAAATTAAAACTATTCAAAACTATGAAGACTAATCTTAAGAACTAATCTAAATTGAGTAAAAGCTTTTTAGAGTTTTTTTTTTATGAATGTTTCTCTTAGTTGTTCAGCAAACTAAGAATCTATCAAACAGATCAAAAACACTCAAAATATGTTTTTCAAAACACTCAAAGAATAAATGAAATTCAAAACTTTAAAGCAAGTTCTTTTCGAAGATTTGCAAAGAAATCAAAAAGACTTAATTTCTCAAACTAGGATGTTTTCACAATGAGGTCGGATTCAAGAGACAAAAAGAGATCTTATGTGATCTGAGATACTGCAAATTGTCAAAAAATTTGAATCACTACAAAGACCAAACAGGAAAAATAATCCAATCGGCGAAACCTCCTAGAAAATCATTCAAAACACTAACAATGTTGGAGTTCATAAACAATGAATTCTTGATAGACACAATAACCAGTCTGGGCAGAAACCAAAGATCTAAAAATTAACCAGAAAAAGAAACCTAGAAATTTTTCAAAATTTTTACAGGGTCCGCATGTAAGCAGTGTTTACAGGTGCGGTCCCGCACTGTATTCTATAAAGAACGTGCGAAACTGCCCGCACTGTAACAGTTATGCAGAGTGCGGTCCTAGCAAAAATGATAGAAAAATTCAAAATACTTCTAAATTTTCAAAAAACAGAAAAATTTAAAACACCCAGACAGATGTGAATCAATCAAAAACCAGAAAAAGAAATCTTTTCTCAAGTCAAAAATCAAAGAGAACCAAGAACAAACAAGTTCTTCCCCAGCGGAGTCGCCATTTTGTTGTGTAGATTAATCCGTCTTGCAGACAAGACCGATCTCTCTAGTACAAAAGGTAACTAGCAACAAACAGCCAATTATACTAATCTCTCTCTAAGTATATAAGATTTATAAAAACACTATACGGGTGTGAGGCCTACCTTATGTCCAACGCTTGCTTGAATTTGTTGAAGTCCTTCCCGTGCACTGAAAGAACGTTCCTTGTATTATCTGCAATCACAAACAAGCAAAAAGATTAAGCAGCACCTGTATAAACATTATCATAAATCATACTTATCATAATGATCAAGGAATTTATGAAATAAACCACAAATTGACAGTTTAATGAGAGAAATGAGTATATTTGTATTAACTTTAAAGATAGAAAACCTTTACAACCTGTGCCTTGATGTTGTGCAGGTCCTCCCGGGGTCCGAAGCAGGAATCTCCTTTACTCTGACAAGCATTGCACTCTTTGAATTAAGACAAATGAGGATGAGTGATTTAACCTCACAGAAAGTCTTAAGTTACTCAAGTCTAAATCTCAACAGCCATTTAACTTCAAATCTCATAAGCTTGAACTCCCCTTGAGGCTACCCAAGGCCTCTTTTTATAGTGAAAGAGAGGAGGTTTCTAGTTCCAAATATGAAGGGATAGAATCCTCCTTCAAAGGGATAAGCTCCTTACATCAAGGGGTTAGCTCCATTAAAGAAGGGATGCATGAACCAGCTTCAAAGCGTATCCATTCCGAAAATTCCCATCTAGAATCTTCTAGAATTCACCTGGAATTCACTTTTTAATCTTCATTTTCTCGCCTTTTTATGTTTTACAGAGGTCCGCACCCATTACACAAAGAACGTGCGGTATGGTTCCGCATGCGGGCTGAGATTTAGGTGCGGGACCGCAGGGAATGCATAGAGAAAGTGCGATACCAATTCTTAGGGGATTTTAGGGATTTTCTTCTGATTTTGAAGCTTGATATGAGGAGCTGGTATATTAGACTTGCAAAAGGAGGAAGTATGAGTAATAATGAGTTCATACGGTCAGCAGAATGTCAAGGTGACAGTTTTCAGTGTAACAACTTTGCAGATGGAAATCTGATTGCGGAGCAATCAATTCCTATCCCATGATCTCTCGCCCCCCGGCAATCGGACATTTTTGGTTCAAATTTTTTTATTGGTTCTCCTTTCGATTTCTATGATATGCAGGGTCTGTCCTTAATCATCGAAGCCCATATTTACACATTCATATGTGTACAAGCGAGCGTGATTATAGAGTTTTCAGACGACCGTGATTTGGCCTATTCTTATTATCTGCTCTATAGCAAGTGAGCGCATATGGCATTATCAAGCGAGCGTGGTATATGGTGCTTCAGGCGAGCCAGGTATCCTTTTTTCAGGCGAGCGTATGTCTCTTCTTACAGGCGAGCGTGTTTTCTTTCTACAAGCGAGCGAGTCAAACAATCAACAGAAGGATCTGATTTGTTCATACTGCTATTTCAATTACGTTGCGGGTCTGCTTTAATCTTCAGAAAATCTCTCTGCCTCTGTCTAAATTCTTTTAGATAGCCCAGATGATCCGAATTCATATTAGATCCTTCTCACGCTGCTTTTTTATAAATGCTATGAATCATCTCCTGGAGACAATTTGTATAAATCTCATCAATTGTAATCTCCAATTTTGTTTTCCCATATAAGTTTCATTAGTATTGGGGCTGATCTGCCCCAGTTTATGTGGTAGCCCACAAATTCCCTTCACTGCTCCACTTTCTGAGCAATTTCATTCGGGCTTTATGATGGTTTTCTCGCTGAAAATTACTCTCAGCTGAGATCAAATGTTGAATATGTACTGTTTTATATTATAATATAAATCAGCGTTTTTTTCTTCCGAAAAAAAAGAATATGGCCATATATATATATATATATATATATATATATATATTATTGAATGTACAATTGAAATGTTTTGTGTTATCATATCGTTAGACCGTGCGAAAAAGAAATGATACCATCCAAATATATATATATAATTGAATGTACAATTGAAATGCTTTTTGTGTTATCATATCGTTAGATCGTGGGAAAGAGAAATGATACAATCCAATGAAAATAATATGTTGACAGGGCCATATTAGTAGTTGCAAATATGGTTCATCCAAGGAGCGTTGTATTTGCATTGTATCATAAAAATCATAAAAACTTTCGAAGTCAATATAGTGGATGTTACACCGTGAGAGACTATTGAGAGTCCTCTTTAGCTATGTTTCCTTGAAATTTTGGATTAGCTTTTTCTAAACAAATCCAAAAGAGGAGAATTTTGGATTTTTCAAAGAAGGTGAATTACATTTTTCGATGAATTTATTGATATTGCCCTCTCTTGCAACAGTTTTAGTGTCCACATATTCCACAAAATAAATGTATCTCCAACGATTCGAGCAAAGGAAATTAGCGCTGAAGGTACTAAAGGTGTTAGAAATTCAAGTTATCAATTATGAATTCAAATTATCATTTTTTTAAATAGGCAGAGTGGATAGACACAACGATCTTATCCAATGAATACCATAGGGTGCAATCTCTTTCATATATTGATAAATAAAACTAAAGCAAGTATATTGATATTTTCATATAGCAGAGGTGCTAATCCCTGTAAGATTTATAAGCGCAGATAAATGATAATTGAATATTTCTTGACCCCGAATTAAGAGGGATCACTCTCAGAAGGATGAGCATAGTGTTGTCATTAATACCAACGGGGGAGAATATTTGATAATGTTGGTATTTATGACAAAGCATTTATGTCAAGTATGCATGGTAACGTCAAATGTTATGCTAGTTAGTTCACACATATTATGTTGATGATAATACTAAGTTATCGAAAATTATTGTTGTTTGTTAAGGTTGATTTTCTTTTTTTTTCATTTTAACAAGTTAGATTGAATTTAGGTTTTGGTGACTTTTAAGTTTTATGCCTTAAAGCGTCATTATTTGAAAACAACTGAAAACAACTCCCCTATCCATGTTTGATCCATTGGATCAAATGTTAGATGATTGAAATGTTTTAGGTCATTAGATCAAGTAAATATTTTTATATATGTTTTTTATAATGTTAGTTTTTTTCATTTTAATAAGTTAGATTGAATTTAGGTTTTGGTGACTTTTAAGTTAAAATGTTGTTATTAAAAAAAAATTAGATTTTAACCTCAATTTTTGTAATAAAATTTAAATTAATAACTTAATAAAACTAAATTTAACAAAAATTAGTTTAATGAATAATTTTTTATTATTCCAAAAATAAAAAAATCATATAAAAAAAGGAAAATAACTATTTATATATTTAAATATTACATTTTTGTGCTACTATGCTCTCCAACAAAGTATGATAGAAAGGTTGTAATGTCATGCTTAACATTTTGACTATGTCAAATTATACAAAATTAAAAATAAAAGTAAATTAAATAAAAAGATTGACATAATGTAATGAACATTTTAACTAGGTCAAAATACAATAAAAAATAAAAATAATAAAATAAAATAATGATAAGCTATAAATACAGCCCATGTTATTGATCCATGGTATTCATGTGGAATGTAGTTTCTTTATAGTGGGGAACTAAGATGGCCCAAATCAATCTTAACTCTGGATCTAAACTAATTATTTAATAAAAATATTTTTAAATGTTTATAACCATTATTCTTTTAAAATTTTACTTAATAAAATGTATCTAAATTTTCATACATCCAAATATACATAGTTTTTCTTGTTCTGTATTATTTTTGTTACAACTATTTTATTATTCCAAAAATAGATGGTTTTTTTTTGTTATATATTATTTATGTTACAACTGTTTTATAATTCATGAGTATTATTTCTTTAAAAATAATAATAATGAAATTTTTTAAAATATGTGATCTTTTTTAAATTTCCAAATTATTTCAGGGGACACGATTTATCTTGAGCAATAATGATGAATGTTCATAATTCTGATTTCTTAAATAACACTAAATTTACCCTTAAAGGGGTCAGTAACAATTGTTTGTATTAGACGGGTTGTTATAGCACTCATCACAGGTTCAATTCCCTTCCCCGATCGAGGTAATAGCACTCATCACAGGTTCAATTCCCTTCCCCGATCAAAGTAATGTATCTGGACATGTTGATGAAAATAGAGTTTTAAAAAAAAAGGGAGAGAAAAAAGTGAAAAATGAAAGGAACTACTAAGCTTACAAAAAAAAACAATTGTTTGTATTAGAGTCAATGATACAAAAGAAAGGAGACACGGTGAAGAGAAGCTTCCAACCTTACAAAAATCCCTTAAAAGGCATAATGTTGAATGTATGGAATCCATTTTCCCTGATACACATGAGAAGTGCAATGAAAAAGCTTGGAATTTGGAAAATGTCACGAAGATTATCTCATGTTCCATTCATTTAGATCTGAATATATTGAAGAAGAAAAACGGGACAATGAATGATTCTTATCAAGAATGTATGATTCTTTAGAAGGAAACAACGTTGACAAGGCTATGGAGGACCAAATAACAGAATTAAAAACAGAAGAGGACTCTTCAGAAAATGGGTTACTCAAGGATTTTGGAATCGAGATGAGCTACAATATCTCACTGATTCAAGCAAGCGCTCAAAAAGAGACAAACAATAGTGATATAGAGACAATTTATTCATAAACAAGAGAACGTTAGAATTATAACCCGAGAAACGAGTTATGGGAAGAGAAACATTCCAATTGTAAGGAGGAGTCAAAGTTACATTAGTAGTATTTCACTCAACATAATTCTCCACCAGTTATTCTAGAGGAGAAAATTCCTACTACCTCATCAATTGAAGAAGGCCCACATGAGAAAATCAGAAGAGATTCCTCAATGTTATTTTCATTTGACACTCAGTCACTCTGCTCTTTTTTGTCTAGTAGTCTCTTTACCTCTGCCCCTAAATTCAATGACTTAGAAAATACTAGACAAAAGACACTTCACTACAAAATTTGATTGTTGCTTTTTATTTGATTGGAAAATAAATGATCTTTAAAGACACTAAAGTCTTGAATTATGATCCTTAAAGAAGTAGCTAAATTCCCTGATTATGAGCTGATTTTTTCTTCTTACTTTTGGGTCTTCGTGATGTTTGTTATTCTCACTAAGGTGAAAAGTTCCAAAGAAGTAGAATATTGGTCGTTCAAAGAGGAATTACGGAAATATGATTGTAGATAATTTATTAATATAAATTATATGAATTGATATTAATTAATCATCCCCAAGGGTTAAAAAAGCGCCCAAATGTCTCTTATCCATAAAATTGACGATTAAGATAACTTTATGCTCTATGTTCACAGGTGAAGGTGGATTTACCATACTTAAGCTTCTTAGTAGTCTCTTATGAAGTATAACATGTCATAATGATAAGTTTTTATTCCATTAAAGAATTCTAGTTGTAGAGCAGACTTAGAGTTCTAGGAGTAGTATCAGAGGAATTCAACATTGCGAATGTGATAGAAGCAAATAATTTCGTGGAAGGGTGAAGTCTGCCCAACTTGGTTATAAAAACCAAGTGCATCCTTCATGCAAAAAAAAATAAAAAATTAAACATACAGATTTTGTCATATAGAGTTCTAGAGTACTTTGGCCAAAATGTCTCATCGATTATGAAAAACACATCTTACATGCAATTAATAACAAAGAAGTTGTTCCACATCAATTACCCAATATGGATATTTTGATTTGAGGTCCACTAAACATAATTCTCCACCCCTTAATCTTGAGGATTAGTTGGAGCCCAGAAAGTTCCTACTACCTTTTCTTTCTTATATGCTGTTCTTTCCTATACCACAACCTTAGGGCGTTTCCTTTGCAACAAGTAATGTAATTGCTAATTATAACAAATTTCAAATTTGTTGTTAGAATTTGTTGCTCGAATATAACAATATAAAAATCAAAATCATTTAAATCCAATGGGTTGACATTATGTGTTCATTCAAATCTATGATTAAAAAAAATGAATTCAGAGATCCTTACATTATCACAATGTTATTTTCACTCCGTTTCCTTTTCAAATTAAAGTTATTTTTTTGTAAGATTAATGATTTTATATAAAAATATTTTAAAATATGAAATATATAATTTTTAAATAAATTATGTGACGCGTTCGATTTTACATAATAAGCTAGGTCTACAATTCCTTTTATTTGTTGTAATAAATTGTAATGTAAAAATAATATGTTAAAGAAAACATTATCAATATCAAAATTTCAATACTTATTCTTAATGTTAAAGTAAATTCATACTACTTTGATCAAATTAATATCATTTATATTTTCATTTCATATTTAAAATTTTATCAAATTTAAAAATATATAATATATTTATAATAATTTCAATCGTATTAGTAGACTATGTTTTTTCATTTAGTTTGTTGTACGCGTTCTTATTTCGACCCAGGTGGATGGAGCGTTGTTGATTTATTTATTTTTTTAATAAAAAGACTAAAATTGATTTTCAAGAAAATATGCTGAATAGATGCTTCGATCTAAATCGCAATCAACGATTGTGAGGTTAGGAAACCTGAAAGGGTTGGGTTGGGTTGGGTTTTTGAAGCGTTGCGTTGGATTTGATAATTTTTTTAAAAAGAAAATTGAAATGATGAAGGCCATTTATAATAGAGTTGTCTACCGAGGTCGTCTTTTGGCTCGGATGGCAGAAACCAGAATCCGGTCAACTAAATTTTAAAAAATCAGGTAGTTGCAGTGCTTGGAATCCATTTTTGATAGTGGAAATGGATTCAGCACTATCAAAAACCCCTGGGGCACTCAAAATACTAATGTTTAACAACTGTAAACAAGTTTCTGGACAAATCTTTGCCAGATTTTCTGAAAATCGTTACTGGATTCTGGATCAAAACACGGCCTCAGTAGACTACGCGATTTATAACATCTCATTCAAAAAGGCAGATGCACATCTGAAGACGAACGTATGGTATGGGCATTGCAGGTGTTATACGGTTAATATCATGGTAGCAGCTTTCCAAGTCTGCATTAAACATTGTCAAAGAAAATCAACATCAAAGACTGGCAGAAGGTTAGGCGCTTATCACACATTTTATATCCAGGAAAAGGGGCTGGATAGAATGTGAAGGTCTAGAAAAAGGCTTTGAAGTTAGAAAATTGTGTTAACATGGTTTCTTGTTCTGCATGCAGACATGAATATAGTGAGGAAATTATCTCCCAAACGTTCCTCCAAAAGCGGAACCTGGAATGGGTGCCTTATCCAATGTCAAATTTCAATATTTCTCTCATAAATGAAATAATTGAAAATTTATTATAAAATTATTAAAATTCATTTATTATAGTAAATGAATAAATATCTCTTTCTTAGTGAGAAAACAAAATTGATATTTTCATAATAAATATACTTGCATTCACACTACCAACAGGTAAAACCAAACTTTGGATGATCGTTTCACACTACCAACAGGTAAAACTTTTGGTTGACCCTGCTAACTAGTAACTTAGGATCTTAGGCTAAGTGCGTCCTGCAATTTGACGACGTGGGCCCCGTTTTCTCTTTCTTTTTTTGTTTGAAATTTTACCTATTTTACCTTTTCCTATCCCACCGTAGTATCAATATGCGAAATTTAAAAATATAATCAATTTCAATTTTTATGTATATATTAAAATAAATTTCAATTTTAAAAATGTAAATTTATGTTTTTTTTAATATACTAATATTATATTTTAAAAGATAGTGGAAGTAGAGTTGGGTGGTGGTTAAATATCTTTTTTCTTAGGATTTAGGAATTGCTACAAATAATTAAGCAAAAGTCTATGCACTTTTTTGCAAGGTCTTTTTATGGGTATCAAGAGAAACACTCAAGATCTTATTATCATTGGTGACTATGTCATTCTTTTAGGGCTACTTCATCATTGATATCAAACTCCAAGTTATTGCAAAAATGATCTATCATATAGGAGGAATTTTTCACTCCAAATCACTTCGTCGTGTCCATAAACATAATAATAAGAAGACAAATATCCTCTAGAATGAGGGGTTTCATCCACCAAAAGGAAATCTTAAAGTCGATGAAGTTTTAAGCTTAACCCTCGTTCTTTAAGTACATGTAAACCATATTCTATAAGTGTCATTTTTTTAATTGATCTTTTTTGGAGAGTTTACAAGCTAGCATTTTAGAATATTGCCTTCTTGCCTACTCCATTGCATAGTTTTGGATCATAGTTTATATTTTTTTGCTTATTAAAATATTAATCAAACAACCAATAGAAAATACTTATAAAAGCTATACAAATATACCTCTAGCAGAAATTTTATTAGATATAAATTTTTTTTTTTTCAATTTCAATTATATATATGTTTTTTACAATACAAAATTTATATTTATATTTATATGGATGCTATTTTAATATAGTTTTTAAAACAATATAATAAAATAATAATTTTTTTTAATTTAAATTTATTCAATTATTATTTTAATTTTAATTTATTCATAATTAAATTTTAAAATAGGACAAATATTTAATTTTTTTCTAATTTTAATTAATAATTTAAAAATATTATTTTAAATTTATATTTATTTTCAATTAAAGAAATTTATATTTAAAATGAGTAATTTTAAAATAGGATAAAGATATAATATTTTTTCTAATTTTAATTAATAATTTAAAAATATTATTTTAAATTTATATTTATTTTCAATTAAAGAAATTCATATTTAAAATGAGTATATGATATTATAAATAAAAAATAAAAAATTTATACATAAATTGTAAAATAATTTTTGGTTTTTATTTGGTTTTTGTCTTTTTCTAATATCTTAAGAATAAGAATTATTAATATGGTCACTTATTTTTTTGATTTATTTGTTTTTAATATTTTAAAAATAAAACAATTATAAGTAGAATAGATTCACATCATTATTATTAAATTTCTTTTCTAACATAAAAATAAAAAGTGATTTAATTTTCCTTCATTATGAGAGGCCCAAAAGTAAATTGGTTTATTTTCTAAGATGAAAGAGTAAACGCTAATAAAAAGCATATGCATTAGTTTTTTTTTTTTAATATTAAGTTGAAATAATTTTTTGATTTTATAATAAAACTTAAAATAAATCGTTATTAATTGAATAAATTTTTATTTTTTTTATAAGTTTATTGTTCAAGATTCTTAAGTATATGGTAGCTTATCATTTCAAATAGTATAGTTTTTTTTTTTTTTAAATAAATATGATGATGATAACATTGGTAAATAGTAACCAATGAATTAAATTTAAAGCAAACTGCACTTTATTAATTAAAAGCTTCTATTTAGGATCAAAACTCATAGATATCTAGCTTTTTTATCAACCATAATTGACCATTAACAGCTATAGAGAATCATTTGGAAAAAAATAAAAAGCACTAAACTTTAAAAAAAAAACAAAAAAACAAAATAATCATTTTGAAAAAGAAAAAAAAACTAAACTTACAAAAACAATAAAATACAGTTTATGCTTCTACCATAATGTCATGACAAACATTATGGTTCAATAAAATTCCAATGAGTTTTTTTTTAAGTCAAATTTAGTTCTTTTACCAATCATCTCACTATTAGTTAACAACTGACCTGAGAATGTGCAACTCATAAACAAACATTATGGGTTCAATAGATTGCCAATGAGTTTTTTAAGTCAAATTTAGTGAGTTAACAACTCATTTAAGAATGTGTAACTCATAAAAAAAACAAAACTGTGGAAAAACTTAAAAAAAAAATTCAAAACCTTACAAAAATAATAGAATATCATTAATATGTGTGCCCTCTTAACTAACAATATGGCTCAATCAATGGAGTTGTCAACAGAGGCGAAGGAATTGCGTGGACAGTCAAAAATGGCAGGAATCTGGGCAAAAAAAAAGTTAAGAAATCTTGCAGTAGTGGTGTTTGATAGTGGAAATAGATTTAGCACCATCAAAAACCTCCAAAACACCCAAAATCTTGAAATTTGAGGAAAAAAGCAAGAATACATCTCAATAAATTACCAATAAATTGCAATTTTAAAATGAAATTTGGTCAACCAATCAACCACTGATTTGAAAATGTGCAAATAATGAACATATAAAAAAACTATGAGCATCATTGGAAAAAAAAGAATCAAAACCTTACAAATAATGTCGCCAAACATTATGGCAACATTATGGTAGACGGCCAATGAGTGGCAGGTTGAAACCGTGAAAAAATAATTTTTAGGCGGGTTTTGACCACTCTTCCTTCTTGTTGTAGACAATGTCTGGTTATTAAGGATGCAGATTCTAGAATTTAACAGGATAGTAACAAATAACTAACTTCTATACATTAAATTTGAAAATATTTCAGAAATGTACAGTTAAATAAAGATAAGCTTTATCGAGGTAGCTTTAGGGTAAGACAAGGTTTGTTTGTGGAGGTAGCATAACGCAAGGTTTGTTTGGGGAATAGCTTTAGGGTTCTGATTGTAAAGGGAAAAAAATTGATTAAATCCATACTGGTTTTTGATAACTGGATAAGTAGAACAACAAAAAAGACCTGCAAAATTCACACATATATTTATATTGATGTTTTATTTGACTTAATTCTCTATAATTGTTGATCGTCTGGATTGAAAATCGAATGAAAGAAATGACATAAATCTTACCATGAAGAATTGTGTAAAGGCTACCCATTGGCATGTAGTCATAGACCAGAAATTTTTCCTGGTGGGAGCAGTAATAGGCCTTGAGTGGAAGCAGATTCTTATGGGTCATCTTGGCAATCCTATTAATCCGCTGAATGAATTTGGTGGGCTCAGAAACAACTTCAGTGGCGCGCTTTTTTCAGTGGCGCACTTTACTACAACGACCGTTCCCAATCGGAGAATATTAGCCCTGTAAGCAACCCCAACGCTTCCTTCCCCCAAAACTTCTGCGGGCGCCCTCAACAAATCTTCCAAACAAAAGGGATTTTTATAGACCGAGGAAAATACAAGGTTGTTTTTCATCTTCTCAGTCTCCCGCAGAGAAATTGAATAATCATCATTAGAGGTCGATTTTTCATCTTCGTTATTATCAAGCCTAACATGCTTACTCCTTCCCCGCAAAATTACAAGAATAGCAAGAATCAAGCCAGTCAAAGAAAATCCGCCCACTGCAATGCCAAAGATCCTTCCTACTCGGTGCTTTTTGCAGATTCCGCTACATTGTTGTGGCTGGGATTCACCACAAAGATTGTTTCCAAGAAATGAATCGGGGAAGAATTTCTTCAAGTTATCAGGCACGGGACCAGTCAGATTATTGTTCGATACATTAAATTTCACAAGATTAGGGAGATCCAGAACCGGGAGGGGGGCGGTGAAGGAATTGTTCTCTAGAAGCAGCATGCGCAGAAACTTAAGAGCGGTGAGGGAAATTGGAATGTTGCCACTGAAATCATTAAAGGAGAGGCTCAGCACGGTGAGATTCAGCCACTCCAACAACGGAATTGGGCCTGACATCTTGTTGCCCTGCAGATTAACGCTTTTGAGTGCTTTGCAGTTAGACAGATCTAGGGGAATCGAACCCTGGAGGAGGTTGTGTCTAAGGCTTAGATTTTGGAGTTCCGGGAGATTTTCCAAGCTGCTCGGGGGAATTTGCCCCACCAGTCTCGCACCCGGCAATCTGACCGAAATTACGTCGTAGCGGGAGCATTTTATTCCTTTCCAATTGCAGACGCTCACACTTGAATTCCACCTCAGCCGCTTGCCTTTGAATAGTCTTGGAATTGAATAGTCCGTAGGGGGCTACCATAAGCTGTGTTCTTCAGCGTTGTTCTGGTTTGGAGTGGGAAAACAGAGGCTCTGTCGAAGAACAACTCGAAGTCGGGTTTTGTATGTTCAAGGACGCAGAGTTCGTTGGCGTTGAAACTTGAAGCGGAACCTCTAAGCGGAGAAACAGAACCGTGAAGTGTAAGAGTGAACGTGGTTTCGAGTTAATCCGGCAGTATATCGCAAGTTAGAAAAGTGGTAAGCTGTAATTCAGAATTTGGACCGATTCCATAGGTTGAGTGACACGTGGAGGAAGCGGTTTCACAATACCAATCTCATTGTGCATTATTGTTCGTGCATATAGCCTGCGCGATATCCTTTGAACGCTGTCGGATCGGTTCATTGGGCGTGAAGAGATAGTGATCATTGGACGAAAAAAAAAAGGTACGTATGATGTGGTCCAATGTTATGTTGAAGTGGAGTCTGGGTTATTTTATATTCTTTGGTTTATAATTTATTGTTTGCTTTATAATATGATTGAGTATTATATTTAATTTATATTAATTATATTTTTCTTATAAACTAAACACTTTATTACATTATTTTTTAAATTGTTGTTTATTATTTACTATGTTATATTATTATTTCGTTTATGATTTATTATTAAATACTGAAAACATTCACGTTTCATTATAAACCAAACGAATAACAAAATACTTGATTATATATTTTTTAAATGGTTGTTTATTATTTACTATTTTATATTATTATTTTATATATATGGTAGCAATGTTTTAAGGGTTTGGTAGAATGTTATTGGTCAATATTTAATTACATTGGTATCGAAAATCAAAGTCAAGGAAGACGCTTTTACAAAGCGTACAGCGAATCATGACGTAGCATGATACTGTTCAGATTTTGTCAGTAACGACGAATCTCTACAGTGTCGCTACGAAAAACCCCACAATAGATAACATCTTCGGTGTAATAAATATTCCTTTCTTACAAAGAAAATTGATATTTTCATGTCTAGTGCACATTATTCCTTACATTCAAGGAACATGGATTCCCAAGTTCTCAATTTAATCCCAGAATCAAAACTTTAACATAACGTCTTTTCTTTATGTTAATTGAAAAATACAATGTTTTCTAATTTGTTAATTAAGTTATTTTATTACCATGTTTATGGAAAATTTTAATTGGTTAAATAGAATTATTTTTTAATTATGTAGATAAGTGTGTTTATTTTAAAATAAGTTTGATACTTAGTCATTGGGGATGTTGGCAGTGAACAACCCTTGTGTTTGGGTTTACCGTCCTTGTGAGCCAAGTGTGTATTTAATTATGGAGGAGCAGTTGGATGAATGGATTGCGGTGCCATAGGAAGAAGGCTCGCACGACCGGGTGAGTCAGTCCATTGTGGGAGGGGCCGAGAAAGGGGGGAACATCAGCTCAAAGAAAAAAAAGGGGAAGGTAATAAAAAATAAACGCGCAAGCCTTAAATTGATCTTCGGGGTAGATATTCATATTGACATAGCCATATAGGCCTCTAAGCTCATACTGGTGGGTAGAGCGCAACCTTCTATGCTAAATACATCAGTGAATGGATTGACAAAGCATGGAAGGAAGCTCCAGATAACAAGGTGGAATTTCTGACACTAGCTCATGAAAGATTTATGGTGCGTTTCATACAACAGGAGGCTCTGGAGTGGGTTTCAAATCGTAATTGGTGTTTTGGGTTGTCGCTAATTCTTTCAAGAAATGGACACCATTATACATTGCCCAGCGTGAAAAGGTGGAGGAAATTTTGGTATGGGTTCGCTTACCCTCTCTTCCACCTCATCTCTGGTCCAAGGATGTTTTTCGGGCCATTGGAAATCTATTGGGGTCATATTTGGAAGTTGATATGTCTTTATTAGAAAAAAAAAAAAAAAAAAAAAAACGTAATTTGGCTCGTATTCTGGTTCGACTTGACCCGAGAGAGAGTTTTGCCGAAAAAATCAATAAGCAGTTACAAGGCTACTTTCATTGCCAAATTGTCGATTATGAACATATTTCTTTTCGATGCCATCAATTTCATAAGTATGGTCACATTACATGTGACTACCCTCTGGGGTTTCGGCGTCGAAGACAGTTGAGAAGGGATTCGGGGGTGGAATCCATGGGTCTGGTTAAGGAATTGGCAGTCAACCAAATGATTGTGGACGAGCCTATCACTGAAGGGGTAGAGGTGGTGGCGGAGGCTCGGGTCGATCAACCAGATTTCTTGAACATCGTGCCTCCAGCAAATGACCCTGATTAGCAAGTACAGGTGGCAAAGGATCCTCCTGTTCGGGCGCTCCCCCGGCGAGTACTTGCTCTCTTTCCCTTTCCCCTCTGCATGATTCTTTTAAATCTCTGTTAAGCGCTTTGCCTCAGACTGGTCCTTCCAAGATTATATCAAATAAGAGTTTGGATCCTCGCAGTTTGTGTGTGTCCCTGTATAGTATTATCACATCCATCCCTCATTTCTCCCTAAACAAGCTTAATCTTGTCGAGCCTAACGTTATCTCTCTCCCCTTGGCATCCCTTGATATTCCTCCATACAACATGTGTCCTTCGAAAAAAAATAGCTCTTCCTCCTGAGGCCTTCGGAGGGCTAGGTTCGGCCTTGGACCTTCTGAGGCCACGCAAATCGAGAGGTCGTAAGATTGACATATCAAAGGCACAACTTAAGGCAAAGCTGGACATTGCTGATGGAAAACAATAATCCTTATAGGGGGTGCTTAAAGTAATGCAAACCCCTGTCATTGTTTCCAAATTATCTTGTTATCTTTCAATTTGCATGGCTTTGCTAGCAACCATAAATAACTAGCCCTAAAATCCCTTTTTATTTCATATAACCTGATGTTATTATTTTATAAGAAACCATGGGAGTTGGGGAAGTTGTCAAGCTCTCTCTTTGTAAAATGATGCATGGCTGGTCTTTTGTCACTGTTGATGCAAAAGGTAGATCTTGAGGCTTAGCTTTGGGTATCAATGAAATTCATTTAAGGTTGTTAAGCTCTTGGAGCTTTGACTCTGTTCTGGGGGTGGAGGCCTACTCTTCTGAGCTCTGTACTGTTTTATCTCTAGTTAATATCTATGGTCCATGTCAGGACAGGGCAGTCTTCTGGAATTCCCTTCTTGCTAAGTATTTTATGAAATTTCCAAATCTAGTGGTAGGGGGGGATCTCAATTTTTCCTTAGGCTTATTTGAGACTTGGGGTCCCCAGGCTCAAGTCGATTCTCTAGCGGATTTCTTCTTGAAAAAGATGCAGGATGGCAACCTTATCGATCTCAACCTGATAAAATTGGGCCCAACATAGAGGAATCGTCGAGTTGGGGTGGATCGAGTAGCCAAGACATTGGATTGTTTCCTGTTAAATGAGGCCCTTTTATCACATATTCCTTCCTTTAGGCAGTTGGTGGGTTCTGGCAGCAAGGCATATCATTTTCCCATCCTTTTGGAGTTGAAAGGGTCTACTAACAAGCGTGGTGCCCCCTTCAAGATTTTTTTGGGTTAGTTAAAAGAGCCCTCCTTTTTCTCAGTTGGTTAAATATGTTTGGAGACATCTAGATAGTACTTAGGACACTTCCTTGGCTTCAGCTTTGATGTATAATCTCAAAATATTGAAACAAGAAACAATAGTTTGGGATAGGGCTAAGAAGTTGAGGGATGAAGAGGATTTAAGGCTTCTTGCTTCATAATTGGACTCTCTGGAAATCCCAGAGATGGATGGGTGTGAAACTAATGAGAAGGGAGAAGGGATCAAACTTATTGAGACAAGAAGGAAAAAGTTCTTAATGATGGCAAAGAATAGTATAGGCTCAAAAGTCATGCCATTTGGCTTGTAGCGGGGGATGAGAACTCTAAGTTTTTCCAAAATTATGTAAAGGGAAGGAAGAATTCTAATACGATTTTGGAAATGGAGCGGGATGAGGGTGGTATAAAAAAATCCTTTTTTGATCTGGCTAGTATGGGAAATGACTACTTCAAAAATATTTTTAAGGCTCTGGAGGTGGTCTTCATTGTTGAGGTTATCAAAGTGGCACAGGTTTTCCATAAATATGTGGAGAAGGAAGAAAATCAATATCTGGTGACTCCGGTGACTAAAATTGAAGTGGAAGGTATCCTAAAATTGATGCAGAAAGACAAAAGCCCAGGGCCGGATCTCTGGACGATGGAATTATTTCAGATTTTATTTGAGTTGTTGGGGGATGATCTTGCAGGGGTGGTGGAAGAATCTAGGAATAGGGGTCATATCCATGAGCCTTCCAATACCACCTTCATCGTCCTTATCTCTAAAAATGATGCTCCTGGTTCTTTTGATGAGTTCAGACCTATTTCTCTTTGTAATTGTGTTTATAAAATTATTGGGAGAGTTATTATGACCCGATTAAATCCTATTTTATCTAGGAATATTTCAAATGAGCAATTTGGTTTCATGGATGGTAGACAGATCCATGAGGAAATAGGTGTTGCTCAAGAAACGATGAATAGTATCAAAAGAAGTAGAAGAAAAGGAATGATTGTTGAAATAGAGATATCAAAGGCATGTGATAGAATCAATTGATTATACCTTAGTCTCCTTCTAACCCATCTAGGGTTTTGCATTGGTTGTCCTTTGTCCCCCTTGTAGTTTCTTATAGCTGTTGAAAATCTAAGTCAATTTCTATTGGCTTCTAAAAGGAATGGCAGCCTAAAAGGAATTGAAATTGAAACTAACTTATTTATATATCATCTACTTTTTGTAGATGATATTCTCTTGTTCAACAATGGCTCTAGGGAGGATTTACAACAGTTGAAGTCTTCCCTTAATTTGTTTCTTCATGCAACCGAGTTGTGCATTAATGATCATAAATCCTTAATTGTCTACGTGGGGATTTCAGGGATTGAAGTGGCTCGTTTCAATCGGTTTTTTTCTTTTCGATTCAATGCCTATGGGTGGTAGCTTCAAATATCTAGGGTTCCACCTAAAGCCTGATTCCTACGGCAAGCGTGATTGGTTATGGTTAATTGCAAAACTAGAAAAACGGATTAAAACCTGGAGTTTCAAGTGGTTGTCTACAGCAGGTAGATTGGTTCTAATAAAGTTGGTTCTCATGGCTATCCTGGTTTATTGGATCGCTTTGACTAAGGTTCCTAAAGGAAATCATTCCAAAAATAGAAAATTTTGCAACTGGTTATTCTGGGCATGGGATAAAGAGGATGGGGTTCTCCCCTGGGTTGCACGGGACAAAATAGCGTGACCTGAAGTATGGGGAGAATGGGGGATAAAGGAGATCCATTCCTTTACTATTTCTCTGGTGGAAAAATTGGGCTGGCATTTGTTTTATATGGATAATATTTGGACTGCGGTGGTTAAAAAGAAGTATATAGACCTGGAACCATTGGATGATTAGTTGAGGAGAGAAAACAAGAAAAAAATGAACTCCTTAGTGATTTGGAAGGAAATTATAAACACTTTTAATTTAGTGGAAGTTGGCTTGACTTGACATGTTGCCAATGGTGAAAAAAATTGTATTGGAATGTATCCTTGGGTGGGATGTAATGAGTATTTTTCACTTTCAAGGGAGCTTTTGGTTTTTCTCAAGGGTCATGGGGTTACTTTTCAAAATCAGATAGAGAAAGTGGCCTCTTCCACTTTTTTGAATCAAGGTTGCAAATCGGTTGAGGACTTAATTTTAGACCCTCGCTGACATGAAAATTGGCAGAGATACACAAGTGAACTTCAGCGCACTAGTGTCAGACTCAGAGATCGTCCAGACTCCATCAAATGGATTCATGCCGCATCTGTAAGGTACTCTCCAAAATTTGGATATATATAATTGATGGATAGAAATTCTTGGGTTGGTCAAGAGTGGTGGTGCAAAATCCTTTGGAAATTGAAAAGCCCTACTAAATCTAGACTATTTTTATGGTGCATCCTTATGAACAAAGTCCCCACTTGGGAAAATATTCTGAAACAGAAAAAACAAGGTCCTGGTTGGTGTAGTCTGTGCAAAAATTTGAATAATATGTCAATCATTTGTTCTCGCATTTTCCTTTTTCTTCCAAGGTCTGGGTTGTTACTTTGTCCCTTCTTGGGATAAGTTTGAAGTGGGAAGGAAACAATTTCAAGGATTCCTGACAATTATGGTGGAATTTCGCTTCTGATGAAAACCTTATAAACATTCTTCCGATTGTCTCTTAGGTAATATGGTTGGCGCATAACAAAGTTATTTTTCAGGACTATGAAACTTCCCTTTACCCAATTTTTGCATAATTCTCTTCGATCTTTGCTCTTATTCCTTCTCTTCCAACATCACACCCTTAAAGGCTTATCAAGGAAGAACTAATCAGGCCAGGCATTCCATGGGCTTATTTTTATGGTGATTCTAATAATGATAATAGATGTGGGGCTGGTTTGGTTATATTCCTTGATAAGAACAAATTTCTTAAGGCTTCAATGGGTCTTGGTACAGGTTCCAATGATTATGCAGAGTTACCCACTCTAAAGATCCTTATATGTTGGATAAAACAGCTGGGTTTGGGTTCTGTTCAATTCTTTGGTGATTCTATGATTGTTGTTAATTTCTTCAACTGCTTATAGCGATGTCAAAATCATATTTTGATTCCAATTTTAGAAGAAATATTGCATTTAAAAAGTTCTTATGATCGTATCATTTTTTTCCATATATATAGGGAACGGAATAGCTCCACGGACCTCCTTTCTAAGGAGGTTCTATAGCAAACTATGGGCACCTGGATGATAGTGGAATAGGTTGATGGATTGATCCATGTGACGGATCAATTACCTTTTGATTACTAGTCAGGTTCCTAGTGTACACAGACCAATTTTATTATCATTGTTGTTATATTATGAGTTGGCCTTATTTCATCTTTACTTATGTATATTTTTTTTGTAAATGATTGCACTTGCTACACTATAAAATGATTATATTTTTTGGTCATTGAGTTGTTTTCCCCTTAAGGGGAGGCCCTGTCTTATTTTGGTCTATTTTCTCGAACTCTATGGTTTATTATTTCGAGTGGTTCCATTAGCTCGGTCTTGTATGTTGTGACATATTGCCTTATTTTCTGGTAGACTTATCACCACTACATAATTATTTTTGCATATACTATGTAAATTTTTATTATGTTAATAGAAATTTTTATTTTTCCTTGGAAAAAAAATTATTTGCTAGGAAAATTGTGTTATTGTTGACTTTTCTATTGAGCCTCCAACTTTGTTTTCAACACTACTCTACCCTCCTCAATATCTGACTGACATGTATCCTTCTTCTACTGAATATAATGGGCCCCTGTAGCAAGGTAATGATCCATGAGATTAAAAAAACACATTAATGGACCCTACCCAAATTTCTGCACACTTGGGACTATTGCTTCACATCGCCACACCTCACACCTGGAGGTATGGCTACATCTGATACCTCTCCCCGATTAGCTTGAAATCTTCCCCTACTGGAGGTCTCTGCTTGTGTATGTTTCCACTATGTCTCCTCTCTTCTTCTCCATTTGTGGTTTCTCCACAACTTGCTGAGGTTGCTTTTGAGGCTCCATTTTGAGAGGTAAATCATGCGCCTCTAAACCACCAAGTCTCTATCCTTTTCCTTACTCTTATCTACTTTACATGCATATTATACCTCAAGTGCATACAATTTATTCACTCACACATTGATCTACTTCACATGTCTCATGGTGATGTGTCTCAGGAATGCCTTTCCTTTGTTGAATATCACATCGTAGCCACGATCTTCCAACACCGCGACGAAAACCAAATTCTTATTTAGATCTAGATCAAACATCACATCCTTGAGAGCCCGAGAGTGGAACTAGACTCCCTCTAAAAACTAACTATACCAATATCGGTCGCTCTATACCTCCCAGCATCTCCAAACTCAATGTTCATTTGGAGGTATTTTTCCTCCAAGTCACTAAAAAAATATCTATATGGAAAGAGAAACCACTGTCGAGATACCACATGCTTCCCATTATTGTGCTTGTCATGCATGCATTGAGAGTAAAATCAAGCTCGAATTTTGAAGCTAGAACTTCACCTGTTGTTACTATTGCATGCTCCTTCTTGCTTTCTTTCTTCTGTGGACATTTCGTGGCATAGTGCATGAATTCATGATAATGAAAACACTTGATTTTGGACAAGTCCTTCTTCTTGCCTACTTGATTGGAATCTCCTTTGGATTTGGATTTCTTCCCTTTCCCTTTCTTCACCTTTCCAACCAAGGCATAATTCTCCTCATCCTCAACCTTGGATGAATTCTCATCTCTGTTGCTCCACCTTATTTCTTCATGCACTAGATCAGACCATAACCACTCCCAACTTGGTATTTTCTCTCTACCATTTACAGAATCTTGATAACTATACCAGCACTTGGGAAGGCCCAAAAGAGCTAGAGCTACCAAATCTCCTTCCGGGACAACAACATTGACCCTACCAAGTTCATCATGACACTATGTAAACTTGCTCAGGTACTGCGGAATTGTTTCATTCTATTTCATCTTAATACTTTGAAGCTTGTCCTTGAGTGTCAGCTTCCTCTGGTCACTATTGTTCTCAAACAAATCTTTCAGTGTTTTCCACATCACGAACGGAGTCTCTTTCTCGTGGAGATTTAAGACAATGTTATCTCAAACTCCCTCCAATATTATTCTCCTCGCTTTAGCCACATCCTTTTTCCATTGAGCGATATCCTAAGAATGAGATGTTGGGGGTTGTTATACAATATTTTGTCACACTCCCTATCTCATGCCTCGAGTTTTAAAACTTTGCCCCAAATGTCGCAAAGTGACAAACGTTGTTAATGTGTTCACCATGAAAACATTATCAGAGCATCCCTAAAGACCAAAATAGAAATGCCTTGAATCAATTCTGCAAGAAGCTTGTGATAAACCCTATTTGCAAACCCAGTGTGGTCCTTGCAGTTAAACCCTTGCGCTTGTCGTCTTCACCATGACTTGTGTATAGCGCTTCCAGCGCGAGAATTCAAGTGAAAAAATGTGTTACCATTCTTTTAGCAATTTCTCCAAAAATGGAAGGGAGGTTTCTCCTCCTAGAAGCTTCGAGGACGCGGATTTGGTAACAGTTGAACAAGGATAGGGTCGAGGGCTCACATTTCAGGCCTTTGATCCTCCCCTTAATATGTGGACCTTCTTCCTCCTTTTGTGGATCCCTAACCTCTCCTCCTTACCTATAAATGAATTTTATGCTTTCCCAAATTTTGATCAATGTTAGTTGCCAACCTTGTGCTCAGTTGCACCTAAATGTTTCCATTTTCTGAAGGAGAAAGGAGTGCATGAAGGTATTTGAAGGTGGCTTCCAAAATCAAAGCTTAAATGGTTGTATGTTTCCCTTATTTCTAACAATAATGCATTACATGTTTTCCTTCCATAAATGTGTAAATTATTATGCATTTAGTGTGTTATTCGCTAATATTTCACATAATATATGTTAGAATAAGTTATGTTATATATGTTTTTGACGATTTGCTTTGATCTTCCTTGCAGGTAAACATCTGCAACGGTGCTTAAAGGATTCAACTTGGAAGCGAGAAGATCGAGAAATGACATTAATGGGCATTAGCATCAGAGCAAGGTAGGTAATTTGTCTAGTTTGTATTTTCTAATATAAGCTAGGAAGGTTTGCATGTATATTTTTGGTTTGTTTTTTGATCTTATGTTTAGGACTAGGGATATCACCGTTCTCTGCAGGGATTATCTATACAACAAAATGGCAACTTTTTTGGGGAAGTAAGAGCCCTTTCAATCCTCCTTTCCTATTTGGTTGTATTGCTTAGTTTGGCCAGCCCTTCAATGATCCTTGCTTTTTCTTGATTTTGAAGTTGTACTCTGAGTATTTTGTGTTTAAGGGTATCAGGTCTAGATTTTTTCTAAATCTTTGTTTGTTTTTTCCAAACCTTTCTTGCTCAGTGCATTTTTTACTTGAAACAGTCACGTTGTCGACATTGCTTTTGCCAGAAACAGTCACGCTTGAACCCCTGGTTCTAACTGTATGCCCATTCTGGTCTTTGAATTTGAGAATTTTTTAGGTTTTTATGGAAATTTCAGTGTGTCCTGATCTCTTAATTCATCCTCCTACTCTTTGTGCATTAGGTTTTGTCTATTATTTCTCAATTTCTTTGTGGTGTGTGAAAGTCCATCCCATACTTAAAGCGGTAAAAGTGAAATTTTGGTTGGGGCATTAGTTTTTGAGTGAATTAAAATCATTGTTTGTTGCTTTTATGTTTGGAAGGAATACTGATTCATTATGGGTTGAGCATATTAGTTCTTTTGAAACCATCAAAGAAATCGATTTTTCATTCATTTAGTTTTCATCTCAAAATTTTACTTTTCGTAAAATTGCATTAGATTGCATTGCATTGAAGAGTCATTTTGAGTTTAATCGTTGAAAATATATTAAAATTGTTTAGTGAATGAAAACTGAAATCTGCATTAAGTGCATTCTCATTCATCGAAATTAATAGAAAGTGAAAAATTCATGTAGGTGCATCTTAGCGAAGTGAAAATAATTTTACTTTAAAAAGTTGCATTTGGAAAGTGAAAGTGAAAAGATCTAGTTAAGAGAGATTTGTTTGTTTCATTCTTCAGTGTTGCATCATTGTTTGAATCTCTTCCTTTTACTAGATAGGTTTCATCAAATGAAAAGTGTATTTTTATCATAGTAGTTGCACCATAGGTGTTCAAGTGACATCGATATTTGAGCCTTAAAAATTACCTCAATTAACATAAGGAGCATTTGGAACCTAACGCAAACATTTAGAGGTCTAGGCTAGAGGCATTTTTCGGCGTCGTAAAACATAAGAGTTGTTACTAACTATCTGTGTTGCATCCCGAGGGTGATATCTCATTCCACGTACAGAAGTGTATAGGACCGTTCTCCAGTACTTTCAAGTATATCAAAGGCGCTCCACGCATGGAAACTATATAGGAACGCTCTCATCGAACGGTTAAACATCAGACAACACTACTATGGAATTTCACTCCCACGTACTGTCACGTATATTTTTGGAGTCCCCACTAGGTTGTTATCCATCCATAGGTAACCGAGTTAGCCGCCTTGTAAACGTGATGCACCAAACATAGCATTCTGGGAGATTAGTTGTCGTACTTCTTGATTAGCCAGGAGGTATTCAGCAGTTCATGGTTTCTTGGTAAACCCTTTTTCCTAGCTTACCCTTTTTTGATTTATTTTGTTGTTAATTTATAAAACAAATTTTCCATGGAATAATATCTTACCCATGCACGAATCCTTAGTATATTTTCGGTTGAGCCTAATGGCAATAGTTCCTGAGTTTACCCATCAAGGAATCCCCTCAAATGGCAATCTTGGTCCTTTTCCTTCTTTTGGAAATTTTGGTGCTCCTTATATGGCAACGTTGTCGCTCTCAGGATTAACCACTAGTTTGCCATTTTGGTTATTTTCAACCCCCATGGTTCCAAATGTCCAAGTTGCTTCTCAACCAAGTTCACATGTCCAATTTTCTTCTCAACCAAGTTCGCCTCCACCTGAACAATGTCAACCTCATGTTGATCCTAAAGTTGACCACTTGCCTTATTCTCATGTTTCTTCACCCTGTTCTTCCTCTTCGCTTGGTGAAAGTATAGATTCTAATAACCAGGAATCTAAGAAGAAGAAGAAGAGGAGGATGAAGAAGAAGAAGCAAAATAAGCAAGGGGGGAACCCAAGAACCATTGCTACCGATGTAACTACTATTGACAAAACCTCCAATAATCCTCACAAAGTTAAATTCCCTTGCAAGTTCTGTCAGGGTGACCACCTTCTTAGAGATTGTCCTAGTATTCCTGAGGTATTGGAAGGGTGGTACACCAGCTCACATCGCCCTTTGTCATCAGCCTCTGGAGATCATGTTGGTGATAAACCCTCAACTAGTAATAATAAGGTCCATGGTAAAAAGGGTAAAGTCAAATTTCCCTGTAGTTTGTGTGAAGGGAATCATCTCATTCACCTGTGTCCTTATATGGATGAAGCCTTAAAAATGTTGGATAACCTTACAGCGTCTCAGCCTTGTCTTCCTACAACTTACCAGAAGATTTCCCCTAATCCTCCACTAGTTGATCAAGTGATTGATCAGAATTCATCTTTGGTTAATCCCACTCTCTTAAAAAGTGAATTCCATGATTCCATTCATGACCAACCTTTGGTTGAGGAAACAGTTGACATGATTCCACCTTCATTTGATTAGGCATTTCCTGGAGAGAGTGAATCCCATACCACGCAGGCTCTTTTTGTTTCTTCAGATTCCCATGAATTGGAGGGAAATCCTCCCATTCTCGTAACACAAGGGGGAAATTCTCCCATTCCCACGACACCCCCTCCAAGTAGTATAGTCCCTTATTTTGATTGGAGTCAACTAGCCAGATATCGTCTTCCTTCTTACATACCCTTTGAGATCGCAGTATAGGCCTATAATGTGGTTGTACCTAGCACAATAATAAATGAAGGTGCATATGTTAGTATTATGTCCTCTTCTACTTGGAAAGCTTTAGGTTCTCCGTAGCTTGTGCTTGTTTCCCATAATTTTTTGGCTTTTAACAGAGGAACTAGTCAACTGTTAGGGATCCTTCTTAAGTTTCCTATTCGTTTGGGAAGAAAGACTATATATATACATGATGGTTGTCCAAGGCCCTTTAGATTTTAATTTACTCCTTGAGCATGACTATACTTATGTCATGGGATCTCTTGTCTCTTCTCTCTTTCATGTGATGTGTTTCCCACATGAAGGAAGAATTGTGACCATTGATCAACTTTCATTCATTGGTCCTAATTTGACTCCCAGACAACCATCATCCCTAAATGGTCCTTACATGCAAGTGGTATCACCCCCGCCATAGGTTAATTATGTGGCAACCTGTTCCTTTCCTGGGTCCACTGATGATCTAGTCAGTGATATAGTGCATCATGTATTGGGGGCATTGGACCCTGATTTCCAGAGTATTGTTCTCCCATCTGATGAGAACTTATTAGAAGCCATGACATCTTATGGGAAATGAAATAAGGTGTCGGAGCATAGTTCCTTTTCTTGTGTCAAGCTCCTTAAAAAATGAATCAAGGTTCCTCAGAACATAGTTCCTTGTCTTGTGTCAAGCTCCTTAAAAAATGAAACAAGGTTTCTTGAATCAGAGTTCCTTGTCTTGTGTCAATCTCGTTAAAAAATGAAACAAGGTGTCATATCAAAGTTCATGTCTTATGTCAAGCTCGTTAAAAAATAAAACAAGGTGTCAGAGCAGAGTTCCTTGTCTTGTGTCAAGCTAGTTAAAAAATGAAATAATGTGTCATGAGGATAGTTCTTTTACTATGTCAACCTCCTTAAAAAATAAAATAGGTCCCTATGAGCATAGTTATTTAACTATGTCAAGCTCATTAAAAAATAAAACAAATCCCCTCTCAATTTGAGTCTTTGAATAAATCTCGTAAATTCCCAGTGGAGTCTCTCACTTGATCTCATAAATGAACCTTCATTCCATCCACCTGTTAGTAACCAGTAGTCTACTTAGGTGAATGAAATGAAGCTTGGGGAGGGCATGTACCTCAAAGTGACTCATTATGTTGGTGGCATGCAAAATTATTTCAAGCATATTTTGTCTTTGTTTCAAGCTTGTGTAAAAATGAAACCACCCTCGAGCATAGTTTTTCCTCATGTTTCAAGCTTCTGAAAAAATGAAACCAATTTCATGCATAGTTTCCCGTGTTTCAAGCTTGTGTAAAAAATGAAACCTTTCGTGATTGCCCTTTTATTTGCCTCTTCTGCTCAATGAACATTAGTTTTCTCATTCCATTGTCACCATCTGCCTTGGCCAATCACATGCTCTCACTTGTTTGTTTTACCCTTGCTTGGGGAACCGCTACAATGAGTGGTCTTGTTAGCAAGTATTTTGACCTTTGTGTGTTTTGAGCAGTTCCATCATGGCTAGAACCAGTCGCTACCCTTTATACTCGTTCCTCCAGGAGGATTCCTCTTTAAACTCTTTTCAGACTCTCAAAATATGAAAATATTGTCGAGCATTTGTCTTTTCAAGCTCGTTAAAGTAAATGAATTAGCGTCTACTCAGTATCATTTTAACCCTTTTTTGGACCGAGATAGACTAATTATGAAAAAGGAATACCTTAGTCAAGCATTACTAAGAGGTTATCTTGGATATTATTTTCTACCTTTTTGGATTCAAGAGACTATTTACGAAAAGGGATCTTTGGAGTTTCCTTTTTGCCTATTTTTCAAACTCTCTAAGCATGAAAAAGATGTCGAGTTTTACCTTCACTGGACTCGTTAAAATATCAAATAGTGATGGAATTGTCACCATGACAAGACCGAGGTACTCCTTCCTAGGGCTCGTTAAGAATACTAGGATGGATTCATCTGAAGGGTGAACTTATACGACAAGAATATAGTATCCTCTTCAAGCTTGTGTAAAATTAAAGAGGTACTCACTAGAAATAGCAGGGGAAAATGGAAGGAAACACATATCTTATATTTTTTGTGAAAGGCATCATGTCACTCTTGAACATGACACTCATCTGCATCTCATGTCGGGTTTGGGATAACCTCACTTTGTCGCTTGCCTTCCTGGGTTTGGGAAATCCATTTGCCTCTCATTTTATTATATATTGTCAACATGACCTTTGATCTTATTTTGAGTCAAATGTTGCCAAGTTCCGAAGTCATGTCGCTGATATGTTTGAGATAAAGTCCCGTTTATAAATTAAGACCTCCTATACCCTATTTGACCTTATCTATTACAATCCTAAATCACTCTCACCAACTTTTAAAAATCATTTGTTTTGTGCCGATGATGTAGGAAACATTACGGCCCTTCTTCGATGGATCACTTCCTATTAACTCCAGCTCATTATCCAGGAAGATGATCTAGAAACTCCCTTTTAGTATCTTGGAGCTTGCAAGCCTTAATGTCAATTTCTTCGCATTCGATGACAAGTTCACATCCTTGGCCTTCGATCAGATGATCCTGCAAGTGTTCGACTTCAACTCCATTATTCACACTTGTATATTGTGTTGTTGTACCTTGAGGGTCATCATCATCATTAGTGGTTCCTCTCATGCCTGTTAAATGTTTACATCATCAACCAATAATCAGGTGGTTTCTACCATGTTCGACTTAAATACATTTATTCACATGGCTAGATTCGTACTTTAGATGGGTCAGGACAGAGATGAAAACCCTGGGTTTCATCTGATAAATCTAGGTTGCGTGGAGATATTTAGTATTCATTATTGTACACATGATCCCTTCTATATAGATGTTTGCATCCATGTCATGGATCCATACACATGATCCTCTCTATTCGAATGGTTGCCCATGTCATACTCATAATCCATGCTAGCATGCCATAAAATACTTGATGGAAATGTACCTTCATCATAGTGAGAACTGCATGAAAAGTTTTGTGCACAAGAAGAGGTTCCTTGTAGCTTTGAAATTCTTTCTTCCTCTATCCCAGTCATGACAAGTGAGTGATTTGATGCTTTTTTAACCTCGACCTTGTCATCAAATATATGAATAGAGTATCCTTGTTGGCGAATGTGGACCAAATACAACAAGTTTGTTCTCAACTATGGGAGGTATAGAACATCATGTAGAAATTATTTTGGAAGACCAGGCAATTTGAGCCTGATGGTGCCAAGCCCTGATGGCTTGAGTTTTGATTTGTCTGCAAATTTAACTACTCCATAAACATTATCAATGAATTTTTCAAACAAATATCTTGTGAAAGTCATGTGGAAAGTTGCTCCTGAATCAAGCAACCAAGCATATTTCCATGAAGCAAGTGAAGCATTGAATAAGTCTTCAGTTACTTCAATGTTGCAACGTGCCACAACATAATAAGCAAACTCGGATGCTTTACCTTTCCCTTTCTTAGGTGTGTTTTTTTTTTTTCCTCTCAACTCTTTCCTGAGGCTACTTACATGTGGATGCATCATTTCCATCTCTATTGCATCGTATGCAATGAAGATTAGACATGTTGATCATATTAGCCCCCTATTAAATTTTGACAAAAAAACCCGCTTAACCCTTTCAAATCCCCTCTTTTTGCCCTGAAAAATCTGTTTGTTGCCTATCGTTGCCTTTTCCTACCCCCAAATTACATTATAAAAGGCCGAAAACCCACATTTGAAAATATATATGGTCCGGCACCTTTCGGTCCTAGCCCCCTCTATCTTTTTCTCCACGCGACCGAAAGTCAAAACTAGGAGCTAGTCCAATAGGCGCTTATCACAAATGTATATCGAAAGCAGTATTAACCATCCATCTACGCAGATCCGACGGCCTTTGCAACCCCATCGCGCATGCGGTCCCCACTCCATTTTCCCGTTTGATCATACTCCAACCGTTCGATCATCCTGCTAAATCAACGGTCCACAACATATCCGTCTCGGTGGTCCCTGCCCTGCTTCCACTGTTCAAAAATTGCCCGGTATCTATCGCATCACCTTTCGTAGGCGGGCGGTATTTCTCAATTCGGAGCAAGTCCATACATCGCGCGACACGTGGCTCCGTCACTATTCTAAAACCGCTACCTCATCGCACATTATCGTTCGACTGAGGATACAGAGTGATATGCATTATAGCCATCCGATATGGGGGTCTCCATCCAACGGTCGTCGCACTCCGAAGCTGCACGAGTGTTAATCCAAGTGTACAATGCCCCTGGCCCACTGTCCATCACCTCTGATGCATTTACAGCCATCGATCTCCTCCTGGGATCGGACGGTCCAGATTTTATCAGAAAATTATGCAATGAAAGGCTTTTTGTATACATTTTGTAAAATTCTTGTATGAAGGCTCAGAGCCCATAGGGTCTCAGTGAGGAGGAGTTCCATCTGTTAAAGAGGATTCTGGTCTTTGGTATTTCACAGTTTCTAACTTCCTTTTTTATGTGCTAGTTTAATATATCATTTCATTTCATCCATCTTTCCTGTATCATGTTTTGGAATGCGAGTGGCTCACTGATTTTTGGTATGGATTTATCCTAGTTGATACCCATGCTCGAAATAGTCAAGCGCTTTAAATATGGCTCATGCATGATATTCTGTTCCACCATTCATCTTAACCGTATTTCTGCTATATTAGTTGCTTTGGGAGGGTATTTTTAAAACGCTATTGTCATGTATGGATTCTTAGATTGGTAAGCACGTGCATGGTGGTATTGTGTATCTGGATATCAGCTCAATGATAACTAATATCTTCTCAATATTTCATTCACTACATACACCTTCTGATAACTTATTTCTGTGATGTATTTCTGAATCGGCCCTCTTTACAGTAAACTGTCTCTGAATTGTCTGTTGCTTTTATATTGGAGTTTTGGATGTTGCCTCTGCAATATCCCTTCCTCTGTGTCAGTTTCTGAAGGTCTTGGTCCCATTCAGATTAGTATTCCTTGTTTTACAAGAGATAGCATGAGAGCTTTTATTGATAACTTCCTCTTTTATACCATATGCTCCTTGCTATAGATAAGATGTCCTAGGCACTGGTCTATCACAAATCTAGGTTGTCTCTAGGAGTGACAACAAGACATTTATCCTTGGAAATGTTCCCCCTTGCCTCTAAAATCCTTCCTTCCTCTTCCTCTTCTACCACCTCTTCCTCCAAAAGAATCTTTTGAATGATTCTTCTCTTTTTGTGCAAGGCACGCAACTTCTTCAGAAGACTGAGGAGTTGTTTTGTTCCCAAAACCGTTCTCTCTTTCAATAAACTTCTTCTCAAGGGAGTCAAAGGTAATCTCCTTGAGTTTTCCACTTGCTTGGAATGACTCAAGATAATGTGAATAAATGGGATATAGTTCCTTGACATAAGTTTTGAGAGAAATATATATTTCAACACCAATGGCTTTTATTTCATGCATAATGGATCTTACTTACGATGCTAAGGCAAGAGGGTCATCATTTTTCAACTCAAGATTGAACAAATTGATCATCAATTGAACAACTTCAATCTCAGAGTGTGAGTCATATAATTCTTTCAAATTTTTGAAGGCTTCAAAGGCATTTGAAAATGGAGAAATATGACAACTCACCTCTTCATTTATGGACGCTGCAATCAAGGCATTAGCCTTGTTGTTCTTATTTTCCCAAATAGAAAGTTCCTCCTTCACAAACCCCTTTCCAAAACTCATTAAAAATTAAGGTGTGTTTTATCTTCTTGGACCACTCATGATAGTTCTCTTTATCAGAGAGAAATTTTCCCACAATGGAGATGAGTGAATACATCATAAAGTATGACCTGGCCTCAAAAATATTACAATACTTGCAACAATAGATTGATGTCTTTGTAATAAAAATGATTGGTTATGTCTTCAAATTATTCAACTAAAAAATGTAGGCTCCAACATATACTTTCCATATACCCCATATGGTAATTTTATATAATATAATATATATCCATTAAGATCTCAACGAATTCATGAGCCTTTATGATATATGTAAAATCATCACATATATATGGCATGGTATTTTCCTTTTTACTCCATTATATACCATTTTATACCATATGTTCAACCCATCATATATTATTCGTACACCAAACACACATGCACAATCTTCTGAAAATTGATCATTCAACATATATTTGAGTTTGCATACTTCAAATCAACATACAAAAATGGCATGGAGAAACATATAGTGTCAACGCATTTTTTTAATACTTTAGCACCAGCATACATACCATTGACCGACGATAAAACTGCAATAACCCAGCTGAAATTTACAAATGTTGAGGCAAATTTAGGTAGAGAAACAACTTCGTCGTCTAAAAATCTGAGGAGACCAAGCGTCTATGCAATCTGCAGTCACAGAGATGAGCCAACGATAGCGACGAGATGTGTCGAACATTACTGAACTTGAGTGTAGACCATCCACTAGTGTAACATATGCAGTTGGTTTTTCATCTTCGTAGTGTTTACCACCATGAAATTTTTGTACACGACATTAGGTAGAGAAACACTATAGCCATATCCACGCTCACCACACCAGGAGATTTGTACCGTAGAAAATACTGGATACACAGGTCGACAATTAAAATATGGAAGGTTGGACCAATGCAAAGAATGGAAAGGAGAGGGTTATGGACAAAGATGGCAGACTATATAAAAAAGTAACAGAACATAGGGGCAGTTTTGATGGCAAGAAATTGACAGGAGAAAAAATAATTTGGGAACTTGGTTTTGATACCATGTCAGACTAGGAGTAACTCCACTAATTAGGTTGATAGGCCTATTCTTTTGAATCATTACACTTTTGGGTTTCATCAACACTTATGATTTTCATCTGACATTTGTCCAATAATTTGAACTCCAATCTCAGCTTGACACTTGGTTGTTGTATCACAACTAGGTTTCTGGTATATTTCCCTGGGTTCATCTGAACCTGTCGTTTCAGCAGCTGCATTTTCGAAACCGCAATTATTATTATCCCTGCACACACTATTATCCATGTTTTTTAGCTGCTTGTAATATCTAGGGCACCAGTTGACAACTGCAATTTGCAGTTTCCTAACGCGGTGCACAATTGTGGGATGAAGGACGACAATATCATTGCTTCTAGGAAGCTTGCCCGGCTGTCTCCACGCTCTCAATTTTTTATTTTAAAATTGGATCATCTTTCTCTATAAATGCATTTCGTTTTCATTTATCTTCATCTAACCATGCCTCTCATCATTCCATATAATCAAATTCCTTTATAATGGAGTTGTTAACAATGTTTGTTGCCCGGTAAAATTTTAATTGTATTAATGTGAAATGATTTAGGTGATGCTAAAACTGAACGCGTGCTCTGCCTGCGCGTTTCCTTGACCTAGCAGCCGACTGTTGGGTTTCCCTCTTGCGCGAGGCCTCTGGCCTTTCATGGCCTCTCTGAATGTTGCTACGGAGGGCTTTGTTGATCAGTCTGCAGCAGATGCGTTTTCAGCATTGGTCAAATCCCTACAGCCTCAGAGAACTCGCCCTGCGCTGTCCAAGTTTGTTAAGAAGCTAGATGGGTTGCAAGAGGTCGATCTCCCTCCTACACTTCCTCGAATGGCTGCACTCTCTTTAGCTGAACGGGGGCTCATCGGTCAGTTCACTGGCCTATGGCCTTCTCCGAAAACTGTTCAACAATGGATCGAAAGAAACTGGGTAGACAAAGTTAATGGTAAAATCTCCATTCGTTTCTATGGAAAAGGTTATTACACTTTCCATTTCGAATCTAGAGCAGACAAGGACTTAATCTTCAGAAATGGGCCGTATTTCATGGACTCTCGCGGCTTGTATCTGAACAAATGGACTCTAGACTTCGATCCTGAGCTGGATGTCCCTAATGTTGTTCCGGTCTGGGTTCGTCTTCCGCATCTCCCGCTCCATTGCTGGGGAGATGACTTGGTTCGAGCCATTGGCAATGCTGTTGGAAAATACATTGACCGGAGTGAGCCCAAGGATAATATGCAACCGTGTGCGCGTATATGTGTTGAATTTGATCTTGGCAAGGGTCTTCCAGAAGCAATCAAACTAAAGGTGGACGAATGGACGCACATTCAGCAACTGGACTACAAACAAATTCCCTTCAAATGCAAGGTATGTCACGAATACAGCTATTTTTCCAATCGCTGTTCTAAACTAGTTAATGATGAACCTGCTCAATCTGAGGAGCAATGGGAAACTGTAAAAAAAAAAAAGACTGCCTCTATCTTGAAAGCAAACTATGAAGAAGATCCTCTCAAATCTGCCCCTCCCAAGCCTAATCCCCCTTCAGCTCCCCCCAAAGCTTCCTCCTCAGCTGTCCCTCCTCCCTCCTCTTCACTTGGCCCACCCATCTTCCCCACCCCAGGGCAAACCTCTGGTTCTCCCCTGATCTCTTCAAATCCCTTTGGCGCCCTCTCTCTCCCTGAAAATGACCCCATGATCCCCCTTGAAAATGATCCCCCCATCCTTTTCTCCCTTTCTCAATCCTCTCCCTCCCATTCCCCCGACCCCCCCCCCCACCCCGAACTACTAAAAGCTCCTCGAAAGAGCATGGAGTCAATCAAGAGTCTCAAAAAAAAGGACCTGGCAAGAAATCAAGCAAACAGCAAAGAGATGAAAATGCTCAAAAAGACATTGCCATGGGAACACAAAATCCCATAGAAACTTATATACTAGGTCAAAATAGCAAAGAAACAACACATAAGGAGCAAGGGGGACGAGCATCTCTCCGAAACCTAAATACTCAATGATGAAAGTCATATCATGGCATTGTAGGGGACTAGGGCACCCCTCAAAAATTGTTGCCCTGAAAGATCTTACAGACCATGAGAAGCCAGGAATTGTAATGATTCAGGAAACTAAGCAAAGACTGCAAGAGATGACAAGAATTATAGAACAGCTCAGGCATTATGAGGGACATATATGTGAAGCAAGAGGAGCTTCTGGTGGTATCACCACTACGTGGAAAAAAAAATATTTGGATATGCACATCCAATACTATCAATCAATACTGGATCAAAGTCATATTAGAAAAGCAAGCAGAGCACAAGCAAATAGTCATTTATAACATTTATACACCGAACCATTTCAGAGACAAAGAGCAGTGCTGGGCCACACTACAAGAAGACATCCAAGTTGAAGACAACATAAATATCATCCTTGGGGGAGACCTTAATCTTATATTACACTCCAATGAAAAAAGAGGAGGCATTTTTACACATGATCCTTATAGAGCAAAGCTGGAAAACATCATGCAAGAGTGCGATTTAGTTGATATCATCCCAAAAAATCGGAGGTACACTTGGAACAACCGCAGGCTGGGCAGAGCTAACATAATGGAGCGCCTTGACAGAATTCTGGTAAACACTTCTTTCCTCTCTGAGTTCTCCACTGCTCATGCTGCAATCCTGCCTTATTTAGCTTCCGATCACTACCCCATCAACATTGTCCTTTGGGGCTGTTGCCTTTCAAATATAACTCTCTTTGGCGCAACAATCCCATTATGGATCAGATTGTCAAAACAGCCTGGCAGCATCACATAGAAGGATCATCGAGGTTCATTTGGGAATGCAAACTGAAAAATACAAAACATGCCTTGAAGGAATGGGTGAAACATTACAAAGAACCAGAAAATGCCAAAGCTGAGCTAAAAAATAAATTGAAAGAAAACCACAGGAAAATAGAGGAGAACGGGCTGTCCCACGAGGATAAAGCATTAGAAAGTGATATATATTATCAGCTGTACCGGGTTAATAGAGAAGAAGAACCGAAGTGGAGAATTAAGTCAAGACAGCTTTGGCTTCAAGGAGGAGACAAAAATACAACCTTTTTCCATAAGCAAGCAACTGTCAGGAAATTCAAAAATAATGTCACCATGATCAATGATGAGGAAGGCTGCCCTCAAAAAACCCAAGAAGCTATCAAGCAAACTGCCTCAACATATTACAGCACTCTTTTGACTGAGACAAAGGAAATAGAGGATTATTCAGACCTCCTACAGCACATTCCCAAAGGAATCAGTGAGGATATCAATGCAGATTTGACTAAGGAAATCAATGAACAAGAAATACAAGAAGCCATCTGGGCTCTTCAGCCAGATAAAGCCCCAGGCCCAGACGGCTTTCCAATCTGTTTCTATAGAACATACTGGGGAATAATTAAAAAAGACCTTGTTAAGATGCTAAGATGGACTCAACGCAAATGCAAAATAGGAGGATTCACTAATGCAACCCACCTTGCTCTTATCCCTAAAGAAAATCGACCTTTGACCTTCTCTCGTTTTCGCCGCATATCGTTGTGTAACTCATCATATAAAATCTTGACAAAAATCTTGGCTACTTGCCTAAAACCTATCCTCCCCTCTCTCATTTCTGAAAATCAAGGGGGTTTTTTGGCCAATAGGAAAATCTCAGACTCCATCCTTCTTGTCCAAGAGGCTATCCACTCCAGCCAAACCAGAAATGAGAAAGGCTTCATCTTAAAGTTAGACTTAGCCAATGCTTTTGATCGTGTCAGGCATTCCTTCCTAATTGTTGTGCTTGAAAAAATGGGATTTGCCACATCCTTTATCAGCCTTATCAAAGCCTGCATCACAGGACCTTGGATCTCCCCTCTTATTAATGGCAGACCTGGACCACCCTTCCAATCTTCTCGAGGTCTTAGACAAGGCTGCCCCCTTTCACCTTATCTCTTTATTTTGATGGCTGAATATTTTAGTAGAGCTCTGGATTACAATCTTCGTATGGGCCTCATAACCGGGATCAAATTTGAAAATGGAGTCAAGAACATCAATCACTGCCAGTTTGCTGACGATACTCTTCTAATGGGGGGAGCTTCAAACATCATAGCCCGTCGTTTCAAAGCTCTCCTAGATAAATACATGAGCTATTCTGGAGGTCTGATAAATTATCTTAAGAGCTGTATTTATGGGTGGAACGCTTCGGCTCAAGTTCTTCGTAGGATTGCTATTATTTTTGGGGTCCCATGTAAGCTGGATTGGGAGCAATTTACTTATTTTGGCATGCCTGTGAGTGCCGGAAACTTGAAAGCAGCAGCCTGGGAAGTTATTATCGACAAGATGAAAAGGAAGATACAGCATTGGGGCACCTCTTGGCTTAACCCAGCAGGGCGCATAATTCTTCTTAAAGCAGGCCCTCCTCCCTGCCCTTGTACTGTTTTACTCTCATACAAGCCCCTGCCAATTTTCATTTTAAAATGGATGATCTCCTTCGTCACTTTCTTTGGCAAGGAGGGAGAACTGAGAAAAAAAAATACAATTTGGTAAGCTGGAAGCAGGTTACTCAGCCATGTGAGAATGGAGGGCTGGGAATCAGATCCTCTAAATTTATAAACCTTGCCTTTGCTGGAAAACTGGTTTGGAGACTCATATCTGGCAGGAATGCTTGGTGGAAGACAGTTTTAGGAAAAAAATATCTCGACTACCCAAGGCATCAGCTTTTGGATCATGAGCCTCCTAATAGAGCGTGCTCAAAAATCTGGAGGATGTGTAAGAAAGCTATACCATTTCTTGAACAAAAAACTTCCAAAGTGCCCAAAGGCGGTAGCTACATAAGAATTGGGGAAGACAAAATAATGGGGCAACAGCCCATAAGTCGATGGCCTGGTACTCAGCAGATTCTAGCTTTTTTCAACAATGCAGGGATACAAACTCTGGATCAGATCTCTCAATTTGAAGCCCACTCTCATACCTGGAAAGGTTGGACCTTCCCTCACATACCAGCAGATACAGAAATCAGTCTCAACAACTTGAAATTTTATCTTCATGGTATAGCACCTTCCAAACGCTACCTTGCTGATGACTTTCGATGGGACCCTTCAGGCACAATCTACACTATTAAGGTTGCTTATCATTAAATCTGCAACATCGAATATCCCATGGCTATCTGGGCACATTGGAGACTTGTTTGGAAGGCAGAAACTCTTCCAAAAATCAAATTCTTCTTATGGATCCTCTTAAGAGGGAAAGCCCTCACCGCAGAGAACCTCAGAAAGCGAGGAATAAATGGGCCATCTCGCTGTCCAAACTGCCAAACTGAAGAAGAGACAAACCAACATCTATTTATAGACTGTCCATTTGCCTCAGTTTGCTGGAAGGAAGCTTTTCGGAGCCACAATCCCCCTTGGGCGCCTGGCACTAGCATATCTGAAGTGCTGCATATATGGAAAAAAAGCTACCCGTGGGGAAAAAAAGCAAACAACACAGCTCGAAGGGTCTAGAATTCCTTTCCCTGTACCCTTATTTGGAATATCTGGTTGGCAAGAAATAGTATGATCTTCAAAGGTAAAGAAACT
The DNA here is from genome assembly GCA_034641835.2 of Pinus albicaulis. Lineage (NCBI taxonomy): Eukaryota > Viridiplantae > Streptophyta > Pinopsida > Pinales > Pinaceae > Pinus > Pinus albicaulis. The sequence goes on from CM076574.1 coordinate 1,224,274,273, forward strand.
AACGTTAGAAAACTCTACAATAAAGCTTGGAATCTCAACTTGGAAGCTCTGTCCACAAAATGTCATGGGAATTTGAAGGTGCTGGATCTAAATGTCGAAGAAAGGAATTACATAGGGCATATTCTAGACAGAAGCAACATAGAACAAAACAGAAGTAATCCCAGTAGCAGAGACAGCTCCAGATGTAGCTAGAAAATTAGGATGAAAGAAGAAGAATTTGCTCGATGGCTCAGGAACTGCAATACCCATTATCTCTTTTTCGATGGAGCCTCCAAGTCCAACCCAAGAATGGCTGGGGCTGGAGGATTTATTTGCAACGGTAATGGTGATGTGTTAACTGAATATGAATGGGGTCTGGGCTCCGCTTCAAACAACAGGGCTGAAGCTTTCGCCCTCTTCCAAGGTTTGCTCCAGCTACAGAAACTTGGTATAGCCAAGGCTATAATAATTGGACACTCTGCCATTGTCATTGGTCTGATGGTAAGTAACAGAAAAGCCCAAAATTTGATTCTACAGCAAATTATAGAGCGATGCCAATCTCTTGACCAGCAGATGAAAGGCAATCGATTTTACCATGTCCTTCGAGCTCTCAACAAATCTGCTGATGAATTGGAAAACAAAGCTTGCTCTCACACTGTCGGTAACCTCCGGTGTAATGGCTCTGACCAGTATTTTTTCTTGCCATGATCAAGTTTTATTTCCTCAGCGTATCCGCCCCACAGCAGATCACTGCTCTTGGTCTCCGAAGCCCTTTGCCCAGCTTCTCTGCTAAGATTCACACTTCTGCTTTCTATCCAATGGCGTTGATTCCCACAGATGTAACCTTTCCAGCATCAAAATCTAACTCTCTCTGGATCGCCCTTTCAAACCTCATTAAGCTCTGCGCCCTCTGTATTTTCAACCTCTCGTGCTCAAACGAATGTCTACAAACACCAGCTGATCTCTTCCCAACTTCACTCTATCGATCTCAGTCACAACTCGGACACTGCTCCATGAATTTTGCATCTCTGTTCGCCCAGACAGAGCTTCTCTGCCCCAGAATTTGTCCTCTTGCAACCTTGTTTTTGTCCCTGTCAACTCCATAGGCTGTCCTGAAGACAAGTCAAAGACCGTCAAAAAAATTACTCTTTGAATTAGTCGAGTGGCACTATTGCTACCTCAACGGGCGGAAAATGCGATACACCTGCAAATTTAAAATATGAAATGTAAAATCTGTTTTATATTACTGCATTTTGTTAGAATATATACTGTCTCCTTCTTTTTCACAACGAAGGAAGCAAGATGTAAAGCAGAAATTGACACCAACTGCATCTACTGTTGGCTCTCCCATTTCCAACGCCATCCTGTAAAGCTGGAGATCCGTCTCCCTCTCTTTTTCTTTTAAATACCAATCAGCAACCGATCTTGTGAAAAAAAAAAAAAAAAACAATGTTTGTTGCCCGCTCCAGCGCAACCCTTATGTTGCTTTTATCTCTTCCTTTCTCTATTGCTATTCACTATAATTTCCCCGCCATGTTCATTTTTGGGGATTCTCTAGGAGACACTGGTACCAAAAATTTCATTGGAAACACAACCTCCAAAGCTAATTTTCCACCTTACGGGGAGACCTTCTTCCATCACCCCACTGGTCGTTTCACTAATGGCCGAACTGCATTCAATTTCATTGGTATTTTTTTTATCCTACTTATTCACCTAATTATCTCACTTAGTGATATTTATATGGTTCATTCTATCATAATTAGATTATTAATATACATATGATATTTGTATTCAGAGCTACTAAGTTAAGGTTCCCTTTCCACCTCCATAATTGAACCCACGATCTAACTTCTCTCGTGGTATCAATTTCACATCTAGAGGAAGCAGATTACTAGATTCCACGGGAAATTACATGGTGATTCCAAAATAGATACATGTTCAATCTAATTGAATTTACATGTTCAAAACAAGCAATTAAACGTTGTTGGTGTTTTCGCTGTAGAATATCATCCCTTTAAGTCTCCAAATACGCCAGTTTGCCAACTATTCTTCGCGTCTTGAATAAAATCTTGGAGGAGCTTATTATGTGAAAAAATATATATCCCAATCATTATATGCCATTAGCAGTGTTGGCAATGATATTGGCCTCAACTATTTAGTGAATACCACCTTCCGAAAGAATACAAGTGCTAAGGATTTCGTTAAGTTGCTGCTTAGTAAATATAATGAACATTTGTTGGTACGTATTTTATTTTCGGACCAGTTTATTGCTCGATGTTTCAACTTTCCATTATGTTAAATTTTGGGGGTATTTTATTTTTCATAGTGGATTTTGCAGAGCCTATACAGTAAGGGGGCAAGAAACTTCAATGTAATAGGCTGCCCACTTATGGGTTGTAGTCCAAATTCAAGGCTCGTAGGAATGAAGGCATATAACGATGGATGTCTGGAAACTACAAATCTTCTGGCAGTGGCATTTAATCACAGTATCAGGCTACTCGTCGATCAACTGAATAAAAAATTAAACGGAGCAACAATCCTACTTGTTAACGCTTATGATTTCGTATTAATGATAATTCAACACGGCAAATCATATGGTAAGATTCAGGAATATTGGAAAAAGCAGTATAAATTTCAAAAACGCTATAGGGGTGGCTTGGCTTGTGAATTGAGGAAATGAAAAAATGGGGCGTGGCTTTGATTGCAGGTTTTGAAAACACGATGTCTGCATGCTGCGGAGTGGGGCCATTTAACACAGCTGTGTATTGTGGGTTAGAGATTCCAAAGAATAAGCATGGAGAATACAAAGCTTTTCTTTGCAAACGTCTAGAGAAATATGTGTTTTGGGATGGAACGCATCCCACTAAGAAAATATATGAGATGGTTTCTCACTAGATTTGGCAAGGGAATACATCCTTCATCACACCTTTCAATCTCAAAACACTACTGCGCAAACATTGAAGCGGGTATCATCATCTTCATTGTCTTTGTAATTTGGTAGTGGTGAAGACTTAAACACATTTGTTTAATTGCGATTTATTTTTCAGCCATCTATGGCAATAGGTTGATGAGTGGGCCATAATTGTATAGAGACTTTTGGACCTTGATTGATTGTGAAAAGCATAAAGAGGCTTTTTGCCCCATAGATTATTAATATTATTAAAGTGATTAATATTCAATTATAATAAAATTGTGCTTTCTTTGTCCATGACTTTTTCAAATAAAATCTAAAATATTTCTTTATATTTCAATGTGGATTAAAAATAATGAATTTTCAAACAAAATCTAAAATCTTTCTTTATGTTTCAATGTGGATTAATAAAACATGTCGTTTCACGAGCTGCATTTTCACAACCGCAATTAGTATTATCCCTGCACACACTATTATCCATGCACACACTATTATCCCTGTTTGTTAGCTGCTTGTTTTTTTGGGATCATTAGTAACCCTGTTCTACAAACAGAAACATGCAGTGTGAACGGGCCCTGATCTAAAGAATCAAAATGCGAGAGCTTTGTCTGAACATCGTATGAAAGCATTCGTAAATGTAGAAAAATGGCCCCCAATTGAGTACAACTCCAATCTGGCTCTTTGCATTAAGAACTAAAGAGACGAATAGCAGCAGTCTGGCGAGCCGGGTAGTAAATTCTTTGTAGAAAGAAGAAACTGTCCATACAGAGGAAGTTAGGTTGAGGGTTTCAAATTCTTCCGGTGTGAAAAATGAAGAACAACCTAGGGCTAGGGATGGTTCGCTATTAAATATAGGAGAATCCAGTGTTAAGGTTTCGAATTATTCCAAGTCTGATAGACTGAAAAATAATGTTGAAGATGAGAACAGGTGGGGCGATGCTGCTGAAGATTCGAGTGGTATTGATCCTGTAAAAAAACACAGTGCAGCAACAAATTCTCAGGTCCAGGGTTCGAGGGTTGTTGATATTCAAAGGATTATGAGTGTTGTTGCAGAAGATGATGAGGATTTGATTTGGGATTTAGATGAAGATGGGGGTGATGCTAAATCCGTTGAAAATCATTAGAGCTCACCCTGTTATACTTACAGGTTTCTCTGTTGTGTTTTAGGTTTTTAATGTTGGATAATATCTAACTTTGTAGAAATTTCTATTTTCTATAGCTCTTTGGATTATGTATATATTGAATGCTGCAGGAAACTCCCGATTTGCTACCCAAAGTCCATTGAATATTTTCCATAAATGGTTGCCTAGAAATGTTTTGTAGATTTATTAGAAGCAGTCCACCCATTGCATTATATTCCCAAAATATGAAAATAAATAATATTGTTATTGTTGGTGTTCGTTTCAATGAGGCTGATGGTGGATGTGATGATTTCAGAACCTTTATTGGTTTAATCCTGGCCATTTACGTGGGGATCCCAGATATCATGTATGCTATTGATTTTTTTGATTAAAGTGTGAAATTGATTGCCATAATTCTTGAAAATATGTCGCATTGGAACATAGCAAGAATTCTCTGTTGATTTTCTTTTACCAGGGAAATCAGCTTACTGATGGGCATTCGCAAATTGACCCGCTTCGGCAATTGAATTAGCCCACAAAGGGAAATGATACGCATATGCCTTAAGGGGATTGTAACCCTGTTGAGTGGCTTAACATGCCATTTCCTTCACCATTTGACCACAAGACCATTGCCTAAATTGGTTTCAATGATTGAAATTTGGTTATTGAGAAACTTTACCCAGTTAACCGCCCTTATGTCTATCAAATTCTTTAAATATTTTATCTCTTTCTTTTGATGGACAAGATGGTATTTTTTCGAGGAAAAAATATTTGCGTCATACCAATCGTATAATTATCTTTCTTTTCAATTTGCAGATATGTATTCAGCTAGTGTTCAAGTAAAATTCTGATTGTTGGTCATTTCATCATTCTATATGCAATTTAAAACAATTATCTTTCTTTTCAATTTGCAGATATGTATTCAGCTAGTGTTCAAGTAAAATTCTGATTGTTGGTCATTTCATCATTCTATATGCAATTTAAAACTTTTCTATGAGCTATGTTTACATACTACATATTACCAGATGTACAGGAGACAGTGGCATTGGTGTTTCTGACACTTTATAGCTACAATATTATCAATTTTGGCACACTTTCAGTAGTGTCGGTTAGGGCATTATTTCTTTGATAAAATGGCCTTTTTTCTGGTGATTTTTTATTTTTTATTTTTAATTATATTTTAAATCAGATGTCTATATTCATGATTTTTGGTTTCATTACACCACTAACTAGATTAAGGTAAGTTGAATGGAAGGGTTATCATATTTATATGCACTTCCACGTTTGATTCCAGTAAACCAGTTTGGTTGTGGGTAACTTGGGTTGAATTGTGGATCCTTGTTCAATTTTTTATCACCTAATCCCCTCTTCTTAAGAATCAAGCCTACAACATACTACGACATATGGGAGGCATTTAACTCAACTTTTAAAAAGCTAAAAGGTTTCGTAGATCAAGGACCGCCGAAATTGGAGCGGAACAAAGAGAAACCTTCAATTGATAAACACTAGGACACAATGTGATCTCCATGTGAAAGTATTCTGACAAATTAAGCAATTTAGGGACCAATACAAAACAATATAAACATAAATGAAACTGATACAAATCAACATATACATAAATACAACATACACATAAAAATAGTTATGGAAGAATTGTGATTTTAGATGAGAATGAATTGTGTGTTGTAAATTACATGAGATAAGTGTAAGTGTTATTGGAAGTGTTGAAATTGTAACTAGGTTTGATATGCATAATTATGATATTCTAAAAAGTAAAAAAGAATGTATTTGAGCCAAAAGAATAAGTTATTTCGGGAATACTGAAAAGAAAAGAAAAAAACAAACTTCCAAGCTCTACATAATTATGATATTGTAAAAAGTAAAAAAGAATGTATTGAGCCAAAAGAAAAAGTTATTTAAGAAGATTCATAATTATGATATTGTAAAAAGTAAAAAAAAAATGTATTTGAATCAAAATAAAAATTTATTTCAGAAGATAAGACGGGAAGTTTGAAAAGAAAAGAATGAACATCCAAGCTCTTCATAATTATGATATTGTAAAAAGTAAAAAAGAATGTATTCGAGCCAAAAGAAAAAGTTATTTCAGAAGATTCATAATTATGATATTGTAAAAAGTAAAAAAGAATGTATTTGAGCCAAAAGAAAAATTTATTTCTGAAAAGAAAAGAATGAACTTCCAAGCTCTTTAGCTCTTTGAGTTTGAAAAGAAAAGAATGAACTTCCAAGATCTTTAGCTCTTTGAGGAAGCAATATCAAGGACTCTACAGTAGAGGCATCTTTATCTCATACATTTTTTCCAATTTAAAAAACCTATCGGCCTTTCTTTGCACCTTTTCTTTTTCATTAAGCTAAAACATAGATATATAAATGGAGAGGGAGACTATTGAGTTTCATCTCCCAATGTCTCTTCGTCTTCCAATTCCCTTTATTTTTCTATTTACATGGATTTACCTAATCCCAAAGATTAGGTGTCAACAATTCAACTTTTATTTATAATTACCATTTAAAAGAAAAGTCAAAACTCTTCCATTATCCATGAAGAAAAAAATAAAATCTCTCATGCATCTATGCAAACCCATTTGTTTCTCTTATATATGGTCCATAAAAAGATGTAACAGACATTTTACACATGGACATAAGACCTCTTTTTAGTTTACATAATGTTGCAAGAAATGGAATTTAAATATAGTAATCATGAGTTTACCTCTCATGACAAGAATATAATATTACATATTAATACACAAAATTTGCATTGTTAAAGTCCTCATAGATTTATCACTACATGATTTATATTGATTTTGATATAAACCTAAAGAAAAAACATGTGAAATGATTAATAAACCAATAAGTACCTAACATCTAATTATACATTCTTTCTCTTAAATTCCTTAATCTCAACCATTTTATGTCAAGTAGGCGAAAATCAATTTATTTTATCGAAATCATGGAGTGCTCTTTTGAACCTTTCTAGAATAAATCTTCAATGTTGTTTCCAAATTCCCTATTTTCTCATTTTTAGGATAGTCTTCTCATTTACTATTTGAGAAGGATTGTCACCTTGAATCCTTATTATCATAGATATTGTACACCATGTTTTAAACATTTATATTTATGGAGATATGTTGCATAGTGAAAATAAGGGAAGTTATTTTACTATATTGAAAAACTTTGACGATAGTTGAAGCAGGCCTCTTATTACACATATATAACATAGATATGATTTTCCTTCTCCATTTTCTATCACTTTGTGAGTTATTTTAGATTGATACTCACAATGTCATTTGAGAAAGGAGATAATGAGTATATTTAGATTGATATCTTAAAAATATATAGTTATAATAAGAATTCTTAATGGAGTGCTCACCTCTAGGATTAAAAATAGTCTTTTATATTATCTAGAGTAGAAAATGTTTTATATTAGAAATATATGTTTGGGGTTACGAAAGTACAACAAAAAAGTACAAAATTGATAATTGATGCTTAGAATTACAATATTTTGATCCATCTTGATGTCTATCTAAAGTCTATAAAAGAAGTCAGGTATAAATTAGAATTAAACTATAATTTACACAATCGGAAACACTTTTAATTTTTAAATTATAAATTACACAATTGGAAATACTAAGTTTTTAAGTGTACAAATGTTTCCTATGGAAAAAGATGTGTAAAAACGTTTGTCAATCTTACCAATTATATAAATGCCAAAAAGACGAATAAAAAATAATATATTTAACGAAATCAAGAAAACTGAAACACACAACAATAGTATAAATGATGAAATAACACAAGTACATATCACTCTTTGTTTTCATCACCCTGATTATCTTCCTCGCTTGGCATGATAACGCTATTGTTCCCAAAAATATGTTTTGACCTAGGTTTGTGCCTTAATACAAACCACCAATCCCTATCCAACACATCTGGGCTAAAAAACATCTGGTTGTAGTGTTTGGGGAAAACATAAGGTTCCTTAGCTTCATGCCACATCTTTCTATAGTTGATAAATATCAGCCCACTATCACAATATTCCTTTACATTATTCTGATCAAATGTGTCCCACCACTTGCACCTAAAAATAACACATTGGAATGAACAAAAATCCACTTCAATGATATCTTGTATCTTTCTGACGTAACCCAACATGCTATGTATTAGGTTTTTTTTCATGCATACATCATTGACATCCTCCGTGCAAAAATGATGTTCATATGCCCACATAGATGGGAATAAATTCTCTTATAAAAAAATGAAAAAATCATAGTGTCATATGTTTAATAACCCAAACATAATTAAAATATAAAATATAGATGTTACAATTCAAAGGTGAATTATGAAGTTAAAAATGTACAGAAAGAGATTATTACCGAGTTGCTGCACCCAATCCCTATGTTTAGAAAATCATCCTCAACATGTAGGTAATGACCAGATGCACCATATTTCTCTCTGACTCGATTAGCAACCCAACTATTAGGGTATGTCATTGGCATATTTTCTTTTAAATAATCAGGATAAGGCATGCTTGTACCATTCAACCGTTTGAATTCTTTCTTGTCACTGTCCTATTTCCTCCTCTTTTGTTCATACAATGCAACCCGCGATTGTGTCGCTTCCAAATTGTAAAGAATGCATTTGTTGATGGCTTCAATTTCTAAATTACTTAATGAAATAAAACCAACATATATAGTATGTATGAGATCAAAATATGCATTATGAATTTCAATGTGAATAGTTACTGTGTAGAAATTTGACAAATGATAAGTCACTTACTCTTTCTCATGCACCTTTTTCCATTCATTTGGAGAAGCTCCCCTTCTCTTTTGTCTTCATCCCTTTCGTCGTCCCAAATCACTGCACGTAGTGTGTTGTCCATCTGCGCATAGGCTCATAGGATACGTACCCCTCTGCCATAGACCCTGTTATCACTCAAAAAAAATGAAGCATCATTTGACAAAGTCATATAGGTTCATATGTCAAAGGTGGGGTTATAGGATTCATTTTTCATTACTTGGTCAAGGAAAATGTTAAATTTTTCTTATTTAGTCTATCCTAAGGTCTAAACCCACCCTCATTCAAATCCCCTCATGTCACATCAATCATAATTTTTTGACATTTTTCATTTCCCAAGGCTTTAGTGCTAAAATGGTCATTTTAGCCAAGAAACCACAGTTTCATAGCGAAATACACTGATAAATTTCACTTTTCGCTATGAAACTACTGATATTTTCGTAGAGAAAACACCTAGAAATACACTAGAATGCTACGAAAGTGAGGTTTCTTGTCTGTCATGTCAAATTAGCTGTTAGGTGTCAGAAAATGATTTGAAAAGGATAAGTTAGATGACATTCGAGTCAGTTAGGGTAATTATCAAGGTACATGGTCGGGGCTGAATTCATCATCACCATTTTAAGCATGTATCAGTCATCATTATGTTACGAGTGATCATCGAACTTCAAAATCTTTCCAAATTGAGTCATTTGTCATTCTCCATTTCTTCTTTGCGTTTTTTTGAGCTCTGGAGAGCTATTTCATTGAGGCCAAGCTGTGGTTGGTTCCTTTCAAAGGATTGAAGATACCACTGATCAAACGAGGCAGAGAATTATCAAGTGAGGTAGAGAAGACTTCAAAGAACCATGGCTGCAAAAAGGAAGACAAATAAAGGTGGCCACTATCTTAGGTATGAGCCATCAAATATGAACCTGATAAATGAAGACCCAACAGCTGTAGAAATCTTCATAAGGATAGGATGTTTACAGTTTTGTGAAAGACTACAAGGCTACCATGTACAAGTTTCCAAATAATTTGCCCTAAACTTCAGTGGAACAACTACTAAAGTGGGGATGCTAAATCTCAAGATTACACCAGAGATCATTGCAGCAGCAACATGGATTCCAAGGGGACAAGAAAAATGGTTCAAAGGGTTCAAATTCAGCATGGAGGAGTGCAAAGAGTTTATCAAGCCATAAAATAGTGAAATGGACCTTACAAATGCCGTTCCAAGGAGCTGCATGAAGGATAATTTCTCAAAGTTGCTGCTTATCATCCAGAAATATTTCACTTGTGAAGGGAGATATCATAAAGTCTATTCCTACCATTTCAAGCTTCTCCTACACTTTGCTGGTAAGATATCTCTTGATATGCCTTTCTACTTACACAGAATTTTAGCAAAAATGGCAGATAAAGTTCAAGAAAAATCTAAAGGAAGTGAAACCTCATTGTTTCATCATGGTTTAATAAAATTGTTGGTTTTAGATGAGCTCCAAAGACTAGGCAGAGACTGGTCTTCTTTCCTGTTTGTTAGTGGTTTTGAAATGGATACCCTTACCCCTACAATAACTCCTAAACCTAGGGGTATGCCATCACCTTTAGTGGCAAAGCAAAGTGAACAAGTCATGATGGAAACAGAGCAGTTACAGATATTTGATACACCCACTATTTCACCTTCAAAACATAAGTCAACAATGAGTAAACCTGCAACACAAGAGAAAGTTGTGAGTAAACAAGGAAGCGAAAGGATTAAAAGGATTCAAACAGTGGCTTTATAAGACAAAAAAGTGGCTAAAGGAAATTTAGAAGACATATTACATGCCATTGATATTGAAGGGACTCCTATAGTCCAGAATAAGGATATAGATGAAGGTGGACAGAAACTCAAGAAATCTAAATCTGCAAAGAAGCTAGAGTTTGAAGGAGAGGGTGTAGGTTTTATGTTCCAAGCTAGGAATCCCATGACAAGGCATGATAGAAAAATTTTGGAGAGTAGCAAAGAAGTTCATCCAGTCACTGACACTGTCAATCCACCACAAGACATTATTGATCTTTCATCACCTGCAGAAAAAGATCCAGTCAACAAGCCAAAGAAAGGAAAGGAGAAAGTTATTGAAAAAACAGAGTTTGAACTCCTTGAAGAACAGTTGAAGTTGGATAATCATGAAATATTAGTCATGAAGAAGGAGGCAAGGAAAATAATATCCAGAAGATTCAGTTTGAAAATATGAAAGAGGTTTGGGAAGAGCAGGTTGACACTGTATTAAAGACCCTAGACAACACATAGCAGTTAATCAAATGGACTATGCCATGGAGGAAAGAAGTGAAACATGTCATAAGAATGAACCTGCACTTAAAATATACCAAAAGGAAGCTAAAGGATCAAGTTAAAGACCTCCAAGAATAGCTAGAACTAATCCATGAGGAGTTGGAGAAGAAAGGCCTAAAAATTATATTAGTTGAGGAGCCAATAGCTCAACTCAACATCAATGAGGAAGAAACACCTCAAAACTCATAATTTGAGTTGTTTTATGTTTTGAAAGGTAAATGGCATGTTGAAAACAAAATTATTTTAGCTAGAAGGTTCATTTTTTAAGCTAGGTAAAAATCTGGAATTTACACTGCTTTCGGCAGTTTCGTACAAAACCACCGGTAGATTTCTTTTTGCTTGAAAAACCACTTTGGGTAACTAGGAAAACGCTACGAAACCACCGGTAGATTTATTTTTGCTTGAAAACCCACTTTGGGTAACTTTTAAGGTGAGGAAATGATATGGAGGATGTGTCAAGGCATAATGAACACAATGCAGAAGGAAAGAATCAGAAAAGTTGATGGCAAAGGGAATTTTCTGTATGCTACAAAAGTACGCTACGAAAGTGTCATACTTTCAAAGGATTAGTTTTGGACGTGTGGATGCTTTCAAAGGGCCAAATGATTATGTCAGCAATCATCCAAGACTTGAAGACTATGAGATGAAGACAACACATCAGCCAAACCATTCGTTGAAGATAAGGACCAGTTTTCCTTAAAAATAGGGTTTGTTTCCAAATTGGAGGAGGTTAATTAAGATGTCATGTAGTGATGAGTTCTATCATAGCCTATTCGAACATGTGAAGGATTAGTTGTCAAAGATGTAACTGTTTTTAAAGATAAGGTAGTTGATGTAATAAGGAGCAGTTTGAGTCCTATTAGGAAAAGGACTGTTTCATAGTGTTGCTGCCATTTTCTCATTAAAGCACATGTTTTCCTGTTTTGCAAGGTGTCATTAGCAAAATTTCAATGAATCTAGCCAAGAGGAAGATCATCTCTCATGTAACAATTCTATTAAAGGGCAGATATTCAAATTTGTAAAGGGTTGGAGATTTTTTGGCAATACTGCAGCTTTATGTAATTTGATTATTTTTAGTAATATAGAGGACTTTTACTTGACCAACCTGAGATTCTCATGGAGTTTTTAGTGCTTACTTGATCTATACTTTCTATGTGTACCATTTACAGTGGTTTTCATCTTTAATACTCAGAATTCATAAGTGTATGCTCTGACTTCCTTTATTGATGAATTGGTTGTGTTATTTCATGTTTCATGAGTGATTTACCTCTACTAAAAACTCTTACCTGCATCAGCTTCCATGTCAAGTGAATTTACCACTGAACTACTGAATTTTTTGACTCCATAAGCCCAATGAGTGCAGACTTATACTCTTTTCAACCTACACACATCACAAGCAAGTTATTTTCCCAGCAGAGTTAGCCATCTAGTTTCAGCATAATCAAATATCATTAACCCCTTTTGGGAGAGCCCTCTCAGACTGAAGAGGCTAAGCTTCAGTCACAAGTTGGTTTGAAACAGTTACATGAAGTTGTTTGATTAGCAGCCAATCAAGTGCAATTTTGTGATAACAGACCCCTTGGGTTTTTACCTTTGTCGAAAAAAAAAATTCAATTTCTTCATGTACATCTCTAAGAAGAAGATCCAAAGACAATAAACCACCCTAAATAATTCAACCTCATCTACTAGGTGAATTAGAAGATGAACTTGTAAGTTCGTGAAACTTGTTGGCAGTTCTTTCTCAAACATACAAACAATCTAAACTATCTCTTGACTCCATCGTGGAATGATAGACCTATAAATCTCCTTTTATGTGATCCAACATAAAAATGCAAATAATTTAGATATGGCGCGCCATAGATCTTGGGAGAAATCATGATTCTCACACCCACACGCGAGAAGAGGATAATGACACTACAAAGTAAAGACATACAAAAAATAATTTTATTTTATCTCAAAGCATAAAAATAATAAAAAATAGTAAAATCATGTTTTTGACATATGTGCTCTTAGAAGGTTCAAATTTTCATGTGATTTCAGCCCCAACAAATGGTCTTCCACAATGAAGCAACGTCGTAGTGAAGACACATATAAAGAAGGCACCCTCACACCCATTATAACTTTCTTTTCCAAATAAAGATCATCTTTCTTTAAAATCCATGGGACGTCACCTTCTTTGAAAGACCAAGAGGGACCAACCTCTCCTATAATTTCTTGTCTTGGCTAATGTTTCTTTTAAATTTTTAAAAAAATAAGATCTCTCCTAACAACCAATGTGTCATTTTATTTCAATGATATGTGTCTCCATTAAAAAAAAAAAAGATAAAACATTTTTAAATATAAGCATCTGATATAGTAAGTGGCAATCTTAAGACGCTCCCAATATGTGAGCTCATAAAAGACAGATTACCTTTTCATCCCAATGAGAAATTTCTCAACATAGGTGTCAAATAATTATGGATCATTGAACATATTCTCCCCATTTGAAATGAACATTTCTATAATATCCTTCTCCTTCCCTCTCTCATATTCTCTAAGCCATTTAGTTGGTGTCATTATTACAAGCCTATGGGTTCTCTCTAGTGTACCATTGAAAGCGAATGTTTCTCTTCTGTGAGGGTGTTCTTCTGGAAGGAATACCCTAGAGCATTCATACACTCGATTTCTTAGGTGGTTGGACCACCTAGCCTTCAGAGAAAGTCCACAACGTTTACATCTGTGATACCCTTTTGTTAGAAGACCTGTGAAATTATTGTATAATACAGGGCACGTCAGTGATCATGAACATCAAAACAATTGCAACGACTTAAATTATTATTTGAAACAATATTGATACGTATATAAACAAATCAATAAACATGTAATTTACCATAGCAAACTCCTAATCCTAAATAATCAGTATGGTGTAAACACATGTGTCGTACAATGTAAAACTCCTCTATGTTGTGATGAGTCTTGATACATTGTATACATGTATCCCTTCCCATAACCCCTTCAATTCATCTACCAATGGTTGTAAGTAGGCATCCATATTCTTCACTTGTCTTCTACGAGGGACTATGAGAGTCAACATAAGATGGTCATTCTTCACGGACAACCATGGGGAGATATTTTTATTGATCACTACTACAAGACAAACATAATAGTTAGCTTTTTGGAGGGAATATGGGTTAACGCCATCCATGGATATGTTGAGTCATAGACTTCGTACTTCATTCTTGAATTTTTCAATCCATGTATCCTCTATATGCTTCATTGATATTGAATCTGTTTGGATTTGCATTACTCCGGACTCACTTCTATGTGAGGCATGCCATCTCGTGCCTCAACATCTTATGCGAAGGACCATGTGATTTACCCTTTTTTATGGTACCTTTCCTGCCCACATTTTAGACATATCTATTTGTATGTGTATTCTCCTCTATATATAATACAATCATTCATACATTCATGATATGTTATGTACTCAATACCCAACATTTTCAACAACTTCTTTACGTCTTCGCAACTACCAGGCAAGACATTATCACTCAGAAGAACCTTATATTTGAATAACTTGAAGTTGGTGGGAAATATAAATGTTGATTGTGTCACAATATAAATGCCAGTATTTAAATTTCATAAAATCAGCCATTTTTAATGTTGATTGTGTCACAATATTTCTCAAAATATAAGGGACTTGGTCATGGTCAATTACCACAATATTGTCGAGAATCATGCATTCGAAATTCCAAACTTTGCTTTCAAGTTGTATAGTAACAATGTTGTCCTCAACTGGGTAGACTTTGACTGGACACCAAGTCCAAAGAGGGGTGGTGGAAGCATATTTTAGGTTTTGGAATAAGGTATCAGTGATACGAGTCATCCCCTAGCTCATCGTTTGTGAATGCATCTAAAAACATTGCATCTGTGGTAGTCGTATCCCGTAAGTAATCATCCATACCAATCTCTATTTGATTGTCTCTATTATCAACTTGTGATGAAGAACTACTATTATTGTAGTCATTCCTAATTGGTGAATCTTGACGTAGTGGGAATTGAATAGGTGGTTGATTAAACCATTATTTGTATGCTTCCTCTCTGAGTTTTTCTCTTAATGCAACCTTCTCTTAATTTGACATTGTAGTGGGGTGTTCTCGAAGATGGTAGGTGGGTCGCATATTATCTATAATCCTAATTTAAAAAATATTGGTTTGTTGAAATTACATTATACCAAACAATTATTACTATCGTTGACCCAAGATTGTTGCTGGAAGATGTCATGTTCCAACTGGCAGGGTGAAGCGACTTTCCATTTTCATCTACCAACTGTTTATGATATGTTGCTCCTAATAAGAGCTTCTGACGTTTATTAAATGTTGGAATATTTTCTGCATATGAACTCGATTCTAAATCGGGATCCTGCAAATTTGGATACATTTTTATTCATATTGACATGGATAAAGAAAAAATCCATTTGATAATCGAAATATAAATAAATTTGAGTTTACCCAAGATGGAAAGGGAGAACTCCGCGAAGGAATTTGAGCAATATGGAACGAGTTGGAATATGAAGAATTGGCCATTTAATATTATGAGATTTTCTCCCTACATGTGGGAAAAACCAACAATAGATTTTTGTGTACATACATAAAATTAATTTCGAGAACCATATAACCAAAATCTGAATCTCAATATAGTTTTCAAACCATTTGTCAAGAATAAGGCGACTTTAAGCGGAAAATGTATACTATGAACTATTGTAACTCATGTGGATGTATCTTAAAGGATAAATTGAGATGAATATTGCACTTTATGTGAAAATAAAAATTTTGATAACTTCTAAAGCATATCGGTGCTCTTGTAAAATTAAAAGCACCAATGTGTTTAAATCATAACAATGTTGATGCGGTAACATAATATCCACACTAGTTTCCAAGATTTCGAAAAATTAAAATCTATCATATTAGTGCTCTTCTAAAACTAATTGTACTAATGTGTTTCACTAATAACCGCATCGATGCATTAAAATAATAACCGCACCAGTTTTTGGGAGAAAAAATAAATAAATGAATAAAAAAATAAAAATTATCACAGTAGTGTGTTAGAAAATTTAGCGCATCAATAATTTTTCCAAGATTTCAAAAAAAAAAATTATATCATATCGATGTTCTTCTAAAACTAATCACATTGATGTGTTTCACTAATAACCACATTGGTGCGTTAAAATAATAACCGCACTAATTTCCTGGATATCAAAAAGGAAAAATTATATCATATCAGTGTGTTAGAAAAATTTAGTGCAATGACAAGTTATCTTAATCGGTGTGCGTTACTTGTAAATGCGACCAGTACATTTTACTATGAAACGCAGTGATGTTCGAGGAAAAAAAAAACGTACATTTATTTTTTTCAAATTGAAAAATGAGCAGTACTTGATTTTCAAAATACAATTTCACAAAATCTTTTAATAGTAAGAAGTTATTCACTATTTCATTATTTTTCCTAAAATTTCAAGGGAGAGAATTGCAAAAGAGACATACTAGGAGCATTTTGGAGCAGCACAATGCTTTCGAACAACAAAACTATTCAGAAGATCAAAAGTGGAAAGGTATGGTGATTCACTCAAAAACTTGCATAGTAAAAATTTTAAATTTTACTATTGATTTTACTAATAATTTTTTTTTACAAATTCTGTTAGATTTAGTTAAAAGAGAGATTTGCAAGAGAGACATACTGGGAGCACTGTGGAGCAGCAGAATAGTTTAGAACATCAGATCAATTATTCAAAAGATCAAAATTTGAAAGGTATGGTGATTCACTCAAAACCCTCCATAGTAAAATAAATAAATTTTACTATTCATTTTATTAAAACAAAAATTAGAATATATGTTATATTAAAAAATAAATAAAAATAAAATAAATAAATAAAAATTATCATAGTAAAATATTTACCATTTATTTTACTAATAAAAAATTTTACAATCTCTCTTCCTATTTAGATTTAATTAAAATTAAAAAAAAAAGGCAAAAAAAAAATATTTACCTTAAAACTTGTTAGAGTGTAGCAAGAAAAGGCTTCATTTGACTTATGCCTTAGTCAAATGGAAAAATTTGAATTTTCCCATCAGCGGTCCAATTCATTCAGTTAAGTTAGTCAATTCGAATTTGTGGGCTAGAACTAGAGTTGTGCATGAGTTGATTACAAAGATCTAGCAATCTAATGGAGTTATAGTTAGTGAAACTCAATTATCTAAGCTTTAGTCATGAATAAAGTCAGTATGAGTTTAGCTGAGTAGTTGCAACTGTTGTTAACTCACTGATCTCTCAGTTAATAAGTGAATTTACTAAAAATAGCCCTAGTCATGCACGCAATCCGAATTGCCTAGTTGAGTGGAGGGAAAATGTATAATTATATTTATTATTATATACTAGTGAGTGTACAGAGTTTGCATTAAGCATGTGAGCTAATTCTCTTGGTATTTGCGCAAGGAAATAAGAGCTTCCCTATTTTCTTAGAAGCATGAATTGCGTAAGTAAATAGGAGGAATCAAGAGACCTATTTTTCCTAAGTATTAGGTAGAGAAGACTCAGTAGGAGGAGATCATTATTGCAGTGCAAGTTGAGCTTCAAGGATTGAAGTTGTCATTGTAATAGATCATTGTTCTCATTTGATTTAATACAAACATAGGAGGGGTTTTTCCTAGTTGGGTTCCCCAATAAAAAAATTGTGTAGAAATTTTTGTTTCCCACCCAAGTTTTCAGTTTCTCCTTATTTCTCCATATAGTTAAATGCCCATTCCCATAGCCATACATTCAACAAGCTGAAAAAATAAATATTTTCTAAAAACACAAATTCTAGAAATTTCAAATGCTGGAAATGCAGAAATAAAACTCAGCAAAATAAATCAACCACACACAGAAAATAGACACGTTGATTTTTGGTCAACTTGACCCTGGAAAAACCCCCTACAACTCTTGGGGAAAACCAGTTCGAAAGCTTCTTCATATTTTTGATAAATAGCTTTTACAGTGAGACAAAAATACACAGCAAAAAATTACAGCAACTTCTCAAAAGTACTTATCTCGAAAACCGTGCAAAAATCCACCTCGATTTTCATGCCCACACAAAACAGAAATTACAGAAAATTGTGCAGCATTAAATGTTGTACGGACATCATTGAAATCTGTGTTGTACGGCTGTACAACCTCCTTGAAATCTGTGATGTACGGCTTGTTGAAAGCTGATGTACTGATGCCTCGAAAACTGTGTTGTATGCTGCCTTGAAACTGTTGTACGACCTCGATTTCTGTGCTGATTTTCTGATGTACTGAAATCAGAAAAACAGTCCCTCAATACTGTTGTACAGTCTCCTTGGGAATCATGCCAATAAAGCAACAATAAATGTTGTTCTTCACTCTTCGATTTTCGTGCCCTCTTGCCTTGAAAATTGTGCTCTGTCTTGGTTATACGGATTCGTTGAATCTGCTTGTTGTTGCCCTCTTTCTCTCACTGCTCAGAAATATCCTTTGCTTTCTCTCCTCCTCTCTCAATCTGCTCATAAAAGAATGAATGACCTTTTCCTTCCTTTTCCTCCTTTAACCTAACCCTAAGTGGCTTTGGAGAATCCCTAAATCCAATGGCTGAAAAAGCTTTAGATCTAGGGCTGAGATTAAATGCTCATTTAAATCTCACTTTCTATTTTTTAATTCACCCTACTTTAATAAAGACCCACTTAGTCATTTATTTCCAAAGTCACTTTTCCTTTCTAATTTTACATTGACTTTATTAAAGTCACTTTAAAATTAGACTTTAGTAACTTTATCACTTAAAGTCACTTTTAAATTAGATTTGACTTTATAACTTTATAAGGTCACTTTAGGAGAAAAATTAAATTCTTTTGGACACTTTTCCCTAGGCCAAAGATCAAAGCCTTAGGGAACCACCTGTCCTCCGGTAACCAAATTTCAACACTCCCTCTTACCGAGGAAGGTGTTCTTCACCTGTATATGAAGTAGACATGCTTGCCCAGTGGTAAGGCTTTGGTAAGAATATCTGCAACCTGCTCATCAGTGGAAATATACTCAAGCTTCACAACTCCCTTCTGAACATAATCTCTGATGAACTGATATCTGATGCCAATATCCTTTGACCTGTCATGAAATACTGGATTCTCCGTGAGTTTAATGCAACTCTGATTATCACAGTATATCAGTAAAGGTCTCAACAGCTGACCAAATAAGCCAAACAACATCTTGCGAAGCCATATGGCCTCACAACTAGCTAGGCTGCCATGTACTATGCTTCTGCTGAACTCAATGCTACTAACTATTGCTTCCGGCTGAACCACGACACCACTGCCGAACCCAACCCAAAACAGCACCTCGAAGTGCTCTTCCTATAAAAAGCACAACTTGCCCAATCAAAATCAGTCTAACTTGTCAATCTCACTCCATCCCCCTGCCTATAATCCATACCATAATCCATTGTCCCCTACAAGTACTGCAAGATTTGTTTTGCAGCAACCCAGTGCACCCTCTGTTGATCAACGGTTGTCATTGATGTCACCCCAAGCAGCACCAGGGGCTAACCCAATATTGCATGGAAATTTTGACCTACCAAATTAATCTATTCTGGGTCAATAATGCTTTTGATGGTTTCTACTTGTTGAGTTGTTTCCGTTGATATATGGCACGCCATGTAATTCTTCACGGTTTGAGAGATATTCATGTTTGAAGTTTGTACCCCCAGTTAGTAGGCTAAAACCCCATGGGGTTGGGGCATGGGTCATTGAAAAGTCATCATTAATATTTTTTAAGCTCCTAAAATCTCTCCCGTGTTCACTTGTTGAAGCCCCTCTCAACTTAAGCATTCATATAAATTTTGATCTTCATTTCCTCCTTATGCAAGGGATTTTGCCATCTGAAACAGGTCATCTTGGAATTTTCGCTCTAACGTTTTTTCTATGAAGGTTCAAAAGCTGAAATTTTTATGAGGTGAAGCCGAAATCCTTAAGAAGATTTAGTAAAAATTTCAGATCAAGATGCACAATTTTTTTGGAGATATGATCTATGGAAGTCAGGGTTTTTGCAGGCTCCTAAAATTCATCTTAAAGAAGTGACCTTGGTAAAATCGTCAAACTCTCTCTCTGAGTATCGGATTGGAATTCCGTAAAAAGTAGTAGATAGTGGACAGTCTATAGTTTTCTCTCTATCAATTTCAGAGGCAAATGAAGAAACAATGACACCTGGCATGTTGTGCAAGTGCGCTCTTCTAAAACAATCCATAATTAGGGTATTGTGAGAGATTGGGTATAACTCTCTCTTGAAGAATCCAAATTGCGTCAGACCTATGACATTGGAAAGATGACTCAGAGGAATACTACAGGACCGAAAATCAGATATTGAGGATCTGAAATAACAGAGATACACCAGATTCAATATCGAGCTCCTAAAAGGCAAGAAAAAGCTAGATCATGTGTTGTCAAGGATTGCAAAGGACCAGACTTTCTAAGGCAGAAAAGCAAAGAAAGGTGCAGCAAAGGGTAGCATGAAAAGAGCGGCAACCAAGGTGCATAACAGCACCAAGAATTTCATCATATGAAGACTTCAAGTGGGCAGCACTACATACAATCATTGTAAAGGTATCACTGTACTTAGTCATTGTAAATACATTATTGTACAAATTGTACTAGTGTCTATCTACCAAGGGTTGAAGAGGCAGTGTTGGGAGGTCTAGGATCATCATTAGGTGGTTGTGCCAAAGTTGGGGTTATGGTCTAATATATCTTCTTCTTCTACATCATTCTATATCATTGTAAAGGTGCTAGGGTGGTGCTAGGGTGAGTTGTAGCTTGTTGGGTGTTGGGGCATCCGTTCAGTTGACTAGTGAAGAATCTCGGGCGTTGGAGCGTCCATCCAGTGGAAGCTGGAGAAGAATGCTTTTATAGATTCTAGGAAGTTGGAGCTTTATTTTCAATTGAAGTTGAATATTAAAGAATTATTAGAAAATCACTAGGTGGTTTTTGTCCCAGAGTGAGTTTCCACCTTAAAAATTGTGTGCATTTGTGTTCCTCTTGTTTGCTGCTATCATTGTACAAACACTAATAATAATTGAAGATTAACTAATGCTCTAATTGAAAGGAATACCGATTCACCCCCCTCTCAGTATTTCCAACAATTGGTATCAGAGTTTGGTTCCTTCAATAGAAGTTTAATAGCTGGAAGGAGGTCATGGAGCATATCAAGAATGGTGTACCTCTATTCAATGAAAATAATTATGCACTCTGGAAAGGAAGAATGGAGGTCTATCTCTTGGAGCAAGGTTACGAAGTATGTGACACTGTTCAAAATGGATTTACATCAACTACGGATGAACAAGGTAAGAAGAATTTGGTAAATGATGCAAAATCAAAGAATATTATTATCAGTGGACTTATTGAATCTGCTTATCATAAGGTGTTGGGTTGTAAAACTGCCAAAAATGTATGGGACAAGCTTGAGAATATATATGCAGGTGACTCAAATGTCAAAGAAGCAAAGCTTCAAATCTATAGAGCAAAATTTGAACAACTCATAATGAAAGAAGATTGCAACATTGCTGCATACTTCCAATACGTTGATGAAATAACCAATACTCTATAAGGATTGGGAGAGCCAGTTGACGAGAAGACTATTATACGGAAGATTCTTAGAATGTTACCAGGGAGATTCAACCCAAGGGTATCGGTCTTAGAATACAGTGCAAATCTGGACAAACTCAGCAAAGAGGAATTACATGGAGTTCTCATAGCATATGAAATGAGACTTGATGAAGAAGAGGGTACTTCGCATCTAGAAACTGCGTTCGTTGCATCTAAGAAAACCAATAAGGATAAACAACCTTCAATTGAAAAGACATGCACCTGCAAGTGTAAAGAAAATGGAGATGATGAAGAAGGTCTTTCAGATGAAGAATATGCTTACTTCACGAGAAAACTAAAAATTGGTAAGGGACAATTCAAAGGTAAACTTCCATTGATATGTTTTAGCTGTAATGAGGTTGGGCATTTTGCAGCAAAATGTCCAAACAGAAGTAATGGGAACTCACAAGGAAAGAAAGGCTTTAAGAAATTCAACAAGAAAGGATCCAAAAGGAACTTTCTCTCTAAAGAAGATAGCTCATCATCCGATGAAGACAATGAGAGTGAAGAAGAATCCAATGAGAGAGTATTGTTTATGGCCAAGCACAATAAATGCAAGCACCACATTAAACAAGAGGTATCAAACAACGAAGAAGAAGGATGGACCATAGAAGAATTTTATGAGAAAGCAATCAAGCTTATAAAAGATCTCAAGGCAGAGAAGATCTGTTCCAAAACTCTTGAAGAACAAGTTCAAGGTCTCAAAATTGAAGTTGAAGAACACAAATGCATTGAAGAGTCACTTCAAAAGAAGTTGGAAGAAAGCAACCAAGAAAGGGAAGAATTAGAAGCCGAAGTAGTCTTGTTGTGTGAGGAAGTGAAGAAAGGAAAACTATCCAAAACTATGCCAACAGCTCAAGGGCATTGGAAGAACTCATCAACAATCAACGATCTTACAATGACAAAACTGGCATCGGTTACAAAGAAGAAGAAGTAGGACCTTCTACAACAAAATAAAATGAACCTATGAGATCTGACATGCATGTAGACTTCATTGGACAAGATTCGCAAGAACAGCCTTGGAAGACAATTCCTCGATGAAAATTTCCATCCAAGTACCAACATATTTTTTATGGCTACTATTATTCATGTGGAAAATTTGGTCATAAAGCTGTAGAATGTCGCACGTACCCTAGGAACGAATACAATTCCAAGAGATCTGTCAAATATGAACCTCCCAGGGCTCAGCGAAACATCAATAGATTTGAACATTTAAGAAATAATATTGAATGTTACAAATGTTGAAACTTTGGACACATAGCCAAAGACTGCAGACTTGAAAATCCTGCAGATGAATCTTCGAAGCCACAGAACGAATGAACATGGAAGAAGAAGAAGAATGATAATCGTGCTGTCGCTTTCAAGGCTCAAAAGAACAAAGATGTGTGGTATGTTGATAGCGGTTGCTCAATGCATATGACTGGAGATAGAAATAAATTTGTATCTCTGAAAGAGAAGAAGAATGGAACCGTGTCCTTTGGAAATGATGGATCTTCAAATGTTATAGGATCAGGTACTATCACTCTCGGAAGCAAAGATGCTCTAGCCAAGAATGTTCTATTGGTTGAAGACATGAATCACAATCTTCTCAGTGTTGGACAAATGTGTGATCAAGGACACACAATACTATTCAACTCCACGAAATGTGAAATCAGGAAAGGCGTGTATGGCGAAATTGTGGCTACAGCAAGTCGAGCTCCAAACAACATATATGTTCTGGATGAAGCAACTAAAGCATGTCTAATAGCTAAAGAGGACGATACAATAATTGGTAGCAATGATGATTGACTAAGTAAGAAGTTTTCTACAAAGGTGAAAACTGATTTCGAGATGTCTTTACTTGGTGAGTTGACATACTTCTTAGGGCTTCAAATATCTCAGCAAGAGAAAGGAATATTTGTATTTCAAGCCAAGTACATGAAGGAAATGCTCAAGAAATTTAAAATGGAAGATTGCAAACCCATCCTTACTCCAATGGTAACAGGTTGCAAATTGAGCATAAACGACTCATCTAAGGATGTGGATCAAAGGTTGTACATATCTATGATTAGTAGTCTTCTATATGTAACAGCCTCCCGACCAGATGTTATGCAAGCAGTTGGACAAGTAGCAAGATTCCAAGCAGCACCAAAAGAATCACATATTAAATATTCACCAGCATTGGAATATCTTCGCCAGAAGCTTGGGATTCTCCCAAATTCTCATTAGATTTTCCTTTTTCAGAATATAAAGGGGGAGTGGAAGTAGATTACAGGTCTGCAGGAAGGTTGTGTGTCAGGGGGAGTGGAAGTGTGTACAAGCCTGCAGGATGGTTGTGTTTCAAGGGGATTTACCCTTTGCCATTGATGTCAAAGGGGGAGAGAATGTTGTAGGAAGAGGTGCCATGATCGCAGGGGGAGTACTTGTGTTGCCATCAATGCCAAAGGGGGAGATTGTTGATCAACGATTGTCATTGATGTCAACCCAAGCAGCACCAGGGGCTAACCCAATATTGCATGGGAATTTTGACCTACCAAATTAATCCATTCTGGGTCAATAATTATTTTGATGGTTTCTACTTATTGAGATGTTTCCGTTGATATATGGCACGCCATGTAATTCTTCACGGTTTGAGAGATATTCATGTTTGAAGTTTGTACCCCCAGATAGTGGGCTAAAACACCATGGGGTTGGGGCATGGGTCATTGAAAAGTCATAATTAATATTTTTTAAGCTCCTAAAATCCCTCCCACGTTCACTTGTTGAAGTCCCTCTCAACTTAAGCATTCATATAAATTGTGATCTTCATTTCCTCCTTATGCAAGGGATTTCGCCATCTGAAACAGGTCATCTTGGAATTTTCGCTCTAACTTTTTTTCTACGAAGGTTAAGAAGCTGAAATTTTTATGAGCCAAAGCTGAAATCCTTAGGAAGCTTCAGTAAAAAATTTAGATCAAGGAGCACAATATTTTTGGAGATATGATATGTGGAAGTCAGGGTTTTTGCAGGCTCCTGAAATTCATCTCAAAGAAATGACCTTGGTAAAATCGTCATAACTCTCTCTCTGAGTATCGGATTGGAATTCCATAAAAATTAGCAGATATTGGATAGTCTGTAGTTTCCGCTCTATCAATTTCAGAGGAAAATGAAGAAACAGTGACACGTGGCATGCTGTGCGAGTGCACTCTTCTGAAACAGTCCATAATTAGGGCATTGTGAGATATTGGGTATAACACTCTCTTGAAGAATCCAAATTGGGTCAAACCTATGGCATTGGAAAGACGACTCATAGGAATACTACAGGACCAAAAATTAGATATTGAGGATCTTAAATAACATAGATACACCACATTCAATATCGAGCTCCTAGAAGGCAAGAAAAAGCTAGATCATGTGTTGTCAAGGATTGCAAAGGACCAGACTTTCTACGGCAGAAAAGCAAAGAAAGGTGCAGCAGAGGGTAGCATGACAAGAGCAGCAACCAAGGTGCATAACAACACCAAGAAGTTCATCATATGAAGTCTTCAAGTGGGCAGCACTACATACAATCATTGTAAAGGTATCATTGTACTTAGTCATTGTAAATACATTATTGCACAAATTGTACTAGTGTCTATCTGCCAAGGGTTGAAGAGGCAGTGTTGGGAGGTCTAGGATCATCATTAGGTGGTTATGCCACTGCTCACTGATGGACCTGACACCGTAATCGATGTACCTCCGGATCCTCCTGATCCTTGCCCACTGGATCCCTGTGCCTAACTCAATTGCTCCTGAGGGTCTGGCTGATCCAGATACTCTATCTCCCGTGACCTCCTGAAAGCCCTGTCCTCCTCGAACTTCACATCCCATCTAACAAAAAATCTCCTCTATGCGGGAATATAAATCCAAAACGCTTTCGAGGTCTCACTGTAGCCCACAAAGACACCCTTCTCTGCGGTGGGCTCTAGCTTGGTCCTCTTCTCCTTGGGTACGTAGGAGTATGCAATACACCCAAAGATACGAAGATGACCAACATCAGGCTTCTTCCCAAAAAAAACCTCCTCCGGAGTCAGATTCCCCAAGGCACGATGCGGACTCCTGTTCTGCAAATATACAACAATATTGCAGGCCTCTGCCCACAAAAACAATGGTAACCCCTAATCATGTGGCATGGCTTTGGCAGCCCCTCCAATGGATCTATTCTTCCTCTCCGCAACCCCGTTCTGCTGGGGGTTGTAAGGAACTGTGAACTCCCTCCTAATGCCTGCCTCCACACAATAATCAACAAACTCTCCAAGGGTGTACTCACCTCCATTTTCCGACCTTAGGGACTTGATCTTTCGACCTATTTGAGTTTCCACAAGAGCTCTGAACTCCTGAAACCGCTTGAAGACCTCACTCTTGGTCTTCAAGAAATAAATCCAAGTCCTCCTTGAGTGATCATCAATGAATAATACATAATACTCATATCCACTCAAGGAAACATGAGACATCCGACCGCTCACATAGGAATGAATCAAATCAAATATCCCAGTCGCTCTGTTGTCACTACTGGGAAAAAGGGATTTGGCAAACTTTCCCATCGCACATCCTTTGCATGTATCAAAGTGATCAGTACTGAAATGTGGAACACCTGTAGTGATCTCTTGCAATGTCCTCAAGGCTCCATGATACATGTGCCCCATCCTGCAGTGCCAAATCTCACACAACTCTGAACTGATAGCTCTGCTACCGATACTACTGCTCAATGCCAAAAGGGGTTGAAATGAAAACGTGTACACCTTTGCATGGCGTACACCTATCACTCTAGCTAAATCAGCTGGAGCACCCCTGGGACATATCAGCACCTGTCCTCTCCTAAACAATATCTCATATCCTTTGTCCTCCAATTCTGAGACGGATATGAGGTTCTTCCTCATCCCTGGCACATATAGAACATCTGACACCTTCAAGGGAGGTTTGGGTTCCCTATCAAATGTCAAAGTCCCCACACCGACTGCTCTAACAATGCTGTCATCTCCGAGTACTACCTCTATATCAGTGCCACTCTCTGAAATCTCTAAGAAGTACTCACGGACTCCTGTCATATGAAGTGAAGACCCACTGTCAACATACCAGATACCTGAAGATGCTCCGCTAGTGGAGGGAAATGCACACTCCCTCTCAACCTCTGTGGCAGGTGATCCTGCACTAGTGGACTCACAAGCAATGAACCCAAACTCCCGGTCAAAGCTATCCATAAAGTCCTCTATCTCTGTTGATGCTACCATGCTCTGGTTCTTCCCCTTCTTCTTCTTCTTTGGACACACAACTGCATAGCGTCCCATCTTCTGACAATTCCAACACTTCACCTTGGAATAGTCCTTCTGCATGTTCCCCTGTTTACTTTTACCTTTGCCTTTTCCCCCACCATTACTTGTGGAAGCTTGCTTCTTTCCCTTGCCTTTCTTGCCTCCTACCAACGGTGATACATCCTCATCCTGCTCAACTGGTTTGGCTGCCCCAAGCTGGCTTTTTCTGATTTTTGTCTGTATGCAATCATCCCAGAACCTCTCCCAAGTGGGAAGGGTCTCACGTGCACAAACCCCATCAGCAAAGTTCAGCCATGAACTGGGGAGGCCATTCACTGCAATCCGCACCAACTCAGTGGGTGGAATGACCTCTCCAACTGTTGCCAACTCATCTCTCACATTAGTAATCTTTGTGAGATATCCAGTTGCACTATCAGTCTTACCTATCTTAATGGTCTTCAGCTTCTCCCTTAGGACCATTTTTCTATTCTCATTGGTACTCTGGTAGAGATTGGTCAATTTTGTCCACATCCCATGAGCATTTCTCCTTCCTCTCACATGAGGAATGAAATGGTCTTTGATTCCATCTAGAATCAGTCTCTTACCCTTGTTATTATTTTTATTAAAGGCTGCCAACTGAACAACATCAGTAGGCACATTAACAAGGTTCTGTGCGGTATGCACCATATGATGTCCCAGACTTCTGCCACCTCAAATATGCTCTACATTCTCTCCTTCCATACACTGTAGTTACTATGCCCATCCAACCTATCCTCCACCCTCAAGCCCAAAGACATGCTTGTTGTCCTAAATAAGCTGAAAATAACACTGTTGTAGTAAAGGTAATGATTTATGTGTGAAAAATCAGCTTGCTGTAATTTTTGAGTGAAAAATCAACTTGCTGTAATTTTTTCTTCTTATTGTCCCAAACTGCACTTTTCAGCAAAATAGCTCCGATACCATGTAGAAATTTCTGTTTCCCACCTCGGTTTTCAGTTTCTCCTTATTTCTCCATATAGTTAAATGCCCATTCCCATAGCCATACATTCAACAAGATGAAAAAATAAATATTTTCTGAAAACACAAATTTTGGAAATTTTCAAATGCTGGAAATGCATAAATAAAACTCAACAAAATAAATCAACCACACAGAAAATAGAAACGCTGATTTTTGGTCAACTTGACCCTAGAAAAACCCCCTACAACTCTTGGGGAAAACCAGTTCGAAAGCTTCTTCTTATTTCTAATAAATAAATTTTACAGTGAGATAGAAATACACAGCAAAAAATTACAGCAACTTCTCAAAAGTACTTATCTCGAAAACTGTGCAAAACTCCACCTTGATTTTCGTGCCCACATAAAACAGAAATTACAGAAAATTATGCAGCATTAAATGTTGTACGAACAACATTGAAATTTGTGTTGTACGACCTCCTCGAAATCCATGTTGTACGGACTGTTGAAAGCTGTTGTGCAGCTACCTCGAAAACCATACTATACGGCTGCCTTGAAATAGTTGTATGGCCCCGATTTCTGTGTTGATTTTCTGTTGTACGGAAATTTTGAAAAAAAAAAAAAAAAGCAGTCCCTCAATACTACTGTACAGCTTCCTTGGGATTCGTTCCAATAAAGCAGCAATAAATGTTGTTCTTCACTCCTCAATTTTCGTGCCCTCTTGCCTTGAAAACCGTGTTCTGTCTTGGCTGTATGGATTTGCTGAATCTGTTTGCTGTTGCTCTCTTCCTCTCACTGCTCAGAAATATCCTTTGTTTTCTCTCCTCCTCTCTCAATCTGCTCATGAAAGAATGAATGACATTTTCCCTCATTTTCCTCCTTTAACCTAACCCTACGTGACTTTAGAGAATCTCTAAATCCAATGGCTGAAAAAGCTTTAGATCTAGGGCTGAGATTAAATGTTCATTTAAATCTCACTTTCTATTTTTTAATTCACCCCACTTTAATAAAGACCCACTTAGTCGTTTATTTCCAAAGTCACTTTTCCTTTCTAATTTCACATTGACTTTATTAAAGTCACTTTGAAATTAGACTTTAGTAACTTTATCACTTAAAGTCACTTTTAAATTAGATTTGACTTTATAACTTTATAAAATCGCTTTAGGAGAAAATTTAAATTCTTTTTGACACTTTTCCCTAAGCCAAAGATCAAAGCCTTAGGGAACCACCTGTTCTCCAGTAACCAAATTTCAACAAATTGTGTTCATTGTGATTGAATGATTGCATGTGTTTCTAGTGTATGTTTTCCCTTCCACAGATTGAGTAGAAGAAAATTGTATTTATTGTTTTCAATATGAATTCATTAACAACTACAAATTTCGAGTTATTTCTACATGGCATCAGAGCTATTGAAAACTACTTAGAAACCAGATTCCTAACCATCTCTCAAAAAAAATTTGAATAGAAGATTTGTGGTGTAGGTATTTCTTAAGTGCAATAACAATGCCTTTCAAGGGATTGAGGCTTGAGTATGAATTAGAGGGCACTTCAAATTTCATAGCTTGGAAAGATAGAATGGAAGTTGTGATGGATGACGATGGAGTATTAGAGAACACAGAAACTGATATTCCAAAACCAACAACACCTGATGCACAACAGTTGATTGGGTGGAAGAAAGACACAACAAAATCCAGGAGGATTATCCTGGAGGGATTCAGAGACCATGTGGTTTTGATTTTTCATCGCAAGCAGGATACTTATGCAATGTGGAAAACTTCATAGAGTTAATCAAAAGCAACAGAGATGTCATAAACTGGCATTGAAATATAAGCTCAGGAACATTCAAATTCAGAAAAATGAAACCATTGTTTAGTACCTATCCAGATTCACTCAAGTTAGAGATGAACTTGGAGGAGTTTGAGAGACAGTGCCACCATCTTAACTAACGAGATTAGCACTCCTTGGTCTTCTGAAGTCATCGAAAAATTATCAACATTCAGTTAATGGAACAGACAAGCTCCTAAATTGGGAGAGACTTTGCTCTGACTTGGTACAGGAGGAGATTAGAAGAAACACTAGAGATGGAGTGTCATCAAGAACTGATGAGGAAGAACAATTTTCTCTAGTTGGAAAAGGAAATAATGCCAAAGGCAAGAAGGCCCAAGATGAGGCAGAATCCATCTAGAACCATGGAAAGAAGAAAGACCTCAATAAAATTAAATGCTTTCACTACCATGAGTATGGACACTATGCAGCCAAGTGCCCAGAAAAGAAATCTAGTAAGGAACTTGTAGCAGGAGCAGGAGAAGATGTTCTAACATCATATTTCGAGTTGGATTTCGCCCTCATTGTTTGCATGGAAAACACAATAAGTGGGAGTGAGTGGTACCTAGACTTTGGTGCTTCATTTCATATGGCGGGAAATAAGGAGTTATTCAGCAGCTTAAAGGAGAAGGACCTACAATTATGAATAGAGCTTGGAGATGATGGAAGGTATAATGCCAAATAGATTGGCACTTTCACCTTTAAGAGGGAGTCATGATCCCATCTTCACCTAAAATATATAACGTATGTTCCTGGTCTAAAGAAAATCTAGTTTTTGTAGTTGTACTTGAGGACAGAGGATATGATGTGGTGTTCAGTAGAGGGAAGGCATATATGAAGCATGTTTTTATTGGAAAAGTAAAACAAATTGGTGTTTGAGATATGTAAAAAATAATAATAATAATAATAATAACAATAATAATAATAATAATAATAATCTACAAGCTAGAGGTATATTTTTCCATGTATGCAGCAATGTTATCAGAATCGAACCGGTTCTGCAAAACCGGTCAGTCCAACCGGTTTGGAGGCAAAACCGGCCCTCCGAACCGGAAAAGACCGGTTTGGTACGGAACCGGCCGGTTCGGTACCAAACCGGTTCAACTAGGCCCGGTTGTACGGCCAAAAAAAAAAAACGATTTTTTTCAATTTTTTTTATTTTCATTTTTTTAAATATTTTATAACTAACATAGCGCCCCTCCCCCCCCCAATGCTATTTAAAGAGCCCCACCCCCTCTATTTCACTCACACTATTCATTCAAGTATTTTGCAATTCTTGAGCTAAGTTCGGTGAGGAGAATTTTTGCAGGGTTGTTCTTAGAGAGTTTTTTTGCATATTTGAAGAGTTGATTGGAGTCTTGGAGAGCTGTTGGGTTGGAAGATTTCTGAGCTATTTCAAAGTTTTTTTTTTCCAGGAGATCCTTGGGTTTTCTTCAGTGTTTTTTGCAGCTGTTGGAAGAATTTTTTTTTATTTTGTTGGGGTTGCTACATAGCTGATTTTGGAGCTGATTTACTCCAAAAAATTTAGAGGGTAAATCAAGGAAATTTTTGCCCTTTTTTTTGTCAAATTTTTCTACAAAAATCAGCTATTGTTTTCTCATAAAAATTAAAAACCCCAGTGTTTTTATGCAGATTTGTAGGGGCTGATCCAATGCTGATTTTGGAGCTGAGTTTCTTCGGAAAACTAAGAGGGAAATTCAAAGTATTTTTTTCAACCATAAATGTTCTATTTTTTCTTCAGAAATCTATTCTTTTCTTCCCTTGAAATTTTAAAACCCCAGTTTTTTTTATGCAAAATTCAGAATTTCAGATTTGTAATTTTTTGTTGGAATAAAAATTGTAGTTGTTATTTTCTTCTATTTTTTCTCAACTATTATTGTAATTTGCAGGGTTATTTTGAGGGATTTCGTTGGAAAATTTTTGGGAGAGATTTTGGAGCTGATTGAAGAGTTTATTTTCAGATTGGTTGGAGCTTCTTCTCTTTTCAAAATTTACAAATCTTCAATAGGTATTTCATTGTTTCTACTCCTCTTTTATTTTTCTCCTAAAAAACAAAAAATATGTCATAAAATTCTAAAATCCATAGGGTTTTCTTACAGATTTTGCATTTCTTCCTCATGGCCCCCAAAATCAAGAATGATCCAGCTTGGGTTCACTGTCATTTAAATGAACAAGGGATAAAAGTCTGCAACTATTGTGGGAAAAAAGTTAAGGGTGGGGGGATCCATAGAGTCAAAGAACACCTAGCACATTGGAGAGGGCAAGTTAAACCTTGTGAAAATGTTTCTGATGACCTTAAAGCAGAGATGTTAAGTTTTATTGAAGCCTACAATGAAGAGAAGGGGAGAAACAAAAGACTTAAAAAAGACATAGCCAAAAGCCAAAGGGATGATGCTATGTTTAGTGACCCTGATTTTGAGGAATATATGCCCAGTTTTGAAGATTCCTCTAGTTTTCCTGGTAAAGCTAGAGAGGGTAGTTCAAGTGGCTTAAACCTAAAGAGGACAGTAGCCCGTAAAGGGATTGACTCCTTCTTTGTACCCCGCACCACCCCTGGTTCTCAACCAACCCTTGATGCTAAATGGAAGAAAATAGAGAAGGGGGCTGCATATGAATGCATTGCTAGATGGTGGTATGATACAGACATACCTTTTAATGCTACTAATTCTGCATATTATCAACCCATGATTGATGCTATAGCTTCATGTGGACCAGGCTTCAAAGGCCCTAGCTTTCATGATATTAGGGGGGCACTTTTAAAAAATGAGGTCCAAAGAATAGAGGAGTACCTTACAGAGTTCAAGCAATCATGGACCAAAACTGGATGCATTATTATGTCTGATGGATGGACTAATGGTAGATCTCACACCATACAAAAAAATTTAATTTCTTGTCCAAAAGGTACTATGTTTCTGAAATCAGTTGATGCATCTGATCAGGTGAAGGATGCACAATTGTTATTTCGTCTTTTGGATGAAGTAGTTATGGAAGTAGGGGTTGAAAATGTTGTACAAGTTATAACAGATAATGCCTCTAACTATGTTGTAGTGGGAAAGATGTTAGAGGAAAAACACCCCACCATTTGGTGGTCTCCATGTGCAGCCCATTGTTTGGACCTCATGCTTGAGGATATTGGGAAAATTGAGTGGGTGAAGAAGTGTGTGGAAGATGCAAAATCCATAACCAAGTACATCTACAACCACTCGTGGGTTTTGAGCCTTATGAGAAAGCACACAGGGGGTAGAGAGCTTGTTCGATCAGCCATCACACGATTTGCAACCAACTTCCTTTCGTTGCAATCCCTTGTTCAACAAAAAGAAAACTTGAGGAAGATGTTTTCATTTAATGAAAGGAATTCATCTCAGTGGAGAAAAAAGGCAGAAGGGAAACATATGGTTGACCAAGTATATGAAAAAAGATTTTGGTTAAAGGCAGAGGAGATTGTGCTATTTAGTGAGCCTCTTGTTAGAGTTTTGCGGATGGTGGATAGTGATAAATCTGCTATGGGTTTTGTTTATGAGGGAATGGATCAGGCCAAGGAACAAATCAAGGCAGCATATGGGGATAAAAGACAAAATTACGTTCCTCTATGGAGAATCATTGATGAAAGATGGAACAAAAAACTCCATAGACCTTTACATGCAGCCGGCTACTACTTAAATCCAAGGTATGTAATTTTGGATTTTAATTCTCATTGAGTCATTGCTTATAAGTTATAAGTTTTAGCTTTTAGTTTTGTTGACTTGATGAATATGTTTTTGTTTTATGAATTTTGAAGGTACCATTACACTACAAATTTTGAGGCTGATGGGGAGGTTTTAGGGGGATTATATAAATGCATTGAGCGCGTGGTCCCAGATTCCAAGACTCAAGATCAAATTCATAACAAGCTCTTGAATTTTAGTGAAAGTATTCGTACCTTTGGAATTTCTATGGCTATAAGAAATAGAGCAAAGAGTCCCCTAGGTAAGAACTTTTAAAATTTGCAAATTGTTTACTCTAAGTTCCAAGTTTCAAGTTTCAAATTCATTTGCTAATACTTTTTTTCCTTCTACCCTTTTTGCAGCCTATTGGTGGCAACAATTTGGTAGTGAATGCCATCAATTGAAAAAATTTGCAATTCGAATTTTGAGCCAAACATGTAGTGCTTCAGGGTGTGAGCGGAATTGGAGTGTGTTTGAGCGCATACACACCAAGAAGAAGAACCATTTGGAGAAAAACAGTTGAATGACATGGTTTTTGTTCAATACAACCTTAGGTTGAGGCACAATCAATTGCTAAATAAAACCCCTGAAACAAGCAACATTGTCTTGGATGACTTTGATCCAACATCAGAATGGGTTGTGGAGAATCAAGCACCATTATTTGACAATGAAGACCTTTCTTGTTTGGACTTGGACCCACCTCCACAGGATACAGAGGCAAATACATCAGAAGCACTAGTAGTAGCTTCAGGGCTAGGGGAATCAAGCCATAATCCCATTGCAGACTTGGATGATCATGCTACTCATTCTTCAGATGAGGATGAGGAGGATGAGGATGATGATGAGGAGGATGGTGATTCTGATGATGATTGATGATTTGATCATATTTAGCTTGTATTATTGTAGGCTATAGTATAATATTATGATCTAGCATGTTATTTTGGACTATAAAGGCCTTTTAGAGCATGCTTCTTGATGTTTGTTACATTTTTGGTTCAGCGATGTTTTGCACTAAGTGCTATTTTGGCTATCTGCACCTATATAAATGAAAAATTTTGCATATTTGTGTTTAAATGGTTTGGATTAATATAGATGTACATGAATATATCTGGTTTTTCTTTAAAATATGAATATTTTATGTGTTTTTGGTAAACTGGTTTTTTTTCCAGTTTTTTTCTAGTTCCGGTCCGGTTCCGACAGGTTCCCGGTCCACAAGGTTTTCCGGTTCAATAACCGGTTCGGTTCCGATAACATTGGTATGCAGATATACCTCCAGGAGTGAGGTGGGGTGATGTAGAGCCTTAGTCCAAGAACTGCAAAGAATTGGGCAGGGTCCATAGGAGAGTAATAACAGTTGCACTATATCTTCTCATGGATCAGTACCCTTGCTATAGTGGCCCACAATATTCAGCAGAAAAATTATCAATGTCAATTAATGTTGTTACATCTTGGGAGATAGTTGCGACATAAAGGCACAATTGATTTAATATTTTGGATGCTTCTTAGTTGCAGTTGTTGCAGTAGTAACAACAACAGTGAGAGGGAGTGTTAGTTGTGTTACAGTACATTCCTATAAAGGAGAAATATTGGGGTTGTTCAGAACCATTTTCTTGCTAAGAGGGAGTGTTAAAGTGTAGCAAGAAAAGGCTTCATTTGACTTGTGCCTTAGTGAAATAGAGAAATTTGAATTTCCACATCAACGGGATGACCTGAGTTGAAATTAACAAGAGTGACATGGTCAAGTCAATTAGTTAAGTCAGTTAATTCGAGTTTGTGGGCTAGAAGTAGAGTTGTGCATTATTTAAATGTTAATATTTAGCAATTTAGTGGAGTTATAGTTAGTGAAACTCAGTTATCTAAGATCTAGTCATGAATAGAGTCGGTATGAGTTTAGTTGAGTAGTAACTTTTGTTAACTCACTGATCTCTCAGTTAACTAGTGAATTTACTAAAAATAGCCCAATCATGCATGCCATTCGAATTTTTCCTAGGTGAGTGGAGGGAAAAGGAACAATTGTATTTATTATTGTATACTGGTGAGTGTACAAAGTTTGCATTGAGTAGATGAGCTAATTCTCTTAGGATTTCCATAACGAAATAAGAGATCCCCTATTTTTTTAGGTGCACGAATTGTGCAAGGAAATAGGAGGAAGTAGGAGGCCTATTTTGCCTAAGTGATATGAATCTAAATGTTATTTTTGTTGTGCTATTTCATCATGAAATTTATAAACAATTGTTGATCATTTGCTTCATGTGCATTGGTTTCCTTATAGTGTTTTTGAGTGTTAAACAGGTAATTGTGTCAAGTTTTATGTTAAATTCATGAACATTTTAACATTAAAACAAAATATTGAACATCAGCAATAAAATGTACAGAAAACCATCAAATGATCCATTAACACAGTATTTTGATGAAGGAGTTCACCCCTCCTGGGCTACATCTCCTTGGTCTAACTTCCATGACTTGGGCCTCTGTATTAGCTCAAAATAGAAAGAAAAAAAATTGTTTACAATTCTCTACTGCTCCTGAAACTTGCTCCAACATTCTCATAATGTCCAAATTCTCTAGGATAAACTCTTCTTGAGCCCAATTTGGTCAAATTTTGCAAAATTTATGGCACAATTAGTTTGGCCTAGGAAATCTCCTCCAAAACTAGAGAAAACTCCAGTTAATCCCGCTAATTTTGGAGTTAGTGCAGAATTTGGTGGAATCTACCAACTCCACTGCCAAATTAAACTGGGTTTAATTAAAGGTTAAGTGGAGATTCACTGTGGCTTAACGCGCTAGTGGCAGGATTAATTAATTCTGCACTAATCTTTGGATAAGCGCTAATTAAATGTGGTTTAGTGCTTATTAAGCACATTAATTCCGCGCTTAGTGGAGCGCTCCGACACGGTCATAGCCCATAGTTCATATGTATGAGGGGGCTGGCTTGCGGGGCTAACACCCTCCTCCGCCCGACTGTGCAAACTGTGTTGATACAAATGTAAACCGTTGGCATACTATGTTAAGAATCATTTGCACGACATAATAGTATGGTGTGTGGTTTGTGTAGGGGAGGTTGCGGGGTCGACCCCGACCTCTGCTTGTCCTTCGTATAAAATTTTTGCACCATATAAATAAAATTTGACCTTTGCACTTAACTAAAAATTTCATCCTTTGAGGGGGGGCACGTGATGAGCTTCAGGCTTGCCATGTGTCCTCTTCCCATTGGCTCATCCCACAACCAATAAAAACATGACAAATCACCCAAATCAACAACCAACCATGAAGTGACAATTGTCATGGTGTCATTGGGAAAAGTTGAAGGAATATTATGAGAATATTATTTTTTTGCTGACTAGGCTTCCATGTCATCATTCTGTCATTTCTGCAAAAAATTTAGATGTTTAGGAAAATGAAGAGTATGCTCTATCTTCCTCATACGGAGTCGGTTTTCGATGAAATGAATTGTGTCGGATTCTTGGCAACGAGCACTTCACATTCGTTCAAATTCCGATCAATTCTGAGCACTTCCATTTTTAGCTTAACACTTAGCACTTGTGCATTCCCCCCCACTAAAAGGATTTTCGAGCCCAAGAGCTCTTTGGTTACTGAACATGTGGATGAGGGTACAATTCCCTCACCCTTCTAGCCTCAATCCACTTAATTTTATCAATTTCATCAATTTGAGTACAAAAACTAATCTTTTTCCTTCACTCTTGAGACCCTCTCTTGTTGTTGTAGAAGCCATCATTCTACAATTTTCATGAATTTGCAAAGCAACAAGTTGTACTTGAAGAAACAAACTTGTTCCCACCTCGGTCATCAATCAAAGGAAACTTGAAAATTCTCTCACCTCGAACACTGTCATCATGGTGATTCTTAGTTGATCTTTCTTTGTACTTGCATTGAATTTTGACCAAGTGTTTTCACCATTTCCATGTACCTTTTTGAAACCAAAATTAAGTACTCGTGGAACCTATGGCTTCTTTGTAAAATTGATTAGGCGCTTTCTCTTTGACTTTTTCTCTCTCTTGCACCAACATCTTGTTTCCAACACTGCTCAACACTGATGTTGACTGCTACAAAACTTTCACATTTGTTCACCTCCTTTCAAAGGCAACCTATTAGAGTCCTGAAACATCTTATTACAAGCATAAGCAACTTCAATGAAATCAACTTGTTCATTCGATGCGTCTTTTTGAAAGGTCTCATTCAAAACATTTCTATGCTTGATCATTAACAAAGTAAAAATTTGACTTGCATTCACTATTATCTTCATTTCTCCTGCATGTATAAGAGACAAACTTCTATGCTTCTTATGCACTCTAACTATGTACTCAATTCCATCCTTAAACAAGTGATACTTATTCTCATGGAAATGAAATACTGCTTTCCTATCAAAAAGATAAGGACTTCCCAAAACAATACCTGAAATCTCAAGCGACACTACATCAAGTTCAACTTCGTCAAGAAATTTGAATTGATTGCAAACCTTAGAATGCAATTCCTTGTTACCTGCAAGTTTGCATTATTTCATATCCACCCTAAAGGATAAGGTCTTGGATGTATAATAGTTTCAAGGTTTAACTCCTTAACTAAGTCTTAGAAAATCAAATTAGCTTGAGAACCACTATCAAATAGTGTGTCTATCTTGATATGTTTAGAAACGACTCTAATATGAAAGAGTTAAAATCTTATCTTCATCTTGAGTTACATTGGAACAATTTGAAGAGTTGGTGCTTGCTATGTTCTTAACTTTCAAACCCATTACTGTAATCTTGGTTTCATCTCCTGAATCTGAACCTAATTCATGTTCAATGATTGCAACAGTTTTCCCCTTCTCTTTGGCTTTAAGTTTGTTTGGCTTCAACTCTAGATGGAGTTTCCAAAAATGGTCTTCATCATGGCCATTCTTCGAACAATGTTTACATGTGAGTTTCTCTTTCTCTTTTTTGATATAGTTATTTATCTTTCCTCTTCCATTCAAACTTGCCCTTTTCTTTACCCTCATACTCAAGGAAACTATCACTTTTATCATCTGCACTATGTTTCCCTCTTGCTTCTAGATGTGTGGCTTGAACAAAAACCTCATATAATTTTGTGGGATTGAACATGAGAATAGTATGTCTAAGGTAATTGTGAAAACCCCCAATATACTTTAACAAAGTTTCTTGAGAATACAAATTGACGCCCAAAATAAGATCTCTTCTCCTAAATTCATGAGTATAATCTTGCACACTTTTCTCTTTCAATTGTCTAAAATTATGTCGTTCCATAATGGCTTTTTGCATGTAATCTAGAGGATAGAATTTTCTTTTAATGGCAGCAATAAAAGCTGACCAAGACATTGATATCTTACCATGGTTTTTAATCCCTTCTTGAGTCCTTGCTTCCCACCATACAAGTGTTGATCCCTCCATCCTCAAGGAAGCCAATTGAATCCTTATGTCATCTTCTTGAAGGTTATGAATTCTATAATAAGCCTCCAATTGATGAATCCAATTCTCCATCTTCTTTGCATTCTCTTCGCCATTATACATTGGAAACTCAAATTTGACATCAAGTTTGAATAAGGGAGTTTTCCTTTTGGGGTTTTTGAATGAGTATGGGTGGTTTTGGCTGCGGAAGTGGAAGACGATGTTGATGGTGATGATGAGGATGATGTTGAAGATGGTGGAGATGGAGGAGGCTTTCCTCCACTTCCCTTTGAATCCTTCTCTTCATCCTTTTTGTCTTCTGAGGTTCCCTCTCCATGTGGAGACATAGAATTATCTCCAACCATCTCGGTGCTCCTTTCTTCAAAGAGGATCCTAACCCTTTCAGTTAGGTCATAGAAAGCCTTCTTGTATGCTTCCTCTTCTGAAAGACCTTCGGTCTCTCCTACACCTAACATGATGGCTATGGATTCAAGCTCAACTTCTAGTGCAACTTGTACCTCTTCAATCTCAGCTAGAGATAAAACTTGAGGTGCTTCAAGTGCAGCTGTGAGTGAAACTTTGGGTGGAGATGGTGGCCTTGTTACTCTCCCTCTTCTAGTCCTAACCTCGGTACTAGCAACCAACAGTTTCCCTTCTCCTCTCTCCAACTTTAACCTTGTAAGAATCACAAATTTGCAACCATTAAAACCCTACTTGCCCAAAACTCAAGCAAATATCAAGAAAATAACATTTGCTCTGATACCACCTTGATCTGAATCTAAATGTTATTTTTGTTGTGCTAATTTCATCTTCAGAATTATAAACAATTTTTTATCATTTGCTTCATGTGCATAGGTTTCCTTATGGTGTTTGTGAGTGTTAAACATGTAATTGTGTCAAGTTTTATGTTAAATTCATGAACATTTTAACATTAAAACAAAGTATTGAACAACAATAATAAAATGTCCAGCAAACCATCAAATGATCCATTAACACAGTATTTTGATGAAGGAGTTCACCCCTCCTGGGCTACATCTCCTTGGTCCATCTTCCATGGCTTGGGCCTCTGTATTAGCTCAAAATGGAAAAAAGTGTTGTTCACAATTCTCTACTGCTCCAACATGCTCATAATGTCCAAATCCTCTAGGATAGACTCTTCTTGAGACAAATTTGGTCGAATTTTGCAAGATTTATGGCACAATCAGTTTGGCCTAGGAAATATCCTCCAAAACTGGAGAAAATTCCAGTTAATCCCGTTAATTTTAGAGTTAGCGACGAATTTGGTGGACTCTGCCAACTCTACCACTGAATTAAACTAGGATTAATTAAAGGTTGAGTTGAGATTAACTATGGCTTAACGCACTAATGGTGAGATTAATTAAATTTTTACTTATCTTTGGATAAGCGCTAATTAAATCTGGTTTAGTGCTTATTAAGCACATTAACTCCACGCTTAGTGGAGCGCTCCACCACGGTCATAGCGCATAGGTCATATGTATGAGGGGGCTGGCCCCCTCCTCCGCTCAACTATGCAAATTGTGTTAATACAAATGTAAACCGTCAACATACTATGTTAAGAATCATTTGCTCAACATAATGGTATGGCTTGTGGTTTGTGTGGGCGAGGTCGCGGGGTCGACCCCGAACTCCGCCAGTCCTCTGTATAAAAATTTTGCACCATATAAATAAAATTCTACCTTTGCACTTAACCGAAAATTTTGGCCTTTGGGGGGGGGGGGCACGTGGCGGCCTCTGGACTTGCCACGTGTCCTCTTCCCATTGGATCATCCCATAACGAGTAAAAATGTGACAAATCACCCAACTCAAAAACCAACCACGAAGTGAAACTTGTCATGGTGTCATTGGGAAAAATTGAAGGAATATTCCAGGAAAATTCTTTTTTTGTTGACTAGGTTGCCATGTCATCATTCTATCATTTCTACAAAAAAATTAGTTGTTTAGGAAAATGAACTGTAGACTCTATCTTTCTCATGCGTAGTCATTTTTCGATGAAACGAATTGTGTCAGATTCCTGGCGACGAGCACTTCGCATTCGTTCAGGTTCTGATCGATTCTTAGCACTTTCATTTTTTAGCTTAACATTGAGCACCTGATCACTAAATATTTGGTAGAGCAGACTCGGGAGGAGGAGATTAGTATTACAGTCCAAGTTGAGCTTCAAGGATCAAAGTTTTCATTGTAATAGATCATTGTTCTCATTTGATTTGACACAAACAAAAGAGGGGTTTTCCCACTTGGGGTCCCCAATAAAAAAACCGTGTTCATTGTGATTTAATGATTGCATGTGTTTCTATTGTATGTTTTCCCTTCCACAGTTTGAGTAGAAGAAATTTGTGTCTATTGTTTTCATTCTGAATTCATTAACAACTTCAAATTTCAAGTCATTTCTACAAACCCTTGCTTCTTCTTGCTTATGTGACTATAAAATTTCACCTTAGGGTTTAACTCCCTCTACCACTTCACAATCATGACTTTTCATTTCAAGCATTGTAGATTTAATAGGTATGTGTATTACTATATACAATGCATTTCACATGTAAAGCATGGGGACTAGTTGTTGAATGGGATCCAAACCCTAACGGCCTTGTATGTTTTTTTTAAAACAAATTTTGTTTACCAGTGCGCCATGTATTATATAACGCATTGGGTTGCCTATGACAAATAACATCATTAATTCAAAAAAATTGTGTTTTGATAGTTTGGAGTTTTTTGTGGTGTAGATTTTGAGATTTAAAAAAAAAAAAACCTCGAAATATCGCATCGTCACAATTTAAAGTTACAA
This sequence comes from Pinus albicaulis, assembly GCA_034641835.2. Lineage (NCBI taxonomy): Eukaryota > Viridiplantae > Streptophyta > Pinopsida > Pinales > Pinaceae > Pinus > Pinus albicaulis. The sequence continues at coordinate 1,224,315,995 of CM076574.1, forward strand.
AAAAAAAAAAACACTATCGGTGCTAGATAATCAAATGCCCGGTGCATTTACTAAATTAAACACACTGGTTCTCCTATGTGAAATAACACCATTAAGTCAAACCACTTGTGTTAAATTTTATATGTTTTCGTTATTTTCTATGATGGCAGTGCCTTTATCATTACCTATCACACTAGTGCTCCTATGACAAATAACATCATTAAGTCAGACCACTTGTGTTAAATTTTTTATGTTTTCATTATTTAATGTGATGGCGGTGCCTTTATCATTACCTATCGCACCGTCATAATTTAAATTAATTAAAAATATATATATTTTTCGTTGTCAATGCTCAATAATCAAACGACTGGTGTGTTTACTAAATTAAATGCACCAGTGCATTTATTCACATAAGCACACAAGTTTCCACAATTCTTTTTAGCTTAAAATTATGTGATTTATTTATAAAAAATATTTAATGGCTTCAACACATAAAACAATACGACAAGGAAGAAAATGGTTGATTTCAAAGTTTGTGAGTAATTGTTAATATTTCCTTATAACAACTTAAGATTTCATTTTTGTATATTTTAAGTTGTTTTGCGACAACCTATAGAAATTATATAACTGATATGTTATATGTCTAAGATTCTCCTAATCATACGCTATTTGACTTCATGCACAATATAGAATCTATTCCACCATTGATCATCATATGCGGAAATTAAATCAATTGCATGCACACATTAAAACCATAAAAATTCACACACATTAACACAGTGATTTACGGGAAAGCCTGAAGCTAAAAAACCCCAAATATCTGTATATAATATATGTCATAGAGATCATTTAACAATCCTCATACAAAGCTTCTCACAAGCTCTCAGTACAATCCAATCGCTACACACTAATCAGGCTAGATCTTGCAAATCCATGCACCGATCTTTGCCACCTGCTAGCCTGCCTCTACTGCGCAATCCCTACTGAAGAATGACTCTGAATGAACTCGAATTGGTCCAGCCTTGCTCACGCAATCCTCATTGGCATCTCCATCAATGTGTGGTGCAAAATCATGCAACACTATAGTCACAACTGATAGTCATCTTGCCTTTCACCTATCTCTCCACTGGTCTCCACTGAAACTATCCATGCACTGTAGTTAACTGATGTATTCTTCAGTTGATTAATGAGTTAATATTTAGTGAATTAATTAATAATTAATTCACACCACTCTCACTAGTGTATCAATCAGTTAGACTAGATACAACTAGCTCAACTGTGTCTAACTGAGTTAAACTGAACACAACTCCACCAACTACCTCAATAACTCCACCAAACTCTGTCACATGAGTTCTAACTGAAGTCTCCATGCAATAGCTCCACTTAACCTTCAGGAATAGCGTAATTCCTTCTGTCAGCTCCTGTGCCACATCTGTGCACTTAACTGAAGTGCTCCAAGAGAATAAGATAATGTTTATAGTCCAAATATTATTAAAAGCTAATAATATTCGACATATCTATTTTTAGACTGGCAATCTAAAAATAGATTCCGCCCAATATGTCTAAAAATAGAAGTCCATCTATTTTTCCAACTTGACCAACCATCCACAAATAGCATTCTGCAACTCATAGAATATGATCGACATGTCTAAAAATAGACTTGCGCCAAAAATAGTCTGCGGGCCCACTTAGTGAAGGCGACTCTTTTCACTAAGCTCATCATCTTGTTGCAATCTCAACACAACTATCCTTGAATGTCTTCAAATAGGTTCTAACGTACAAAGAAGAGCCATCAAAAGAATTGATTGATATTGGGTTAAATATGGGTTGTGAGTATATGTTGGCATATCAAAAATTAATCTTGTAATTTGTAAGTATATATGTTGTTTTACTTCTCGGAATTTATAATTAATAGAACAAAAAAATCTTTATATTAAATCTATGATTTATTATGGAGTATAAAACTTGTAGGAAACAAAGTATGGAACTATGCAATTAGAAGAGTTGTTGTGACATGGTTTTGAAACCATGTGTACAATTCATGACTTGTAGAAATATCTTGAAAATAGACGCAAATTTCTTCTACTAAATTCAACAGAAGGAAAACTGACAATAGAAACACATGCAATCATTCAAACACAATGAACAGAGTTTTTACTGGGGAACCCAACTAGGAAAAACCCCTCCTCCGTTTGTATTATATCATGTGAGAAAAATTATGTATCACAATGATTGCTTCAAAGCTTGAATCTCACTATGCATTGCAATATTGATCTCCTTTTGGGTCTGCATTGGAAAATACTCTACCAAAATAGGCCTCCTGCTTCCTACGATTTCCTTACGTAATTCCTGCTCCTAAAGAATAGAGAAAGCTCTTATTTCCTTGTGAAAATACAAGATAATTGGCTCATTTGCATGCCACAAACTCTGTACACTCAAAATAGTATACAATAGGATTACAATTGTGCCTTTTCCCTCCACTTCACTAGGTAATTCAAATTGCATGCATGACTAGGGTTATTTTTAGTAAATTGATTATTTAACCGAGAGATCAGTGAGTTAACAATAATTACAACTACTCAACTAAACTCATACTGAATCTATTATAGACTAGAGCTCATATGGTTGACTTTCATTAAATATAACTCCATTATATAGCTAGATCTTAGCAATCAATTCATGCACAACTCTAGTTCTTGCCCACAAACTCAAATTGATTGACTTAATTGCGTGATTTGGCCATGCCACTCTTGCTAATTATCTGAAAACTCATCCTATTGAACTGGAAATTCATATTTTCTACATTTGACTAAGGAACAAGTAAAATGAAGAATTTTCTTGCTACATTTAACACTCCCTCTTAGCAAGAAAATGGTTTTGAAAAACCCAAATCCTTCTCCTACTTGAACTTAATTCTTAACAAATCCTTTATCAATATGTTTGCATCTTTCTCCTATGTAGGACTGTATTGTATCATAACAATCCTCATCTTCACACAATCTCTTAAGTGATGGTAATTGATGTCTATATGCTTGGACCTATCATGAAACACTGGATGTTCTAATAGTGTTATACAACTCTGATTGTCATAGTCGATCAATATAGGCTCCATCCCCTGACTGAAGAGACAAACCAGGATATTCCTCATCCACATAGCCTCACATCTTGCTTAACTGGGAGTCATATACTCATCCTCTACTGAGTTGAGTGCTACGGATCTTTGTTTCTTGTTGTACCAAGAAATTGTTGGTGACCCAACATAGAATATTTCTCCCGATGTGCTATTCCTCCCTAAGGGACTCCCTACCCGATCTAAATTTGTGAATCCTTGGAGCTTCACTCCATCAATCTTCATGTGCCATAAACTAAAGTCTGTTAGGCCTCTGAGGTATCTTAGAACATGTTTTTTTCCTTTCAAATGAAACTTGGTAGGATCCACCGTGAACTGAATAATTTGGTTCACTGCAAAACAATTATTGGGCCTTGTGTTCACCAAGTACATCAAGGACCCCACCAACTATTTGTAGGTAGTGTCATATACTGCCTCTCCTATAGAAGCATCCTCTTTATTTCAGTTAGTACCTAGAGAAGTATCCATGGTTTTGCAATCCTGCATATGGCATCTCTGAAGGATTTCAGAGTTGTACTTCCCCAATGCAAAAAATATATCTCCATCTCCCTGCCACGCCTCCAAGCCAAGGAAGTAGTGCATAAAACCCATATCCTTCATCTCAAACTCTCTTCCAATGTCCTCCTTGCAAGACTGGATCAACCTATCATCTCATGTCATTATCAAATCATCCACATAAAGAACTAAGATGAGAAGACCGACATCTACATAATGTAGTAGAGATTGGCATCTTCTTCACTCCTAGTGAAGCCGAATACACTGAGATAAGAATATATGTGAATGTACCAAGCACGAGGTGCCTACTTGAGACCATAGAGGGCTCTCTTAAGCCTACACACATTTGTCTCCCTGCTAAAGGTATCGAACCCCTCAGGTTGCTCAATGTAGTTCTCTTCATTAACCACTCCAATGAGGAAGGAATTCTTATGATCCATTTGGTGGATCCTCCACCCCAACTATGCTACCATGCAAGTATGGTCCTGATAGACAGGGGAAAATGTACCCTCATAATCAATCCACTCCAATCGTGAGAAGACTTTGGCCACAAATTTGGCCTTGCACTTCTCAACACTGCCATCAGCTGCATGTTTTTCCTTATACACCCACCTGGAGCCAATAATAAATATGCCCTCGGGTCTAGGCACGACCTCCAAAGCATCATTCTTCATGATGGATTCATTCTCCTACACCATGGCACACACCCACACCTACTGGGAAACTACCTCTTCAAAAGAAGATGACTTTGAATCTATCAATTATATCATGAGTGAAATATGTCATGTATATCTCTCTGGTTATGTCCTCTCTCTACGTGAGGAACTAGGAGCTCTAACCTGCTCTTGATATTCCTGCACCAATCTATCAACCAACTTGGTCCTCTTCCTCCCTTCTCTAGAAATATTTGTGTGAGTGGGTGCCTCCACTAGGTCTGCTCTATGCTCCTCCACATGTGGTTTCTCCACATCATCCTCCTATAATATCCTCTTGCCTTTGAGCAAGATCAACTCTGTGGATCTAACTGAGGATCCTCCTTTGGAACTAAAATCTCCTCCTCCTATGGCATGCTCAACTCTCACTCTAGAGAACTACTCATGGATTTATCCTAATCAAATATCACATCCCTACTCATAGTAGTCATCCTGATTGAGGGCATGTACACCTGGTAAATATGAGGTGTCTCAGTATAGCCTAAAAATACCCCCCTTTGTGCAATGGTCTCCAACTTTTTCCTGCTATCTTTGTAGACATGACAATAGACTATGGATCCAAAAATGCGAAAGTGGGAAACATCTGGCTTCCTCCCAGTTAAAGCCTCTTAAGGTGTAATCATTCCAATAATTTTGTCAGGGCTACTATTCTACAAGTTAACAACTATATTGCAAGATTTCTCCCACAGGGATAGTGCCAATCCCTAGTCATGCAACATTGCTCTAGAAACTCCTACAATACTTCTATTTTTCCTCTCTACAACCCCATTTTGATGTGGGATGTGGGGTGCAATCAACTCCCTTCTAATACCCTCCTTGGCACATAATTATTTGAAGGCATTAAACACGCACTCTCCTCCATTATCACTTCTCATGGATTTAATTTTCTTTCCAATCTCATTTTCAACGAAGCATTTAAATTCAAAAAACTTTGAATAAACCTCATCTTTATTCTTCATGAAATAGATCCAACATTTGTGGGAAAAATCATCTATGAAGGTCACATAATACCTATGCTTTGCATTTGAGACTGTGGAAAATGGTCCACACACATTTGAGTGAACTCACTCCAAGATGGCTCCAACACTGCTATCTCGGCCCTAGAAGAAGGATTTAACAAGAGTGCATCACTTGCAAACATCATGTTGATTAAGGGTGAATTTTGGAAGTATAGTGGTGATCTGCTGCATTATTTTCAAAGCTCCATGATGTAGGTGTCTCATGCACCTGTGCCAGATCTCTCTAACATCTCGCCCCTGAACATGTTATGCCTTGCTACTCAATGCAGCACATGCATCCACCTCTAGCTTGTAAATATTTTTAACCTGAACACCAATCTGTTTTACTTGTCCAATAGCAACATACTTCAAATAAGCCTTCCCTCTACTAAACACAACATCATATCCTATGTCTTACAGTATAGCTAAAGAAACAAGATTTTTCTTTAGACAAGGCATATACATTACATTTTGTAGGTGAAAATGGGAGCCCATCTCCTCTTAAAGGTGACAGTGTCAATCCCTTTGGTACTATACCTTCCTTCATCTCCAAGCTCTATGTGTAATTGTAGGTCCTTCTCCTCTAAGTTATTGAAGAACTCCTTATTTCCTTTCATATTAAATGAAGCACTAGAGTCTAAGTACCATACACTACCTCGTCTATTACTTGACATGTAAGCAATGAGGGTGAAATCCAACTTGAATTGTGATGTGATATCATCTCCTGTTGCATGCTCCTTACTAGATTTCTTGTGTCAACACTTGGTTGCATAGTATCCACACTCGTGGTAGTGAAAGAATTTAATTTTACTGAAGTCGTTCTTCTTTCCATGGTTCTGGATAGATTATGCCTTTCCTTGGGCCTTCTTGCCATTGGATTTATTTCCTTTGCTTGCTAAAGAAAATTTTTCCTCATCATCAATTATGGATGTGACTCCATCTCTAGTGTTTCTTCTAATATGCACCAAGTCAAACCAAAGCCTCTCCCAATATCGGAGCTTGTCTCTTCCATTAATTGAATCCTAATATATGTATCAAGACTTTGGTAGACCAAGGAGTTCTAAGCTCACAAGTTAATATGGAGGCACAACCTTTCCAACTCCTCCAAGTTCATCTCTCACTTGAGTGAATTTGGATAGGTATTGAACAATATTTTCATTTTTACCCATTTGAATATTCCTGGCTTATCTCTCAATGCCAGCTTCCTGACATCACTTTTGATTTCGAATAGGTCTATGATAGTTTTCCACGTTGCAAAAGTATGTCTCCTTTCCATGCAAATTCAAAACCACATGGTCTCTAACTCCCTCTAGGATTATCCTCCTGGATTTTGCATTATCTTTCTTCCACTAAACCAGTTGTTGTGCATCAAATGCTACTGGTTTTGGAATATCTGTTTTTTTGTACTCTAATACTCCATTTTCATTCAACACAAACTCCATTATGTCTTTCCAAGCACAGAAATTTGAATTTCCCTCCAACGCATATTCAAGTATTAGTCCATTAAAATACATTTTTCCTACACTAAAGAAATACTTGCACCAGAAACCTGATATTCAAAATATCTCTGAGAGATGATCAGGAACCTGGTTTCTATGTAGTTTTCAATAACTTTGATACCATGTGGAAATAACTCGAAATTTGTAGCTGCTAATGAAATCAGACTGAAATCAATAGACACAAATTTCTTCTACTAAATTATTTGGAAGGAAAATTGACAATAGAAACACATGCAATCATAATCATTCAACCACAATGAACACATTTTTTACTGGGGAACCCAACTGGCAAAAACACCTCTTCTGTTTGTAATATATTAGATGAGAACAATGATCTATTAGAGTGACCGCTTCAAATCTTAAAGCTCAATTTGCACTGCAATATTGATCTCCTTATATGCCTGCACTGGCCAATTCTTAGCCAAAATAGGCCTCTTGCTTCCTCCTATTTCCTTACGCAATTTATGCTCCGAAAGAATAGGGAAAGCTCTTATTTCCTTGCGCAAATACAAGAGAATGAGTTCACCTGCAAGCCACAAACACTATACACTTGAAATAGTATACAATAGGATTACAATTGTGATTTTTCCCTCCACTTCATTAGACAATTCAAATTGCATGCATGACGAGGGCTATTTTTAGTAAATTGACTAGTTAACTAAGAGATCAGTGAGTTAACAATAGTTGCAACTACTCAGCTAAACTCATATTGAATATATTATAGACTAAAGCTCAAATGATTGACTTTCACTCAATATAACTCCACTATATGGTTAGATCTCAGCAATCAACTCGAGCACAACTCTACTTCTTGCCCACAAACTCGAATTGACTGACTTAACTGAGTGATTTTGCCATGTCACTCCTGCTAACTATCTGACAACTCATCCTGTTGAACTAGAAATTTGAATTTCTCCATTTGACTAAGCCACAAGTCAAATGAAGCCTTTTCTTGCTACAATTTAACATGACTCACTTCTTGTTATGGTACATTGTTATTCGATTTACATTGATATATATTATTTATTTCAATTTTCATTATCCTCACCAATGTAGATACACTCATTGCACTTTATTTTTATGTTTGCATATGGAACATGAAAAAAATGAAAATAATCAATTGAATCAGCAAAAGCACTGATGCATTGTAATTCTTAAAGCACCGATGCTTTCATAAAACCAACGCCCAGTGCTCAAAAATATTGCTTCCAGCCCTAGTGCATTATTCAAATTAACAACATTGGTTCTTTTATATTAGTAGTGCATAATCAGTTATTTTGTGCAACTCATATGCACTGGTGTTGTAAATTTAAATTAAACCATTTGGTCTACAAGTTTTTTTAGCCTGGCTTAGGGCCATTCCTAAAAAGTATGGCCCGAGGAATGTGTTTAAGACATAAGTACCAGGGTGGTATACTTTTCAGGCACCGATGTTGTTTGCATTCAAAACCCCAGTGCTTTTATTTAAATTTACAACACTAGTGCTTTTATAGTGTTAGCACACCGATGTTATTTTTCCATTCAACGCATTGCTAAAACCTCTGACCGCCCATATTTTTTAGTTGTGATGAATTTCCATTATCAGCTCTGCTAAAACATCTATTACTGCAAACAAATGTTGTATCGAAGGTTTTTTTGACATTTTTTGCCAATTTTATAACACTAAAAACCTTCATTATAACCTCCGCTAAAAGTTATTTTCCTTGTAGTGCATGTTTATTGCATCAAATTTTGGGAACCATAGGGTAATAAAAATCCCACTGTACCTTACAACCATGACCCATCATTTAGGACTTTCTCCCTAGTTTTCTTTGTGCCAAACTGGACTATGAAAAAACCTTTATAACATAAAAAAAGTTCACAATTAGGTGTCCAAGACGAATATACCCATTGATGTAAATCTTCAGTTCTCGACCAAATGCCATTAAATCTGCATATTAATGTCGTAGATTGTAGGTTAGTGAAAATCTTTTTTACCTTTGGGGGTTTTACGTCCATGGTTGGTTCTTTTTAAACTTGTTTGACGATGTAAGGACTTGGCATGTTTTGGATTTGGTTATCAGTAGTTGTCACCTTCCCTTTCACTACATCCTTGAAAGAGACAAGTCCATTGGGGTTTCTAGTGCCTGAATCTCCACCCCTCAACCTCAGATTTAATGTCACGGTGGAGTTCTTTTCAATGGCATAAACCTTCATTTGAATGGCATCTCGCAATAATTTCCCCTCAAAAATCAAACTTTGTAACAACACCGGTATACCAAAGTTATTATAAATGGCCCATTTCAAGTTTTCCACCAAATATGAGTCTCGAAACCCTAAGAGGATTGATTTCCCACTTAGGGTTTTAATAAAAATCTGAAAAAAAACAAAAAAAAAAAACAAAAAACAAAAAAAAAAAACAAAAAACCCTCTAGAGCTGGTTTTGTAATCTAAGGATTTTCGATCTGGGAAAATAAAGATGATCCCTAACCCAATCTTAAAGAGAGAAGACATCTAACCTCATCTTCTCCATGCATGCCAAACGTCTGCCAATACCATAGTCTACGCACTTCCTGCTAGAATCAAATTTTAATGAGTGATGGTGTGATATTTTCACATCGCTTGCCCGCAACACAATCATATGTAAGATGTTGAACGACCATCGAAAGAACCACTTGAATCGATTTTTCTTTATATTCTTGCATTCAGACTTGGCATCCACATTTTCAAGAATGGATTTAAACAGAACGATGGGATTTGCAAGGAATTCATGCCTACCATCATGCATGTTGTTGTTAATATGATTTTCACCTACTGCAGAAGGATTCGTCAATCCTTTAACCAATTGATAAAAGAAGGAAACAACCTTGTATGAATCTAAAGGACTCTCGTAATACCATATGTTAGGGCTTTCATTTACTTGGTGATGATCTACAGAGGTCCTTGGATCGAATCTTGGGGATGATTTTCCTGTGGCCGGTTGATTCTTTCTTTCAGTCGACCGGTGCATTTCCTCCTAGTACCTCATATTTCAATCTGCATAACTTACTTAGCCAACTTTCCTCATATTAAAAACTTATATTTCAACATATAATCTAATATTTTATAATTTAAAAAACAATAAAAAAATAATTAATTAATTAAATTAAATTAATGCAAAATGGGAGAACCCTTACAATCCTACTTGGTGGAAGGGGGGTCCTTATCTATGATCCAATTAGATGTGAAATAAAATAGACAACATACAAAGAGAACTTCATAATTGAGATTCAAAGAAAATATTTTACGAGACTAATGAAACATGAAGTGTATGTGTGAATATTTGAGGGGCATGTTAATGTGAATTATTTTTGAATGTTTAAATATAAAAAGGTCATAAAGGGAGTAATTCAAGTTGATTTTTTTTAACGTCAGAGTGAATTTTTTATAGGGAATTTATTATTATTATTATATTTTTTCTGGGTTTAAATATGTTTATAAGTGTTTTGTGATGTTTATTTAGTTTTGAAACATAATTTTTTAATTTAATTTATTTTTATTTTCCATAAAAATAGCAATCTTTGTAGAAATTTGATAGAAACTGCAACTGCTCAAGAATTCAAATTGAAAAACAAGAGATACAATTTTACTCGGTTGATCTGCATAATGGAGATCACAATTTAGAACAACATGCAATAAGCAAACCCACAAATATACAATGAATTCTAGGGGAACCCAACTAGGAAAAACCCCTCAAACCTCTTTGCATTAATGAGTTGAATAGAGAAAATATTACAATTGCTAGCTCTAGCTATGCGCTCAACCTGCAAAAGAATAATTGTTCTCTCTACTAAATGATAAACTTTGGCCAACACTTAGCCAATTATCTGCTCATCTAGCCTCTTATTTCCTTGCACAAATACTGAGAAAATTAGCCCCTAAAATATAGGAATTTCCTCCTAATTGATTTCACAATTCCCAAGGATTGATCTTCTAACCTCATGTGTCAATTGTACACTCAAACTAGTATACAACTCATATTACACTGCCTTGTCATCTCTACTTCCACTGAGGAACTCAAATTCCATGCATGTATTAGCTATTTTGGGTTGATTGATCAGTTAACTGACAAATCTTTGAGTTAGACTGTTGTCCCACTCCACAGCTGACCTTCAACTGACTCAATCAATAGTTAGAAGCCAGTCAATTGAATACAACTGAAAATAATTGAACTAGATTACTAAAATTTAGCAATCAACACATGCCTAACTGAACTCCAAGCCCCTAACTCAAATTTACTGAGCTAACTAAGTGAAAAGAGCCATATCACACTAGTTAATTGCCTCCAAGTTGTCCTAGTGATGTGGAAATTTGATTTACTCAATTTGACTAAGGCTAAAATCAAATTGAGGCTTTCTTGCTACATTTTTTAACACTCCCTCTTAGCAAGAAAGAGATTTTTCACCACCCCTATCCTGCACCTATGGAATTTGAATTTACCTCTTAACAATGCCTTTGTCAAAATGTCAACATCTTTCTCCTTAGTTGGAATGTACTGTAGAAACATAATTCTCATATGCACACAGTCTCACAAATGATGATACCAAATATTAATGTGCTTGGACTTGTCATGAAATACCATATTCTCAAAGAGCCTAATGCAACTCTTATTATCACAATATATCATTGTTGAATCCATATTTTGACTAAAAATGCCCACAAGTATTTTCCTCATCTATATGGCCTCACATGCTACTTGAATTACAACCATGTATTCAACCTCTGCTAAGATGAATGCTACATACCTCTGCTTCCTGTTGTACCAGGAAATAACAACGGACCCAACACTGAAGATAACACTCTAAGTAGTTTTCATGGTTGATGGACTCACTGCCCAATCTACACCGGTGAAGCCTTGAAGCTTCACTCCCTTTGTCCTCCTATACCACAATCCATGCTCAACAGTGCCTTTGAGAAATTGTAACACATGCTTTGCTTCCTTCCATTACATCTTAGTAGGCCTCACCATGGCTTGACTCAGCTGGTTTACTGCATAGCAAATGTCAGGTCTTGTTTTCACAAGATACATCAAATACCCAAAAGCTGCCTGTAAATGGTAGCATCAACCTCTTCACCTGAAGTGGCATTATCCTTCCTTCAATTTGTAGCTAGAGGTGCGTCCATGGGCTTACAATTATCCATGTGAAATATTTGAATTATTTCAGAGGCATACATCTCCTAAGACACAAACAATTCACCATCACCTTGCCATACTTCTAGCCCAAGGAAGTAATGCATTAAACCCATGTCTTTCATCTCAAATTCCCTTTCCAGATATTTTTTGAAAGAATGGATTAGCTGCTCATCACCTGTCAATATTAAATCATCAACATGCAAAACAAGAATAATTAACTTGCCATCTACCATAATGTGATAGAGGTTTGCTTCTGCTTCACTTTGGTGAAGCCCAATCCATTGAGATAATTGTCGATTTGAGTGTACCATGCTCGGGGCCCTTGTTTGAGACCATACAATACTCTCCTGAGTCTATGAATATGTGACTCTTGATCATATGTCTCAAATCCTTTTGGATGCTCTATGCAAATTTCCTCCTCAACAACAACATTGAGAAAGGCGGTCTTCACATCCATCTGGTGGATTTTCCACCCGATATGCACAATCAATGCTAGAATCGATCTGATTGAGGAACATATTGCAACTAGTGAAAAAATTTCCTCATAGTCCACTCCCTCTATCTAAGAGAATCCTTTGGCCAAAATTTTGGCCTTGTACTTCTCGATGCTCCCATCAGCTACATGCTTCACCTTGTAGACCATCTGGAACCAACCACTGATTTCCCTTCTAGCCTTGGCACCACCTCCCATACACTATCTTCATGATGGATTCGTATTATTCAACCATGGCATCGACCCAAACAGGTTGAGAAACTACTTCTTAATCTGAAGAAGGATCTATCTCAATGAGCTCTATCATGAGAGCCATGTAACCAATGTACCTATCTGGTGATCTCCTCTATCTGCACTAAGATGAAGGGGCTCCCACATGCTCCCGTGCATCCTGTACTAATCTATCAACTTCTTTAGTTCTCTTTCTCCCCCCTCTACAAGATTATGGTTGAGTGGGTGCCTCCACTATACCTCCTACCTGCTCCTCTGCATGTGGCTACTCCACAACCTCCTGAAGCTCATCCTAAGGCTCCTCCTTTAGAGCTAGAATATTATGCTCTGTTGTGATACTCAACTCTCATTCTAGAGAGCATCTCATAGCCTTCTCCTCATCGAACTTGGCATCCCTCCTCACAACTGTTATCCTCAGTGAAAGTAAATACACCCGGTAATTGAGTGGAGTTTCGGTGTATCCTAAAAAATCTCCCAACTTTATTGTAGGCTCAATTTTCTTCCTCAAATTTGAGACATGAAAATAAACTAAAGCTCCAAAAGTTATGAAATGAGACAAATCAATATTTCTCCCAAAGAAATCTTCCTCTAGTGTGATCATACCAAGCATTCTATGAGGACTCTAGTTCTGCAAGTAGACTATGGTGTTTCATGCTTCTGCCCATAGATGTAATGGAAACCCCTAATCGTGAAACATGGCCCTTGTTTCTCTCATTATGCTCTTGTTATTCCTTTCAACTACCCCATTCTTTTGTGGGTTATGGGGTGTTATCAATTCTCTTCAAATACCTTCATTGGCACAAAAATACTTAAAGGTATGCAAAACAAATTCACCTCCATTGTCGCTCCTGAGAGCCTTCACCTTCTCAACCAATGCCTTGAATTCAACAAATTTGGAGAAAAATTCATCCTTCTTCCACATGAAGAAGATCCAACATTTTCTAGAGAAATGATCAATAAAATTAACATAGTACTTATGTTTTGTTGTGGAGGCTGTAAAAAAGGGTCCACAGACATCATAGTGGGTTTATTCTAGGATTGCATCTGCTTTGCTATCTCGGTCATGGAAAGTGGACTTGAAATATTTCCCTAATGTGAAACCCTTGCAAACATAATTCTCGTCAAAGGAGCCTTTAGGGAGACCGATGGTAATTTGTTGCATGATCTTTAAGGCACCATGGTGTAGATGACCCAATCTCGTGTGCGAGAGTTATCCAAGATCTTGACTCTGCACTTTTTCAGCCTTACTACTCAATGCAGTACAATCTCCAACCTCAAGTTTGTATAGGTTCTTCACTCGAACCTGGATCTGATTCACTTTCTTGGTAGCTATGTGTCTCAGAAAGGCTCTTCCTTTATTGAAAATAACATCATAGTCGTGATCCTCCAATACTACTACAAAGATCATGTACTTCTTTAGCCCAAATACAAACGTGATACAAACATAACATCTTAGAGGTGAAAAGGGGAGGATTTCTCCCTCTCAAAGGTGACAATACCAATTCCTGTAGCATTGTACCTCTCGTCATCCCCCACTTCGATATGCATCTGGAGATCCTTCTCCTCTAGGCTATTGAAAAAATCCTTACACCCTGTCATATGGAACGAGGAACCAGAATCAAGGTACCACGCACTCCCCATAACAATGATAGCCATGCATGTTATTAGGGCGAAGTATAATTTGAATTGTGAAGCCAGTGCTTCACCTCCTGCTCCTCCTAAAAGCTTCTTGGTAGACTTATTTTGTGAACATTTTGCTACATAATATATGAATTTGTGGCAGTGGAAGCATTTTATCTTGCTCAAGTATTTCTTCTTGTCATTATTTCGGCTAGATTCAGGTCTGCTTTGGGTCTTCTTTCATTTTCCTTTCTTCCCCTTTCCAACAAAGGAAAAATTCTCTTCATCCTTTTCTCTCGATGAAGTTCCATATTTGGTATTTCTCCTAAACTCTTCTTGAACCAAATCGGACCACAACATTTCCCAATTCAGTAATTTGTCCTTTTAATTCACAAAGTCCTGGTAGTTATGCCATGATTTTGGAAGGCCTAGAAGAGTTAGGCTCACCGAGTCATCTTCTACAACATTCACCCAACCCCTCCAAGCTCATCATGAACTTGAGTAAATTTGGAGAGATATTGTGGAATGGTATCATTCTTCTGCATCCTAATGTTTCGAAGTATGTCTATAAGGGCCAATTTTCCATAGTCATTGCTATTTTCTATTATCTCAGTAAATGTCTTCCACATAGAAACTGGTGTCCCGTTACCATGGATATTTGAGACCACATGGTCTCTCACACCCTCCAAAATAATTCTCTTGGCCTTTGTAACATCCTTCTTCCATTGGGATAATTTATGAGCATCAAACTGCTTGGGTTTTGCAATGTCAATTTTAACATATTCTAACACACAATTATCATCAAGCATTGCTTCCATTCGATCCTCCCACACTATGAAATTTGAGCTACCCTCCAGGGCATACTCCAATCTTAGTTCGTTGAAAGACATTCTCCCGATCCTAAAGAAAAATTGTTGCACTGAAGAATTGCTTGAGAGACAAGTTCAAATTATTGGTTCTAATGTGATTTCAAGGCTTCAATACCATGTATAAATTTGATAGAAATTGCAATTGCTAAAGAATTCAAATTGAAAAAAACAAGAGACGCAATTCTATTCTACTGATCTGCGGAATGGAAATCACAATTTAGAACAACATGCATAGACATTCAATAACAAAAACCACAAATACACAGTAATTTATAGGAGAACCCAACTAGGAAAAACCCCTCAAGCCTCTTTGTATTAAGCAGTTGAATAGAGAAACTATTACAATTTATAGCTCCATCTTTGAGCTCAACTTGCAAAAGAATAATTGCTCTCTTTACTAAATGAGAAGCTCTGGCCAACACTTAGCCAATTATCTGCTCATCTAGCCTCCTATTTCCTTGCACAAATCTTGAGAAAATTAGCCCCTAAAAGATATTAATTTCCTCCTAATTGATTGCGTAATCCTTAAGGAATGATCTTCTGACCTCCTGCAACAACTATACACTCAAACTAGTATACAACTCATGTTACATTTCCTTGTCATCTCCATTTCGACTGAGGAACTCGAATTTCATGCATGCAATAGCTATCTTGGGTCGATTGATCATTTAAATGACAAATCTCTGAGTTAGACTATTGTCCCACTACACAACTGACCTTAAACACACTCTATCAATAGTTAGAGGTCAATTAACTGAATACAATTGAAAATAATTGAGCTAGATTGATAAAATTTAGCAATCAACACATGCATAACTGAACTCCAAGCCCCTAACTTGAATTTATTGATCTAACTAAGTGACAAGAGCCATGTCACACTAGTTAAATGCCTCCAAGTCGTCCCGATGATGTGGAAATTCGATTTACTCAATTTGACTAAGGCTAAAGTCAAATTGATCCTTTCTTGCTACATTTTTTAACAATATTTATATTGATAAAAGGTTGTTACATTTGAAGAAAAATTATGGTATGCGTGGGACTGCTTAGGGTTTCAACTATTTGTAGTTTCGTTAGAGGCGACACCAACATACTTCCTTCTGCCTTAGATGGCTTCGTCGACCTATGGAGTGGCACAACCATGCCCATTTATGGGTTGGTCTAGAAATGGGTATTATGTGATTATACGAATGGGGGCTTTCAATAGGTTGTGATGGCCCACAATCAGTGGAAGAGAGTCATGCTTATGGCTCTATAAATTTTCTCCTGACAATAATACTTCTATTTTTGTTTTTCACCCACAAAACGAAGGAAACCCCACATCATCTTGCTTAGTGGTTCTAGCCCGACCATGATAGGGGAGACTTGGGTTTCAAGAGTGTGCATCCTATTCTCTTTTACCTAGGTTTTCCAATGAATGTTCATGATGGTGATATAGGCAGTGCAACAAGGAGCAATTAATTTTAACATTCTATTGTTTTAATAGATGCATAAATTACTCTATTCTGGTCGTCGAACAGACAAAGGATTCAACAAAACCCTCATTGTTTTCTTTGGGTGTGGATTTGGGGGTGTCAGAGCTAAAGAAGGTTGGCGGACTTGACCCTAATTGGGCTATAAACCCATACAAAATAAAAACTCGCCCTCTTTGTATGGAGCCTATCATCCATCTATCGACCCAAGAGGGATCGTGTACTTTCTAGGTTTTCGTTAAAAGCATTCAAGAGTAGAAAAATATGTTTTGGATAAATGCTACATATACCATACATTATCTGAAACAGAGTATCAGAAACGAATGGTATATTCTTGCTGAGTATCAAAACCTAATTTATGCAAGGACCTTATTATAGTACTGTACTAAGATCAAAGACAATGGTATCTTCAAGAATTTATCCATTATTTTTAACTTTCAATTGCGTGGTGGTGCTCCAGGTTCTAAGACTCAAAATGGATCACCTTCATACAAGTATGAAACCTAGGGAAGGTATTCCCTTCCTACCAGTATACCCCATAATGAAACTAGACCTCATATCCAAAATAATCTTGACCCCTGCATTGTTGAACAAATGGAGAATGCTCTTGACCTGGATTTAAATCTTTCAAAGGTAAACCCTCTCTTTTATTCTCTCAAATCAAAGGTTGTCATTTGTAGATTTAATGATTTTTTTCCAACACCTTAGGCTCTACATCAATGGATATTATTCCTTTGGATGTCAAGCTGCGACATTTACTTGTGCTCTAAAGGTTTTTTCAACATTCAATTTGACACACAAAAATAAAATGATATTATACTAAATGATGGACCATGGTTTTGGGCTCATGTGGGCCTTTTCATTACACCATGGTTCCCTGAATTTGATGCCACATCTATGGTGGTTTATACTATGTCGGTTTGGGCAAGAATCCCAAATCTTCCCCTACCATTCTGGCATCCCAGGGTCATAGAGGACGTTGGGAATACACTTGGAAAATTCAAGAAAATGGACAATGAAAGGGCATAAAAAGGTATATTTACGTTCACCAAAACATGTGTAGAGATTGACCTCGTTAAAGGTCTTCCGGACCATATGCAAATGAAACATCAATATTTCTATTAGACCCAAGTTTCAGATTATGAAAACATGACTTTTAAATGTCAAGAATGTTTTCAAACTAGCCTTTTGCAGAGCACATGTCCTTAGGCCAAAAAAAACCCAAAAAAGAAAAAAAGGTCGGCAGATAAACAAAATGTTGGCAGTATTCTGACCCTCGCCTTTCAGATGTTGAGGAGAAGGATATCCCAGGAAACAAACCTTTCCAATAAGAAGAGGATTCCCATACACACCATGGTTTATCCCCTATTGGGGGTATGGTTAATCATGTTGAGATCGCTCCTAAACAGAACATGGTAGACACTGAAATTCTCACACTTTCAGAACATTGGACTATTGAGACTCACGTGGAGGATGGTTTGGGGGCGACAAAATGTGTCCATGTATTTGAAAGCTTAAAATCATAAAAGGAACATCCTCCAGAGATAGCTGAGGGATATTTGGCTTTGGTTCTAGTTGGTACTAGTTCAGGGGTTTGGAAACAGCTCCAAATAAAGAAAGGAAAGAAGGGGAAGATTAATGATGCTTCTCAATGTTCCCCAATATTTTTATTTTTTGTTGTTGTCTTTCACTGTTTTGTATGTATCCTCTAGGCCTTTTGGTCATTATTTTTCATGCTTTCGGCATATACTTTTGACTTATGTTTACCTCTCATGGATCAGGGCAGATCCATGGAGAATGCACACGTTCTGTGTGTATACAAAATGTATTTTACTTCTATCATTGAATGAAAGTATGAGTTTCTTTTCGCATAAAATAAATAAATAAAAGGTTGAAGGTTTTTACATATATAAATTTTTTTTTAAATATACCCCATTTATAGTGAGATATGTGAAAGTACAAAACTTTATTAACATATTTCACATCCCATAATATTTTGTCTCTATTATGAGTCTAATACAGGAACCAGAAATAAACATATAGACATCACTACTTCTTAATGAAATAGACATGTGAACATAAACATGAAAAATATTTTTCCTCATACATATAATGTAGACTCATGTGAATTTGATTTTCCTCGACCTCAAAAATTCATCATGAAAGTAGGTAGTATATATAATCTCCCCATGTAGATACCCATGACCCACTTTAGATACTTTAATTATGATGGTGTGGTTTGGAGTGTGGGAATGATGATGGAGTTTGGAATGTGGGCTTTTTTGTTATAGTAGTTTTGTTACACAAGAATACTTGTAAATTATTATTGCATATGAAATAGATTTTTGAGCCCAGAGACTCATTCTACAACCGAGTGTGAAGGCGATGTGTAAGTATGTTCGTCCCTCTTAAAATTAAAATTAAATATTATCTAAATAGAAAAACAATGTCGACTATAATAAAAAAGGAAAAAGATATGTTATGCATATTTAATTAGTTGTTCATATGACGTAATATATGTAAAGTAATTAGAAGTGAAAAAAATATATGAGGGTAAGATGTTTAAACCTTATACTTTTCAATTTTAACATCTCATATCAACTTCATATATATATATGTGTGTGTGTGTGTGTGTGATAAAATAAAATATTTTAATTTTGTATAGAATACAATATCTAATGTTGATTACGAATAAAATATTTTAATATGAATTAATATTGACATATACTTAAAAATATATTAATAACAAAAAAACTAGTTTAATGCACATATTATATAATCTATATAACATTCAAAAATTAAATTTAAACAAATAAAAATGACATACTAATTTTTGCACTTTAAAATAAATTTGCACTTGAAGAAATTTGATCCCTCTTGGCTCATGTTAGATCAACGGTTAAGATGGATACATGTTGGTTTAATTGTTTTTCAATTTTTTTGGAAGCTTGTCACGCTTTTCTAATTTGAGTTCATTGTTCTATTATACAGTGGGATTAATGAAAATGTAGAGGATGAAGTTTAAAAAAAGAGATGATCTCGTAAGTTAGAAAATTATAATAATAAAGGTGGTGTACAAAAATATAGTTTCCAACTTAGTAAATAATATTACCTTTAATCTTACCATGTACTATTTGTTGTAGTAGACCCACGCAAAAGATTCATGTAATAGCAGTTAATAAAGGCAAAATAAGACCACGATTAAGGGGTACTTATTCCAATCTGAATGTTTGGGCAAAGATATCCCAATGTGAATCACTAGATATGTGTTTATGGCTAAGGAAAATTGACAAAGGTAGTGGCTAAGGAATTAAAGAGGCAAAAAGTATTTTTGGCACATTTATTTATGAAAATAAAGGAAAACAAGAGAAAAGGAAGGTAAAATTTTACAGGTTGCATGTGAGGAGGAAAATGAAGAAAATAGAAGCCTCATTAATAAAAAGGCTTCTGAGGATCGATTGGAACCTTTTTTCGTATCAGTTTTGGAGCTCTCTCATTATTCTCCCTCTCTCTCACTCTTGGATACTTGGAGTTTTCTTGGAGCATTGCAACATTGAGCCAAGAAAGAGGAAAGAAAACAAAGGAAGGATAAGGAAAGGAAAGCAAAGCAAAGATCAAGCAAGGAAGAGTAGGAATACTTACAGGTAACATATTGCATGTGTGATTCCTAGTTGGTTTTGACATGCATATTGGTATTTGGTTCTCTTGTTGTCGGTGGCATGGTTTTGCCGGGTTTTGACAGTGGTTTTCAGCCTTGCCTTGCCCTTTTTCGGATGCCATGGTGTGTTGGGATTTTCATCTTGGTTTTGAGCTTTGAAATTGCTGGATGGATTTCGAAATCCAGAGCGGAGGTGGTCTCAAGGAAAATTCTCAATGGCCTAGGAATCCCTTGATCAAATTTGGCGAGATACATGGTAAAGCCTGAGAGTGGTGTCTCAGTTTAGGGTCAAGTGATCTAGGATTGGATTGCAGTAAACCCTGAGAGACAGGGAGATAGAAAATTCCTCAAGGATAGTGATGGATTCCAAATGACATTACAAGTTTGGTACGATTTTGTGATCGTAGCACCAATTTTGGTGTGATCACGGTATGGTGAGGGTGGAGGTGGTTTAACCTCTGGATTCCCTTGGTTATTTTTGGATTAGTTTATCCATGAGATCCCACACTCATTCTTGGAATATGGAAAGGGGGTGACTGGATGAAGAGAGATTTGTCTCAGTCATGTCTATGGTCGAGTGGTATGTGGAAGTCCTGAACTTGGTCAGTTGTTGCCTATGTTTAATGAAAGCTAAGTTCTCTTTCTTTTGTACTTATTAATGTGTGGAGTTAATGGTTATTATCTCACTATTATTTCCACGGATTTATGTTGGTTATAAGCATGGTTAAATAAATGGTTCATGTCATGGTTATTTCATGTATTTACTTTTAATTGTTAAAATAATGGATGCAAGACCTAATTGTTGTCATATTTTTTCAAGGAAGAGGGTGGTGATATTTCTTCTAATGTATCATAATATTTTCAATCACTCATACTATGTTTTGTATCCTAGACCTATAGATTCCATTCATGCCAAGTGTTTGATAGAATGTTAGTCCCTGTTGGGGATGTTCGAGCCTTGTCCTAGAGTCAATTTTTGGTTATTTGGCATTTTCGTCATGTGTTTCATGGATTTTGAAAGCTACGGGAAGTTAAGGGAAGTGTCCGGGATTTTGGGCTTAAAATTTTCCTTAAATCCCGTAGACACAAACACAGGTCTGGACTATTGATTCCCTGGATGCACACATGCCCATGTTGTGGGAGCATCCAAAGCCTCCCAGGCGCACCCTTGCCCATATCAAGGGAGCGTCCATGGGTTTTCTTCAGCAAAGTCAGTGGGATCCAGGGACAAGTTAGCTTGATGACTAGGATAACCTCTAGGGGTCCTGTAGCAGGTGCAGGGAGTATGTGTTATGGTTGTCTGCGTCGATTCCACTTCCTTAAAATCACCAAGGAGTTTGAGTCTGCTCTTAACTGCCCTCATCTCATGTTTACCCCGATTTTCCGGTTACTTTGGTAGATGTGAGGGGAGGTGTACGTTACATTTTCCTATTCACTCGCCAATGGAGTAAACTAAGCACCTCATCAAAATAAAGGTGCAAATATATTTGGTTAACATCATTAATGTTGTATAAGGAGTAAACCTTAAAAAGTCACATCAAGCCTTTTTCTAACTTTTTCCTATGGCATGGGACAAAATTTGTCAACTGGGAAAAATCATCTTTGTGCTAATTAGTGAATGCCTTGGTTACCAATGCTCTTGACATGAGCAAACTTGCTTTCTTCAAGATTTTCAATTGCATTGTTGAACAAATTCATTTTTTTCACAATGTTCCAATTAGATGGATTCCAAATATTCTTCCTTACGTGATCAATGATAATATTCAAATTTACTTAAAAAGTTATTTTTCACGACCCCTTTTCAAATATTATATGATATCCATTGTTACACCCTCCTCCCACATTTACCCAAGCTAACTGATCCATCAGGGTAAACATGTGACGAGAGGCCACTATGATGTGGCTAAAATCTCCATGTACAGTTAAGGAATTAGAACCGACAAAAAAAACCCAATCTGACCTTTTGTGAAAATTTGTGTTATACAAAACCGTACTACAACAACGATGGAAAATTTTCTATTTGTTATTTTACTTAACAAATTATTTACTGTGTTCTACAAGCAAATATCGAAATCCATTCACTACAACCAACTCAATTAAACTATAGAACAAATACAAGTACGAAAACAAATCTGAACACACGTAGATCACACAACCATCCGATAATTTTTTTTGGACTAATGTCCCTGGAAAAACCCAATGCGGGAAAAATGATGCAACAAATCTAAGGGTTTATGTTATTATGCAGTAAATTATGAGTACAAATCTATGATTGATGAGACTATCAAATCATACAGAAAAAAATGACAGAAGAGATATCGTGAGACAAACCTCACTCCTCCATGGGAAACTAGCATTGATCTGCACCAAGGATGGACTGCCCTGCACTGCCTTTGCGCAGTGACTGCGTCACAACTCGGTTTCCCTTCTACCTCTGTGTTGGTATCACTATAAGCTAGAAACTAAGCCTCCGGAAAATCTCTCTGGGGTCTAATACTGGCTCTACATTGTCTCCTCATCATGAAAACGTCTTTTCCTCTAGCTCTACGCAGTGACTGCATATGCACTACGTCATTGGCTCTGCGCTAAAGTTGTTGCTCTCTCTATCTCTGCTACTATGTACTCTCTGGCTTAGGAAACCTTCCAACCAAAAATACTGCCCCTCACTACAATCAAGGATCACTTAGATCTAGTTTTCGTCCGAGCACTTTCTCCATCAAAAAAAAAAAAAAAAAATCTAGATCCTCTATGTCTCCACGAATTTATTTTCTAAGTGACCCTTCATGTCCTTCTTATAATCTTTTCGTCGAGGATTCAATGACCCATGTTAGATCTCTAATCAATGTCTAAGACTAACTTTTGAATTGATCTGCTTATTCTAGATCATTCTCACTCATATTCTATTAATACACTTTAATTATTTTATTTTCCTAAGTTTTGACTTAGGGTCCCTTCAAAAATAATCAATTATTTCCATAGAATACAATCCGAATGGAATTTCACCAAATGATTTATGGGTTATTTAGAATACATGTGTCTAAGCCTCTCCACAAAATTTGAGACTTAGAGCACATCCGATGCTACCCCAAATCAACACTCCCTCTTAGCGAGGAATGTGCTC
This sequence comes from Pinus albicaulis, assembly GCA_034641835.2. Taxonomy (NCBI): domain Eukaryota; kingdom Viridiplantae; phylum Streptophyta; class Pinopsida; order Pinales; family Pinaceae; genus Pinus; species Pinus albicaulis. The sequence goes on from CM076574.1 coordinate 1,224,339,422, forward strand.
TAACAATATGCCCTGTTGCATACTGTTCTGACTCTAAAGCATCTCCCTCTGTACTGTTGATGTTTGACATTGTTGTCCATCAACTCTGTGAAAATGTTGCATTTGTACTGCTACTGACACTTCCACTGTCAACCATTGCATCCATACTGCAACTCCCTCTGAATTTTGCATCTGTGTTGTTGCTGACTCTGCCACTGCCAATTGTTACTGCATCACAACACAGTTGCTTTCTGCAACTGAAAACATCCAAAATTGGACAAGTATATTGCAACTCAGTGACGAAGATATGATTTTTTCTAGCCTCTGCACTGCCTCTCTGAAGTTGTTGCACTAATGTTGCTCTGCATTGCGTCCCTCTGCGCTGCTGCAACACTGCACCATGTTGCTCAGACTTTGGCGTTGCTAACCACTATGTTGTCACTTCAACACTCCTCTACACCAATTGGCACTAGTCCATCCTGCTACTGCTATTTTGGGCTCCCGTAGCAATGTGATGATCCGAGAGGTGGACTCATCAAGGATCCTGCCCATCTTGTAGATCTTTGGGTTTATAACTCCAAAGCAACCCACCTCCCTCCTGGAGGTATATGAGTAATCATCGCAAACTCCTCCTCCTCTATCTTTGCTACTCCGGCCTGAGGATCATGTTTCTCATCCTTGTCCTTCTTCTTGAGATGACACCGTGTGGCATAATGCCACATCTCGCCACACTGGAAACATTTGATCTTTGACAAATCCTTCTTCCTCCTGCGATGTTCTTGCTGCCCCTTTGATGTAAGGGCCACATTCTCTTCCTCCTCCTTCTTGATCTTCAACTGCTGCTATTGCTGCCCTCAAGTTGACACTTGAGTAAGTCTCTCTGCATCTCTTATTGCTGAAGAGCTGCACACATTTTCTCTCGGTCCAACAAGTTTTTTCTGCCTAGGATGCTTTAGACAATAACTTGGTAATCCTCAGACACTGATTTGAGTGCCAAACTGACCATATTTGTGGCCTTAAGATTTGCTCCTATGGCTGCCAACTGATCTTTATTTTCCTGAAGTCTAGATATGAATGGATCAATACGATCTCCCTTCTGCATCCTGGTGGTCCGCATTTTCTCCTCCAAAAACATCTTCCATTACTCGGAAGACCGCTCATTCAGTGTTGCCAACACATCCCTTATCTCCTTAGTTGTTCCTTTGGCTGAGATGTGTGAAACAATGTGATCCCTCACTCCATTGAGGATCAACCCCTTGGCTTTAGCCATATTCCTCTTGAAGGCCCGTAATGGTGCTGCATCCACCCGTTTAGCCTGAGCATTGTCGATAAAGTGATTGAGGCCATGATCATCTAGAAGGAAGGAGATCCTTGCCTTCCAAATTACATAGTTGGAGGCACCCTCCAACTGGTCCTGGTCACGCAATTTGTTGGTGGCCATCTCACCTAAATGATGTCGATATACTGCCTCTCACCCTCTGCGCAGCTGGCTTTAAGCACTCTTGATGGAGCAAGCCACAAGATCTATTGCTACTGCACGAGGAATCTGAGCTTCTCGGGCCAAAAACTCACTGAGGTCATAAAATCCCCAAATTTGTGTTTATTCTACGCTTTCTTGACTCTCTACACCAACAATCATTGTTGCACAACCAACTGCGTCCCTCAAGCTACTAATATGTGTAGATATGTTGTGTTTCTCCCTCTGCCTCAGACAAACAACAATCTGGAACAATCCTATCTCTCTGTCGGCTCACTCTGAGAGAGATTTTCCTTACTGATCTAGCCCTCCTCACTTGGACTGCGCACTTCACTGGAAAATCGATTTGTTGCTTATGCAAATTTTTGATCCCCAACTACTGCTTCAACGTTGGATCTATCGAATATGTTCTTTGTCTTTATTGTACTCAACTTAAAAAAGCTCTGATACCATGTGAAAAATTATGTTACACGGAACCCTACTGCAGCAAATGATGGAAAATCTTATATTTGTTATTTTACTTAACAAATTATTTACTATGTTCTACAAGCAAATATCAAATCCATTCACTACAGACTAGTACACAATTAAACTGTGGAATAAATACAAGTGCAGAAACAAATCTGACACACAACCATCTTACACAATTGTTTTTGGACTAATGTCCCCAGAAAAACCCAATGTGAGAAAACTAGTGCAACAAATCTTAGGGTTTATGTTATTATGTAGTAAATTATGAGTACAAATCTATGATTGACAAGACAATCAAATCATACAACAAAATTGACAGAAGAGATCTCGTGAGACAAACCTCACTGCTCCACGGGAAACTGGCACCGATCTACACCAAGGTGGGACTACCCTGCCCTGCCTCTGTGTAGTGACTGCGTCACAAATCGGCTGCTCTTTTGCCTCTGTGCTAGTCTCATTGTTGGCTAGAAATTGAGCCTCGGAAAAATCTCTCTAGGGTTTGACATTGGCTTTGTGTTGTCTCCTCAACAGGAAAGCGTCTTTTCCTCTAGCTTTGCGCAGTGGCTGCATAGTTACTGCGTCATTGGCTTTGTGCTGAAGTTGTGGCTCTCTCTGTCTCTGTTGCTATGTACTCTCCAGCTCGGGAAACCTTCCAACCGGAAATACTGCCCCTCACTGCAATCAAGGATCACTTAGATTTGATTTTCGTCCGAGCACTTGCTTTGTCATACAAAAATTATCTCTAGATCCTCTGTGTCTCCACAAATCTCTTTTCCAAATGACCCTTCAAGCCCTTGTTATAATCTTCTTGTTGAGGATTCAACGACCCAGATTAGATCTCTAATCAAAGGCCAAAAATAACTTTTGACTTGATCTATTTATTCTTGATCATTCTCACTCATATTCTATTAATACACTTTAATTGTTTTATTTTCCTAAGTTTAAAAATAATTAATTATTTTTATAGAATACAATCTAAGTGGAATTTCACCAAACTCTTTCTTGGTTATTTATAATACATGTGTCTAAGGCTCTCCACAAAATTTGAGACTTAGATAATATCTGATGCTACCCCAAATCAACACCTTCCACATTTGCTACAGAACCTCTAGGAGCCAAAAACCTTTCCAAGTGCTTAACCTTTGAAGCAAATTTTCTTTCACTGAACAATCACCCCATTTTCTCCCATGACAAGGAAACAATACAACTGGAACCCTCCAATCACTCCCACAACAAGGCCATCCCAATGACTATGGACTTTTTCAGGTAGTCCTATGCCAACGACCCCGTATTATGTGCCATGTTTTCAGGGCTAGGACTCAGGCCACTACCTAGAACTCCACGAGACTTCAGGAAATGATAAATAACACTGAAATAAAGGTACCAATGCAAACACTTTATCAATGACTTGATTGGACCCCTACTAGCCATGACATGCATTTCATCAAATATGTCATAGTATGCATTCTACGAGTCATAACAACTTGTATGAGAGAGAGAGAATAGAATGAAATCTCCAAAACTGAACTCACATAAGCTAACACTGAGAAAATCTTGCCCATTGATCCTCATAAACCTTTTTATTAACGAGGCCTCAAATTTCTTCAATTTTCCATTATTTTCCTTCAATTTCCTCCTCGCATGCAACATGTGACCTTTCACATTCCTTTTCTCCTAATTTCATTATTTTCATAAATAAAATTCCAATTAATGCCTCGTGCCTTTCCAAAGCTTTTAACATTGCCTTTTCCATTTTCCTTAGCCATAATAAACCAAATGAACACTCACTAAGATGTTTTTCCCACCGTTCATCTTGGAATATGTGTCCCATGACCTTGGTCTTATATTATATTTTACATGAAATTTTAACCAAGGTTGTTACAAAAACACCCCCCTTCGGGGAACACCATCCTCGGTGTTCAGTGACACCTATAACCAACAAGACCACTGAAAGGAAAATTATACTGCCCATGGAGCTTTATAACTCAGCTCATTGCAATATTTACAATGACCACTGTTGAAACATGACAAACATACCATTTACTAGAGCGTTATAGCACAACTCATTATTGTATTTACATTAACAACCACATATACTCATGCACATTTGCTTCAACCAACAAATAACCATATTGTTTATGGAGCTTCATAAATCTAGCTCGATACAATATTTACAATGATATACACATGTGCACATTTTCTCAACAAGAAAATAAAAGGATACGATGCTCGTATCAACAACAAGGGAATCTAGAGGCTCACACCTCCACCCTCAAAGTAATACCAGGATCCATCTCGTTCTGAGGAAGTCTAGAATCCACTGCCAAAGTCAAAGTTGCATCCAATGTCCAATGCTACAATCCTACGCCACTTGTCCTCTCAGTTAATAGTTATCAACTCATTGTTCCAGGGCACACTCCCAATGTGCATTTGATTCCATCTATAAATCCTAATGACGAAAACAAATCCATCCATGACATTCCCTTCCTTGTTACACAATCCCTTAGGAAATTCAGTCACCCCCTTCTATGCAGTCACACACCTTCCAAGTTATGTGGGCATCCCCTTCTCTGCTACACAGTCCCTTGCACGTCCCCTCCCTTGGCAAGTTTTCCTCACATTAGAAGGTCCAAAAACCAAGGCATATCCTTGCCTCAAAACCATCATATCGGTCATAGCATGCTCATGGCAGTCAATGGACACTATTGGGTACTAGTGTCCCATAATAACCCTACTCCTGAAGTGCTTTACCAACATATTGTTGCTTATTCAAATTCCTTTCACTGACAGTGCAAATTCTTGTAGTCGTTTTCAACCATCCCTAACCGGGCATTGCATGCTTTCCTGTAAGAATAAAATAAATTGAAATAACTTCAAATTATACCTCATTGGTGGCTCGTCAATAAGGTACACCTACAATTTTTTTCACTTCCTGTCACATCAAGTCAAATTAGTTGTTTGATTAAATCATCATGTATAAACATATCACATCCGGTTAGCTCGAAACACAACCATCATAAATTAAAATCATGAATCACATGAAATCATCATAAACCATAATCATAAATCACATGTGACCATCATAATTCAAAATCATAGATCACATGCATAATAAAACTGAAATAAAATATTGATACTTATCCTTCATCAGTCCTTACTTCTGCCTTTTTTCTTTCTGTACACACATCAAATCGGTTGCCACACCCAACAATCACCTAATGCATTTTCTTCTCTTCAATAACGTACACATAAACACAGTTTACATGACAACACATACATCCACACACAACATACAACACCACACAATACATACACCCACACACTGCACACAACACAACACATACACTTACACCTGGTGTACAAAACAACACATACACCTACACCTGGTGTACAACACAACACATACACCTACATTCGGTGTGCAACACAACACATATACATACACATAGTACAACACAACAAATATAATGTCACGATACCACGACTACACAATGCACATACATAGTATTGTATACCTGCAACACAACATGTACGACATGCACACAATACCACATGTACACCAATACCATATGTACAACATGTACACGGTACCACCCATACATAGCACCACATGTACAATGTGTGCACAACATCACATGTACATGGCACCACCTACACATTGTGTACACAGTGCCACATGCATACTGCACCACCTATATAATGTGTACACTATACCACATGTACACAACACCACATGCACAACATGTACACGACACCACATGTAAATAGCGCCACATGTAGGACATGTACACATCACCATCTGCACACAACACCATATGTACATAGCATCACATGTACAACATGTACACAACACCATATGCACATAACACTGCATATACAACATGTACATAGCACCATATGTACACAACACCACGTATCCAACATGTGCACAACACTACATGCACAAAATACTGCATATCCATCATGCACACAATACAATATGTACACAACACCGCATATCCAACATCATACTGACCTCATAAATTTTTTAGGGATACTCTTCCCACTTGAATCCTCATAAAACCATGAACCTCTTCATGCCATTCATCTGCATAAGAAATCATTCCTCCTTAATGATGATCCATAACAACCCTGTCAGATAGTGGATATATATATATATATATATATATATATAATCATTAGCGTAAAACAATCATGATCCTGTCAGACAACGACACACACACACACACACATATACATATAAACATTAGCATTAAACAATCATGACCCATGACGACCCTACCAGACATGATATACATACAAATATACATGTATACATATATAAACATCAACATAATCATGATCATAACATAATTGCAAGATAGCATAAGGTTAAGGTTAAGAGAACGCCCTTTATTCATGTACAACATGCACAACATAGAGAACAAAAATTCCTAACATAGCCAAGGTATATGACGCCTCAAATCCAGTTAATTTACCTTTATGGTTACCTTTCTCATGTTTGTACTGCCACCGTCCATTTACCACAATGGACCCAACCAGTCCAACCGATTGTCATATTCTTACCTTCTGCAACCCTTATACATGCACTGAGATTCATCTGAGTCTTACATCACCTATCAAGTTCCATTCAGCCCTTCATGAGCTTCGTTAACTTTCCTCTTTCCCAAACCAATTCCCAAGACCCTCAAAACATAAAAGGTGAGAACAAGAAAAAAACAAGAAGAAAGCCATGAAACCCAATAACAATATGACACCATAAACAAAGTGGCATGTCCATGCACCAGTCATACACAAAACTGCAAATCAAGCACAAAAAAATCACAAAAGACTAAAAGCATAAAACTAGCAACAAACACCATGGCTCAATCCCCATGGGTTCCTAATGCTTCCAAGGGAAAGCTAAACCTAAGCCTTCTTCAAGATTTCATAGCAGACTCTTTTGCCATGCAATTCCCTGCATCATACTGTCATAAAAACATAATTGTCAGTGTATAAATAAAAATAGCACTATATTGGTTGCCTTACCTTGATGTGCCAATCACGTTGCCATTTAACTGAACATGTCCATGCCATCCCTCAAGGGACTCCAATTCCCTTGACGAATCCAGCCATAACTGGAAACTAGTTGTTATACTTGTCAAATAGATGTTCATGAATATAACACATATCCACATAATGTCAAACAAAATCAAGGTTAGTAAGACTTCCTGTATGCAAAATGCTCATTCATTTGGAATTGCGGTTTCCAAACATAACCAAAGGAATTTTCACCCAATTCCTTTCTTTTACCTTTTCCTTGCTGCAATTGAGTCTTACTATGCACTGCCACATAACCCAACTGTTAGTTATATCAATAAATCAACTATTACCTTGTCACGCTAATGCCAATCATGTTGCCTTACAACTGCTCACACATGTCAGTCACATGTTCCAAAGATCAAGACATCATATCTAGTAATTGAAATTAACCATTACCAAGACTATCAACCGTGTCATAATCAACATTCAACTCATAGTCATAAATCATAAGACTACAACTAGTACTCACTTGCATTCAAGTACATGTCAGTTGTCTCAGCACATAATGTATTAGTACAACCATATTACAACAAAATCGTTCCTTCATGCAATCTTATAGACGCATACTCATATAATGTAATTAACTAAACATTCAATCAAGTTGTAAACATACTATGCTAGATAAACCAAATTGACGATATAATCAAGCTCATACCTAAATATATCCCAGGGGAGGCTATCACATTTGCACAAGTCAGTCCAAATTAATACGATGCAACCTCACAAGTATATCATTTAACACCTGAATGTCACAACCACAGCCATCTACACAGACCAATACAGATCAAGACGTTACATATAACATCAAGATCTTAATGCAATAACCCTAATCATCAAGTTAACTAACATATAACAACAACAAGTTAACATATAACATACTCATCAACAACATATAACATAATCATCAATATAACAATCAACAAGTTAACATATAACATAATTATCAACAACATATAACATAATCATCAAGTTAACTAACATAAAACAACAACAATAATGCATATAATGACAAGTTACTATCATTCACGACTATTCGACACATGTGCATATAACCACACTGATTCACTAGAATCTACCATGCATGTAGCCACAACAACAATAAAATAACAAACATGTATATAACCCTAATGCATATAACAATCCATTAACTAACATACATGCATGCCAAACATACAATACATGTATGATGATTTGCTCTTGCCCCAAAGTCTAGTGCTACAACCTCTCTTTAATAGTCTTCATCTCCTGCTTGATCTTAGCCAAAAGATCAACATCATATCTCATCAACAACATCATGATGACATAACTACATACAATGATCTCAAAATGCATATCTAAACCATTATGCATGCATGACCATAACCATAACAATGCATGCACAACAACCTATAAACACTAACGCGCATAACAAATGCATAACCAACATACACTCATGACGACCACATCCAATCAAAAACACCATCAACTTTCACATGACAACACCACTACAACTATGACAAACCATGCATATGAAACAAGCACATAGACCATGAGCATAAGGAACACATATGCAATCGACATGAATGCATGACCAACACACACCACCCATCCAATCCAAGGGGTGAACCATGCTTTAATACCACTCTGTAATACCCTCCTCCCACATTTACCTACGCTAATCGGTCCATCGGGGTAAACATCTGATGAGAGGAAACTATGATGTGATTCAACTCCCCATGTACAATTAAGGAAGTGGAACCAACAAAACAAACCCAATCTAACCTTCCACACCTTCTACAAAACCTCAAGGAGCCAACCAACCTTTCCAAGTGCTTAACCCCTGAATCAATTTGTCTTTCACTGACCAAGCACCCCAGTCGCTCCCATGGAAAGGCAACAATGCAACTAGAACCCTCCATTTTCTCCCACAACAAGGCCATCCAAGCGAATGTGGAATTTTTAAGGTAGTCTTGTGCCAACGACCCCGAATTTTGTGCCACTTTTTCAAGGCCAGGATTCAGGCCACTGCCCATAACTCCATGAGACTTCAAAAAATGATAAATAACATTGAAACAAAAAGTACTATTGAAAACACTTGATCAATGAATTGATTGGACCCCTACTAGCCATGACATGCATTTCATCAAACATGTCACACTTATATGAGAATCGCTAAGAAGCATTGATGCCTTATCACATTAGCTGCATTATCATATATTAGGTCATATATTAATTATTCATTCATTTGCAAATCAAAACATGATGCGAGCCATACATCATCACTGTTATAAAACATACTCATAACCAACATATAAAAACAAAAATAACAAGGATATAATAGCCATATAAGCCACATAATAACGAGCATATTTACCCATCAAATACAAAAGAAAAAGAGCTCTTATTGATTTATGCAAAATGCAACCCAGTCTAGGACCTCCATGTACCACCCGACCATAGACTAGGCGAAACTAAATCTCTCTTTCAACCAGTCACCCCCGAGCCATATTCCAAGCATGAATGTGGGATCTCATGGAATAATCCAAATAAAACCAAACCATGGCTTCTAGAGGCCAAACCACCTCAACCCTCAACCAATGGTTCCACCTCATGGTTGGACATCACTAACCATTACCAGATTGGTCTCTACCCAAGCTGTCAAGGGCTTTAGAGTGTTTGTTCCAACTAGGGCTTCCAGTACTATTAACTCAACCCACAAATATTGTCGGGCTTCCAAAGCATTTGTCCAAATAGGGCCTCCAAGACTAGTAACTCAACCCACCAAAGGCTTCTAGAGTGTTTTTCCAACTAAGGCTCCTAGGACTAGTAACTCAACCCAAACTATTACAGGGACTCTAGAGTGTTTGTCCAACCAAGGCTTCTAGGAACTAGTAACTCAACCCACAGCCAAAGGAACATGAGAACCAACCAGAAACAAAAGGAAATAAACCCACAACACTGTGGCTATCCAAGAAATGGAAAGGCTAGGAAAAACCTCTATCAATCTAGGCAATCCTCCATGCCAATGACAAATCATAACTAATAAACCACATGTATGTACCATGCATGCCAAAACTAGCAAGGAAACCATACATGCAACTCAATACCTGCAAGAAAAACCCATTGTAGCTGCTAATCCCAGTGTCCTCTTCTGCTTTCCTACTCTTCTTTTTCCTTCTTTCTCCAAATCCCAGTATGCCACACTCCTCCAAAAGTGCTCCAAGAAAAATATAAGTGTCCACTAGTATGAGAGAGAGAGAATAGAATGAGAGATCCAAAATTGAACTCACATAAGCTAACACTTACAAAGGCTTTCCCATTGATCCTCATAAGCCTTTTTTATTAATGAGGCCTATAATTTCTTTAATTTTCCATGATTTTCCTTCAATTTCCTCCTCGCATGCAACTTGTGACCTTTCACCTTCATTTTCTCCTAATTTCCATTATTTTCATAAATAAAATGCCAATTAATGCCTCATATCTTTCCAAAGCCTTTGCCATTTCCTTGTCCATAATAAACCAAATGAACACCCTCATTGGTGGCTCGTCAATATGGTACACCTGCAATTTTTTTCACTTCCTGTCACAACAAGTCAAATTAGTTGTTTGATTAAATCATCATGTATAAACATATCACATCCGGTTAGCTCGAAACACAACCATCATAAATTAAAATCATGAATCACATGAAATCATCATAAACCATAATCATAAATCACATGTGACCACCATAAGTCAAAATCATAGATCAAATGCATAATAAAACTGAAATAAAATATTGATACTTATCCTTCATCAATCCTTACTTCTGCCTTTGTTCTTTCTGTACACACATCAGATCGATTGCCACACCCGAAAAGCACCTAATGTCTTTTCTTCTCTTCAATAACGTACACATAAACACAGTTTACATGACAACACATGCATCCACACACAACATACAACACCACACAATACATACACCCACACACTGAACACAACACAACACATACACTTACACCTGGTGTACAAAACAACACATACACCTGCACCCGGTGTACAACACAACACATACACCTACATTTGGTGTACAACACAATACATACACATACACATAGTACAACACAACGAATATAATGTCACGATACCATGACTACACAATGCACATACATAGTACCTCATACCTACAATACAACATGTACGACATGCACACAATACCACATGTACACTAGTACCATATGTACAACATGTACACGGTACCACCCGTACATAGCACCACCTGTACAATGTGTGCAACATCACATGTACATGGCACCACCTGCACAACGTGTACACAATGCCACATGCACACTGCACCACCTATATAATGTGTACACTATACCACATGTACACAACACCACATGCACGACATGTATACGACACCACATGTAAATAGCACCACATGCAGGACATGTACACATCACCATATGCACACAACACCACATGTACAATCATGCACACTACACCATATGTACATATCAACACATGTACAACATGTACACAACACCATATGTACATAACACTGCATATAAAACATGTACATAGCACCATATGTATGTTAGGTAAACTTGACTCGGGATAGAGTCAATGTTGACTAGGGTAAATAGTAGTGGTTTTGGGGCACATGGTATTGTGCACCCATGGTTTTCAGCCCATGGTATTGCATGTAATGGAGCCTATAAAAGGCTGGGAATACTTCATTGTAATGTAGGCCTGGAGGTGAGCGGTGAAGGCTCACTTGGCCGGATTGGCTAGGGCTTTGGCCAATGCTTAATGAAATTTCATTGGTTGGGTTTTGCCCCGAATTTGGGGGTTTTCCCAAATAAACATCTTTGTTTATGTTTATGATTTATTGCTGGATATTTTATGGTTTTTTGTTCCTCTTGGTAAATTTATTATTTCTCCGGTAAATTCTAACAAATGGTATCAGAGCCATATTTGGATTTAGAGGGATGCTTCTAAAGCTAAGGGTTTTCATTGGCCTGATGCAAAGAGAGATTAGCGCGGAGCTTGGAAACCGATCCTAGAAAGGATTTCATGGTCATGGTCATATGAATTCGATGAAGCATTCTCTGGAGGCATGTTTTGTTTTCAAACAAGGCAGTGACAAGCATAGTTGATGGATGCGATAGCGGCTTGCTGAATGTTGAAGACACTATCAAGAAGATCACCGAACGACAATCGTAATAGAGAAGGTAAGGATGTTAGCCGCATTCTGCGTGGAGAAAATCTTCCTTCTACGACTAAAATAGGCTGATGTTGTCAAATGTGAATATGCTGAGATGGTAGAAACATGTTTTGGACTCTTGTTATCCCATGAGTTGTGCATTAGTGGGCGGAAGGCCATATGAGGCGGGAATATTTTTTACAAGCATGGGTTAACAGTTCAAGCTGTCGAAAATGCTCAAGACACTTTCCAGAAGAGCGGATTTAGGCTTTTGTAGAGCACTACAAGGAGGAGGTGTTGACAGAGGACTTCGATGAAGGATCGAAGTGCGCTGGCTGTCGACGAGAAAGACGTCTTGGTGTTGAAAGACAGAAACTTCAACGATGTCGTGAGTAAAAACCAAAACATGGCTCTAGTCGAGTTTTATGCGGACATTGTCGGCTCTTGGCTCCAGATCATGCTGTTGTTCCGACTGATTTGAAAGGGGATCGTTTGTTTACCATGCTAGTTGAAGCGATTGCCACTTTTGTGTGCATGCGACAGTGAGGACTCTGCATTCTAAGCGAGAGTGGGAACAAGTAGGAATGGCTAAAAGTTGGATGGTCGATGTGGTTTCCCCAGATGCTGCTCGGTGATGGTGCAACAGATGTGTGAATGGAGTGATGGATAGTGTTTTGTGGTGGCAAACAACCCAGGAAAGAAAGTGAGAAAGAGATGGTGGAGAGACGAGGCTAGTATAGCCATAAGTCTGGTATGCTCAAACCTGAAACGTTGATTGCGATATATGGCCTGGTCAATTCAAACCTGCAGAGGGAATTATTAGCATCAATGGACAAAATAGATGGACGAGTTATTGGTCGTGAAAGCAATGGAGATTGTATTGGTTTCTTTGTAGATGGATTGGAGCGAGAGCACTTGGATCTATTGGCCACGGTAGCAGATCACTTAGATCTATCGAAGGCATGTTAGAATCTTGAGCAGTCACGTGATGCGCAATCCACCGTAGATCAAGGTATTCTTTGGAGCTAACATGAAGTTGTGAAGCACTACCTGAATAGGGCCATGTTAATGGCAAGGGCGCTCCTATACAAAAGATGATGGACATTACGTAGGTGCATATCATAGCACTGAAGAAATGTAGATCGAAGAGAGCTTGTTAAAATGAGAGAGGATATGTGCGCGTGGATTAATTAACTGATGAACCATGTATCTGAAGAGAACTCCTAGAGGACTGGCGGTTACAGAGGCTGGTGACCCATGTAATCCGGTAGATGGGTTCTTTTTATATGGACATTGGTTTCATATGTACAAAGACAGTAACAATGAAACAAAAAAAAAATATTATTATTATAATGGAGTTAATTTATTACATGTAAATGGGCATACTGCTATAAGACCTCGTATGGCATGTGTACCCCTAGGTAATCACTGGTAAAGTCTAGATTAGATCTTGGAGATAGAGGGGATGTCAAGTTAACAATTACCCTAGGTAAAAAAAATTGAGGGGGGAAGAGCTAGAGTGAGCAGGGTTGTCTCGCTTAGCAATTTTGGCTGGTTAAAAAATTTGAGGGGGGAAGAGCTGGAGTGACTAGGGTTGTCTCACTTAGCAATTTTGGCTGGATTTAGTCAAGAAACCCCAAGTCAAGTTTAAGGGGGGAATTTTTTGGTAAACTTGACTCGGGATAGAGTCAATTTTGACTAGGGTAAATAGTAGTGGTTTTGGGGCACATGGTATTGTGCACCCATGGTTTTCAGCGCATGGTATTGCAAATGGAGCCTATAAAAGGCTGGGAATACTTCATTGTAATGTAGGCCTGGAGGTGAGCGGTGAAGGCTCACTTGGCCGAATTGGCTAGGGTTTTGGCCAATGCTTAATGAAATTTCATTGGCTGGGTTTTGCCCCAGATTTGGGGGTTTTTCAAATAAACATCTTTGTTTATGTTTATGATTTGTTGCTGGCTATTTTATTGTTTTTTGTTCCTCTTGGTAAATTTATTATTTCTCTGGTAAATTCTAACAATGTACACAACACCGCATATCCAACATGTGCACAACACTATATGCACACAATACAATATGTACACAACACCGCATATCCAACATCATACTGACCTCATAAATTTGTTAGGGATACTCTTCCCACTTGACTCCTCATAAAACCATGAACCTCTTCATGCCATTCACCTGCATAAAAATCATTCCTCCATAATGATGATCCATAACAACCCTGTCAGACAGTGGATATATATATATATATATATATATATATATATATAATCATTAGCGTAAAACAATCATGATCTTGTCAGACAACAACATACACACACACACATATACATATAAACATTAGCATTAAACAATCATGACCCATGATGACCCTGCTAGACATGATATACATACAAATATACATGTATACATATATAAACATCAGCATAATCACGATCATAACATAATTGCAAGATAGCACAAGGTTAAGGTTAAGAGAACGCCCTTTATTCATGTACAACATGCACAACATAGAGAACATAAATTCCTAACATAGCCAAGGCATATGACACCTCAAATCCATTTAATTTACCTTTATGGTTACCTTTATCATGTTTGTACTGTCACCGTCCATTTACCACAATGGACCCAACCAGTCCAACCAATTGTCATATTCTTACCTTCTGTTGCCCTTATACATGCATCGAGATTCATCTGAGTCTTACATCACCTATTAGGTTCCATTCAACCCTTCACGAGCTTTGTTAACTTTCCTCTTTCCCAAACAAATTCCCAAGACCCTCAAAACATAAAAGGCAAGAACAAGAAACAAACAAGAAGAAAGCCATGAAACCCAATAAAAATACAACACCACCAACTAAGTGGCATGGTCATGCACCGATCATACACAAAACTGCAAATCAAGCACAAAAAAATCACAAAATATTGAAAGCATAAAACTAGAAATAAACACCATGGCTCAATCCCCATGGGTTCCTAATGCTTCCAAGGGAAAGCTCAACCTAAGCCTTCTTCAAGATTTCATAGCAGACTCTTTTTCCATGCAATTCCCTGCATCATACTATCATAAAAACATAACTGTCATTGTATAAATAAAAATAACACTATACTGGATGCCTTACCTTAATGTTCCAATCACGTTGCCTTTCAACTAAACACGTCCATGCCATCTCTCAAGGGACTCCAATTCCCTTGACGAATCCAGCCATAACTGGAAACTAGTTGTTAGACTTGTCAAATAGATGTTCATGAATATAACACATATTCACATAATGTCAAACAAAATCAAGGTTATTAAGACTTCCTGTATGCAAAATGCTCATTCATTTGGAATTGCGGTTTCCAAACATAACCAAAGGAATTTTCACCCAATTCCTTTCTTTTACCTTTTCCTTGCTACAATTGAGTCTTACTATGCACTGCCACATCACCCAAATCTTAGTTATATAAACAAATCAACTATTACCTTGTCACACTAATGCCAAGCATGTTGCCCTACAACTGCTCACACATGTCAGTCACATGTTCCAAAGATCAAGACATCATATCTAGTAATTGTAATTAACCATTACCAAAACTATCAACCATGTCATAATCAACACTCAACTCATAGTCATAAATCATAACACTACAACTAGCACTCACTTGCATTAAAGTACATGTCAGTTGTCTCAGCACATAATGTGTTAGTACAACCATCTTACAACAAAATCGTTCTTTCATGCAATCTTATAGATGCAGACTCATAAAATGTAAATAACTAAACATTCAATCAAGTTGTAAACATACTATGCTAGATAAACCAAACTAATGACATAATAAAACTCATACCTCAATGTATCCCAGGGGAGGCTATCACATTTGCACAAGTCAGTCCAAATTAATACGACGCAACATCACAAGTATATCATTTCACACCTGAATGTCACAACCATAGCCATCTACACAGACCAATCCAGATCAAGACGTTACATATAACATCAAGATCTTGATGCAATAACCCTAATCATCAAGTTAACTAACATATAACAACAACAAGTTAACATATAACATACTCATCAACAACATATAACATAATCATCAATATAAAAATCAACAAGTTAACATATAACATAATTATCAACAACATATAACACAATCATCAAGTTAACTAACATAACACAACAACAACAATGCATATAATGACAATTTACTATCATTCACGACTATTCGACACATGTGCATATAACCACACTAATTCACTAGCATCTACCATGCATGTAGCCACAACAATAATAAAATAACAAACATGTATATAACCCTAATGCATATAACAATCAATTAACTAACATACATGCATGCCAAACATACAATACATGTATGAAGATTTGCTCTTGCCCCAAAGTCTAGTGCTACAACCTCACTCTAATAGTCTGCATCTCCTGCTTTATCTTAGCCAACATATCAACATCATATCTCATCAACAACATCATGATGACATAACTACATACAATGACCTCACAATGCATATCTAAACCATTATGCATGCATAACCATAACCATAACAATGCATGCACAACAACCTATAAATACTAACGTGCATAACAAATGCATAACCAACATACACTCACGAAGGCCACATCCAATCAACAACACCATCAACTTTCACATGACGACACCACTGCAACTATGATCAACCATGCATATGCAACAAGCACATAGACCACAAGCATAAGGAACACATATGCAATCGACATGAATGCATGACCAACACACACCGCCCATCCAATCCAAGGGGTGAACCATGCTTTAATACCACTATGTAATACCCTCCTCCCACATTTACCTAAGCTAATCGGTTCATCGGGGTAAACATCTAATGAGAGGGCACTATGATGTGATTCAACTCCCCATGTACAATTAAGGAAGTGGAACCAACAAAACAAACCCAATCTAACCTTCCACACCTTCTACAGAACCTCAAGGAGCCAACCAACCTTTCAAGGTGCTTAACCCCAGAAGCAATTTGTCTTTCACTGACCAAACACCCTAGTCGCTCCCATGAAAAGGCAACAATGCAACTAGAACCCTCCATTTTATCCCACAACAAGGCCATCCAAGAGAATGTGGACTTTTTTCAGGTAGTCTTGTGCCAACGACCCCAAATTTTGTGCCACATTTTCAGGGCCAGGATTTAGGCCACTGCCCATAACTCCACGAGACTTCAAAAAATGATAAATAAAATTGAAACAAAGGTACTAATGCAAACACTTGATCAATGACTTGAATGGACCCCTACTTGCCATGACATGCATTTTGTCAGACATGTCACACTTATATGAGAATCACTAAGAAGCATTGATGCCTTATCCCATTAGCTACATTATCATATATTAGGTCATATATTCATTGTTCATTCATTTACAAATCAAAACATGATGTGAGCTATACATCATCATTGTTATAAAACATACTCATAACCAACATATAAAAACAGAAATAGCAAGGATATAATAGCGATATAAGCCACATAATAACGAGTATATTTAACCATCAAATACAAGAGGAAAAGAGCTCTTATTGATCTATGCAAAATGCAACCTGGTGTGGGACTTCCACGTACCACCCGACCATAGACAAGGTGAAACTAAATCTCTCTTTCAACCAGTCACCCCCGAGCCATATTCCAAGCATGAATGTGGGATCTCATGGAACAATCCAAATAAAACCAAACCATGGCTTCCAGAGGCCAAGACACCTCAACCCTCAACCAATTATTCCACCTCATGGTCGGACATCACTAACCATTACCATATTGGTCTCTACCCAAGCTGTCAAGGGCTCTAGAGCATTTGTTCCAACTAGGGCTTCCAGTACTAGTAACTCAACCCACAAATATTGTTAGGCTTCCAAAGCATTTGTCCAACTAGGGCCTCCAAGACTAGTAACTCAACCCACCAAAGGCTTCTAAAGTGTTTGTCCAACTAAGGCTCCTAGGACTAGTAACTCCACCCAAACTATTGCAGGGATACTAGAGTGTTTGTCCAACCAAGGCTTCTAGGAACTAGTAACTCAATCCACAGCCAAAGGAACATGAGAACCAACCAGAACAAAAGGAAATAAACCCACAACACCGTGGCTATCCAAGAAATGGAAAGGCTAGGAAAAACCTCTGTCAATCTAGGCAATCCTCCATGCCAATGACAAATCATAACCAATAAACCACATGTATGTGCCATGCAAGGAAACCATACATGCAATCAATACCTGCAAGCAAAACCCATTGTAGCTGCTAATCCCAATGTCCTCTTGCACTTTCCTGCTCTTCCTTTGCCTTCTTTCTCCAAAACCCAATATGCCACACTCCTCCAAGAGTGCTCCAAGAAAACTATAAGTGTCCAATAGTATGAGAGAGAGAGAGAATAGAATGAGAGATCCAAAACTGAACTCACATAAGATAACACTTACAGAGGCTTACCCATTGATCCTCATAAGCCTTTTTATTAATGAGGCCTCTAATTTCTTTAATTTTCCATGATTTTCCTTCAATTTCCTCCTCGCATGCAACTTGTGACCTTTCACCTTCATTTTCTCCTAATTTCCATTATTTTCATAAATAAAATGCCAATTAATGCCTCATATCTTTCCAAAGCCTTTACCAATATCCTTATCCATAATAAACCAAATGAACACCCGCTAGGATGTTTTGCCCACCATTAAGCTTAGAATACGTGTCCCATGACCTTGGTCTTATATTTTTTTACCTGATTTTTTAACCAGGGCTGTTACGTCCATGACGAGCTCTTTTGTTTGGAAATACGATCCAACGCATTAAAGCTAAACAATAATAAAATAAAAATAAGAAAGCAAGGTGGGAGAACCCTCACCGTCCCACTTAATAGAAGGGGAGGTCCTCTTCTTTAATGCAATTAGATATCGAATAAAAAACACAATAGACAAGGAGAGCTTCAAATCCAAGTCTATTGTTAAGAGAAATATTTTCTCAAAGTAATGAAGACAGGAAAATGCATTTAAGAGAAAGTTATTTAGAAACAAACTAATTCACAACAATGTCCATGCATGTATAATACCTTATAATGAATAAACCTATAAACGTGAAAAAGGCAATGATTTGTATTTTTTTTAATTGATTAATAAGAACAAAATAGAAAATATAGTCCTAGTTTGTCATAGTATCCCACCAAGAAACAATATTAGTGGAAAAACCATTAGTTCTTCAATAACTATGCATGATAGTTCAAAAAGAGATAAAAAAGTGCATGTTTGGTCCATAGACCTTTACTATCTATCCTATTTAGTAATATATGTTGATAAGAAAAAATCCTAGAGATAAAACCAAAGAGACAACATTAGGTTTTGTTGATGGAGACAAGTCAAATGGAACCACTTCAATAGGCGCTTTGCCCCTACCCGGAAAGTTACTTGGATTAGGGGGGGCCCGATATGGTCTTCGATCCTCTACAGGTATTGGCCTAGGTAATTCATGGACAATTACACGTCATTAAGCACAAGGGAAATTTCCTCTTTTACGATCCAAGTGTATATTGGTGCCCACCTGCCTATTCCACTTGGACCTCTAGCCAATTTCATCAAATTCCCTGATTATAGCACAATCTACTATTTTTAGCAGTTTTTCAGGTTCTGAACATTCAAAGCTGTTTTGACCCCCTAAACTATGTTTTTTTGAGGTCTGCGATAGGCCAATACTCGTAGGCAAAGATTTGCTGCAAATATTGTAGTACTCAGAGAGACCTTTCTAACAAAGTATCGTACGCACCAAACGAAGATCATATGACCAAGTTATGACCTTAGGAAGTTGGTTGTCCAACTAACCCCAATGGGGCCCACAAACTCTTGGTGTTCCATATCCTAGAGCTAGGGTTTTGGTTGTTTAGGGTTCCCTTTGTTGTTCAATAATAAAAAGGCCCTTGAGCCTCATTGTAACACAATTCAGAGGCATGTAGCCACTACATCTCTTCTCATAGATAAACTACCATTTCCTGAGCTAGTTTATTTCCATTATGTATGTGAGCATCTTTCAGTTCTTTGATATTAATAAAATGAGGATTTATTTATGCTGCATCTCTGTGTTTATGTTTATATATGTATTTTGTTTCATTCATGAATAAGTTCATATCACTTTGCTTCATTTATGTCTAACAAAAGTTTGCTTGAGAGGGTCTTTATTTGCAAGTATAGGTCCACCATTTGCATATACTAGTTGTGTCTACCATGAGTATGGATAGTATTAGGGACCCAAGAACAAAAATTATCTTGTAATATTGATGTCAGATAAACAACCATGCTCTCCCACAATATCTCTTTAAGCCTTTGTGAGCTTCACTTGAATGTTTGACGATGTCTAAAAATAGTACATGTTGGTTGAATATTCCTCTCACTCACAAGTGTGAGAGCCCCCTTGAGTATCATATAAACCTGCTCCTTTGTGACACATTACCTGTTGGCATGGCATGGTCAATTCACAAAACTAATAACTAATTTGCAGAAGAAATAAATTATCATCAAGAGCAACGAGGCCACTATGGGAGGGGCTTATGAAAACAAAGTAGTGAAACCAGAGCATGCAAATTAGGTAGGAGGGGCTTTGCATATTTAATTCCATGTACTTGGGAGTTGACAGAGGGAGAGGGGAGCCTGGAGTGAGGTACTATTGAAGGGGGATAACTTTGAGACTCCCGATGATGTCGACCTAGACAACATGGAATTGCAAAAGAAACATTGAAACCAAATAACAACCCAGACAATAGAGCTCAAAGGTCGCACTATTGAGGTTGACCATTCGAGGAGCAGAAGTATCACATAGTAAGGCAATATGAAATGAAAAAGACTAAGAGGGATCATGTAGGCATGTGGGATTAGAGTTGAAATAATGTTCATGGAATGATAATGACAAATTAGAGAAGGAGTTGGCAACACAATAATGTATAACCATGGGTTTCCCTTCGCTACCTCGTGGCCATAAACTTTCGTGGTGGGTGGGGGCTGCCTGACACGTTTCCTCCCATTATTATTGGGTGGGACATCGAGCATGATGACCCCCACATGTTGCATCCCCTCCCACCTCGTACGGGGAGATAATGACTTATGTTATATACAAAGTATGATATTAGTTTTTGCAATTTTGGAAGCATAAAATGAATATTCAAAATTATATTATTTGGATGGAATTTTGGAGAACTCTATTTTTTGTTTTGAGGAAATTGTGTATATAAAATCCATAGATTGCATAATCCTTATGTAGTATGGGTTTTTGAGATCATTATATCTATATGTGCAAATAAAATTTAAAATTCCATAATTTTTTATGCTTAATATCGATAAAAAATGATCACCAATTTTTAATAAACATAAATACAAACACCTTCAAAACATTTATCCATTAACTACTACTATCTAATCTTATTAAAAAATTCTATTTTTATTCAAAATTAAGTAATATAAAATATCAAAATCCCCATTAATCTAACTCTCATTGTATTTTAAATATTCCAAAATTAATTTATTATTTTTCCAAAGAAAAAAATATATTTTTATTAAAAAATAAAATATGCATTCAACGTGTGCGTGAAACACTCATCTTATACCAAAGTTGTCACAGTCCAAAAAACTTTGCAGACTGATTGAATCCAAGGAGAAGTCTACACCCACGCCAAACATAAACCCATGCAACAAACGTGACCCAACCACAAAAAACATAGTCCAGTTCTACAACTTTTGTGACCACAAAAAATAGTGTAGTACCATATGTGTTTTTTAAACAAAATACACGAGGGGTCAAATATTCCTTAAAAGAAAAAAAAAACATATCAGGTGCTAGGGAGGTCCAAACGAAGCCCTTTGATAAAGGGTCTATGGTAGAATTCGAAGGTGATCCTAGTTTGCTACTCATGTACTTTCCATACTGCTAAAGCTTGAGTAGAACCCACCTTAGAGAGAGCATCTATGACATGGTTATGCTCCCTATAAATATGGTGACAAGTAATGTGATCAAATGATTGCTTAAGCCGAGGGACCTCCTTAAGAATAAGACTCAAAGTGTGAATATGACAACAATGAAGCTCATTGAACCAATTTATGATAATCATTGAACCACCAAAAAATAGAGAATGAGTATTCATTTCAATATCAAAAAGGAGGAGGAGCTTAAGGCTGAGAAGTTCTGCATAATTGCTTGTTCCCCTCTCTAGGCCATTATGTAGCTTATAAAAATGGTTGTCTTATATATATAGAACTAGCCCCCCACCACAATCTCCATTTGCTAAAGGTGCATCGTCGAAATAAGCCCATGGATGGGCTTTATCAGTTTCCTCTAAAACAATGATCCAAGAGCATGTATTACATCATCAATTGAGAGGAGTTCATAATTCACAATAACGTTAGCTACTGCCTGATCTGGAATATAGGGCTTGTCTTTGATAATTATTTTGTTCCTTGAAATCCATATGCCCAAACATAGTAAAAGAGGAAAATTCCTCAGTTGTTTTGGAGAGACTCGTTCTCACTAGTCTTTCCAAATAGTTCAGAAAGAAGCACCCTCTCACAAAGGAATCGTTCCCATACTATTTATGATTACATTCCAAACAACTCCTAAAAAAACATATGATGAACAAATGATCAATAAATTCAACCTCGTTTTTACAGAAGGCACACCACCACAGACCTTCCTACAACCTCGTTTTTACACAAGAAACACCACCACAAACCTTCCTACCATTTTTATAGATGATTCCAAATCAATACATTGTTTAATTTATTAAATAAAACCCCTAAACAATTAATTTTAAACACGCCAAAAATTCTCCTCATATCTAAAATTTATATCAAATTCTTATTGCATTTATCTCCAATTTTTTTTTAAACATACCCCCTTTCCCATCTATCTCTTTCACAAGCCAACCAAGATTTTTAAACATACCCACTTTCCCAACTCTATTTCTTTCACAAACCAACCTAGAAACACCTCCTCACAATATAAAATCTCTAAATAAGGTCCTAGTTCTAGGCTCTCCCAAGCCGAGAAGGTTAGTGGCTCGCCTGGATTTCATCGAGAGGCTCATCTCAAAGAAGAAATATTTTGCTGCTTTGTTGAATTCAAAAAGGCATTTGACACGGTCCCTAGAAATAAGTTGTGGCATAGAATGGAAGAACTTGAAATTCCTTTACAATATAGAGCTTCCGTCCATAGGCTTTATGAAAAGATGAAAGTCAAAATTAGAACTTTAGCAGGCATTTAAGAAAGTTTTACAAGTGACATCAGGGTCAAGCAAGGTCGCCCTTTATCCCCTACCCTTTTTGGTTTATATATTGACAAACTGGAAGAGTGGCTAAATTTGCAAGGTGGGGATGGTGTTCGATTGGGGGAGTTTGTGATAAAGCTTTTTCTATATGCCGATGATCTTGTGTTGGTTGCTAAATCGGCCCATGGATTACAGATGCACCTATACGCCCTTGAGCATTTTTGTAAAGCGGTGGGGATGCAAGTCAATACCAATAAGACCAAAATAATGATTTTCTCTAATAAAAGGAAGCAAAGCTAGCATACGTTTTTCTTTGAAGGCAACATTCTTGAAGAAGTAAATGAATACAAGTACCTCGGGATCGAATTCAACAACAAGCTTAATTGAGAGGATTGCAGAAAGAAAATAATTTTAGGAGGGTGGAAAGCATTATATGCACTTCAAAATAAATGCAGAGAGGCAGAGTTATGGGATTGGAAAGCATTATATTATATGGACGTGAATTGTGGGCTAGCAACATCTCTGTTTCAAAATGGAAACAAATTGAAAAAATTCAAAAACTCTTGATCATGAGCAAGTTCAAAATAAAAAGTTCGGTTCCCTATGAGTTAATGTTGAGTGAAACAGGGGCAGCTCCCATCGAAGCAATTGCCATGGTGCGTCTTATAAGGTATCTAAAAAGAATTGAGCAAATGGGAGGAGGTAGATGACCGAAAGTTATCTTCAATGAAGGTATGAGTGAAAGAAATAAATCATGGATGAGACAAAACAATAAATGGATGCAAAAATGGAATATTTCCCTAAATGCATGTCCCACAAATAACAAGGAGTTAAAGAATTTTGTGCTGGAGAAGTTCCGTAAGGGTATATGGGGAAAAGAATTGGGTAGAAAGAAGAAGTATTATGTTCAGGAATTCAACCCCAATTGCGATCTCCAACAAAAAGAATACATTGGAGCTAGCATTCCGTGGAGAGCAAAGCTTCTTATTGCTCAATTAAGAACTAACTCACATCAACTTCAGTGTGAAACAGGATGGTGGAAGAGACCTAAAGAAGCTTGGGAAGAAAGGGTATGTACTTTTTGCACTTCTAGGGCAGTGGAATCAGAAAAACATTTCATTTTGGAATGTGACGCTTTCAGAGACATGAGAGATGGTTACCACAGTGTATTAGCATCAATTCCATGGCATTGTCTTTTTAGTGATAAAACTGTTAGAAGGTTGGGTCAGCTTATCATCAATTTGAGTAAGAAAAAAAATGAATAACAAAAAACAAAAAACAAAAACACTAATAATCCCATAGACTATTTTTAGCCTAACAAATATTAAAATATTATTCATTCTCATCATCAATATTTGTTCCAATCTTAAGTGGTGGTTGGGCTCTAGAGCGGGTGGCTCTATTTCCTAAGTCATTCCTTTATTGATTTGGCTGATTGATTCTTTTTTTAATGGCCCGCTATACGAAAGGCACCGCCTACAATAAACCAAATCAGAGTAATCCACGCACCGTCTAGAATAAACCAAATAAGAGTTCTCCACGTATAAAGGCAGCCCTGCCCTCCGCGCACTTCGTCAGATACTTCAGTGCAGTGGGTGCATATTCTTAATTTTTCAGCTTCCCTGAAACCCTCTTCTGTTTGAAAATCGCTTGCCATTGCTGTCAATTAAACACTGTCATCATCCAATGAGCCCTGAAACCCTTGTGGATTTATAAGCTATTTAGAAAGGAGCCCCAGTTCGCTATAACAGAATGCATCCCGGTGACAGAGGCGAGGGCCGCCGTGGCGGTATCGGTGGCGGTGGCTCTGGCAGAAATTTTGGGGATTTTCCAAGTTTCCCAGACCCTTTTGTCGGATTCGGCTTGTTAGGTGGAGGCGGCTTTGGCGGAGGGGGAGGAGGGCGAAGCTTGGTGGAGGAATTCTTCGGCCATGATCCATTTGACGATCCTTTTTTCCGGCGTCCATTCGGGGGTTTGTTCGGTCCTCCGGGCAACAGTCTTTTAGGTTCCGGCAGCCTTTTTGGGTCGATGAGGGGGAATATGGGTATGGGCATGGGCATGGGTATGGGCATGGGCATGCTGGACGATGAGCCATTCCGTCGCCCTTCCAACGAGGTTTTTATTGACGAGAGGCCCTTCAATCCGGCACAGGCGGTAAGCGCGCATATGTTTAAAATATCGAAATTAATGTTTTCTTTTTGTAGATTGCCTACCTGCAAGTCTGGAGCTCAATTCTTTACACGTTTAGGGAAATATTTAGGAAAATTTTAACTTGGGCTGTGTCCGACTTATTATATTTATTCTTTAGACTTATCTCTCCAATTAAACTAAATTCAGGATTTAATCAAATGACTTTAAAGACGATGAATCGATTAATTCGAAATGCTGGTTTTTAAGAGTTTGTTTTTTGAGTTGCACATCTAGGATGTGCCCGCGATTTCTCTCTAAATTTGACCATTTCCTTGCTCTCAGCAAATATAAAACAATAGCCATTTCTTTGAAGAAATAGCGTAGAAGTGGCGGTTTGTCTGCCGTTTCTCTTTAAAGACGACCATTTCTTGGTTCTTCCCGAGTATATAATCATAATCTAACATATGAAAACACATAATTACTCAAGTATAAAAAGATTTTAAATAAAACATAAAAGCAGACCATGGCATTTTTCACTTGCTAAATAGAGCTTGGAGTAAAACTTGGAGGGTTTGATTTATTGTTAGATCTTGCACTTGTATTTTAGTGTACTGTCTAGGAAGACAGGACTAGCTAGAGTTGCACGTTGAAAACTTACTCATTTGCCAGGGGGTGAAATTTCAGGTTTTGAGGCTCGCACTAGGCATAATTTCACCCCCACACGTATTATTAAGTTACTTGAAATGGGAATACAAGTATGGTTTTCAAACAGTTATGAGTTTCAGAAATTCCATTTTCAAAATTCTAGGAAATGGGGAAATGGTAGTATTATGATAATATATACAATGACTCCATGTAGAGTTGAAGACATTAAACATTGAAAAACTACAAACATTTGTAATGTTCACATATAAGGACGCACTCATTATCGGATTCCTTGCAGATTCATGATACACACGATTCCTTGCAAAACTAAATTTGCTTTTCTTTTTTTCCCTCAGAAAAATTCTCATATCAAACTCTATTTCAAGTGGAAATGGTTTTTATACACAGAAAGTGTTGCCATATCGACACACAGAAACTGCCATGAACTGACTTACAAAGAATAACTAATATTCTTATTATAGTCGAGTGGAAAGATCCATGTAAGTGATCATCGTCTGGTTATTAACATATAAAAACGTAGAAATAACTGTCCAGAAACATGAACAATTTAACATGAAAATCAACAATCACCGGGATCTCTCTCTTTCCCTGCTCGTGCATGTGTTTTGTGGTTATGTGGGGGTGAGGGGGAGGGTTGTAGTGGTTGGGGGTAGCCTTGAGGGTTTCCTCAATCAGCTGGTGCCTTTGTTGCGAAGGCATTGTTGTGAATCTAGTGCACTGTACAAGTCCTTGTCTAATTCTGATAGAGTAAGATGCTTTAAGTTTATCTCATCACTTTACATTGGGTACCATCCCCATAATGGGGGAAGTGACCAAAAGTTTCTAGTGAGTTATTTCAAAGGAATACACACACACACATTCCAAGGAAGAGTTATGGAACATCGGGGTGAGGAGGCTCACCCTCTTCCCTCCAGGTAGCTTCTTTTCTAGGAAAGTAGTCCTTTCACCATGCCAATGATTTAAAAGGATTGAATTGCAAAAGGTGAAAAGCATGGAGGTTGGTGGTCCCATAAACTATTTTTAGTCTTGTGGATGTTAAAATATCATTTGTTCATTCATATTATCGACATGGTGAAAGGACTACTCCTTTTTTTAGAAGAGAAGTTGCCTTGAGGGAAGAGGGTGAGCATCTCCATCTCGATGTTCCATAACTTTAGTTGATCTGACCTGTAATTCTACTGCTTGTTCTTATATGACTTCTTGTATAGTGAAAGGACTAGTCATGGTGAAAGGACTACTTTTCTAGAAGAGGATTAGCCTAGAGGGAAGAGGGGAGCTTGTCCATCTTGATTTTCCTGACATCAATTGATCTTACTTGTAAGTCTATTGCTTGTTAGGATAAAGCGTTAACCTTGTAAGTCATTGATTAATTTATGAAAAATCGTGAAAAATTGCTTGAAAAAGATAGTCTAAATTCACCCATGCACCAAAACTTGTTTTTGTATGAAGATATGGCTAGAAAATGTTATGGACACATGATATGTGATACGTACTTGTATTAACATTACTGTATGTTTCTAATCTTGGTATGGCGGGGCAAGAGTGATAGGTTTTTTGCAACTTAGCTTGGAATGGAGCATTTTTCTTGATGTTTCGAACTACCAATGAAACAATAGTTGGAAAATGTGGATGATCGCATACCTCTTTGCATTTCCTTATTATCTCTTATATCCAAGCAGTGTCATTGTTCAACTTCTCCGATTTTATGTTCAATGAATGGAATATGTAAGTAGTTGAAAATATGTGACCATATCTAGTCTCCATAACCAATCTTGTAGTTTAATAAACTAGTTTATTGTTAGTCATGGCTTGATCCACGTGAGTATGACGAGGCTACTATGTTGCATTGGTGAGATTGCATTCTTTTCAAATAATGATCTTGGATCAAAAGAAACATGGAACCCATTCACGAGGGGGCAATAATGTTCAATAATGGCTAGTGTGTAATGTTTGTTCACCCATAATAAGAACTGAACCATTTTCAAAGTGTAGTTATTATGATTTGTAATTCTTGGTGTGACAACTTTATGGAGCTTTTATGGCTTAGAAATTTTGGTGTGATACCCTTATGAGAGTGAAATTTTTATGCTCTATAAATTTTGGTGCAAAACCCTCCATGTTCTTGTTTATACCTTCAATGAACCCAACTAGAACATCTTTTAACATCCATTACAAATTGATGACCAACATCTTTTAACATCCATGACATTATAAGGTATCTTGTTAATTTTCTCTTTGAGAAAAGATTGATGGGAGATGTGAAAGATGTGCACAAGGCTTCAAGTTATATCTTCATACTTATATTGAGTTTTGTGTTTTTATTTTTTTCGCAGAATAATTCTTAGAAGCCACAACCTTTTGCTTGTGACAACAAAAATGGGTCTCTTGTTCTCTTTCGACATTTGCTTGCCTCTATAATTGGAGAAGGTGATACCAACTTGCCTCCTCTCATAACAAAGATTGTTTTTCCATGAAGGGTAATTAGACAGAAAAACGCGAAAGGAAAACAAAGCTAAGCAACTAGGTGAAGAAAGAGGAAATGTAATAGCACCTCCAACACCTAGGATGTTGGAGGACTTTAACTAGGTTTGATGATTCTTCAGGACAACATAGCTGGACCCAACATGCCCCCAGGTTGGCTTCAACACAAATTGAAGGGAGTAGCGGATTTAGAGCCCAAATGAGGATGGTTTCTCATTGAGATACTAGGGAGGGTTGGAGCAAAGGTGGCCAATTTGGGTAGTTGGAGACCCATGGGGACCACTTTGTGGTGCCCCAGCTGGCTTTTGGGTCCCCATAGGAGGTAATGAGGTGGGTTTGAGGACCAACTCTCAAATCATGGACTTGACATGCTTCTACACCACCTTGGACACCTCATCACCCTTGGACATGATGTTAGGAGCACTTACATTGGATGATGTCAACCCTAGAGAGCTTACAGTTGACACGTGTGGGCTAATTAGGGCATATTTTCATAAAGCTAGTGGGTTGGCTTGTAACCCAAGCACATTTTGTCATCAATCTTGTTTTTAGGGGCTTTGTAGGCTAATTAACATTCCTAATCCTCGTATAAATAGAGGATAGGTTCATTTGTATTGGATCATCATCACTTGTGATTGTTTTTGACCCTCTTAGAGATTTTTGGTCTTCTTGGATTCTTTTGGAGATGCAACTCTATGGAGCTATTTCTTTGGTCTTGGAGATGTTAGTTTGGACCAATAAAGGATTGTACATGCATTTTATCTTGTAAGCATTGGACTTGATAAATTTTATTGTATGTGATGTATGGAACGATTTCTTATCTAGGGTTTCTATTGTGCTAGGTATTATTGAAGATCAATTGTATATAATCTAGATAATTACATTGTATGCATTACTCATGTATGAAATGTGAATGACAATCCCCTTGGTGAATCTTTAAACTATTTCTCCCAAGTGACCTTGATCCCTCACAAAAGTAATAGCTAGGGCTAAAATATAACCTTACTCCTCTGCCAAGATTTAGCCATTTTTTCAATCCCATAGACTCCATCATCCAAAGGATTAGGCATTGGCCTTGTTATTTTGGTGATCACTCACAAACTTAACCCTAAACTCATTTTTGCTCTCCTTTTTTTGATTATCGGTCCTAGTAAGGTCAAGCTGCTAGCTAGGGCAAGGGTGTGAGGTGACCTAGAGTTGGGATTTTGGCTTGTGGAAGGATTCAACCTTGAAAGGAGCCTTGATTGCCTCAAAGTCAACTCCCTGTAGTGATCAATATATCCATTTTCATGCAGAATTCTCTTGCCCTAGGAAACCCTAGTTTGCTTCAAGGTTCAACTTAGGGGCTTATTGAGGGTTTCTTGGTGCATTTGATAGCTAATATAATATATTTATTGTTGGGAAACCTTTAGTTGGCCTCTTGATTGTAGGTTAATGATTAATCCATTTGGCTTGCTATCTTTCAAGTCCTAGATCATTTGTGCCCTAAATAGGTCTTATTAGAGGATGCAAGTTGCCTTTCCTAGCTTGTTGAGCTTCGTCCTTAAGAAGAGTAAGCCTATCTTGTCTCCTTGATCCTTGTATTTGAAATATCCTCAGGTGACCAATCTAAAGGGAAGCCTCCTAGTGGTGAAAGTCCATAAGGAGTGTAGGAGGTAGTATTTGTGGTGAGAGTGGGCCGTACCTAATTGTGGTCCCTTTGTCTAGTTTTTGCCTTGTAGGTTACTTGTTACATGACCTGCTAGATTTTGAGGCAACAATATGTACATGTATCACATCTTAAGCATGTTAATGGAGTTTTTAATGGTCGAAAAACTTTTTATGGTTCCAAATTTGATGTTCATCTAAATATGTCTTATTGTATTGTTATATATCTTGCTAATTTGACAAAAATAAAAGGATAGTTGTTAAGTGATTTGACATCTAAGTGAAGAATGTGAGGGGTTGATTTTATTGTTGTCAAATGGAGATCACTGTTGTACGGTTGTCAATGAGTATTTTTAGATTTGGCTATTGGCGAAAAAGTTGCCCAAAAAGGGCTAGAGCCTAGAACTTATCCCTTTGGTTTCATTTCTTTTCTCCTTGAAATTTTGGGACGTTTGGGCTTTTTGGAAGTGAAACTATACACCTTTTGTTATTGTTTTGTTCTTTGTTGCACAATAGCCCTAAGAATGAAAATTCATAGGGCTAAGATATGAGAAACCCTCTTAGTTGAATACGAAATTTCTACCTCGCATTGAATTTTGATTTTTGAGATATTTCCACATAATTGGACCCAAGCCAAGATAAAACACCTAGTGAAAAAAAACTTTTGGTCATCAACATCAAAAATCCAATTAGAGTTCGTATACTTTTGGTCATCAACATCAAAAATCCAATTAGAGTTCGTATATCCCACCAACTTAGTATCACCCATGTTAACTCCTTGATTTGCACTTCAAAATATTTAAGTCCTTGAATGAAGTGCAACCCTAAAGGTAGTTAGGTAGGTTGCCCAATGTTACCACGAACTTTTTATCTCACTTTAGGTTGGTTCTTTTCTAGCACAAGGGGGAAAACCTTAGAAAAGAATATTTAAGATGTTATTTGGAAACGAGGTGTTAGAAGTTTCTTTGGAAATGGAGGAGTGTTGGAAATTGCCAAGATTAATGCCATGTAATTGGTCTATGGAGTCACGATCTAAGAATAAGAGCATTAGAAATTATGGAGAAAGCAAATTTTTAGATTATTTAAGAATAAGTGAGAGAGAGTTGTTAAACAAGATGTTTGTTTTATCAAAACCATGAAGCTATAAAGATTCCTTAGACAATATTTTCCATGACAACCTTGAAACTATAACCATTGATAATGTGCAACCAATAAAGTTTAAACAGATAAGGAATAACTGTAATATGAAACCCTAGATGAAATAAACAAAGTGGCAACCTTATTATTGAATGAACAACCAACCATGCATTGTTTCTTCAACTCTTGTTTCACAACAAGATCAAGAGGAGTGAATAGGTCTCATCCAACCTTGTTCCTTAACTAGGACAACCTACAAAAAGGGGTAAAACAACCCTAACAAAAAAGGGGAAGCATGCTTCCAAATATATGGAACTTGCCTCTTATGATGTGCAATGCCCCTAAGGGACCATTTTGGGGTTTTTTTCATGCTCATATTTGCCATCCATGTGGCCCTATGCCTTGAGTTCAACTCACGAACAAAGTTTTCCATCTAGGATTGAACGAAAATAACGTAACCATGTAAACATGTAAAGTGTGCCTAGGTATTTCGTGAATCGAAGGGTCTTTTTTGGTAAAGTGTCCCTTGCTTTTTTAGAGGGTAATGACCTTGATTGGATTAATTGGTTCAATTGGTAAGTACCTTTTGATGTACCTCACAATCCTCATTGGTACTTGCATAGGTCTCTTCTTTAGGCCCTACATGGAATCTCGATACCAAACTAACAACAAATGTAATTTCTAGGTCAGATTTCTAGGTGTTCTTGTTTCCAAAACCTATACTTGTTTCCAGTTTATGCAACTTAGAGCATCAACCTTTGGAAAGCCATGCTCCTTGGTCAACTTGACATCTAATTGATATAGGGTAAAGCAAGGCCTGCAATCTTCCATATTAAACCTCTTCAAAAATCAAGTGCATACTTAGGTGCTAAACATGGATGCCAAAATAGAAATGAAGCAAACTTGTGTCTTTCATCTCAAATATATCTTTCAAGGTAGCTTTAAAACCTAGACTCAAATCATAAGTATTCCTAGGCATAGTCAAATCATCCTCCTATTGTTTTTTTTCCAGGGTACTGGAGAATCTAGGTTAGGGTCTTAGAATCATTGACACTACCAATCTAAATACCACAACAAGCTATTTTGCACAACGAAATATAAACAATGGTGAATCGACTAGTGCACAAGATAGACATCTTTTTACAATTTTCAACAACCCAACTTTGTTATTTTAAGACACTGTAATACGATTGTCTAGGGCTTGTTGTCAACAATTGTGACAACTAACTGCCCTAAACAAGATACACTGACCATCTAGCTGATGTAGAGCTCCTCACAACTGCCTTGGTCATACCTTGAACACACCCCATTGGTGCATCTACTCCCAATTTGCAGCACTGGCTCTAACAATGGTCCTGGTCTTGGTCCTTTAGGTCACTGAACATGGCTCTCCAATTTTCCCTCTAGCTGATCATTAGTCCATCAACAACCAACACGTATGGTCTTCTTTCCCACTAGTTGCTCCTTAGTCCTTTAGGGACACACCTCTTAGGGACTTCTTGCCCACTAGCCACTCCTCAACTCCTTTGGGACTTCTTCCCACTATCGGCTTCCTGCTCTGCTCCAATGAAGACAAACTTAGGGCAGGGGGGCTGCCACCTATCGTTATCAAATGTCCTCCTTCAACAATGAACTTGGGCTAGCCAAACTTCTGACAACTATTAGCAAAGGCCGAATATATAGCTGCCAGTCTGGCAACATGTGAGGCCATGTAACTTGGTGAACACACGACTTGACATTTGGTTTGCAATAAACTCTGTTAGTCAGTTCATGACTGCAAAACACGTTTTGAGGTATCTTAGGGGCACCATTGAGTTTGGACTGTGGTATACACAAGTGGATGGAGTGAAGTTGGAGGGCTTAACAGATGAAAACTGGGTAGGTAGCTCCTCAAACAGGAAGATCACTAAATGTTGTCTTCAGTGTTGGATTAACAACTATTTCTTGGTTCAATAGGAAGTAAAGATCAATTGCATTGAGCTTTTAGCAAAAGCCGAATATATAGCTGCCAATCTAGCAACATGTGAGGCCATTTGGATAAGGAAGCTACTTGTAGGATTATTTAGGCAACAACTAGAGCATATAGTGATCCACTATGACAAGCAAAGTTGCATCAAGCTCTCTGGAAATCCATTCTTTCATGATCGGTCAAAGCATATTGACATCCAGTATAACCACATTAGAGACTGTGTGCAAAGATGCACGGTTAGATTCTAGCACATCTTGATAGAAGACCAGGTTGCAGACATTCTGACCTAGGCTGCTTGGAAGCGGAAGCAGGGAGTGACAATTTTCAGAAGCTTCTCGTTCCGGAGGGAACCTAGAGCAAATTTTATGTAATATATATTTTTATGAAGAGGCCAAGGTCATAGCTAGGATTGACCATTTCCATCATCGGAAGTTAAGAGAGGCTTTAGAAATCGAAAAACGACCTGCAAATCTCAATAGAGATGATGGGTGGAATATAAGCAGGTGTTGGATCCCTGCCCTGTATTCTTAGTGGTCAAAAAATAAAAATAATAATAATAATAATAATAATAATAATTTATATATTTTTAATTTTATTTATTTATTTATTTTATTTTATTTTCATATATATATATATTATAATAATAATAATAATTAATATTATTTTTTAAATTTATTTTTATTTTTATTTTATTATATATATATATATATTTTATTTTATTTTATTTTATTTATGAGAAATGAGAATAACATATTATAATATAATAAGTAATAAATAATTAAATGAAATAAATAACAACAATAATAATATAAAGGTTTATAAAGATATTTTATTATATAATTAAAATTTTTAATTAATTAAATAAAACTAGCTGTTATAATTTTTTTTTTTTTTTTAGGTTAAATAAATAATTAATTTAATTAAAAATAGAACTACCATTCTCAAAGTCAAACTAGCCGTTATCGTAATGGCTAGTTTCACCATTTCTGCATCTATTTAAACTCAACGTTTGGATCTGATCTCTCACTTAGTCCTGATGATGAACCACACTGGTTGGTTCGAAACGTGTCGACAATGTTCATTCTAATGTGATTATTACCGAAAAATTCTTCATAATTTTACTATGGATCACAAAAGCCAAGATTTTGTAAATATTTTTATATATTTTGATGCACATGTGTGAAAAAAACATGTAGAATGATGAATTAGTTATAAAAAGCATAAAAAATGGATTAAACCATATAACATCCATCATCTAGTAGTTATAAGCTTTCATCAACCATAGGTCCACAAATTACAAGTTCTCATTTATATAGCATGTAAGCATGCACATAACCAAAATAGCATTGAGTGCAATCCATCTCTGAACCGAAAATGCATCAACAAATAGATTCTAGATGACCTCTAGCATCCAAAAAAGTTATGCTATAACAAATACCTACATATCATCCAAATCATTGACTATCCAAGCATTAACATAAGATAGAAAACTATAGCATGTCAATTCAAGATTTTGTTTGAGTGATGGGTACATTTTTCGTATGGTCATGATAGAGGAGTTCGACATCCAATGTCACTAATGTCAAGGTACATAGAGGGCTTGGTGCTCTTGGTTAAATACAAATTCCATAC
Organism: Pinus albicaulis; assembly: GCA_034641835.2. Taxonomy (NCBI): domain Eukaryota; kingdom Viridiplantae; phylum Streptophyta; class Pinopsida; order Pinales; family Pinaceae; genus Pinus; species Pinus albicaulis. The sequence continues at coordinate 1,224,374,521 of CM076574.1, forward strand.
CCTAGTACATGGCAAAATCCAATGGAAACATTGCAATCCACCCAATCCTGAAAACCTGAAAAACTGATAAGAAAGCTAGATTTTGAGTGAGATCTAAAATTCTATTTTCTCCATATGAAATCCAACGAGGTCGGAACCACTCTCAAACTTCCTGTGAGTCATTTCATGGTAATGTTAAAATTTTCAGTAAAAGGATGAAAATGAAAGATAAAGGAGAATGCCACTTTTACCATGAATTGCATATCAATACTCGGGCCATTGGCTTGAATATTAGGCTGCCCCACTCAAACGTTCTTGTTTCTTTGACAAAAAATTCTGTTTTTGCGGGAGTGTGCTCCCAAATGGGAGAGAATTTCAGGAACACACTCCCAGGTTTGCTCCCATAGCACTTCCGAGTGGAGCGTGCTTTGGGGGCGGATTTGGGGGGGTGGGGGGTTGCTCCCTGCAGCCTTGTCCTGACCAAGGCACTGATGAAGGGGATGTTTGTCTACTGTAGAGACAAGTCGGGAGTAGTTCAGAACACCTTCCTCTCTAAGAGGGAGTGTTGAATGGAGTAGAGCAGGATGTGATTCTGCACTTGCTCAGGTGTCGGCATGCAGATCTCAGATCAATTCACCCAGTCAGAATTAATTAAAGATTTAATTATTTCCTAATGTTATATTTTTTAAAAATTAAAAAGTGCAAAGTCAACATAAGATTAGATCATGGCCATTAAATTTCAAGGAGCAAGAGTAAATCTTGAGCTCTTGGATCCTTCTGGGAGGACAAAGTCACTCTATAAAGAGGAAATAAGTGTGACTTGAAAATCAGATTGAGTGACACTAGTGTTCAAAGCGCTCAGCTAGAGGAGGTCGATTCAGCAAGTCAGCAATCAGTTGGAGTGTGTCAGCATCCAAGAGGGCAAGGAAGAGGGCTTTATGGCCTGACTCTCAGCTAATCAGGATGGCCGAGTCACTTTGAAAGGGTGCAAGAGGAAGGCTGAGTTCAACTCAACCTTACCGTATGGCCAGCATAGCCAGCTGTACAGGTCATGGCCTCTCAGGGTCAAGTCGAGCTGGGTGAGGGCACTGAACAGCAAGAAAAAAATTGCTGAAAGGGGGTTTTACCCGGCTGTACTTTTATATGAGTTTGCTGAAACTAATAAGAACACAAGTTTGCAGGTTTTCCCCAGATTTGGGTTTTCCTGGGTATTTCTGGTGTTTATGTTTTATGGTGTGTTTTTCTTCATTCTTTTAATTTTCTGCCGTGTATGCTATGGTTAGAAACCGAGTAGTGTTTACAGTTTAAATTTCACTTCTGCACCTTCAGTTTTGCATTTCTGGGCATAAAAATATAGTAAACTATAAATCAGGTTTCTGAGTTTTAAAAGTCTAACATAGACTCAGTTTCTGCCTGTTTTGGCTAAACACATTTTAGGTCTATAGGTGGTGGTAAACTTCTGAAATTTTTGTTTTGTAATCTCATATTTCAGAGCTGTCTTAGCAATTTGGATTTCCTTGTGCTATGTAGTCTGTACCATACAGTTTGAATTGTGAAACCTGAACTGAAGAATGTGGGCCCTCTTTCCATGAGTTATATCGTGTATGCCATATAATAATGTGTAAAAATGATGTTTGCAGCAAGGCCGACGGGGACCTGTGATTGAGGAGCTGCCTGATGACAATGAATCTCCAGCATCTGAATCTAAACCTGCTAGCACAGAGCCCTTAGTTGAACACCCAGATGAGGAGGCCGTTTCAGGTGTGCATTTGATTAATCATTAGTTTTTTCCTCAGAATTAATCTTATTAGAAAGTGGATTCCGTCATAGTTTTTGGTTTCATTGTCATATTTATACATACAGGCGATGTGGAGCATGAATCAAGAAATACCAGACAACAGTACCAGTCAGCTCAGACCCACCCTAATTATACTTCACAGTCATTCAGCTACCATAGATCTACAATTTCTGGGCCCGGAGGCGTCTATTATACTTCTTCATCTAAAAGGAGGGTTGGTCCAAATGGGGTAAGCAATGGATGTTAGGTATCACTACAACCCAAGCTGTACACCCATTAAAAATGGAGTTGTAACTACGGTGTTTGCATGACTGCAGGTGATGGAAGCAGAACATCATGAGAAAGATAGTTCTGTTGGTATTGAGAATAGTGGAGTTGCTCGGGCAATTGGTGACAAGGTGCTGCATATTCATTTTAGTAGTTATTTATTTGTTAATACCTTTGACTTCATTATGCATTTTCTGATATCTGCTCATACTTGGACCCCAAAACTGTCAACGGAATTAGATGCATGCTGTCCGTAAGAAGCGGAATGCAGATGGCAGGGAGAATACTGTAGAGACTCTTCACAACTTGACTGAAGGTCTGGTTTTTTTGAAGTATGTGATCTGAGACTAATTTTTTGTAGATTGCTTTTAATAAGCAAATCATTTGCATCTACTTTTTTTTGTATTTTCAGAGGAAGCTGTCAAATTCAATGAAAGTTGGGAAACACATGCAGCGAGTTCTCTCCCTGGATCAAGAAGTAGATCAAGGATGCTGGAAGGCAACGGTAGTGGTATAGTCTGTGGCCATTCTACCTTTTTTGCTTTAGGGGAAATTTAAAATGTTAATTCACTTTTCACATCATATAAAGTAGCCCAACATGGTTGAAATATTCTTAAAAAATTGGCTAATGTTTCGGTCCTTCGGATATCACGAGTAGCAGAGTCGAAAATATTTCTTCTGTATTTCCTAAATACTGCTTCCGACCTTTTGCAGGATCATCTAGCAGACCTCAACTTCGCTTGCCCTCTACTGAAGGTCATTCATATGCACGGCCTGGAGTTAGGCGATATTAAGATCTTTTGCTGTTTAAGAGGTTACATGAATGTGTCTGTCAGGTCCTTTAGAGAATGGACACTGTAATTATCACTCTGATGTCTCCCGAAATTTGACTTCCATGTGTTCATTTATGGTTGTCTGGGATAGACAGGTGTGCATATTGCAGAAATATTCCTGTTCGCTTTCTTTGTGCTAATTGAATATTTTGGTTGTGCAGGAGTTGGTGATGAGATAGAGCAACCAAAGAAACACCTAAGAAGAATATGAGATGTCATTTGTTCGTGTTCATGGTGCTGCTGTAGAAGATGATTAGGACAAATGATTTCTGTATTAAATGCTGTGTTGGTTTATGTTACGGGATATGTATGATATCCCTTTTCTGATGAAGATGGTTGAATCAGATTTATACTGTCTATTTTTAAACTCTCTGTAGAACAATGATATTACTCGATAGTCGTAAGAAAGGTTGGAAATTTAGAGTAACTTCAATTTCCTATAATGTTATTATATATATAAGAATAGATATATATCGATGCCAATCATTTCACTGTTGGACATTTTATCAGTCTAATCAGGATAGACAAATTTTATGGTGCGTGGCAACTGATAAATAAGCGGCTGCCAATATTTGTAAATAGTATTAATATCTTGTCTATAGTAATTATAGGGAGGTTTGGGATCTTATCTGTTTGATTGTGCTCTTTAACGAAATTAGCCTTTACACTCAACGATCACATGAAGTATATAAGAGCTATTTCATTACCCTGTCAAATAAGATGATAGTCTGAACTAATGCTCTAGGTACTGATTGGAGAGTTTAAGCTAATCTATGAATCTAACTTGATTAAATGTACGGCTGTTTCTCCTTAAGCTGTAGCAATCTTGTTTTTTTGGCCACATAAACGACTCTTGAAAACAAATGAATCTCCTTTGCAGAGAGTGCAGTATGGATTTATTTATATTTTGGATGGGTGTAGTTTGGTCTGTCAAATGAACGTGTTGCATTGGGCAAAAACGTTAATAGATGCGGAATTGATACTAGCTTGTTGTGATGTGTTGGACTTGTTTGGAGAAATCAAAGATACCATTGACACACTATATTGCAAAATAAAAAGAATGTCTCTATTTTCTATTCACGTTAAACGACTTTTTAGAAAAAGAACTTGCATTTGGCCTGGTCCTAATGTATATCGAAAATAGTGAAATGATTACATCAAAATGCTCTCTGTATAATTTGTATTTTGTTAAAAGTAAATTAGGATTTAGAGTAGAGAGTCACATGGAATGAGAAAGTTCATGAGGGTATTTGAAGATTCATGAGGGTAGGTGAAAGGTCATGGTAGGTGAAAGGTCACTTTACTTTCTATAAATAAATCCTCATGGCTAGTTGTAAAGGACTTGGATTTTTTGCACTTGATTGTGCATATTTTTTTTTTTCCACAGAAAAAAATCGAACCTTCTATTAAAAAGAGGGTTACATAGCATATGCATTGCATTCCTTTCCCTTTTCCAGGGAAAAAACTACGCTGCTGTGTGATTGTTTGTTATTTTTAAACAAGAACCACCCAACAGCTCTGTCCACAAAAGCTGAAAACAAAAAACCAAAATCTTGTGTAAGCAATCCCCGGCTTCCATTAAGGAAAAACACCGAAACAGGATTTGCTCACCACCACAACTGTCCACATACCAGCTAGTAAATACTGTGCATATTGTTTGAGAGCTTGTATATATTTCGAGGATTCAAGTGATGGATTTGCATTTCCAAACACCAGTAGCTTACCCCTTGAAATCAGGATTATCCTGGCATACAGAAGGAACAAAAAAAAATAAATGTTGGATTAAACATGTCAACCTCACAATTGCCAGAGTTGCTGAAACACCAGTGGCTTACCCCATGAAATCCGGATTATCCTGGTATGGGCATGAAACCAAAAAAAATATGCTGGATTAAACATGCCAACCTCGCAATTGGTTGATTTGAAGATGAACTCTAACCACAAGGCTGAATCCAATTAATCCTAACCATTCTATGGCCTACCAACCTTAATTCAGCAATATAAACAATCTGATCCAATAACCATACCAGAGAAATAGTTAGTGTTGGTGTTAAATCTTAGGCTCCTCATCTTGTGGCTAAGATTGCGTGATTGTCAATTGTAATTAACTCTCTTTGTTGTAATTCTTTGCTTTTACAAAGGGCTCTTGATATATGATTCTGCCTGAACTTGCACTTCTGTATATCCAAATCAGATTGGAGTTCTCCAGTCAAACCATATTTCTTTGAACATTAGGTGCAGACTGATTCCAACCTGAAACTGCATCTGGCCCCAATGACCATCCATCTACCTTTGCGTAAACCACTCTACCTTACATTTGAATCGCCAATGACATCAAATTCATGGACAAGTTCCCCAAAATTCTTTACCCCCAGCACAGGCAGATGAATATTTTCATAAGAAAATAGTCTAGGATTATATCAGTTGTTGGATGGTTCCTGGGTTTTACTTGTGTCATGTGCTGAATTCAAACGAGCCGCTCATAGATGGGTTTGCGTTTGTTTCTTCAACAAATTATATACAAATGAGTCAGAAAGTTTCGTTCGCAAGGCCTCTGAATCTATCCTAACCGTATCAACAAAGAAACCTGTACTTTGGCAATATAAGGCATTGGAAGTATATAACATGGGTATCCATATTGAGGACAACTATCATTGTTGAAAATTCCTTCAACAAAGAAACCTGTACTTTGGCAATATAAAGCATTGGAAGTATATAACATGGTATCCATATGGAGGACAACTATCATTGTTGAAAATTCCTTCAGCAAGATTCGCTGTCCAATTGTGTGTTATTCCCAAGATTGTGTTATTCATGCTTCTAATTCTTCAATAATTCACGTACAAGGTTTTGAGGTTCATGCTGGTATTGCTTCAATAATCCACATACAATCTATGTTAATGGCTCGTAGTCTAGCCTCTTAAGCTTTAGACCTTCCGCTTGCTTTGGAGGAATTGATGAGGCTCACTTTGAGAGAAGTTTGTTTCTTAATCTTCCACCATTTTTGTAATTATTAGTTCCTTCTCTGGTGTAAGTCGGTAGATTTCAACTCTGTATATACTTAACAAAATGCAAAACAACTCTAAAAAATTAAGACCTCATTATGACAAACCTTCCAGTTAGAAATATCAACATTATGTCATTTTCCTGGTTTTCTTTTGACCTTTACTAAGATCTATTCACACATTTCATTTTTCTTTCGACCTTTACTAAGACCTATTCCCACATTTCATCTGAGGAGGCTTGCAGCGTGAATAGAACCCCAGTTTGCAGGCTGAATAGAACATCAATTATTAGATTTGTCTTTTTAATTTAATTTTATGTGGAAAAACATCGTAATTTTATTTCAAATAAAATAAAGCATTCAAAAAGTGACCTTTCAGTTTCAAAATGATAACATGATCATGCCTGTCTAAAACACTCAAGATATCATTGTAAAAATTAACTAACAATCAACTTATAGTCTTATCTTATTGCCACAATGGATGGACAATAACTTTAATGATGATAATATACAATGAACCATACAATAGCGAGTGTTTTGATATAAATGAATCACAAGTTTTGTTATGCAAAAGAAGTGAAAATTCTGAGTGTTTTCAGCTTGGTCTTCCATGACCAACTGTTCTCTCTCGGTCAAGACCCACTGTTAATAATCCATTAGCCACCCTTAAGCAATTTAGATTGTCCAATAATGAGGGTGACCTTTTTGAATATTTTAGGGTGACTTTTTTGAATTTTTTTATTTATATTTCTCTTTTGCACCTTAGTCTCCAATTTTCCCACCCTTCTACCATAAGTCTTGAAATTTAGATTGTCCAATGAATGCAATTAGAGTGACTTTTTCAAATTTATTTATGAATGCAATTAGAGTGACTTTTTCAAATTTATTTATTTATATTTCTCTCTTGCACCTTAGGCTCCAATTTGGCTACCCTTTTGGCACAAGTCTTGGTTATTTCATACCTCTTGGAATTGGAGAGGAAATATGTTTCCAAGGGGCTTTAAAAGATTCATTAAGTTTGCGAAAGACCATGTATCTAGAGTTGATTCGATATTTATTGATTGTGCAAGTTTTTATTGATGGACATAATTTTTAGGTTTTGCATAGACATTTTGCTATGCGGATAATTTTTTTACGCCTCCCACTATAAATTTGATTGGGCTTGGAATTTGCTTGCCTAATTTATTGGAAAGTTTATTTGTTTGAGTCTCACCACACTTCAGAGGAGAAATGGAGTTAGGTTAGTTTCTCCTAGAACTTCAAGAAATTCATTGAAATTTTTAGTTGAAGAGAGAAATTTGGTTTGTTGGTCTCACAAATTAATATTGAACGCTTGCATTTTTGCAAGAGTCCAAACTACAAGATGAGGTGGTACATTTGCCACATGTGGGGAAAGTTGAGTTGTAAACCCTTTTTTTTTTTGGGTCCATGGACCCCAAACACTAGTAACATGTTTAGACTTGAGGTGAAAAGACACCTACAATTGGCCTTTACAACCCCATCTATACATAATCATTGTAATGCACCACAAAGTGCCCCCTACAACCCCATCCATACTAATCATTGTAATGCACCTACAAGTGGCCTTTACAACTCAATTCTACCTAATTGTTGTAATCTAAGAAGAGAATCAATTCAAAAGACTAAACTACAAGGGTCTATTGTGATTGTCAAAGTAGTTTACGTAGTTTACCCAAGTTCACTGGGTGTAGGCCCACATGGACCTCATCTTAGGCACAAATAATCATAATTGTTTTCACTAGGGAATTCCTCTAAACGAGAATCCCAACGCTTACAGTGCATTTGCTCTCCATGATTTTTGGATAATCATGACAATGCAAAATCCTCTAATTATTTGGGCTTTTGGAAAAGTTGGAGAGAAATAACATACAAATAGGAATTCTTATGTTGATGTCCACAATGTCTCTTAACATATAATTAAAGAAAAAAATATACTTGGAATAATACATGAACTTTGATAAATACATAATTATTCTGCGTTTTTGCCTTTTTTTTGTGTAAGCTTGGCAGGTCTACATATTCATCATGTCCAAGGGTCTTGTGATTGTCAAAGTAGTTTACGTAGTTTACCAAGTTCACCGGGTGTAGGCCCACAGGGACCTCATCTTAGGCACAAATAATCATAATTGTTTTCACTAGGGAATTCCTCTAAACAAGAATCCCAACACTTACAGTGCATTTGCTCTCCATGATTTTTGGATAATCATGACAATGCAAAATCCTCTAATTATTTGGGCTTTTGGAAAATTTGGAGAGAAATAACATACAAATAGGAATTCTTATGTTGATGTCCACAATGTCTCTTAACATTCAATTGAAGAAAAAATATACTTGGAATAATACATAAACTTTGATAAATACATAATTATTCTGCGTTTTTGCCTTTTTCTGTGTAACTACATATTCATCATGTCCAATATATCACCCCGATCGGGGTGGGGAATTGAACCAATCACTTACATCAAGGAGTGCCTTGACAAAGCACCTGATCACCGTCTATTTAAGACCTCGTGGACATGTTTTTGCTTATTTGGCCCAATGTAAAATTAAGATATTATCCACTAGGAGCTTAAGTTTGTAATATTTTAGCTTATTTGGGTTTAAATTATATTATGTGCTTATTTGGGCCACTGAAAAGTTTTAAGATACTATGCGTCAAGAAGTTAAAGAGTATAATGCCTTTGAAGAATGAATAAAAAAATAAACTAGTCTAGATCCATCTTAACTTCAGATCCACCAAGAGCCGAGAGGGATAAAATCTCTTGAGGTGTGAACTTATTTTTACAGTAAAAAGGGATTTGATTTCTTTCGATGCTTGGTAGCTTCAAAGTTAAGATGTATCTAGGTTGGTTTAATATATATATATATATATATATATATATATATATATATATATTTGTAAGCTTGGTAGAACTACATCTTGATCATCATGTTCAATACACATCACCCCGATCGGAGTAGAGAATTTAACCAGTGACTTCACATCAATGAGTGCCTTGACAGAGCATCTGGCCATCGTCTATCCAAGACCCCTTGGACAATTATAATATAATTATTAATATTAAATTTTTTTCTTCTAATTTTTATTTTATTTTCATGGAATTTCATCAAGCCAAAATGTTTTTATTAATAATCATAATTGTTAATTATTTTATTTTATTTTATTTTTATTTTTATGTAATAATATCAATGAGTCAAAATGTTTAACAAAATTACATCTCTACATTATTGAGTTGGAGAGTGTCTCTTGGCACAATGACCTTAAATAATAATAATAATAATTATATGAAAGGAAATACAAAAAGAAGAGCGATTACTAGAATGAACTTAAAGGAAAAACTAAGTATGCTTAGAAGAATTAAGCGTTCATCTAAGTCTATGGATATTGGTTGCATAAAATTTTATATATGTTTTTGCTTACTTGGTGTAATGAAAAGTTTTAGATATTAATCCACATTGAGCATAAATTTGTATTACTTTCGCTTATTTGGTTTAAAATCATACTATATTCTTTCGGTTACTTGGCCTAATGAAAAGTTTTAAGATATTACCTATCATGAAGTTATAGGTGTAATGTATCATATATTGAATTAATGGAGTGAATAGTAAATAAATGGCTTTAAATAATGTTAGGCTAGGAAGGTAGCTACCAATTGGTGATTTTCATTAATGTGAACATCATTAAGAATAGGGGTGACCTTTGGGATTCCAATTCTAAGGTCTTTTCACATTTTAATTGTTCAAATTTTTCTATTTATATATTTACATATTTTCACCCAATCCGTGAGGATTAGATGTCTAACATCCCCTCCTCCCCGTCTCCCCCCACCCCCTTAATTTGATGATGCGTTTGTGAGTCGAAGTATCATTTTAGATCTTTCGAACTTTTCTCTTTCTAGTGCTTTGGTGAAGATGTCTGATATTTGCTCATTCATGGAGTAATGTCATCGTTGAATAGTCTTGGCCTCTACATGATGTAGAATCAAATGATACTTTGTGTTGATATGTTTGATAATGGATTTTGGGATTCTTGGCCAATTTAATTGCAGAAGTATTGTTGATAAGAAGATGGGTAGAGTTCACTTGTTTTTCTTGCAAATCTTCAAGAATTTTCTCGAGCTATACAATCTCCTTAGTTGCTTCTGCAATTAACACACATTATGCCTATGTTGTGGAATTTGCTGGAATTGACTATTTGCGTTACCTCTAGGAAAAGAATCCAAATCCAATACTCGTAACGTAGCTTGTAGTAGACACTTTATTCTCCTTATCTCAATTAAAGCTTGAATTAAAGTTGAATTTATTCACTTGTGAATATTTAAGTCCAAATTCTTGAGTTCCTTTCAAGTACTTTAGAACTCTTTTTGTAGCAGATCGATGTCCTTCATAAGGCTTTTGCATAAACTTAAAAATGATTCCAACAACAAATGAAATATCTGATATTGTAGTGGTGAGGTAGGTAAGCCTTCCCACAAGTTCTCTATACTTAGCGTCCTCAAGTTGTCTGTATTTAGATGTGAGCTTCATATTTTGATTCGTTAGAGTGGAAGAAAGATTGCATTCAACCATGCCAAACTTGCTCAATAGTTCTCCATTGTACTTCTTTTGAGAGAGAAATATATATCTTGGATGTTAAGTCACTTCAATGCCCCATTAGTAATGAAGGTTGTTCCAAATCTATCATCTTAAATTCTTTCATTAATTCTTTTTTCATGGATGCAATATAGTTTTCATAAGAATATGGGTAGAGTTCACTTGTTTTTCTTGCAAATCTTCAAGAATTTTCTCAAGCCCTACAATCTCCTTAGTTGCTTTTGCAATTGCCACACATTATGCCTATGTTGTGGAATCTGCTGGAATTGTGTTATGAAACTAGCTCACAAAATAGAAAAAAAGACAGGACAACTTCCTTTACATTACATAAATGAACAATTCTTGGATTTATCAAATGACAAAACCTCCTTTCTATATATAGGAGTCCAAGGGGTCACAATATAATCCTAGCCGACATAAGAATAACAATGTAAGGGCACAACACTAACAAAAGTGGGTTTCTATGGGGCACAATAATAAGAATATGGGGACTACACACAACAATGAAAATAAGGGGATACACTAGTATTATAGGGACCTAACATGCCCCTCTCATTCAAAAAAGTGTTGTCCTCAACGTTTAAGTAGTTTTGGATGTTTCTGTATAAAATTCTCATCCTCCCATGTTGAATCTTCAGCGTGTAAGTTCTTCCACTTGATGAGATACTTTGAAATTGATCGATTTCGTAGCTGTCAAGTTTTTGTTTTCGTGACTGCTTCAGGTTCCAATATGATTTTTCCTTCTTCATCAAGTTTTGGCAATATTGTTTGAACTATGAGCTTGTTACCTATAACCTTGTTTAAGCATGAAACATGGAAAACTGGGTGCACTCAGGAAGATGCAAGAAGCTCCAATTTGTATGCCATAGTACCAATATTTTGCAACACTTTGTAAGGACCATAATACTTTAGTGATAATTTATTATCCTTCTTAGCTTGCTTGAGGGACATTTGTTTATATGGTTGTAGCCGTAAAAATACCCAGTCGCCTACATCAAAACTTCTATCACTGCAATGTTGATCTGCCTGTTGTTTCATTTGACTCTGCGCCAAGGTGAGGTTATCCTTTAAGAGTTGGAGAACTTGTTGTTGACGCTCGATGTGATATTCCACTGCTTGAACCTTAGAATTTTCTCTTAAAGATGATGTGATGGAGGGTGGATGATATCCATAAAGTGCCATAAATGGGATCATTTTTGCTGCAGTATGCAAGGAAGCGTCATACCACCATTCAGCGAGAGGTAACCACTTGACCCATTGTCTCTGTTTATCAGATACAAAATAACGAAGATATACTTCCAAACATTTGTTCACTATCTCAGTTTTCCCATCAGATTGAGGATGATATGATGAACTATGAGCTAATTGGGTACCCAAACAAGAAAATAATTCTATCCAAAAATTTCTTGTAAAAATGGGTTCTTTGTCGCTTACAATAATCTTTGGGTTTCCATGTAGCTTTTGAATTGTTTCCATAAATGCAGTGGCAATTGTAATGGCTTTGAGTCGATGAGATAATGCACAAAAGTGTGCATACTTGGTAAGTCTATCAACTACCACCATGATGACAGTGTTTCCTTCGGACTTGGGTAAACCTGTGATAAAATCCATTGAAGCCTCCTCCCAATGTTGACTTGGAATGGATGAACGTTGTAATAGACCCGGGGTCTTAATTGTCTCAACTTTATTTTGTTGGCAAACCAAACATTGAGCCACAAACTTTTGAATACCAGATTTAAGGCCATCCCAAAAAAATTCCTTCTTGACCCTATGGCAAGTTTTTAAAAATCCCGAGTGCCCTCCTAAGGGAGAGGTGTGCAATTCCAAAACACTCTTATGTTTGAGTTGGGAATTCTGACAAAGATATAAGCGATCTTTGTACCATAATGAATCATTTTTCTAGCTAAATGTTTTAGATGTACTGGAATCTTACTGCAACTTTTGAATGAGTGTCCACACCTCCTCATCATTCTTCCATTCATCCCTTGCTTCAGTTATCCACTCAGGTTGGATAATATAAATGACACATCCTCATCCTTTCTTGAGAGTGCATCTGCAACAACATTTTGCTTCCCTTTTTTGTAGATGATTTCAAACTCATAACCCAAAATCTTTGTGACCCATTTTTGCTGCTCTTTTGAAGATAATCTTTGTTCCAAAAATTATTTTAGATTATCATGATTTGTTTTTAACTTGAAGAGTCTTCCCATTAGGTAAGGTCGCCATTGCTTTAGTGCATGTAGTATTGCCAACATTTATTTCTCATAAATTGCTTTTAGTAAATACTTTCCTTTGATTGGACAAATTTAAAAAGTAGTGGGTCTTCCTTTTTGCATTAAAACGACACCAATTCCATTTCTCGAGGCATCACATTCCACAATAAAGGTTTTTGTGAAGTCTAAGTAGATAAGACCGATGATTGGCACATTGCCTCTTTAAGATGCTCAAAGGCCTTAGTTGCTTTTGGAGTCCAAGAAAATGCATCTTTCTTCAGTAATGATGTTAAAGGTGCCGATATTCTCCCATAATTCTTAACAAAATTGCGATAATACCTTGTTAACCCCAGATATCCTCGTAGATGCTTTATGGTTGTAGGGATTTTCTATTCCTTAATGGGTTTAATTTTGTTAGGGTCTACCTTAACACCGTCATGAGATACAATATGACCCAAATATTCCACCTCCTGTATTCCAAAGAAGCATTTGTAGGTTTTTTCATATAATTGTTTCTCCTCCAATATCTGAGCACCATGTCAACATGTTGAACATGATCCTTCCAAGACTTGCTGTAGATTAGTATTGGCATAAAAAAATACTAACACAATTTTCTAAGAAAGGGTTTGAAAATGGAATTCATCAAACCTTGAAATGTGGAAGGTGCATTAGTAAGGCCAAAAGACATGACCCTCATGAGTTCTGAATGTTGTTATCGGAATGTATTCAGTCTTCATTCAAATTTGATGATATCCAAAATGAAGATCCAACTTGGTGAAGCAATTTGCTCCATGTAATTCATCCAATAATTCATTAGTAACGGGGATGGGAAATTTATCTTTAATAGTGAGCTTGTTGATCTCCCTATAATCTGCACAGATACACCATGATCCATTCTTCTTGTGCACCAATACTACTGGAGCAGAGAAAGAACTTTGACTAGGTTGAATTATACCAGCTTCCATCATTTCTGCAACCATACGTTCAATCTCACTCTTTTGAGCATAAGGATATCTCTAAGGCCTGATGTTTGGAGGAACACTTCCCGGAATCAAATGAATAACATGATCATGGTCACGAGTAGGTGGGAGTTCTTTGGGAGTCTCAAATACCTTGGAATGATTGTCCAAGAATTTTTGTAGATATGGAGAAATAGATGATTTTGATGTTTAAACATGTAGTGAGCATCATTGTGCAATTACACTTCGTTGTTCTTTCTTCATAATTTTTGTCATGACATTAGAGCTGATTATCTTTCCTAGATTCCCTGCGATACCACGTAATTCAATTTCCTTTCCTTATGAAAACAAATTCAAGAAAATTTATTGAAAATTAAAAGCTACCATCCTCAAAGATTGTAACCATTGTACTCCCAGTACAACATCAACACCAACCATTGGGATGAAGAGCATTGGACTATTCAATACATATTCCCCCATGGTCAGTTTGATAGTATGGCACTCTCCAAAGAAATTTATAGTTCCTCCATTTGCAACCATCACTTGACACTCTGGTGCTGGGTATAGGAAGAAATTTAATTCTTTGGCTACCTTACAATGAATACAATTATGGGTAATACCCGAATCAATCAACGCTATTATATTTTTCTTCTTGATATGTCCTTCTATCTTGAGAGTTTGAGGAGTGGTAATTCCCGCCAATGCATTACAGGATATGTTCGAATTCATTTCTTCTTCCTATAAGGTTGGTTCTTGGTGTATATCATCTTCTTTTGAAGTTTCTTGGTACTTTTCTTCTTCCTCTTCACAATCAATGTAAAATAATTTTTTCTCAGCACACTTATGACCCTTAGTGTATTTGCTATCACAACTGTAGCAAAGCTCTTTTGCTATTTTTTCTTCCATTTGTTGTGGTGTCAACCTTGTAGGTTGTGGAAGTCTAGGAGTAACAACACTTCCATATTTATAGTTGTGAGTATTAGGTTTCCTTGTCGCCATAATTTTGCTTTCAATTTTTCTTGCCAACCTAAATTCCTTTTCCAATGAATCAAGTTCCCAAATGCGGGCCTCATGTTGGATGTTATACTTTAAATTCCTTATGAAGACATCAATTTTTGTGTTCCTCTGGAATATCAGTTACCTTAATATTCAATTTCTAGAAGTCCTCAATGTGCTCCACCATTGAACCCTTTTATTTGAGATTTATTGTAGGAATTATATAACATATGCATGTATATATCCATATTCTCCTGATCTAACAATATTTATCTTCTTGCTAAATACAAAATCCTTCCAATGTTAATATTTTGCAGAAATTTAAAACTCAATTGCAAACATATGAAGCAATAAAAACAATCGCACATAACACAGTGGTTTAACGGGAAACCCTGAAGCTAAAAACCCTATCTATCATATATTATGTGTCATGCAGATCATGTAACAATCTCATACTAAGCTTAGTACATCAAGCTCTCAGTATAATAAAATTGTCACACACTAACATGAAGAAATCTGCAAATCCATGCACTGATTTCTTGCCACCTGATAACCTGCCTCCACTGCGCAATCCCTGCTGAAGAAGACCCCTGAATGAATTCGAATCTACCTTGCCTTGATTGCACAATCCTCATTGGCAACTCCAATGTGTGTGTGATGCAATCAATGACAACAGATAGTCCATCTTACCCTTTCACCTACCTCTCCACTGGGTCTCCACTGGAACTGACATGCACTGTATTTAATTGCTGTTTTTGTTCAGTTGTTAGTGAGTTAATAGTTGTGAATTAATTAACTAATTAATTCACTTAACTCTCACTAGTGTATCATTCAGTGAGACTAGATACAACTAGCTCAACTGAGTTTAACTCCAATAATCGAGTTAAACTGAATAACAACTCCTGTAACTACTCTTCCAACTCTCTCATAACTTTGCCACTTCAGTTCTAATTGAGTCCTCCATGCATGAGCCACCATAAACCCTAGGAATTGCGTAATTCCTTCAGCCCACTGATTTTCCAAATCTGTATACTGAAATAAAGTGCTCCAAGAGAATAAGTTGATATTTAGAGTCTAATTATTATTAAGGGCTAATAATAATCGACACATCTATTTTTAGATCGACGATCTATAAATAGATTTCGCCTAATATTCTAAAAATAGAATTTCATCTATTTTTCCAACTTGACCAACCATCCACAAATAACATCCTGCAACTTTTGAAATATGATCACCATGTTTAAAAATAGACATAGTCTAAAAATAGACTTGCACCTAAAACTAGCCTGCAGGCCCACTTAGTGAAGGTGACTGATTTTCACTAATCTTCATTATCTTGTTGAATCTCAACACTCCCTCTCAACAAAATAGGGATTATCCTTCACCCCAATCTTGCCTTTATGGTATTCGAATTTGCTCCTGCCGAGCACCTTCGTCAGAATATCTGCATCCTAATCTTCTGTGGGAATGTACTGAAGCAACATGATATTCCGTTGCACACAATCTCTGATATGATGATACCGGATATCAATATGTTTAGATATATCATGAAACATAGGATTAATCGAGCGTTTAATGCAACTCTGATGATCACAATGTATCACTGTAGGATCTAAATGTGAACCGAACAAACTAACCAGGATCTTCCTCATCCAGATAGCCTCACATGCAGCTTGACTTGCTGCCATGTATTCTGTTTCCACTGCACTGAGTGCCATGGATCTTTGTTTCCTGCTGTACCAAGAAACTACTAGAGATTCGATACTGAAAACCCCTCCTGATGTGCTCTTTCTGTCTATTGGGCTGCCTGCCCAATCTGCATCTGTGAAGCCATGCAACTTCACCTCATCCTTCTGTCTGTACCATAAGCCATACTCAGATGTGCTTTTGAGATACCTCAGGGCATGCTTGCCTGCCTTCCAAAAGAGCTTGGTAGGCTTAAACATCGCTTGTGAAAGTTGGTTCACCGGATAGCATATGTCTGGTCTTGTATTAACTAAATACATGAGCGAACCCACCCGCTGTCGGTAAACAGTGGCATCCACTACCTCTGCCGATGTAGCATCCTTTTTCCTCCAATTTCTTGGAAGAGGAGTATCCATGGGCTTGCAGTCCTCCATGTGAAACTTACCAAGTATCTTCCGAGCATACTTGCCTTGAGACACAAACAATTCACCTTCTCGCTGCCATATTTCCAATTCAAGGAAATAATGAAGAAGGCCCAAATCCTTCATCTCGAACTCCTTTGCAAGATCTGCCTTGCATGAGTGTATCAAATTCTCATCACCCGTTAGTATTAAATCATCAACATAAAGAAAACTGATTAAAAGCTTACCCTCCACCACAATTTGGTACAGGTTTGCATCCGCCTCACTCTTGGTGAAGCCAAGTTCAGTGAAATCACTGTCGATCCGTGTGTACCAAGCATGAGGTGCTTGTTTCACCCCATACAATGCTCTTTTGAGCCTGCACACATGTGACTCATTGCTGAAGATTTCGAATCCTTCAGGCTGCTCAATGTACACTTCTTCCTCAATGATCCCATTAAGGAACACAATCTTCACATCCATTTGATGAATGTGCCAACCCATCTGCTGTTGAGTATGTGTTATATTCTTTCCACGACTAGCCCCACGCGCTGTACGTTGCACCGGGCGCAGCAGGGGGGTCACAAGGGGGGAGGCAGCCCCCACTGTTGGGGTTCGGGGCAGCGCCCAGGCGAAAATTTGTTTGGTGTGTGGACCCACTCATAGGCGGACCCACCCATGTTTTGTGCATGATTTTGCACATGGTTTTGGGGTACGATGGTTTTCGGCCCCTGGTATTTTGTAGATCCGGTCAAGGGAACTATGGTTATGTTCTTATCCAAGGTTATTGGATTGGAGTTTATGTATGCTTCGACATGTATATATATGTTTTGTAACACTAAAAGGAATATAATGAAAAATCAAGCTGGTCGTCCCAATTTGGGATCCAGGGGAAAATCTCTGTATTTATCTGTTTTATGTTTTATGCTCTCGCTATTGTTTATTTTCTGTTATAAGATTCATGTGTAGATAATTGTTCGTGTTAAAAGCTACATGGGGTATCGTAGCCGTTTTGGCTTCAAGGGGATGCCTCACGCGAGGTTTTTTTCTGCCTTTCTCCCCCTATTCAAAGGGGGAGATTCTATGGGATCGATTCTGAAAGAAGATGGCGAGCGACAGAAAGATAGAGATCGAGAAATTTAATGGTCAGAGTTTTGAGTTATGGAAGCTCAAGATGGAGGATCTGCTGGTGGATAAAGATCAGTGGATCGCGGTAGATCCGGGTATTAAACCAACGGCAATGTCAGATGAAGACTGGAAGAAACTAGATCGGAAGGCTAAGAGCACAATACGGTTGTGTGTCTCAGATTCAGTATTGTTGAATGTATTTGGGGAAGCTATGACGAAGAATTTGTGGGAAAAACTTGGGACTTTGTACCAATCTAAGTCTCTGGTGAATAAGTTGTTCTTGCGGAAAAAACTGTATAACCTGAGGATGAAGGATGGAGACTCGGTGACAGCATCTGAACGCCTTCAATACTGTGGTAAGTCAGCTGTCATTTGTTGATATTAAAATATCAGATGAAGATAAGTGCATCAGTTTGTTGTGTTCTCTACCAGATTCGTGGGACAGTCTGGTTATTGCAATAGGTAGCAATATAACTACCTTGAATTTTGATGAAATTGTTTCAGCCTTGTTGTCGGAGGAAATGAGACGGAGAAATATGGAGGGCTAGAATGGAGATGCCTTATCTGTACGAGGAAGGTCCCAAAACAGAAACAAGAATAAGGTTTCGAGTGGGAGATCCAAATCTAGAGGGAGATCTAAATCTCCTGGAAATTTTGTAAAGGTATGCTGGAAATGCGGAAAGGAAGGGCACTACAAAAAGGACTGCAGATCTAAAGCTCATGAGAAAGGAAAGGGATCTGATGATGCTCCTTCTGCAGAGGCAAAAACCACCTCGGATGAAGGTGGGGATGTGTATTTGGCTTCTTCTTCAAATACACATGTAAATCATGAGTCATGGTTGATTGACTCGGGTGCATCCTTTCACTTCACTCCCCATAGGGAGTGGTTCTACGAGTATGAGAAACATGATGGTGGTGATGTCTTCTTAGGTGATGATAGGAAGGCTAGAATCATCGGACGTGGAAAAGTCAAGCTGAAGCTGCAAAGTGGAAGGATTAGAACACTTCCTAGTGTTCTGCACATTCCTGCATTGGCCAGAAATCTGATTTCTGTAAGCAAGATGGATGATGCAAGTGTAAAAACAGTATTCGAGAAATATACCTGTAAGATGGTTCGGGAGCATGGTATTAATGCGGGGAGTTCGACTGAATTTCCGTGAAAGCCAAGCAAGGTAGCACCGTTGATGATGCACAGGTCGTTCCTGAAAGTGGAGCAGAAAGCCTAGCTGTCTTCGGAGAAAAGACCATGCTATGGCATCAAAGGCTTGGACATATTGGAGAGAAGGGCCTTCGGATACTGCATAGAAATGGTATGGTAGAAGGTATGTCTAATTGCTCTCTGGATTTCGATTTCTGTGAACATTGTGTATATGGGAAGCAGAATCGGGTGAGTTTTCCTTCTGGTGCTAAGAGGGCGAACAAGATATTAAAACTTGTGCACAGTGATGTGTTTGGACTGTACGCCCATCACCGGGAAAGTCTATGTACTATGTTTCATTCATAGATGACTTCTCAAGGAATACATGGATATATTTCTTGAGGAAGAAATTTGAAGTCTTTGACAGATTTAAAGAATTTAAGGCTCTGGTGGAAAACCAGACAGAAAAGAAGATAAAGGCGCCGATGACAGATAATGGTGGGGAGTTCTGCAAGAAGGAATTTGAAGAGTTCTGTAAGAAGTGTGGTATAGCACGGTAGATGACTACTCCATACACACCTCAGCAAAACGGTGTTGCAGAAAGAATGAACAGAACACTGATGGAAAAATCAAGAAGCATGCTCAGTGGTACCGGGTTAGGACAAGAATTCTGGGCAGAGGCAGCGGAGACTGCATGTTAGTTAATAGATCACCTTCATCAGCGTTGGAGGATAAGACTCCACATGAGGTATGGAATGGTAAGAAACCCTCTCTTTCACATCTAAGGGTATTTGGATGTGATGCTTATGTACATGTTCCAAAGGAGAAAATGACCAAGTTGGATAATAAATCTGAAAGGTGCATCTTTATTGGGTATAAGGATGGTTTAAAGGGTTACAAGCTTTGGAACCCAGAAACAAGGAAGGTTGTGTACAGCTGAGATGTGGTGTTTAGAGAGGTGAAAGATGTTGTTACACATGAAGCCCTACCAAAGGAAACTGAGAAGATAGAGTTTGAGCTAAAGGAGGATGAATCAGACTCTACAACAGAAGAAGACTCAGAAGAGGAAGAGCCACAAACTCCAGCTGTGAGAAGATCAACTCGGGAAAGAAGGCAACCAGAAAGGTATATTCCATCTACTTTTTGTTCAGGTTTTTCCTTAACTATAACTAATGATGATCCTAGAACTGTCAGGGAGGCAGTAGATTCAGAGGATGGAAAACTCTGGAAGGAGGCCATGGTTGATGAGATGGCATCCTTGCACAAAAGTGATGCATGTGATCTGGTAGAGTTGCCCGTGGGAAGGAAGCCCATCGAGAGAAAATGGGTGTTTAAGAAGAAGATGAATGTAGAAGGAAAGGTGGAGAAATACAAAGCTTGGTTGGTAGCAAAAGGTTATTCCCATGTGCCGGGAATTGATTTTGGTGATATTTTTTCTCCTGTTGCCAAAGTTACTTTTATTAGATTACTTTTATCTGTTGTTGCTGCATTTGATTTTGAGATAGAATAGATGGATGTGAAGACAACATTTCTTCACGGGGATATAGAAGAGGAGATATACATGAAGCAACCTAAAGGCTTTATGGTGAAGGGTAAGAAAGAACTGGTGTGCAGGTTGAAGAAGTTTTTGTATGGGTTAAAACAGTCACCAAGGATGTGGTATCAGAAATTTGATACCTATATACCAGGACTTGGCTTCACTAGAAGCAAGGAGGATCACTGTGTTTATTTTAAATTAATTGGTGACCGTGTTATTTATTTGGCCTTGTATGTGGATGATATGTTTTTGATTGGAAATGACAAAGGACATTATCAAGATTTGTGACCACCATTTGTTCTCGAAATTCGACATGAAGGATCTTGGTCTTGCAAACTATATTTTGGGCATGGAAATTAAGAGAGACCGGGCAAAGAGGAAGCTCTGGTTAAACCAGAGGAAGTATGTCGAGACTATATTGCAGAGGTTCAATATGCAAGATAGTAAACCGGTGAATGTTCCTATTCATGTAGGTGTAAAGCTATCTGCTGAACAGTGTCCCAAGACACAAGAAGAAGAGGAGGATATGTCTCGTGTTCCATATGCAAGTGCAGTGGGTAGCCTGATGTATGCAATGGTTTGCACTAGACTAGACACTGCACATGCAGTGGGAGTATTGAGTAGGTTTATGTCAAACCCAGGGAAGGAGCATTGGACAGCAATGAAGCGGGTTTTCGGATATTTACATGGCACTAGTGATTATGGCTTGTGCTACCAGGGAAGACCAGGATTGGAAAGAATGTTGGACATTTGTGGTTTTGTTGATGCAAACTGGGCTGGAGATATGGACCAAAGAAGATCTACAAGTGGGTATGTATTTAGCCTATTTGGAGGCGCAATTAGTTGGATGAGTAAAAGATAGTCTGTAGTGGCTCTTTCAACTACAGAGGTAGAATACATAGCAGCCACTCATGCAAGAAAGGAAGCAATTTGGTTGCAGACATTGTGTTCAAGTATGGGGTTGGTACAAGAAGCTATAAGGATAGACTGTGATAGCCAAAGTGCAATTTTCTTGGCTAAGAACCCTGCTTACCATTCAAATACAAATCACACTGATGTTCAATATCACTTTGTTAGATATATGGTTGAGGCTAAAAGGGTGGTGCTGGTAAAGCTGGACACTTTGAAGAATGTTGCAGATGCATTGACGAACTCTGTGAGCACTCAGAAGTTCTCTTGGTGTAGAGAAACAATGGGTGTTGAATAATTGGCCCAATGACTAAGCTCTCCTATGGCCCCTTGTGGAAAGAAAACAACAAGTGGGAGAATGTTGGGTATGTGTTATATTCTTTCCACAACTAGCCCCACACATTGTACGTTGTGCTGGGCATAGCAGGGGGGTGACAAGGGGAGAGGCAGGCCCCATTGTTGGGGTCCCCATGGCCAGTTTGATGGCTATGGAACTCCCCCAGAAACTTATAGTTCCTCCATTTGTAACCATCACTTGACACTTTGGTGTTGGGTATAGGAATCAATTCAATTCCTTGGCTACCGTACAATGAATAAAATTATGGGTACTACCTTCATCAATCAACATTATTATATTTTTCTTCTTGATATGTCCTTTTATCTTGAGAATTTTAGGAGTGATAATTCCTGCCAATGCATTATAGGATATGGTCGGACTCACTTCTTCTTTCTCTAGGGTTGGTTCCTAGTGTATATCCTCTTCTTTTGAAGTTTCTTATTCATTTTCTTCCTCCTCTTCACAATCAATGTAAAATAATTTCTTCTCAGCACACTTATGACCCTTAGTGTATTTGCTATCACAACTGTAGCAAAGCTCTTTTGCTATTTTTTCTTCCATTTGTTGTGGTGTCAACCTTGTAGGTTGTGGAAGTCTAGGAGTAACAACACTTCCATATTTATAGTTGTGAGTATTAGGTTTCCTTGTCGCCATAATTTTGCTTTCAATTTTTCTTGCCAACCTAAATTCCTTTTCCAATGAATCAAGTTCCCAAATGCGGGCCTCATGTTGGATGTTATACTTTAAATTCCTTATGAAGACATCAATTTTTGTGTTCCTCTGGAATATCAGTTACCTCAATATTCAATTTCTGGAAGTCCTCAATGTGCTCCACCATTGAACCCTTTTATTTGAGATTTATTGTAGGAATTATATAACATATGCATGTATATATCCATATTCCCCTGATCTAACAATATTTATCTTCTTGCTAAATACATAATCTTTCCACTGTTAATATTTTGCAGAAATTTAAAACTCAATTGCAAACATATGAAGCAATAAAAACAATCGCACATAACACAATTTTTTAACGGGAAAGTCTGAAACTAAAAACCCCATCTATCATATATTATGTATCATGAAGATCATGTAACAATCTCATACTAAGCTTAGTACATCAAGCTCTCAGTATAATAAAATTGTCACACACTAACATGAAGAAATCTGCAAATCCATGCACTGATTTCTTGCCACCTGATAACACCTCAGCAACGATCACGCTTGTACGCGGGGTGAGGAGAACGTTATCTACCTTGCCTTGATTCTGCTGATCTTTTCATTAGCAGCTCAATGTGTTTGTGATGAAATCAATGACAACGAGATAGTCCATCTTACCCTTTCCACCTACCTCTCAATGGGTCTCCTTCGAATGACATGAATTGTAGTTAATTCTTTATTTTGTTCGATTGTTAATGAGTTATTATTTGTGAATTAATTAACTAATTAATTCACTCCACTCTCACTAATGTATCATTTAGTTATACTAGATACAACTAGCTCAACTGAGTTTAAGTCCATTAGCTGAGTTACACTGAATAACAACTCCATGAACTACTCTTCCAACTCTGTCATAACTTTGCCACTTCAGTTCTAACTGAGTCCTCCATGCATGAACCACCAGTAAACCCTAGGAATTGCGTAATTCCTTCAGCCCATTGATTTTCCAAATCTGTATACTGAAATAAAGTGCTCCAAGAGAATAAGTTGATATTTAGAGTCTAATTATTATTAAGGGCTAATAATAATCGACACTTCTATTTTTAGATCGACGATCTATAAATAGACTTCGCCCAATATTCTAAAAATAGAATTTCATCTATTTTTCCAACTTGACCAACCATCCACAAATAGAATCTTGCAACTTCTGAAATATGATCACCATGTCTAAAAATAGACATAGTCTAAAAATAGACATAGTCTAAAAATAGACTTGCACCTAAAAACCTTTGCGGGCCCACTTAGTGAAGGTGACTGATTTTCACTAAGCTTCATTATCTTGTTGAATCTCAACACTGCCTCTCAACAAGATAGGGATTATCCTTCACCCCGATCCTACCTCTATGGTATTCGAATTTGCTCCTGCCAAGCGCCTTCGTCAAAATATCTGCATCCTGATATTTCGTCAGAATGTACTGAAGCAACATGATCTTCCACTGCACACATCTCTGATATGATGATCACGGATATCAATATGTTTAGATCTATCATGAAACACTGGATTAATCAAGAGTTTAATGCAACTCTAATTATCACAAAGTATCATTGTAGGATCTAAATGTGAGCCGAAAAAACTAACGGGATCTTCCTCTCGGATAACCTCACATACGGCTTGAATTCTTTGCCATGTATTCTTCCGGCGGGCGAGTGCCATTGATATTTGTTTCTATTTGTACAGCTATGCTTGGAGATCCGTCTTTTGAAAACCCCTCACGATGTGCTCTTTAAATACTTGTTAAGCTGCCTGCCCAATCTGTGTGTGAAGCCATGCAACTTCACCTCATCGATACGTACGTACCATAATCCATACTCGGATGTGCCCTTGAGATACCTGGGGCATGCTTGCCCTCCCCGAAGAGCTTGGTAGGCTTAACCATCGCATGTGAAAGCTGGTTCACCGCACAACATATGTATGGTCTTGTATTAACTAAGTACATGAGCGAACCCACAAAGTGTTGATAAACAATGGCATCCACTACCTCTGGCGATGTAGCATCCTATTTCCTCCAATTTCTTGGAAGAGGAGTATCCATGGGCTTGCATTCCTCCATGTGAAACTTACCAAGTATCTCCCGACCATACTTGCCTTGAGACACAAACAGTTCGCCTTCTCCTTGCCATATTTCCAATCCGAGGAAATAATGAAGGAGGCCCAAATCCTTCATCTCGAACTCCTTTGCAAGATCTGCCTTGCATGAGTGTATCAAATTCTCATCACCCGTTAGTATTAAATCATCAACATAAAGAACAATGATTAAAAGCTTACCCTCCACCACAATTTGGTAAAGGTTTGCATCTGCCTCACTCTTGGTGAAGCCAAGTCTAGTGAAATAGTTGTCGATCCCTGTGTACCAAGCACATGGTGCTTGCTTCAGCCCATACAACGCTCTTTTGAGTCTGCACACATGTGACTCGCTGCTTTGAAGATTTCAAATCCTTCGGGCTGCTCGATGTACACTTCTTCCTCAATGATCCCATTAAGGAACGCGGTCTTCACATCCATACGATGAATGTGCCAACCCATGTTGTTGGGTATGTGTTATATTCTTTCCACGACTAGCCCCACGCGCTGTACGTTGCGCCGGGCGCAGTAGGGGGGTCACAGGGGGGCGGCAGCCCCCCCTGTCGGGGTCCGGGGTAGCGCCCCGACGAAATTTTTTTTGGTGTGTGGACCCACTCATAGGTGGACCCACCCATGTTTTGTGCATGAGTTTGCACATGGTTTTGAGGTACGATGGTTTTCGGCCCCTGGTATTTTGTAGATCCGGTCAAGGGAACTACGGTTATGTTCTAATCCAGGGTTAATGGATTGGGGTTTATGTATGCTTCGACATGTATATATATGTGTTGTAACAGTAAAATGAATATAATGAAAAATCAAGCTGGTCGTCCCAATCTGGGATCCAGGGGAAAATATTTGTGTTTATCTGTTTTATGTTTTATGCTCTCGCTATTGTTTATTTTCTGTTATAAGATTGGTGTGTAGATAATTTATGTTCAAGGTTAAAACCTACATCTGCGTTGAGAGAGCAAGGATGGTCCTTATGGAAGAATACCGTGCTATAGGTGCAAAGGTTTCTTCATAATCAATCCCCTCGATCTGTGAGAAGCCCCGGGATTAAAATCTTGCCTTATACTTCTCGACGCTCCCATAAGTATCTTGCTTTACCTTGTAGATTCATCTTGATCCTACAACTGATTTACCCACCGGCCTTGGAACAATCTGCCAAGAACTATTTCTGACAATGGAGTCATACTCCTCCACCATGGCATCTACCCATGTGGGCTCCTACATGTAAAATAATACATGGCTCTGTCACGATACACTTTCTCATGAGAGCCATGTATCCGATAAATTGGTCAGGGACTATCTCGATGCAACGACGTGATGTGGGGACTCCTACATTACATGCCACATCGAAGCTTCGATCTCTCATCTTCTATGGTCGCTTCTGCTGATGATGTTGGGTTCTGCATCATTTAGATCTCCTCATGAATCTATACCATTGGTGATCCACATCTAGAAGCTCATCTTTGAGAAAAAGAAGTTCCTCCTCTACATGCAAGTGTAGTTCCCTCTCAAGCGAAAACTTCATGGCTTTCACCTCATTGAATTTTATATCCCGTCACACCACATTCATCCGACTGTCTAGAAAATATACATGATAATTATGGGGTGTTTTTTTGTACCCCACAAATATCCCAACTTTTGCAGTCAGCTCCAACTTCTTCTTGGTGTCATTTGTCACATTAATGTAAACACATGAGCCAAAAATCTTCAAATGAGAAATATCAGGCTTCTTACCAATAAAATCTTCTTCAAGTGTACTCATGCCAACTACTCTATCACGACAATGGTTTTACACATAAACCACTGTGTTGCATGCTTCCGCCTACAAGTGCATCGGTAGTCCCTGGTCATGAAACATAGCTCGTGCAACACCCATGATCGTTTTGTTCTTCCTCTCCGCGACCCAATTCTGCTGTGGGTTATGAGGCGCTATGAGTTCTCTTCGAATTCCTTCTTTGCTACAAAATTATTTGAATTCGCTTGAGATGTATTCACCACCATTATCGCTCCGTAGAGATTTCACTTACTTCCTCGACTGCTTCTCCACCAAAGCTTTAAACTCACATAACTTTGAGAATGTTTCACTCTTCTTGTGCATGAAGAAGATCCAACATCTACGAGAATAGTCATCAGCAAATATAACATAATACCTGTGTTATGCTGTTGAAGCAACCAAGAAAGGTCCACACACGTCTGTGTGAATTCTCTCCAAGATCACCGAAGCACAGTTCTCCTTCTCATGAAAGGTGGTCTTCACAAACTTACCTATAGTACATCCCTTGCACTCATATGACTGTGAAAGAGTACCCTTGGGAAGTCCAGTAGAAATATGATGCAAAATCTTCAAAGCGCCATGGTGAAGATGGCCCAATATCTAGTGCCATAATTCGCCCTCATCCCGGCTCACCACTTCTTCTGCTTTGCCCATCATTGCAGCGCAACCATCTACCTCTAGCTTGTAGATTTTCTTAACTCAAATCCCTATCCTCTTGGTTTGACTCAATGTTTTATGTCGCAAGAAAGCTTTTTCCTTGCTGAAAACAACGTCATAACCTCTATCTTCCAACATTGTGACCGAGACCAAGTTGTTCAGACCTGGAACATGCATAACATCTTTCAATAGAAATGGTTTACCTGACTCCCTATCAAAGGTAATGGTTCCAATTCCAGTCACATTTTATCTTCCATTGTCGCCCATCTCTATATGTATTTGGAGATCCTTCTCCTGCAAGTCACAAAACAACTCCATGTCTCTTGTCATATGGAAAGACGCACCACTATCAAGATACCACACCGATCCCATTGAGCTTGAAACCAAGCATGCGATCAAAGATAAATCAAGTTCAAATTGTGAGGCTAAGGCCTCAAACGCTGCAGCTCCAGCAACCTTATTGTTCTTCTTCTTTTGTGGGCAGTTAGTGGCGAAATGCTCATGTTCGTGACAGTGAAAACACTTCACATTGGACAAATCCTACTTCTTGCCTTTAGCCTCGGATTTTGAAGGGAATTTCTTCCCCTTCCCTTTCCTTGATTTGGCAACCAAAGCGCAATTCTCTTCATCTTAATTCTTTGATGAAGAGCCATCCCTGGTACTTCGCCTTATCTCCTCCTGCACAAGATCCAACCAAAGTCACTCCCAACCTAGCAGTTTCTCTCGTCCATTGACAGAGTCTTTGTAGCTATGCCAACTCTTCGAAAGTGAGCCAAGCTCAACGAGCATCATCCTTGATGGTAATCCCCACACTTCCCAGTTCATCCCTACAATGGAAAAAATTCATGAGATATTTTGGAATACTGTCGCCCTTCTCCATTTTTATTTTTCCGAGCTTATCTTTCAACGCCAACTTCCTTTGGTCGCTCCTGCTTTGGAAAAAATATGTCAAAGCCTTCCACATTACAAATGGAGTGGCTTTCTCATGAAGGCTTGAAACAATATGGTCCTTCACACCTTCCAACAGATTCTTCTTGTCTTTTCTACCTTCTTTTTCCATGTGTCAAGTCTTGCAGCATCACTAGAACCAGGCTTAGGAACATCGCTATCGATGAACTCCTTCAGTCCATTATCTTCTAGCACTACCTCCATCATATCCTTCAAGGCTATGTAATTCGAGCTTCCCTCAAAAGCATACTCTAATCGCAACCCATTGAAATACATTTCAATGTATACTCAACTGTCGCACCAAGAAATTTCTGTAGCAAATTCGAATTGTCCACCAGCAAAAACTCAACAATTCTTCACAATTAGAATCTTCAAAAAATTAACCTTTGCTGCGATACCATGTAGAAATTATATAACATATGCATGTATATATCCAGATTCTCCTGATCTAACAATATTTATCTTCTTGCTAAATACAAAATCCTTCCACTGTTAATCTTTTGCAGAAATTTAAAACTGAATTGCAAACACATGAAGCAATAAAAACAATTGCACATAACACAATTGTTTAACGGGAAAGCCTGAAGCTAAAAACCCCAACTATAATATATTATGTATCATGGAGATCATGTAACAATCTCATACAAAGCTTAGTACATCAAGCTCTCAGTACAATACAATCATCACACACTGACATGAAGAAATCTGCAAATCCATGCACTGAATTCTTGCCACCTGATAGCCTGCCTCCACTGTGCAATCTCTGTTGAAGAAGACCCCTGAATGAATTCGAATCTAGCTTGCCTTGACTACACAATCCTCATTGGCAACTCCAATGTGTGTGTGATGCAATGAATGCATCACTATAGTCACAACAGATAGTCCATCTTACCCTTTCACCTACCTCTCCACTGGGTCTCCACTGGAATTGACATGCACTGTATTTAACTACTGTTTCTGTTCAATTTTTAGTGAGTTAATAGTTGTGAATTAATTAACTAATTAATTCACTTAAATCTCACTAGTGTATCATTTAGTGAGACTAGATACAACTAGCTCAACTGAGTTTAACTCCAATAACTGAGTTAAATTGAATAACAACTCCTGTAACTACTCTTCCAACTCTGTCATAACTTTTCCACTTCATTTTTAACTAAGTCTTCCATGCATGAGCCACCATAAACCCTAGGAATTGCGTAATTCCTTCAGCCCACTGATTTTCCAAATTTGTATACTGAAATAAAGTGCTCCAAGAGAATAAGTTGATATTTAGACTCTAATTATTATTAAGGGCTAATAATAATCGACACATCTATTTTTAGATCGACGATCTATAAATAGACTTCGCTCAATCTTCTAAAAATAGAATTTCATCTATTTTTCCAACTTGATCAACCATCCACAAATAGCATCATGAAACTTCTGAAATATGATCACCATGTCTAAAAATAGACATAGTCTAAAAATAAACTTGCACTTAAAAATAGCCTACGGGCCCATTTAGTGAAGGTGACTGATTTTCACTAAGCTTCATCATCTTGTTGAATCTCAACATTTATCAATGGCTTAAGAAGGTGTTTCTCTTTGTATCCTCATAATGTGCTATCATTTCCACCGTAGAAATTGACTAAGTGACAAATTTTTTATGAGGCAAAGCCATCGATACCATACAAATGTATTTTTTTCTAAATATAAAGTTTCAATGCATACCTATTGTGTGTTTTGCACATTATGGAGATCAAAATATTGCTCCATCTGTAGTATCCATGTTATCGGATCCTTGCCATCAAAGTTTCTCATATCGAACTTTGGAATATGGTGGGTCTTAAATCCAACATTAGAGTCTATGAAATCATGATTAAAATTTATTTTGTTCATATCATGAGTTTCATCTACTACCGTTTTTCCATTAGGAATCATTTCTTATAGCAAATTTTTCGAAACTTCCATCAAACTTTCCATGTTTACTTTCATGTCTTCCATGTTTCCTTTCAATTTTTCTTCTATACCATTGATCTTAGCTTCCACGCATTTCTTCAAACCATCCATGTATTTCTTCAAAACATCCATATTAGCTTCCATTTCATTTTTTTTTATTCTTTTCGAGAGCTAATTTTGTTGCACTTGGTCTTGTAATTTTGATATATCATGTTGCACTTCTTCCTCTTCATGAGTCATAGTAGAGCCTTCTGAGGGTTTAATGGGTGTTGAATTATTTTTTGGGGGGATTTTAGAGCCCAATATTTATATCTATGCTTCAGTATGCCCTTGGAATCACTTCAAACTGATTTTCAAACAAGACTTATGCAATTAAAAAAAAAAATACTCACCTTTTTCTTGCTTTTGAGGAGCTCAATATTGAAACTGATGTATATTTATAATTTCAGATCCCCAAGATTTGATATTTGGTCCTGTAGTATCCCTCTGAATCTTCTTTCTAATGCCAAAGGTCAAACCTGTTTTGGATTCTTCAAGACAAATTTATTTCCAATCTCCCACAATGACCGAATTATGGACTGGTTCAGTAGAGCGAACTCATATGGCACACCACATGTCACTGTTTCTTCGTTCGGCTCTGAAATTGATGCACAAGAAACCAAGGTCCATGCAATTTCAGCCAATTTTTACAAAATTCCAATCCGATGTCTGAAATGAAAGTTATGGCGATTTTCCCTTAACCACCTGTTTGAGATGAAATTATGGAGCTTGCAAAAACCCTAACTTCCTTAGATCATATCTATGAAAATATAGCAAACCAAGATCTGAAAATTTTACACAAATTTCCTCCAGATTTCGGTGCAAATGGGTTTTGTTTTCAACTTTTGAACCTTCAAAGAAAAAGAATTATAGCGAAAATTTCAAGATGACCTGTTTGCAGCAGCGAAACCCTAGAATCCAAATTTCTGACACCAAATGTTATGAAACCAACTCACAAAATAGAAGAAAATATATATCAACGACTTAGAAATCAGTCTCTTCGAGGGGGAAATCTCCTTTAAATCACATAAATGAAAAATTATTGGATGACTCAAATGAAAAAACCTCCTTTCTATATATAGGAGTCCAAGGGGTCATAATATAATCCTAGCCGACATAACAATAACAATGTAAGGGCACAACAAGTGGGCTTCTATGGGGCACAATAATAACAATATGGGGACTACATGAGCACAACAATAAAAATAAGGGGATACACTAGTATTATAGGGACCTAGCAAATTGACTATTTGCGTTACCTTCCAAATAAGACTCCTAATCCAATACTCATAACATAGCCTGTAGTAGACACCCCATTCTCCTTATCTCAATTAAAGTCCGAATTAAAGTTGAAGTTATTCACTTATGAATATTTAAGTCCAAATTCTTGAGTTCCTTGCAAGTACTTTATAACTCTTTTTGTAGCAAACTGATGTCCTTCACAAGGCTTTTGCATAAACCTAAAAATGATTTCAACAAAAAATGAAATATCTGATATTGTAGAGGTGAGGTAGATAAGACTTCCCACAAGTTCTCTATACTTAGCATCCTCAAGTTTTCAATATTTAGGTGTGAGCTTCAGATTTTGATCCGTTAGAGTGGACAAAATATTGCATTAAACCATGCCAAACTTGCTCAACATTTCTCCATTGTACCTCTTTTGAGAGAGAAATATATATGTTGGATGTTAATTCACTTCAATGCCCAATTAGTAATGAAGGTGTCCCAAATCTATCATCTTAAATTATTTCATTAGTTATTTTTTCATGGATGCAATATAGTTTTCATTGTTCCTAGTTATCAACATATACTCTACATATACCACAATATAGACAAAAAATTTGTCAACTTTCTTGGAAAATAAAGTCACATCATCAAGATTAAAGTGTTTGAAATTTAATTTCAGAAGGTGCTCATTCATATATATATATATATATATATATATTAGTAGGATCAAAATGCTTGTTTTATGCCATATAATGATTTGACGAGTTTGCATACTTTTTGTTCTTGTCCCTTCACAACAAAACCTTTGGGTTGAGACATAAAAAACATTTTCTTTCAAGTTTCCATTCAAGAAAGAAGTTTTTACATTCATTAGATGGAATTTCCATCCATTTTGAGCTGTTAAGGCAAGAAGAGTTTGGATGGTGGCCCATTTTGTTGTGGGGGTAAAGGTCTCCTCACAATAAAAACCTTCTTTCTGTGCAAATCCATTTTCCATGAGATTTGCTTTGTGTTTTTCAAGTGAGCCATCTGGTTTATACTTGTTCTTGAAGACCCATTTGCAACCAATTGGTTTGGTTCCAAATGGAGGGTACACTAGGTTCCATGCTCTATTATTTATGAGAGTATCATACTCCTTTTGCATTTCTTTTTTCCATTCATCATGATAAAAACTTCTTTAAAGGAAGTTGGTTCAAAATTAGTAGACAAATTTAAATCACAATTATAAGAAACATCCATATCATCAATTGAATCAAAAGCATCTATGTCACCTCCATTTTGTCTGATGGAACTTCTAGTTCTTGTATTTCCAACTTCATCAGGATGAATACTTTCAAGAGTTTTAATGAGCCATTTTGGAGGACCTTTTTGAGATGGTTAAGATTTTTTTGTTGATTGAGATGGGGTTGCATCAATATTTAGCCTTCCAATATTCTTAATCACATCACTCAAAGGGTCTTCCTGATTTAGAGAAGTGGTTGGAACTTCACGAGGGGGAGAGAGTGCTTTGGAAGGATATTTCATAGATTGATCCGAGATAGGGACCGCCCCCCCCCCCCGCCCTTCAAGATGTGGATTCTCATTATCAAATTCATGATAATTTTTTGCATTATTGAATCTATTTAAACAATCAAGTTGTTGTCAATAATATTTCAAGTTTTGGAAGATTCAAGAAAAATCACATCTCTAGAGAACACAAACTTCTTATTTATTTCATCATAGAGACGATATGCTTTGGTGGTATTTGAGTACCCCAAAGAAGATAGACTTTGGACTCCTTGCATCATGTTTTATTTTTTTCTCCTTAGGAGTCAAGGCATAACATGTGGAACCAACGATCTTGAGATGCCTTACCGAAGGAATGTGGCCAAACCACATTTCATACACAATCTTGTTTTTAATGTCATGAGATGGACGTTTATTTTTGATATACACTGCACATGGAACTGCATCAACCCAAAATATCAACTTTAATTTTTTGGAAATCATCATTGAGCGAACCATATTTAAGATAATATTGTTCATTTTTCCAGCTACACCATATTATTGAGGATTATATGGCACAATTTTTTGATATTGAATCCCAAGTTGACAAAGATAGTTTTCAAATTCATTAGAAGTATATTGCCATTTCCATTGTTAGTATGAAGAGAGTCGATATTTGATTGTGCATCATTTTCAATCCATGCATGAAAGTTTCAAAATATTTTGATTTACTCTTTAACAGGTATAACGATATTACCAACTTAACGAGAACTATAACCTCAAAACAAGAACTCTAACCTAAAAAACCCCTATTTTTGCGCAGAAAAACATGAAAAAACACGTTGAAAATGAAAAGTGTTGATGATGCATCAACACCTTTTTTTTTTTCAAAAATATTTTATTTGGGTTAAAATTTCAAATTTTTTAGCAATGACATTAAAAACCAATTTTTTTTGTGCAATAAACATGAAAGAACACCTCGAAACCAAAAGTGTTAATGCAATTTGAGGTTTAAAATCAAATTTATTTATTTATTTATTTTTTAACAATGACATTAGAAACTAAATTTTTTGTGCAATAAACATGAAAAAACACCCTGAAATAAAAAAGTTTTCATGTTGCATCAACTTTTTTTTTTGGTTAAAATTCCAACATCTTTTAGCAATGATTTTAAAAATAAACTATTAGTAGGCCCAAAACCAATATCACCACTTCAAAAAACCTAAAAATTCCTACAATTTTCAACCATGGTGTTAAAGATAACTATCATGACTCTTAAAACCTTAAAATTTTGTTATTTTTCAACCATGGCGTTAAAAATAAAACATTACAACTACAAAAAACCTTAAAATTTTGATAACTTTTAACCACAGAATTAAAACCAAATATCATTACTCTAAAAAACCTTAAATTTTCAACATATTTCTGTTGGGCTAGAATTGTAATCTACCAATAAATTACACTTCCCTGGATAGGTGCTAGTTTAGAACAACAGGTGAAAGACTATACTACCATTTTTCCTAACTCAGAATAGATACACAAAGAGGATTGGAGGCTTACTTGTTCAGTCGCTTCCAAATGGCTCCTTCTGTCGCTTCCACTGCAACTTCAAATTCAAGCGGTTTGTTGGCTGAATGCTTCTTGCAAGAAAGAACACTGAAACAACAGAAGATGCAATAACATAGATATCTATTCAAGCTATAGCTAAATCAGTAAAGCATAAACTACATTCATGAACCAAGATCTTACAATATGGAAAATCAAATTTAACATAGATGCATGTAGGGAAAAATAAGAAGTACTCTTTATTAATGATAGAAGGAGAGGTTACAACCTAGTGACTGATTTGAAGTGACCTTCTAGCAGAGTTCCCAAGTCTCATTACAACATAAATCTCTCCAGCAGCAGCTCCACAAATCAAACTCTCAATTGAAAATTCTCCAACATTTCTCTACTCAAATGATTCCTCCTCAAACACTTAGATCTGTGTTCAATTTATAGATGAACCGTAGGTTGTTTTGCAATAAAAAACATTCCAAAAATAGGCAAGACATGTTTCCAGTCATGTAGATGTCAAATGGACACTTGGATCCGAAGCTTGACACATGTGAACCCTTCTAGAAGACACTGGCCAAGTGGAGATTCCAGAACAATGAGAATTTCGCTC
The DNA here is from genome assembly GCA_034641835.2 of Pinus albicaulis. NCBI lineage: Eukaryota > Viridiplantae > Streptophyta > Pinopsida > Pinales > Pinaceae > Pinus > Pinus albicaulis. Next base: position 1,224,409,346 of record CM076574.1, read on the forward strand.
CCAATGTGACCAACGCACCTTTGAATTTCGGGAAGTGCTCTGCAGAGCAGCCTTGAATGGAGCTACCTGCATATGCAATGCACTTAGGCCCCTTAGAGCCTGCGTTGGTGAGCTATCATATGTTAAATAATAAGCTTCAAACCATGGAAACCCTTGCTTGATGAAAGTCTTTTTTGATTTATGTTGTTTCCTGTCTTAGGGCATGTAGCAAATGAGATGATAGGGAATGATAGACCCTTGATCATCGGTCCTAGAGATGATGCCCAGTTAACCAGGTCATTGGGAATGGTGCCCAAATTGACCTATGACAATTTCCCCCTAAAGCATGAGATCCAAATAATAAGAACATTTGATTGAGATGATTTACACTGTGATGAGCTTAGAAACAAAGCGGAACGGTCACCTGCATCAATATTACAATACATTACATCATGATATATCCTCTATTGATCATAATTGCTGAGGGTAGGCATTCCCATAGTCAGCACATAAAAAAATCTAATAACATGTACATAATTCAAAAGTCATCTACATTGGAATGTTTTCCAGATGTAGACACGCCTACAGATATAGGCCCATGTTTGGATGACAATATATATGTAAGGTCACCGTACAGATGATGTGTACAAAAATCCTGAAATCGCAGCCTGGATGGATGAAACTAGATCCGGGGTCTTCTTATCTCGTTCACTCGATCATTCGAGTACAAGTCTAGCCATGCAAATATATGATTTGTCATCGAACATGGAAAGACATCATTTGATTACCAGCCAATAATGTGAGCTGTTAACAAACGCGAGAGAATCACCATTAATGTCAATGGCCCTCAAGGTACTGCAGTAAATTTCGTAAAGCGTGAATAGATGATTTGATGTCGAACGCCAAACAAAATATTTCGGTCAAAAGTCCAGAAACGAGGATCTTTTCAATGATGTAACAAGCCTCATGGTACTAGAATCTGATGTTTCTAAGTGAACTTCCTGGATATTGATTTGTTGTCGACAGGAAGTCACCTTATTGCAAAACTGGAGTTACTAATTTCAGAGACAAGGGTATGACTTTATATAGCAATTTTCAGGGATGATGGTCATGAAAATGAAGGTTTATGAGTATTTCAGATGGATGAGTTCTTAATCACTAGATGACTTCTCTTCAACAAATCGGCGACACTATGATGAGTTGGCAGCATTGACCCAAAACCGAAGTGAAGGTATGATGAACCATAGGTGTGAATGAACCGTCAAGATGATTACCCAACCCAAAAAGTCACGGACATGGAGTGAAAGAAGTGTCATGTTCAAGAGCGACTTGCTACCAAAAAGAAACTTTACTTTCTTTTCCCAAATTTTCCCTGGTCATTTGTCGACCAGTACCTCTTTATTTTTTAACAAGATTGAGAAGGATAACATTTTCTTGATCTATAATTCAACCCTTCGAGCGAATAAAGTATCGCTATTTAATAATTTAATGAGTCTAGCGATGAATGAAACTCGATTCTTGCCATGATTGACAAGCCCGTCGCTATTTTATGTTTTAACGAGCTTAACGACAGTGATAGCCTGGTCCTTTTTCATACTTAGGGAGTCTGAAAAAGAGGGCGAAAGAGAACTCCAAAAGTAATTTTTCATAAATTTGTCTCTCAGATCTGAAAAGGTGTAAAATAATATCTGAAAGAACCTCTTTGGTCATGTTTAACTAAGGTATTCCTTTTTTGTAAATAATCCATCTCAGTCCGAAAAAGGGTTAAAATTATACTGTAGATATCAATTCATTTACTTTAACGAGCTCGAAATGACAAGTGCTCGAAAATATTTTCACATTATTGGAGTCTGAAAAGAGCTGAAAAAAGACTCCAGGGGTTCCTTTTTTGCTGTTATCAAATCTTGAAAAAGAGATAAAATTGCGCTTCAAATCCTTTTTCGTTTTTAACAAAGCTCGAAAAATAAGGAGAAAAAGCATGCTTTGTGGTCAAGTCTTTCTTTGAAATAAATCTGCACGACTAATCTGTTCGTCAGTTGTATTTCCTATTCAGAACAACATCAAATGGATTAAAAATACCTGTTTCATGATAAAAACATAATAAAACTATAGTCATAGCAATAAATTTAACTTTCAAGTAATTAAATGACTATAAAAAGCAGTTTTACTATTCATTTTTACCATTCCATAGTTACCATTTGCATTTTGGAGCTCTGAACCCGATTTTGCCCCCGAATTTCAGTTGTTGATTTCAGTCATTTCTGTGGATGGATTTCATCGCCGTTTGATCCAGGTTAGTAGCATGAACCTCCTCTTCCTTTCAGTATTCATTTCATTCCCATTCGTTACAAATTTTTAGGGTTTTAAGGCCCCTAGGGTAAATTCTGCCCAAATTGAGGGAAACACACCCTTGTACATCAAAAACTACGTTGCATAGTAGGTACAGTGAAAGGTACCTGCATATGAAATGCACTGTCTCAACCTAGGGAGTGCGTTGGGCGCAGTTCAAGTTTTTGATTTTCATGATGTGTCCAAAATTTGCCTAGTTTTTTGCAATGAATGGTATCTAATGGATCTTGTGGTTGATTTTCAGGTTTCCATTGGATTATAATGACGATTACATGGAGAGAAAGAGAACATGAAGAACAAGATATGCTTGCTTTGAATGATCCGCGTACTATAAGAGCTTTAAGAGATTACAAGCTACTTAATTACTTCAAATTGTCAGGAATGAGGCAACAAATAGAACTCCTAGAATTCCTTGTTCGAGCATGGGATCCGGCGATAGAGGCATACAAAATCAAGTGTTGTCCATAACAGTTGAGGATGTGTATTTTCTAACAGGTTTGTCGAGGAGAGGTTTGCCCATTTCACTCACAGGATTTGTCGTTGGAGGAGAAACAATGAGGGATTATGTTATGCAGTATTGCTATCCGGGGTCAAAACCTAGAAAAGATGGAAAAATAAACATCCGTGATGTCAGGGATTTGCCTTTGATAACCATCATATTCACGATCGCTAAACTAGCTGGCACTATTACACTCCATGTAGCGAACAGATCGTATGTGCAGTATGCACTGGAATACTTAGAGCCAACAGTTTTCAACTGGTATGAAGCTGTTCTATCTCAGATAAAGGAAAAAACGAATAAAGCAAAGGGAGGAAGGAAGAAAAATTTCAGTTATGGTTCCATCCTTATCTCTTTCGCTTTGGAACGGATTCCACTGATGCAACCACAACATGTAACATTGGATATATCTAGTCCTAGAGATCCTCGAATGCAGAGATGGGTAGAAATCATGGGTCAGCATTCAGGCCAATCGACCGTTGTGTTCTGAACTGCATTCTTCACTTGGTTTTGACGATAGATTGTCGCCATTGATGAGTATGCATACGCAGGCGTCGACTTCCGAGGAGATCCAGATCGAGTTTTACCAGAAGGCGCTCAGTGGGGTGCAATAGGTAAGAATGATTTGACCATGTTTTTTGATTTTTATAAGGTTTATACAAATTTTTTTGTGTTTTGATTTCTTTCCAAGACTAAACTAAATGTTTAATGTGATGTAGATATTGGTCGCGTTCAACCAGTAGAGGAACCAGAGCACGAAGCGGATGCACCAATAGAGAGGGCTGTCGGGAGAGAAGTCCTTCAGGACCTTGATATGGCTGAGACTCTTGTTGAGCTCCAGCAACACATAGAGGGGTTGACCTTCAAGATTTTGGATTGCCGGATCGAAGAGCTTCCCATGCGACTGCAGCGACACACAATTGGGGTTCCTAGCCGTTGGATGCGGTTGCTCCGTAGGATTTCTAGATCTATAGCGTGCTATCATGAGCACCACTAGTTTAATTGTGATTTTGCATACATTTTGAGGTCAGATGACCAACGTGTCTTGGGCACAAATTTTGTAAAAAACCTATAACTATCTATCTATATGTTTTCAAAGTTTTTCCTATGTTTAATGCATAATCCTATTCAATGATGTGAATGTTGTATTTACCTATGTCGCAAATGTCTGTATAAAACTTGATTAGCTAATGAATCAGTTAAAGTGTTCATATTTCTGGAAATGTGTTGATATTGAATGTAATCAAAATGTCTCTCCAAAAGTCGAACTCTTAGGAACAATCTAAGAAGTGTCAGATTTCTAACAGTATAAACACTAGTAAGTTGTAGTACCACAAGTTGTGAGTCTAACCTTATGATTATGCGGCTAATACCAAATGAAATGGAATTGGAGAGAATTTTTATCAACACGCTATAATCAACGATATTATTCGTCGATCTACCGATACAAATACCTTGAAAACTCACTAACTCACCGTTCGGAGCGAAAATGGCCCACGCTGCAGAGGATAAATTCTGCGTACTACGACTAGCATCATCAACATATCCAACAAATGGTTCCAAAGATTCAGTCATCTGTGATGAAATGTAAAGCATATTACTAACGTCAATAAAAATCTAAAAAACAAATTAAGATAGTGAATGAAAATCAACAACATATAAACAATATAATACAAAAAATTACTACGCTCATGATTAAGCATAGTAGCGTTTCAAATACAACCCATTTCTAGGTTGTGCCAATGGAATTCCATCGTAATCAACTAACTCGTAGGCACCCTTAGCAAGAACTCTTTTGACAATATAGGGGCCATGCCATAATGGCTCGAATTTCCCTGTACCTATTACATTAGCTTCTTGGTCGTAAAGAAGGACCAAGTCGCCCTCTGAGAAGATGCGAGGCTGGAAATTTTTGTCGTATTGCGCCTTTATACGTCTCTTATGCGCTTCTTTGGCCAATTGGGCTTCACGACGCGTTTCATCTAGATGGATGAGGTTAAGGAGACACACTTCTTCTTCTGAGGTGTCAGGTAACAAGTCTATCACGAGTTTTAACGATGATATTTCGCATTGGATTGGTAAGATAACTTCCAGACCATACACCAATTGAAAAGGAGTGAATCCGGTTGTGTTTCTCACCGAGGTTCGGTACGCCCACAAGGCAGAGTACAGGATCAAGTGCCAGTTCCTTTTACAGACTTCTATCATTCGTTGAAGCATTCGTTTAATAATTTTGTTAATAGCCTCAACTTGTCCATTCGATTGTGGATAATAAGGAGTAGAATTATCATGCGACAATCCTAATTTGGCAGTGAATTCATACATCATATGGTTGCGAAAATTCTTCCCATGATACGTAACTATAGCCTGTGGGACCCCAAATCATGCAATAACATGATTGAAGAAAAACAATGCAGCTGTTTGTCCTCTGTTATTGAATGTAGGCATTGCTTCGGTCCATTTGGTAAAATAGTCGTATGCGACAATAATATAACCGTGCCCCCAGGACGAAGGAGGGTTACAGGTCATGAAATCGATACCCCATTTTGTAAATGGTCCAGCAGAGACAACAGGATGTATTGGCGCTGGCGATTTGCGGATTTTACGATAAAAAATCTGGCATGCATGACAACTTCTGACTACGAGGATACAATCTCGAAAAATAGTAGGCCAAAATTAACTGGCACAGAGTATCTTCTACGCAGTAGCATAACTAGATAAATTTCCACCACAAAGCCCAACATGGAAATCATTTAAAACTTTTTCACCCTCTTCATGAGTGAGGCACCTCCTTAAAATGGTATCGACACCATGACGATAAAGTGTATCGCCGACGATCAGATAATCTTTAGCTTGGTATAGAATACGTCGCTGATCAGAGTGAGAGGTATTAGGTTGAAAATTTTGGGTTTGGAGATAAATGATGAAATCCCCATACCAAGGATCAGATGATCTGATCAGAAATAGAGACTCGTCTGGAATAGATGGTTCCGACGTAGTTGCATTACTATCAGAGGGAAGGTCACAAAGAAGCTCAACCAAAGATAAAGACTTCTTTGACTTGGATTTGATGAATTCCAAATCAAATTCCTACAAAATGACAATCCATTTTGAATATTTGCCCCCCAACAATTGACGTGATAAGATGTAAGTCATAGGGTTGCAATCCGAAACTATTGTTGTTTTTCGGAGCAGGATATAATGGCGAAATATTTGGACAACTTGAACAGCTGCCAAGGCAAGCTTTTCTACATACGAGTACTTAACTTCCGTATCATTGAGATTACGACTCAAAAAATAGATCGGATGTTCAATTCCATATTCTACTTGGACCAAAACCATAGCAATGGTCGTTTCAGCCGCGACGATATATAGGAATTAATAATTTTGATAATTTGGAGGATACGTTAATGATGCTCGGACAAGATGGTCCTTGACAGCATCAAAAGAAGCTTGCACAACTTGGTCCCAATGGAAGGGAACCCCTTTTTTCAATAATCAAGTAAATCCTTTAGCCATTTCGGCATAGTTTGGAATGAACCTTCTAAGGAAGTTAGCCTTTCCTTGAAGTTTCTGTATCTGAAGTAAGTTTGATGGCGCAGGAAAATCAAGAATGGAATGTACCTTCAGTGGGTCTATTCTAATTCCTTCTTTTGAGACTACGAATTCGAGCAATCGACCAGAACCAACACAAAACACACATTTGTGCGGATTGAGGTGTATCTTGTAGTGTCGGCAGCGTAAGAAAATGGCTCTCAAGTGCATCGGGTGATCAGTAAGATTTTGTGAATGCGCTGGTAAATCATCTAAATATGGTTGAACAATGTGCTTGATGTCGTTGAAAGCATAATCCATTGCTCTCTGAAAAGTTGCCTCAACGTTATTTAAACCAAACGGAAGTTTCCGATATGTGAATGTGCCCCAGGGACAGATAAATTCTGTCTTATGTTGGTCATCTGGGCGGATATTGATTTGATTGTAGTCAGAAAATCCATCCACGAACGAAAAAATATTGCATCCAGCACATTTGTCAATAATTTGGTCGATAAAGGGAGTAGGATAGTTATCTTTTGGACAAGCATGATTAACATCTTGATAATCGACGCACACTCGAATGGTTCCTTGTTTTTTCATAACAGGAACGATATTGGAAACCCACTCAGTTAACGGAACAAGGTAAATGAAACTAGCACGCAAAATTTTTTCAACTTTTTCTTTGATGGCAGCGACTTTCTTCGGATGAACAGTACGAAGCCGTTGACGCACCGGTTTGACATCAGGATACATGTTAATAGTGTGTTCAACTATACTAGTATCTATGCTTGGAATTTCCTCATAAGACCAAGCGAATACGTCACGAAAAAGAGAGCGATATGAATCAAGTTCTGATGGAGAACAAGATACACCGACATGAATATTTTCTACAACGCTAGGTTTAGTTGAAATATCGATAGAAATCATTTCTTCAATATTAGATAAATTTCGCTCAGATTCAATTGCATTAATCGGAAAATAATTTGAAAAGAAAGTTTGAATGGATGGGTGATATAGTTCACTAAGATTATTTTCTCCATAATCAGGAAGATGGGAATGATGATGATAATCTTCCCATGGTTCTTCCTCTGACATCATTGCTTCCAAAATATTTTCATCTGTCAAAAATTTTGAGGAAAATGGATCAGATGGAGTACCAAAATCTAATGAACGATCAACCCAAACACTCGGCGATGCTGATTTCTGATTTTCCGCCCAAGCCAAATAGATTGATTGCTATTGTAGCTCAATAGGGCTGAGCGGTAAAACATCATCCAACATAGAAATATCAGAATCACCTGAACTCTTCCTTAAGCTAGATAGAGTGGAACAGATCATGTAGCAGGTCTCTATGCTTGCAATTTTTGCCGACGTCACGGGCAGTGGTAATGCAAAGGTTCCCATAAGAGTGGAATCCTTTAAGAGTCCTACACCAATGTTCTGGATTTCTAGTTGGGGTAAGTGAATATACGGAACGCTTCCAGTTACCTGCGAAGCGGAGGCAAAAAAGGATAATTGATTAATGACTGTGATAGTACCTTTATGAGGAAAGGAAACCATTCTAAAATATGTAGAAACAACAACAGTCATTGCATATACCCATGGTCTTCCGTGTAAAATATTATAGTCAAGGGGTCCATCAACAACCTCAACATCAATACTTACTATTTTTCCCCCTAGTTCAACTTGCAGGTTATTGATAATACCACAAGGTTTATATGTTCTTCCATCAAAATCCTTCAATGTCGTTGATGATTGTGATAATCGCGGCAAGCCAAGTGATTTCCAATAGTTTAGAGACATTATGCAGGTAGATGCTCCCTCATCAATAATAGTGCGATGAACAAGGTGATTGAGAACATTTACTTGGACGGAGAATGCCAATTCCGCTGGTAATTGTGGCACATAGCCCATATGATTAAAGACGACAAGATTAGAATCAGTTAGATCAATTCCACCAATGGATGACAATAAAGCCTGCTTCTGGGAGGGACAATTTTGTAATACCTCAAGAGTAGACATAGCTGCAGGGGATTGAGCCAAATCTTCAACTATATTATAATTTTGTATAGTTCTTGCTCGAGGATTATATGTTGATTTATGAATTACTCCCTTCGGTGGCTTAATCGTCAATTCAAGAATAACTGGAGGTGGTACTGATTCATTAGATGGATTCCTTGTCGAGGTAGTAGGTTGATCAATGGCCGGACTACCATAGTATTTATTCCGCATCGACACCAAAATATATTGTGAATGTTTTGTAGTGGATTAAATTAACACTTGGGAACTAGGAGTTGGATTCGTAGCAACCAAATTTGTGTTTGGATTTGGAAATGGGTCTGTCAATACAGCTGATGCATGAGAAGTCTTGATAATTTTTGAGACTTTAGCACAGTGAGGAAAATCCCTAAAAAAATGTTCCTCATTACAGATTATGCATGGATAACGAGGTTTCCATGGTCCTAACGGTTGATCAGATCATCATTCCCGCGGGTTAGAAGTTTTCTTTTTCTTTGATTTCCCCTTTTTCTTACTTCCTGGTTGCTTATCACTTTTGCCTTTGTCAAATGAGATGGCATTGATTTTGAAAGTAGGAGAAAGATTAGATGCAGTAATGTTGTGTGTGTTTTCAGTGCCTATCAAGCCGTCTCCGGCATGAGAGTCCTTTATTTGAGGAGGAACATTGAAATTATATCGCGGCGCATTTGGTATTTTTTCATAGAGCGTGCCACACTGAGTGTAAATCAAGTCTAAATACTGGGCACGAGCAATAAATTTCTCTTCTGTGACGATGCCGCATTTAGCCACATCTTCTGTTATAGATGGTAACAGGGATTTTATGAATCATTCAGCAAGGAGCTGATCAGGAACAAATGTCTTAACCATTCGTCGACGACGACGCCACTCATGAATATGATCTGAAATGTGAGTAGCATTACTCTGTTTGAAGTTGGTCAAGAGGTCCGTTCCAGTTTCGTATCTGATCGATAACTGGAATGGGTCAAAAAGACAGTAGCTAAGCAGTGAAATTGTCAAAAGAAGCTCTAGGTAATTCAATGTACCATTTAGTTGCCAGACCTGTGAGCGTTCGCTGGAAAAGATGTAATCGAACAGAATCATCTTGAGAGAATTTGATGAAAATGATAAGTCATAACATGAGTTGATGGGTCTTCTCCAGGGTTTCCGTTGAATTTAGGAATTTCAGAGGGTAATTTATGTGGTATCACTGGCCACCAAGGAGCATAATTGATAGGATCACTGGTTAACTGGTTTAAATCTGGTAATTCCAAGGTTGCAACAAAAGGAAACTGTCTATTAAGGTTAGGTTGTGCATAGCCAGGATAAGATGGAATTTCTTGGGAAATAGGTCTCTGAGCACCAGCATATGGGATTTGATGTTGGTAACCCAAATAGGGGTTGTTTTGCATGGAAAACGCTTGAGAGTTCTGTTGACCAAAACCTGGATATGGTACTTGTTGATATGAGGTTTGAGGAATTTGCGCCTGTGGCTGCCAAGGATTCTGTCCACCAATGTTATAACCCAAATTAGTGTAAGTTGGATTCGGTTGATATGTATAACCATATTGTGTTTGTGACACACCATAAAATGGCACACCAAATTGTGAATAAATAATTCCTGATACAGGTTGTTGTAAATTAACCAAAGGATTTTGAGTTTGTGGACCCAACATTTGATGATATTGAGTTGAAGAGCTCACATGATAAGGTTGATGTACAAGATTTTGATTCTATAATAGGGGTATAGATGTATTAACAAGTGGTAATCAAGTAGGTGTAACAGGTTGAATTGGTTGATACGATTGGACAACCGTTTGTGGTTGGATAGGCAGAGTGGGCTGCCATTGACAAACATTCATGTCAACATTAGTTTTACCAAAATGTGACTGAGTACTGTCGTATTGGGTGACCATAGGTTTCCCCCTAGCATAAGGAGGATAATAAGATGGAAAATATTGTTCTCCAAATGCTGGGAGTCCAGTTGATATGGTACTTAAAGGAATTGACCCACCGTGAAAATATGACTCTGGTGAGGCTGTGAACATAGATAGAGTAGCGAGGGTAGGAGCTGACGTAATTGGAACAACAGACCCAACCGAAGATGCTGGTTCAGGCATGGTTGTATGACCAAATTTATACTCTCTGAAATCAACGAGAGATTGAATGGAAATGGGATCAACAAAGGCAGATGTAAACGATTGAGGAAAATACTGGTACAGGTAAAGGTCTCCCCTAAAATGGGTTTGAATTAAAGGTGTATTAGGTTATGGGATTTCTTCAATTGTGATTAAACCAGGAGGAAGAACTTCACCGTCAGGCCCAAAATATATTTCAGACGATTGAATGTGTGATATAGGAGTTTCAGTGGCTACAGATATTTGTGGAGTGACCAAGGTAGGAACAACTTCCGGCTGTTCAGGATTCATATTTTCTAGCAAAGAAGAGACAGGATCTGGATCAATTTGTGATTGAACAACGTCGGGTCTAGGAGGTATGGTCTCAGCGATTGAATGGATCATGACCACGGGTAGCTGTGAAGACTCCGTTTCGACAACAGTAAATGAACTGAGATGTGTGGAAACAATTTGAGCTAACTCTGGTTTTAATGATGATGTTTCGCCAGAGGCACGAATTGTACTTGATTCGACAGATCGTGATTTCCTTCGCCTACCAGAAGTAATTTCCGGTGGTAAAGGTTGTTTTAAAGCTAATCTACGCGAACGACAGGGGGTAGGATTGTGTTCTTCCATGATTACTGATTTATTTTATCCAAAAGCAAATAAAAAAAAGAGGGTAATTCTAGGCAAAAGGGTTTACCAAGAAACTGTGAACTGCAGAATACCTCCTAGCGAACCAAGAAGTACGGGCAGGTAATCTCCCCAAATGCTGTGTTCGGTGTATCACAATTTCAGGGTGGCCGACTCGGTTCACTATGGATGGATAGCACCTAAAATTTGTCCTCCAAAAAATACTCGAAGGTACGTGGAGGCCCAAGTCCGTATTAGCGTTGTCTGATGCGAAACCGCACAGTGAGAGCACCCCTTTATACTTATCGTACTGTAACACCGCTCGATATACCTGAGAGTACGTGGACGAGCTATGATATACTTACGTATGAGGAATGAGGTATCACACTTGGAATGTATCGCAGACAAGTTAATGACAACTGCTATGTTTAATGACGCCAGAACACGTCTCTAGCCTAGACCTTATAAATGTTATCGTTAATGTTCCAAAGCGTTGTTAAGTAAATTGAGATTTATTTTTTGTTGATATTGCTTAACAATTTTCCTTTCAGGTTCACCACGATGATGTATATAAAATTCCTAAAATGCAAGCTAAGAATGATAAACAAAATTTCACTTTCAGCTTCTTCAATGAAGAACCTAGCTACTAAGGTAAGAGAATGCTAGTTTTTTGGAAAGAGAGAAAATAATTTGTGAGCAAACAAATCAATGAAGAAAACAAAATCAATGAATCACAAACTAAATGCAGATTTCCTAATGTTCCTTTTGCAAAAAAACACAATCCTTCATGCAAATGCAATTTTTTCTTTTTAGTTTCCTTAATGTTATGAATGCAGAAAAGAAACTAGGTGCACTAGATCAATAATCGAAATGCTTTTTAATTTCGAGAAACGAAGAATACAAACAACAATTTCTCTTCTGAAGGAAAAATGAGGACTTCAACAACAATTTCTCCTATCAAGGAAATGAAGATTTTACGACAATTTCCTATTTCGAAAGCAAACGATTCTTAATGCGACCATAAAAAATACTTTGAAATCAACGTGTCAATGATAATGAAAAACTTTTTAAAACAACATTGAACAAATTTTCAGTCAAAGGAGAAGAAGTATATAGAGTTACTAGTCAATTGAGAATCAAAATTTTCAAAACACAGCAGTAAACAAAACTGAAGTAAAGTACAAACTTAGATTCAAGGGAATTTGGTCCCTTTCAGGAACCAACGCAGTCTCCAAGGGGAGACAATGCTCTACAACGTAGGCTTGGAAGGGAGACAATGCTCTGCAAAGCACTGTGCCCTAACTAAGGGTGCGTTGGGCACAGTAAACAAAGAAAAAGCTACTATTTGGCTCACTAACTTTGCAAATTAAGCTATGAAAAATTCTAATATTTATGTGAAACAACTACTGGGTGGATTTAGAAAGAAAATCAGAGACTTTAACACCTAGAACTAAGAGAAATTCTCCCCAGTGGAGTCGCCAGTTTGTTGGGCTAGAATTGTAATTTACAGATAAATTACGCTTGCCTAGACATGTGCTAGTCTAGAACAACAGGTTTAGACTATACTACCATTTCTCCTAACTCAGAATAGATACACAGAAAGGATTGGAGGCTTACTTGTTCAATCGCTTCCAAATGGCTCCTTCTGTCGCTTCCACTGCAGCTTCAAATTCAAGCAGTTTGTTGGCTGAATGCTTCCTGCAAGAAAGAACACTGAAACAACAAAATATGCAATAACATAGATATATATTCAAGCTAGTTGACTAAATTAGTAAATCATAAACTACATTCATCAACCAAGATCTTACAATATGGAAAATCAAAGTTAACATAGATGCATGTAGGGAAAAATAAAAAGTAATCTTTATTGATGATAGAAGGAGAGGTTACAACCTAGTGACTGATTTGAAGTGACCTTCCAGCAGAGTTCCCAAGTCTCATCACAACATAAATCTCTCCAGCAGCAGCTCCACAAATCAAACTCTCAATTGAAAATTCTCCAGCATTTCTCTACTCAAATTCTTCCTCCTCAAACACTTAGATCCGTGTTCAATTTGTAGATGAACTGTAGGTTGGTTTGCAATCAATAACATTCCAAAAATAGGCAAGACATGTTTCCAGTCATGTAGATGTCAAATGGACACTTGGATCCAAAGATTGACACATGTGAACCCTTCTAGAAGACACTAGCCAAGTGGAGATTCCGGAACAATGAGAATTTCGCTCCCAATGTGACCAACGCACCTTTGAATGTCGAGAAGTGCTCTGCAGAGCAGCCTTGAATGGAGCTACCTGAATATGCAACACACTTAGGCCCCTTAGAGCCTACGTTGGCGAGCTCTCATATGTTAAATAATAAGCTTCAAACCATGGAAACCCTTGCTTGATGAAAGTCTTGTTTGATTTATTTTGTTTCCTGTCTTAGGGAATGTAGCAACTGAGATGACAGGGAATGATAGACCCTTGATCATCGGTCCTGGAGATGATGCCCAGTTAACCAGATCATTGGGAATGGTGCCCAAATTGATCTATAACAATTTCGATACCAAATATCATGACTAAAAAAAACTTAATGAATATTTAAATAAAGAGTCATTATACAAAATGCTAACATTATAGCTCTTTTAAAATCTTAGCCTACGACGACACAATGCAACGAAAACTTAAAAATCAACTATCAAATTGACATGCAGTGGGGGCAGACTTAACATTATAGCTCTTTTAAAAAAACCCATCAAATTGGCACCTAGTGGAGGCAGACTTGACTCATTACAATTTAAAATTAAAAAAAAACCATCAAATTGGCACCTAGTGGAGGCAGACTTGACCCACTATAACAAAAATTTAAAAACCAATTAGAAAATTGACACATAGTGGGGTTAGATTGGTAGTTGAGTATCGAGACAACCCCTGCAACAAAAGAAAAAGTAAATAAATATATAAATAATTTTTTTTTTTGTTTTTTTTGTTTTTCAAGTTGTTTGAGTTCTCCAAAGATTACATCATGCTTGACCTATGGCTTGAGAAACTGTGACCCAAGGGTATCTAAGCTGTTGTAATCACTTGATGATCGCATCAGGCCTAGACCACATCAACCCTTATCATCACTGGAATTTTTTCCCACAAAATTTCGAACTGGTGACCTTCACATCATAGTATGACTTAACAATACACCCATCACTATATATTCTACGCCTCGTGGACAAATAAATAAAAATTATATATATATATATATATATATTTTTTTTTTTTTTAAATTAAAAAAAAAAGATATAAAATAAAATAAAATAAAATTTAAAATTAAAAAAAATTCCAGAAAAATAAAAAGACGAGAGAAAAATAAAATAAATAATATAAAAATAAAAAATTCAAGCATAAAAAAAAAAAACTCAAACTCGTAAATCTAAAAAATTGACACAAAAAAAGAAGCAAAAAAAGAAATAAATAAAATAAATAAAAAATATTACATAAATTTCTTAAAAAATATATAACAAAACAAATTTATTTTTTATTTTAATTATTATTATTTTTAATTGTAAATCATTAAAAAAATAAAAAATAAAACCTATTAAAATATAAATTAAAAAAATAAAGAACTATAAAATAAAACATAAATTAGAAAAAAAAAATTGAAAAAAATATCGGGTCACCCTTAGCACCAAAGCCAAGGTTAGGGTTGATTCCTAAAATCGACCAAGCCTTGTGTGGGTGTTGGTTGATTTCAAGAATTGACCCCGACCTTGGCCGCGATGCCCAAGGGCTCCCACAAGATGGATGAAGCTGCATGCCTTTTTTTTTTGTTTGTTTTTAAATATTTTTTTATTTTAATTTTTGTTTTATTTTATATTTTATCATTATTATTTTTGGAATTTATATTTTAATAAATTTTTTTAAATTATTTTTTATTTTAAAATATTTTTTTACAAATTTAAGTAATATATATATATATATATATATATATATATATATATATATATATATATATATATATATATATTTTAATTTTTTTTTTGTAAGCTTGGTGGGACTACATCTTCATCATGCCCAATATATCACTTCGATTGGGGTGGGGAATTGAACCAGTGAATTCACATCAAGGAGTGCTTTAACATAGCACCTGATCACGTCTATCCAAAACCCCGTGGAATTTTTCTTAAATTTAAGCTATGCTCTTTTTTTTTTTTTTCTAACTTTTATATTTTAATATTTAATTTTTTAAATTTGTAGTAATGTTTAATATTTTTGTTTGTTTGTTTTAGTTTTTTAATGTTGTTGGTTTTTTTTTTTTTTTTAATATGATGATGATGATGATGCTGATGGTTATCGTCCGTTAAGACTAATGCGATCTATCCGACCTTAAGAAAGGAGAAATCATGTTCGATATAATTCTTATTCCATATTTTATTAATTTTGCCTAGTTTATAACATTTTGAATTTTTATTTAATTATTTAATTTTTGTTTTTTTTTTGTTTTTTTTTTTGTTTAAATGTGTTTTTTTTTCATTATTTTTTGTTTTAATTATTAATTTTTGTTTGATTTCAATTTTGTTTGTTATTTATTTATTTATTTTAAATGATTTACTTTTATTTTGTTATTTTGATCATTTTGTTTTGTTTTGTTTTGTTTTTGTTTGTTTGTTTGTTTGCTTTTTTTGATGTGTTAGAATTGTATGTTAAACAATTTTCTTATTTTCTTATTTTTATTTAAAAATTTATGTGAATCATTATTTTTGGTAAAAAAATTCAAATATTATTATCTTTAAATATAAAATTCATAAAAATTTCACAAAATTTGTTTTTTTTTTCAACATTTTGTATTCATTTTTTCCCAATTTTTAAAATTTATTTGACATGTTTATTTTAGCAAAAAAGAAAATGTGTATTTTTTTAAATTATATATATATATGCAAACAAATTGAATATTTCATTACAAAAAAATATTGTAAAGAAATAACAAAACAGACAAACTTGAAAAGTCCTTGAAAAACTACCATCTCTTGAAGAAAAAGAAAGGAAGAAGACGACAAGTTGAAAAATGGTTAAATAACCAACATTTTTAAAAAATGTGCATACTTAAGGCATATGAAAATTTGAAGTGTCAAAAATATGTTCCGCCAAAAAAAGGTTGATGATTAACACATTTTAAAATCAACATGAAAATCACTAACATTTTATTTTATTTTCTTTATTTATTTTTTTATACGAAATTTAAAGTGTAAAAAATAAGCCCAAATAAAGTGTTGATGCTACATCAACGCTTTTCAAAATCGACATGAAAATCACTGAAATTAAAAAAGAAATGCTCATACTTCAGGCATAAAAAAATTTAAAGTGCCAAAAATATGTTCCAATAAAAGGTTGATGTTGCATCAACATTTTTCAAAATTGGCATAAAAATCATGAATTTTTGCGACCTCTAAAAAAATGAGAACTTGATACGCTTATTGTTAAGTCGGTAACTTTGTCGTATACCAAACACATTTTGGTGTAATCATCAATAAAGGTAAGCATACATTTATTTCCATTTGTAGAAGGAACATGCATAGGGCCACAAAAATCAAAATGAATCGATGCAAGATTTTTATGTGCTCTGGAAGCATAATCATGAAATGGTTGTTTGCTAAAATATTTTCCTCGGATACAAGCATCAAATTGCTTAAGTTTATTTGGAATAGTTGGAAAACCAGCAACACCATTTCTTTTCAACAAACAAAGATTATCATAATTAAGATGTCCAAATCTCGCATGCAAAAGCAGACTAGATGGAAATGTACCTTCACTGTACTAATAACTATATGTAGAGTTTTGTGCATGGGCAGATATTCCTTGAAACTTCGTCATTATTTCTTCCCTTATTCCAGTCATGACAACTATGTTTTTTGATGCTTTCCTTATCTCTACTTTTCCATCAAGCATATGGATGGATTGTACTTACTAGTGAATGTGAACAAGGGGCAACAAGTTTCTTCACAATATTAAAAGAAAGAGTACATGATGCATAAGAAAGTCAAGAAATTTAGGAAATCTAAGCCTGATGGTGCCAAGTCCAGATGGATTGATACTTGACTTTTCTGCAAAGTAAATTGCTCCTTCTACATTGTCACTAAAGTCTTTAAAGAAGTCCTTCCAAAAGGTCACATGGCAGGTTTCTCTATATCAGGCAACCATTCATATTTCCATGAAGCAAATGGAGTATGAAATATTTCAGTTACTCCAGTATTGTAATGGGAAACAATATAATGAGAAAATTCATGTTCTTTTCTTTTCATTGGATCTGGTGTTTTACCTTTGTATTCTTTGCATTCTTGCTGAATTCTTTCCCAAGGGATTTTAAACGTGGCTGCATCATGTCCAAATACAATGGAGATTAAATTTACCTCCTTGATGATATTTACCCCCCTTGCCTCTATTGTTATTCTTTCCATGCCCTTTTCTACCACTTCTTCCTCTAGAAAAATCTTGTGACTTATTATTCTCTTTTTGTGCAAGACATACTGCTTCTTCAGGGGAATGAGAAATATTTTTATCTTCCTAAAATCTTTATCCCATCTTGCAAACTTATGAACAAAAATTTCAAAAGTAATATCTTTGAGTTGGGAACTATCTTGTAAGGATTCAAGGAAATGAGAGTATGTATGATATAGGGCCTTGAAAAATATTGTGATGGGGATGTCCATTTTAACTCTGGTGGCTTCTACATCATGCATGATAACTCTAATTTATGAGGCTAGGGTTAGGGGGTCAACATCCTTCAACTCTAGATTGAAGAGTTTGACCATTAACATCCTTCAACTCTAGATTGAAGAGTTTGAGTCATATAAATCTTTCAAATTTTTTAATGCATCGTGAGAATTTGTAATTGGAATAATATGACAAGTCAAATTTTCACTTATAAAAGTAGCAATAAGGGCATACAACTTGTTATCCTTTTTCTCCCATATAGCGAGTTCTTTTTTTGATGTGGGCTTGGTAAGTTCATTGTCACCTTCACCTACAAATGCCTTTCCATAAATCATTGAAAATAACGGTGTGCCTGATCTTTCTAGATCATTCATGGTAGTTCTAGTTTCCAGTTAGTACTACTCCGACAATGGAAATAAGAGAATGCATTATTGACAAATTTTGATATTGGGTTGAAAAATGAATAAGAAAAAAAAAATCTGCAATATAATATTTATTTATTCAAATATGTACAAGGTAAGAAAATTGCGTCCAAACTATCATTCAATCCATATTATATAAAATCCAATGAAAACCCCAGATATGTCTCTCTCAAAATTTCTGAGAGCAGTCTAAATCCCACAAGTGTAGACACTAAAAAAATGGCATTGAGGACAACTTCGATGGAGTTCAATGCACAAAACATACTCCATTAGCCATGGTCTCTTATCATCTTTTGTTGTTGGAAAGGAAAGAAAGCAACAACTCTATACAAATACGTGCACAAGGGAATCCATGATGGTCAAGAGTTGAAGGAAAATTTGCGAAGGAAAACTATATGACTTTCACTCAAAAATAATGGTTCCCATTGTTTTCTTTAACATCTATAGGTACAGTGGAAGCCATGACATTAGTGTCATGCAATAATATTGATTCAAAGTAGTGAGGAGTTTCTCCAAGTTTTCGAGCACTCCGAGCAGGTATTGCATAACGCTGAACAAGGGATTAATGTATATATGAGGCTCTATTGGATTGTATAGAAACATACCTGACCCATAGATAAAATAAATAGGAAAATAAATGTTATAGTTGACAGGATGGATATAATGGTATGAGGTGTTTTTGAGCATAAAACAAGAAGGCAAGAATCCTGGTGCTAGAAATGCATAACAATGATATATAGACAATTTTGTTCCTAGTGGAATTCAAGTTCAGAAAGGAGTCCCCCAACAACAATGAATACATGGGAAATGCAGAAAAAAAATATTGTCTCAACAAGCTCCAAGATGCAAGATATCACAAATGAAGTGGGAACGTATGCGATTCAAACAAGTAGGTCATTAGCCAAGATTTGATATGAAATAAAAATAAAAGTACTATAAAGGGCTGCCACTTGGATTGAGGGTTTACAGACATCGCGAGGGTTTTCAGACAACATGAGGGTTTTTGATTGATATAGACAATGTGAGGGTTTGCAACACAATGTGTGGGTTTGCAACACCATATAGACAGGGGAAGAGATAGGGGTGAGACAACATGTGCCATGGGAGAGACAACAAATAACCAGTGGGACCAAAGAATGCTCAAAGGGACCCAGTCTCTGCAGTGGAGGTTTTCTCCTGTTTATTTACCGTATCTTATGATTTAAGCCATGTTTATCTCATTTAAAATGACACAAATTAATTAATATCAATATAAAACTGAAGAAAAACACAACAAAACAAATATGATGGTTAATCTGGAGGACCCAAAGGAAATGTTGCCATTGTTGAGAGAAGTCCAACATATAGGAGACACAAATACCACTCCTTAACACAACAGGAAACAAATTTTCAAACTATTCTATTACTGTGGAGGGGGTAGGTTACAATAGTAGTTTGCAATCTCAAGTGAATGGTTCGCTGCCATTGCTAAACCTTTTTCATTAAGTAGGTGGGAGATATTTTTGGAAACACAACCTTCAGCTCGCTAATGGAACTTCATTTCCTCACCCTGCCATAACGCTAGAGGATTCAACAGGATCATGGGGTTCCTCTATGGAAAATTTTATTTAAAAAAAAACTTACAACACAGACGAGAGATTGGTTTGTGTAAACACAAAACAATACAAGGGGATTTTAAGGCATAGGCAGATCTGAAAAATAAGGCAAACACCTAAGAAAAAATTCACAATGATCTTGCCAAAAGTAAACACCATATCAAACAAGGCTTATCAAACCAATGTAGGGTAAAGAGAATCTATTAAGGGTGTCAAATAAAGTTGGAAAAAAACAAAGGGTTATGTAGCAAACAAAGGAGATAAAATAGTAGATAAGCATGAAAACAAAGGCCTATATAGTTCCACATCAACACCATTAATGTGGTCATTGAGACTATATGTAGAAGAGCTCATGAGCATGAAGAGGAAACTCGAAATTTTAGAAGAGAAAAGGTGGTATGAAGGCAAAAAAGTAAATTAAATTGTGGAGTTCAAGGGAAGATTAGAGAGAGGAAATAAAGCTGCCAAGGAATAAATCACAAACATGCAGGGTAAAATTGAAAAAGGGCAACAAGAAGTGGCTGCCTTGAAACAAGAATTAGAGTAGATAAGGGTAACTAGCCTTGATAATTAATAATTGGTAAAAGAAGAGGACACAACAAAAATAAATGAGATTCAATTAGCATTGGCCGAACTAGAAGCTAAAGAAAATCAACTAAAAGATCAGATAGAAGAGGATAAATCATGGTCACAAGTTGTAAGTGGGTCAAAAAACAATAGAAAATGAATCATTGATAAGAAAATCAAAATTGAAATAAAAGAAGAACAAGATAAGCGAGGCAGGGCTACAAATATCTTTATCAAAGGGTTGAGGGACTACGGTAAAAATGAAAGGACCAAAATATTAGCAAGGTATTTCATTAAATATCAATTGAAGTGGACAAGGTGTATTCATCAAGAAAGAAAGATCAGAAAGAAGGTAGAGGGAGGAAGAGATACACATGTAAGAGTTATCTTGAGGAGTATATAGGATAAGAATATGATCCTTACAAATAGAGGATTGCTTAGATGCACACACATATACATAGATGAGGACTTGAATATTGGTTAACAAAGAAAGGAGTGGGAAAAAGTGAAATTAGTTAGAAATGAGGGAAAATGGGCATGGTTGAAGAACAAGAAAGCTCAAATTAGTGACCGGTTCCCAAATAAGAAATAGGAAATAGGGGCCCCACTGGACTGCTTATAGGTAGTAAGTTGGAATTGTAGAGGTTAACCATGGAGAATAGGTCCGAGGTTGGGGCCCATATTAGAGGGGAAGGATATTATCATTCTTGTAGAAATGCATGAGCACGACGAATTCAAGGTTCTAGATTTTGAGAGTTACAAGAAGATTTAAGTTTGGAAAAAAGGGAATGAGACAAGAAAAGAACACGAGGGAGTCATAGTACTAATAAATGAAAATGGGGTGGAATTGTAAAAGTAGAAAAGGAGGATCCGAATAAACAATACAATTGGTTGCAGATAACATAAAAGAAGGTTACTTTTAGGTTCTAATCTTGTTACTTTTCCCCAAAAAACTCAATGATCTATAAAAGAAGAAATTTAGACAACGACGACTGGTATGTCTCATTGAAGAGATATATATCTTTAGTCAAACCTCTTGGGGAAATATTGTTAGTAGGAAACTTTAATGAAAGGACAACTAACAACCAATCCCTTCATTTGAGCAATGAAGAAAGAGGAGAAAAAAATCCCCTATGGTTGGAAGAGGATGGTGGTCGATCTTGGGAAAGGGATTCACAAGATGAAAATGGGGGTGCGATGCACTTTGGAGAAGAATTACTGGGGCTCTATAGTTTGTTTGACATGGTTATTTTCAATGGAATGAGAAGGTTTCCAACTTCAGTAGGTATCACGTGGAAAACTTAAAATGCTCAAAGTGTGGTAGAAAATATTTTATATACTCTCAAGTTTCACTTCTAGACTACTGAAGTTTGATATTAGGGACTGTCCTATCGTAATGAAATATGACCATGCCCCTCTATTTTTTAAGTTGGATTTTTTCCATAGTAGTCCACACAATAGGAAAACCATTGGAATAAAAAATAAATATATTTACAAAGGAAAAATCCTCATAAATTAGGAAATCATGGAAAGATTCAGTGCTTCTCTCAAGCATCAACTTCATACTATAGAGCATGATGTGGTAGATAAGACAACTAATAAGGCAGGTTGTCATGTTCATTTCATTTTTCTAATCCCAACAATTTGCAGGGCCTTAAGTGCATGTAATAGATCCCGACCCAAAGAGGGAACTGCAAGTACTTTTCTGGAAAATCCATGGTATGATGAAGAATGAAAGGTAGCCAAAAGATCTCTAAAATAGAGAAAGTGGAGCAAAGAAAACAAGAATACATACGAAAAATTATTAGAATAAAAAAATAAGGATATGTAAATGAAAGAAGAAAGGAGTTAGTCTCTCTTGGAAAGCACAACCTTAAGGGATTTTTTAAAGAGCTACAGCAAGGGAGAAGGAAGACTGAAAAAAATATTACAGGTTGCCAATGGTTGGAGTATGCGAGGCGCCTCTTTGAGCAGGTGCACAAGAAAGATACCCCCCCATGGTGAACACTTCAGTGGAACTATTAACAAAGGATGATATCAAGTGGGGAATAAATAATTTAGCAAGCGGTAAGGCAAAGGACTTCGATGAGCTTAAAGTTGAATTCCTAAAATGGGGAGTTGAGATCCTTGCTCCTCATGTAAAAGGTATTTTCAATGGGATAATCTAGGACGACTTCCCGAGAGAGTGGACTACTAGCATGGTACTTCCTCTCTTTAAGAGCAGAGGTATCAATAACCCTTCTAACTACCACACTATTATGGTCAACCCGCTCATGGGAAATATTTTTGGGAGCATGATAGAGCGAAGAATCAACAATTAGGAAGAAAGTGAGGGAAAAAGGGAAAATAAGATCAGAATTGTAGACATCTAATGGGGAAAGGTAGGTAAGCACTCTAACACTTTAGGGTTTCAGGGTTATATGGATCAGACTGGTGAGGTGCTAAAAAAATCATGACAATGCATGAATTCCTTTTAAACTGAAGAAACTGAACAAACTATGGTGATTCTCCCAAAACAAAGCATAAGAGATGTATTTTGCCTATCAAAATTGAGAAATCAACATATCATAGAGCTTGAATGAAAATGAAAGATACAAAACATTCATACATATGAAACTAAAGAAGAAGCTATGCCAAATTACATTACCACATGAATCCCAAAAGAATGGCTGCAACTCATCCAATGTATTCCTGACAAAATCTGAATACACTAGTGTTGTGAAGGCAAATCCCCTCTGCGGACAAAGATAATCCCTCTAGCCCCAGGGTAGGTCTAGCAATAAGGGAACATGCTGGTTTCTAAATTCCTAGTTTATAAATGAAATGCAGATTGGAATAGATGTCCTACCTCAATCCAACGCTCTTGACGTGGTATGTTGTAGTGATCCATCAATCTTCATCCTTCAAGCTTTGCGCTCCGTTGGTAGCGACATTCATACACCTGCGCAAAGATCAAGCAAACACTAAAAGCATACAAGCATACATGTTCAATTACAACTATCCAACTAGTCAAGGATGTTAAAAAAAATTAAATATTACAGAGCAATGAAACACATAAAATATGCAGAAAACAAAAGCACACAAAACACATAAAACTAGAGAGACACAGATATACGTGGTTCACCCAGTTTGGGCTACGTCCACCCTGAACAACCAGTCCTTCCTTTCTATTATCCAGCAAAATGAAGAGACACAACCTATAGCAGATCCGCTGTAATATCCTCTGTTGTCTATCACAGTCTCCCTCTCTGTTTCTCGCTCCGAGAATACACACATACCATACAAAGCCGCAATACAATACCCTCATAAAAGAGAGGGGTTGCCTTATAGGGCAAAAAACCCTAAACTAAACATAACTTCTACCGTCAGATCATTTTCCTAATGAACAGCCCAGATTGACTAGAAATTACTATACTTTTACAAGGCAATTTTACATCTATTTTTAGCTTCTCGGCGAGGCTTCGAAACCCCCACCAAGGGGCTTCGAAAAGCCGGCCATCGCCCCCCGGGACCCCCCTCACTCGTTAAAGTGATTAATTACGGGCCGCATTGCTGCCCCTTTTAAGGTACAGGGGTCCAATGCTTTGATACAAATTAAACAAGATAATCAGGCTCCACACACAACAATCTCCCACTTGGAGACTGATTGTAGCGACTCCACCGCTGCTTCATTTGCTGGAAAATGACTCCTCTTTGGAAATGGTTGTTCCTCATCTTCATCGTCATCCTTGAATACCAATTGAAACTGAGCACATTCTCAATTTCTCTTTACAACTTTTGTTAGCATATCTGCAGGATTCTGGCTAGTGTGTATCTTTTCCAGCTTCAACTCTCCATCTTCCAATACCGACCGTATGAAATTGTACTTGAGATGTATGTGTTTAGTCCTGGAATGAAATGCTGAGTTATTTTCAGGATGAATGGCACTTTGGCTATCACTTTATAACGTGCTCATATCATGCTTCTTACCTAATTCATCCATAAACCTTTGTAACCAAATTATTTCTTTACTAGCCTCTGTAGCAGCAACATACTCTGCTTCTATTGTTGAAAGTGCAACAACACTTTGGATTTGAACCCAACTTACAATGCTCCACCCACAGAATACATATCCCCGTAGTGCTCCTCCCGTTAATGTTATCTCCGTCACCGCCATATCCGCATCAACATATCCTTGTAGAGAAATGTTTGAACCACCAAAGTACAATGCTTGATTTGTGGTACCTCTCAAATATCCGAGAATCCATTTTAATCGCCATCCTATGTTATTTTCCGGGATTATTCATGCACTGAAGCATAAACTCCCATCGCATGTGCAATATCGTGCCTGTGCGCACCATTGCATACATTAAGCTTCCAACCGCCGATGCATATGGAACTTTAGACATATAATCCATGTCTTCTTGGGTCTTGGGGCACATCTCCTTACTAAGTTTGAAATGGCTAGCAAAAGGTGTACTAACTGGTTTTGCATTCTGCATATTAAATATTTTCAACACCTTTTCTATGTACTCATTCTGATACAGTGTTAATTTTCGATTTTTCCTGTCTCTAGTTATCCTCATACCAAGGATTTGTTTTGCAGCTCCCAAATCCTTCATTGCAAATGAATTTGCCAACTTTCTTTTGAGCACATTTATTTCCTGCATGTTAGACCCTGAAACAAGCATGTCATCTATATACAATAACAATATAATATAGCTGCCATCATTTTTCCTTTTCAGATAAACAAAATGATCAGAGTGACATCTAGTATAACCTTGTTCAGACATAAACTTGTCAAATTTTAGATAGCCACTGAGAGATGATACCTGAGCAGGTCCCCATACATCTGTATGCACAAGCTCCAATTTTCGTTCTTCTTTTCTTTCCCAACTCTGAGAAATCTGACTCTCTTTTGTTTTCCACAAATGCAATTTTCACAGAAATCCAAATCAACATTCTTCAAACCTGGCAACAAATTTCTTGAGTGAAGAATATTCATTCCCTTCTCACTCATGTGTCTGAGCCTATGATGCCATAATCCTGCATCTGCTCCTTTGGAAGTTAAAGAATTAACAGATTTAGAAATACCATTGCATAAATACAATGTACCAACATTTTCGCCTTTTGCTATTACCATCGCTCCTTTGGTGACCTTCCAAGTTTTATCTGTGAATGTTGTCACACAACCTTTACTGCCTAACTGCCATGTTGAAATCAGATTTTTCTTCAAATCTGGAACATGCCTTACCTCCTTTAGTAGCCGTTGGTTTCCATTCTGTTGTTTTACAAGAACTTTACCCATTCTAACAATTTTACAGGGTTTATCATCACCCAAACGAACTTGTCCAAAATATCCTTGAACATAGTCATGAAAATATTTCTCATTAGGTGTGGCATGGAATGAAGCCCCTCAATCTACAACCCAAGAATCAGTAACATTTTCGAAAGAAAGAATCAAAGCATCTTGTAACACATCACCTGTCACATTTGCTTCATGATTGTTTTCTTGCTGTGTGTCTCCTTCTTTTCCCTTCCAAGATCTATAGTCTTTCTTTAGGTGTCTTTTCTTTCCACATTTCCAGCACACTATCCCCGATTTGGACTTGGATCTGCCTTTCCTTGATTTACTGCGATATCCCGAGCTCTTTCCTCTTTCCATTCTTCTTCCCCTTGACTCTGCACTCAAAGCATTACCTGATGTCTCACCAGAGCTTTTCCATCGCATTTCCTCGCTAAGGATAGCACCGACAACATCATCAAACTTTAAAGTACTAGATCCAGAGACAGAGTTACTAATGGCCACAACTAAACCATTCCAGCTTTCTGGCAATGAGCACAGAAATAATAGAGCTCTAACTTCATCATCAAAGTTTACCCCTACAGAACTTAACTGACTGGTAACTGTATTAAAATCATTTAAATGGTCTGCAACAGATCCACCTTCCGACATCTTCATATTAAATAATTGTTTCATAAGAAATACCTTGTTTGAGGCCGAGGGTTTTTCATATAGTTTCGCCAACGTTTGCATCAAACCCTCTGTTGTTGTTTCTTTCTAAATATTGAAGGAAACTGACGCCGCAAGGCACAACCGTATTGTTCCGAGTGCCTTTCTATCGAGAATGTTCCATTCCACATCTGTCATGGCCGCCGACTTCTTTGTTTTTCTGCTCAATGGTAGGTACAGATCCTTCTGATACAGATAATATTCCATCTGCATCTTCCACAACGAGAAGTTTTGGCCGTTAAATTTCTCGACCCTAAATTTACCATCTTCCGCCATTTCTCCCACTCGAACTAGGAACCCTTCTTTCCTGCGAGTTTATTAGCCAAATAGACCTTCGGCTCTGATACCAGTTGTTAAAAAAATTTAAATATTACAGAGCAATGAAACACATAAAATATGCAGAAAACACAAGCACACAAAACACATAAAACCAGAGAGACACATATATACGTGGTTCACCCAGCTTGGGCTACGTCCACCCCGAATAGCCAGTCCTTCCTTTCTATTATCCAGCAAAATGAAGAGACACAACCTATAGCAGATCCGCTGTAATATCCTCTGTTGTATCTCACAGTCTCCCTCTCTGTTTCTCGCTCCGAGAATACACACATACCATACACATCCGCAATACAATACCCTCATAAAAGAGAGGGGTTGCCTTCTAGGGAAAAAAACCCTAAACTAAACATAACTTCTACCGTCAGATCATTTGCCTAATGAACGGCCCAGATTGACTAGAAATTACTATACTTTTACAAGGCAATTTTATATTTGTTTTTAGCTTCGGGGGCGCTGCCCCCAAACCCCTCGCCAGGGGGGGGCTCTGAAAAGTGCTGCCACCCCCCTGGACCCCCCACGGCAACGATTAATTACAGGTGGCATTGTCGCCCCTTTTAAGGTATAGGGGTCCAATGCTGTGATACAAAGTAAACAAGATAATCAGGCTCCACACCCAACAAAGGAGAGTCAGAAACTTTGATCATTAACATAGACAAATATGGAACTAGAAATCGGTCATGTCATATTAATATATAAAAGGGAGTTTACAACCTGCGCCTTGACATTGTAGACCTCCTTTGACGGGTTCAGTCAAGCATGTATCAAAGAATTTTTTCATCAATTAAACTCAAAGAGGCGAAAGGTTCAAACTCTCTCTCACAACTATGGACTATTCTCTGCTATCAGGTCCTGGTCTATTCTAGCTATGTCTGGCTAGCTGATTCAATGGAATTAATAGGGGTTTATAGGAGTGGAGGATGAGCTTTGGGATCCACATATGGTGGAGGAAAGGTCTATCCGTTTGGGAAGTTGCATTTTTGTAGGAACTAGAAGGCCAAAGGGAGAAACTTGACCTCATCTAGTCGAACAAACATCCATGAATTTGCTGACAAAGCCGTTACATATTAGAGGCTTCGTTTCCATAGTAAAAAACCTTTCAAAATTAGCTCAACGTGGGTGCTATTCATAGACAGAGCGACCATGGCATAAGGCCCAGTGTAAATCTAGCCATCGGAGAGAGGGCATAACTACACAACCGTGCCGACCCAAAAGTATATGTTTTAAAGGGTCAACTTCACGAAAGGTCAACAGAGATTGTGTTACTAACATGTTAAGGGATGCAATGACATTCATTATTATGTATGACAATACACAGGGGTCACTTGATAGTCCTCCAATATTCAGGATAAGGAATGCAGAAACTATGACAAAATCCTGTGTAACAGATGCCCCCTAAATCATGAAGTTCGAGAGAGAGGGAGGGGTGAAATGATTTATGAGAACATGCCCAAACCAAAATGCCGCCGTCAGAGGACCTACAAGATCAAGTATGAATGATATCCCTGATACATGAATACAAGGTATGGGCGCAACCATCCATAATAGAGAACATGTAATAAGATCCAAGGTATGGACATAACCATCGAGTGATAAGGATCATCAAATAGACTCAGGTATGGTCGCAGCCATCCAATCACAAGAGTCATGAATACAACCATGATAAACCAAATTGTCCTGCAGCCTGGATTTCATCAGAAAAAACCTAGGGTCTTGCGCTTCAACTCGACCAGAACAAGTACAAATTCATGCATGTGAATGAATGAGCTGAAGTCGAACATGCAAGAAAGTCACATGATTACCAGCCAATGATGGAAGATGTTAACAGGCGCAAGAGAAACCACCAATAATGAAAATGGTTCATAAGGTAATTCTAGTACAATCCACAGAATGTGAACAATGAGCTGGAGTCAAACATCCGCAAAATCACCCGATCAAAGGTCAATGAGGAGAACCTATTGTCGAATTCGAAGAACTTTCCATTGAGGCATGCAAGCTCTAAGGTACCAAAAGAGAGTCTCTGGATCAGATTTTTGGATAATGAGTTGAAGTAGGAAGTGATCGGTTGAAGGAGGGAAAAAATGCTTCCCACATCATTGAAACGAGACAAAGGAATAAGATGATAGTGAATCAAGACTAAACAGAGGATCA
This sequence comes from Pinus albicaulis, assembly GCA_034641835.2. NCBI lineage: Eukaryota > Viridiplantae > Streptophyta > Pinopsida > Pinales > Pinaceae > Pinus > Pinus albicaulis. Next base: position 1,224,438,217 of record CM076574.1, read on the forward strand.
GAAGTTGAAAACTACAGAAGGGACTTCTCTTGAACATATTGGTGAAAAGAATTTGGAATTTGGTAGTATTTGACATCAAGGGATCTGAGGTCATGGTGACTAGGCAAAGAGAATATGAGAGGTCAAAAACAGATAACCCAAACTGGAGGCAAAATGACAAATGTGGGATCTCCCCAACCTGACACGAACTACAGACAAGTGTCATGCTCAAGAGCAACATACTGTCGACACAACTAAGAACTAGTTCCATTTCCCCCCACCATTTCTGGCGAGTACCCCAATTATTTTTGGAAACAAGATTGAAGGGGATAACATATGCTTGTCATCTAAGTTTGTGCTTCGGACATATCCATCCTAGTACATTTTACGTGCCCTCGGAAGGAGGAACTCGGTAACGTCATGGTGATGGTTTCCAATGTCATTTATTTTTAATAGTCTAAAAAAGGGAAAAATCGACGTCTTTTCATGTTTAGAGAGTTTGAAAAGAAGCAAGAAAGAAAAATCCAGAAGGTCCCATTTCATAGGTAGTCTCTCATATTCGAAAAGGTAGAAAAAAATACCCGAGAGAACCTCCTAGCCATGTGCAACTAAGGTATTCCTTTTTCGTAAATAATCTATCCCAGCCCAAAAAAGGGGTAAACGTATACTGGGAAGATGATGTTTCACAGCCTTTAGCGAGTTCAAAATGACAAGAGTATCAACAATCTTTTCAATTTTTGAGAGACAGAAAAGAGTTGAAAGATGACTCTAGGGGGTGAATTTTTCGTGTTTTTACCGAGTCCTAAAAAGTAATAAAATATAACTCATTTCCTCATCGTTGTCAATTTTAGGACATGTTTCTCCACAAGAAACAAACATAAAACCCATTTTCAAGAAAAAATAATAAAAAATAATCGAAAAAGGTGTCCAAAAACCTAATTAGGGTTAGAAAAGGCTATAAAATAACTCAAATAGTAAAAACAATTTACTTTTACCTTTTCACCTTCTTGCGAGCATTTTCACTAGTTTTCACTGTGAATTTGTGGAGTTAACTGCAGGAAATCAAGGAGGTCATTGGAGAATCCGCTTCTTCCAGGTAAGAGCTATGAAATTTTCTTGCAATTTTATCCATTTTTAATGTATTTTTATGGTTTAATGCATTTTATGGGAGGGGTTGAAAAAATCATGGTCTGTGGTAGTCGGCACCGGTTCCGGGCACGAAGTCGCGCTGACCTCCACAATGTTTAAATAGGAAGGCACCGCTCGGTGCTGCTATTTGAAAAATAGCAGCGTCGAATGCCGCGCCCAAAATTTTCAAGTTTTCCTTCAAAAATGCTTGTAAAAATGGATAAATTCTTTAATCATATGGCTAATGGAACCTCATATGTTGGTTTTGTAGGAAGAATCAACAACTAAAATGGTAATAGAGTGGAAAGAGCGGGAGCATGCGGTAGAGGATGAATGGGTCATGGAAAATGATGCATGAATGGATGCCCTGAGGAATTGTGGGCTCCTAAAATTCGTCATGACCCCATGTCTGAGAGCTTAGATAGAGTTTCTACAATACTTGATTAGTGTATGGGACATTTATTGAGAGAGATTCATCAGTCATGACTAGGAACTGGAGATAGAAGTCTCCGATATATACTTCATAACTGGATTTTCGTGAAGGGGAGAGCGACAACTGATGACAAGTACTCGAGCCCTTGGAGAGAGCATGGGCATGTTGATAGATAGAGTTTGTCATGGAGCAAGGAAAGCACATAAGAGTGGCAAGCTAGACATTCATACAATGCCCGACTTACCATTTAGGGTAGTGCTGCATACCATTACTCGGGCTGCTGGATCTCAAGCTCCCCATGAAGCTACAAAGACACAGCTTCAACTTTCCGTAGATTGCATGGCTCCGAAAATATTCAATTGGGCAGAAGCCGTGACAATCAAAATGAAATGTTAGCTAACCAAATGTAAAAATGGTAAGCTAAATAATTTTGGGTATGGGTCCATCTTGATACCATTCATCCTGGAATGGTTACCTATATTCTAGCGCCTAGATTTGATCGTACCTATTCCACGAGCACAAGAGCCATAGATGGTCCGTTGGGATAAACTAATGCCTCGATCAGGAGGTGGACAACATATGTTGTGGAGACTAGAGTTATTTGACTGGTTGAGACGACAACTCATCGTGATGGAGGAATGGCCATATACCGACACCGATTTCAAGGGTGATTTGGACCTTCCACTTCCGGAAGGGGACAACTGGGACGAGGAAATAGGTAAAAACTCATTTTTTGGATTTTTTGTGAGTATTATGATTTTTTGGTTTATATATATATGTGTTCTGAAATTTCTCATGTGTTGCAGATGTTGGACCAGAGAGACCTACGGGGATGTCCCCAATAGCTCGGAGGGTCCTAGGAGATTTTGAAGTGGCCCCTTATGGCGAGGGAAGCACTAAGGAAGAAATCACATGTAACTTGGATTGACTCACAAGCGTTATCCTGGACTACGTGAGATTCGAGGACATTCCTCGTGGTTACTAGCGGCACACCACAGGAGTTTCTAACTGCATCCACTGAATACTGAGATGTGTCGTACGGAAAATGATGTGCTCCTATGAGCACCATGTTGATTAGACTCCTAGGTTTCATTTATGCATATTTTTTGAGAGACATGGCACCTTAGGATGTAACCAAAACACATATATTTTTTGAACTATGATGTACAATATGATGCAAACAATCGATATATATATATATATATATATATATATATATTCTTGTCTAAATCTTACTATGTGATGATGATTTCTTTTAAAAATTCCGCAAATGTTTATCTAATACAATATTAGCTACTGCATCAGTTAACGTATTCATTCTTCTGGGAATATGCTGAAATATAATATAATCAAAATTCCTTTCTAACAAATGAACACGTAAATACATCCTTAAAATCTAAGGGTTTTTAACAGAATAATGCCCATTAAGTTGGAGAAAAACAAGCTGAGAGTCTAGGTTTACAATTAATTCACGAATGTCGAGGGCAATAGATTCAGTTAGAAGTTCAATAACCGCACTATATTCAGTGACATTGTTATTTGCACGTCCTATACAAATGTCTTGAAGGTCTACTAACTCACCGTTAGGATCATAAATTACCCAAGCCGCGAAGGATAGGTTCCGGGTATTGTGGGAGGCACTGTCACCGAAACCGACATAAGAAGTGACAGACATATGCACAGTAAGAAAAGACATAATAAGAATGAAAAACTGCTTGCAAAGCACACCAAGCCAAAATGTACAAAAATGGAAAAACACACTTATGAACAAAATAAATGCACGAAAAACTCATGCATAATATTTTTTGAGATATAGCCCATTTTAGGGCTGATCCAAGGGATAGCCTTCATAATCAATAAGCTCATAGGCCCCATTCTACAAAATAAGTTTGAAGATGTAGGGCCCATGCCACATGGGTTCGAATTTACCTGCCCCCAGCTTATCATAGGCTTGGTCATACAAGAGGACTAAGTCTCCTTCTACGAAGGTACGAGGGGAAACTGTTTGGTCAAAGTGGGCTTTGACCCGCTTTTTCTATGCTTCTATGACTAGAGCAATGAAGCGACGAGTTTCATCAAGCCTCTCCAAATATAGAATACATTATTCCTCTGGATAAGTATTTGACATTAATCTAACAACTATCTTGAGTGAAGGAATTTCACATTCAATCAGAAGGGTAGCCTCCAAACCATAAAAAATTTGAAATGGTGTAAATCCAGTTGCATCCTTCACCGAGGTTCAGTAAGCCCAGAGAGATGAGAACAATATGAGATGCCAATTGGACTTGTGCATCCCAATAGTATGCTGAAGCACAGTGACTAAAAATTTGTTCACGGCTTTGACCTAGCCATTGGCCTGGGGGTAGTACGGTGTTGAGCTATCATGATACAGACCCAACTTAGTAGTCAGCTCAGCCATCATATAATGGTGAAAATGGGAGCCATGATCAGTGAAAATGGCTTGAGGGACTACAAACATGGTAATCACATGATTGAAAAGAAATTGGGCAGTTGTCTTACCGTCAGCTGTGAGTGTAGGCATTGCTTTGGCACATTTAGTGAAGTAGTCCATGAATACAATAATATAACCATGCCCTCCAGCCAAGTGAGGGTTACACGTCATAAAACCGATACCCCACTTCGTGAAGAGACCAATGGTAATGATGGGATGGAGGTGAGCAGGTGGCGCGTGCATCTTGCATTGGTAGATCTGACACTCATGACATTTACGGACATTGAGGATACAATATTTGAAAATGGTAGGCCAGAAATACCTGACATGAAGGATTTTTTGAGCAGTAGAATACCCAGACATGTGACCACCACACGCGCCAGAATGGTAGTCGTTGATGACTCTTTCAGCTTCCTCGAGGGTTAAACAATGATAGAGGACAGAATTAGCTCTGATGCGGTATAAAGTATCTCTGACTATGCGATAGGGTTGCGAATGATGATGGATATGTCGACGAGCATCTTTCGTCAACTCGGACCAGAAAGTAGAAGCCTGTAGATAAATGATGATATCACCATACCATGGATCGAGGATGCTAATCAGAAAAAAAGTATCGTATGGAATGCGTTCCTTAGAACCGGAGGGAGCAGAGGCAGAGGGTAAAGAGAAAATCAACTCAAAAAAAACCAACGACTTCTTCGATTTGGCGGAAATGAACTCTAAATCAAACTCTTGGAGGATAACTATCCACTTAGAGTACTTTCCCCCCAACAATTGTCGAGTTAAAATATAGGTCATGGGTTTGCAATCAGAAATCACGGTTGTAGTGTGGAGTAAATTATAATAGAAGAAACTTTGGATGGCTTGAACAACTGCCAATGCTAATTTTTCAACATGAGAATAACGCGTTTTAGTGTCGAGAAGATTGTGGATAAGATAATAGATGACATGCTCATCACCATCGTCATCATCCTGTACTAGAACCATGGAAATAGTGCTAAAAGAGGCAGCCAAATAAAGTGAATAATCGCGATGATAATTTGGGGGACGCAAAAGAGGAGAATTGACAAGCATGGTATTCAGTGCATCAAAATATTTTTGTGAAATCTCATCCCATAGGAACGAGATGCCTTTCTTAAGCAATCACATAAAACCTTTGTATAACTCAGTATAGTTCAGTATAAAGCGATGCAGGAAATTAGCTTTCCCTAGCAAAATCTGCAACTGGAGTAAAGAGGAAGGGGAGGGGAGATTAATGATAACTTAGACCTTACGAGGATCAAGATGAATATTGTCTTTAGAAAAAACAAACCCAAGGAGTTTGCTGGAATCGAAGAAAAAGACAGATTTGTGCGGATTAAGCTGAATGTTGTAGCATCTACAACGAAGAAAAATTTGACAAAGGTGTTCTGGGTGGTCCCGACGCTTAGCGGAATGAGTCGGAAGGCCATCTAGGTAAGGTTGAACAAAGTGCTTAACATCGTGAAAATCATACGACATTTATCATTGGAACGTGGCACTAAATTTTTAAGGCCCAAAGGGAGCTTATTATACACGAAAGTGCCCCATGGATATATGAAAACGGTTTTATGTTGATCATCCGGTAGTATATTAATATGGTTATAACCAGAGAACCCTTCCATAACAGAAAAAATATCACTCCCAACACATTCATCAATGATTTGGTCGATGAAGGGAGTAGTATAGTTATCCTTGGGACAAGTACGATTGATATCACGGTAATCCACAAAAACTCGAATAGTGCCTTGCTTTTTATCCACAGGGACAATGTTAGAGAGACAATCTGTCAATGGGATCAGATAAATGAAGCCTGCTTTGAGAAGTTTTTAAAATTATGCTTTTATGGCAGCTGCCTTTCTAGGGTGCACGGGACGAAGGTGTTGGTGAACAGGTTTTGTATCAGGGTAATAGGGATCTTGTGCACGTCTATACTTAGATCAATGCTGGGCATTTCCTCGTAGGAATTGTTGTACCTTAAGAGACAATCCCTTAGTTGTGATAAGGAATCAGTGCTTAATACATTTATATGATTATGTCACGAATGTATATGTCTCTGTTTTATTAACCCTCAAGTATTTATGATTAAACCCTTAAATGTCAAATATGATGAATGCTTCACAATGCTACCATCTGTTAATGTTTAATGAAGTGACTAGAAGAATATGAAAGAATAAGTCCAAACTGATATGCTGTTTTATACAGAAAATATCATTTCCAACCCCAGAAGAAATATATGAAAGAAATAGTTAAAACAAAGGAGTGCCAATTATGGTTTTAAACTCTTATATACAGACATAAAAAGAGACCTACTGCTCATAACTTTGTTTTATTCATAGATAGAAAACAAATAATATAAACTTGAATACATTTCAACATAAACAAAATGCTAGAAACTTGCTTACTCATTCAATAATCTTTGAATATCTGAGTAAAAAATAATGGTCTGAAGGTCCAAAACTCAGAACTTTTCCTTCCCTTGAAAATTACATTAAATACAGTAAAGCATTTTGAAACTACCGTAACCAATCCTAACTACCAAAACTACTTTAAGACTTCGAAGGTTGTATATTACATGCCTTGAAAATGTCTTATTACAATTACATTGTCTTCAGAAAACAACATAAAATAAATATCCTAATCTATAGGAATTGCTGATGATGTGGCTTCTTTTCCTTGGTCAAATGATTTGTCTTTCTTTGTTGCTGATCCTTTTGGCAGGTCTAATGTCCAAGCTCTGCACTTTTTCCATATTTCTACCTTCGTCCTGGATGAATGTGTGAGATTGTGATATTCCAATCTGAATGCAGTAATTCGATCATTGGATGACCTTTCTATGAAAAAAGTCTTTACCATCCACAATAGTTGAAAATGTCTCTGCAAGAAGTTGACCATTGTTTCTCCTTTAAGCACATGAGTCTTTTCATGCCTGTTATCAACTTTGTTTTTTCATCACTATCTAGTAAGTTCTCATAAAGACTCCGCCTTAAATATTTCCTTGACTCCACAACGCGTGCATAAAGCTATGCATAATTTTATCAAAAGACTTATCAAACTGACTTATTGCTTCCTTGATTTCCATTATCTTCTTTTCTGCAACCTTTCTGAGATCATTTCTGACAACCATTTTATTAATTTCTACTGCATACAACATTCTGTCCTGCATATCAGTCTCCTATAATTCCTGATTTGATTTGGAATTAATAAAATCAATAAATATTTTGGCCCAAATGGCTCTATTTATTCCTTTTTGCTTATTAGACATGATTGGTTCTTCACATTCTAAAATAAGGCTTTTCTCTTTTGCAATTATCATCAGGAAACACCAATTAGATTTCATTTCTGAGATGATATCAGTCCAATTGATATCTTTAGCTTGTATCAATGAGAGATTTCCTTTCAGTCTTTCTTTGAGATTTTTAATCTCAGCTTCAACATTTTGGAAATCCATTTTGTACTTATCAACTTCATTTTCTATGACTTTCATCAATTTTGTTGTTGTCTCCAGATCTGTTTGAGCCTTCTTTCGATCTCTTTCAGCCATCCGCAACTCAGTATTTAATTGAACAATTTGTGCTTGAGGGTCTTCATCACCTGTAGGAAAAAAAAGAGTACAATTATTATTATCAATATGATTTTGCAATGAAAATTGCAGTCTGCTTTATTTTGGAGAGTTCTTCATCTTTCTGCATGAGTTGCTGCAACAACTTTTCCTTTTCCTTCTCTACCTCTGCAAATTCTGTGGCCATTGAATGTTCTCCAGTAGGTAACTTTAACTTCTTCCTTAATGTGGATATTTCTACCTCAGCACTTTGCATGAATTTCTGCACAACAGTCTTATCACTGGGGTCTACTCCAATTTTTATAATAATTTTCTTCAATTCCACATTCTGAACTGTTAAGGCTCTTGAGTTAGCCTTCTCTAACTTCAACTGTTTAATTACTTTACCCAACATATTCTCTACCTTTATTGCCATTGCATTAGTCTTTGTGTGGTCATTTACAATCAATTGACCTATTTTCATATGAAAATTCATTTTATCCATCAATGGAATTTTCTTTACATCCACAATCACATTGACAGTGTTGAAATTGTTGGAAGAACCAATTGACATATTTGTAGGATGTGACAGGGTAATTCTAAATTGATCTTTCTCAAGATCCATTACAGTCAACAATCTTGTTTGATCAGCAGCAACTTGATGTTCAAATTGGGCCTCCATGCTGGCCTTCATCCTCTGATTTCTTTCTTCAATCTGTGAAAACAGATGTTTGATTAAGGGCACCTGTTCATGAGAAGCTTCATGATTCCTGGGTGAAGCAGGAGTATTTTCCTCTTCTCCAAAATGTAAAGAAAAAATAGGTGAATTAGATGTAGGCTCTTCAGTAAGTTTTGTTCTCTTCTTGGTTCCCTGCTCCTCATCATCTAGATCAATAACTACTTCCTTGGTTCTTTTAGTTGTTTTCTCTGCTATGATGGGAGTTTGAATGTTTGCATCTATTGAACTCATCACACCTTTACATGCTATCTCCTCTTGTTCTGGCCTACTTTCATGAATGAAATTAGAGTACCCATTCTCAATTCTTCTATTTGAAATCACACTATATGGGTCATAAGCCCAACTTTATCCTAGTAGCATATGCATGTCATCTAACATTTTTTGTTACTTCATCAAATGCATGCCTCATATTTACTATGAAAGGGCCTACAACCATGGGTAATTTATACATGTGTCCTTTCTTCATAGGCATGAAATGAACCTGATCAACATTTCGACTATGTCTAATGAACTCTAAAGCAAAAAAGCCTCATTGGTACAAAAGTTGGGAGTCTGTAAGGCTCAACACTTGCTCCATATAACCTTATTTCAGAATATTCCTAGAAAACAAACCAATCTCCATACTTACAATTGTTTCCTAAATGCAGAAACTCCTGAGATTTAGGTAATAAATAGGGAGGAGGACTTCCATTCAATATTTTATATGCTGTTGGCATGTAATAGCTAGCAAAATCAAACAACCCAGCCTCATTTTTCTCCCTTCTAACTACATCTGTCCAGAATATCACTGATTGCCTTCTTTTATTTACATCCATAATATTTAGACCTAAATGCATGAATTCTTCCACATTATGATATAAGAACAAATATACAATCAATGAAGGAAATTTGAAAGAACCTGTTAATGAAAGGCTCATCGGCTGTGAATTCACTGTTTCCTGCCAATATGATGGAATATCCAGCACCATTCCTATCTTCATCATCATGGAAAAATTCCCTAGGACTGATTTATCCACTACATTATCATCATCTTTACCTATAATTTTTGCAATATTACTCAATACTGGACGAGTCTCAACATCAAAAACCCCCATAGCAAACTCTTTGCAATCTGGCTGAAACTGCTTCATGTTAGGCTTCAAATAAAACATGAACTGATTGAATTCTTCTCCTGCAAGATTATCATAATATTGTACCAGCGACTCGTTAGAAAATTGGATGGCTGAATCTAACTCAGGATAGCAAAGGGCTTGGCGAATTAACAGGGTAGACACCTGTAGAACATTCTCTCCTTGGGAATTCATGACAAAACACTTCCTTGGATACATGACAGATACCAACCAGTAGATAAATTCAGGGAAAAGATGGGTTTTTTGAATGCATGCAGACAAAACTCCAGACTTGACCATGGCAGAATACACAGGGGAAGCATTATCATTCAAAATAAATGCTAGTAGAAAGGGAGATGAATTATACAACACAGGGTATCTTGAATATCCCTCTCAGTATCCATGAGAGGGATATGGCTAGCTGAACCTGATAGGGATGACCATTTATCCATGATTGAAAATTTACGTGAGTACAGTGTATAGGGTGATCAAATTTGCAGGTGGCGGAAAACTAAAACAGGGTGCAATGCAACAAATCACAAGTAATTTTGAAAAAAAATAAAAATCTTCTTTAAATAGGTGGCGCGGGTTTTAAATTTAATGCTGACAAGATGTGCCAGCAAGCCGTTAACTCTGCTCGACGTGGAAGACAGCTGTGACCAACTCAACATCTTACGTCACTGCGGGGGCTCTCGAGGTACGGAGGAAAACTTCAGCTGGTGCCCTCGCACTCAATCTCCGCCATTCATCTCTGTTGTCCCCACAGTCAACCTGGTCAACTGCGGAGGCACTCATTATGGTATCTAGTGCACTAGTTGTGCCCGCGGGTTGGGCCTTTTGACAAGGACTTTAATTATCAACACCTTTCGCCAATCAAATCAATCAATGTTTAACATAAAATACCGAACCGACTATTATAAAGTTTAAATTTTTAAACTTTAACTCAGATTTTGGCAAACATTCATATTTTTTCATGCTTAAGTATAAGATTTTGATACTTTAACATATTTTCCAACAATTTCTTATTTTTATATTTTCAAATATTTGAAAAATAAAATGATATGCAGATGATCCACAACATTTGGCTCCACCTGGGGATAGTGTTTTTTGCCACGAAACACTAAGAACCTATAGACCAGTGCCTTCACTTGGGGCATGGAGTCAAAAATTGCTTGATGAGAAATATATAGTGAGAGGAAACTGAATATGTACAATAATGAACTAACTGCTTTTAGTGTTGGAAATAATGTTTCAGATACTGCCCATTTACAGGCAGTTCTACTACTTCTCCATCAAGATCTTCCAACATGAAAGTATTATTTGATCTGGCTTCAGAGATTTTTTAAGGACCATACCATAAAGGATCAAATTTACCATGTTTCCCTTTCTCTTCCCTTCTGGTATCCCATCTTAATACCAGATCTCTAGCCGGAAACATGATTTATCTTGCCTTTATGTCAAAAATAGACTTCATTTTCTCCTGATAAGTGACCAAATTGTCTCTGGCTTTATTTCTGCTTTCACTCAATTCTATCACCTTGTTTAGTCTTCTGATCAAGGCATTAGGTTCCTCTTGAGAGTCTTGAAGAAAAGAAATTACTGGTCTTGCTCACTGAGTGGGAAAAAAAAAACCTGAGCACCATATACCAATTCATAAGGAGACTTACCAGTGGATCTTTTAGTAGTCATCCTCAATGCCCATAAAGCAATAATCAGCTTTGAATCCCAATCCTTCTGGTTCTCATTGATTGTTTTCTTCAAGATTTTCACCAATGTTTTATTAGATGATTCTGCTAATCCATTTCCTTGAGGATGATATGCTGTAGAGTGAGATAATATTACATTATAAGTCTGACAAAAATTTATGAACCTGACTGAGTTGAAAACTTGAGCATTGTTTGTTACAAGCTTTACTGGACATCCAAATATGCTAAAAATATTCTCTTCTAAAAACTTCATCACAACCAAATCATTTGATTTTCTAGTAGGAATTTCCTCTACCCATTTTTTAAAATAATCAGTAGCATTTAGAATCCATTTAAACTTCCCACTTGATGGCGGATTAATCTCTCCAATGAAATCCAATCCCCATTGCCTGAAAGGTTATTCAATAAACACAGGAAGGAGAGGTAAAGGAGCTAACCTTTTCTTTTCTGCAAACAATTGGCATTTTTGGCAACTTCTAATAGTTCTGTATACATCAGAAAATAAAGAGGGCCAATAAAAACCTGATTTAAGAATCTTATGAGCAGTTAATTTCCAACTGTAATGACCTCCACACAAGCATTCATGATATTCTTTATTCGCCTCTGTGGTTTCCTCTTCTGTAAAACATAACAAAAATACACTAGCAGGATCTTTCCAATACAACTTAGCTTCAATTATAACATAAGGTTGAGTTTTTCAGTTTCAGAGCCCTGTACTTAGCTCTGTTTATTGAAGGAGGACAAGAAAAGAAACAGAGATAATGAATGATATCTTTATACCAATCTGAACAGAGAAATTTATATTTAATTGCTGACTTTGTCTTAATATGATCTATTTCTTCAGTCACTTCATCTACAGGTGCAAGTAAGCTAATTCCCAAAGCTTGGAAATTAGACTCTGTCAGAGATTTGGCCAGTCCCTGTCCTTTGACTAACTTTGTTGGTTTGATATCCAAGTCATATTCTTGTATTTTGGAAATCCATTTTCCTCTTTTTCCTTCCACATCACTCTGTACTAGCACATCCTTTACAACAGAATTAAGCACATATGCTATTATTTGAGAATGAAGTACATAAGTTCTGAAAGCCTTTAATGATTTAACTAAAGCATCTACCTTCTTCTCCAGGATATTATACTTCAGCTCTGCATCTCTAATGAATTTTCTGAAAAAGGCTACAGGTTGTTCACTTCCTTCATTTTTTTGTAATAACACAACAACAATAGTAGAAGATGATGCAAATGAGAATATTTGAAAAGGCTTTAAGTAATCAGGACTGATCAGGACAAGAGCTTCTTTAATTCTACCGAATGATTCTCTTGCATCTTTTTCCCATTTTACTTCAAAATTCCTTTTTAACATATCTGTTATTCTCCTGAAAATCTCAGCATAATTTGGAAGAAATCTTCTCAGAAAATTGATTTTTCCCAGAAACCTTTGGATATATTTTTTACTTCTAGGCAGTGGAATTGTCTGTATAGCTTCAACCCTTGCCGGGTCAATATTCACTCCATGTTTTTAAACTATGTGACCCAACAACTTACCTTCCTCTAAAGCAAAAAAATATTTCTTGGGATTTAATGATAATCCAAATTTTTTGCATTTCAAGAAGGCTTTCCTCAGGTGTTCTAAGTGCTCATCATCAGAACCTGAAAAAATAGTAACATCATCAAGATAAATGACTACAAATTTATCACCCACAAAAGCAATATCCATTTCCCTTTGGAAAGTAGCTCCTGCATTCATGAGGCCAAATGGCATCCTAGCATACATGAATGTTCCCTAAGGTGTGGTGAAAGCAGTTTTATTTTGATCTTCCTTCTCCACAACCACCTGATTATACCCAGAAAAACCATCAACCATGGATAACCTGAATTCTCCAGTTACTTTCTGCAGAACAAAATCCATCTTTGGTAAAGGATCATTATCTTTTAGGGAAGCTTTGTTCAAATTTCTGAAATCCACACATAATCTTATCTCTCCATTTTTCTTCCTGACTGGTACCAGATTGGAAACCCAATCTAAATATCTTAGTGGAACTATGATTTTTTCTTGCAACAATTTATTCACCTCTTTTTCAATTGGAGCCAACAATAGTGGGTTAATTTGTCTGAGATTTTTCTTGTGTGGCTTAACTCCATCTTTCAGTGGTATTTTATGCTGAATAATATCTATATCATAAGTTTTTAAATTTTCATATGACCATGCAAATACATCCATGAATTGTTTAAAAAGATCTACATACCTTCGTTTGTAATCCTTAGGAACTCCTCTAAACAATTTGACTATTTTAGGCTCATGTTGAGTTCCTAAATTACAGTCTTCCATTTCTCCATCTTGGGATACTTTTTTTCTGATTCATTGCCACATCATTAGCATTAAACAATCTCTCAAGAGGTACTAAACCTCTGGGAAAAATATTATCCTTAAACTGAATTATCCTCTGATCACCAATTGAATGTTTCAGATTTTTAGACATATCATTCTGACCACTTTCATCAACTTCTAAATCAATTTGACTATCTTCAAAATTTCCAATCATTGTTAAAAACTGATTAATTTTCTCATCACCCTAAAAAACCTACCAATGTTTTACATTATCAGGGATTGAAGGCCTGTATCTCAGTTCAATTTCATATCTCAATCTTGGATTAATTGGTGGCTTAAATGTGCTGGCTGCAACTGCCAATGAATCTTCCATTCCGTTCTATCCTCTTGGAATAAAATATAAATTAAAAGCTTCAAAATAATTTTCAACTAAATCCCACACCTCATTTCTATAAGACCTCAATTTGGGATGTTTAGTCTGGCACCAATTCTTAATTTGTCTTATGATTAATTCAGAGTCACCAAAAACAGATATAGACTGAATTCCCATCTGTTTATCTATTTTCAGACTTAGAATCAATGCTTCATATTCAGCTACATTATTAGTAGATTCAAATTCCAATTTGAAGGAAAAAGGTAAAAAGTTACCTTCAAGAGATATAAATATGAATCCAGCTCCAGTGCCCTCCTTAGAGAATGCACCATCAAAATAACACTTCCAAATTTTATTTGAACACATCTCATTATGTACATTGGCTGAAGAGAGCTGCTTTTGTGAATCTTCAGTCATGCAGCATGAAACAAGAGAGATCCTCCTTCTCTTGACCATAAATGGGGGAATTACCTGCATCTTTCTTGGTAGTAGTTTTCAAAAATCTAGATTCTCTGTATAACCTCCTTTCCTCCCCATTAAAAATAGGAATAATAGAATATGTGAAATCCAATTTCAAAACTCCTCCAAGCTTTGCCCCCCAATATCTAGACAACAACATACCAAATCTCGCTGGAATATCTACTACTACCACATCCATCATAATACTCTTAGCTGGAATTTGAGCTAAGGAAACAACCATATCTTTTATAAGACCTACACACTTCACCCTTTTTGAATCAAAGGAATAAAGGTCTCTATATGGTTTGGTGATCTGTAAATTTAACTTTTTCATCATAGACAGGGGCATTAGATTATGTGATGCACCAGAATCTAGCATACAATTATGTAAAATAAAATCATGTAACAGAACTGATATATAAAAAGCTGGAACAGAAGAATCTACCTGTTCAACATGAGGTCCAAAAGTAACCACTGGTTTCTCTTCTTGCAGATTCACTATATCACCCACCTCATCAGACTGAGATAAATTAATAAACTCCGCAATTTCTTTCTTATAACCAGGTGTTTTAACCAACTCAAGAAGTGGTACTTGAATCTTTACTTTTTATAATTCTTTAGACAAACTGAAGTTTTGATTTTGTTTTATTAACTTTTCAGGTTCTTCTTGGTTTTTGTTTGAATTTGTATGTTGATCAGGAACAATAACAATTTTCTCCAACATATTAGGGTCATTAGGCTTTTCTTGGGAAGCCTCAGCTTGCTACTTCTCTTTTTCTTTTTCTTAATTCATGGGCTGCTTCCCCTTATCTGATTTTTTGATTGAATTCTTCTGTGGAGGAGTCGCCATTGGAGTAGGTATTGATTCCTCTTCTTCATTATCCTGAGTTCTCAACCTATTTTTTAACCTCAAATCATATTTTTTATGCAACTCTGCTTGCATAAAATCAATAAATTGTTTGCAATAATCATCCATTTCTTCCTGATCAAATGAGACATCAGCTTCTTTACATTCCTCTACATATTCTTTCTCACTCTCTTCTTTTGTCTCACCATCTTCCATATACACATCAGAAATTTGATCTTCATATTCTTTCTGATCATTATCAACAGAATGTGATGGTGCTGCCTCTATATATAAAGGTGATTGGACTTGATCTTGATCTTTTCTCTCTCTGTAGAATCTGTAAGGGCTGTTTTTTGAATTGGGGATTGAAAAACCTCTATTTTGTTGTGCAGGTTTCTTGTTATCTAATTCCATCTTTACTAATTTGTTTGAAATTTTTTAAATGACCTTAGTCATGTCATCTATCCTTTGATCTTGTGATGAATCTTCTTCCTTAGTTTTTCCTTTGTCTTGAACCTTTCCAGCATCAGTCATGTTTGCCTCAATCTCTAAGGCATCAGTTTGAATCTGTTCAAGAGTGGAGGCTCTTCTTTCTCTCAAGGTAAAAATAAAATCTTATACAAATGCCCCAGAAAAAAAAAAAAAAGAAAAAAAGAAAAGAAAAAATAATAATAATAATAATAATAATAATTTCTCCAATAGGAGGAGGTTTCATTTCCATAGGAAAACTATTGTATAACTTATTAAACCTTTTAATAAAATCACTCATGCTTTCATTTGATTTATTCTTTATATAATTAAACTCTGTTAAAGAATAACCATGGTCTCCTTTTTCACCCCATCTTTGGATGAATTGTCTTTCTAATTCATCCCAATAATTGATTGAACCATTTGGTAATTCTTTGAACCATTTTATTGCCTCTCCACTTAGAGACTGCACAAAAAGTCTCATTACAACATCAAGATGTTCTACATTAAAATTTTCAACAAAAGTGCAAAACAAAGGCAAGTGTTATTCTATAGTTATTTCATCTTCACCAGTAAATCTAGGAAGCAAATTAAGGTACTCTTGAGGAATTACATTCATTGGTTGGGGTAGATTTAATGGCGCATATCTATTTATCAAGAAAGTAGGGGCTGCCATGTTTATGCCCTGATTGACTGCTCCTTGAGTGGGGGTAAAATGAATACCAGTTGTAGGTGGGGATAAAAGGGGTGGAACAACTGATATGGGAAGGGGTATATGAACAATAGCAAAAGAACTGGCAACTAAATTGGTTGAGATTTTGTGAATGGAAATGATACAGACTCAAAAGATGGTTCTTCTAATGTTGGTTCTTGGAAATGAATGGGTGAGGATAAGGATTCTTTTTTCGAGAAAATGAGTTTCCGGGAATTTTCCTTGGATGGAAAGATATGAGAACTGCTGCCTAGTGCAAGCAGTGTGGGATCAGGTGTAGAAAATATTTTTTTTTTCTGGCCCTTATTTGAAACTAAATTTTCTGTATCTGATGGAATAGGGAATTTTTGCTAAGAGGTATCTGACCTCGTGTGAGGCCTCTTAGGAGCCAGAATTATTTAGAATAAAGCACAGCTTAGTATTTCCTCCTCTCTAAACAACCAGAGGAAATATGGACAAAACCTAGGGAAAAATTCAAATCTTCGCTCCCTGGAAACAACGCCAATTAATGTTTTACCTTAAGAGACAATCCCTTAGCTATGATAATGAATCAATGCTTAAGACATTTATATGATTATGTCACGAATATATATGTCTCTGTTTTATTAACCCTCAAGTATTTATGATTCAACCCTTCAATGTCAAATATGATGAATGCTTCACAATGTTACCATCTGTTAATGTTGAATGAAGTGACTAGAAGAATATGAAAGAATAAGTCCAAACTGGTATGCTATTTTATACAGGAAATATCATTTCCAACCCCAGAAGAAATATATGAAAGAAATAGTTAAAACAAAGGAGCACCAATTAAGGTTTTAAACTCTTATATACAAACATAAAAAGAGACTTGCTGCTCATAACTTTGTTTTATTCATAGATAGAAAACACATAATGTAAACTTGAATACATTTTAACTAGGGAAAATTTTAAGGATGGAAAATTATTTTGAAGTCTAAAAAATTGGCGAATCACACTAGTCCCTAATATGCAAACTATAAAATGTTTATTGATGTATTTGTAAAATTATTCAAATTTATAATGATATTATATATATTGTCTGTATAATGTTGGCAATTTTTAAGGTAAAATAATTTTATATTGTAAAATTTGGGCGAATCATTTTTATAAAAAAATGGAAATTGACGAATCTTTTTTTTGGAAAAACCATGGAAAATTAGCCCACCTGCGAATATTAGCCCCTAAAATTTTCCATGATTTTAACATAAATAAAATTCTAGAAAATTGCTTACTCATTCATTAATCTTTGAATATCCAAGTAAAAAATAATGGTCTGAAGGTCCAAAAATCGAAACCTTTCCTTCCCTTGAAAATTACATTAAATACAGTAAAAAGCAGTTTGGAACTGCTGTAATCAAGCCTAACTACCAAAACTACTTTAAGACTTCGAAGGTTGTCTATTACATGCCTTGAAAATGTCTTGTTACAATTACATTGTCTTCAGAAAATAACATAAAATAAATATCCTATTATATAGGAATTGCTGATGATGTGACTTCTTTTCCTTGGTCAACTGATTTGTCTTTCTTTGCTGCTGATACTTTTGGCAGGTCTATTGTCCAAGCTCTGCACTTTTTCCATATTTATACCTTCGTCCTAGAAGAATGTGTCAGATTGTGATATTCCAATTTGAATGCAGTAATTCGATCATAAGAAGGCCTTTCTGTGAAAAGAGTATTTACCATCCACAAGAGTTGAAAATGTCTCTACAAGAAGTTGACCATTGTCTCTCCTTTAAGCACCCGAGTCTTTTCATGCCTGTTATCAGCTTTGCTTTTTGTCATTACTAGTAAGTTCTCATAAGAGCTCCATGGAAAAATATTTCCTTCAGCTCCCCAACATTATGGCAAGCCTACTCTTGTCATTTTATCAAAAGACTTATCAAACTGACTTACTGCTTCCTTGATTTCCATTAGCTTCTTTTCTGCAGCCTTTCTGAGATCATTTCTGACAATCATTTTATTAATTTCTACTACATACAACATTCTGTCCTGCATATCATTCTCCTCTAATTCCTGATATGATTTGGAATTAATAAAATCAATAAATCTTCTGGCCTAAATGGCTCTATTGATTCCTTTTTGCTTATCAGAGATGATTGTTTCTTCAGATTCTAAAATAAGGCTTTTCTCTTTTGCAATTATCATCAGGAAACACCAATTAGATTTCATTTCTGAGATGATATCAGTCCAAATGATATCTTTAGCTTGTATCAGTGAGAGATTTCCTTTCAGTCTTTCTTTGAGATTTTCAATCTCAGCTTCAGCATTTTTGAAATCCATTTTGTACTAATCAGCTTCATTTTCTATGAATTTCATCAATTTTGTTGCAGTCTCCAGATCTGTTTGAGCCTTCCTTCGATCTCTTTCAGCCATCTGCAACTCAGTATTTAATTGAACAATTTGTGCTTGAGGGTCTTCATCACCTGTAAGAAAAACAAAAGTACAATTATTATTATCAACATGATTTTGCAATGAAATTTCAGTTTGCTTTATTTTGGAGAGTTCTTCATCTTTCTGCATGAGTTGCTGAAACAAATTTTCCTTTTCCTTCTCTACCTCTGCAACTTCTGTGGCCATTGAATGTTCTCCAGTAGGTAACTTTAACTTATTCCTTAATATGGATATTTCTACCTCAGTACTTTTCTTGAGTTTCTGCACAACAGTATTATCACTGGGGTCTACTCCAATTTTTACAATAATTTTCTTCAATTTCTCATTCTGAACTGTTAAGGCTCTTGAGTTAGCCTTCTCTGAATTCAAATTTTTAATTACTTTACCCAACATATTCTCTGCCTTTATTTCCATTGCATTAGTCTTTGTGAGGTCATTTACAATCAATTGACCTGTTTGCATATGCAAATTCATTTTATCCATCAGTGGAATTTTCTTTACATCCATAGTCACATTGACAGTGTTGAAATTGCTGGAAGAACCAATTGACATATCTGTAGGATGTGACAGGGCAATTCTAAATTGATATTTCTCAAGATCCATTACAATCAACAATCTTATTTGATCAACAACAACTTGATGTTCAGCTTGGGCCTCCATGTTGGCCTTCATCCTCTGATTTCTTTCTTCAATTTGTGAAAACAACTGTTTGATCAAGGGCACCTGTTCATGAGAAGCTTAATGATTCCTGGGTGAAGCAGGAGCATTTTTATCTTCTCCCAAATGTAAAGAAAAACTAGGTGAATTAGATGTAGGCTCTTCAGTAAGTTTTTTTCTCTTCTTGGCTCCCTTCTCCTCATCATCTAGATCAATAACTACTTCCTTGGTTCTTTTAGTTGTTTTCTATGATTAGATGGAAATTTGAATGTTTGTATCTACTGAAATCATCACACCTTAACATGCTATCTTCTCTTGTTCTGGCCTAATTTCATGAATGAAAGTAGAGTACCCATTCTCAATTCTTCTATTTGAAATCACACTATATGGGTCATAAGCCCAACTTTCTCCTAGTAGCACATGCATGTCATCTAACATTTTTGTTACTTCATCAAATGCCTACCTCATATTTACTATGAAAGGGCCTACAACCATGGGTAATTTATACATGTGTCCTTTCTTCATAGGCACGAAATGAACCTGATCAACATTTAGACTCTATCTAATGAAATATAAAGCAAAAAGCCGCATTGATACAAAATTTGGGAGTCTGTAAGGCTCAACACTTGCTCCATATAACCTTATTTCAGAATATTCCTAAAAAACAAACCAATCTCCATACTTACAATTGTTTCCTAAATGCATAAACTCTTGAGATTTAGGTAAGAAACAGGGAGGAGGACTTCCATTCAATATTTTATATGCAGTTGGCATGTAATAGCTAGCAAAATCAAACAACCCAGCCTTATTTTGCTCCCTTCTAACTACATCTGTCCAGAATATCACTAATTGCCTTCTTTTATTTACATCCATAATATTTAGACCTAAATTCATGAATTCTTCCACATTCTGATATAAGAACAAATATACAATCAATGAAGGAAATTTGAAAGAACCTGTTAATGAAAGGCTCATCAGCTGTGAATTGACTGTTTCCTGTCAATATGATGAAATATCCAGCACCATTCCTGGCTTCATCATCATGGAAAACATCCCTAGGAATGATTTATCCACTGCATTATCATCATCTTTACCCATAATTTTTGCAATATTACTCAATACTGGACGACTCTCAACATCAAAAACCCCGATAGAAAACTCTTTGCAATCTGGATGAAATTGCTTCATGTCAGGCTTCAAATAAAACATGAACTGATTGAATTCTTCTCCTTCAAGATTATCATAATATTGTACCAACGACTCGTCAGAAAATTGGATGGCTGACTCTAACTCAGGATAGCAAAGGGCTTTGCGAATTAACAGGGTAGACACCTGAAGAACGTTCTCTCCTTGGGAATTCATGACAAAACACTTCCCTGGATACATGACAGATACCAACTAGTAGATAATTTCAGGGAAAAGATGGGTTTTTGGAATGCATGTAGACAAAACTCCAGACTTGACCATGGCAGAATACACAGGGGAAGCATTATCATTCAAAATAACTTGGTGGTAGAAAGGGAGATGAATTACAGAACACAGGGTATCTTGAATATCACTCTCAATATCCATGAGAGGGATATGGCTAGCTGAACCTGATATGGATGACCGTTTAGCCATGGTTGAAAATTTATGTGAGAACAATTTACAAGGTGATCAAATTTGCAGGTGGCGGAAAACTAAAACAAGGTGCAGCGCAACAAATCACAAGTAATTTTGAAAACAAATAAAAATCTTCTTTAAATAGGTGGCGTGGGTTTTAAATTTAATGCTGACAAGACGTGCCAGCAAGCCGTTAAATTTGCATGATGTGGAAGACAGCTGTGACCAACTGAACATCTTACGTCACTGCGGGGGTGTTGTAGCCGTTACAACACCACCCAAAATTTTGGGTATATTTAAAATTTCGGGTCCCCTCTGCCCGCTTAGGCGTTGAAATCCTTCACCCGACATGCAGTCAACGACATCCCACCGACCTACCCCAACCCTTCATGAGCTTTCTCACCATCATGATCAGATGTTGTTGCTGCAATCAATGCCATATGTGGAGAGCAATCATCTAGCGTACGCTCGAACATTCTTACCACAGTTGCGCCAAGAAATTTCCATGTGTACATTTGAATGGAAACCCTTTTGTGTATTGACAATTAAAGACCCTCTCGCCGTGGGTCATTAAGCATGTTGACTGAATGCGTATTTTAAACTCGCTAATCTCATACGTTTTATCTAGGGGCACTATTCGCAAAGAATAACTGTGAACTAATTAATGTTATGTTGATTGTACAGGTCCATCCCACGACTGATCAACTCTTTAATGATTGTCATGGCACCGAGAGAAATAAGATTAAGCCTCTTGCAGCTGAAGAGATCAAGGAACCTGGGCTTGTCAACCATACTGTGGTTTCAAGCGAATCTCTAGCTAAAGTTATGTTCGAAATCCACCAAATGATTCTACCCGAAGTGAAAGCAGTGATGTAGAGATATATGTCAGACGAACCTCCTCTGAAGGTGGCAGCCAACATAAGTATTCTTTTAATATTGGAGGTGTTGAATCCTTTGAGCAGAAGTTGGAAGACGCAAAAGAAGCGTTGGGTTTTGGTCCTCATGATTATGTTCCTGTGACATATGTTTCAGAACTGGTCTAGTACCAAGAGTTGTTGAGATGTGCACCTATATTATTGATTCTGGGGTCTCTTATTTACTTTGGGCGAAAAACGCAAAGTGGCTTGGGTGTAAGTGGACCTAGAGGCAAGGGTGGCCGTGGACTCTTTAACATCAGCAAAACTATGTGAAAACATTATAAGGAGCGCACATTCAAGGAAGCAAAGTTATGTTGCACATTTAAAACCAAATTCAAGTAATGGCGAAGCACATTTTGTTTTTGGAGGTTGTTCAAATTTTATAAAAAAGCCATTCTTCTGAACCAACAATCATTTTGAGTTGTGTTGACAACTCTGGAAAATTGGGGACAAGGAGAAATTATGGTTAAATCCAAGCTACACGGTGGATGCAAAATTTATGATTTTATACAAGGCAAAATCATATGGGTTCAAATCCATAAGAAATGTCGGAGCAAAACCATGTCAAGACCTTATGAATTGGCACACATTCGATCGGCCAAAATTGTGTTGTATATGAAACCAAGGCGCAAGGCCATGTAGTTTCCAAACAATATAAAGATGCTGGACCAGAAGTGTATGAAGAAAAATTACGAATGGACTCACATAGTTCTATGGCGGAAGTAGTGGTCAGAATGTGTGTTTAAAACATGGAGCAGGGTGTTATAATAAACATATGGTAGCACGTTATAACAAACTATAGTGCGATGGATGATAATATACAACCATGTTTCGAGCGCTATGAAAATAATATGGTTTTCAAACCTTGTAATGTTGGAGGAGCGAGATCATATCAAATAAACAAAGAAAAGCATTACGAATGGGTGAAAAGGTCCGAGCGGGTTTTCAACTTTTGGAAAAAGCTCGGAGCACACATAAAAAATTCTGCAAAAGTGATTAATCGTTTTATCCTCCATCCAACCACCATAAGCACACGCCCATGTAGGTATAGATTGACGGAAAAAAGTCAACATCAGGGAGTTCTATTGGCATTAGTCTGTTCCAATCAATACTCATGCGAAAATTGTAGCATTCATTTTTTTACCATTAAATTATGGAGCAGAAATACAAATGGGCGCAAACATTTGGATGGCGCAGTTTTTATCCACGTGGGGCAGGTATATGTGGTGTTCAACCAGACGTATGAAACGTGGCGCAGAGTTGTATGGATACTAAACATAGAGCCCAACGATCGATATCAGTTTCCAACTCGGTAAACATTTGAGAACGAATATATACATACTGCAGTCGACTTGATGATTGAAACGTGGAGCAGAGCTATGTCGACGCATACAATGGCGGAATTCCAAACTATAGTAAAACATTTGAACGGTTGTATACATACTAACTGAAATTCATAAAGCGGAACTTCATGACAGACTTACGACAACATGATATAATAATCATCAAGTGGTTATGATCGAGGCGAATGCAGAACTGTGTGAAAACGTTACAGCTGGGTGCGCATTCAATGGACCAAGGTTTCAAGACCATGTGAGATGGCGGAGCTAAACATCATAAAAACATTTCTGCATGGCGGAATTCTGACCCGCGACGAAGCATTCTGAGTATATATATATATGTATGTGGTGGTCGAATTCACATTTGAAACGCTGACCAGAACGGATAACAATTCCATAACGACGTTGTTATAATCACTGTGCTGCAATATATGTAAGCACGTAAAAGAAACCATCGTATTCTCTAAATGTGAGCACGTAAAAGCAAGCAAAAGCAGGCTGTTGCCATATTTCGTAGACCAGGTCGCAGAGATTAAACATCGCAGGGTCGCACGATTGCTCAAGTCACCGAGTCGCAGAACGATTTGCCCGGAGAGAGTTGCGACTCAGCCAGTTTTGCGACCCAACGACCCCATCAGGTCGCACGTCTGCTCAAGTCACAAGGTCACAGAACAATCTTCCTGGGGAGAGCTGTGACCCAAGGAATTCTCCAACCCTGCGACCCCTTCGAAAAAAAAAAACGAAGATGCATGCACTATAATCGACGCCAGGATGATCTCCCACGTGTCTCGTTTCCTGTTAGAGCTGCTGATTTTTGTGCATGATAGCGTGAATTCCTACTCACCTTGCCATATCACACGCAGGCTGCCCAATGCATGCGGCCATGCACAAACGGTAATTGTGCTGCTACGCACAAACAAAGGGAGAGGTTTCCAAAGACTGGAGCGAGCTGGAGCGCCAGAACATGCTTAAAACAAGTGTCCAAAGACTGCTCAATTTTCGCGCAGAGTTTTGGATTCTTTCCAATTGTCTGCGACTGTCAAAGATTTCGTATAGGATGATACCAAATATGTTTTTCATTACGCCAGTTTTCAGCTACATCCCAGGCGTAGAATTCTATGGTGGAAAAGCCCCTTAGTTTCAAGCGAGGAAGGAAGATGTGCTAAAGATTGTTTCCTAAATTGAAGATTAAATGACACACAAATATGTTCTACCCAACAGATTTTGATCGTGGAACTCATTGGCCATTACCAGGTGGAAGATGATAGTGAATTAATTAGTGATGAAGCCCTCAAACATATCAAGAAGCAACGATTGACAATTTTTGGCAAGACTGATTGTGTGGAGGCATACGTCCGATTGTAAATAGTTCAGACTTTATCTATTTCGCATGGGCCACCAAAACAATCAGAATTCTCCAAAGGGCGCCATTTAAAGCTTGGCTTCCACGTGAGTTAGATTTAAGGTGTTTCGCATCCATTGGCAACTAGCGCACTTGGGAGGAAAGAGTGAAGATGTATCTGGAAATATGATTGGATAAAAAATGCAAACACATTATTGGCCTGCAACAAAAATGACAAAGTCTTGACCACACAGGGGTCTAAATTTATTGTTTTCCGCTCTTGCGAATTAATTAAAATGCCTTTAGCATTATTATTATTTCAATCATGGAGGTATGTGACCCATATTATTTTATTGCAGGGAGAAAATTTCGGTTTGCACAAGGGACCAGATTTTTCCTCAGCAAACAAGGGGACCTTCTCAGAACAAGTTGCATATCTGCCTAAGGTCGCAGGTCGTGGATTGCCCGAAGGTCACAAGTCGCATAGGTCGCTAAGTCACACTCCCTGTCAAAATCCCGACGGCGCGACCCAGCGACCCAGTGACTAGGTCGCAGGTCGCAGATTTGCCTAGGTCGCAGGTCGCATATCTGGATAGGTCGCAGGTCGCAGATCTACCTAGGTCGCAGGTCGCAGATCTAATGAGGTCGCAGGTCACAAATCTGGATAGGTCGCAGGTCGCAGATATGATAAGGTCGCACATATGCCGAGGTCGCACATTACCCCGGGTCGCAAGTCCCAAAGGTCGCCAGGTCGCTAAGTCACACCACTTGGTAAATGCTTGACAGCGCGACCCAGCGACCCAGCGACTAGGTCGTAGGTCGCAACAACGGCTCAGGTCGCAGGTCACAGAAAAGACTGGGTCGCGAGGAAGCCCAACCGTCGGGAAGCTGAAAAGTCAGAGACCCCAGAGGGCAAGCTTTGCCCTATAAATACTTCCTTCGGGAACATACCTAAGGGGCTTTTCTTTTTTGGAGACTCAAGAGCTACATTGCATTGTATTGAAAGAATATACTCTTGTGCATGTGAATACAGATACTTGTTAAAACCCCTTTGTTTGGATGATGTGTTTTACTACGTGAACACTAAGTGTATTTTCTTATACAGTTTCAGAACATCTTTTGATTAATGAAGCTGCCTCTCTTTATAGCATCATTTATGCATCATGGCTATCTGTGTTTGTGTTGATGATGTTCAGTTTACCATTTGCTCTATTAATGAATGTTAACGAACTATTTTGTTAGCATTTCGTTTTATCTTTCAGAAAGTAAAGGGACATCTCGCCATAAAGAACTATTTCTGTTGTGGTCAGACTACCTTACAAGCAGTACCCCAAAGACGTGTTGCTAACAACATCTCCTTAGGTGTACATGCTTTATTTATTGCCTCGCTACGATAGTGTTTTATTCGTGTTTAATGCATCAGTCATGTATTCTGTATCATGTGAATAAGTGTGTGTCCGCAGGTTCAATCAGGTTCTTTTGAGACCGAAGGGAAGGCGTCTTAAGCAGTAGCCGGACCCACACCCCGGACGGGATCCCTACTCCAAACGGTTCAAGGTCTAATTGGGACTTTCTACCGGGGAGATCCCCTACTATTGGCCGGACAAATTTTCCCGTCAACAGATTTGGCGCTAGAAGGAGGGCCTGACCTCCGACCATATGTTTAACAAGAAGGGGGGCCAGATGACAAGTTGAGCCCTTAGAGCTTGTAGTTAATCTCATAGCTGTAATGGCTCGTTCCCAAATCATTCTCCCGAGATGTTTGTCTGAGTTTTACGAGCCTGGATACTACATCTCCAATGAACTTATGTATCACTTGTCCCAGTTAAAATTTGATGGTGAAAATGGGGTGTCCATAACCCAACACTGTTCAGATTTTTGTGACTTTGGTGAGTGCTATGAAATTGACAATGAGGGTTTGTTTTGTTTGCTTTTCTTCCTCACCCTCGAAGGTCGCGCTAAGCAATGGTGCTGCACTTTGCTGGAATCTTCCATCCATTCATTTGAACAACTCGCCAGTGAATTACAACAAGCTTTTCACAGGTATGATTTTCATAACGTTTTACTAAAGATAAATGACATCAGAATGGAACCTCAGGAATCTTTAGATGAGTTCTCTATCAGATTCGTTCATTATTGTTTTGAGTTCCCTGAAAAGGATGTCGATTGGATGTTGTTAAGAGAACAGTTCGCGTATGCGATTCTCGTTTCCCTTGAACCATTTCAGTTAGCAACCCGACCTGAGCCTAGTGTTCCCTCTGACGATCCGCAAGTCAACGGTTGTTCTGAATTTGAGTCTTTCATGTACCATGTCGAATCTGAACACCCCAATGGCTCATTATCTATTTTGGCTCATGAAACCTACCCCGAGCCCACTCGATGTCTCCCTGGACTTAGTCCTAAATCTGGTTCACATTCGAATTATGAATCAGATTCACATTCGGATGATGAATCTGGTTCACATTCGGATTATGAATCTGGTTCACATTCGGATTATGAATCTAGTTCATATTTGGATTACGAATCTGGTTCAGATTCAGATTATGAATATGGTTCACATTCGGACTATGAAGCTGGTTCGCATACGGATTATTAATCGACTCCTACCCTGCATAGAGTTGATTCCCTTACAAGGTCTGCCAGATCATCGTTTTCTCTGAATGACACGGATGCGCGGGTCGGAAAGCCTCGTATGGTTAATGCCCCTGCGACTCAATCTATTCGTTCATTACTCCCCGGTTGGTTTCCCGATCCCGGCACACCAGTAATTTCTTCGAGACATTCAAAATTTCCCTATACTGGTATTGGCGACGATCATAAGCACGCAGATGGTGTTCCACCATCACAGATCAAAATCAATGAATCTTTTAGATCTAATCTTTCTCACTCGAAATCTTTAGATAGCCATGGGAGTGATTATCTGATTGGGCAACCTCAAGATGTCCTCTTTATTGATCCATCCCAGTTGGTAACTCTCGGGGAGCCTGACATGCCAGGTGCCCAACTCGACCACATCGATGGTTGTAGCGATCACTCCTTATCTGA
Organism: Pinus albicaulis; assembly: GCA_034641835.2. NCBI lineage: Eukaryota > Viridiplantae > Streptophyta > Pinopsida > Pinales > Pinaceae > Pinus > Pinus albicaulis. The sequence continues at coordinate 1,224,465,825 of CM076574.1, forward strand.
AAACATATTCAATCATATCGCTGAGGATTGTCACTCACATTTTTTTTCCGACCATATGGAGGCACTAGCAGTCGATGATGCAATTTGGGAAGTTTCAAGTACCCATCAGAAAGTCGAAGCGCTTCAGCTTCTGCCAACCATTTCTGAGATGAAGATCCCCAAGTACCACGCTCCTCCCAGCATAACCGCGGTAAATCCACCCTACCTTGGCGAATCTAAAGAATCTGATATATCGATCTATCAATCAGTCAGCGCGTAAACATTTGAACAAATTGATACAAAGCCCACTGCCATTCTGCAACTCACCATAATGCATGATCACATCCATTCGCCTGTTGATCTCACCCAACCATCAAATTTGGGAAGCGCTCCGCTCGAAGGTCCGGAGTTTGTTCAAGGCGGTGAGGAATTTCAGGCTCCACTAAACGTGGATTCAGATCCCCATACCCTTGACCAAACCCAGGAGCAACCCCGGACTAGGGTTTTTAAAACTAGGGTTCCTACGCTTGGATGCGCATGCATCTATAATTTGCCCGACACTTGCTTATTGTTTCCATTCCATAAAACTGATGGTCCTCAACACCATGATGAAATTTCCGGTCAACTTGACCAACTCCATCCGGTGGATGTGCTTGAAAATAGGCGGTGGCTTACCCAACGCCCATCAGATCTAGGATTGTGCATGAATGGATGTGTGTCATTTATAAATGTTGATTTTCAAGAACATATTGCTGCATATCAAGATGAGAGTGGGATTCAACTTTCACAATCTATGCTGGCTTGTCCTGTGGGAAGTATCTATGATTGTCTTGCCATTGCACCTGCTCCTCAGGTAAGTGTTGTTGCTGCTGCACTTTTTTGGATACTAGCTCTGATCCTGATCATTGTTGCTCTTGCAGGTCAGGAACTAATGCGGTGGCTGCACTGGAAAACTGATTTTACATAACCCGACCGCATCATTGGTTAAACTAGGGTTTAGGTGTAGGTTAGCTAGGACCTGCAATAAAAAATTTTTAGTTTCAAGTTAATTAGGTTTACTTGCCAAATTTTTTACTTCATAGTTTAAAAGTGTGTTTGTTGTTTTTGTTTACGATTAATATTTTAGGCAACATCATGTTACAAGTATTTTCTTTCATTTCCTTTTCAGTTGCTTGTTGTTGCATAAATAATCATTGCTTGTATTGCGCCTCTATGCAACCTACTGCTGGATTGATCGTTCTCGCACATGGCGTTGTATTGCATCTTGAGCCTCGCTTATTACATTGTGTCGTTCACTCTCTTTCTCACATCATTTTTTCATATCGCCTGCCACTGCATGAGCCCTCATTGCAACCCTATCACCTTGCAGTCTTTTTTTTCCCCGATTGCTGAAGCAGTAACCCCATTGTTTTGCGTGAGGTTGCGGTGGCTATCACAGGAGGCAGCTTTCTCTTAGGACCAGTCGTCGAATGTTGCATTCTCAACAAGATGCCTATGAGTCTAAACTTGTTATCTGGGGAGATACGAGCCAGTTGATTGTGGGAGACCTAATGAGTTTGAAATGGCCCATACCCGTAAGCCTAATCCTTGTGCCCAGCATAGTATTGGATGTTTTAATGACTTGTTTTGCGCGCTTCGCCTATTGTGGTGAATGGGATGTGAAGGTTTGGCACGAAGGAAAACTCAAATCAGGATATCTTTCAGTTTCTGTAACAAGAGAAACAACCTCTCTTGCTCGTAAAATAAGTCGGGATCCCTCATCTTCCCATGAAAAATAAGTGCCATGAGCACATGAAAATAAGTGCCACGAGCACATCAAAATAAGTGTTGTAAGCACATGAAACAAATAAGGGTAAGGATCGAGAAAGGCTTCCTGTGCAGAGAGGTAATGCAACGACTCCGCCGGGGTACTGACCAGGCTCGCTGGCAGCGGAGCAACGTTTGTGATTTCTTGAAGTGACTCCGCCAGGGTACTGTCCAGGCCTGCTGGTAGCGGAGCAACACCAGAAGCTTACCTTAAAAAATCCTGAGAATAATAAACCCAGTGCCTTACTCTTCACATCATCAACAAGCTACTGGCATCTGTGAGCCTTCTCTTCGATGTGTTTCTGATTAGCGGGACTTAGTTGAGGCACAAGGATTAGGCATACCTGTAAAGGGCCAAAGTAGTACAAAGGGTACCCACGGAACTTGTTCAATATTCCTTTGCATCATTATCCGGACTCAGACTATTGTGATGATATTGACAGAGATGCTGGATTCTACCAGTGGTTCACCATTTGTTGTAGCCACTACAACACCACCCAAAATTTTGGGTAGATGGTGTTTTGAGTCCCTCTCGCCCGCTTAGGCGTTAAATCTCACCCGACATGGTACCAACGACATCCCACCGACCTACCCCAACCCCTCATGAGCTTTCTCACCATCATGATCAGATGTTGTTGCTGCAATCAATGCCATATGTGGAGAGCAATCATCTAGCATACGCTCGAACATTCTTACCGCAGTTGCACCAAGAAATTTCCATGCGTACATTTGAATGGAAACCCTTTTGTGTATTGACAATTAAAGACCCTCTCGCCGTGGGTCATTAAGCATGTTGACTGAATGCGTATTTTAAACTCGCTAATCTCATACGTTTTATCTAGGGGCACTATTCGCAAAGAATAACTGTGAACTAATTAATGTTATGTTGATTGTACAGGTCCATCCCACGACTGATCAACTCTTCAATGATTGTCATGGCACCGAGAGAAATAAGATTAAGCCTCTTGCAGCTGAAGAGATCAAGGAACCTGGGCTTGTCGACCATACTGTGGTTTCAAGCGAATCTCTAGCTAAAGTTATGTTCGAAATCCACCAAATGATTCTACCCGAAGTGAAAGCAGTGATGTAGAGATATATGTCAGACGAACCTTCTCTGAAGGTGGCAGCCAACATAAGTATTCTTTTAATATTGGAGGTGTTGAATCCTTTGAGCAGAAGTTGGAAGACGCAAAAGAAGCATTAGGTTTTGGTCCTCATGATTATGTTCCTGTGACATATGTTTCAGAACTGGTCTAGTACCAAGAGTTGTTGAGATGTGCACCTATATTATTGATTTTGGGGTCTCTTATTTACTTTGGGCGAAAACGCAAAGTGGCTTGGGTGTAAGTGGACCTAGAGGCAAGGACGGCCGTGGACTCTTGAACATCAGCAAAACTATGTGAAAACATTATAAGGAGCGCACATTCAAGGAAGCAAAGTTATGTTGCACATTTAAAACCAAAGTCAAGTAATGGTGAAGAAAATTTTGTTTTTGGAAGTTGTTCAAATATTATTAAAAAGCCATTCTTCTGAACCAACAATCATTTGAGTTGTGTTGACAAATCTGGCAAATTGGGGACAAGGAGCAATTATGGTTAAGCCCAAGCTACATGGTGGATGCAAAATTTATGATTTTATACAAGGCTAAATCATATGGGTTCAAAGCCATAAGAAATGTCGGAGCAAAACCATGTCAAGACCTTATGAATTGGCACACATTCGATCGGCCAAAATTGTGTTGTATATGAAACCAAGGCGCAAGGCCATGTAGTTTCCAAACAATATAAAGATGCTGGACCAGAACTGTATGAAGAAACATTACGAATGGACTCACATAGTTCTATGGCGGAAGTAGTGGTCAGAATGTGTGTTTAAAACATGGAGCGGGGTGTTATAATAAACATATGGTAGCACGTTATAACAAACTATAGTGCGATGGATGATAATATACAACCATGTTTCGAGCGCTACGAAAATAATATGGTTTTCAAACCTTGTAATGTTGGAGGAGCGAGATCATATCAAATAAACAAAGAAAAGCATTACGAATGGGTGAAAAGGTCCGAGCGGGTTTTCAACTTTTGGAAAAAGCTTGGAGCACACGTAAAAAATTCTGCAAAAGTGATTAATCGTTTTATCCTCCATCCAACCACCATAAGCACACGCCCATGTAGGTAGAGATTGACGGAAAAAAGTCAACATCAAGGAGTTCTATTGGCATTAGTCTGTTCCAATAAATACTCATGCGAAAACTGTAGCATTCGTTTCTTTACCATTAAATTATGGAGCAGAAATACAAATGGGCGCAAACATTTGGATGGCGCAGTTTTTATCCACGTGGGGCAGGTATATGTGGCGTTCAACCAGACATATGAAACGTGGCGCAGAGTTGTATGGATACTAAACATAGAGCCCAACGATCGATAGCAGTTTCCAACTCGGTAAACGTTTGAGAACGAATATATACATACTGCAGTCGACTTGATGATTGAAACGTGGAGTAGAGCTATGTCGACGCATACAATGGCGGAATTCCAAACTATAGTAAAGCATTTGAATGGTTGTATACATACTGACCGAAATTCATAAAGCGGAACTTCATGACAGACTTATGACAGCATGATATAATAATCATCAAGCGGTTATGATCGAGGCGAATTCAGAACTGTGTGAAAACATTACAGTTGGGTGCGCATTCAATGGACCAAGGTTTCAAGATCATGTGAGATGGCGGAGCTAAACAGCATAAAAAAATTTCTGCATGGCGGAATTCCGACCCATGACGAAGCATTCTGAGTATATATATATGTATGTGGTGGTCGAATTCACATTTGAAACGCTGACCAGAACGGATAACAATTCCATAACGGCATTGTTATAATCACTGTGCTGCAATATATGTAAGCACGTAAAAGCAGCCATCGTATTCTCTAAATGTGAGCACGTAAAAGCAAGAAAAAGCAGGCTGTTGCCATATTTCGCAGACCAGGTCGCAGAGATTAAACATCGCAGGGTCGCACGATTGCTCAAGTCGCCGGGTCGCAGAACGATCTGCCCGGAGAGAGTTGCGACTCAGCCAGTTTTGCAACCCAGCGACCCCATCAGGTCGCACGTCTGCTCAAGTCGCAAGGTCACAGAACGATCTTCCCGGGGAGAGCTGCGACCCAAGGAATTCTCCGACCCTACGACCCCATCGAAAAAAAAAACGAAGATGCATGCACTATAATCGACCCCAGGATGATCTCCCACGTGTCTCGTTTCCCGTTAGAGCTACTGATTTTTGTGCATGATAGCGTGAATTCCTACTCACCTTGCCGTATCACACGCAGGCTGCCCAATGCATGCGGCCATGCACGAACGGTAATTGTGCTGCTACGTACAAACAAAGGGAGAGGTTTCCAAAGACTGGAGTGAGCTGGAGCGCCAGAACATGCTTAAAACAAGTGTCCAAAGACTGCTCAATTTTCACGCAGAGTTTTGGATTCTTTCCAATTGTCTGCGACTGTCAAAGATTTCGTATAAGATGATACCAAATATGTTTTTCATTACGCCATTTTTCAGCTACATCCCAGGCGTAGAATTCTATGGTGGAAAAGCCCCTTAGTTTCAATCGAGGAAGGAAGCTGTGCTAAATATTGTTTCCTAAATTGAAGATTAAATGACACACAAATATGTTCTACCCAACAGATTTTGATCGTGGAACTCATTGGCCATTACCAGGTGGAAGATGATAGTGAATTAATTAGTGATGAAGCCCTCAAACATATCAAGAAGCAACGATTGACAATTCTCGGCAAGACTGATTGTGTGGAGGCATACGTCCGATTGTAAATAGTTCAGACTTTATCTATTTCGCATGGGCCACCAAAACAATCAAAATTCTCCAAAGGGCACCATTTTAAGCTTGGCTTCCACGTGCGTCAGATTTAAGGTGTTTCGCATCCATTGGCAACCAGCGCACTTGGGAGGAAAGAGTGAAGATGTATCTAGAAATATGATTGGATAAAAAATGCAAACACATTATTGGCCTGCAACAAAAATGACAAAGTCTTGACCACACAGGGGTCTAAATTTATTGTTTTCCGCTCTTGCGAATTAATTAAAATGCCTTTAGCATTATTATTATTTCAATCATGGAGGTATGTGACCCATATTATTTTATTGCAGGGAGAAACTTTCGGTTTGCACAAGGGACCAGAGTTTTCCTCAACAAACAAGGGGACCTTCTCAGAACAAGTCGCATATCTGCCTAAGGTCGCAGGTCGCGGATTGCCCGAAGGTCACAAGTCGCATAGGTCGCCAGGTCGCTAAGTCACACTCCCTGTCAAAATCCCGACGGCACCACCCAGCGACCCAGTGACTAGGTCGCAGGTCGAAGATCTGACTAGGTCGCAGGTCGCATATCTGGATAGGTCGCAGGTCGCAGATCTACCTAAGTCGCAGGTCGCAGATCTGATGAGGTCGAAGGTCGCAAATCTGGATAGGTCGCAGGTCGCAGATCTGATAAGGTCGCACATATGCCGAGGTCGCACATTACCCCGGGTCGCAATTCCCAAAGGTCGCCAGGTCGCTAAGTCGCACCACTTGGTAAATGCTTGACAGCGCGACCCAGCGACCCAGCGACTAGGTTGCAGGTCGCAACAACGGCTCAGGTCGCAGGTCACAGAAAAGACTGGGTCGCGAGGAAGCCCAACCGTCGGGAAGCTGAAAAGTCAGAGACCCTAGAGGGCAAGCTTTGCCCTATAAATACTTCCTTCGGGAACATACCTAAGGGGCTTTTCTTTTTTGGAGACTCAAGAGCTACATTGCATTGTATTGAAAGATTATACTCTTGTGCATGTGAATACAGATACTTGTTAAAACCCCTTTGTTTGGATGATGTGTTTTACTATGTGAACACTAAGTGTATTTTCTTATACAGTTTCAGAACATCTTTTGATTAATGAAGCTGCCTCTCTTTATAGCATCATTTATGCATCATGGCTATCTGTGTTTGTGTTGATGATGTTCAGTTTACCATTTTCTCTATTAATGAATGTTAACGAACTATTTTGTTAGCATTTCATTTTATCTTTCAGAAAGTAAAGGGACATCTCGCCATAAAGAACTATTTCTGTTGTGGTCAGACTACCTTACAAGCAGTACCCCAAAGACGTGTTGCTAACGACATCTCCTTAGGCGTACATGCTTTATTTATTGCCTCGCTACGCATAGTGTTTTATTCGTGTTTAATGCATCAGTCATGTATTCTGTATCATGTGAATAAGTGTGTGTCCGCAGGTTCAATCAGGTTCTTTTGAGACCGAAGGGAAGGCGTCTTAAGCGGTAGCCGGACCCACACCCCAGACGGGATCCCTACTCCAAACGGTTCAAGGTCTAATTGGGACTTTCTACCGGGGATATCCCCTACTGTTGGCCGGACATATTTTCCCGTCAACAGGGGGCTCTTAGGGTACGGATGAAAACTTCGGCTGGTGCCCCCGCACTCAATCTCTGCCGTTCATCTTTGCTGTCCCCACAGTCAACCTGGTCAACTACGAAGGCACTCATCATGGTATCCGGTGCACTAGTTGTGCTCGCAAGTTGGGCTTTTGACAAGGAATTTAATTATCAACTCCTTCTGCCACTCAAATCTATCAATGTTTAACATCAAATACCGAACCCACTATTATAAAATTTAAATTTTTAAACTTTAACTCAGATTTTGGAAAAACATCATATTTTTTCATGCTAAAGTATAATATTTTGATACTTTAACATATTTTCCAAAAATTTATTATTTTTATATTTTCAAATATTTGAAAAATAAAAGGATATGCAGATGATCCACAACAGGACCAAGCGAAAATGTCTCGAAATTCTTGGAAGAGACTAGTATAGACCTTGATCTCATCAGGAGAACAGGTCACCCCAATGTGGATGTTCTCGACAACCCCTGGTTTAACGGAGATGTCAATAGGCACTGTCTGAGTGATATTTCCCATGTTGCTTTCCGTAAAAACTTCATGTGTCAAAATAGACGTTTGACGTGGTTGGGAAGGAGCTTGGGAAGCAATATTCTCAAGACAAGTAGACATTGCCCCAAGACTAGGCAAAAAAGAGGAACGATGATGAATATCATCCCAGGGAGGATCCCTAAGGGACATGGTTTCCACGATGGCTTCGTCAACTGGAATTGTATCATTCAAGGGGTCTAGAGAATCCAAAGCACCGAGCTAAGGGGATTGAGAATACGTGTCGAAAGGCATACTTGTCGAGAGGCATACTTCACAATAATAAATTTATATAGGGATTAACAACATTATGTCACCAAACGAATCAAATTGATTAGGTGAAGGGATGATCCAGTGATCATAAGAAGTAGAGATCATATTGACCTCAATAGCGTTGGGCGGAGGAAGAGAAAAAATACCCATAAGGCCAGGATCTTTGAAAAGTCCTGGCCCCACACTTTCATAAGGCATGGGAATGTGGTCTACATATGGAACATTTCTCTCTGAAGAAGTGGAAGTGAAAAAGGATAATTGATCAACAATTATAACCTTTCCTTCGTGCGGGAAACAAAGAACATGAAAGATAGTTGACTGTATGCATAGCATGACGTGAGTCCAACTGCGACTGAGGAGGAGATTATAGTTGATTTTGGCGTCAATGAATTCAACCTCGACATTAACCATTTTTCCTTCCAACGTGATAGGTAAACTAGTGAGGATACCAAGAGGGAGAGATTACCTTATGTCGAAGGCTTCTAAAGCATTTGGAGACTAGTTAAGGGATGGAGAGAAATTGGCTTTCCAGCACACAACAAACATGATGCAAGTAGATGCACCTTCATCTACGAATGCTCGATGGATATTATTACCATTAATCCCAACTTGGATAATCAAAGAAAGTTGGTGAGGGGGACGCAGGACGGAATTTTCCAAATCAAAAGTGATAAGGCTCGAATCGGCAGGGTCAAATCCTATGATAGTGGATAAAAAATCCTTTCGTTGTGACATACAGCTCTGAAGTACCTCTAGCACAGACATAGCGGATGACACCTGAGCCAAATCCTCAACAATACTGTAATGCTGAGTGGCGCGGGCGTTCGTGTTATAGGAGAACTTACGAAGTATGGCTTTGGAAGGTGGCCGTACAACAGGTTCATAACTATGCCTTTCAATATGAAGGGGGCAAAAAGCAGGTGGGGGAGGAGGACCATTTGCAATTTATTTCCCCGTCGCTTGACGCGGTTCAATATAATATTTTGATATGGTAGGAATAGATATGGGTGTAGCACCATTCATCATGAAAAATTGAGAGCCAAAAGGGGTGGAGGACTGGGGTTGCTCTACCATTTGAGTTTTCTGTGATGATAATGGTTCCTTAAGAACGACCAGAGTTCCTTGGGTTCCTTTGATCAGTTGACTCACTTCGGCCCGTCGTGGACAGTCCTTGGTGTAATGATTATCATCACCTATCATACAAGGATACTTCGGTTTATGTTTCAAGCCATTATCAGTATTGGTCTTAGGAGAATATTGTTTCTGGGTATCGGCTTTGGCCTTGCATTTACCCTTATTCTTATATTTGGAAGTTTTTTCCACCGAGGTTGACTAGACAGAATTCACTTCCGTGGTTTTGCTAGGATTGGAGGGCGGTTGAGAAGCAGTATTGGTGGAAGGATTGGATTTCTGCCTCGTAGGATTAGGAGAAGACTTACAGGAAGTCTGAGAAATGGAACTAATGATACCATCGACAGATGGTGTCGCCGGTGCTTTGGAAGTTCTAGGTCGCGGAGCATTAGGCAAGAGTTCATAAAGCGTGCTAGACTGGGAGTAAACCAGATCAAGTTACTGGGCATGAGAAATGGCCTAATCCTTGGTAACACATGCCCCCATAGCAATGTCGTTAGCTATCGAACCGATAAAAGAGGTAGTGAACCAGTCAGTCAGAAGTTGATCAGGTATTTCAAACTTGATCAAACGATGACGCCGTCTCCATTCATGAATGTGATCGAAGATATGTGTCGCCTGATCTTGTTTCATGGATGTAAGGAGTTGTGTTCCCGTTGTTATCACTCAGTAAGTTCTCCAGGTTCAAAATAAATAGTCCGAGGTAACCACAAACCAACTTTTAGGTACAAAATCTAGCCAATCTGTACCCAGAGAGGGCTCTCTCTGTATAATTTAGCTTTGTTTTAGAAGATATCAGGCTAGTTATAAAGTCCAAGGGTTTTGATTGAGTTTGGGTGATGGAATTCAAAATATGAGGGTAAGATTGAGTAATTTAGGCCATTGGGCTAATGGAGTCAAAGAAAATAGCTTAACCGGATTAAGTTTCTTAACAAAAGATGGTTTCACAGGGCAAGGTAATCAAACACGGAACAATTATAGCTCTTAAAGTGAATGGGATGAACTCAAATTTGATGAAGGGAAATTAAGAATCCTTCAACACGTTTGAAAGAGGGAAATTGAGTGATTATTAATAAAGAGAAATTGAGTATTCTTTACTAAATAATTAGAATGCTTAAACAAGAAAAACAAGAGCAATTAAGAATTCACTGTTAAAACCAGTTCAGAAGAAAACATTTAGAATAACAACGATTAAAATCAGATTACACTTAAGCACTTTCTGATTTATTCCTTTTCGTTAATCATTTGGAAATGAAACACAGTTGATATAATAAACAAATATAAAGACTTCAAAACATAAGAAATAGATGACTTATTGATCCGTAGTCTGACACAAGAATCCTGTAAAAAGTCTTTCGCATCAATTCCTCATCCAGCTAGCCACAAAAAATTTCTCCAATAGAAATTTATTCCAAAATAGTCAATGTTACAGCAAATTCTAAGAATCCACCCCCCAAATACTTCCAAGAGTGAAGTATTTATACAAATTCTAAACTAAAATATCTTGAAAAAATATCAAGATTAGTTCACAAATCTCTCCAACTGTTTTACATAAATAGAACTTAAGTAAAGGAAACTCAAAATAATGCATCTATTTGGCACTATTTTTTATGGATAGGTGATGAAAAAGAGGAGAATTCGAATTTGATCCAACTCTTAGTTGATTATGAGGCATCCAAGTCTCTAACTGCTTCCTTTCTTTGTGCATTCTGCTCCAACAATTCTGCAAACTTAGGGTCCAATGATATCTTTTTATTTCTCAATCCGTAATAGATATGTAAAAAAAGAAAGAGGTTATTGTAGATAAATATGTTGGTGAGATAAATGTCTTTCATTTTCCTAAAATTAAAATTCCTCTCCAGCTGTGCACAATAGGCTCTGCAAAAAGATGTGTAAAACAGAGTTTTACAGAATCTTAAAAATAACCTTTAAAGATGTGCCTGTATCTCTGATTCTGAAATCACTGTGTAAAAAGTGAGATAGGTTTTTTTATATAGGTCTCTTAGGAACAAAAACCTCCTTCATTTTTGTATTATTTATTTCGGATTGGCCACAATATTCTCTGCAAAATGATGACTTAACTGGAATTTTCTGCAAAAAGTGCTTTCCAACATTGTTTAATATTTCCAAAACCATAATAGTTGTTAGAAAAGTGAGAGATTTTTTTGTAGATGGTCCTCTTAAGAACATAAACCTCCTTCAGTTTTTCAAAATTCATATTGGATTGATCACAATAGTTTCTTCAAAACAATGACTAAAGCATGAAATTTCTGCAAAAAATGTTCCTTCTTGTTGTGTTTTTCATCTTTTCACCTTTTTGTTCTTTTAACTGTTTTACTTTCACTTTAGATAAACTTCAATGTTGGTGAAAGTATTTTTATCTCTTTTTACCATTTAACTGCCTCTGTAATTACTTTTACTGTTTACCTTTGACTGCTCTGTAACTTCATTTTAACTTTCACTCTGACTTTTACCTTATACACTTTAACCACTGATACTCTTTAACTGTTATGCTCTCTAACCTTTGTTTATACTTTTATACTCCTTTATCATGACTTAATATAGTACATAATCAAAAATTCATGTAAGGATAATTTTACAAAATTTCAAACATTTCTTTCCATCATTTAGCTTCCGGTATTCTGGTTCTTTGCAGCGGCAAAAAGTTCGAAGAGGATTTTCACTGAGAACAAGGTTTTTAATTTGGAAATCCCCATCTACTAGAGGCAGATAGTCTAAATATATGTGAGGGGCATTCAGGGGTGCGACATTCAAAGCCACGGGAATTTCCATTTCTGGTTCTTGTGGATTCAGAAATGAATTGCGGGTTTTGACGAAAAACGAGCACAGTCACAGGTTGGGGAAGGCAATTGCAATTGAAGAATGAACTAAAGACCAGTCTTAAACTCTGCTTCATTTTTTCATGTAGAATTTAAAACAAAAGCCAAGTTTTTACAGAGTTTAACGGGAACTAGGGTAAATACCTATTTTTCGGGAAATAAACAGTGACTAAACAAGTGCTGGATATGGCGGATGAACTCTGGATTACTCGACTGTAATTTTCTTCAGCAAGGTAATGGTTGGCAAACTTTGATAGTTGATTTCGAAATTCGTTGCATGGGACACTAGTCACTGCGTGAAATAATGAAAATGACGCAGGTTCTTTGTTTTATTCACAAAGTCAAAGGTTGGCAGATTTTTTATTATTTTAATGGATGACGTCAGCAAGTACGGTGGTTTCGTCACGGGAGGTAAGCGGTAAGCGGTTTCCATCACACTGCTTTTGGGGAAAGGCGGTTTTCATCGGAGGGCGAACGATTCCATACGATGAACGACATGTGGCGCGACACTGTTCAGAAAACCGCTTGGCCATCGCTCGTTATCGTTCGGACGTGGATGGCTAGCGATATGTATAATAACTGTTGATCTCAGATCGATCAATCGAACAGTCGTCGGGAAAGGAAGATTATGGGGAATTAATATGGCGGGCCCAATGAAATTTATTATGAAATAATCGCATCGGGGGGAATTCTATTGGTGGATTAGGTTATTAATTAACCATGAGGGTTAATTAATCCCTTTTATATGGCGGAGTGTCGGGTTTGTTTATTAACTGGAAATTCAACCAATTAATCATAATTAATACTTATATGGTTATTTTTCAACCAAAGGGGCGGAATAATATTTTATTTGGGAGTTTTATATAGTTAAAATAATACGGGAATGGGTGGATCGTAATAGGGATTTAAATAATAAATTAAAAGTTAATATGAAAATATGGAAGCGCTAAGTATTAAAAACATTAGGTTAATGTATTTAACTTATGCTTGAATGAAAAGGGTTTTTATAAGATATTATGAAATTTCCCTAAGTAAAATGGAATTTTACTTAGGAAAAGATTGTTTTGTGGGAAGGAATGAATGATTTATGAATGCTTTTAAGTACTTAGGCTTTTAAATTATTGGGCCGAAGGTCCAGTCCCTCCAAAAGTCAAGGAAATGCCTTGAGCCCCTCTAATTTTCAAATGCCTTAGTATTTAAGGGAAATTAGTAAAATTTTTAGGGAAAAATGAGAAGGGGAGTTAATCATTTGACCTTGTTTTGCTTGAAATTCTTCCAGTGTAATGTCTGCCTTGTATTTGTGATGAAAGTAAGGATTAACACGTTTAGAGTCATTATCCATCACATGTAATTCTGCAACATAATCTACCTACCCTACCTACTTTAACCTATCATTTTTTCTTCTTTATTAGGGTGCACTTAGACTGGAAAACCGTTATCACACTTTTTCTTTTACATGTAGAAATCTATCTAAGTCTAACCTTATTACATCCAAGGGCTCAGATTAAGCTGTTGAGATTATTTTATTTAATCTACCTATCTACTTATCTTCCAAGATTAAACAGTTTGGTTAGATTTTATTCTCTATCTCTAAAACATAAAATTCAAATATGAACAAGCCAAGCTTAAACTATTTGACTGTTCACCAATTGTGGCATAAGATACAAGTTGCACACAATTTGTTTATTACATAATAGCAAAAGGTAGTGGAATTTAGACTTGCACACTTTCCTTGGCCTTTCTTTTGGTGGGGTTCATTTTCTTTTACTTTTTTGGCCATTTTTTATTCTTTTCACCCTTTGATTTTTATTTTAGGGTATACCCTCTTTACATTTTTTAAATTTTTCGATTTTTTGACAATATGAAAAAACCTTTGCAACAAGGAAAGGTATGAACATATTACATAGCCCATCAAGTCAATCATGATATATGACACCTATTGGTATAGGAGCATAACACTGGCTCCACTTGGGGATGGCTTTTCCTGGTGAAAATTCAAGAAAAACAGGTCAGTTGCCTTCATCTTTGACCTTTGATGATATTAGTAAGTGTCTTATGTCTTCTGCAAACTGAAATATAATATGAAACTAAAACAACACACAAAATTTTTTCAAACCAACTTAATGAAAAACTAGCTGAAAATTGAAAACTGAAAAAAAATGCTCAAAATTCTGAGCTTATTAGCACTCATCTACCTACTCAATCTACTGTTCAACTGTTGGTTAGGTAAAATGAAATAGCCAATGCAACCATTCAAGAATTATGTACTTTGATAGATTTTGTTGCATTTTCTTGTTGATTATCAAAACTGTACTTCTGCAACCTATTAGAAACTTGTCAACAAATGAGAGGATAAGGAAACACTTGATTTCCTTTGTTGACTCTAGAAACTGTACAAAAGGATCTTCCAGAATATATACACTAATGTTTAACTGATCTAAACAACTATACATCTGTTCTGGATGGCCTCCATACCATGAATATGAAATGTTATTTTCGTCTTTATCTCCCTGCAAACTTTCAGATAAGATTTGTGATGATATTCCTACTGATTGTAATGTTTGACTGTTGAATCCTTTATCATCTTGATTCTGAAAATCATAGTTATTTAATAGAGGAATGCTTTGAATGCCTTTAATATTCAACATATCTACTATTGGATCCTGAAAAACTTGGGAAAATGGCTGCAACCTATAGCATATAGGTTTCCATGAGACTTCATAAACTTCAACAAGTTTCTCATCCTTTTCATTAAATATGTTATACCATATTTCCTTCAAACACTGAAATGATTCAAAAAATAGTGGCATGAAACTTTCTTGTTTCATTTGATCATTTATTTCAATAGAAACTGATAACTGCAATTGTGAAACTAAAAAATCTTGATCAATAGTTTCATTATCTTCTTTGTTGTCAATCACAATTCCTAAAGATTGCTGATTATTGATGGCATGATAGTTGTCTCTAATGAACTGAAATGAAGCAAAACAAAGAGGTAAAGAACCTTCACTTATTTCCACATTTTCTGCTCTTTCTTCCTCACTCTCATGGCTGATCTGTACTGGCTGATCACTGTCTTCAATCTGCTGAAACTGAGTTTCTTCATCCCACAAACTAGCTTCTGATTGCTCTGTAAAGCTAGCTTGAGTTTGGAGAACATAACTATCATCATAATGATCATACTTAGGTAAATTATCAGAAGAAGGAATGTCATCAAACATACACATTAGATCAACAGATTCCTCTTCCTCATGTTGATTTGTAAATTCATTTTCTGATCTATGATAATTTGAATTAAGAGGAATTTGTTCATGGCTATCAACCTCTTCTATTTCTTCATGGTGATTTTGAATAAAAAATTCTTCTTTCATAGTGATCTCCTGTGTTATTTCATCTAGTTTTCTTACCAAAAGGTTGAGTTTTACCTCTGCAATATTTTTCTTTTCCTCTTCTTCCGCTTTCAACTTTTCCTGTTTGATTTGCAGATTAACTTCTACATCGACTGCAATGTTCTGCATCTGTACAAGTGTTTTTGGATCTCTTTCTCTTAATCGAAATTCTATTCCTGGATCAAAGGCACTAGGATAATGCAAGAGAGCTGAATCATGAGGAGGTCTAATATTTTATGGAAATGAATAATAAACTTGATTAAATCTTTCATAAAATTGTTGTATTGTTTCATTTGGATGTCTTTTTAATTGATTATATTATTCCATGATCACAAAATGATTAACTTTGATTATCCATCTATCAAGGAAAAGTTTTATAAACTGTTGGAAATTTGAGATGCTAGCATTAGGCAAATTTTTGAACCAACTCTTTATTCTATTTTGCACAGAAAGAGCAAAAAGTCTGATTTTAACATCATCTTCATCAATCTCAAATAAATCCAAATAATTTTCAAAACATTGAATATGTTTTTGGGCAGTGATACCATTCTCTCCATAAAATCTAGGAAGATAATTGTAGTATTTTTTAGGAAAATCATGGAGTATAGGAGGTAAAATAAGGGGCTTATATCTATCTGGAACTTTATATGGCATAGGGATATGTACAGGGATTGTAAGATTAGTCTTGATTATTTGAGGCTTCTTAATTGGAAAACGATCATCATTAGATTCATAAGAAAGATGCTCAAAGAGATTAGGAGAATTATTACTTACAATCTTCAAAGGAAAATAATTAAAAACTAATCTAAGATCTTCTATAAAATACAATATACATTGAAAAAATTTCTTAATGAGAAAGAACATAATGTCTTGGATTAAGATCCAAGTTGAAAGCCTGATCTTTCCATATTGTTCTTTGAGGTTCATTCCTCTAGTGGAGTCTTGATTGTGAAATTGATTTGGAGTCGCCAGGTGGATGATTTTAACCTTTGTGTGTCTGATCACTGTCCACCATCATAGATCAGATCTGAAACTGTAAAATATTTCTGAAGAAAAGGTTAGTCTTCCCCAGTGGAGTCGCCACTATGTAGTTCTCGACTGTCTTGTCTCCTAAGAATTCTGGGGATCAGATTCGGATTTTCAAACATAGGTGGTGGATTTGGATCAGGATTAGACCTGATGTAATGAGTCCTTTCTGAAGCCAGTTTTCTAGGTGATATATATTTTTGGTTTTTGTTTAAATAAAATAAAAAATACAACTTCGACAATCTCTTTAAGAAATTTAAGATTTTGGATTTGAATTTTCTTAAAGATTTATTTGACTAGAGGAACTGATCAAATGTTTGAAACCAAAGTTCAGTTCATAAACTAGACCGGAGATAGACTGAAGCAACATTTATTTACTATGCAATTACAGAGCAAAAGCAGTTCAAAGGCTACCTGGCTAACTTTAGGCTCCGTCTGTAGCTTATAAAGTAAACAATATTAACAATAAAATTATTTAGATCCCCAGTATGGTCGCCATAATGTTATCACTCAGTAATTTCTCCAGGTTCAAAAGAAATAGTCCGAGGTAACCATAAACCAACTTTTAGGTACAAAATCTAGCCAATCTGTACCCAGAGAGGGCTCTCTCTGTATAATTTAGCTTTGTTTTAGAAGATATCAGGCTAGTTATAAAGTCCAAGGGTTTTGATTGAGTTTGGGTGATGGAATTCAAAAGCTGAGGGTAATATTGAGTAATTTAGGCCATTGGGCTAATGGATTCAAAGAAAATAGCTTAACCGGATTAAGTTTCTTAACAAAAGATGGTTTCACAGGGCAAGGTAATCAAACAGGGAACAATTATAGATCTTAAAGTGAATGGGATGAACTCAAATTTGATGAAGGGAAATTAAGAATCCTTCAACACGTTTGAAAGAGGGAAATTGAGTGATTATTAATAAAGAGCAATTGAGTATTCTTTACTAAATAATCAGAATGCTTAAACAAGAAAAACAGGAGCAATTAAGAATTCACTGTTAAAACCAGTTCAGAAGAAAACATTTAGAATAAAAACGATTAAAATCAGATTACACTTAAGCACTTTATGATTTATTCCTTTTCGTTAATCATTCGGAAATGAAACACAGTTGATATAAAAACAAATATAAAGACTTCAAAACATAAGAAATAGATGACTTATTGATCCGTAATCTGACACAAGAATCCTGTAAAAAGTCTTTCGCATCAATTCCTCATCCAGCTAGCCACACAAAATTTCTCCAATAGAAATTTATTCCAAAATAGTCAATGTTACAGCAAATTCTAAGAATCCACCCCCCAAATACTTCCAAGAGTGAAGTATTTATACAAATTCTAAACTAAAATATCTTGAAAAAATATCAAGATTAGTTCACAAATCTCTCCAACTGTTTTAGATAAATAGAACTTAAGTAAAGGACACTCAAAATAATGCATCTATTTGGAACTATTTTTTATGGATAGGTGATGACAAAGAGGAGAATTCAAATTTGATCCAACTCTTAGTTGATTATGAGGCATCCAAGTCACTAACTGCTTCATTTCTTTGTGCATTCTGCTCCAACAATTCTGCAAACTTGGGGTCTAATGATATATTTTTATTTATCAATACGTAATAGATATGTAAAAAGTGAAAGAGGTTATTGTAGATAAATATGTTGGTGAGATAAACCTCTTTAATTTTCCTAAACTTCCTCTCCAGCTGTGCATAATAGGCTCTGCAAAAAGATGTGTAAAATGGAGTTTTACAGAATATGAAAAATAGCCTTTAAAGATGTGTATGTATCTCTAATTATGAAATCACTGTGAAAAAAGTGAGATATTTTTTTGTATATAGGTCTCTTAGGAACAAAAACCTCCTTCAGTTTTGTATGATGTATTTCGGATTGGCCACAATATTCTCTGCAAAATGATGACTTAACTGGAATTTTCTGCAAAAAGTGCTTTCCAACATTGTTTAATATTTCAAAAACCATAATAGCTGTTAGAAAATTGAGAGAGGTTTTTGTAGATGGTACTCTTAAGAACATAAACCTCCTTTAGTTTTACAAAATTCATCTTGGATTGATCAAAATAGTTTCTGAAAAACAATGACTAAAGCATGAAATTTCTTCAAAAAATGTTTCTTCTTGTTGTGTTTTTCATCTTTTCACCTTTTTGTTCTTTTAACTGTATTACTTTCACTTTAGATAAAATTAAATGTTGGTGAAAGTATTTTCATCTCTTTTTACCATTTTACTGCCTCTGTAATTACTTTTACTATTTACCTTTGACTGCTCTGTAACTTCATTTTAACTTTCACTCTGACTTTTACCTGATACACTTTAACCACTGATACTCTTTAACTATTATGCTCTCTAACCTTTGTTTATCCTTTTATCCTCCTTTATCATGAATTACTATAGTAAATAATCAAAAATTCATGTAAGGATAATTTTACAAAACTTCAAACATTTCTTTCCATCATTTAGCTTCCGGTATTCTGGTTCTTTGCAACGACAAAAAGTTCGAAGAGGATTTTCACTGAGAACAAGGTTTTTAATTTGGAAATCCCTATCTACTAGAGGCAGATAATCTAAATCTCTGTGAGGGGCATTCAGGGGTGCAACATTCAAAGCCACGGGAATTTCCATTTCTGGTTCTTGTGGATTCAGAAATGAATTGCGGGTTTTGATGAAAAACGAGCACAGTCACAGGTTAGGGAAGGCAATTGCAATTGAGGAATGAACTAAAGACCAGTCTTAAACTCTGCTTCAGTTTTTCGTGTAGAATTTAAAACAAAAGCCAAGTTTTTACAGATTTTAACGGGAACTAGGGTAAATACCTATTTTCCAAGAAATAAACAGTGACTAAACAGGTGCTGGCTATGGCGGATGAACTCTGGATTACTCGACTACAATTTTCTTCAGCAAGGTAACTGTTGGCAAACTTTGACAGTTGATTTAGAAATTCATTGCATGGGACACTGGTCACTGCGTGAAATAATGAAAATGACGCAGGTTCTTTGCTTTATTCACAAAGTCAAAGGTGGCGGATTTTTTATTATTTTAATGGATGACGTCAGCAAGTACGGTGGTTTCGTCACGGGAGGTAAGCGGTAAGCGGTTTCCATCACACCGCTTTTGGGGAAAGGCAGTTTTCAGCGGAGGGCGAGCGATTCCATACGATGAACGACGCGTGGCACGACACTGTTTAGAAAACCGCTTGGCTATCGCGCGTTATCATTCGGACGTGGATGGCTAGCGATATGTATAATAACTGTTGATCTCAGATCGATCAATCGAACGGTCGTTGGGAAAGGAAGATGACGAGGAATTAATATGGCGGGCCCAATGAAATTTATTATGAAATAATCGCATCGGGGGGAATTCTATTGGTGGATTAGGTTGTTAATTAACCATGAGGGTTAGTTAATCCCTTTTATATGGCATTGTGTTGGGTTTGTTTATTAACTGGAAATTCAACCAATTAATCATAATTAATACTTATATGGTTATTTTTCAACCAAAGGGGCGGAATAATATTTTATTTGGGAGTTTTATATAGTTAAAATAATACGGGAATGGGTGGATCGTAATAGGGATTTAAATAATAAATTAAAAGTTAATATGAAAATATGGAAGCGCTAAGTATTAAAAACATTAGGTTAATGTATTTAACTTATGCTTGAATGAAAAGGGATTTTATAAGATATTATGAAATTTCCATAAGTAAAATGGAATTTTACTTAGGAAAAGATTGTTTTATGGGAAGGAATGAATGATTTATGAGTGCTTTTAAGTACTTAGGCTTTTAAATTATTGGGCCGAGGGTCCGGTCCCTTCAAAAGTCAAGAAAATGCCTTGAGCCCCTCTAATTTTCAAATGCCTTAGTATCTAAGGGAAATTAGTAAAATTTTTAGGGAAAAATGAGAAGGGGAGTTAATCATTTGACCTTGTTTTGCTTGAAATTCTTCCAGTGTAATGTCTGCCTTGTATTTGTGATGAAAGTAAGGATTAACACGTTTAGAGTCATTATCCATCACATGTAATTCTGCAACATAATCTACCTACCCTACCTACTTTAACCTATCATTTTTTCTTCTTTATTAGGGCGCACTTAGACTGGAAAACCCTTATCACACTTTTTCTTTTACATGTAGAAATCTATCTAAGTCTAACCTTATTACATCCAAGGGCTCAGATTAAGCTGTTGAGCTTATTTTATTTAATCTACCTATCTACTTATCTTCCAAGATTAAACAGTTTGGTTAGATTTTATTCTCTATCTCTAAAACATAAAATTCAAATATGAACAAGCCAAGCTTAAACTATTTGACTGTTCACCAATTGTGGCATAAGATACAAGTTGCACACAATTTGTTTATTACATAATAGCAAAAGGTAGTGGAATTTAGACTTGCACACTTTCCTTGGCCTTTCTTTTGGTGGGGTTCATTTTCTTTTACTTTTTTGGCCATTTTTTATTCTTTTCACCCTTTGATTTTTATTTTAGGGTATACCCTCTTTACATTTTTTAAATTTTTCGATTTTTTGACAATATGAAAAAACCTTTGCAACAAGGAAAGGTATGAACATATTACATAGCCCATCAAGTCAATCATGATATATGACACCTATTGGTATAGGAGCATAACACTCGTTTCATAGCGAACTAGTAATTGAAAGTATGTGAGAAACACCATTGCAAGAAAGTTGAAATCTTGGAAGATCCCACGAGAGAGTTCAATGTACCACTTTGCAGTGGCACCAGTGAGAGTCCTTTGGAGAAAACGTAAGAAGATAGAATTGTCAAGCCAGGAGTTAGGGGAGCACCATAGGTGATACGTCATAACATGCGCCTAGGGGTCTTCTCTGGACTTGCCTTCGAACTTCAGACAATCGCCAGAAATCTTGGTGGGAATTGGAGGCCAATATAGATTATGAAGAATGGGATAATTTGTCAACTTCGACACATCATGTAGTTCCAGTGTAGCAAGGAATTGAAATTTCATGTTAAAAGGAATCACAAGCCTTTGATAGAGACCGACGTTAGGGTTCCAACCAGGTTGGGAGAAATTTTGAGCCCATATGTTCTGTCCCAAAGGATTTTTTCCATATGGGTTATAATTTTGTGAATTCTACCGATATCCTGGCTGAGGACCAGCGCACTGATTCTAAGTGAACCACTGAGGTCCAGCTTGAGCAATGTATGGATTTTGTTGTGAGATGAAAGAAATGCCTTAGGGTGGACCTTGTACCATCAAAGGTTGACCTTGGGGAACCAATGATTGGCCTTGAGGAATTTAAGGTTGGCTCTGAGGCTGACTAGGCTATCCTTGATAACCAGGTTGGCCCAGAGGAGGTGGACCAGGCTGTCCCTAAAAACTAGGTTGGCCTGATGGTTGAGATGAGCCAGGTTGCCCATGAAGACTAGGTTGACTCGGATGACCGACATAGGGTTGTCCTTGTTGCACAAGAGGTGGGTCTTGTTGATTGTAAGACTGGTTCTATTGCACAAAAGGTTTTCCCTGAGGTGGATAGGTTTTCCCTTGAGGAACTTAAGGCTCTCCCTCCTAAACATAGGGTTGACCAATAGGACCGTAGGTTTGTCCCTGTTGGACCAAAGGTTGTCCCTGTAGATGGGAGGGTTGTCCTTGTGGACCATTGGGTTGTCCCTGTTGGTATGTGAAATAAATTCAGTGAACTGGAGCTTGATTCATTTTAACATCCAATGGACCTTGTGGGATAGGCCCGTGGTAATATACGCGATTCCCGAACTCATCGTAGTACTGTGGTATATTGATCGGAGCCTAAATCTACTGAGAACCCTGGAGGATATAGTTCTGATGTTGAATAGAAATCATATATTGGTCGTATGACAAACCTCCCGGAATAGGATTAGAATAGATAGGCATACTACCAATAGGTTGATGGACTCCCGATACATGAGGTTGTGATCCACTCACGATGGGTCCGGCACACATCGCAGAGGCATTGGGATGCATTCCATGAATAGTATAATCTGACGGCAATGATGTAACCACACTAATGGATGGTGCAGAGGCAGCCACACATACAGTGGGCTAGGTTGGGACAGACGTGAAAATCATCGAAACAATAAGAATCGAAGAGGAAGGACCTGAAACAAGCGACCCTGTAGAAGGAGCTGCAGTACTTGAACATAATGGGTTCCGGTACAAAGGTGAAGCACTAGAAATTATCTATCCCAACAGATGATAACTAGCTAGGAGAGGCTGAGTCATCTCATAAGGAAAATTTTCAGGAGGAAACTGATATTCCCCTGTAGATACGAGAGTCTCTTCACTCCTAATATGTCTCAAGGAATCCATGTTAGATGAAGACATGCTGTTAGGGAAAAGCTAGCGAGAAGTAGAAGGAAAAGAACTGGACAATAGTGTCGCAGGTGAATCGGAGCATTGAGGGGGATCCTCTCTTAGAAAGAAAAAAGGATCCAGGGGCTGCCAGTTGATGTCCAATGACTCCTCAAGGGGAGACCGAGTGGTAAGAGGTTGAATGCTCGGGATGACGACACTTTCAAGGTCTTGGGTCCCAAAAGACTGAGGTGTCTCAGAAGAGACTCTAGGGAGAGACTCTTCACCATGAGGTAATGAAGAGGAGGACGAAACAGGTGGTTCCGCCACGGTGACCTTGTCTCAAAAGAAGAAGAGAAACGAGATGGTCAATTCGAGGCTTTAAAAACAACCATTAAGGAATTACTCATGAACCGACCAAGAAAATAGCTTAATGGGCATGTGATGTAATCGTGGGCAATTAATTTTATAACATTGAAACAAGACTCTGCCTTTTCATGTTTTAAGAGTTGAGAAAAGGACAAAAGGTGACTCTAGTCACTTTCAGTTTGAACGAGTTCGAAAGGACAAGTGCTCGATGATATTTTCAAGTTTAAAGAGTCAAAAAAAGCTCAAAATGACTACTCAGGAACTCTAGGAAAAAGGGTGTACCAAGCTCTCGTGAACTACAATATACACCTTGGTGATCAAATGAAAGAGAAATGACCAAGGAATTAACGTACGTGCAGGCAGTCTCCCTGAATGTTGTGTTAGGTGTATCATGGTTACAGGGCTACATGCTCGGCTTCCTATGGACAAAGGATTGTAACATAAAAGGGTCTCCATTTATATATGTGATGGTACGGGGAGCACAAGTCCGTACTAGCGTTATCTAATGCAAGATTGTAAGCGATAGCTGCTAGGTTTAATGTTGCCGAAATACACACTAGCCTAGACCTCTAAGTGTGAGCATTAAGTTCCAATGCTTCCTTAGGTTGATTGAGTTAATTTTATGGTTTATCTTGAAATTATGTTTCAGTTTCAAGGCCCTATCGAATGTTATCTCAAATATCTAATGCAAAACTATATGAGAGAAAGAATACCATTTCATTTCGATGAAAAGCTAGCTAAGTGAATGTTGGCTCAAGGGGTCCTAACCTAGGTTCGGAGTTCAAGGTTTGCCAACAAAGCCCTATACTACTGGCCCTTTCAGCAGTGACCTACTTGTGTAGGTCAAAGTCTCACCCGAAGTGGTATGGGTGGGTGCTGGAACCAGGTTTCCGCACCCTGAGAAAGGATAGGTAAGGCAAGCAGAGCTACGTTCTACCCCGAGATGTCCAGATCTCCCGAGCAGGACTTGAGGACCTCTTTTCACATCCATGTGTGCAAGGTTAATTGTATTAGGGGGCTCAGTAATTGTATACTTCAAGACAATAACTCAAAATTTCATAAACAGAAAGAAACAGATCTAGATGTAGTAAAAAAATTATACAAAACTTTCACAGCTGAATATAGAATACACATAAGACAGTAATTACCAATGATTCACATACACATAGATTCAGTTTCCAAACAACCTGTCGCATTCATTAATTCATAAACTTCCTCTTACAATACCCGTCCCAGCTTGTGCACACAGTAGCAGGGTCCGCACATAGCAGGACTCTGGATCTCCGTGCACATAGCCAGCAGGAGTCCTTCCCCAAAACCCAAATAGACTTACTAAACCACAATCCATATCAATAGCTCTTCATTCCCTACTTACAATTCAAAATGTTCCTCTATTTATAACAATCTAGCCTAATCTTTCCTATGATCCGAAAACCGTGGTTTTCGGACCCCAGGTTTACCCTTTGACCCATTACAATGCTTTTGGGGCTTTGACCCACCCCAAAACCCCTGCACTAGACTAAATATAATAAAAAATATACAAAATCAGACTAGTTTCGCAGCTCGTAGGAGACCCTATTCCAACAGTCCCATAACACAATCTTATGACTCATCCCGAGTCACTGTGGTGGTGCGGTCTCTATCTGCATACGCAAGGCATTGAAAGCGACGATGAGCGAAGGTAACACTTCCTGACTTTGGGCAGCAGCTCTCTGTGTGATATCAACAAGCTTCAGGGAGGCAGGGCCTTCAGGAGATGTAGTAACCTGCTCCAATATCTTGTTGAGGCGTGCGATGGCGTCATGAGCACCCTAAGATATCTGGAAGGCAGTATCGCCCCACGGCTTCAAGCGCTTTCTGATGACATGCTTGGCGCATTAGAGATCTGCAATTGTGTCTTTGAGGGCGTTGTTGGTTTTCAAGAGGGCTAGACGCTGCGCAGGGATGAGGGGGGGCAAGGTAGCTTCGATGTGATCAAAAGCAACTTCCTTCTGTCGTAAGTCTTCCTTGACACGCTGAAGCATCGAGTTGAACTGGACCGCTGTCCAAAGCTTCATGGCCACCTCAAGCAACTAAGTGCATTGAGTAAGATGTCCCTTAATAATATCCGTTGCTTTTGTGATCAACGCAACCTGTTGTGACCATACTTCCGGGGGTATGGTAGGCTGTGCTTGGGCCTAACACTCGGTGAATTGGTGGACCATTCGATTCTTCAGGGTTTGGACTTCGGTTTGGGATGCCTTGAGTGCTACAACCAAGCTTTGGACGATATCCTGGGATGAAGCTGATACCATGATTTCATTGGGGAGCACTGTGTTGAGCTCATGACCCACTATTTCAAGCTGCTGTTGTGCAGTTCGGTCATGATTATGGATCTATTGAAGCATAGCGGTGTGTAGCTCCTGTAACACCTCATGGGGCCGCTGCGCCAAGTCTATGTGTAGGTCCACAGCTGTCGGGGCGTGGTCACCAACCACGATAGTGTGAGGTAGCAAAAAAATATGTATTTCACTAGCAGGTAGTCGAGAACTGCAAAGAAGTGGCAGCGTATCCCTATATCACTTCGTCCCCCGGGGGGAGGGAGTATCCTTGGTAGTTGTCTCTTCCTTGCGTAGGACTAGCTGTGATGCAACTGCGTCAGTTCAGATAGAGAACTGTGCCAATTTCGTACCATCCTTCATGGTATCTTCCGAGGCTGTTCGGCTGGGACCTGCGATCATTCCAAGGTGGTAAAGGTCAGGAACCCCCGTCGTGCAGCTTTGGTGCCCTTCTGCATGGGTTCCAAAGGAAATTTTCCCTACAGGGAGCCAGAGGGAAATCATCTTATCAATCTCAGCATCCCCATACCTTCTCAACATGACATCTGCAGGTGCTGAACTGGTAGGTGCCTAAACATTCGGTAGGTTAGGAGTTGCCATAGCAACAAAAGGACAGGCTTCCTAGATTGGAAACTCACAGAAAATGTTAAAGATCCATACAAGCAAGCAAAAGAATAATAGAGGCAGAGTACAGAGACAATATGGAGCCCTGAGCAGAGTTATCCTATTGTCCTTATACTGTCCGGGGCCATCCAATGGTAGAGTAACTCTAACTTGAAATGTACCATCAATCAACCCGTAAAAACTCACCATAAATTTCCACATTGATTGTCAACCACCTATTTTTTTTAACGGTAAGGTTCCCTCTTTACCAAAGTGTAGTGGTCTGACAGTAATTATTCATACTTAAGGGCTTTCCCATGGATTTGCAGATTTTGGATGACGCCTACGTGCTGCTCGTGTAACCTGAATTAAAGCTGATGCCAGGTGTTTGGTACTACGGTCCAAGCACCACTCTAGCAACTTGGCCATCGTACGCATCCTGTCCAGTGCCGAGGTGGGGGTAGGGTGGGGATCGGTCTTCCCTTTTGTCAGGCTATGGCTCCCGTGTTCAACCGTGTGTGGTATCGGCGTACCCCTCGATCTGGGTGTGATGACCAGGTGTGATTTTCCCTTAATTGAGGTGGTCGTCTGTAGAGATGCATCGAGCGCCCCCGTGCCATCTTCCACCCTAAATGTTTGCAGGAACTCCTCCCGTAAATGCTCCCAATGGCGCGTGCACTGATGCTGCTCCGCATATAGATACCATGCAGTGGGACGTAGTTCTAGGTCATGGACAAGCAAGTGAACCCATTCGTTTGGGGTCCTTTCACCCCATTGCGTTTCCCATGCAAGAAAATATCCGTGTGGGTCTTCTGACCCAAGGAACTTCTGGATCCGTTTTCCATATGGGGCTCCAAATCGCAAGGTTAACCTATCCCGACATTCCTCCCAATTGCGGAATACCGTCCCATGCATATCCCACCAACGCGCAGGGCTAGCGGAAGGGCCCCTAGCTTGCATTTCTTGGGAACTTCGCCTTCGAATGCGTGAAAAAATTCCTTAATGTCACCCGCGTCCCCAAAGTAGGGCAGGTCTCTTACCTTGGCGGAGATGCAACGAAAGTTCCTTGTGACCCAAAGACATCATAGCGCCGAAACCTCATGTAACCGGCCTTGCCAATTCTCCAGTTCCCCATCAGAGTCAGAAAAGAATTCACTGTCTTTTTCCTAGCAGAGTACTCCTTCCATTGTGGGGTTAATCCAGTATTTTTCCTACGTAGTCAACTTGTAAATGTGATCTAATTATTCCTCATCGTGCACTAGCTCTGTATACCGCGCACCTTCTACGAGATCCAGTGGTACTATTACACGTGTACCGTTATTTTCAAACACCATGCTACATTTTTTCAGATTGATGACACCCCCCATATCTATATCCCAGTCCAGTCCTAGGAGTGCAGGGTAGGGATCCGCATCCTCCATGATTTCGATTACCTCGAAATCAGCTTGGACCTTTACCCTTGCGATATCTACCATGACCTTTGGCAAACTCCCCAAAGGGATGATATTTTGGTGATTTTCCATGCGCAGCTGGATGGTGGACCATTCCAATTTAGGTTTCCCCATTCAGTGCCATGTTTTCTTAGGAAACACGTTCGCATTTGATCCGAGGTCCAAAATAACTTGATCCATATCGTAGTCACCAATCTGCGCGGTCAGCCGCATTTCCCTACCAGTGTGTTTTCTATACCTATATAGTTTATGTACATCCTTGGTCCCAGAATTCAGGTAGGGACGTGCTGTGCAGATATTCATTAATGCCTGAAGGTTCTCTACAACCTTTGGGTTATGCAGCAGCTTCAGACATGCCTGCAGAAAGGGTTCAATCCCCTCATCTGTCTTGGGGTGTGTTGGGACCTGCGTAGTAGCTGCGACTCTCTGAGTGAGGCCTGGGTCAGCTAAGGTCATGGTCTCTTCTCCCTTCTTTATGTTCAATCCTTCTTCTTCCTTCGATCCCTGGGTGACCATCCCACTGTGTGTTATGAATTTCACACTTGGGTCTATGTTCCTGAGCTCGGCTTTAACTCTCTGCAAATTCTGCGTAGGGGTGGGATGCTTTTCCTGCATTTTTTCTATTAATATTGGGCAAACTTTGACCACATGGTCCATCTATCTGCAATATTTATAGGATTTCCTAGTGGGATTTGTACAGTCCCTTGCAAAATGCCATATTTCCCTACAATTATAATAGATTAACTGTCCCCACCCTCGACCTGCGCTTCCCCCTCGACCTTCCCTACCCCTTGCTAGTGAGCCACCAAAGTTCACGGGAGATCTTGGTGACGCAGGGTCTGATTGTGCCCTATACAAGTTCCCTTGATCCATCATTAAGTCGTAAGTGCAACATTTTTGCTCATCGTGTCCTACCAATCGGCAGAACCTGCACCACTGCTGCTTTAGTTCTGGTACATACGCACCCAGCCAAGGGAAATGGTCTGTATCATGCAGTCCTGCCACATGACAGTCATCGCACCATAACGCAGGTCTGCTCGATCCTAGTCGTGATAGGATGGGTCCCCCACTTGCTCCCGGGTGGATTGGACTAGGTCCTCCTTCTTGCATGTAATATGATAATAGCAGGAACTGATCCTTCGTATGGCCAGATACTCGACATCGTATGCACCACAGATCTATACTGTCCCCTTTTCCTTGTTCTTTTCGCAGATTCTGAACTTCCATTTTCATAGCTCTGAGTTGCTCCTGAATTTGCTGTATTCCTAATGATGTATCCTCTTTGGGCGCAACTTCTAACTTCATAGCTATTTCCACAGCTTTTTCCTGCGATTCAAAGGTTTGGTGACTCATTTGCATACACAGGTGGGGTAACAACATAGCGATGAACCATTCCGTATGTTGTATATCATCATACTCAAATCCCCCTTCTCTGATTGCTTTCTTCAATCGTTGATCAACCTCCCATACAGATTTAGACGCACCTTGCTTGAAGTCCTTCACTTCTGCTACCAATTGAGAATAATATTTGGCTTTCGAAATTGTTGCTTTAGAGCGTCCTTAACGTCTTGAATAGACGCATTCCCATTCTGAGAGACGTATCACATATGCCAGTCTAGTGTTTTGTCTTCGAATTCTAGGGACAGTTGCGCCCTCTTCACCATGTCGTTTGCCACATTTTTCACAGTCCATATGGAATCTGCAACAAACCAAAATCGGTCTATATCCTCGTCTCCTACCCCCTTGAAGGTAGGTAGCTTCAGATGCGCAGCCATATCACTGTCCGATGGAGAAGGAGGTATGGGCGAGTTCTTACCTTTATGCGACTTGGACGACGGTGTAGCTGGGGGGTCTTCGCGCAGAGGGTTATAGGCATATTTTCCCCCCTCGAGGTTGGTTTGGTAGTACTTACCACTGCGCGTCGCGCTCCCATCTAGATCCGAGGTCATTCAGTTGGTATGACTACACAAAATTCTCTTTTCACACAGTAATATCTTAATAAGAAATGGTAATGTTCTCAGAAATTTGCCCCGGAACCCCTTAAATAATCTTCGCTCGGCCTCAGAGTAGGAGACAAACTAATCAATGGAAAATTCTGTCACAAATCCTCCTAACACACTGTCCACCTAGTGATCGACCGTGCGCGTAATAGTATTATCAGTCCTTTCCAACTGCTGGATCAGCTCTGGGGTCCACTGAGTGACTCGTTCGTCCTTCCAACACTTCTGGAATTCTACGAGCCTAGCCAGCCACTCCTAAAGCTTGATTGCAAATTTTACAAAGAATATTTCGTAGCTTTCTGTCAGAATGTACCTATTTTTCCACTTTTCCGCCGTTAATTTCTTGCTGCGATTTTATTTTACCGCAAATTCCTGGATCTGCTTTTCGAACCACCCCTTAGTTTCCTTCCTTTCAGGCTTCCAATACTCTCTTGTCATTACCCGATCCCTTTCTAAAAATGCTCATGGTCCTGGCAACGGAACCATTTTTTGGCTCGAGGGGTCCTGACCCAGGTTTGGAGTTCAAGGTTTGCCAACAAACCCCTATACTACTGGCCCTTTTAACAGTGAACTACTTGCACAGGACAAAGTCTCACTCGAATTAGTATGGGTGGGTGTTGGAACCAGGTTTCCGCACCTTGAGAAAGCATGGGTAAGGCAAGCAGAGCTATGTTCTACCCTGAGATGTCCAGATCTCCCGAGCAGGACTTGAGGACCTCTTTTTGCATCCACGTGCGAAAGGTTAATTATATTAGGGGGCTCAATAATCGTATACTTCAAGACAGTAGCTCAACATTGCATGGGCAGAATGAAACAGATCTAGATGTAGTAAAACAATTATATATACTTTCACAGCTAAATACAGAATACGCATAAGACAGTAATTACCAATGATTCACATACACATAGATTCAGTTTCCAAACAACCTTTCGCATTCATTAATTCATCAAATTCCTCTTACAATACCCATCCTAGCCTACGCACATAGCAACAGGGTCCGCACACAGTAGGAATCTAGATCTTCGCACACGCTGCCAATAGGAGTCCTTCCCCAAAACCTAAAAAGACTTACTAAACCACAACCCATATCAATAGCTCTTCATTCCCTACTTACAATTAAAAATGTTCCTCGATTTATAACAATCTAGCCTAATGTTTCCTATGATCTATAAACCATGGTTTTCGGACCCCAGGTTTACCCTTTGACCCATTACAATGCTTTCAGGGCTTTGACCCACCCCAAAACCCCTGCGCTAGACTAAATATAATAAAAAATATACAAAATTGGACCAGTTTCGCAGCTCGTAGGAGACCCTGTTCCAACAGTGAAGGATAGAGGTTCACAACAAAGCAACAGTCAAATGAATGCAAGAATGACACTTTCCCTTATGCTACTAACACAACCAAAGCAGAAAATGAAAACTATTCTCTTGTCTTTCACTTTCCAATGAAAAATAAACCTACTAATGCAAAATATCACTTTTGATTTTCAAATGAGAAGGAAGAATGCAATTTTTTTGTTCTTTGGTATAAGTGAGAAGCAACAATGCAATTCTACACTAAAAAAAAATACTAGCTTTGAGTAGCTTCAAATGAAATCATCAAAACATGAAGAGACCAATTCGAGGCGAATGTAAACACGCACTCAAAACTAGGCATGCATCTCCTTACGCAAAATAAAGGGATTTTAAGTCGACACAATGAGAAATGTGATCTATGCTTAGGGTGAAGGAGGGACAATCAAATAAACATAGAATGAAATCTTAACAACTCGACTTCACATACAATCAACTGAAAAGACCAAGAAACCACATAAAATGCTGAAAATAAATGACTAAACTGACTCATAAGCAAATAAAACACCCAATGAGCGTGCGACCAAATGAATGCTTTGAAACACCTAGAAACCCTAGGATGGATAAGTCACACTGTTTGAATGAGAGATAACACAAACTGAAATGAATGAGACAACCAAGTTAGTAAACAAAATCCAGATGGATCAATCCAAGGGGAAAAAATAAATCTAAAGGACAAGACACACTGGAAACTCAGTGTAAAAGCCCAAAATACAACCCTACAGGAATTGACGTGACTATTCAGCTGTATTCAGCGCCGAGCAGTAAAAATCGTGCCTGTGTAAAAGACAACTCATGCTGATGGGTGCGACTGTCAGGAAATCAACAACGCCGAGCTAGAAAAGGAAGGAAAAAAATAAAGGAATGAATGAGAAAAACCAAGCTCATCACTCTAGGAAAAGGCTAAATGGCCAGAAGCAACCAAACAAGCCAAAAACAACAGAGAAAAGACAATTCGGCCAAAGTTGGACAAACGACAAAAAAATCAAAATGAACAATAAGAGAAAACAAACATTGAAATACCCACTATGGTTTCCAACTTGTTGTGAAGGCAAATCCCCTCTGTGGATAGAGGCGATCCCTCTAGCCCTAGGGTGGGTCTAGCAACAAGGGAACATGCTGGTTTCTAAATTCCTAGTTTATAAACAAAATGCAGATTGGAATATATGTCCTACCTCAATCCAATGCTCTTGACGTGTTATGTTGCAGTGATCCCTAGATCTTCATCCTTAAAGCCTTGCACTCCGTTGGTAGCGAAATTCATACACCTGCACAAAGATCAAGCAAACACTAAAGGCATACGAGCATACATGTTCATTTACAACTATCCAACTAGTCAAGGAGAGTTAGAAACTTGTAGAATTTATATACATTAAGCATGCATATGTCCTAGATTCCCCTTATCTCACAATATTTAACTTCTTTCAAAATACAAAATCATTCCACTTTTAATATTTTGCGGAAAATTAATTGCACACACTTGTGAAGCATAAATAAAAACAATCGCACATAACACCATTGTTTAACGAGAAAGCCTGAAGCTGAAAACCCCAACTATCATATATTATGTATCATGGAGATCATGTAAAAATCCTCATACAAAGCTTAGTACATCAAGCTCTCAGTACAATACAATCATCACACACTAATCAGGAAAAATATGCACATCCATGCACCGATCTTTGCCCTCCTGCTAGCCTGCCTCCACTGCGTAATCCCTACTGAAGAATAGCTCTGAATGAATTCAAATTACCCTTGCCTTGACTGCGCAATCCTCATTTGCAACTCCAATGTGTGTGTGATGCAATCAATGCATCACTATAGTCACAACATATAGTCCATCTTGCCCTTTCACCTATCTCTCCACTGGGTCTCCACTGGAACTCCCATGCACTATAGTTAACTGCTGTATTGTTTAGTTGATTAATGAGTTATTATTTGTGAATTAGTTAACTAATTAATTCACTCCACTCTCACTAGTGTATCATTCAGTTAGACTAGATACAACTAGCTCCACTGAGTCTAACTGAGTTAAATTGAATACAACTCCATAAACTACTCTTCCAACTCTGTCATAACTTTGCCACTTGAGTTCTAACTGAGTCCTTCATGCATGAACCACCAGTTTCCCTTGGGAATTGCGTAATTCCCTCAGTCCACTAATTTGCCAAATTTGTGCACTGAAACAAAGTGCTCCAAGAGAATAAGTTGCTGTTTAGAGTCTGATTATTATTAAGAGTTAATACAAATCGACATGCATCTATTTTTAGATCGACGATCTATAAATAGACTTTGCCCAATATTCTAAAAATAGAATTTCATCTATTTTTCCAACTTGATCAAACATCCACAAATAGCATCCTGCAACTTCTGAAATATGATCATCATGTCTAAAAATAGACGTACTCTAAAAATAGACTTGCACCAAAAATAGCCTACGGGCCCACTTAGTGAAGGCGGCTCTTTTCACTAAGTTCATCATCTTGTGGAATCTCAACACTCCCTCTCAACAAGATAGGGATTATCTTTCACCCCGATCCTGCCTCTATGGTAGTCGAATTTGCTCCTGGTGAGTGCCTTCATCAGAATATCTGCATTTTGATCCTCTGTAGGAATGTAATGAAGCAATATGATCTTCTGCTGCACACAATCTCTGATATGATGATATCGGATATCAATATGTTTAGATCTATCATGAAACACATGATTAACCAAGAGTTTAATACAACTCTGATTATCACAATGTATCGTTGTGGGATCTAAATGTGAACCGAACAAACCGACTAGGATCTTCCTCATCCAGATAGCCTCACATGCAGCTTGACTTGCTGCCATGTATTCTGCTTTCGCTGAACTGAGTGCCACAGATATTTGTTTCCTGTTGTACCAAGAAACTACCGTAGATCTGATACTGAAAATCCCTCCTAATGTGATCTTTCTGTCTATTGGGCTTCCTGCCCAATCTGCATCCGTGAAGCCATGCAACTTCACCTCATCCGTTTTTCTGTACCATAAACCATACTCAAATGTGCCCTTGAGATATATCAGGACATGCTTGCTTGCCTTCCAAAAGAGCTTGGTAGGCTTAACCATCGCTTGTGAAAGCCGGTTCACTGCATAGCATATGTCCGGTCTTGTATTGACTAAATACATGAGCGAACCCACCAACTGTCAATAAACAGTGGCATCCACTACCTCTGCCGATGTAGCATCCTCTTTCTTCCAATTTCCTGGAAGAGGAGTGTCGATAGGCTTGCAACCTTGCATGTGAAACTTCTCCAGTATCTCCTGGGCATAATTTCCTTGAGACACAAACAGTTCACCTTCCCTCTGCCATATTTCCAATCCAAGGAAGTAATGAAGGAGGCCCAAATCCTTCATCTCAAACTCCTTTGCAAGATCTTCCTTGCATGAGTGTATCAACTACTCATCACCCGTTAGTATTAAATCATCAACATAAAGAATAATGATTAAAATCTTACCCTCCACCACAATCTGGTACAGGTTTGCATCCGTCTCACTCTTGGTGAAGCCAATTCTAGTGTAATAGCTGTCGATCCGAGTGTACCAAGCACGTGGTGCTTGTTTCAGCCCATACAATGCTCTTTTGAGCCTGCACACATGCGTCTTTCTGTTGAAAATCTTAAATCCTTCAGGCTGATCAATGTACACCTATTCCTTAATGATCCAATTAAAGAACATAGTCTTCACATCCATCTGATGACTGTGCCAACCCATCTGCGCTGAGAGAGAAAGGATGGTTTGTATGGAAGAATACTGTGCGGCAGGTGCAAAGGTTTCTTCATAGTCAATCCCCTCGATCTGTGAGAAGCCCCGGGAAAAAAATCTTGCCTTATAATTCTTGACGCTCCCATCAGCAGTTTGCTTTACCTTGTAGATCCATCTCGATCCTACAACTGATTTTCCCACCGTCCTTGGAACAATCTCCCAAGCACTGTTTCTGACAATGGAGTCATACTCCTCCACCATGGCATCTACCCATGTGGGCTTCTGCACTACTTCTTCAAAAGAAGATGGCTCTTTCATGATACACTTGTTCATAAGAGCCATGTATCCAGTAAATCGGTCAGGTGACTGTCTCTGTCTGCGCTATGATGTAGGGACTCCTACATTCCATGCCACTTCAAGTTTCAGTCTCTCAACTTCTGTGGTACGCTTTCTGCCTTGTCTGATGTTTGGTTCTGCATGAGTGGACTCCTCCACTCCATGAATCTCCTCCTGTGGCTGATCCACAAATAGAGGCTCATATTTGGGAACAAGAAGTTCCTCCTTCGCATGCAAGTGTAGCTCCCTCTCAAGCGACAACTTCATGGCTTTCACCTCATTGAATTTTATATCCCGTCGCACCACAGTCACCTGACTATCTGGAAAATACACACAATAATTATGGGGTGTTTCTGTGTACCCCACAAATATCCAAACTTCTGCAGTCGGCTCTAGCTTCTTCTTGGCATCCTTTTTCACATGAATGTAAACAAATGAGCCAAAAATCTTCAAATGAGAAATATCAGGCTTCTTACCAGTAAAATCTTCTTTAGGTGTACTCATGCCAAGTACTCAAAGAGTTCAATCCAAATTGTGACCATGGTGAGAAAACATATTTAGGAGTGACTATTAAAGTAAAATCAAGTGTGCTAGTGGCACAATTGAAGATGGGGTCACATCACCTTAGACGTGAGACTGGTAGGTGGAAGATCCCCAAGGAAGTTTGGGAAGTGAGGAATTGCATTTTCTGTGATAAGGGTGTGGTGGAGACGAAATGACACTTTGTCATGGAGTGTGCAACCTATAAGGATATCCATATCCAGTATAAAAACAATCTCAAGGTTGAAAACATGCACCATCTATTTGACGAAGATGAGATCAATCAAATTTCTAGCCTTCTAGTCAAGACTCATAGAAGATGATCTAACATTGAAAAAAATATAAAGATGAGTTAAAATTGTTATTCTCTTAGTAACTTAAACTTCTCAACCTCATGGATGTCATTACAATCATTCATTCATTTCAAAAATGATGGATCTAACTGACAACCCTTATCCCGATTGCAATTTTTCATAACCTACTTACGTGGTTGTTTAGTACCACCTCTCCATTTGCATTTATAGAAATGAATGTTGACATCCTTATCGGATTTTTCGTCCGATTTTTTTTTTGGAACCAAAGGCCAATATTATTTTACGTCTTACATTCATCATTTTCCCCGTGCTTTCTAGAGGGGATATCGAGGGATGGAATTAAATTACCCGGCTACAACGTCCCGTCGGTACTACCTTTGCAAAGAAACAAATACATAGTGAAATAGTTGATGATGTAGTTGGAATTATGCATAACGAAGGCAAAGGAGTGGGTATCGTCATCAAGAATTTTATATAAATTATATTTCTTATCACCTTCCTCATCGGTTGTATCAGTGAAAATTAGAAGATACATATTATTGTAAAATTTGATTGCCACATCCAAAGTTGAGAGGCATGGGCAACCTTCCCTTTATTTTAATTTAAAATCTTTCACTCAGTGATCATTATTGAATTAGGGAATTTCTATTTATTTTTAACGAGTGGAATTTTTATTCAATATATATATATATATATATATATATATATATATATATATATATATATATATATATTGTGATGGTTATTAATTATATTTTCGAAAAATTATTTAAATAATTTTTAAATTTTAAAAATTTATTAAAAATTATTTTATAAAGGTACTATTATTAATTTTTTTTAATGCATCTTCATCATGTTTAATATATCACTCCGATGAGGGTGAGGAATTGAACCGGTGACTTCACATCAAGGAGTGCCTTAAAAAAGTACCTGGTCACCATCTATCCAAGACCTCGTAGACAAAGGCAATATTATTTTAAATATTATTTTTTCTGTGAAAAAAATTCAACCCTATTTGTTAGTTTTAATTAAAAGCATTATAAAATATTAATAGTCACCACTCAATTTGTTGTTGACATTACAATCTAGAAGATGTGAAAAAATTGTACTCTCAACCATAAATAAAATATTTAGATGTTAATGTAGAATTATATATATATATGTGTGTGTGTATAATTTTTATATATTTTTAAAAATATTTATAGGTAGCCTATATTTAAATATTCACACTAACTAATTTATTTCCATATATGTTTATATATAAACAAAATATTTCAATACACAATGATAAAAATAATTGGAAGTAAAAAATGTGTAATTATTTCAATTCTCAATATAAAATTAATATGTAGGATTAAAAAATAAATTGGATTATAATTAAAATATTTCAATAAAAAAATTACGATTAAAACATTTTAAATATCTTAACTATTCTACATTTTGGTCTCCTTTTAAGTATATTCTTTAGTTATTTGAAATCTAGCAAACATTTATTGGAATTGTAAGTTTAAGACGTTGTGTATTCTACACAATCCAAGTGCTCAAGGAAATTTTCAAGACATTAAATCCATGTATACATTAAAAAATGCAACTTAAACAATGAAATTTTTTATATTGCATTGTAAAAGAGATTTAGACCTCAAGATATTTTATCACTCTCGGTTCTTGATAGCCCGCTACAGCCCACTGACAATAAAATTCAATTAGGCTAAAAATTAAAGGGCTATAAAGGAAATAAAATTCAATTAGGCTAAAATTTAAAGGGTCACAAGGGGTTAGTTTAATCATTGGGATTATGTTTTCAAGAGCACTTTGCATACTCCAATCATAGTCAATTTTTTAACATTATAAACATTAAATGATTCTATGTTTCATTAAGAATTAATTTCATTCTTCAACCTTTCAATTCATAAATTCTGTAGGGAAATCCAAACTTTACAATTAAAATATAAAATTCAATCAGGAAGAAAGTAAAATGCTAAAGAAAGTCACTCTCCTCTGCCTTAGCAGAGCATGTTGAAAAGACGAACCATCACATTTGCATAGAAGAGGCTAAGGCATTGCTAGGATTGACCATTTTCATCACCGTAAGTTAAGGGAGGTGTTAGAGTTCGAGAAAATACTGGTTAACCTTAATAGAGGCGTTGGGTGGAGTATTAACAAGTGTTGGATCCCTACCCTTTATTCCTAGTTGGTGTTTATTTTAAACGACCCTCTTTTCCCCTGCTTTTTTGATTTGATTTTTATTTTTATTCTTCATTAATTTTATTATTGTTTTCAATTAATATATAAACCTTTTATTAAAGATATTGACATAATAGATTTATTATTAACCTTATAAATGAAGATAAATGTTAAACACACACATGGTGTATGAGGAAAGATAAACACACACATAGAAAGATGGGCATTCATCGCTTCTCTATTACACATAGAAGTACATTTATATTAAATTAATGTGACTCTTGGATTCATCTTGCAAGGTCACTTTGACTTCTTTGTGACTTTTCGCCTTCCACACCTACCCATGGAGGATTAGGTGTTCAACATTCCCCCCCTTAATCCGAAGGGGTATGTGTGAGTCCAAGAAGAGAGTTGTAATACAAATTTGTAAAATATGCATGGCAGCACTTAGGCTGAATCAAATCTTTGAAATTTTGGCATAAAGAGGTGGTTTAAGGATTACCACCAACACTGGAACACAATGCTTATTGCATTTTCCGGAACTCTTCCAAAAATGGCAAGAAGCTAAGGGCTTCTGCTAGAGGAATTGTCCCTCATATTTGAAAAGGGACACCTTCAACCTAAAAGAAGGGAAGTCTACAACCTGTGATGGTTTAAGGATGACCACCAACACTGGAATTCTTGATGCAATTCCCGGAACTCAACCAAAACTGGTAAGAAGCTGAAATCTTCTGCTAGACGAAGTGCTCTGAAAGAGGAAGAATATCAACCTCACATGGATGGTTTAAGGCTGTCCATCAACCAAAGGCATGCTCATGGGCATCCATGTCTTTCGCTACAACTCTGAATCTGGAATGACGAATTGTGGCTCGGGCTCACTTGAACTGCTATGTCTCTGGCTACAACTCTGAATATGGAATGAGAGATTGTGGCTCAGGCTCACTTGATCTGATTTTGAAGCTTGTAGATGACCACCATTTTCCCCCCTTTCAGGTACAAGGCGAGATGATGGCAAAAAATCAACTGCAATATTATTCAATATTTGAGAACAAGTTCTGACATGTGACTTAAACATCTTCTTGGATGTTGATGCCCATTGCCAAGAAGCAATCCATCCAAGATGAATCTTTGTTCTTGCAGGAGGCTTGTTTCTGAAGCATCTGTGTGAAGAATGAGTGTGCCGACCACAATTATTGAATGGGTGAAGATTGAAACAGTGATCTTTCATATGGAAAACTCGATCACAGTGTTCACATTTTACAATCTGTTGTTGTTGTTGTGGAAGTGGAGCAGGATCTGGAACAACTGCAGGTGAACTTTCATAAAGAAATCCGACACTCTGAAATTTGATGGGCTTGGAGTAGTCCGAAATATGAAAGGACACATCCTTGTCATATCCAAGACTAGTTCTGTGCTTGTTGTGGACAAGCTCTTCCCAAGGTCTGATTATGGGCTTGGGAAGTGCATACTGAGCTACTGCATCTTCATGTAAATCTCCTCTTGTACAAGGAACTGAATGTGAATCGACTGCAAATTTATATTCTTTCTTTTGATGAGAGTCCTTCTCAATTTTCTGAATATATACAGGTTTAGAATGATGACTCTTTTGCTGAAGTTCATCTTGCTGAAGCTGAGACTCCAACTGCAAAAACTCAGTCTTTTCTTGTGCATCTTGCAAGCAAGTTTGAATATTAAAAAGAGCATTCTTGCTCATTTTTACCATATGATGAATAGTGGAATGAATGAGGTTATTTAACAACTCTAATGCATCATTTATTTTAGCCATTTTTAAACAACTCAGTCTCAAGAAATAAAGGGTGTCAGCTTCAACAGATAATGCACCCGTTTACAATGTGATTCAACTTACTTTCAAAAGAATACAAATGAATTCAAAGACCCTTCTCTTTCATGAACTTCCAATTATGGAATTCCCAAAGAACAAAATCTGCTACTCAAATTATGGAGGACCTCAAGTTGTAAACTTGGCTGTCTGATCAGCAAGAAACAATGACTCACATCATAGAAGTGTTCAACAATTTCTCAACAACTCAAAGTTAAACACTGACTGCAACTATGAATTAAGAAGCAATGCAATGTCACCACAAATATTTTGTAAATGTGCAACAAAAACCACTGTGCAATAACCCTTTAAGTCAGATGATTTCTCTCTTCTTCAAAGAACTGATTTACACCAACAACTCTAATTCAACAAAAAGATATTCGCAAGCTTGGATGCTTCACTATCGATGAGCAGATGGTCTTGAGCCTGCTGCAGACTTCTGAATGAACTCAATATAATAATTTCTGAATGCTGCAAAAAATGATTCCTGAATGCTGCAGAAAATTTCTAAATGCTGCAAAAATGACCAGAATTTTTGCAGATTTACACATGCCATAAAAACAAATGGCTCACTCAATGTTGAGCTGGTTATGAACGTATCAGCTTTGATACCATGTTAAACACACACATGGTGTATGAGGAAAGATAAACACACACATAGAAAGATAGGCATTCGTTTCTTCTCTATTACACATAGATGTGCATTTATATTACATTAATGTGACTCTTGGATTCATCTTCCAAGGTCACTTGGACTCCTTTTTGACTTTTCGCCTTTCACACCTACCCATGGAGGATTAGGTGTTCCACAATAAATAAATAAAAATATTATTATTATTATTATTTCACCTTGACTATTTTTTTTTGACTTTGGTTTTTTATTTAATAATTTAAATAAATTATTAGATAACTTTATATAAATTAATAAAAATTATATTTTCCCTTTCTAAGTCAAACTAGCCATTATATTGTAACAACTAGTTAGATCTTCTCTTCATCTATTTAAATATTTTTCCATGATTTGATATCTCATCTTGTCCTGAAGATGAACCACACTGGTTGGTTTGAAACACGTAGAAAAAATATCTTATCATGTGATTTTACCAAAATTATCTCTATATAGGATTTTGGATAATTAGAATTATGTTTATAAAATCACTTCACAAGCTTTGAGCACGGTAAATTATTTGCATTAAATGCATCAAATAGTTTTGCAATTCTTTAAAAAGTACTTTCGTTCTTCAACCCTTAGTGCCTAACCTCTATAGGGAATCCACACTTTTTCAATGAAGGAAATATGAAATTTTAACCACTAAAATGACTGTGAATTAAAATATTTATTTGCAAAACATAAACATAAACAAAAATATGTCTAATTAGCTAATCTAACTAAGAAATAAGAGAATTTGCAACACAAACCAAGTAGAGGGCCCTCAATATAGCTTGCACTACAAATGAAAACTGTAGTATAATAACTTTGCTAGGAAATAAAAATTAGAATAACATAATTTATATTAAAAGAGGAAGACAAAAGTTCACATTGCAATTATAAAGATGGTATAAAGAGACTCAACATGGATCCACATATGCTTGGTCATCAAAGTACAATATACACCAACATATGGCCTTCATATTGGATCATTTGAACAACTCTGCAATACATAGATTAACCACTTCCTTGACCAATCCTTTAATATTACAAAAATTGACCTTCAAACATTACTTTTAATAGAGGTTATATAATATAGGGGATGGTCCATTGGACCACGAATAGCTCCCGAGGATGAAAAAAGTGGTGAATTGTTTACATCCCAAAAAAACAGTAGGGCATAATGCCATTGGCAAATATAACTCTTGCTGACATGAATAACTGCTTGTATGTTGGCATATGATATTTTCATGACATGGCATGCATGAAAATATCCATGTCAATTTCCAAAACCTCTAAATTGATTAAATATTAAACTATTGCTATGTTGTATGCATTTCCACCTTGAGTTTGATTAGAGAATTAATTGTGAGATGATGCATTCCTGTCTAACATAGGATTTGTCTCAAGCTACCTAGGATCCATCTCAAGCCACCAAAATTTATCCATATTGATCCACCTAGAAAAAAAAAACCATGTGTCATATTTCACCTTGGGGTGAATAGATATGACAACTAACGATTTAGGTTAGTATATTTTTACTAGGGTTACTTGATTCGGTATTTACATTAGAAAAAGAAGGCTCTAGCTCAAATAACTCATCAAAAATAAGGGAAAAGCATTGAATTTAACAAAATCACACATCATCAACATTGATGAACATAATACAAGTGATTGTGACAAAAGGGGAATGATAATAAGCTATAAGAGGGAGTAGAAAAGGAAAAAATCACACTTTTGATAGTTATAAAGTACTCAAAATTAAGGCCCAACAATATCCCCCACACCTGAGACTTTGCAAGTCCTCATGCAATAATGGGTGAATAGCCAAAGATATGTCCAAAACGTTTTCTCAAAATGGATCGAAACGATGTTTTCAAGACCTCCCCTAATTATCATAATACAAGGGTATATTTTACATATCTCGTCTTATTTTTCTCTTTACTCTAGTTTCCTACATTTATAATCCTTGTAAAACTAATTTATATTTCAGATATATGGGTTATGGAACACTACAAATAATAAGCAAAAAAACTAATAAAATATTAATAGGACAAAAACCATTTTATAGAGTGAACCCAAGGATGATAAAACCCACTCAAAACAATTGTAGTTAGTAGTTCAACAAAGTTACAACTTCTAGACAAGTTGGTCACCATTGAAATTCCCATGAATAAAACTTAGAACAACAAGGAAAACTACTCATAAGCCATTTGATTCACGAGTTAGTCATCCCAAAAATTGTCTCATATCGTTGCAACTCTCAACCCTATTGCTCTTACGGCCTTGGTGTGCTACCAAGTATTTAACTCTTCACAATTTATTCTATTTTCACTTCCTCACATTCTCCTTATCCGTGCCAATCCAAGAACCACTTTTCTTATCATAACTACTCAATTTGATGTAGAAATTTCAATAACTGATATATTATTCACTGATATTCTCCTAATAACACACTATTTTAACTTCATGTACAATACAGAATCTCTTCCACCATTGATCATTAATTGTGGAAATAAAAACAATCGCATGCGCACATTAAAACCATAAACAATCACACATATGAACACAATATTTTATGGGAAATATTAAAGCTGAAAAACCCACCTCTCTGTATATTATATTTCATAGAGATCATGTAACAATCATTATACAAAGCTCCTCACAAAGCTCTCAGTACAATCTCCAATTTCTACACACTAATCAAGCCCGATCTAGCAAATCACATGCTCCAATCTCTGCCACCTGATAGCCTGCCTCTACTGCGTAAGAAATGCTAAAGAATGGCTCTGAATGAAATCAAATTGGTCCAGCGTTGCTCACGCAATCCTCATTTGCATCTCCAATCACTGGTTGTTGCAAATCATGCAATAGTATAGTCACAATTGATAGTCACACTGCTCTTTCACCTACCTCTTCACTGGTCTCCACTGAAACTGTCCATGCACTATAGTTAACTGATGCATTCTTTAGTTGATTAATGAGTTATTAATTAGTGAATTAATTAATAATTAATTCACACCACTCTCACTAGTGTATCAATCAGTTAGACTAGATACAACTAGCTCAACTATGTTTAACTCGGTTAAGCTGAACACAACTCTCCATCAACTACCTCAATAACTCACCAAACTCTATCACATGAGTTCCTAGCGAGTATCCATGCAATAGCTCCACTTAACCCTCGGGAATAGTGTAATTCATACAATCGGCTCTGTGCCACATCTGTGCACTTAAATGAAGTTCTCGAAATGGAATCAATGTTTATAGTCAAAGAATATTGTCCAGAGCTATGTGTTTGACATATCTATTTTTAGGCCAAATCTAAAAATAGTCTCAGCTATTATGTCTAAAAATAGAAGTCCATCTATTTTTCCAACTTGACCAACCATCCACAAATAGCATCCTGCAACTCATAGAATATGATCGACATGTCTAAAAATAGACATAGTCTAAAAATAGACTGTGCACCAAAAATAGCTTGCGGGCCCACTTAGTGAAGGCGACTTATTTCCACTAAGCTCATCATCTTGTTGCAATCTCAACACTCCCTCTCAACAAGATAAGGATTATCTGCCACCCCTATCCTGCCCCTGTGATATTCGAATTTTCTCCTGGTGAGCGCCTTCGTCAAGATATCAGCATCCTGATCCTCCATGGGAATGTATGAAAGTAACATGATCTTTCGCTGCTCACAATCTCTGATATGATGATACCGGATGTCAATGTGTTTAGATCTATCATGAAATAATGGATTAACCGAGATTTTTATGCAACTCTGATTATCACAATATATCACAGTAGGATCTAAGTGTGAACCGAACAACTCGACCAGGATCTTCCTCATCCATATAGCCTCACATGCAGCCAAACTCGTTGCCATATACTCGGCCTCTACTGAACTGAGTGCCACAGATCTCTGCTTCCTGCTGCACCAAGAAACTGCTATCGAACCGATACTGAAAATCCCTCCAGATGTGCTCTTTCTATCCATTGGGCTCCCTGCCCAATCTGCATTCGTGAAGCCACACAGCTTCACCTCATCCGACTGTCTATACCATAATCCATATCCTGATGTGCCTCTGAGATATCTCAATATAT
This sequence comes from Pinus albicaulis, assembly GCA_034641835.2. Lineage (NCBI taxonomy): Eukaryota > Viridiplantae > Streptophyta > Pinopsida > Pinales > Pinaceae > Pinus > Pinus albicaulis. The sequence goes on from CM076574.1 coordinate 1,224,510,362, forward strand.
GATTGCCTGCCTTCCGGTAGATCTTGGTAGGTTTAACCATAGCTAGTGAAAGCTGGTTAATATCATAGCATATGTCGGGTCGTGTATTGACCAAATACATAAGCGACCCCACCAACTGTTGATAAACAGTGGCATCCACTACCTCTGCCGATGTAGCATCCTCTTTCCTCCAACCACCAGGAAGACGAGTGTTGATAGACTTGTAGCCATGCATGTTGAACTTCTCCAGTATCTCCCGGGCATACTTGCCTTGAGACACAAAAAATCCATCACTGCGTTGCCAAATTTCCAATCCCAGGAAATGATGAAGAAGGCCCAAGTCCTTCATCTCAAACTCTTTTGCAAGATAAACCTTGCATGAGAGTATCAACAGTTCATCACCCGTCAAAATAAAATCATCTACATAAAGTACAATGATCAGCAACTTACCCTCCACCACAATCTGGTATAGGTTTGGATCCGCCTCACTCTTGGAGAATCCAAGTCTGGTAAAATAATTGTCTATCCGTGTGTACCAAGCACGAGGTGATTGTTTCAACCCATACAACGCTCTCTTGAGCCTACGCACATGCAAATAGATGCTGAAGATCTTGAAACCTTCGTGCTGCTCAATGTACACCTCCTCCTCAATCACTCCGTTGAGGAACGCAGTATTCACATCCATCTGATGAATGTGCCACCCCATCTGCGTTGAGAGAGCAAGAATCGTCCGTGTGGAAGAATACCTTGCGACATGTGCAAAGGTTTCCTCATAATCGATCCCCTCAATCTGTGAGAAGCCTCGGGCAACAAATCTTGCCTTGTACTTCTCCACACTCCTGTCAGCTGCTTGATTCACTTTGTAGATCCATCTCGAACCCACCACTGATTTCCCTTCAGGCCTTGGGACAATCTCCCATGCATTGTTTCTGACAATCGAATCATACTCTTCCACCATGGCATCTACCCATGCGGGATCCTCCACAGCTTCCTCGAAAGAGGATGGCTCTGTCACGACACATTTTCTCACAAGAGCCATGTATCCAGTGTACCGGTCTGGTGATTGTCTCTGTCTGCGCTGTGCTGTAGGTGGTCCTACAACCTTCTCTGCATCTTGAGCCAGTTGCTCAGCTTCTGTAGTGCGCTTCCGCCCTATGATGGTTGGCGCTGCATGAGTGGTCTCTTCCACTCCATGAAATTCCTCTTGTGGCTGATCCACATCCGGAAGCTCATCCTTAGGAACTAATGGCTCCTCATCTGCATGCAAGTGTGGCTCCCTCTCAAGCAAACACTTCATGGCTTTCTCCTCCTGAAATTTGATATCCCGTCGCACAACAGTCTTGCGACTGTCTGGAAAATACACACGATAGTTTTGGGGTGTATCAGTGTACCCCACAAATATCCCAACCTCTGCAGTTGGCTCCAGCTTCTTCCTGGCATCCTTAGTCACATGAATGTAAATAGGTGAACCAAAAATCCTCAAATGGGAAATATCAGGCTTCTTACCAGAAAACGCCTCCTCGGGTGTACTCATGCCAAGTATCCTGTGAGGACAACGGTTCTTCACATATACTGCAGTATTGCATGCCTCAGCCCACAAGTGTATGGGAAGGCCCTGATCATGCAACATCGCCTGTGCAGCACCCACGATCGTTCTATTCTTCCGCTCATCAACCCCATTCTGCTGTGGGTTATGAGGTTCTATAAGCTCTCTTCAAATTTCTTCTGCACTGCAAAAGTCCTTGAATTCGCCAGAGCTGAATTCACCACCATTGTCGCTCCTAAGAGCCTTCACCTTCTTCCCCGATTCTTTCTCAACCAGTGCCTTGAACTCACAAAACTTTGAGTATGTATTGCTCTTCTTCTGCATGAAGAAGATCCCGCACTTCTGAGAAAAATCATCAACAAATATCACATAGTACCTATGCTTTGCTTTCGAAGCTACTGAGAAAGGTCCACACACGTCCGTGTGAATTCTCTCAAGGATCGTCGTGGTACAACTATCCTTCTCGTGAAAGGTGGCTTTCAAATTTTTTCCCAAGGTAAATCCCTTGCGCTGATCTGACTGCGCAAGAGTACCTTTAGGAAGCCCAGTAGAAATCTGCTGTAGCATCTTCAAAGCTCCATGGTGAAGGTGGCCGAATATCCGGTGCCACAGCTCGCCATCATCCCAGCTCACCACTCCTTCTGCCTTGCCTGCCATTGCTGCACAGCCATCTACCTGCAATTGATAAAGGTTCTTAACTCGAACCCCTATCCTTCGGGTTTCACCAGTTGCCTTACTGCGTAGGAAAGCCATGTATCCAGTGTACTGGTCAGGTGAATGTCTCTGTCTGCGCTGTGATGTAGGTGCTCCTACAACCTTCTCTGCATCTTGAGCCAGTCGCTCAGCTTCTGTAGTGCGCTTCCACCCTCTGATGGTTGGCGCTGCATGAGTGGTCTCTTCCACTCCATGAACCTCCTCTTGTGGATGATCCACATCCAGAGACTCACCCTTAGGAACTAATAGCTCCTCATCTGCATGCAAGTGTGGCTCCCTCTCACGCGAACACTTCATGGCTTTCTCCTCATGAAATTTGATATCCCGTCGCACAACAGTCTTGCGACTGTCTGGAAAATACACATGCTAGTTGTGGGGTGTATCAGTGTACCCCATAATTATCCCAACCTCTGCGGTCGGCTCCAGATTCTTCCTGGCATCCTTAGTCACATGAATGTAAATAGGTGAACCAAAAATCCTCAAATGGGAAATATCAGGCCTCTTACCAGAAAACGCCTCCTTGGGTGTACTCATGCCAAGTATCCTGTGAGGACAACGGTTTTGCACATAAACCGCAATATTGCATGCCTCAGCCCACAAGTGTATGGGAAGGCCCTGATCATGCAACATCGCCCGTGCAGCACCCGCTATCATTCTTTTCTTCTGCTCAGCAACCCCATTCTGCTGTGGGTTATGAGGCGCTATGAGCTCTCTTTGAATTCCTTCTACGTTGCAAAAGTCCTTGAATTCGCCAGAGATGAATTCACCACCATTGTCGCTCCTAAGAGCCTTCACCTGCTTCCCCAATTCTTTCTCAACCAATGCCTTGAACTCACAGAACTTTGAGTATGTCTCGCTCTTCTTCTGCATGAAGAAGATCCAACACTTCCGAGAAAAATCATCAACAAATATCACATAGTACCTGTGCTTTGCTGTCGAAGCTACTGAGAAAGGTCCACACACGTCTGTGTGAATTCTCTCAAGGATCGTCGTGGCGCGAATATCCTTCTCGTGAAAGGTGGCTTTCACAAATTTTCCCAAGGTACACCCCTTGCACTGATCTGACTGCGCAAGAGTGCCTTTAGGAAGCCCAGTAGAAATCTGTTGCAGTATCTTCAAAGTTCCATGGTGAAGGTGGCCCAATCTCCGGTGCCACAACTCGCCATCATCCCGGCTCACCACTCCTTCTGCCTTGCCTGCCATTGCTGCGCAGCCATCTACCTGCAATTGATAAAGGTTCTTAACACGAACCCCTATCCTCCGGGTCTCACCAGTTGCCTTACTGCGCAGGAAAGCCTTTCCCTCGCTAAAGACAACATCATATCCCTTGTCTTCTAACATCACCACAGAGATAAGATTCTTCTTCAATCCTAGAACATGCATCACTTCCTTCAATACGAAGGGTTTACCAGACTCCCTCTCAAAGGAAATGGTACCGATACCGGTCGCACTGTATCTACCATCATCGCCCATCTCGATGTGCACTCCAAGATCTTTTTCATCTAGATCAGTAAACAAATCTTTATCTCTTGTCATGTGAAAAGACGCACCACAGTCAAGAAACCACACTGAACCCATCACACTTGAGACCAAGCATGCGATCAGCGAAAAATCCAGCTCAAACTGCGGGGCTAAGGCCTCTCCAGTTGCAGATCCAGCATCCTGCTTATTTTTCTTCTTCTGCGGACAATTTGTGGCATAGTGTCCGTGCTGGTGACAGTGAAAACACTTCACCTTGGACATGTCTTGCTTCTTGCCTTTCGCACCATACTGAGAAGCTTTCTTGCTCTTCCCCTTCTTTTCTTTGGCAGCCAAAGCGCAATTTTCTTCATCAGATGCCTTTGATGAAGATCCGTCCCTCGTAGTCCGCCTTATCTCCTCTTGCATGAGATCCGCCCAAAATCGCTCCCATCCAGACAACTTCTTCCGACCATTGACAGAGTCCTGATAGGAATGCCAACTCTTCGAAAGACCAAGGAGAGCCAGGTCCACCAATTCCTCTTCATCGACAGTCACCCCCACACTTCCCATCTCATCCCTGCATTGGACAAACTTCGTGAGGTACTTGGGCATACCGTCGCCTTTCTCCATTTTTATGTTTCTAAGTTTATCCTTGAGCGCCAACTTCCTTTGGTCGCTCTTGCTTTGAAATAAATTTTTCAAAGCTTTCCAAATCAAGAATGGATAAGCCTTACCATGAAGGTTGGACACTATGTGATCCTTCACACCTTCCAACAGAATCCTTCGACACTTTGTTGTCTTCTTTTGCCATGCGTCAAGTACGACAACATCACTAGGAAGTAGGGTTTGGAATTTCTGCATCTATGAAATCCTTCAACCCATTATCCTCCAGAACCGCCTCCATCCTGTCCTTCCATGCAATATAATGCGAGCTGACCTCAAGGGCATACCCACCCAACTGCTGAAAGACATCCTCCAACTTCGAGATAAAGAAAACACTCGCTACAAATTAACTCCACTACCAAAAAAAAAACTCGATCGTTTAATGTTTCGAAATTGCTCCAATTGATCAATATTTCTACACAATTACAGAAATTTGAATAAATGATGTATTATTCACCAAGATTCTCCCCGATCACACACTATTATTTTAACTTCATGTACAATTACGCACTTTCCACCACCGACACTGCGGAAATAAAAACAATCGCATGCGCACATTAAAACCATAAACAATCACACATATGAACACAGTATTTTATGGGAAAGCTTAAAGCTGAAAACCCCAACTATATGTATATTATATGTCACAGAGATCATGTAACAATCATTATACAAAGCTCCTCACAAAGCTCTCAGTACAATCTCCAATTGCTACACACTAATCAAGCCCGATCTAGCAAATCACATGCTCCAATCTCTGCCACCTGATAGCCCGCCTCTACTGCGCAATCACTTCTGAAGAATGGATCTGAATGAACTCGAATTGGTCCAGAATTTCTCACACAATCCTCATTGGCATCTCCAATCACTGGTTGTTGCAAATCATGCAACAGTATAGTCACAACTGATAGTCACACTGCTCTTTCACCTACCTCTTCACTGGTCTCCACTGAAACTATCCATGCACTGTAGTTAATTGATGTATTATTTATTTGATTAATGAGTTATTAATTAGTGAATTAATTAATAATTAATTCACACCACTCTCACTAGTGTATCAATCAGTTAGACTGGATACAACTAGCTCAACTATGTTTAACTCAGTTAAACTGAACACAACTCCATTAACTACCTCAATAACTCCACCAAACTCTGTCACATGAGTTATAACTGAAGTATCCATGAAATAGCTCCACTTAACCCTCAGGAATAGTGTAATTCCTTCTGTCAGCTCCTGTGCCACATCTTTGCACTTAATTGAAGTGCTCCAAGAGAATAAGATAATGTTTATAGTCCAAATATTATTAAGAGCTAATAATATCGACATATCTATTTTTAGACTGGAAATCTAAAAATAGATTCCGCCCAATATGTCTAAAAATAGAAGTCCATATATTTTTCCAACTTGACCAACCATCCACAAATAGCATCCTGCAACTCATAGAATATGATCGACATGTCTAAAAATAGACTATGCGCCAAAAATAGCCTGCGGGCCCACTTAGTGAAGGTGACTTCTTTCCACTAAGCTCATCATCTTGTTGCAATCTAAACACTCCCTCTCAACAAGATAAGGATTATCTGCCACCCCTATCCTGCCCCTGTGGTATTCGAATTTTCTCCTGGTGAGCGCCTTCGTCAAGATATCAACATCCTGATCCTCCATGGGAATGTATGAAAGTAAGATGATATTCCGCTGCACACAATCTCTGATATGATGATACCAGATTTCAATGTGTTTATATCTATCATGAAATACTGGATTAACCGAGATTTTGATGCAACTTTTATTATCACAATATATCACAGTAGGATCTAAGTGTGAACCGAACAACCCGACCAGGATCTTCCTCATCCATATAGCCTCGCATGCAGCCAAACTCGCTGCCATATACTCGGCCTCTGCTGAACTGAGTGCCACAGATCTCTTCTTCCTACTGTACCAAGAAACTATTGTTGACTCGATACTGAAAATCCCTCCAGATGTGCTCTTTCTGTCCGTTGGGCTCCCTGCCCAATCTGTATCCGTGAAGCCACACAGCTTCACCTCATCCGACTATCTGTACCATAATCCATATCCCGATGTGCCTCTAAGATATCTCAATACATGCTTGCCTGCCTTCCAGTAGAGCTTGGTAGGCTTAACCATAGCTTGTGAAAGTTGGTTAACAACATAGCATATGTCAGGTCGTGTATTGACCAGATAGATAAGCGACCCCACCAACTATCGATAAACAGTGGCATCCACTACCTCTGCCGATGTAGCATCCTCTTTCCTCCAACCACCAGGAAGAGGAATGTCGATAGGCTTGCAGCCATGCATGTTGAACTTCTCCAGTATCTCCCGGGCATACTTGCCTTGAGACACAAACAATCCATCACTGCGCTACCAAATTTCCAATCCCAGGAAATAATGAAGGAGGTCCAAGTCCTTCATCTCAAATCTTTTGCAAGATCAGCCTTGCATGAGAGTATCAACAGTTCATCACCCGTAAAAATCAAATCATCTACATAAAGTACAATGATCAGCAACTTACCCTCCACCACAATCTGGTATAGGTTCGGATCCACCTCACTCTTGGAGAATCCAAGTCCGGTAAAATAATTGTCTATCCATGTGTACCAAGCACGAGGTGCTTGTTTCAACCCATACAACGCTCTCTTGAGCCTGCACACATGCGAATCGCTGCTGAAGATCTTGAAACCTTCGTGCTGCTCAATGTACACCTCCTCCTCAATCACTCCATTGAGGAACACAGTCTTCACATCCATCTGATGAATGTGCCACCCCATCTATGTTGAGAGAGCAAGAATCGTCCGTGTGGAAGAATACCTTGCGACAGGTGCAAAGGTTTCCTCATAATCGATCCCCTCAATCTGTGAGAAGCCATGGGCAACAAATCTTGCCTTGTACTTATCCACACTCCCGTCAGCTTCTTTCTTCACTTTGTAGATCCATCTCGAATCCACCACTGATTTCCCTTCTGGCCTTGGGACAATCTACCATGCACTGTTTCTGACAATCAAATCATACTCTTCCACCATGGCATCTACCCATGCGGGATCCTCCACAATGTCCTCGAAAGAGGATGGCTCTGTCACGATACACTTGCTCATAAGAGCCATGTATCCAGTGTACTATTCAGGTGAATGTCTCTGTCTGCGCTGTGATGTAGGTGCTCCTATAACCTTCTTTGAATCTTGAGCCAGTCGCTCAGTTTCTGTAGTGCGCTTCCGCCCTCTAATGGTTGGCGCTGCATGATGGTCTCTTCCACTCCATGAACCTCCTCTTATGGCTAATCCACATCCAGAGACTCATCCTTAGGAAATAATAGCTCCTCATCTGCATGCAAGTGTGGCTCCCTCTCAAGTGAACACTTCATGGCTTTCTCCTCATGAAATTTGATATCCCGTCGCACAACAGTCTTGCGACTGTCTGGAAAATACACATGATAGTTGTGGGGAGTATCAGTGTAACCCAAAAATATCCCAACCTCTGCGATCGGCTCCAGCTTCTTCCTGGTATCCTTAGTCACATGAATGTAAATAGGTGAACCAAAAATCCTCAAATGGGAAATATCAGGCTTCTTACCAGAAAACGCCTCCTCGGGTTTACTCATGCCAAGTATCCTATGAGGACAACGGTTCTGCACATATACTGCAGTATTTCATGCCTCAACCCACAAGTGTATGGGAAGGCCCTGATCATGCAACATCGCTCGTGTAGCATCCACGATCGTTCTGTTATTCCACTCAGCAACCGCATTCTGTTGTGGGTTATGAGGTGCTATGAGCTCTCTTTGAATTCCTTCTGCGCTGCAAAAGTCCTTGAATTCGCCAGAGATGAATTCACCACCATTTTCGCTCCTAAGAGCCTTCACCTACTTCCCCGATTCTTTCTCAACCACCGCCTGAACTCATTGCATCCTTGGGTATGTATCTCTTTCTTCTGCATGAAGAATATCCAGCACTTATGAGGAAAATCATCAACAAATATCACATAATACCTGTGCTTTGTTGTCAAAGCTACTGAGAAAGGTCCACACACGTCTGTGTGAATTCTCTCAAGGATCGTCGTGGCGTGACTATCCTTCTCATGAAAGGTGGATTTCACAAATTTTCCCAAGGTACACCCCTTGCACTGATCTGACTGCGCAAGAGTGCCCTTAGGAAGCCCAGTAGAAATCTGTTGCAGTATCTTCAAAGCTCCATGGTGAAGGTGGCCCAATCTCCGGTGCCACAGCTCGCCATCATCCCAGCTCACCACTCCTTCTACCTTGCTTGCCATTGTTGTGCAACCATCTACCTGCAATTGATAAAGGTTCTAAAATCGAACCCCTATCCTCCGGGTCTCACCAGTTGCATTACTGCGCAGGAAAGCCTTTCCTTCGCTGAAGACAACATCGTACCCCTTGTCTTCTGACATCTCCAAAGAGATCAGATTCTTCTTCAATCCTGGAACATGCATCACTTCCTTTAATACGAAGGGTTTACCAGAATCCCTCTCAAAGGAAATGGTACCGATACCGGTTGCACTGTATCTACCATCATCACCCATCTCGATGTGCACTCCAAGATCTTTCTCATCCAAGAAACAAGTATTTATCTTCATGTGAAAATATGTAACTAATCGTTGCCAAGAAACCACACTGAACCCATCACACTTGAGACCAAGCATGCGATCAGTGAAAAATCTAGCTCAAAATGCGAGGCTAAGGCCTCTCCAGCTGCAGATCCAGCAACCTGCTTATTTTTCTTCTTCTGTGGACAATTAGTGGCGTAATGTCCGTGTTGGTGACAATGAAAGCACTTCACCTTGGACATGTCCTGCTTCTTGCCTTTCGCACCGGATTGAGAAGCATTTTTCTTGCCCTTCCCCTTCCTTGCTTTGGTAGCCAAAGTGAAATTTTCTTCATCTGAGTTCTTTGATGAAGATCTGTCCCTGGTACTTTGCCTCATCTCCTCTTACACAAGATCCGACCAAAGTCGCTCCCATCCTGGCAATTTCTCCCGATCATTGACAGAGTCTTGATAGGAATGCCAACTCTTCGGAAGCCCAAGGAGAGCCAAGCTCACCAAGTCCTCTTCATCTACAGTCACCCCCACACTTCCCAGCTCATCCCTGCATTGGATGAACTTCATGAGGTACTTGGGCATACTGTCGCCTTTCTCCATTTTTATGTTCCCGAGTTTATCCTTGAGCGCCAACTTCCTCTGGTCGCTCTTGCTTTGGAATAAGTCTGTCAACGCTTTCCACATCAAGAATGGAGAAGCCTTACCATGAAGGCTGGACACTATGTGATCCTTTACACCTTCCAATAGAATTCTTCGACACTTTGTTGTCTTCTTTTGCCATGCGTCAAGTGCGGCAGCATCGCTAGAAGCAGGTTTTGGAATTTCTGCATCTATGAACTCCTTCAACCCATTGTCATCCAACACCACCTCCATCCTGTCCTTCCATGCAATATAATTCGAGCTGCCCTCAAGGGCATACTCCAATCACAATCCATTGAAAGACATCTCAACTTCGACACCAAGAAAACACTGCTGCAAATTCGAATTCCACCAGCACAAAACTCAACCGCTTCAATGTTTTGCAATTGCTCCAATGATCAGTATCGCTCTGATACCATGTAGAAATTTTAATAAATGATATATTATTCATTGAGATTCTCCTGATCACACACTATTTTAACTTCATGCACAATACATAATCTCTTCCACCATTGATCATTAATTGCGGAAATAAAAACAATCGCATGCGCACATTAAAACCATAAACAATCACACATATGAACATAGTATTTTATGGGAAAGCTTAAAGCTGAAAACCCCCAACTATCTGTATATTATATGTCATAGATATCATGTAAAAATCATTATACAAAGCTCCTCACAAGCTCTCAGTATAATCTCCAATTGTTACACACTAATCAAGCCCGATCTAGAAAATCACATGCTCCAATCTCTGCCACCTGCTAGCCTGCCTCTACTGTGAAATCACTGCTAAAGAATGGCCCTAATGAACTCGAATTGGTACATCTTTGCTCACGCAATCCTCATTGGCATCTCCAATCGCTGGCTGTTGCAAATCATGCAACAGTATAGTCACAACTGATATTCACATTGCTCTTTCACCTACCTCTTCACTGGTCTCCACTGAAACTGTCCATGCATTTTAGTTAACTGATGTATTCTTTAGTTGATTAATGAGTTAATAATTAGTGAATTAATTAATAATTAATTCACACCACTCTCACTAGTGTATCAATCAGTTAGACTAGATACAACTAGATCAACTATGTTTAACTCAGTTAAACTGAACACAACTCCATCAACTACCTCAATAACTCCACCAAACTCTGTCACATGAGTTCTAACTGAAGTATCCATGCAATAGTTCCACTTAACCCTCAGGAATAGCGTAATTCCTTCTGTCAGCTCCTGTGCCGCATCTGTGCACTTAACTGAAGTGCTCCAAGAGAATAAGATAATGTTTATAGTCCAAATATTATTAAGAGCTAATAATATTCGACATATCTATTTTTAGACTGGCAATCTAAAAATAGATTCCACCCAATATGTCTAAAAAATAGAAGTCCATATATTTTTCCAACTTGACCAACCATCCACAAATAGCATCCTGCAACTCATAGAATATGATCGACATGTCTAAAAATAGACATAGTCTAAAAATAGACTGTGCACCAAAAATAGCCTGCGGGCCCACTTAGTGAAGGCGACTTCTTTCCTCTAAGCTCATCATCTTGTTGCAATCTCAACAGTTGATGGAATGTATCTTTGATTAAATGCAAGACAATCATGGGATTACAAACAATTATAATTAGTAGACCTTTGATTAAGGGATAATAAAGGACTCCTATTTGATACTCTCACTACTCTTGTTATCTTACACATATGTCAAGTTTGGGGATGAAGTATCCCTAAAGAATATTGAAGAACGATCGATCAATTCCAAAATAATTTAATAACTTATAATCTTGTTATTACAAGTGTACACCATATCCTATCCTCCTTATAGAAGCAAGCCTCTCCCTCATTGAGTGTGTGCCGTAATATGATTGACTTGACCATTTAAGGCCGATGATATATCATCTTTATTAAGATTCAATGAAATTTTTTTAACCAAGTTATCAACTTCAAATAAATAAATCATTTATTATATTGAATCAATAAATTCATAATGTTAGCATGCTACATGATACAATGGTGCTCCAATTCATTGATCTTGGAGTAGGCTTGCAAAATAATCTTCTTATTAAAATGAGTTAGCTCTTTGCAACTTCTTAAACTTCTTTGGGATTCATCGATATTGTTTTTTTCCACGTTGGGATGATTTATATCAAATAGAGATGACCTCAATACCTAATGAGGCAACCCGTTTTATTATGGCTTCTAAAGAGAAGCCTTTTTGGGATCTGTAGAGGAGGAAAGAAATTTAACAAGCCTAAGGGATAAAAACTTATATACTTCCATGAAATTTCAATAAAATTTTTAGTATCTCTTGAACCTAAGGTTGAATTCAAAATAGAAACGAACTAAGGATAGACACAACTATTTGAATACAATAAATAGTAAGAATTACCATAAAAATAGAGAAGCCTCAAGATGAACAATTTTCTAGTTATATGCATTTTCCCACGAGATTTTGAGGTAGCCTTCTCCAATTATTGCCTAATGATTCTAGGATTAAGAAGATACAAAATAAAGGATGGAAAAACTATAAGGGATGAAAATTAAAGAGATCTCCAAAATTAAAATAAGTGATTAAGAGAAGGGAAGGAGATACTATACTATGGGAAAACTCCTTCAGTTAAACTTTATCAAACCAATCAAAGGATGTGCCTAACCAAAAGAGACAAATTCTAGGTTTATGAAAGGGAATAGAGAGTGGAAAATCATCAAATGGAGACATACATTGTATAAGTTGGTGTTGATTCCCCAAAGGATAGAAAGTTTCCCTTAGGCCAAATCTTTGCAAATATAGTTGAGCCCTAAGCTTGCATAAACAATTTTGATGGGAGGTCCAAGAGAATTAGTAGGAATACAGAGGTTGTTATACCCACCAAAAATAGGATGTGTTATTTCCCAATTATAACACCTACACAATCCATTTTACCATTTATGAAACACATAATATAATGGGATCCTTTGGCAACCAAAACCAAAATTAATGAAGAAATGCTTAAGGTAAAATCTCCCAAAATAATGGAAATGGAATAATGAACTATCTTCTCACTTGTGAGAGAATAAATTTGATGTGAAACCATCAATATAAACTTAGAACTATGGGATATAACATGTAGTGCTACCCCAATTTTTCAATAGTATCCCAATCTCAAGGTTTGAAGCTATGTTAGCTCACTTGTTTGCCACATCTTTAAGGTGTGTTTTGACATGGAAGTAGGAGGAATGTCAAAGAAAATTGGAATCCTTTTTAATCAAAATGATAATTTTTTCAGGTTTTTTCCATTAAACATCATAAAACATTCATTTCTTTGATGATGGCTATGCAATCTCCGAAAATTTTAAACAAGTTGACAATTTCCTCATTTGTAATAAATACCCCTTACATGGTGAGTAAGCCTTTTCCTAGTTATAATAACTTGTGTTAATCTCTATGCAAAATTGGTTACTTTTTTCTAAGAATATCAAGAATTTAATCAAATAATTCATGTGTGGCAAAAAAAATAAACTATGTAGACTAATGAGAAAGAACCTAGCACAAAGTGTATGAAGTAATGTTTTAAGAAATTATATAATGATAACTATTGAAGGATTATGCATAAATGGAAAAAAAAGAGAGAATCTAATAAGGACACTGACACAGGAAAAATGGGCCCAAAAGTGATAATGGGGCCATCAAGAACACATGTCCACATGAATGTGTGCTCCTTCCTAGGAATGCATATGTGTTACTAGGCCTCTAGGCTTGAGAAGACCTCAACTACTAACCATGATGCATGATATGAATAGAAAGAGGTATTTTCCCATGGTATTGAATTATGTAAAGGTATCACCAAGAATATTATAAATAATGTGCCCCACCTTGCAAAAAAATAGGTTGGTCCACCGCGATGTAATGATAAAAAATTGATCTCATTCAATAAATGGTTTTCTTTCATTACACATTTTGGATGTATTTAGTACATATTTTTTCAATGTTTTTTCATGATTAGTTTCTTGGAAGATTTAAATTCCCCCCGTCTTCTCTCAACATTCAAGGTTATTGGATCTTAGCCCCAAATATTTGGCCTAGTGTTATCAGAGCCAAGTTACGACTCCATGGAAATTAGGGTTTTATAACGGTTTCCAGGATGGATTTGTCAACTTCCTGCCACAATTTGTTATGATCATAAGCATATTGGATACCTTTTTTCCTTTTGTCCCTGAAATCAAGTGGAGTGACATCCATGAAGGTGTTCTTAGGAAATTATTTCCCATTGTCTACCACATGCATCAACTAAATCAAAGCTGCTAGTAATTGGATTGGACAAACCTAGAGATGAAAAAAAATAGATATCAGGATCCTCACCCATATATGTTTCAAGAGATTCTAGAGAGTTCTGGCCTTAGTCTTGGCTATGTAATTGCAGTGGATTTGAATTACAAGCAATAATTGTGTAAAAATACTTACCTTAACAACCTCTCTATGAAAATATTTGGATCCTAAACAAATAGCTACAAGAATAGTTGTTGCACTTTCTATAGCTAAGTCCAACTATGAGACTTTGAAAATATGCTTCACTAGCATGGGAACAACCAATGCATGTCAATGGAACACTTATAACCTCATTTACATCTTGCACAAGAGTTTTAATATTGCTAGTGCTTGACTGGCGTCCATTTTATCGATAATAACCAAGGCTTCAATAAGCACTTTAGTCACCAAAACCTCACCATCTATAACATTGTAACACCCTCATCCCACATCTACCCAAGTAACCGGCCAACCAGGGTAAACATGTGATGAGAGGCTACCATAATGAGATTAAACCTCCTATGTGACCCTAAAGAAGTCAATGAAACCCACAGGAGCTAACCCAACCTTTCAGGCCTCCTACTATTACACAATAATTTGTCACCCTGTTCACTTCCTGTCCTCGATCCTAAAGTGCCCTATGATGAATGATGTGCAGTATATCCACCTTGGAAAAATAAATTGTGATATGCTTTAAATACTAAAAAAATCTGCCTTGAATAATTTTTGAAGAAGCCTAGCTCAAGCCCTAGATTTTTGGGTCAATGCTTTTCTCCAGTTATCTGCCCCTGCTGATGTCAGGTTGCACATTCTAGCCTAGTGCCTTCAACACCCTTTTGAATGAAAAATCACACTGAACCCTTTATGGTAGTGTTTCCTCAAATGGAGGAGAAGCTTCGAGCTCTAGAAGCTTCCAGGACAACAAGCTAGATATTTTTCGGTGGAGATATGGTCAAGCTCTCTCATTTGGAGCTCTTGATATTATCAATAATGGATTATCCCTTGAGAAGTGGGCCTTCCTCCTTATTTCATGGGCTCCTAACTCCATCTCCCTTCCTATAAAATTGATCCCCATCCCTCCACCACTGGTTGGTCATTTTTGGGCTAGTATGATCATTAATCCTTCATACTCCTATGCTGTGTTGAGGCCTAAATCGCCATTCGGGAGAAGGATCGCTTGAAGAGCCTCGATTTGGACTTAAAATACACCAAAGGGAGGGCTCCAACATCAAGGCCATGGTTTTAAGCTTCCTCTTTTATATTATCAATAATACATCTGGTGTTTCACTTTCTATATTTGTTTGAATATTCATACAAGTAGCCTAATGCACCTTGATCTGTTAGGTAGTTGATATTAAATGTATGCTTTGTAATGGATCACATTTTTTGTTGTCTCTTAATCTCCTGTAGGTATTCAAATTCCACTAGTAGCGAGGATCGAGCCTGAAGGATCATGGATTGAGACCTCCATCAAAGGGTTGAGCATAACATCAGGAAGAGGTAGGCCTTTCCCTTTTTCTCATCTTGATTTGAATATTAGCTAAGAAAGTGTCCATTAAAGATTCTCATATGTTTTTATACCCACTCTAGGGCTAGAGAGATCGCCTCACTTGGAAAGATTTTGGTTCTCCGTAGCTTGTGCCTGTTACCCAGAATCTGTTAGCATTTAACATAGGAACTAGTCAAATGTTAGGGATACTTCCTAAGTTTCCTATTAATTTGGGAGGAAAGACCATCTATATACATGTGATGGTCATCCAAAGCCCTTTGGACTTTAAATTACTCCTTGGGCGTGACTATATTTATGTCATGGGAGATCATACCCAATAAAGATGCACCTTTCAAATTTATTATCCAACTTGCTCCTTTTCTCCTTTGGAACATGTACATATGCATCACATACAAATACCCTCAGATGTGAAAGAGAGGGTTTCTTACCAATCCATACCTCATGTGGATTCTTAACCTCCAACGCTGATGAAGGTGATCTGTTAACCAAGTAACATGCAGTCTCCACTGCCTCTACCCAAAATTCTTGTCCTAACCCGGTACCACTGAGCATGCTTCTTGCCTTTTCCATCAGCGTTATATTCATTATTTCTGCAGCTCCGTTTTGCTGAGGTGTGTATGGAGTAGTATTCTATTGTGCTATACCACACTTCTTACAGGACTCTTCAAATTCCTTCTTGCAGAACTCCCCACCATTATCTGTCCTCAACACCTTTATCTTCTTCTCTATCTGGTTTTCCACCAGAGCCTTAAATTCTTTAAATCTGTCAAAGACTTCAGATTTCTTCCTCAAGGAATATATCCATGTATACCTTGAGAATTCATCTATGAATGAAACATATTACACAGACTTACCTAGTGATGGAACCGACACAGGTCGAAACACATCACTGTGCACAAGCTCTAATATCTTGTTTGCCCCCTTAGCACCAGAAGGAAAACTCACCTGATTCTGCTTCCCATATACACAATGTTCATAGAAATCAAAATCTAGAGAGCTATTAGACATACCTTCTACCATACCATTTCCATGTAGTATCCGAAGCTCCTTCTCTCTAATATGTCCAAGCCTTTAATGCCATAGCATGGTCTTTTCTCCAGAGACCGCTAAGCTTTCCTCTCCACTTTCGGGAACCATAGAACTGTTGCAACCATCAATAATAGTGTTTCCTTGAAGCTTGTATAGAGTTCCAATCCAAACTCCCCGCATTAATACCAGTGTTCCTTGAACCATCTTACATGCATATTTCTCGAACACTGTTTTTACACCTGCATCATCCATCTTGCTTATAGAAATAAGATTTCTGGCCAATGCAGGAATGTGGAGAACACCAGGATGTGTTCTAATCCTTCCACCTTGTATTTTTAGCTTGACTTTTCCACGTCCGATGATTCTGGCCTTCCTATCATCACCTAAGAAGACATCACTGCCATCATATTTCTCAAACTCAAAAAACCACTCCCTATGAGGAATGAGGTGAAAGGATGCACCCGAGTCAATCAACCATGACTCACGATCTACATGTGTATTTGAGGAAGAAGCCAAATACACATCCCCACCTTCATCTGAGGTAGTTTTTGCCTCTACAGAAGGAGCATCATCAGATCCATTTCCTTTCTCAGGAGCTTTAGATCCGCAGTCCTTTTTGTAGTGCCCTTCCTTTCCACATTTCTAGCATACCTTTACAAAATTTCCAGGAGATTTAGATCTCCCTCTAGATTTAGATCTCCCACTCGAAATTTATTCTTGTTTCTGTTCTGGGACCTTCCTTATATAGATAAGGCATCTCCATTCTAACCCTCCATATTTCTCCATCTCATTTCCTCTGACAGCAAAGCTGAGACAATGTCATCAAAATTCAAGGTATTTGTATTGCTACCTATTACAATAACCAGACTGTCCCACGAGTCTGGTAGAGAACACAACAAACTGATGCACTTATCTTCATCTGAGATTTTAATATCAACATATGACAGTTGACTTACCACAGTAGTGAAGGTGTTCAGATGCTCTGTCACCGAGTCTCTATCCTTCATCCTCAGGTTATATAGCTTTTTCCGTAGGAACAATTTATGCACCAGAGACTTAGATTGGTACAAAGTCCCAAGTTTGTCCCACAAATTCTTCATCGTAGCTTCCCCAGATACATTCAACAATACCAAATCTGAGACACACAACCGTATTGTGCTCTTTGCCTTCCGATCTAACTTCTTCCAGCCTTCATCTGACATTGCTGTTGGTTTAGTACCTAGATCTACCGGGATCCACTGGTCTTTATCCACCAGCAGATCCTCCATCTTGAGCTTCCACAACTCAAAACTCTGACCATTAAATTTCTCAATCTCTATCTTTCCACTGCTCGCCATCTTCTTTCACCGCAAGAATCGATCCCACAGATCTCCCACTGAACACGGTCTACCATAGGCTAGAGCATAAAACCCTCAGTAGCAAAGGCGTCCTCTTGAAGCCGAAATAGCTCTGATACCAAATGTAGGTTTTAAACCTCTACATAAATTATCTGCAAACGAATCTTAAAAACAAAAAATAACAATAGTGAGAGCATACAACATAAAATAGATATACACAGATATTTTCCCATGGATCCCAAATTGAGACGACCAACTTTATTTTTCATTATATTCATTTTAGTGTTACAACACACACATATATATATACATGTTGAAGCATACATAAACCCCAATCCATTAACCCTGGATTAGAACATAACCATAGTTCCCTTGACCGGATCTACAAAATACCAGGGGCCGAAAACCATCATGCCCCAAAGCCATGTGCAAACCCATGCACAAAACCATGGGCGTGTCTGCCCACCGAAAAATAAGCACCAATTTTTTTTTCCTGGGGTGTTGCCCTGGACCCCGAACAGGGGGGCTACTGCCCCCCCTGCTGCACCCAGTGCAACGTATAGGGAGAGCTATTGCCCCCCCTGTGACCCCCCAATGCGTGACTAGTCATGGAAAGAATATAACACATACCCAACACCTTAATCACTCCAATCCCTGCTAAAAAGGAGGACCCTTCCTCCCTAGCAGGGCACAGGAAGGGAAAGAACTTAACAAAAACTAAATCAGATAACACATGTAATAACAACACAATATTTTTGTATTATGATGATTGAAAGTTACATAGTCAAGATGATGATCTCCTCTCCCCTCTCTCCCTGATTTGTGTCCTTTAAATTTACAAGATAAAAAAGGGAAATTTCCAACCAACTGATTACAAAATCAAAGAGATATTTCCACCATGATTCAGTTGTAACAAGTCGAATCTGATTATTGCAATTGAGGAAATTTGGAAAAAAGCCACAATAGGAAATATGTGAATATGTCCTTTGAAGAACCTTGTGTTTCTCACAATGTAGGCCAAATTTTGGAAAACTTCTCATTGACGAACTAACTTAGTCTGTTCTGCACAAAACTTATGTCTCAGATTTTTAATATTCTTCTTTGTTTGCCTGAAATGTCCAACGCAAAACTGTCACTTTTTATTCCAGCGAATTTCTGAGTTGGAATATTTAATTATGAACTGAAGATCGGATTTGCAATCTGAAAGAGATCTTGGAGGCTAAAATCATGAGCTATAACAAATTCATTAAAAAAACCATCATTTACA
Organism: Pinus albicaulis; assembly: GCA_034641835.2. Lineage (NCBI taxonomy): Eukaryota > Viridiplantae > Streptophyta > Pinopsida > Pinales > Pinaceae > Pinus > Pinus albicaulis. The sequence goes on from CM076574.1 coordinate 1,224,529,370, forward strand.
AAATAATTCATAATAATATTCAATTTATTAAAAATAAAGGAGAATAAATATTATTTATCCATAAGAGCATAAATAATTATAAAATGGGATTAAATGATAAATTATGATAAATAATGTGATAAAAGAATGGTAGGAATGGATGAAATATATGTTAAGAAATGGTAATAAGAATGACAATTTAGTGGCCCAACATCTCCCCCAAACTGAACATGTTGCATGTCCTCATGCAACCCAATGCCTTTGTATTAGCCAAGATGTAATTCAAATAATCAAGATGTGCACCTCGACTCATGATATTGATGGAAGAAAATGTTTATTCCCTAAATGATTCCTTAAAATAATATATGTTCAATTAATGGAGTTGTAACAATTTTAATTTTCAACCAAATGTATATGAAGTTGCAAAAAAGTATGATACAAGTAAGAACAAACTTCATTAACCATTTTCTCAAAAATTACAAACGAGATTTTGCTGAAATATTGCCAGCAAATGTTTACTATATCAATGCTTCTTGACTCCGAAAATCGAATTTATAGGATGCATAGATCTTGAGATATAAACAAAATAGTTGTAGGTAATGATGTTTAATTTCTTGAAAAAAAAATTTAAATCAATTTTTCATGAAATTTCACAGGTTTGTTCTTAATACTTTTCCATACCAAAAATCAAAGCAAACCAATGAACAAATTTCAATATATCAACAAAATGGTTGTATGTAAAATTGGTTTCTCAGTTGCACTGTCTGTGCCAATACACTCAACCAAAAGAAATTCTAAATAAAAGAAATTTCTGCTGAAGTAAATGCTGGAAGTAAATCATTCATTCAAAAATAAAATGATCTACAAGACTAGAATCGCACTTCAATTAATATGTTCTAGCATGCCACACAACAAGTACCCAGCTGGTGTCTCTAATATCATATGTGTAACATCATACAAAGTATTTAAATTGAAGCAGATATATTCGCAGCTGAAACAACAACAACAACACCTCTACTGATACATAAAACAAAATACAAACACATATACACAGCTACCTTAGTCACTGCAACCCCTTATAAGAAGGAGGGCCCTTCCTCCCTAGCAGGGCGCAAGTAGAGAAAAGAACTTATCATAAACTAAACTAAATAACACATGTAATAGAAATAACAAGATACTCTGTATTAATATGAGCAAAATTATAGAGCCAAAATATTGTTGTTCTCCGCTTACCTTTCGACCTCTAGGGCCGAGAACTATATAGTGGTCACATCTCAGAAAATCAAGGGATAGACCAGTCATGAGAATATTATGATTCTCATGCTGATCGAAATAGAATACATATAGTTATAACCACTTCTTAATAAAATTCTAGAAAATTCTAGATTACAATCAAAACCGCCCGTATATTTTTATCCAAAAATGCAATGCTAAAAAACTTCTACAGCTATCGCAATAAAATTTTCATGAAATTTCACAGGTTTGTTCTTAATACTTTTCCATACCAAAAATAAAAGCAAACCAATGAACAAATTTCAATATATCAGAAAAATGGTTGTAGGTAAAATTGGTTTCTTGAAACATAGCAACTCTTTCTCCCCCAAACTGGAAAATTAGCATGTCTTCATGCTATACTAGAAAACAATTTGAGGTGGTTGCTATGATCATTGTTGAGATATTTGCTTGGTGTATAAGAACATTGAATAAGAGAGATTTTGTGAATAAATAAGTAGATCGATGGATGATAAATAATATTAATGGCATGTTCATGATAATGAAAGTAACACTCCCCCAAACCGAAATATTTTGTGTTTCTGAAAAATGGGAAGTGGTAAAGAAGGGGAAATAATGGTTCAAAAATATGGGTGAATAATGCTCAATGGTTTTTCATGACATTCTCCTAAAATTTTAATAAATAAAAAACTTATGTTGTTTTACCTCAAGTTTTACCTCCGTAAAAATGTGGAATGACATTTATGGATTGCCATTTGTTGAAGCTGATGTAGGTTGAGTTGATGCTGAAAGTGATCTAGAAGGTGGAGGGCATGCAAGCTGAAAAAGTAATCAGAAAGTGTAGTAGCATTTCCTTCTGCCAAACTGATTAGTTTCCCTATCATCTATACACCATCCCATGAGTATCCTTAATCAGTAATTCATCACCTCAATTACCTAATTACATATAAAAGTGACATTAATCATATTGTGAATGGCATGGGATAATAGTGAATAAGAAGAGAAAATATGCATTCCCTATACCCATAAGCTTTTCTTGTTATCAACACAGAAATTATGCTTCTCAAGGTCTGTCCAATTACCTAGGATTCAAAATCAGAATTAGGCCTCTTTATTCCACATTAAAATAGTAGTGGTGTTGTTAAGCTATGAATAAATGGTGATTGATTGGGAAAAGAAACTATATTTGTTTAAAGACATCATACTTGTAGAATAAAGGAATGATGGATTAGAGGATACAAAATGTCAACTATCAAATATCCTAAAAGTTTCATCCCTGACATCTAAAGTAAATATTTATAACTCAATAATAGATATAAACCATAACCACCATCATCTAAGAACCGATTAAATATTACCCCATGAACCATGAGTTCTAGAAAACCTTGTATATGCAACAATCAGCTTTATCGAAAATTGGCTTTGAGAAAAAAAGGTAACCAAGTGGATTATAGTATTAAATTAAATTCTATACCATAGGCATAGCCACTGCTGCCAGCATGCATCCATAGCCTCGACAAGGATGCCTTTTTAACCCATTGAGAATCTAGTGTCCAATCTATTAGAAATAAGTACATAGTTACAAAAATCCTTTCAATTTACTTAGATGTCAACTGAAGATCATTGTTCTGGCGTGGTAACCAGTTAATAACAATTCCATTCACGGGAGCTAATAAAAGTGAAAAATTCGGCTCGTTATGAGACCTCTTGTCCTTCAGTTTTATGACCGAAGGACATTACCGTGGCTTGGTGACCAACATTGGTAATGTCACTTTATTAGGACCTATGATCATGGTAGGTCGGCTCATGATGAGACCTCCTATCCTCTAACTAACTATTTATGTTTAGAATTCAACTATGGTTATTGTTAATCAATAAAATATTACTTAATAGATGGGGTGGCAGGTCAGCTTCTTAAGAGCTAGGGATGGTGTAAAAAGTTGTGTAGTAACTAGTTTCAACTTTGATTGCTTAGCTTCTCAAAAACTAATAACCTTCAAATGACTGGTGATAAATATATTTTTCATTGTCGAGATTGCGGTTGAGGAACAATTCATTAGATAATGGCGGAAAGATTTAAATATAATTTTGTGGTCATCATAATAAATTTTACAAGATTAGTGACTTGACCAATTAGGAAAGTTGAAAGTTGACATGATGAAATCATCCTTGCATAATTGTTCCTTAAAAAATAAGATTATGTTTATAAATTAAAAAAGATAAATTGACTACCCAATCATTATCTCAAAGAGGGCCTAGACCATTAAAATTATTTCCCATTCATCAAAGAGAAAAACAAATGAGAAAGACCTTTATATGTTGAATTAAACGTGAAAATTGGCCAACAACAATAGTTGTAACTGTGGTAAAAATAACCATGACTTAGGTAATAACAGGAAAAAAGGGAAAAAGAACGATGTTAGGAAGGTGACATGAAGCAGGATTAGTCACTTTACAAAATAATGAGGAATTAAGAGTGAATCATTCCTGATAAGACTTAACATAATAATCATCCTTATTACTAAATATGAGACCTCCCCCCAACTAAAGTATGTCCGTCATTAGTCATAGTTGGTCATGTCATAAGTAAAATACCAATGAAATCCATGAATTCGGTTGAGGACGTACCTGGAAACTTACTTGGCAGAGTAACAAAAATAGAGTAAAATCACCAAGTAATTAGAAAAATATCACCATGGAGTAACATCACTGGAGGAGTAACAACATCAGACACTTAGAAAATTTCCTGGAGTAACAGCACCGGATACTAGAAATTTTTTTGGAGTAACAACACCGGAGGATTAACAACAATGATGGAGTAACAACAGTGACAAAGTAACAAAACTGACAATGTAATAGTAGTGATGGTGTAACAACACTGACAATGTAACAACAGTGACGTTGTAACAACACTGACTATGTAACAACAGTAATGGAATAACAACATTGATGGTGTAACAACAATGACAGAGTCACAACAGTAATGGAGTAACAACACTGACAGTGTAACAGTAGTGATGGAGTAACAATATTAACGGAGTAACAACACTGACAGTGTAATAGCAGTGAAAAAGTAACAACATTGATAGAGTCATAGCAATAATGGACTAACAACACTGATGGTGTAACAACATCCAACACTTAGAAATTTTTTCCAGAGTAAAAGCATCGTGAAACTTTAAGAGCTCGCTTCTTTTATTTTGAGAACAAAAAAAAAATGTGACCTTGAAGTAAACAATACTTGAAGCATAAAAACATAAGATAAATCGTAAAATAAATAGCCCTTTATTGAAAACCAATAAATAAATAAATAACTTAAGTTAAAATGGTTATGATTTTTTTTGTAGCAATGTTGTTTGTGAATGGTGAATGAATGGAAAAATGCTTTTTCGGAAATGACTTGGATCTTCAAATGGAAATCAATTCCTCATTTATCATGTTATAAATACATTAAGTGATGAAAAGTATTCATGTTTTTTCTCCGTGTGAGGAAACTTCTTTGAAAATGTTTTCATTTCATTATCATTGTCTTCAAAAATCACTTGTTCATAAATTGACCTCATTTATTCTCCTGGGACCTGCAAAAAATGAGCATCTTCCTGCAATGAAACATAAAATCATGGAAGAAGGGAGATTCGCGGGCTCTCCCAATTCAAGACATATGTAAAAAAAAAAAAACAAGTATTTACTATGTAAAACAAATCCACGAAAAGATAAACAAATAAAAATTAATTACCTGCGGGGGAGTGGTGGCCAACCATACTAACGAGCAATGTTTCAATCACAATTTTTTTTTTTTTTTTTTCATTTGATTTGAGTGATTAAAAAGCCAAATGAAATTGAATTCAGTGATATGTGTCCAATAGAAACATGTTTTAAAAATTCCATGTAACGGTATGTTAAATTTGCTTAGAACAACCTGCATAACGGAGTTATTTTCGATTTTCCAACTCAGACCAACAATTGATATTTTAAGCATAATGTTTTCATTTGATGAAGGATTGAACTGATTCAAATTGGATATTTAATTATATTCATGTAGCTAACCCCAATAGTAACAGATTTTTAAGGAAATTATAATTGATGGGTCAAATATGCTAGTGAACAACCGGGAAAATAGTGTTTCAAGAGTCTTGATTTACGATAAACAGTCAGTATTGTGGTCATCACTTTCTCATAAAATATCGGAAAAAATTTATTCAAGTTGCATTTTAAACTAGATTCATAGGGTAATATCCCATAGAAATAGGTTTCTAAAATCTAGTCATTTAGGCCTCCAAAAACGAATTGTCCCAACTATGTTCCTGAGCTACTTATTAGACATCCTGTCATTGTTTTGGTCATAATTTTTTCGTTTCAAATCCAAATTAAGTGATTAAAATTGGGTTAGAAAGTATAAATAAAGGGCTATGTAGGATAGAAACAAGTCTTGAAAATATTATCATTTGGTCCCTCAGAACATGATTGTCCCGATTGTTTTTCCAGAATTTTCATCAAGCTCACAATCCATAAGATATGATAATCAAGGAATTTTTCCAAGAAGGTGTTCAAAATGAATATGAGTGTTCGTATAAATTTCATTTTCCAATATAACACATCTATATACATAAATAAATTCAAATATTGATCACCTATGTCAAATTTCATAGCATGTTGCAACAAAAACAACTATTTTACATATAAGAAATTTATTTATTTATGTCTTCATTTATTCTATTTTCTACACTACACTATTCCACCTTAAATATTAAAATATGCTTACGTGTAGGAGTACCTCCAACGAAGCCATTTTATAATATGGCTTCAAGTATTCACATACCCATAATTGAAATATGTATGCTAATAACTACTAGGGTATGAGAGACCAACTTCCCTGTTAAGGATGGTGCCAAGAATTGCTGAAGTATGGAGTGATGTTGTGAGCAAACAACAGAGTGAAACTAGTATTCAATATAGTCTTGATTTCCCATAGTTTTTGTAGAAATTTGAATAATTTGCTGAATTATTCACCGAGATTATCCTGGTCACATACTATTTGAGCTTCATACATAACATATAATCTCTTCTACGCATTAATCATCACATGCGGAAATAAAAACAACAAGCGGTATTGAAAACATTCACATGCGCACATAGAAATTCAACACATATAACACAGTATGTATACCGGGGAAATCTTACAGCTGAAAACCCCCTACTGTTTGTATATTATAATGAAGAAGAATCATGTAACAATCTCAGTACAATACTCCTCACAAGTACTCCGTACTGTCTCCAAAAGTTACACACAAACTAGCTCAGTTTTGAACAAGTCACGGGTTCAAAACTCCTCCACTGTTTTCCTGCCTCTACTGCGTAATCCAAGATGAGAGAATGGATTGGAATGAATTCGAATTCCCTTGGCTTTAACTGCACAATCCTCATTGGCAATCTCCTCCAATGATTGTGCAAATCTCATGCACACTATAGTCACAACTGATAGTAGACTCCACCCTTTCACCCACCTCTAACACTAGTCTCCACTGAACTGTCCATGCACTGCTGTTAACTGATGTGTTATTTAGTTGAATAATGAGTTAATAATTAGTGAATTAATTAATAATTAATTCACACCACTCATCACTAGTGTATTTATCAGTTAGACTAAATACAACTAGTTCAACTAAGTTAAACCGAACACAACTCCACCAACTGTCTCATCAACTCCACCAAACTCCGCCACATGAGTTCTAAGTGAATTCAACCATGCAATAACTCAACTAACCCTAAGGAAAAGTGTATTTCCTTCTGTCAGCTGCATGTGCCACATCCAAGCATCAAACGGAAGTGCTCCAAGAGGAAAAGATAATGTTTATAGTCTAAATATTATTAAGGGTTAATAATATTTGACTGACCTATTTTTAGACAGGCAGTCTAAAAATAGACTTCGACCTGTATGTCTAAAAATAGTTGTCCATCTATTTTTACCAACTTGACCAATCATCCAAGAATAGCATCCCGCAACTCCTAGACCATGCTCCATATGTCTAAAAATAGACATAGTCTAAAAATATACTTTTCGACAAAAGTCACATGTGTGGTCCCCACCTAGTTTAGGTGATCACTTTCCAACTAGGATCGGGAAAGATGTTTCAGGAGGCCTCCTTCACTGTTTCTTGTTGCCATTTTCAACAGTTTTTATACAGTGAAGTTCTTTGACTGGATTCCAGATTGTGTTGATGCTTTGTTCCTTCACCTCATCCCGTGAATTTTGGGGGATTTTTAGAGTAGGGGGTGTTTGTGAATTGTTCTATCATCCTAATGGCATACATGGACCCTATGTATATCAATTCATCCTACAAGTGCTTCAGTTTCTATAGCAGTGAGCCCACTCAAGTTCTTTAGAGCAATACGAAGGTTCTTTCCTCTCGTCTTACCGCCCATTGACTGTATAGATGAACACACCCTAAAGAGAACACCCAAAAATTCAAACTTCTAAGTTAGTTAGAGCACTCTGCAGGTTCTTACCTCTTGTCTTACTGCCCGGAAATTGTGTCGCTGGAGACACTCTAAAAAAAAGCCCAAAAATTCACTCTCCTAAGTGTCCCAAGAAGACATTGGTGAGCCCGCTCAAGTTCCTTAGAGCATTGCGTAGGTTCTTACCTCTTGTCTTACTGCATGACAATTGTGTCACTGGAGACACCCTAAAAACACACAGAAATTGTACCTCTAAGAAACAACTCTGATCGATTGGATCGCCACTTCCATCCCTGACAACGACGCCAAAATTCTGGGTTGTATTAATCACTATTAAATGACTAAAACATTACACATAAATTATCAATCCAGGGACATCTTTATTTCAATGGTAGCTGCACTATCTGTGCCAATACATCCAACTAGAGACAAATCCAAATAATGGAAATCATTGCTGAAGTAAATGTTGGAAGGAAATAAATCATGCAGAAATAAAATGATCTACAAGACTGTAATCAAACCTCAATTAATCTGTCCTAGCATGCCACACAACAATTATCTAGCTGGTGTCTCTAATATCATATGTGTTGTTAGGAATCTGTAATTAGCAATATTGGAAAATTCCAATAACAGAAACAACATTATTTCAACCACTTTGGGATTCTAGGATCTAGCCCTCCTGAATCCGGAGAGGGATCTCTCCAATAAGTGCAAAGATGGATTTGTCTTTGTAGTCTTGAGTAATGATATTAGGCTATTTATGAAGGCCGAGGGTTTTGTTTTGTTTTTGGATGGTTGAGCATGATTATTATTTGAGGTGGAAAGTCCTAAATGCAAAGAGTTTCAAAGGTGAGAAGTTGCAAGAAAGTAGAACAAGCTTTGGCCAAAAGGTAGATAATTGCAGGTTTTAGTCCATTGGGCTATGGAGTCATAATAGGGTTTAATTGGAACAACAAGGGGCAAGAGTGGTCCATGGGGCAAGTCATCTATGTCTAAGTATCTCTTTAAAGTTTGATTTATGGAATGAAATGATACAACAAGAAGGGGAATTTAAACAAATGAAGAACAAAGAGCAGCCCAAGATCTGGTAAGTACTTTGAAACTAGCCAGCCTTTGACAAAAACTTAAGAAAAACATAAAAGCAATCCAGGATCTGGTAAGTACTTCGAAACTAGCCAGCCTTTGATACACTTTCAATAGATAACATATAAAAACAGAGGGAAACTTGAAAGGCAACTGTTGGAGTAGAAACTAGTGGGCCGGGCTCACCACAAATCCTTTCCTAGATCTTCGTTACTTGGTTACTTTCAAGACAAACACAAAGGCAACACAGAATGGCCTAAGATCTGGTAAGTACTTCGAAACAAGCCAGCTTTTAACACATTCCAAGGGAAACATTCAAACAGTCTTTGGGGATAAAACTAGGACCAGGGCACACCATATCTTCCTTAGTTCGTCTTTACTTGACATATACTGAAAATAAAATTTAAGAATAAAAATTAGCTAAGGAAACATGATGAGGGAGCTCCAACATTCCTATTCTTAGAACTGAATTAAATCATTCCTAAATAATACAAATTGGAAGAAAACATATAGATAAATATTTTCAGTCAGAGAAGGGTACTGATATATAGTAGGTCCTAACTCTATGCATGCTGTTCTTTATAAGAGAAGATGAACATAGTGAAAACAGAAATAAAATAACAATTGACAATAATAAATAAAATCGCCGTCGACATAGACCAGGATCCCATAAATCAACTTGTATTGATGCTCCAAACCAGTTACAACTTTAAGTCCAATGCTTTAGTTTAGCAATCATCTACACTTCCCAGAATAACTTATCTATCACAAGCAGAGCTTCAAGAGCCAGTGAACACTATTTACAGGTAGAAGTCTCAAGCTCAGTTTCATTTCAAAGTTCAGCAACCAACCCCTCTCTCATCTTCTCCAGTACTATTTATAGAAGAATGAGGAGGTGAGATCTAAAAAAAGATCTCCGAAGATAATTAATACAGTATTAATGGCTTCTCGGCCTTTAGGGGGCTCGATGAAGAAGTTTACAGATGTTTTCTGTCTGTATTAATGTTTTTCATTTAAGATTAAGCTCGGTGGGAGCTCTTATTGACTTTTGAGGCTCTCTGTTATGTTAAAGTAACTCTGCTGATATTTTGTCATTAAGTTTATTTGCAGAATTAACTCTCTGGCTGCACTGAGGCAAATATCTGATCTCGATCAATAACTTCAGCCTCTGTTTGAATGCTTTGAGGCACAGGTGGCACCGTGGTAGGTGGGAGGAATCAATTTGCCTCAGCTGTGGCGGTGGAGGCTTTCCTGTATGATAAAACACTTATGATTTTCTTTTAACTGTGTCTTAATTGGGAGGATTAGGCTTTTGATAATCAATCTTAGCCATAATCCCCACAGATATGTCTTCAATCTCCTGTTCTGGTATGTTTTGTATTTGACACTGATACTATTTGTTTGTGATTTATTCACTGTGTTTTGTTAATGTGCAGGCCGCGCAGGGCTCATATGGCATCAATGCCTCATGAAACATTGACGAGACGTGGAATTTGAGCCCTGCGAATGGTTTCCTTTGATGAATCAAAGGCATGGGAATCATCATTCCCAGCCTTCGGCTTTCTCTTTAATATGACGGAAAAACATTCAAACACCTGCACAATACAAAACTATATTATAAAATCCTGCGTTTTTTGGTTTTACTGCGGTAGAGGTTGTAGGGAGGGAGCATGGCCGTTGGATGGCATCATCCAATGGAGAAGATTTATTAGAGGAGTTCAAAAGGAGAGTGGAGGAAGAAAATAAGTCAGATCCGTCGATCGTGCAGAGATCGATGGTTGGGAATAATCGGGAGAAATCACAATGTGAATGGTCACATTACAGGGATATGGCAAAAATGCAAAGAAATAAGGTTTTAAACCTTTGGCGGAACAAGAAATGAATGAAAAATCAAAGTGGGCTTCAGGAGGAATATAGCCGGACTTCAAAACTCCTGATAAAACCAAGCTGCATAAACCATTTCGGGTCACAAAAGGAGCCCACTGACGTCAGGGTGATTGTGACACGAAATTTTATGAAATCCGCCCTATAAAGCTCCTCGGTTCCGGATTGGGGCCTGCTGATGTCAGCCCAAGTGTGACCCGAAATTTTTATTAAATCCACCCTATAAAGCTCCCCGAGTCCGGATTGGGGCCTGCTGATGTCAGCCCAAGTGTGACCCGAAATTTTTATTAAATCTGCCTTATAAAGCTCCCCGGGTCCAGATTTCTCGACTATGCGAGCAACCAAACAAGACCTGCTCCAATTAGTTGCTGCCGCGTGGGTGCTGGTGTGTATGCTGACTAGGCGCTGGGGACCACCGGTTCTGCGGGACTGCTGACTGCTGTCGTGGCCGTGGGGACCAGGGTGATATATGAAAACCCAAAATTTTAATATAATATAAAGTTTTGATGCTTCAGGGGCGGGATATATATTTATAATATGGCTTGGTTCCCATCTGCAGAGCCATAGTCTATGTGAAATGCAATATGACCGGGGGATATAATACACAGGGCTAATCGGCATCAGAGTTTTTGTTTAAACACAAAAAATGCACTCCGTGAATCGCTCCGACGTGATAAACGCTCAGGACCTTAGCACTTGGTTCTAGCACTGGAGCACATGGAGGGGAAGTGCTTTTAGGACTTAGCTCAAGGGGGCTTAAGCCTCTATACAAAAATATGTATTTTTTATGATTTTTTTCAAGTTTTCAATGGGTTTTGGGGGTTTCGACAGAGTTCAAAAAATGAGTTTTAAACATGGAAAATGATTTTCATGAATGGAAGAATGGGAATCATGAAAAATAGAGGATTTTATGGAGAAAAAAGGGGAGAAAAATGGAGGTTAGTTTTTCAAGTGAGGAAAGGGAAAAAAGGTGATTTTGCAGCAGTTTCTTCTCATGAAATCAACAGAATTCCAGAGTTTAAAATGGGCATAGTAGGGAAGATTTTGGACAGAGGCATGAGGCCTTCAAGAGTCTTCATGAGATAACACTTTTTTGCAATAAAATTTTTTCCTTGAAGGCTCCAAAAAATGATTTAGCCACCTTTTGGTATAACAAATTTTATAGGTGGCTAACATGTGTAACAACATACAAAATATTGAAATTGAAGCAGATATATTCACAGCTAAAACAACATCAGCAACACCTCTACTGATACATAAATCAAAGTACAAACACATATACACAACTACCTTAATCATTGCAATCCTTGCTAAAGAGTAGGGCCCTTCATCCCTAGCAGGGCACAGGAAGAGAAAGAACTTAACGGAAACTAAATTAGATAACGCATGTAACATAAACACAATATTTCTGTATTATGATGATTGAAAGTTACAGAGTCAAGATGATGATCTCCTCTCCCATATCTCTTTGATTTGGGTCCTTTAGATATACAAGATACAAAATGGAAATTTCCAATCAAATGATTACAAAATCTAAGAGATATTTCCACCATGATTCAACTGTAACAAGTCGAATCTTATTATTGCAATTGAGGAAATTTGGAAAAAAGCCACAACAAAAAATCTATGAATATGTCCTTCGAAGAACCTTGTTTTTCTCCCAATGAAGACTGAATTTTTGAAAATTTCTTACAACAAACTAATTTGGTCCGTTCTATGCAAAACCCATGTCTTAGATTTTCAATATTCTTCTTCGTTTGCTCGAAATGTCCAACCCAAAACTGTGACTTGTTATTTTAGCGAGTTTCTGAGTTGGAATATTTAATTACGAACTGAAGATCAGATTTGCAATCTGAAAGAGATATTGGAGGCTAAAATCTTGAGTTATAAAAAATTCATTGAATAAACCATCATTTACAAAATAATTCATAATAATATTCAATTTATTAAAAATAAAGGATAATAAATATTACTTATCCATAAGAGCATAAATAATTATAAAATGGGATTAAATGATAAATTATGATAAATAATGTGATAAAATAATGGTAGGAATGAATGAAATATATGTTAAGAAATGGTAATAATAATGACAGTTTAGTGGCCCAACAGGCATGAACTCGAATGCGTTCAAGATCACTTGGCTTAAGTGGATGCCACATGGAAATCAAATAAAAAACATAAAACCTCCCACAACATAAAAATCATTAAGGGGGTGGAAGGGAAGGTGTTATATATTGTGATAATGAGACTAACCAATAAATACTCCCCCATATTTAGCTTAATATTATGGCACTTCCCTTAGAAATTTATGGTACCTCCATTTATAACCATCATATGCAATTTTCGTGATGTGTATACAAATAAATTAAGAATTTTTGTCAATTTTTAACTGATGAAGTTATTCGTACTACCTAAATCAATAAATATAGTTAAATTTTTCTTTTTAGTATATCTTTCTATCTTGAGGGTTTGTGGAGTACTGATGTTGGGAAATGCATGATAAGATATTATTGAGTAGGCTCTTCTAGCTCTAGAGCTTATGAAGTTTCCACTTCTTGGTCTTCTTCATATTCATATTCTATGTAGAATAATGTATACATTTATTCCCTTTTCTATACGTGTTCTCATAGTTTAAACATAGTCCTTTTTCTCTTCTTCCATTCATTTGTTGAGAATTCAACCTTGTCGATTTAGGGAAGGGAGCATGATTTTCTCTATAGTTAGTACTGACCAATTTTCTAGTGGCCATATTTTTACTTTCAATTTTCCTTTCCAGGCTGAAATCATGTTCCATAGATTTAGTTTCAAAGATATGTGCCTCATGTCATATTCTTTCTTTTAAACTTACCATAATTAAGTCTAAAAATGTATACTTTGAATATTCTTTACTCTAAGACTCAACTTTTGGTATTGTTGAATGTTCTTTATAACTAGACCTTTTGTTGAATATTTACCAATTAGCTAAAGAATTTGTTGTTATTAATAACCCCATAATGTGATATCAATTCCTCTACAAAAATGGACCAAGATATAACATAATCCATTTTTCTTTCACAAATCCATTGATACCATACATGTTGGTATTGTTCTAAAAACATGGATTGAATATTTACCTTTCGTAAGGATGTCACTAGATGTATATCAAAGTATTTCTCCATATAAAATATCCATGCTACAGAATCATTACCAATATTCATAATGTTGTAGTTTATTAGCACTAACTTGAAGCCCCAATGATGTGGATCTTGGATTGAAAGTTCACGATTATGGTTCTATGGTTAAAAAATTGTTCTCTCCAATTATAATAGAAAATTTCCCATATGAGATTGATTCTCAATAACATGCTTCTCCTTATGTTTAGTACTTCCCTGCATATCCACATCCCTTTTAGGAATCCTCTTCAAGAGAATATTTTCCATGACAATCATGATTTTTTTTGCATTTCTCCCTTATTTTTATTCATCTAATTTTCTATTCCTTCTATATTTTTTTTTCCAACGAAAAAATCAAACTTTCTATTGAGTAAAATAAAAAGTTACAGAGTATATTCCCCATGGCATTCCATAGAACTGTATGTTTTTTCCCCGAAGTAACAAAAAATACATACAGTTGTCGGGTTGTGAAGAAAAACATAAAGTGATTCCTTCCCACCCCATATAGCAATGAAAAATAAAATGCGCCAAAATTGAATCATGGGCCTCCTCTACAAGAGGAAAAAAACCCAAACAGGAGAATGAGAGAGGCCTAAAAACACATGTTTGACCTTCAAAATATATTCAAATTTTTAAAGAGAAGATGATATCCGGACCTCCTTCAGACGAGGAAAATAGCCTGAAACAGTATCAATAAAGTTTAAGAGTTTTTTTAGTGCAAAATAATCCAAAGAAAGAAAAAACAATAGTCTTATGTGAGAATAGTGTTGTAGTGAAAACAAAGTATCAGACGGAGACAAAGAAACAATAAAAGTTCTGCAGACACTGAAGAGGCTGAGTGTCCCAAAACCTGAAGTATAAAACCATGTTAAGGAGAAAAAGGAGGTTGTTCCGAGGTACAAATCATTCCTCATTTGGTTTAGTTTATGGACCAAACACCTACAGCCTGTTGTACGCCCTCCTTAGATAGGAGGTTTGCATCCATGTTTCGTTCCCTGTAGATGTGGCATATAAAGAGTTCATTAAATATTGTTTAAAATTCAAAACTTCTTATAATAGAGGAAGCAACATATAATTTTGACATCTGAATTCTCCATTAAACCATTTTATGATATTCATAGAATCTCGAAATATTTGGGCCACTCTCACTCCTAGATGGATAAGCCAGAAAAGAAGAAATTTTAGGGACTAAAGTTCAACAAAGCTTTTTGTTCCAGATCCCAAACACATAGAGGATTTTAATAACTTTCTAGAAGGGAAATGGATTGTAATCCCTACTCCACATCCATTTCGTGGTTCCGAGGCACTGTCAAAATAACCCCAAGGAATATCTCCTCTGATCACTTCCACCCTAACGACCCTCTATTTTTTGTTTGTACTAGCCATGGGAATATCTAAAAAATGGAGACCCCTTCCACCGCTAAGAGTTTTGAGGGAAGGACAATGTCCCTGAAAATGACCCTATTCCGAGCAAGCCAAGTTCCTCAGGAGACAATCAGCGGTATATTTTTCACTCTATCATCCTTTTCTTCATTTGACCAAGTATGCCATACTTCATTAATGGATGTCCCTCCCCATCTCTGAGTGAGATTTAAAATCCTCAAGGATTCTTCCCAGAGTTTTATGTTGAAAGAGAAATTTAGAAAGAGGTGTTGTATTATTTCCTCATTTCCCTTGCACAGAGAGCACCAACCAGGCCCTATCTTACTTATTTTCTAGAGTTTGTCCCATGATGGGGCTTCTTTCTTAAGGATGCACCTAAAGAAGAGCCTATATTTCGCTGGATTCTTAAGTTTCCATAACAGTTTGTACCACCATTCAGGAGCAGCCCAACCTATTTGTGACATTAGCCAGTTGTAGCCAAACTTGGGAGCATACTTCCCAAAGGAAGAGTGGACCCATCTCAAAGAGTCTGGACACCCATGAAGGCGAACAATGGATCTCTGCAATTCCATTATAAACCCTCTCCATTGCTCCAACCATTATTCATCAATTTGTAAATCCTCTCCTGATTTCCACGCCTATCCCCAAACTGAAGATTGACCTAATTTCTCGATCTGGCATAGCCGTTGAATTTATTTATTGGAGAGATGGCCAATCAGCTCCATAGATACAGAAAAAGCACCGTTGCACCCCACCCATGGATATTGCCGAATTTTGGCTTGCTCTCCATTATCTACATTTTATGCCAATCCTTGTTCAATTATGTTTATCGATTATAACGTGGATTTCCAAACAACTAAGGCTTGTGACTGTCTATTGAACGGTGTTCCGAGTCATTCCCAAAATGGATTTGGGTCTATATATTTCCTTTTTACAACCGTGGTCACAGATTTTTCAGAGAGATCAACCATCAACCCAATTTTTTTTCCAGGGAGGGGGTGAAAGCTGTGAGATCCTCGATGCCCTAGCCACCCTGCTCCTTCGGACGAACCACTTTCTCCCATGCCACCCAAGGGAGTACTGAGTCCTCCTTTGACCCTGCCCACAAGGAGTCTGGTACAGATCCTCCTTATTTTTTAGAAGATTCCTTTAGCCACCCAATTTAGGGCATTCCAGTAGACCATAATTTCTAGAACAACAGACTTAATCAAAACTAGTATTCCTGCCCTAGACATCCATTTGAAGTTCCAATGCTTTATCTTGGATTCAATCTTCACCACCAGCTAGTTCCAGTCCTAAATCGTATAAGAGTGAGGTTTTAAGTAAAACCCCAGATATTTTAAGTTGTCTGACAAATTTTTTACTTTAAATGGGAGCTCTTCTGAAATCCTTCCTATCTCCACCCTTGAGAAACCTTCAATTGTTACGGAGGATTTTTGACCATTTATACTTAGTCTCGTTGCTTTTAGGAATAGGTCTAGAATGTCTTTAATTTTCCATATTTCAGTTCTACTACTAGAACTAAAAAAAATGATATCATCAATGAAAAATAGGTTTGTTATGTTGAGATTGACAACTAATTCGATCCCTTTTATGTCTCCTCTCATTATTGATTCAAGGATCATCTAACTGAGGCTTTCTACTACTAAGAGGAAGAGAAGGGGGGAAAGAGGACACCCCTGATGCAAGCCTCTCTGGCTCTGAAAGAAAGGGGTGACTGCCTCGTTAATTAGAATAGAAAAACTTATATTTGAGATACATCCCATCACCTAGTTTATGAAACCAATCTCGAATCCCAGATGGGTCAGGAGCAGAAGAAGATAAAGCCAGATTATGCGGTCATATGATTTGGATGGATTAATTTTAACAATGATCCCTTTCTTCTCGCTGATTTTGAGGCTATGAAGAGTTTTCTGAGCTGCTCCAACAGCTTCATGGATTTGCCTTCCATCCAAGAACCCAAAATTCTCTTTTGAAATGTTCCTTGATAGGATGGGCATCAAACGAACAACGATCACCTTTGATATAAATTTATAGATAGATTTACATAGAGAAATGGGTCTAAAGTCCTCAAAAGATATTGGGTCCTCCTTCTTTGGGATAAGAGCCAAGAAAGTTGAATTGAAAGTTTGGTAAATGGAGCCTGTGACCCTTGATTCTTCAACCACCCCTGCCAACTCCTCCCCTAGTGTTTCGAAAAAGTGTTGAAAGAATTCCACTATCCACCCATCCAGACCTGGGCTTTTCTCCTTCTGCATTGACTTTAGGATCCCCTCAACCCCTTCTTTGGACACATGTTTCATAATATTTTCATTTTCCTCTTCCCCCGCATAGTGGGGAAAAACTGCGCCACTTGAATCACCTCCCCAATAGATGCTTTAGCAGGGTCTTTAAAGAGTATTTTAAAGTGATTATTTCCCAAAAAGGATAGATCTTCGAAGGAATTTATTGTCCTCACTTCCTCCAAATTCATGCCCCAAATAGTATTAATCTTCTTTCTTCCTTTTCCAAAATTCTGAAATAATTTTGAGTTTTCATCCCCTGCTGTCAGCCAGATAGCACAAATTTTTAGTCTCCACTTCTCTTCCTTTTCCAGTAGTATTTTTCTTCGGTTTGTTTCTAGCATCTTCATTCTATCCCTTTTCTTCCTAGTTTCATATACATATTGTTTCATCTTTTCAAGTCGGTCTTATTCCTTTCCTATCTTATGAAGGTTTTCTTCCTCGGCCAAACGCTTCTTTTTTTCCCATTCCAGGGAGGCCTTTTTCATTAACTTGAGTTTCTCCATGAAGAGGTATCCTTTGTCCCTTCCCAACTCCTCATCCCCCAACCTCCAAGTTGACCAGAATAACACATTGTAGGATTCATCCTTCAGCCAATATGGGTTAAACTTGAAGGGGGATCATGGCTTCTTATTTGAATTTTTAGTTCCAGAAGTATAGGAAGATAATCTGAACCTTCGTCTTCCCCTACCCAATTCCTGAGCACCGAGATTATGATAACTAAGTCCTCTTTTCGAAGAAAGCAATCCAATCTCTTTGCCACTCGATCTGCCCCAATTATCTTGTTCCTCCAAGTTGGGTGTGGCTTGATCAGGTTTATGTAAACAAGACTCATCGAGGCTATCTTGTTTAAGAAAAAATATGCAAGGGGATCGGCCTAGGCAGAGGGACCCCAAGCTTCTGATAGCCCCAAGGAGAAGTTCATATCTCCTCTAATCACCAGGTTCTAGTTTCCCAAAAAGCATTTAGAGAAAAAATTATTCCAGAAAGGAACTACGTCTATGTAGGGGCCATATATATTCACAATCATTAAGGATGAACAAAGTTCAAGGGAATAGACCTCCCTTTTTCATCTAGGGTCTGGAAGGACCACCCAGGAAACAGCTTGGACAAGGATCCCTTTATCTCTTCTCCAACGCTCAACATTTCTTGAAGCATTAAAACATCATGATCATTTGACTTGGCTAAGTGCCTTAGGGCTAGTTTTTTGAAGCTAATAGAAAAACCTCTCCAGTTGAAAGACAAAGTAATAATTTGAAACTATGGGAGGGGGTGTTACATAGTATTTTGTCACCGTCCCTGCAATCCCCATCCCGCACATTGGAGGGCCATTCCTGTGACTTCTATGTATTGTCATACCTTGGCAATAGTGTCATTGCATCCTTTAGCATGAGAGGAACATTTTCTATGTTGACTGTTCCTAGAGAAGACTATCAAAAACATATGATTTTGAGTCCACGTTAGGAGGAAGTTATGGCCTCACACCCATACATAAATTAACACTGGGCCTCGTGCCCATTGGCACTCTGTCTCAGTGGACTGCCTGCGTCGAGCTGTTTTTGGAAAGTTTTTTTTTAAATAGAAGCGAATTTTCCATTGCCAACCACTTCGTGAGTGGAGTCAGCATGGGTTGTTCGACTGAATAACGTTGATCACCTTCCTTTGGCTTCTTGTTTCCTACATTTGGGCAACCTCCCAAAGGATAAGGCCTCCCTTCCACCATATGAGGGATCCCAACCTCCTCATCCTCTTCTATAAATACATCTC
The DNA here is from genome assembly GCA_034641835.2 of Pinus albicaulis. Lineage (NCBI taxonomy): Eukaryota > Viridiplantae > Streptophyta > Pinopsida > Pinales > Pinaceae > Pinus > Pinus albicaulis. Next base: position 1,224,548,592 of record CM076574.1, read on the forward strand.
TCTCACATCGATGCAGCTAGCTGAAATGGTTGAATAGATGAATAGTTTGAATAGCTGGTGTGAGATAGAGTAGAGAGAGACCCATTGTTGAGAGAGAGTCTAGGCTTATTTCCTCATCAAGTCTAATTCCTTGACAAATTCTTGAGATGTGTTAAACTAAAGCCACCGAAAGAGGTTGTGACGTCAAGGCTCATTTGGTTGTAATATCTTTCTCTCTCCTTATTAATACATGATTGATGTTTCGGTTCCCGTCTTGTGTTTGATATCATTAATCTTGTGCAATGCGTTTAATTCTCCTTGACTGATTAAATAGTTATGAATTAAAGTATGTTTTCGTATGTTGCTATCGTCCTTTGATCTTTGTGCAGGCACTTGGGTATTACCGCTGAAGGACCGCGACTTGTTGAGACAAATATCAAGAGACTACTGCGACAACTACGACAACTATGTTGGAACAAAGGTAGGATATCTATCCCGACTCATTTTCATTCACAATATAGGAATCTAAGCTTTAGCAAGTCCTCTTGATGCTAGACCCACCCTAGGGCTAGAGGGATCGCCTCTATCCGAAGAGGGGATTTACCTGCACAAAAGGGGGTCTGCGCTGCTCTAAGCACTCATGATAGAGAAAGTTGTTTCCCATAGGCTATATCAAGTTTGGCTCTTAACTAGGCTTTGGAGAGATTTGACTTCCTACCTCTAGATTTCCGAGGAACAATTGATATGGGATGAGGGCCTAAACCACCCACTGCATCCGAGGGTGGTAGTTTCTTCTCCCTGGGACTGAGATTGTGATGGGGCTTCTTGGGGGAAGAGCCCGGAGAGAAGGGCTCTTAGAGCCAGAGGCTATAGGAGGGTGCAAGTTGATCTCAGGGATTGCAGTTATGATACTATCCAATCCCTCCGATACAAATCCATAATAGCAGACCTGGAGGGACCAGGCCTTGACATAGTACAAAGAGAAGAAATAAATTGAGAATTTAGGGAGGGGATAGTGTCTAGGATAGAAACATATTATAATTGATCATCTATGTGTAGGATAAGTCCTTATATTTCCAGTTGATTTCGTCTGCTAGACCTTCCTTGGGATTTAAGCTAAATAGAATCCTAACTGCAATTTTGTCCATCGTTTGTTGAAAATACATATCAAATTCTATAAATTGTCCCAACGTATTCCCAATGACCCTAAACACTGACTCCGTCCAGAAAGGGATCAGAAACCCTGGTAGATTTACCCAAACTGGAGACTCTTCCACCTTTTCACGCTGTGCATCAAATAAGGGGTTCCATTTCTTGAAGAGAATTGGGCTCTTGCAAAAACTCCAATTGTGCCTCAGGACCCATTCCAATGACTCATTCTTGTTGAATTTGATCATAAAGAAACCATGCGCAAGGGTGGATAATTCGACCTGTTGCTCCAGAGCCTCTTTCCAGGCTATAGAAAGCCATTATTTGATGTAATTGGCTGAATATTTTTTCCCCTTAGCTCTGCCCACTAATATGGTTTCAGCCGCCTCCATTACCTCATCGATCTGAATGTTAATGCCTAGAAATAGGCTCAGATTTGACTCCTTTCTCTTAATTAGCCTTAGTTTCCTTTATCTTAGCGCCTACAACATTGATCCCTCCTCCTTCCCCAAGCCTCTGTGTAGTTCCTTTTGCATTGGGTCCTTCTATAGCGAGTAGCCTTGACCAACCTGCCTTCGAGCTTGGAGCCTATATACAAGAGGGGTTCGCTCCTACCTGACCCTTCGTGCCCCTTGTGCATGTAACACCCACCTCTTCTCAACAAGCACCCATGACCCTTCCCTATTCCTCTACTTGTTCTGGAGGAAAAACCCCTCAGAGCTGGTCACTTCTCGATCTCCCTACTGAACGAAGGTTTTGCAGAAACCTCTTATAAGTTTTGAACCAACAATAAATTGCCTTGAAATCCTAGCTTGGGTAGGTAGGCTCATGAAAAACCCTTTCCTTCATTTGTGTCGTGTTTTTATATGCACTTGTGAAATCCAAAGAAAAACCCCTGACTAGTTCTGACCACCCTTTGGAGTCAACCAGAAAGGAATTCATACCTACGTTCCCTTTGAAGCCACAACTGGCCACAATGTCCTCAAGCCCTCTTAAGAAAACAATTTTTTTGAGACCATAGGGCGAGAAAATACTTAGTTTCCTTTCGAATCCTCCACCACTTTCTCCGACAATGAGGGTGTGATATTCTGCTGCGATTCCAAGCTTCTGTCCACTGAATAGGCTCCGTGGCTCATACTGAGTAGGCTTTCTTCTAGCACACCTAAAAATTTTACTTTTCCCCAAACCTCCCCCGAGCCTCGAGACTTAGCTCCTACATGCCCTCCTAGATGGATATAATTCTCAATATTCCTCTTTGATTACTACCATCTATTTCATTAACTTTCTTCTCTAGTTGATATAATCTAAATTCTAAGTCTTCATTTTCTTCATGAGTCAAGGATTATTCTTTTGTACATATAATTGTTGTAGTATCTTTATTTGGAGTCATGATGGAAAATAATAATAACACTCCTCTTTATTACAACATTTAGTTACCCAAAAAAAAGATCTTATAATCAACAATTAGGTCAATAGTAAGTTATGTATCTTAATTTGGAGAATATTAGAATGGTTTAAGTTTAACTGGTATATCTCTATTATTTGAGTCCTTCTAGATCTACAAATTTTTTGTGCAATACTTTGATATGTATTTTCTACAAGTCTACATGCGTGAAATAAATTTGATGTTCCAAATAAAATTTATGGTAACTTCCCCAAAACTTGTTGATTTTATGGCCTCTTCCCACAAGAAAATTTGTATAGTGTGTCACGCATCCAATTATTCAAATATTTTTTCAAACTTGTACCTTAAGTACTTCTATATGTCTACTAAATCCCTGAATATTTCACAATCTGAAAAATCCCAAAAAGGAATATATAGAAAAAAATACCAAGCTAACCTATTTAAAATTGATTTCATGACTTTTCACAAACCTTGATTTACATAGGATATACTTCCAAAATTATAAAGAACCAAATTGTGAAAATTGAACTAGATATTCCCTGACATTTCTCCTTAATATTGTACAAGTTTCAATTTCTAAAGTATTTTGTAAAAAAGGTTATAAAAAAAATGCTAAATTAACCTATTTAAAATTTATTTGAGCATACAGAAACCCTCACTTCCTTGGAGCATATGTCTGCAAATATATCAAACCAAGATCTATAATTTGAACTAGATGTTCACCATTATCTCGCCTCAATGTGATCAATTTTTCACTGTATAAAATTTTTGATCAGTGGTTGTCATTGATGTCAACCCAAGTTGCACCAGAGGCTACCCCGATGTTGCATGGGAATTTTGTCTTGAAAAATTACTCTATTCCGATTCAAAAATATTTGGGATGGTTTCTACTTGTCGATATATTTATGTTGATATATGGCACTCCACGTAATTCTTCACAGTTTGAGAGATATTCGTGTTTGAAGTTAATAACCCCAATTATTGGGCTAAAACCCCATGGGGTTGTGGCATGACACTAATAATTGGTTGTGGTCATTGAATAATCAATAATTGATAATTGTTTAAGCTCCTAAAATACCTCCAATGTTCACTTGTTGAAGACCCTCTCAACCTAAGAATTTATATAAATTGTGACCCTCATATCTTCCTCATATAAGGATTTTTCTACTAAAAACAAGTCATCGTGGAATTTTCACTATAAATTTTTTCTGCAAAGCTTTAGATGTTGAAACAAAAAACCCACTCTGGAAAAATCTGGATGAAAACTGTGTCTGAATTCCAGATCTTGGTTCACTATATTTTTGGAGATATGATCTATGGAAGTTAGGCTTTTTGCAGGCTTCTGAATTTCATCTCAGAGAGGTGACCTTGGAAAAACCATCATAACTCTCTCTCTGAGAAGCCGATTGGAATTCTGTAAAAAGTGGCAGATAATGCACAGACTATAGTATTTTTATATCAATTTTAGAGCCGAAGGAGGAAACAATGACATGTGGCATGTCGTACAAGTTCGCTCTACTAAACTAGTCCATAATTAGGTCATTGTGAGAGATTGGGCATAACTTTGTCTTGAAGAATCCAAATTGGGTCAGACTTGTGGCATTGGAAATAAGACTCATGGGGATACTACAATATAGAGGATCACATATTGGGGATTCGAAATCACAGAGATACACCAAATTCAATATCGAGCTCCTATCCTAGAAGGAAAGAAAAAGATAGATCATGTGCTGTCAAGGGCTGCAAAGGACCAGAATTTCTAGGTTGGTAAAGCAAATCAAAGCGCAACAAAATGATGCAGCAGAGGTAAGTTCCAAGAAAGTATCTTCTATATATGCATTTTAATCTCTTATTTGAAATAGGTTCTTTGTATTCTAATTTGTTGTTTTTGTTTAGCACTGACATATGCTCTGTAGGATGTGGTAAGTTTTACTATTATCATGTCATGAGTATTTCCTTGAAGACTTTTTGCAGGTATTATATATTAATAAAGATAAGACTCAATGCATGATTTAATGTTCTAAAGAGTGATAAAGGGAAGGATGACAAGAACAACAATCAAGGTACAAAATAGTAGCAAGCAAGAAATTCACCACATGAAGTCTTCAAGTGGGCAGCACTGCATACAGTCATTGTAAAGGTATCATTGTACTGAGTCATTGTAAAAGCATCATTGTAAGAGTTGTACAAGTGTCTATCTGCCAAGAGTTGAAGAGGAAGTGTCGGGAGGTATAGCATCATCATTAGGTGGTTTTTTCATATTGGGGTTATGGTATAGTGTGTCTTCTTCTTCTACATCATTCTATATCATTGTAAAGTGGACCATTTTCCCTGGTACGAGAGTCCATTCTTCTTTTATTCTTCTATAGGGTGGTAAGGTGGTGCTAGGATGGTGCATGAAGTCACCAACAGGTTCAAGCTTGTAAAAAATTAAGGGTGGTAGGGTGATACTAGGGTGATTTTTAGCTCATTGGGTGTTGGGGCATCCGTTCTGTTGACTTGTAATACTCCTAATTAGCTTTCAGCTAGTTGGAATATTAAATTCTTATTTTTCCATTTAGATGGATGAATAAGAGGGTAAGGAGAACCATAAATCTCCTTAGTAGGAATAAAACCACTTCTAATATGAATGTGGATCATCTTATCAGTTAGATAAAACACCTTTAGGTGTGAATAGAGGTTGAAGCATGTAGAAGGGGTCAATTTTGACCAAATCAACAGCGCTGGTATGGAGGTAGTGGAGAGTTATTGAGGGACAGTGCAGTGTTAGTGGGTGGGAGTCTCCATGAGAGTAGCATATTTAATGTGTGAGACCAAGAGTGAGGAGGCTCACAAAGAGTATAAGGAATGGGATGGCATCCATAGAAAGAATTCTGAATATTGTTTATGTCTTGGTATTTTATGGCTGTCGTCACACTTCAACTATTTAGCAGAGTTTGTTGTGCTGTTTAGCACAAGGTTGATTATGAGTGGAAATCCCACCCTCATCCTTGAGGGACTTCGAGTACCCACTCAGGAGAGGTTCATTTATTTTAATTTCCACCATCTAGCATTAGGCCAAGCTTCATGCATTATCCAGAGCACAGTCTCCTTCAGGATTGTGTTGTTTTTTAGGGAAGTAGCAGTGGAGGATTGATAGATCCAATTTCTGAGCTTGTTTCCAGTGAGGGGAGCAGCCCTTCATCAGGGAGGCTAGAAAGGAGGGTCCTTGAGCATTATTTTTTCATTTAGCATCAGGCCAAGTATCTTCCACCACCTACAACATGGTCTCCTTTAGAAACTGCGTTATTTTGCAGGGCAGTTGCAGTAGAGGGCTTAGTGCCCAAGTTTGTGACTTCGATTTCCAATGAGGGGAGCAGCCCTTCATCCAGGAGATATATTGGAGGAGTATAAGCCATTTCCATATTAGATCAGCCACCTCCTATCAATTATCCAGTTTCAGAGCTTTATTCATCCCTAGGGCTGCATTTTGGCATTTTCTTATTTTGTGTATTTCCAGAAACTCTTTCCAGGTTGTCTTGGAATTGTGCTAGAAGGCCTAGATCTCTGATCCCAACACTTTCTTAGAAATACATTAGCAAATCCATGTATTTTCATCTACAGAAGTAGTTACCCCTACAAAAATTGTGTTTTCTTAGCCTTTGACATTCTAATATAGCAGTTGTTCTTCATGTTTCATGTACTGGGTTCCTAGAGGATTGTTTTGCCTAAATTGAGTGTCCTTTTCTTCAATATTTCGTACATATTTACTGCTATAATGTATAATATAATGGCTTCATTATCTACTCTCATTTTATGTATTAATATTATTGGAATTTCTAGTTATATGTTCTACATTCCTGTTTTTCCTAATTTGGAATATTCCAGTGGTATCAGAGCATAATCTTGGCTTAGCCTATGTAGGACAACAACTATGTCATCAGAAGAAGAAGAGCCTCTCAAAGAAAGGGGAAAGTGATATATTAATATAAACCGGGGATATGATTATACAGACCCTAAAGGAGACAAAGGAAAAAATCAAATATTAGTAGAGGTGGATGAAAAGGAGTTTCCCAAGCTTCTTCTCCAAACCATGCAGGAAATTTCCTGAGAAATTAAGGAGATGAGGATGGAGAAAAAAAAATAATCCCCTAAAGGGTTTCTACATGGAGAAAGCTCTGGAATTTCACATCACTATGATGAAAAATGAGTAAGGCAGAAAATTTCCCAATGCTCCACTATGCCTACATTCCTAGCAACGGGAAATGGAGGTGGGGGACCCCAAGAATAAGAGACTCTTAAAGACTATTTTCTAGATTATGAGTCTCAATCTCAGAGATTCAAAGATAATCTGAAATTTCAGGAGGTTTGTCATATCAAGGAAAATAGGAGACCCCGGAATAACAATATAAGTGGAGGATTCATACAGAACAATGATCTACAATGGACTATGGGTAGATTCTTTTTGCCCTCTTTTGATGGGTCATCTAAGTGCATAGCCAAGTATTGGGTGGAGAATCTAGACAACTACTTCCAGTTGAACCAAGTACCGGAGATGGAAGCCATCAAAATAGCAGCGCTGCACCTTGAAGGTGAAGCAAGTTATTGGTGGTTTCATGGAATTTCTACATTGGGGCATGCTAATGTGACTACATATTCAGACTTCACCTGGAGGTTAGTAGAGATATTTTATCAAAGAGACCTAGAGGCACCATTTATTGAGCTAGCTAAGCTCAAGCAGTCAGGTAATATAAAGACCTATATCTTTGAATGTCTAAAACTTTCTGTCATGGCTCCAAATTTATCTGCATCTAGGAGGGTTTATATGTTCATTTATGGGCTAACAGAGCCTCTGCGTGGGTTGGTCAAGTCTACTAAACCAACCACTCCACAAGATTATATTGAGAGGGATATAGATTTACAGGATGCCTTGCCAAGAACAAGATCTCCATTTTAGAAAAGACCTTCCTTTCAATCAAAAGGGAAAGATATGAAGGTCCTTCCTCCAAAGGAGAACCAAAAAAAAGGGCCTCTTAGTGACGATGTCCGAAGGTACTTGAGGAGAAGGAATATTTGCTTCACATGTCAAGAACCATAGGCATTAGGTCATCAGTGTGCTAGAGGGAAGGCACACTATATAGAGGTTTTCTCTGATAGTGAGGAGGATGAAGAAGAGGATCCAGAAGGAGATAACACCATTGTGATAGAAGAGGAGGATCCACCACCACCGAGAGGTGGGAATGGGGCATTTTCTCTAGTTGGAGGGGCCCTTGCATATTTGCAGGGAATACCCAAGTACCTGACTTTGAGAGTCCAAGGTAAAATTCATGATCAAAGAGTATCAGTGTTGATTGATAGTGGGGCTACTCACAACTTTATTGATTCTAATCTAGTACAAAGGAGAGCAATACCCACTGATGATTTTGAGGGATTTTCAAATTTGGTCCCAGGAGCTAGAACCATGCAGTGTATGAAGTATGTTCTGGCATTTTCAGTAACCTTAGGGACATATAACTTGACTGATCACTTCTTTTTGGTCGACATTCCTGATACCAATGTGGTATTGGGTGTTCAGTGGTTGATTACATTAGGGAAAGTCACCACAGATTGGGAGACTTTGCAGATGGAATGGGTAGATCAGAAGAGCGGTAAGCATCAGATGATTAGGGGAATGCACACTTATCCACCTTACATAACCTTTGCACATAAGATGGATCCTGATTTGTGCAGTGGGAGCAAGGACACATCAGCCCACTCAGTTATGAAATTGACTCACACCCATGATGTTGTATTATTTGGAATCATTCCACTGGGAAGGCCCCCGAACCAGGAGTTTTTTAAATAGTTCTCACAACAAGCTGCACCATTCATAGATCTATCAAATATGGGAGCCTTGGGTGAGCCTAGAAGAACACAGAGAGTCTTTGGTAGGCTTAAGGAGGCGATGGATATTCTCCCAGTATCGGTATTTCCAACTCTCACCAATAATCCTGCACTGAGAGGACATGTTTCGAGAGTGGATGATGGCATAATCATGGTGCAAAGGGGATACTCCATAACCTTTGAGAGTGAGGAGACACTTCCACATAGAAAGGAGTCTTCCATGTATGGTAGGGGGTTGTTGGTATTCATGCATACATTGGCCAAACTCAGGAAGTTTTGGATGGGAAATAGCTTCCAAGTGAAGACTAACCTCCATAAACTCAAACCCTTACTTGAGCAGGAGCAGTTGCTGTAGAAATTAGCTGAATAAATCACTTATTCAATGGAGATTAACCTGATTACACATCAATTTCGAATTGCATGCATAACACATAATCTCATCTACAATTAATTGTCACATGCGGAAATAATAGAAGCAATCTCACATCAAATCAATCACACATTAACTCGGTATGTATGGGGAAAGCCTATAGCTGAAAACCCCGCAGCTATTGTGTATATTATAATGGAGAAATCATGTAACAAAACAAGTACAATACTCCTCACAAGTACTCAGTACTTTCTCATAAAGTCACACACAATCTAGCTTAGTTTTGAATAGGTTACTGGTTCAAAACTCCCTGCAAATTTCCTTGCCTCTATTGCAAAATCATGGCCTGTATATGTAGAGATCCAAGGTTCGAATCCCCTTGGCTTGACTACGCAATTGTCATGGACAATTCCTCCAAGTGTAATGCAAATCCCATGCAAAACTGATCCTCCAACTGATAGCTATACTCACCCTTTCATCTACCTCTTGCACTGGTCTCCACTGAACTGATCATGCACTGTAGTGAACTGATGTGTTCTTGAGTTGACTAATGAGTTACTAATTAGTGAATTAAATAATATTTAATTCACTCCACTCATAACTAATTGATTATCTAGTTAAACTAATCTCAACTAGTTCAACTAAAATAAACAGAACACAACTCCACTATGTGTCTCATTAACTCCACCAAACTTCTGCCACTGAAGTCCTAACTGAAGTCAACCATGCATGATGCCATCAAACCCTTGGGAATAGCGTAATTCCTCTGTCAGATGCATGAGCCACTTCTGTAGCTCGAACTGAAGTGCTCCAAGAGAGTAAAATGAAGTTTATAGTCCAAATATTATTAAGGGTAAATAATATTTGACTTCCCTATTTTTAGGATAGGCAGTCTAAAAATAGACATCGACCTATAGGTCAAAAAATAGAGGTCCATCTATTTTTACCAACATGACCAATACTCCAAGAATAACATACTGCAACCCCTGGACCATGCTCCATGTGTCTAAAAATAGACATAGTCTAAAAATAGACTTTGCGCCAGAATTTGCCTGCGGGCCCACTTAGTGAAGGCGACTTCATTTCACTAAGCTCCATCATCTTGCTGCATTCTCAACAGTTGCAAGGGAGGCAACAAAAGAAAGATAGTAGTATTCTAGCATATGGCTTTGGCATTGAGCATGTCAAAGAGGGGAGAAGTAAAGTGATAGGTGCCTTATCACAAAGGTGAGCAACGTTGTCATTGTTGGGTATAGATCCATATTGGGAGTCCCAAATATTGGTGGAGTATTCCAAGGATCACTTCACATGTGAAGTGCTTGATGGACATGTTATAGATAAGGGGTATAAATTGATAGGTGGAGTCATCTATTACCAATATTGGAACTTCTTGACTATAGACTCTAAGCTCAAGAAGAATATTCTACAAGCAACACATGACTCACTCCTTTTTGGTCACCAAGATTTCATTGGGACCTATCAGGCCATTGGGGAGAGATTCTCATGGGAGGGTCTCAAGGAGGATGTGCACCAGCATATTAGGAGATGTATGGCTTTCTTGGAGAATGAGGAGGAAAACAACCACCCTACAAGGCTGTTAAAGCCACTTCCCTTTCCGGTAAAGAGATGGGAATGCTCATCTATGGACCTCTTCACCAGCTTGCCAACAATACATGGTAAGGGTTATGTCTTTGTACTTATTGATCAACTATCCAAGTATTTGCATTCCTTTTCCATTCATTTACAATACATTGCTCCACAAGAGGGCAAGTCTGAATTTAAACTTCATGGTCTTCTTGGAGCCACAATCAGTGATGGGGATGGCCACTTCCTAGGAGGCTTTGGGGAGATAACATCTTATTCAAGGTGTACTTAGTTGATACCAAACATCAGTTACCACCCCTAGGTAGATGAGCAGAGAAGGAAAATAAGCAAGTGGTTGGGAAGCTACTTTCCACATTATGTTCTGGGGCAGCAAGGAGCAGAAATGTGCTGGTTCCACTCGAGGGACTATTGTCACTCTCCAATATTTCATATAACATTTGGTGCATATCTGATTTTGATTCCATATGTTGATGATTTTTTAATCATTATTGTTGGAATGGTTGGAGGAATATCACATGGATTGGAGATGTTCATTGGTTGTAAGAACTCCAAAATTTTTCATGTCCCATGCTTCAATGAGGACATTATATAGTATATAGTTGCCACCATGGATCTCTTACTTCCTCATGATGTGAGCCATTTGGCTAACTTGGACACTTGGGAGGAGCAGCTAAGGGGCAGATTAATTGGAGAACATCTGATTCAGTGGAGGAGCATGTTGGATGTGGATGCCATCGGGGAAGGAGAAGAGATTATACAACATTCATCCTTATAGTTGCATAAGGACAAGTAAAATTTGGGAGGGTAGGATTATAATATTCCTAATTAGCTTTCAAATAGTTGGAATATTAAAATTTTCTTTTGTCATTTAGATAGATAAATAAGAGGGTAGGGAAACCCATAAATCTCCTTAGTAGGAATAAAACCACTTCTAATATGAATGTGGATCATCTTATTAGCTAGATAAAACACCTTTAGGTGTGAATAGAGGTTGAAGCATGTAGAAGGGGTCAAGTTTGACCAAATCAACAACGTTGGTATGGAGGTAGTGAAGATTTATTGAGGTACAACGTAGTGATAGTGGGAGGGATTCTCCATGAGAGTAGCATATTTAATGTGTGGGACCAACGTTGAGGAGGCTCACAAAGCATATAAGGAAGGGGATGGAAGCCATAGAAGGCATTCTGAATATTTTTTATGTCTTGGTCTCTTATGAATATCTGCACACTTTAGCTATTTAGTGGAGTCTGTTGTGTTGTTTAGCATAAGGGTGTTTCCGTGCGGAAATCCCACCCTCATCCTCGGGGTACTTCGAGTGCCCACTCAGGAGAGGTTGTGAGCCACGGTATTGCACCAAGGGTGTTGCAACTCCCAGGGGATGCCCTAATTTACTTTGTCAACCTGGGGTTCATACAAACTTGGAGGTGACAATACTATATACACATCAGATGCATTCTGGTCATGTCATCCACTTCTGCTTTATGAAAGGGTGCTATTTCTTAAACTGTGATAAGGACTGGAAAGAAAATTGATGGAAGGAAATGACAGAAAGATAAATAAAATAAATTGCTGGAAAGGAATGACAGGGATGAAACTAATTTAATTTTCAGAAAAGGAAATGAATAAAAAGAAACTAAACTATATTGCTGAAAAGAAATGATAGGAATGAAACTAAATTAATTTGCAGGAAATAAATGACAAAACTTAATCCTAATTGAAAATCTGTTGATTTTTCATCTTGGAGGAAAAAAACGGCTAAAGAGGCTAATGGAGGGCTTAACACATGAAACAAGGCTTAGAAGTGGAATGTAGGGGTTTAAACGTTATAAAACCTTATAATATGGCGCAAAGATGATTTGGAGAGGAATAATTTGAAATATGCGATGGCAGAGATGCGATGGAGGCAAAATTTACGATATGTGATATCGCAATCGCAATATCGCAAAATTAAAGGGATAGCGGAAGTGTTGCTCGAGAGTGGGAGCGAAGTGCGAAATGCGATGAGGTAAAAGTTGCGATGATGAACCACACTAGTTGGTTCAAAATGTGTCGAACCGTTCTTTGTCATGTGATTTTTACCGAAAGAACTATAAATATCGCAATCAGTGAAAGAGAGCGGTAAGTGTTTAAAAGAAAAGGGAAAGAATTGCGGTTTGCGATTTGTGATGCGGCGGTAATATTGCATCAGCAAAAATGAGTGGTAAGTGTTTAAAGGAAAAAAAAAAACCATGTGAAGTGCGATTGAAATGGGTGACGTGGCGATGGGACTGGTGGCAGAGCAAGATCGCAATATCACAATCGACAGGTAGGAGTGGTAAGTGTTAAAGCAACCAAATAAGTGTGATTTGCGATAAAGTGATGGCCTTTTCAGAAAAAGGTCGAGTAAGGTTATTTCAAATGTTTTTGACACAGAAATGAGGATCGAAGGAGAAAGGAGGGAAAAATTAATATCTCAATTGGGGACTTGAAGCGGAAGCTGTTAACAAGGACCACATGGGAAATGCGATTGCGAAAAGGAGCGATGGTAAGTCCAAAGGGAAAAAATGTGGTTTCTAATGTTTTTGACTATTTTTAATAAATGAGAATTAGAGGGAAGTAAAGGGATATCACATTAGAGCATGGAATGAGAGAGAATTAACAAATATCACAATCTATTTGCGACTTGCGATGGAGTGAGGTTCGACGAGTGGGGGTTTCGAGGAGAAAGGGCGGAGGTCTAAGTCTAATGATTTTCAAGTGTTTTTGGAATAAAAAGGGGCAATGGATGCAAATAAGAGAAAAAGGAGGGAAATGGAGGCACAATAATGATGGTCAGGTTCTGAATATAGGGATGGAAAATGAAGCGGGGAAGCACCACAGAACTCTAGGGTTTTAATAATAAGTCCTGCAATCAACCTCCTAAATTATGCGCAAAGAATCAGGAAAATGTGTAAAAATATAGTGCAATGGAAGACTGAAAAATGGTAACGCAACTCTATTTTTAATCTCAAAAATAGTGAACAGAAATCAGTTTTTGGGCATGTGGGAAGGTTCGCCCTCCTTGAGCTCTATTTATAGAGATGAGAAGGGGGTCTTTATCCACAACTTTTCTTTATTTTTCTCCTCTATTCTATCACTCACAAGAAAATGAAAAACTATAGAAGCACACTGAAAGCAAAAACTAAGTAGCAATGAAACTATGAGAAGAAAAACTAATTGAATGATAGAAAGAAAACTAGCTTAATGGCGGAAAGGAAAAGATAGTAACAGTAGAGAAGCTGAGGCACTTGGATTGGGCCCTAACCCAGGAGCCTATATTTTTGAAACTTAAATTACTTGAATGAAATAAATATGCTCATTTCATAAAATAATTACCTCATACATCTCTGAAAGCTTGATCACTGAGTAAAATAATAAAAATCTCAATAGCTTGCAACAAAGTTTCAACTAGAATCGACTAACTCTTCCTAGCTCTAGCTTTGCACAATTCATTCTATAGATAAGCTACCAAAAGCTCCCTTGAAAATTGTGATTGAGTCCACTTGAATCCGAGTAAACAAATATTGAGTGCACTCCTCTTTGAGTTGCTTGGTTGCCTCTGGAATTCAAATTGCTGTAGAGAATCCTTGGGGATCATTTGGCTTCCTTTGGAATTCAAATTGCTGGAGAAAATATTTGGGATCCTTTGGCTTCCTTTGAGAGCTAAGGAGGGTGGAAAATCCTCCAACAATTTGGCCTTGCTATCTCCTCCAAGTCTTTATGATAAATTCCTTGATAAATCATGATTTTCTACACTCAACCTCATATTAGGCACTTAGAGTATGTTAGCCTTAATCACCACCTATACTAGCATAATAAAACCAACTAATAATAAAAATGAAAGAAACATAGATCTAAGAAGGAAAAATGGTGACCATTAACCCCTCCAAATATGTCTAATGATGGAGCTCATCATCACCCGCTACTAAATGGTTTCTCAACTTATGAGCAACTAATCCTCCTCCTGCATTTCCTTCAAGGCTTTGGTAGCCCCCATAATTTCCTGAGGAAGAAGTGTGGGAGTTTCCCCAAGAGGGTAAAAACCATTATTATTTTCTGCATTCTCCCATTCTCTATCTTGTGCATCTGTGTCCTTTTCCTCATTCAGCCCCAACAGCGAAGGTGGGTTGATCTTTAGTCCCAACCAATAGATATTTTTGGACTGCATGGCCCTCTTGTATAATGGTTCCCTTTCCAATGCAACCCTCAGTCTTTCTGGAGTATGGTATTCCCTGCTCCTGAGGCTGTGAGGGAGGTTGTTCCATCTCCTCTAGCTGGCCACAATGCACTCATCCTCTATCTGCATAGAAACATCATCAAAGTGGCCTATCACTTGGGTTTGAGTCTGAAGGTAGCTTTCAACTAGTGCAGGGTCCCTTTCAATCTCTCGATGGTTAAGGATGGCTCCTCTTGGGCTGAAAAAATATGGTCTGATAGATAAGGGTTCTCTTTTTCTTCTTCCCATGACCCTCCATATTTCTTTTTCTCTAGTGTCCTCATTCACCATCCAAGATACTAGATCCATCAACTGCATATCCCCCATTGTAGGATTGGGGTCCCAAATATCCAGATTTGTTAGCACAAGGTTATGCACATAAAAGTCTTCCATCTTTTCCCGATCAACCATGTTAGCTCACTTGTAGAAATTCATGAATTTTATACAATCTTGGAAAGGTAGTGATCCATGGGAGGCTAGAGTTTTAATTTGAAATAGAAGCCATTTCTCCTTGAGGTACACATCATATGAGTTAGAAGGGAATCTGTGCTGAAGGGATTCTATGCATAAGTCTACCATGGTGGCTACTTTCTCCCCTTTTTGCTGCAATTTCTCCTTCAATGCTACATTCTCTGCCTGTGCCTTCTGTAGGTGCTCCTTCAGAATTATTTCTTCAATTCTTTCCTCCTCCATTGGTGGTTCTTAAATGATAATCAGTCTTGTGGGAGGAGTTTCTAGCTCTCTCTGACTTATCCTCTGAATCTTGTCAACTCTGAAATACATAGAGGTCTTCCTTTTTCTCTTTGCGCTCAAAGGAGCTACGGTGGAAACTTCCTCTTTGTATTGAGGGGA
The DNA here is from genome assembly GCA_034641835.2 of Pinus albicaulis. NCBI lineage: Eukaryota > Viridiplantae > Streptophyta > Pinopsida > Pinales > Pinaceae > Pinus > Pinus albicaulis. Next base: position 1,224,564,048 of record CM076574.1, read on the forward strand.
TGTGGTGTTGTGTTGTAAGTCTGTTTCTTGCCCAATTTCTTCTATCTCTATGAATTCTATGGCCATATCTTCTATTTTTCCTTTTTCCTTTTTCTCTTCCTCTTCTTCTTCTTCTTCTTCCTCTTTTGGTTCTTCTTCTAGCTCTTCTCCTTCTTCTAGTTCTTCTTACTCTACTGGTTCTTATTCTGGCTCTTCTTCTTCTTCTGGTTCTTCTTCCTCTACTAGTTCTTCTTCTCGTTCCTCTTCTTCTTTGTCTTCTCTAAGGCTAGGAGTGGAATCTTGCGTTGTTTGGGTTGCTATAAAAGCTTCCCTACTCATATTTACAAGAGAGGACCAGGCCATGGGTAGGGTGATGTTGTTTTGTTGTTGTTGTTGTGTGTTGTTCAAATACGCTGTCCACTCTTAGTACTGTTGTGTTGCGGCTCCCTTCGGTTTCTTTCCCTGAAAAATTCTCAATTTACTGGTTTGGATTATACGGGATCTCCTTTTATCAAATTGCGCAACTAATTTTGGAGTGCTTATGTAACTTGACTCAACTCCAGTTTCTATTATAGACAGTTGTTTCCTTCTCCCTGTTAATTCGTGATGGACTACGTGTTTCCTCCCCTCGTTCTCCTCTGCTCCACTTGATTTAAATTATTTTCTTTTGCATGCCTAGGTGGCATGACTTTGCAGTTCTCCCTATTCATACTTCACAATGGTGGCCAACCTAACTGGCCACCTTTCTGCCCCTTAAACTCTAAGTCTGCAAATTTAATTATTTCTGGCTATTATGGATGCATAGAGAGGGGTCAGAAGCTGTACCTGAGTTTACCTGTTGTTTCCAAGGCATTTGTATGAGCTGGATGTTGTAGATGTTGCATGGGGGGTGCTCCAGATGCCATGGGTGGCACTCTTGTCTTTCCTGAGGTCTGCTTCATGAGATCCTCCCTTGTTTTTCTTGTTTTTCAAGAACAGATGTCTGCACTGTAGGAATTCCCTGATGTCTATAGCAATTTTTATTTTTCTTTCCTTTCTACATTATGCTCGGGAATGGAGGAATGTGGTGCATGGAGGTGATAGAGGAAGTTATAAAAATGAATGGAGTGAATGATGGGATGGATGGTAAAATATAAGAAAGGAAAAGAAGATGAATGCTTCCCTGTGTTTCCATAAACCATTAAAAACTTGTAAAACAACAAATACAGAAAACATAGAGATGTAGATGTAATTTTTTTTTTCTTATTTTTTCTTTGAAAGTAAGTGGGCTGGCTCCATGGAGTTTTTCAACCCACAGACTTGCCTTGGGCGCCTCAAAGAGGTTTTCACCCATGGATCTTTATTCTCTTTTCTTCGTTTTTTCTCTTTTTGTTTAGCAAGTGAGCTACCTCCATCGAGGTTTTCAACCCACCAGCTTGCCTTGGGTGCCTCAGAAAGGTTTTCACCCATGGATATTTTTTTTTTCTTTTATTTTTTTAGGAGGTGTAGGAAACTATAGAGTTTCCCATTAAATACACCCCTCTACTTATTGAATTTATGAACTCTGCCCTTGACAAAGGCTTCTTGTAAATTTTCAATCTGTGACCATTGACAAGCAAGGGGATTCCTTCCTCATCTATCATTTTGATTTGAACTGCGCCATTATCAAAACATTTTTCCACTGTTTAAGGTCCCAACCATCTTGTCATTAGCTTGCCTTTGAAATATTTAAACCTTGAATCATACAAAAACACCCAATCTCCTTCTTGGAAGGTCTTTTCTTTGATGTTCTTGTCATCCCAGACCGTCCATTGAAACTGAACTACCATCATGTGAAGAAGTGAATACATTTTGAACTCATCTAATCCATTTAGTTGTAGAAACCTCTCTTTTTTGGCATTTGATAGATCTAGATTTAATTCAACTGCCATTATTAAAGTATTGAATTCAAACTCAATTAAATGTAGAGCCTTTACCATAGACTAGTTCATAAGGAGTGAATCTTGTTGTTGTCTTCCAAGTAGTGTTGTAGGCGCAAGTAGCTTCCACCAATCTGTCTGCCCAATATTTTCTGTTGCTGCTCACAACCTTGGTGAGAATGCTCTCTAAGGGTATGTTAGTTGCTTCTACTTCGTCATTTTCCTGAGGGTGATAGGAAGTAGAAGTTCAATGATTAATCTTGTGCTTCCTCAAAAGATTCTCAATGAGGTGGGAGGTGAATTGTGCTCCCTGATTAGTGAATATTTCTCTAGGGTATCCAAACTTGTAAAACACATTATCCCCCATAAATTATGCTACTTTCTCCTCGGTTCCTACCTTCACTGATTTTTTTTCAGCCCACTTTTTTAGGTAATCAGTGCAGACTATGATATACTTATTTTGTCCGGATGATGGATCGATAGGTCCAATAAATTCCATGCCCCACTTGTCAAATGGCTCAAGAGCCACATCAGGGTGCAAATGCATCTCATCCATTTGCATGGGTTTCCCCATCCTTTGGCATTGGTCACACCTGCTGGTGTATCTTCTGGAATCTTGGTGAAGGGTAGACCAATAGTATCCTACCTACAAAACTTTGTAAGCATTTATCTTTGTAGAAAGGTGGCCTCCACATGGGCTATCATGACATGAAGAGACGATATAAAAAACTTCTTCCTCCCTCACATATCTCCTTAGGATTTTATCAGGGCCTAGCTTGAAGAGGTGTCCCCCAATCCATGTGAAAGGGGCGCTTTTTCGGATCATTCTTCTCCTCTCCTTGAATGAAAGATTAGGAGGGAGTATCCCAAAAACCAAGTAGTTGGCTATATCAAAAAACCATGGTAATATTGTTGATATAGAAAAGAGATACTCATCTGGCAGTTGGTCATCCACCATTCCTTCTTCATCTGTAGGGAGAGCTAACCTGGAAAAAAAATTTGCAACAACATTCTCCTTTCTAGCTTTATCAATAATAGTCAAATCAAATTGTTGCAAAAATAAAAACCATCTAATTATCCTAGCATTAAAATCCAATTTTTTCATTAAATACTTTATGGTTGCATGGTCAGTGTGAACAAAGGTCTAGTATCCAGTTACATAATGCCTGAACTTGTGCAATGCATGGACAATGGCTAACATATCCTTCCCAGTAAAAATATAATTCAGCTCAGCCTTAGATAAATTATTGTTTATGAAATAAATGGAATAAGGGATTTTGTCCTCTAGTTGTCCTAATTCTGCCCCTACAGCTTTGTCAGATGCATCAGTGTGGATGTGGAAAGGCAGAGTCCAATTTGGACCTCGGAGGATGGGGGTAGTAGTCAATTGTTCCTTAATGAGCTTGAAAGCCTCTTGACAAGGAACAAATCAACTAAACTCAGAATCCTTGGCCAATAAACCAAATAATGGTGAAGCTATATGTTAGTCATCTATATTTTTCACTATCTGAAGTCGACTAAGTAGTGTTCCTATATTTCTAGAAACAAAATTCGTAAATATTGTGAGTTATAGAAATCTCACTACCTTCATTATTCTGAGATAAAAATTTCCTATTTTCATCTTCCTATCTAGTCATCACTAGCCCACCACTCTTGAAAGACCCATCTTGGGTTCAAGCCATTTATTTTAACCCCAACTGTCACCCATTTTTCACCATGTCTTGCCTTTTGGCCCAAATCCTCTGTTTTGCTTATCTATAGGATTCCATACTACTATTCAAACCTACCAATCAAATAGCTTTGCTGACTCTTCCATAATATTCTTAGACACTGATTATCTCTACAGACCCTTTGGATAATCAAATATGCTAGATCGTAGGTCTTCAAAACACACTGAGCTTATCACAGGTCCTATCTTATACTTAGTGATCCCTAAGTCTAAAAATATGTCCAAAATACAAGTCCAAAGGTCCCAATTAGGTCATCAAAGGTTTCAATAATTCATAAGATGGATTTGGTGCCCAAAAAGTTATGCGTTCCTGCATAAAGAGGTTGCATTCAAAGGGGAATAAAATCAAGTATTTTGACCCAAGGTCATTCAAGGAAAGCCTCCTTGGCTTAGAGCACAAACACTGCAAGGGACAGCTGCCCTTGTTCACATTTTTTAAAGAGTAGCCAAGGTGACCACCAAAAATAAGAAGAGGCAAGGTAATAGGATGTAATTATTGCCAGGAGGTAGACATAAATAACACAAAAAACAACAGGCCTATAGGTAAAAGAGTATCGGGGTTTGTTTGGGTGGATTAACAAAACATTGATGACAAGCAAAGAACCATCTCAGAGACTTCAAGGGAAAAAGCCTCCTCCTTAAGGTTTTTTCCAAAATAGCACTGCTTCACCTGCACTAAGAGAAGAAACAAAAAGGGTATCAGGTTAAAGAAGACCATTTTGCCAAAGGGTAGAAAAACAGAGTTTTTTTGAAGTAAAAAGTTGGGGTATAAATTATTGTCAAGATAGGCCTAAAAAGGAAAAATGTGACCTTGATTTCTGCATCTCAATGATAGGCTCCCAACAAAGGGCCTCCATGCGAAAAATATTGTTCTGCAAAAATATTGGCAAAGGTAGAAATAAACATGTTTTCCGAAAAATGTTAAAGTGTGTTCACAACAAACATTAGTCAAAGGAACACTGAAAAATAGGAGACACCAAATTTACAAAAGTGTGTTTGGTCTTTTTAATTTACTTTTCAAATCAAGTATAAAAGCCAATTGAACCTTCCCCATGCATCATTTTCCCATTTCTGAGAAGAACAAGCCATTGAGAAGAAATTATTTTGGTTTTCGGGCAAACTGTGAAAATTTAGCAGGTGCTACGCGTTGAGCACGGTGCTACGTCCCTAGCCTTCGGCACTATGCACAAAGGTGAGGTGGGCAGTGTAAGATTACACTGCGCTACGCACTCGCAGGTTGGCACTTCACGTAGGCCCAGAAACGAGCACCGGCACCTGGGAGCCTGCCTGTTCCACCTGGCGCTATGCCTCAATAGCCCGACTGGCCCGACGCTGCACGTAGGCGCTATGCGCTGGCCCTCCGCCCCTGGCAGCACTTCAAAAATTTTGCCAAAGACTTTCAAAATCAAGTTTTTCGGCCTCTAAAAAGCTTCTGCAAGTTAATACAAGGTTGGTTAACCTTTTTTCCTTCTCCCAAATATTATTTATCAGAGAGGTCATCCAGGGTTAGAATTGACCAAAACCCTAGACTATGCAAAAATAAATTGTTATATATTTGAACTAGGGTTTATAAGAAGAATTGGTTTTTTATACAGAGAGGGGACTGAGTGACTATGAGCCTGACCTCTACCACCAAGTACAAGATTTTAAAGCTGTCTTCACCTTAGCTTTCCTCTTTGCAAAATTTTGACCTACACCACTTATTTTTCTCCAACTACCCTAAAGAAAAAATCAAAGTTCCTTTTTCTGTTTGGACTAGCCATCATGTCAGAGAGAGATAGTCACACCAGTGGTGATGAGAGTCACACTCCCACCAAGCCAAAACATCATGGAGGAAAAGCTAAAAGGTTTGAGCCCCTAGACACCACTCCAATTACTTCCTCTCCTATGATCCTTTCATACTTCCAGGATGTAGGGTGCTACAATTTTTGTAGAAGGTCAAGCAAGTCAAATATCATCCAGAATTAACTAGATTGTTTGCTTGTAGCCTACAAAACCACCAAGTTAATCTAGCAGGGGTCCAATTTGAGCTTTCATCTGAAATCATTTCCAAGGCAACCTGTATACCAGACATTGGTGAGCTTTGGTTCAAACAAAAGAAATTGGATCTGGGTTATTATGGGCCTTATTTGAAACCCACCTATCAGCAAAAATGCAAGGCTATTTTTCCTTTTCCTTATTTTCTAGAGAGGTATGTAGCGTAACGAGGCAGATTATCAGTTTTTTTACATGTGAGGGAAGATACTCCCGGCTCTATTCATATCAAATCAGGTTGCTTATGCATTTTACCAAAGTCAAGATGATGAACCTACCTTATTACCTCTTCCAGAGTATTGATAAAATGGCATCTGCTGTCAAGAGGAAAAGCTATTACCACCAAATGCCTAGCCTCTTTCATCACTCCCTGATCAAGATGATTGTCCTATACCAGCTAGAGAGACAAGGTATATCTTGGGAGACCTTCATCTCACATGATGTGTTTTCAAACCCCTAGGCCTTCATCCAGTAGAGCTTGCCTTCCACTTCACAACCTTCTACCTCCACACATCCATCATCTCCCCATGTGCCTTCTCCACAAAGAATTTCACCTATTACCTCCTCCCCTAAATTACCAAGTGAAGGGGCTGACGGTAGTCCTAGTGAAGGGCAAATAGGAGGCAACAGTGAGAAAGAAGATGAGACAGATAATGATGAACAAGAAGAGGGCAGTGAAGAAGAAGTTGATGAAGAAGAAGAAGAGGATGAAGGTGAAGAAGAAGAAGAGGATGACAATGAAGAACATGATGATGAAGAGGAGGATGGCTAAGAAGAAAGCAACAATGGCCAAGAGCAGCAAGATGATGAAGGAGAAAACAAAGATGAAACCAATGATGGTAACCACAAATATGAAAACAGTGAACATGATGATGAAGAGGAAGATAAAAATGATGAGGAAGAGGAAAACAGTGAAGAAGAAGACAATGAAGAAGGAGAATAGCCAGATGAGGAAGGCAACTATCTAAGTGCCCAAGAGAGGCCAAGAAAGAGTCACGACAAAAATCAGTCCATAGAAGACATAGAAAAAGCAAAGCAGAGTGAAGGAAAAAATGATGACAACATTTCCTTTGAGACTCCCATGATTTCCCCTCTCTCATGCACTTATCATAGAGGGAAAAGCGGTGTGTTTGCTGCCTCTAAAAGGCAAAGGGCCACCTCCTTACAAAATACCAAAGTTTCAGACAAAGGCAAATAAAAAATGAAGAGTGTTGAGAAAAAGGCACCAGTGAGGAGAAGCAAAAGGATCAAAAAGGTTTCTCAAGGCCCTCTCTTTGTTGATTTAGATAGTGATAATGAGGACCAAGGGATAAATACAAAAATTCTCCTCCTAGAAAATGATGCCTAGCTTCAAGAATGGGAAAAGGATTTTGAAAGGGCACAAAGGGTCATCTACTATTATAAACAGGAGCACAAAAATTTCAAAGAGATGAAGAGGGGCCTTGCCTTTCAGAAAAAAATGGTCAAACACTATGCAAGGAAGAGCATGATTTCCAATTCCAAATTTAAGCAAGCCCTCCTAGAGCTAGAAGAGCTAAAAAGGCCCAAAGTTCATGACAACCTCGGGATCTTGGACAATGCTTATGTTGGGTATGTGTTATATTATTTCTACGACTAGCCCCACGTGTTGTACGTTGCGCCAGGCACAACAAGGGGGGTGGCAGCCCCCCTGTCAGGGTCTGGGGCAGTGCCCCAGAAATTTTTTTTTGGTGTGCGGACCCACTCATAGGCGGACCCACCCATGTTTTGTGCATGAGTTTGCACATGGTTTTGGGGTACGATGGTTTTCAGCCCCTGGTATTTTGTAGATCCAGTCAAGGGAACTACGGTTATGTTCTAATCCAGGGTTAATGGATTGGGGTTTATGTATGCTTCGGCATGTATATATATGTGTTGTAACACTAAAAGAAATATAATGAAAAATCAAGCTGGTCATCCTGATTTGGGATCCAGGGGAAAATCTCTGTGTTTATCTGTGTTATGCTTTATGCTCTCGCTATTGTTTATTTTCTGTTATAAGATTCGTGTGTAGATAATTTTTGTTCAGGGTTAAAACCTACATTTGGTATCGGAGCTGTTTTGGCTTCAAGGGGACGCCTTTGCTGCTGAGGGTTTTTTGCTTGGGCCTGAGGTAGACCCTGTTCAGTGGGAGATCTGCAGGATCGATTCTTGTGGTGAAATAAGATGGCGAGCGGCGGAAAGATAGAGATCGAGAAATTTAATGGTCAGATTTTTGAGTTGTGGAAGCTCAAGATGGAGGATCTGCTGGTGGATAAAGATCGGTGGATCGCGGTAGATCCAAGTACTAAACCAACGACAATGTCAGATGAAGACTGGAAGAAACTGGATTGTAAGGCTAAGAGCACAATACGATTATGTGTCTCAGATTCAGTATTGTTGAATGTATATGGGGAAGCTATGGGAAAAACTTGGGACTTTGTACCAATCTAAGTCTCTGGTGAATAAGTTGTTCCTGTGGAAAAATCTATATAACCTGAGGATGAAGGATGGAGACTCGATGACATAGCATCTGAATGCCTTCAATACTGTGGTAAGTCATCTATCATCTATTGATATTAAAATCTCATATGAAGATAAGTGCATCAGTTTGTTGTGTTCTCTACCAGACTCGTGGGAAAGTCTGGTTATTGCAATAGGTAGCAATACAACTACCTTGAATTTTGATGACATTGTCTCAACCTTGTTGTCGGAGGAAATGAGACGGAGAAATATGGAGGGACATAATGGAGATGCCTTATCTATACGAGGAAGGTCCCAAAACATAAACAAGAATAAGGTTTCGAGTGGGAGATCCAAATCTAGAGGGAGATCTAAATCTCCTGGAAAGTTTGTAAAGGTATGCTGGAAATGCGAAAAGGAAGGGCACTACAAAAAGGACTACAGATCTGAAGCTCCTGAGAAAGGAAAGGGATCTGATGATGCTTCTTTTGCAGAGGTAAAAACCACCTTGGATGAAGGTGGGGATGTGTATTTGGATTCTTCTTCAAATACACATGTAGATCATGAGTCATGGTTTATTGACTCAGGTGCATCCTTTCACTTCACTCCCCATAGGGAGTGGTTCTGCGAGTATGAGAAATATGATGGTGGTGATGTCTTCCTAGGGGATGATAGGAAGGCCATAATCTTCGGACGTGGAAAGGTCAAGCTGAAGCTACAAGGTGGAAGGATTAGAACACTTCCTGGTGTTTTGCATATTCCTGCATTGTCCAGAAATATGATTTTTGTAAGCAAGATGGATGATGCAGGTGTAAAAACAGTGTTCGAGAAAGATGCCTGCAAGATGGTTCGGGGAGCACTGGTATTAATGCGGGAAGTTCGGACTGGAACTCTGTATAAGCTACAAGGTAGCACTGTTATTGATGGGCGTAACAGTTTTGTGGTTCCTGAAAGTGGAGTGGAAAGCCTAGCTATCTCTGGAGAAAAGACCATGCTATGGCATCAAAGGCTTGGAAATATTGGAGAGAAGGGCCTTTGGATACTACATAGAAATGGTATGGTAGAAGGTATGTCTAATTGCTCTCTATATTTCGATTTCCGTGAACATTGTGTATATGGGAAGCATAATTGGGTGATTTTTCCTTTTGGTGCTAAGAGCGCGAACAAGATATTAGAACTTGTGCACAATGATGTGTTTGGACCTGTGTCAGTTCCATCACTGGGAAATTTTGTGTACTATGTTTCATTCATAGATGACTTCTCAAGGAATACATGGATATATTTCTTGAGGAATAAATCTGAAGTCTTTGACAAATTTAAAGAATTTAAGGCTCTGGTGGAAAACCAGACAGAGAAGAAGATAAAGGCGCCGAGGACAGATAATGGTGGGGAGTTCTGCAAGAAGGAATTTGAAGAGTTCTGTAAGAAGTGTGGTATAGCACGGCAGAAGACTACTCCATACACACCTCGGCAAAATGGAGTTGCAGAAAGAATGAATAGAACACTGATGGAAAAGGCAAGAAGCATGCTCAGTGGTACCGGGTTAGGACAAGAATTCTGGGCAGAGGCAGTGGAGACTGCATGTTACTTAGTTAACAGATCACCTTCATCAGCGTTGCAGGATAAGACTCCACATGAGGTATGGACTGGTAAGAAACCCTCTCTTTCACATCTAAGGGTATTTGGATGTGATGCATATGTACATTTTCCAAAGGAGAAAAGGACCAAGTTGGATAATAAATCTGAAAGGTGCATCTTTATTGGGTATAAGGATGGTTTAAAGGGTTACAAGATTTGGAACCCAGAAACAAGGAAGGTTGTGTACAGCCAAGATGTGGTGTTTAGAGAAGTGAAAGATGTTGTTAAACATGAAGTCCTACCAAAGGAACTGAGAAGATAGAGTTTGAGCTAAAGGAGGATGAATCAGACTCTACAACAGAAGAAGACTCAGAAGATGAAGAGCCACAAACTCCAACTTTGAGAAGATCAGTTCGGGAAAGAAGGCAACCAGAAAGGTATAGTCCATACGCACACGCGGGTTTTCTAGACCTGTAATAATGATGATCCTGAAATTTCGGGGAGTAGTAGATTCGGAAGGGATGGAAAACTCTGGAAGGAGGCCATGGTTGATCAAAGAACTGGAATCATACCAAAAATGAGGCATGGGATCTGGTGGAGTTGCCGGCTGGAAGGAAGCCCATCGGGAGCAAATGGGTGTTTAAGAAGAAGATGAATGTAGAAGGCAAGGTGGAGAAATACAAAGCTCGGTTGGTAGCCAAAGGTTATTCCCAGGTTCCGGGAATTGATTTTGGTGATATTTTTTCTCCTGTTGCCAAAGTTACTTCTATTAGATTACTTTTATCTGTTGCTGTTGCATTTGATTTTGAGATAGAACAGATGGATGTGAAGACGACATTTCTTCACGGGGATCTAGAAGAGGATATCTACATGAAGCAACCTGAAGGCTTTATGGTGAAGGGTAAGAAAGAACTAGCATGCAGGTTGAAGAAGTCTTTGTATGGGTTAAAACAGTCACCAAGGATGTGGTATCAGAAATTTGATACCTATATACAGGGACTTGGCTTCACCAGAAGCAAGGAGGATCACTGTGTTTATTTTAAATTAATTGGTGACCGTGTTATTTATTTGGTATTGTATGTGGATGATATGTTGTTGATTGGAAATGTGATATGAAATTTGTGAACGAAGTATTTCTTATACAGAGATAGGCAGTAGGGGCTTTTACTGGTTATTTCACCTTTACTAGAAAGGATGAAACCAGAAGCTTCTGGCCCTCTTACTGGCTCTGCCTAAAGAAATATGAAGTAAACACTAAAATGATCTGGCAATGAAAGTATTTGTTTCTATTTGCAAAGTATTCATTAACCAATTTTTATGCGTGAATAAGCAAGTTAAGGTATTCTGCAATGGAAGTAATGTAGTTCGAAGTGGAACAATTGTGTTTTGATCACTGTATAAGTCTCATTGTGAAAAGTGGAATTATTAAAAATTACTGTTTAATGTAGTAAACTCTGGAAAATAGCAGAAAAAATGCACAGCATAATAGTAAGCATTTGTTTAAGCAGTTCACCCCTCTCTTGGGCTACCTCTGCTGTGTCCAAAAGCCTCCAAATAGGCTTTTTCCTCTTTTATTAATGCTCAAATTAAGTATTACACCATGAAGAAAGCCTCAGAAGGCTAAAATAGTTGAAAATTCAGAAACAGAGTGCTGGAAACAGTAAAAATTGACTATTCATTCACCTCAAACTGATGAATATAGTCCAAAACAGCTGATCATTCCCTTAGCCCTGGTGGCTCCACAAGAAAATTCGCTGATAAAATCACTGATAGAGTGCCATGATGGCTTTGCAACCTATTCCAACAGCTTCAGAATGCTTCAATACCCCCAGAACAAAAAAAAATTCGTCCCAATTGGACTTCCCTAGCTCCAGTTATGATCAAAACTGACTTTGCCCAATTAGGGCTAGGAAAGCTCCACCAAAAGTGGAGAACTGGAGTTAACTTTAGTTAGAATAGAAACTGCACCAAATTTAGCGGGCGCGCTCCACCAAAAATTGGATGGTTACGGTTAAGTTTAATGCTGGGTGGATGGGGTCACATGGACCACCGTCCCACCTGCCGATATAAAATTTATAACTGACAGTTTGAAAACCAAAAATTTTAATTAACCGTAACTTACGCCAATCCATTCACATGTTAAATGGTGGTAATAAATGTAATACATATCCACGGGGTTTGTGCGCCGATGCGTCTAAGCCACGGTTCCAATGCCCAGGTTGTATGCGGAGGGCTGGCCCCCTTTCGGGCCCCGCCCAAATGAATTTCAAAGTTCAAATATGAATTCGTTGCATTTCATAATAAGAACCAGTGATGTGGCCTAACGGTCGGGCCGCCTGCCTTTGTCTGCCCCGACCCAGGGTCGAACCCTGCCGCGAACACGTAAAAGTTTTGAAACTCCATTTCGTTGGATGTTGGGGCCACGTGGCGACCTCAGGGCTGGCCACGTGGTGCCCCCAGATTGGCCATTTGCAGAATATTCCACAAAATATTCTGTGGAATATTCCACAAAATATTCCCAGAATATTCTGTGGAATATTCTTTTTTTAATAAAATTTTTTGTGAAGTCCATTTGGCCATTTTTTTTACTGAAATTGGCAAACTTCAAAGCTGAATAACTTCCTCATACAGCGTCGGTTTTCAGTGCCGTTCATGTCTACAGGATCATTTTTCTGAGCTCTTTCCATTCGTTCTAGTTTGGACCAATTCTGAGCAACTAAATTTTTGAGCATTTTTCCACAAAAGACTTGATCTACTGATCAAAATGACAAAGAAATTAATGAAGATTTGAAGACCCAACTGTTCTCCAAATTCGACATGAAGGATCTTGGTGCTGAAAACTATATTTTAGGCATGGAAATTAAGAGAGATCAGGCAAAGAGGAAGCTCTGGTTAAACCAGAGGAAGTATGTCGAGACTATATTGCAAAGGTTCAATATGCAGGATAGTAAACTGGTGAATGTTCCTATTCTTGTAGGTGTAAAGCTGTCTGCTGAACAGTGTCCCAAGACACAAGAAGAAGAGGAGGATATGTCCCATGTTCCATATGCAAGTGCAGTGGGTAGTCTGATGTATGCAATGGTCTGTACTAGACCAGAAATTGCACATGTAGTGGGAGTATTGAGCAGGTTTAAGTCAAACCCAGGGAAGGAGCATTGGACAACAGTGAAGTGGGTTTTCAGATATTTACATGGCACTAGTGATTATGGCTTGTGCTACCAGGGAAGACCAGGATTGGAAAGAATGTTGGACATTCGCGGTTTTGTTGATGCAGACTGGGTTAGAGATCTGGACCAAAGAAGATCTACAAGTGGGTATGTGTTTAGCCTATTTGGAGGTGCAATCAGTTGGATGAGTAAAAGACAGTTTGTAGTGGCGCTTTCAACTACAGAGGCAGAATACATAGCAGACACTCATGCAAGCAAGGAAGCAGTTTGGTTGTAGAGATTGTGTTCAAGTATGGGGTTGGTACAACAAGCTATAAGGATAGACTGTGATAGCCAAAGTGCAATTTTCTTGGCTAAGAACCCTGCTTATCATTGAAAGACAAAGCATATTGATGTTCAATATCACTTTGTTAGAGATATGGTTGAGGCTAAAAGGGTGTTGCTGGTAAAGGTGGACACTTTGAAGAATGTTGCAGATGCATTGATGAAGTCTGTGAGCACTCAGAATTTCTCTTTGTGTAGAGAAACAATGGATGTTGAAGAATTGTCCCAATGACTAAGCTCTCCTATGGCCCCCTGTGGAAAGAAAACAACAAGTGGGAGAATGTTGGGTATGTGTTATATTCTTTCCATGACTAGCCCCACGCGCTGTACGTTGCGCCGGGCACAGCGCCCTGGCAAAATTTTTTTTTGGTGTGCGGACCCACTCATAGGCAGACCCACCCATGTTTTGTGCATGAGTTTGCACATGGTTTTGGGGTACGATGGTTTTCGGCCCCTGGTTTTTGTAGATCCGTTCAAGGGAACTACGGTTATGTTCTAATCTAGGGTTAATGGATTGGGGTTTATGTATGCTTCGACATGTATATATATGTGTTGTAACACTAAAAGGAATATAATGAAAAATCAAGCTGGTCGTCCCGATTTGGGATCCAGGGGAAAATATCTGTGTTTATCTCTGTTATGTTTTATGCTCTCGCTATTGTTTATTTTTTGTTATAAGATTATTGTGTAGATAATTTATGTTCAAGGTTAAAACCTACATCTTCTCAGCAGGTGTCTAAAACCCCTTGAGGGTTCTACGCACCAATTTTGAAGAAAATCCGAAAACTTTTTGTTTTTTTCCAAATTTTGGCCCCTAGGAGCGCAACACCCTAGGCGCTACGCTCTTTTTTGGAGCATCCTCAACTGCTAAAGTTTACATTTTTGGGTTTTTCATGTCTTGAGAAGTCTACCCAAAAAATTTCAGGTCAATTGGAGCATTTTGTTTCCCCTCAAAGGTTCAAAAAACACCTCAAAAATGACCTTTCTGCCTCCTTTTCAGGCCCGGCGCTGCGCGTTGAGCAGTCATGGGAGATTAGATTTTTGATTAGCTAAATGGAATCCATTCAGCACAAATCAAGTATTTATGGAAAGTATACTCTTCAAGCTTTCCAACGAGCCATCACGGGCCTGAATCCGATGCCGGAAAGGGGTCTAAAACTCAGTTGCAACAGACCCCATTTTCTGCTAATATGGCGTTGCGCCCCTAGACTGTCTTTTGCCAAAAAGTCGACAAAAGACAATGATTAATGACAAATTGGTTTTTTAATGATTTTTTCGGGAAAATCACTCTTGATTTGATTTGGGAGTTATGTTTTGATGTTTTTCATTTATTATCTTATCTCTTATGTGTCTTGGGCCTTGTATGGTCATTAAGCACATTTATGACATTTATGGCTAAATTAGGGTTTCTGGAAGTCTCTTAGGGTTTCCACCTCCTCATTTGCCCCATAAATAGATCATGAGGCTCTTGTATATTTTTTTGGATGTTGATGACTTATGCTAAAGTAATACATAGTCCCTTGAAGCCTTTGATGAGAAATTGATGTCTTGGAGCTTATGCATGATCTGATTTACTTGTTGATGGTGAAGGACTATTTGTAGGATCCATAGGCCTGGTTGATAGTGAAGTTTTCTCTTGTTAATGTTTTCTAAGTTTCTCATATGTTTTCCACCCATCTATGCTGCAGTAGGACAAAAAATTTAGACTAAGATATGTTTGTTGATGACTCCTTAGATCTGTTTGTTTCCTTCACTGCCTTAATGTTTTCTTCTGCTAAGATATGTTAGGGAATTCATCTCTTACTCTCTAATAAGTTTTTGGCTTGTATATTTCCTTAAATGATTTAGATCAGTTAGTATCAATTATGATTTATGGCTAGCCCTACATATCGTTACCTCTGAAATACTTTGTTCTTGAAATCATCTTTTGAAGTAGCTTTGCCTATAGTTTGTCTTAACCATGCTCTTTGCCTTTACTTAGCTAAAATTGTTTCAAGGAACTTTCATAGCTGTAACTATGGATGTTAGGGTTCTCTTTCCTTCTATGGTTATAGTTACTTGTGCATATTAAATGTTTTTTCTGCTCTTGATGATAAAATTCATGAAAGATTAAATAAGTTTTTTTCCTTTCTATGTTTTATCTGAATGTTGTCTTGGTTGATTATCTGCTTTCAGTTTGAAATCAAATGGATTAGGTTTTACTTAAGCCTTTGAATCTCTCACTATGCTTATAAATCTTCTAAATCCCTTAGTTTAAAAGTATATAAAGGATTCTGTTTCTGCCCTTTATTAGCTTGTTATTCTCAAGTTTAATGTCCACCTCATGATCCTTTCACAACCTTAAAGACTCACCAACCAAGTTAGAATTGCCCTGCAAATGCTTTTGAAACCATTGATGAACTTATCATGACCTTGTTAGACTCCATTGCCCAATGACTTAAAAATATTCCATGTTTTCTATCTAAATCTATCTGAGCATCATACCCAACCAAAAAAAATCAAAATACCCTGCACTTAACATCTAGCCTAAAATCAACCCTAATCAGCAAACAAGTTCACATCTTTGCACCTACTATAGAGATCCCTCTCCGAATCAAGGAAGGCTAGGTCCTAGGATTCCAAAGCTTGGTTTGATGTTACCCTGTACCTTTGTGTCTCAATCAATCTAGAAAATTGCGGGGAGCTAACACTATATTGCTGAAATCTTTGATCAACCTTCTATAGTAACCAGCTAAGCTTAAGAAAAAAATGACATATTTCTTTAATTTGAGGAGAAGGTACCCTTTTGATGATGGTTATTTTTTTGGGTCTACATGAATTCCTACTTGGGATATGGAGTTTCCTAACACAACCCCTGATTTCTTCAGGAATTCACACTTTTCTGGGCTCAAGGAGAGATGCATCTCAATGCACCTTCTTAGTAATTTACCCAAATTGGAGAGAGATTTCTAGAAGTCATCCACGTCTGGTGTGAAATCATCCATGTAGGTTTCGACAGAGTCATGGACTAAATTAGAAAAGATGTTCAGGACAGCTCTTTGGAAGGTAGCTGGGGCATTGCACAGCCTAAATGGTATGACTCTATAATATAGGTACCCCAAGGGTAGGTGAAAGTAGTATTATCGTGGTCTTCAGGGCTGATTTGAATCTTATTGTACCTACTGAACCCATTTAAGAAGGAAAAGAACTTCTTCCCCGCAAGGCCATCTAGGACTTGGTCTATAAAGGGAAAAGGGAAATGGTCTTTCTTGGTGGGTTTGTTAAGTTCTCGATAATGAACACAAATTCACCACTTCCCATTCTTTGTTGGGACTAGGACAAGAGGAGATACCCACTCACTGTTAGATATAGGATATATGAACCATGCATCCAATAGTTTCTACAACTCTTCTTTGACTATGTCCTTCAGAGCCGAGTTCATCCTTCTTTGGGGTTGTCTCACAAGATTGAATCCCTCTTTGATGTAAATGTGATGTCTGCATACTGGAGGATGCACCCCTTTCATATCCTTGTAACCCCAAGCAAATTCTTCAATATTTTCTTTCAAAAGCTGGCATAGTTGCTTCTCTTCTTCATTCAAGAGGTTTGGGTTGAATTTTTAGAGATCTGGATGGGCCAAACTCAATATCCTTCATGGTTTTAGAGGTCGACTCAACTGAGTGCACTTCCATCCAAGGTTTGCTTTCGGACTCTTTGACTAAGGTTTCGAGAGGAATTTTAGTGGAGGACTAGTTCTGAATGGCATGGCCGATGAGTTCATCTTCATCAAGCTGCCCCCTCTAAGAATAGCATCTACGGTACACATAGGGGAAGTTTTATATAACTCATCATCTTCATCCTCCACCCATATAGGGAGATCATGATCAATGGAAGGCTGGGCTGGAGGATATAACACTAGCTATTTAGACAAAGGCCCATTTTTTATAGTCATGTTTCCAGCCCAAAAACTAATATAAGCATCTGCGGTGGCTAACCAAGGTCTCCCTAAGATGAGAGGATAACCATTAAACTTGGTTTTTGGTTGTAGGATGAGGAAATCTATAGGATACTCCCAATATTCAATGGTAACCATGACATCCTCAACAATTCCTTACAGAGTTATTGTGGACCGATCTGCAAGTTGCAGAACTATTGTGGTTTTCCTCAAAGTCCCTTGGAGATTAAGTTTCAACATACTTTCCTTGGTCATGACGTTGATGGTAGCCCCTAGATCAATCAGAGTGTTGGGGACTACGACACCATTTATATTCACATCAACAACTGAACTACCAGGGTCCAGGTACTTTGGAAATATCACCCTTCCCAGCATTAGGTCAGACAATTTTCCTACCACATTGATGGTGGGGGTATCTCTCTTTCTTATCTCAGGTTTCTTGAAGAAATTTTCTTTAATGAGCATATTGTATATAGGGACATCCTTAATGGCCTGGAGAAGTGGTATATTTACACACAAATTTTCCAATTCTCCCAAGAGTTCAGTCTCCTCTGGGGTGTGATGACTAGGGTGGATCAAGCGCACATGAAAAGGAGGTTTTTGGATCTGAGTGTTACCTTCTTCCTTTTCCTACTCAACCTCTACAGGTGGAGATGGAGGATGTTTTTCTAGGATTACTCTTCCCGACCTAAGATTAACCTCTTATATCTCCACAACATAAGCTGCATATGATGTTTCTCCACCAGGAACCTGCTGTGTCAGTCCATTGTTCAGGTTCAGATTGGGCTGTGCAGTTATTTAGGGTAGCCTAGGTGGTGCAGAATGAGTAAGTTGAGGTTGAGGTTGGGGTGGAGGCATTAGAGCAGGTGGTTGATTTTGATGAGGCCTACACCCTTGGGATGGATTGTTCCAATGAGGTTGTTGTGGAACATACTGCTGGAAAGTTTGGTTTATTGGTTGAGGATGCTATGAAGGGTTGTAAGGCCAAGTAGGAGGTGTAGACCAGGATGGGGGAGTGGGGGTGTACCAAGGTTGCATGGGTGTGCTCTGATTGTTGTGATAATAAGAGTAAGGTGCACCTTGCATACCTTGTTGATATGGTCAAGGGCCTTGAGGCCTTCTTTGGTTGATGAAACAGAGTTTCTCTAGCATTGCTTCCCCACCTTCATATATAACCTTAAGTCCAGGTAAGGAGGGACACTTGTCTGTGGCATGATTCTCTTCATAGACTAAGAAAACCTCTATGAAATTCAGTGGACATTCATTTCTTGGGTGCTTCCGGGTACATCTAGGACAAAATATGGATAGGGCTCTTTCTGCTTCCTCTTATTTCCTTTTGACCTGCATTGTGTCCATTTGCAAAGAAAATGTGTGAAACATGTCACTCTTGAAGTCCTATAGCATGTTCCCAATCTCATGTTTGATGGAGGTGGAAGAGGAAGGGGTATTGGATGTACTCTGGCTAGCTTTTCCCATCTTCCTAAATGCCCTAGAATGGTTTTAGAAGACATTTTTGATTCTATCATAAGGTAGTTGGTAGATATCTCCTCCCGATAGCATATTCAAGGTTTCTATCATCTCTTCTCTGATCCCTCGAAGAAGTACAAGTTTAAGTGATGTAGGATCAAGAGTACAGTTGGCTCTCTTATAGTTTAATTGAAACATCTCTTCATAGTCCTCTAGGGATTCATCAGGCCCTAGAGTCATCCTAAATATCTCATCCTTAGTTTCCTTGGACCTACAGTAGTATTTTTACTTGTTTTTGAAGGTATCTTCCATCTGTGCCCACGTAGTGATGTTGTCCCCAGGAAGACCCATGAACCAATGCAAGGCTGCATCCTTGAGGGTGGATGGGAATAGCTTCAACTTCTGATCATCAGAGGTGTAGTCATAAGTCCTACAAACAACAACAAATTCAAACATGAATGTGTCAGGTTCCTCAGAGGTAAGTCCATGGAAGTGTGGAAGAGCTGAGGGGCTAATGTTTTTCATCTTAGTTTCCCCATATGCCTCTATTATGGGAAAGGCTCTTTGGATCCCAGCCATGGTTAAGATAGGTGAAGTAGTTTCCTCAGTTCAAACAAGGACTTCTTCTGCTTCCTCAATATGATCCTCAAAGTATTCAGAAGGCTCTCCTATAGGGGGTTCAATCTCACTTCCAATGAGGAAGAGTGAAGGGTGGCTAGGAGGTGATGTGGGGGTTTTAGGTAAAATTTGTATTTGAGTATTCCTAGTCCTATAAGGCATGTAACTAAATATTTTTATAAAATTTTCAATATTTCTTAAATGACATGAAAATAAAAAAAGCAGAAAATAATGCTAAAACAAAATCAAAGCATCTACTAGACACCTCCCCGGCAACGGCGCCAAAAAGAGGTGAGCCCTGGTATTGCACCAAGAGTGATCCAACTCCCAAGGGCTGCCCTCCTTTACTTTGTCAACCCGGGGTATGTACAAGATTGGAGGTGACAGTGCTATATATACAGCAAATGCATTCTGCTCATGTCATCCTCTTTTGCTTTACAGAAGGGTGCTATTTCTTAAACTGTTATAAGGACTAGAAAGTAAATTGCTGGAAGGAAATGACAGAAAGGAAACTAAACTAAATTTCTGGAAAGGAATGACAGGGATGAAACTAATTTAATTTGCAGAAAAGGAAATTATTGAAAATAAACTAAACTATATTGCTTAAAACAAATGACAGGAATGAAACTAATTTAATTTGCAAGAAAGAAATGACAAAAAGGAAACTAATTCTAAACCACTCTTAACTTGGCCAAATGGCTAAATGCACTCTTTTTATCCTATGTTTTATCTACTATGCTTCTACCCATGCAACTAAGTTATCCATGACTTAATCCTGATTCCTAATTGAAAAGGTATTGATTTTTCAGTTTGGAGGAAAAAAAGGGCTAAATAGGCTAATGGAGGTCTAAACACATGAAATAGGGCTTAGAAGTGGAAAACGAGGGTTTAAACCTTATAAAACCTTATAATATGGTGCAAAGATGCTTTGGAGAGGACTAATTGGAAATATGCGATGGCGGAGATGTGATGGAGGAAAAAGTTGCGATATGTGATATCGTAATCGCAATATTGAAAAATTAAAGGGATAACAGAAGTGTTATTTGGAAGCATGAGTGAAGTGTGAAATGCGATGAGGTAAAAGCTGCGACGTTGCGATTTCACAATATCACAATCGGCGAAAGCGAGTAGTAAGTGTTTAAAGGAAAATTGAAAGAATTGAAGTTTGTGATTTACGATGTAGCGGTAATGTCGCATCGGTGAAAACGAGTGGTAAGTGTTTAAATGAAAAACAAACTAAAATATGCAAAGTGTGGTTGCGATGGGTGATGTGGTAGTTGTTAGCTGCTAAAAGGTGTCTTTTAAAACTCCTAATTGCCTCACATTAATTATCAACCTGGGTAAGTCTTTTTGTTTCAAAAGTGTACACAATATGTACAAGCTATAAACCTAGAGAGTAATGATTTAAGATAATATATTAAATTAAATACAAGAGTAAACAGATGCAATCATAAATCTCGAGCTGCAAATTTTAAAGGAAATAACACATCTAAGCATCAAGACTTAATCTCGAGCAAAACCATAATCCAATCTTAAGCAAGCAATTCAATTGAGAATAACACCAACCGAGAGCACAGTAGTAATAACCGAGCTCTTTCAACTGGATCTATCCTAATCATACTCTTATCGTAATCAATGGGAATCAATGTCTTAACTAATAATTAATTCGATCTGCAGTGAACATAAATGAAATCAAATGACAAAGTTACGAAGTGCATGAGATCAAATAAAGGAAAGTAAACTAACTGCAATGTAAACTCACAGGAAATCATAAGATATCAAACAGAATAAATTCGCAGGAAATGCAAAGATATAAAACAGAATGAACTTATGGGAAATGGAAAAGTATCAAACAAGGAATAGCAGTAAGTTTCGCCAGATACCGGGCCCTAGCCACCAGCGAATACTTCCGAGCTACTTCAGAATATCCAGATGAACAACAATGCAAGTTATATATTAATCATCAAATTAACTTGTCATTACAATATGATCTCCTTCATAATAAAATTCTGTATATTGAAATTAAAATTGAGGTCCCCTACGAAAAGCTAAATCTCTCCATTATCCCCTCTCCTCTCCTATCCTATCTATATCTAATCTAATAATCCCATAATAATCCCCTTCTTTGATCTTTGTTTTTCATTTAAATACACAGGGAGTAGAGAGAAGTTACAACAGAGATGATTACAAAATGATTCCCATAAAAAAATTGGATTGTTCACAACAAATTGATCAGCAAGATCATATCTGAAATATCTTTCCATCAACATTCAACAGGAACAAGTCGAATTTGGTATTGCAACTGAGATAA
Source organism: Pinus albicaulis (assembly GCA_034641835.2). NCBI lineage: Eukaryota > Viridiplantae > Streptophyta > Pinopsida > Pinales > Pinaceae > Pinus > Pinus albicaulis. Next base: position 1,224,585,547 of record CM076574.1, read on the forward strand.
TTTGGAAAACGGCTGCAACAACGAATTTGAGAAAATCGTCTTCAGAGAACCTTCCGTTTCTCTTAATAAGAACCGAATTTGGGAAAACTGCTCATTATAAAATCAATTCGGTCCGTTTTGGACAAAACCCATGTTTTGGATTTTCCAGATTCTTCTCCATTTTCCCAAAATGGCCAATGAAAAATTGTCACTTCTTATTCCAGCGAATTTCTAAGTTAGAATATTTAATGATTAGTTGGAGATCACATCTGCAATCTGGAAAATATCTTGGAGGCTAAAACAGTGAGTGATGTTACAACAAATTTATTAATAAACCATCATTGGTAAAATCATGCATAATAATCATTAATTTATTAAAAATAAAGGAGAAGAAATAATATTCATCCATAAGAGCATAAATAATTATAAAATGGAATTGTATTATAAACCATGATAAATGACGTGATAAAGAATGGTAGAAATGGATGAAATAGGTGTTAAAAAGTGATAATAATAATGGAAAACTAGCGGCCCAACATACCCCCAAAATGAATATATTTCATGTCCTCATGCAACCCAAAGCCTCTTTATTAACCAAGCAATAATACAAAAATTGTTCATCCCAACTCATGAAATGGATGGAACAAATGAATTCTTCCTCAAATAATGAATATTCAATTTTAGCAATATTGATGAAGGCGTAACAATTTTTACATTTGACGTTCAACTATATGTTTATGAAGTTGCAGCAAAATATGATATAAGTAACAACAAACTTCATTAACCATTTTCTCAAAAACTAGATTTCTACTATATTAATGCTTCTTTGATCCAAAAATCAGATTGTTTTGATGCACAGACCATGAGATATAAACAAAATGGATATAGGTGATAATGCATGATTTTTGAAATTTTATGAACTAATTTAGCGTGAAATTATCTGGCTTTGTGTATTTTAATGATACCCTTTGTTATCCAGAAATCACAAGAATTCAGTTCATAGTTTTAAAGATATATGCAAATCAATTTATGCACTGTATAAAAATGAAATTGTATACGTTAAATGACAAAGAAAGTAGAAAACATCCATCATGTGTAACAATGCCTCCCCCAAACTAAAGAATTAGCATGCCCTCATGCAATTCTAGAAAACGAATAGAGGTAGCTACTACAATCTGTTGAAATCGATGCTTGGTGTAAAACAACATGGAAGAAGGGAGGTGTTGAGAATGAATAATATGGTCATAATAAATAAATAAATGAAAGGAACACTCCCCCAAACTGAAATATTTTGTCTTTGAAGAATGGGAAGTGGTAAAGATGTGGAATGAATGATGATAAATAATGTTCAATGGATTTTGCATTAAATTCTCCTAAATTCGTAATAAATCAGAAAAGTATGCTATTTTACCTCCGAAAAAAATATGGAATGACATGTATGGAATGGAATTTTTTGAAGCTGATGTAGGCTGAGCGGATACTGAAAGTTATGCAAAATGTGGAAGCCATGCAAGCACATCATGTCTGCACAATTGTGCGCGTTCGCGAGTTGCGCGAGCCTATGTTGTTAGGGGCAATAGTGTGGTCTTGCTACAAATAGAATTCCCCCCATACTTGTTTTTCTCTTGTAGCAAGTCACTATTTTGCATGCAAATTTCTTGAATCCACAATTTGAGTTTTGAATAGCAACATATAAGATACATGCAAAAATTTTAATTAGAAAAACTTTTTTATAAATGTAGTACCAATATTTTGTCAAATCATCAAGTTATGGCCGAGTTCAGTAATTTTATCACATGTTATCCCATAATGCATACATTCCCCCCTCCAATTGGAAAATGGATTCCATGACCATAAAGCATATGAAAGGTGTGGTGTTGACGGCAAGGCAAGGGAATGATCAATATGGTAGTAAATGAAGCAGAGTACACATATCAATGATAGGACGACGAGAGGTATGGTTATAATGGGAGCAGAGTGTGTAAATATAGTTATGAATAAGGGATAGGACAATTTCGATTGATGATAAGTTATACGAAAAAGAAAAGGACAACAATATGCCAAAAAGATGCTTTTCTGACAGTAGTCTAGCCGAAAATGATGTGATTGATCGGAAAACAATTTCTCATGCGTAAAGGTTAAAAAAAGGGAAAAATTAAGGAAATCACTTCTTCGATAAAAAAAGAATAAGAAAAGGGTATTATAGTAATAATTGACGATAAGATATAACTTCAATACCATAAGTAGAGCCTCTACTACTAGTAGGCGTCCATTGCCTCGATAGGGTTGCTTTTTAACCCATATGAGCCAGGATCCTCAATTTATAAATGGAGAGTTCCAGTGCTGTTCTACAGAAGAGATCAGTGTGATGGCGTGGTAACCAGATAAACACATTGCCATTCACTGGGATGTAGCAAAAGTGATCAGGCCAGCTCATGATAAGACCTCCTGTTCCAAGGATATTTTGGCTATCCAATGGATCATAACCCTGGTGTGGTGGCCACAATGGGAATGTCACTTCGTTACAACCTTACGAACATGGTAGGCTACCTCGTAATGAGACCCCCTATCCTCCATCTGCAAACAAAACTTTTCTATGATTACACAGTTTTATGATAAAAAGAGGGAGGCTCAGTACTCCTTAAGAGTATGGATGGTGGAAGAAGTTGAACATGTCAATAGAAAAAAAAATATACTCATAATCTCATTTATTACAAACAGAGAAGATTATAACCAGGAAGGGTGGAACCAACATGGTATTAAGATGATAAATCAGTATCATGTATAGCAAAAAACGATGCATTAAAGTAGTATATAAATAACTGTGTCCCTTTTCTTAAAAATAATCTCTCATCCAGAAGCTGTCCTGTTAAAGATCGTAATGTTAATGATATTCACCTGCTTCAATAGAATCCATAATTCTTGTCCTCATAGAAGCATTGTACTTCATGTCATGAAAGGGAATCAGAAAAATGGGGCTAAGATGAGCTAGGAATAATCCCACAAGAGGAACGAAGTTCTATTCACAAAACACAAAAATTAGAAGAAGAAAAAATGTTGTTTCAAATATGGAACAATAGCTGTTCAAAAGTGGGAAAAACAAGACACGCTAAGAGAAAAAGGTGTTATTCAAAAGTTTGAACAGTAAACAACAAAAAGTGATGTTCCAAAGTTGGAAAAAAAACAAAAATAATGTTGTTCCAAAGATGGAACAACAAAATCAAAAAGTGTTGTTTCGAAAATGGAAAAACAAAACCAGAAAGTGTTGTTTCGAAGATGGAACAACAAAATCAAAAAGTGTTGTTCCAAAGATGGAACAACAAAATCAAAAAGTGTTGTTCCGAATATGGAACAACAAAACCAAAAAGTGATGTTTCGAAGATGGAACAACAATTCCAAAAAGTGTTGTTTCGAAGATGGAACAACAAAACAAAAAAGTGTTGTTCTGAAGATGGGACAACAAAATAGGCAGAAAAACAAATTGAATCAGCAATCCTATTTACAGTTTACAAAAGAAATGAATTTTTACAAAGATAAATCTGCCGAAGGATTGCCTTCTGCAACTGAAACTTGCATGGTGGGGTCCTCATTGTTCAATAGCCAATGGAGTGGAAACTACAATTTGAAGGAAGCAACACTTGAAACACAAAAACATAAGATAAATCAGAAAAGAAACAACACTTTATTTAAAAACATGATATAAATAAATAAATTAAGTTACAACAGCTATGATATTATTTCCTAAGGGAATATCAATCTGTCAATGGAAAAAGAAATGATCTCTTGGAAAAATGTTTTGGCAGCAGTGACATGAATCTTCGAATGGGAATCAATTATTCATTTTTTCTGTTATGAATCCGTTAGGTAATGAATTGGATGAAATGCCCTTGTTTCATTAAAATTTCTTTCAAGAATCGCTCGTCCATAAATTGACCTTATTTATTCTCTTAAGACTTGCAAAAAAACAAGTGTCTACTTGCAATAATACATTAAATCATGGAGAAAGAGAGGTGATCAGGCACCCCTAATCCAAAAACTATGCAAAAACTAACAAGTAGTTACTCTGTAAAACAAATCCACGGACAAAGTAAAATTAATTTATTACCTGCGAGAGAGCAGTGGCCAATCATGCTAACCTGCAGCGTTTTAATCATAACTTCTTTGTTTTTCATCCAATTTGAGTGATTCAAATGCCAAATGAGAGCTACTTCAAAGAAATATTACCAATATAAAAAGGTGTTTTTAAAAATTCAATGATATGATATGTCAATTTTTCTTAGAACAACCTGCATAACAGAGTCATTTTCGATTACCCATCTTAGACCAACAATGGATATCTTAAGCATACCTTTTTCGTTTGATGACGGATTAAGCTGATTCAAATTGGAAATGAAATCATATTCATTTATTTATCTCCAATAGAAACAGGTTTTGAAGACAAGAAGAATTGATGGGTCAAATACTTTAATGAACAGCTGGAAAAACAAAGTTTTAAGAGTGCTGATTTAGGATAGAAAGTCAGTATTTGGGTCATATATTTCTCATACGATATCAAAATCGAGTGATTAAAATTTCCTTGTAAAATAGATTCATAGAGGAATATACCATAGAAACAGGTTTTAAAAATATATTCATTTAGGCCTCCAAAAACTCACTATCCCAACTTTGTTCCTGAGCTTCCTACTAGACGACCTGTCAATGTTTTGGTTATAACTTTTTCGTTTCAAATCCAAATGGAGTGATTAAAATTGGGCTGGAAATTAGACATCAAGGGCTACTTAGGATAGAAACAAGTTTTTAAAATATCCACTTTTGGCCCCTCAAAACATGACTGTCCCGACTCTGTTTTCAAAAATTTCATCAAGCTCGCAAGCCAAAAAAAAAATGATATTCAAGCAATTTTTCCATATTGGTGATAAAAATGAATATGAGTGTTTTTAGAACTGTTATTTTCAGTATAATACATCTACATACACAAATAAATTAAAATATTTATTATCGATGTTGATTTCCATAGTGTGTTGCAACAAAAACAATTATTTTTACATAATAATAAAAATGTATTTATTTATGTCTTTATTTATTTATTTTCTACACTAACCTACTCATCCTTGAAAATTAAATATGCTTACGTATAAGAGTACTTCCAGTGGATCCATTTTCGAAATAAGGCCTCCAGTATGTACATACCCAAATTTAAAAAATGCATGTTAATAAATAGTAGGGTATGAGAAGCCAACTTCCCTTGAAAAGATGGTGCCAAAAGTTGTTGAAGTATGGACTGATGCTGCAAACAAATGGAGTGAAACCAGTCTTAAATGTATCCCTTACTTTCTTGATTTCCCATAGCCATCATATCATGAAGTTCTTAAGTGTTTAAAACGACTTGTTGATGTAGGCTAGAAGAAACCTCATTTTATTTCATAACCTCTACAATTTTTGGATTTGATACATTCTGAATCTCAGTATAAGTTTTCTCCAATGGTGCATGTGAAATAGAATGGGTGGGAAGCGTGGGTAAATTTTGCAGTTCAACACTGTAAGCATGTTGTACTGGTTTATTATGGTGAGGGTGTGGAATGAGTTGAGCAGGAAATTGTGTAGGGAATGGGGCATTTTGATAATGTAGTTGATTGGGTTGAGTGGATGATTTTGATAGGCAAGCAAGATGTTGTGGAAGAGCTGGTGGAGAATATGGAGGATGTGTTTGTGCTACAAGATGAGGGAGAGTAGTCATGCAACCATAAGATGAACCATGCCAAACTTGTAAATAAGATTGGTGGGGGTTATATCGAGATTGAAATTGCTGCCCTAACACCTGAGTATTCCATAATGGATTATACAAGTAAGAAAATGGAGGGGAAGTGTTTTGAACCATACATGTAGGCCACAATTTCCATGGTTTTGAAATTATTGCAGCTTCCCCATCTCGTTGATATGCTACTTCCATCCTAGATAAGGAAGAGTGAGTATCTATGGGATGCTCCTTTTGGCAATGAGGGAAAAACACTTCTTCAATTTCTTGATTTTTCTGAACTTGTAAAACATTCAATTGTGAATTTAGAGAGCTATTAAAATCATATTTAAAATTTTCAAATAAAACATTGATTTCAGCTCTTATGTCTCCTCTTCTTGTAGTAGATTTGGAAAAGAAATAAGAAGCTTCTCTAGAATTCTTACCAGCCTTGGAGATTCCTCTTGAATACCTTATGCATAATTCACAAACATCATCATATTATAACTAAAAAACATCGCCTGTTCCTATCAGATTTAAGAGTTCTAAAAATTCATCTTTGATTCCTTTGAGTAGGAGTGTTTTTAAGATCTCTTTTTCCAAATACTTATGCTTTGATTTTTGAAGGTTGTATCGAAATCACTCCACACAGTCCTCCAAGATTTCATCCTCCCCTTGTATCATATTGAAAATATCTTCATCGGCCTTGCAATAGTCTTGGTACTTCTTCAAGAATACGTTCTTCATGTCCTCCCAAGTTTGGATGCAATTCCCACCAAGGTTCATGAACCATCGGAGAGTTTCTCCTTTTAGAGTAAGAGGAAACACTTTCAATCTTTGTTCATTAGTACAATAATCATATCCTCTACAAAGTATTTCAAACTCAAATAAGAATGTTTCTGGATCTTCATTTGTCAAACCATGAAAATTTGGTAGAGACGATGGGGGAATTATGTGCATTTGTGTCACTCCTCCTAGATCTTTGATAGGAAATTAAAAAGTTGCAATGTGAGCCATTTCTTACCATAATAGAATATTTTCTTCATGTGTTTCTTTGAGGATCCTCCTTCAAATTTTCTTGTCAATTTTTTAGTGAAATGGGTGGTGCTTACATCACCACTCGAGTGGAATTACAAGATTTTTTTTCAAAAATTCTACCTCTAAAATTCCTACTTCAATTTCTATGCAATTGTGCTGAAAAGTGGGCAGAGGAGCAAGCACTTTACTTGCTCGTTACGTAGGTTCTTACCTTCCATTTTTAATACCCAATTCTTTCCCATCAATAAATATCAAACATACATCACTCTCTGTGAAATGGAAACACTCTCCCCAGCAACGGCGCCAAAATGTTGGGTGCTAAAAGGTGTCTTTTAAAACTCCTAATTGCCTCACATTAATTATCAACCTGGGTAAGTCTTTTTGTTTCAATAGTGTACACAATATGTGCAAGCTATAAACCTAGAGAGTAATTATTTAAGATAATTTGTTAAATTCAATACAAGAGTAAACAGATGCAATCATAAATCTCAAGCTGCAACTTTTAAAGGAAATAATACATATAAGCATCAAGACTTAATCTCGAGAAAAACCATAATCCAATCTTAAGCAAGCAATTCAATTGAGAATAAAACCAACCGAGAGCACAACAATAATAACCGAGTTCTTTCAGCTAGATCTATCCTAATCATACTCTTATCGTAATTAACGGGAATCAATGTCTTAACTGATAATTAATTAAATCTGCAGTGAGCATAAATGAAATCAAATGAAAAATTTGCAAAGTACATGAGATCAGAATAAAGGAAAGTAAACTAAATACGATGTAAACTCACAGGAAATCAGAAGATATCAAACATAATAAACTTGCAGGAAATGCAAAGATATAAAACAGAATGAACTTATAGGAAATGGAAAAGTATCAAACAAGGAATAGCAGTAAGATCCACCAGAGACCGGGCCCTAGCTACTAGCGAATACTGCCGAGCTACTTCAGAATATCTGGATGAACAAAAATGCAAGTGAATAATTAATCATCAAATTCACTTGTCATTACAATATGATCTCCTTTAGAATAACATTTTGTATATTGAAATTACAATTGAGGTCCCCTGTGAAAAGCTAAATCTCTCCATTATCCCCTCTCCTCCTATCATTTCCTATCTATCTCTAATCTAATAATCCCATAATAATCCCCTTCTTTGATCTCTGTTTTTCATTTAAATACATAGAGAGTAGAGAGAAGTTACAACAGAGATGATTGCAAAATGATTCCCATAACAAAATTGGATTTTTCACAACAAATTGATTAGCAAGATCATATCTGAAATATCTTTCCATCAACATTCAACAGGAACAGGTCGAATTTGGTATTGCAATTGAGATAATTTGGAAAACAACTACAATAGCGAATCTGATAAAATTGTCTTCATAGAACCTTCCGTTTCTCTTAATACAAACTAAATTTGGGAAAACTGCTCATAAAACAATTAATTTGGTCCGTTCTGGACAAAACCCATGTTTCGGATTTTCCAGATTCTTCTCCATTTGCCTAAAACGTTCAATGAAAAACTGTTACTTCTTATTCCATCGAATTTTTGAGTCGGAATATTTAATGATGAGCTGGAGATCAAATCTGCAATCTGGAAAATATCTTGGAGGCTAAAATGGTGAGTGATGTTACAAAAAATTTATTAATAAACCATCATTGGTAAAATCATGCATAATAATCATTAATTTATTAAAAATAAAGGAGAAGAAATAATATTTATCCATAATAACATAAATAATTATAAAATGGAATTATATGATAAACCATGATAAATGACGTGATAAAGAATGGTAGAAATGGATGAAATAGGTGTTAAAAAGTGATAATAATAATGACAAACTAGCGGCCCAACAACGGTGGGACTGGTGGCAGAGCACAATCGAAATATTGCAATCGGTAGGTAGGAGCGGTAATTGTTAAAGGAACCAAATAAGAAGTGTGATTTGTGATAAAGTGATGGGATTTTCAGAAAAAGGTGGAGTAAGGTTTTTTCAAATTTTTTTGACATAGAAATGAGAAGCAAAGGAGAAAGGAGGGAAAAAGGAATATTGCAATATGGGTCTGGAAGTGGAAGCTGTTAACAAGCACCACATGGGAAATAAGATTGTGAAAAGAAGCGATGGTAATTCCAAAGGGAAAAAATTTGGTTTCTAATGTTTTTTACTATTTTTAATAAAATAGTAGTAGAGGGAAGTAGCAAGGGATATCACATTCGGGCTTGGAATGAGAGAGCGTTAACAAAGATCACAAGTGATTTGTGATTTGCGATTTGCGATGGAGTGAGGTACGATGAGCGGGGGTTTCAAGGAGAAAGGGCAGAGTTCTAATACTAATTATTTTCAAGCGCTATTAGAATGAAAACGGGTGATGGATTCAAATAAGAGAAAAAGGAAGTAAATGAAGGCACAACAACGATTCTCAAGTTGTGAATACAGGGATGGAAAATTAAGCAGGGAAGCACCATGGAGCTCTGGGGTTTTAACAATAAGTTCTGCAATCAATCTGCCAAATTATGCGCAAAGAAACATGAAAATGCATAAAAATACAATGCAAAGGAATAATGAAAAATGGTAATGCAACTCTACTTTTAAGCTCATAAATCAGTTTTTGGGCCTGTGGGAAGGTTCTCCCTCCTCGAGATCTATTGATAGAGATGAGAAGGGGGTCTTGATCCACATATTTTCTTGGTTTTTATCCTCTATTCTATCACTCACAAGCAAATGAAAAACTACAAAAACACACTGAAAGCAAAAACTAAGCAACAATGAAACTATGAGAAGTAGAACTAATTGAATGATAGAAAGAAAACTAGCTTAATGGCAGAAAGGAAAAGATAGTAACTGTATAGAAGTTAAGGCACATGGATTAAGACCTAACCCACGAGCCTAACTCTCTCAAACTTAAATTAGTCAAATGAAATCAGTCTGCTCATTTCATAAAATAATAACCTCATACAAATATGAAAGTTTGATCACTGAGTAAAATAATAAAAAGCTCAATTGCTTGCAGCAAAGTTTCAACTAGAATCGACTAACTCTTCCTAGCTCTTGCTCTGCTCTATATATTCTACAGGGCAGCTACCAATAGCTCCCTTGAAAATGGTGATTGAGTCCACTTGAATCCAAGTAAACAAAGGTTGAGTGCACTCCTCTTTGAGTTTCTTGGCTACCTCTGGAATTCGAATTGCTGGAGAGAATCCTTGGGGATCCTTTGGCTGCCTTTGGAATTAAAATTGTTGGAGAGAATATTTGGGATCCTTTGGCTGCCTTTGAGAGTTGAGGGTGGACAATCCTCCAATAATTTCTCCTTGTTGTCTCCTCTAAGTCTTTATGATAAAATCCTTATAAAAATTCTTAATAAATCATGATTTTCTGCACTCAACATCATATTATGCACTCAGAGTATGTTAGTCGTAATCACCACCTATACTAGTGTCATAAAATCAAATAATAATAAAAATGAAAGAAAAAGAGATCTAAGAAGGCGAAAAGGTGACCATTAACCCCTCCAAATATGTCTAATGATGGATCTCATCAAGAGGTTCATTGAGCTACATTTCCACCATATGGCATTAGGCCAAGCTTCAGCTATTAACCACAACGTAGTCTCCTTCAGGATTGTGTTTTTTTGCAGGGAAGTAGTGGTGGAGGATTGATAGATCCAGTTTCTGAGCTTTTTTTCTAGTGAGAGGAGTAGCCCTTCATCTGGGAGGCTAGCAAGGAGGGTCCTTGAGCATTATTTTGTCATCGGGCATCAGGCAAAGTATCTTCCACCACCTACAGCGCAGTCTCCTTTAGAATGATCAGGAGTTCATAAAATTTTCTCAAAATTCAAAGTTACAGGATTGGGTTGAAACCAGAATAGTTACGTAGATCTCATCTTCTTGATTCCAGCGCCGTGAACGGTTTGAAAAACCGATTTCGTGTAGGTTTTAACCCTGAACAGAAATTATCTACACAAAAATCTTATAACAGAAAATAACAATAGCGAGAGCATAAAACATAAAACAGATAAACACAGAGATTTTCCCCTGGATCCAAAATCCGGACGACCAGCTTGATTTTTCATTATATTCCTTTTAGTGTTACAACACATATATATACATGGTGAATCATACATAAAACCCAATCCATTAACCCTAGATCAGAACATAACTGTAGTTCCCTTGATCGGATCTACAAAATACCAGGGGCCGAAAACCATCGTACCCCAAAACCATGTGAAAAATCATGCACAAAACATGGGTGGGTCCACCTATGAGTGGGTCCACACACAAAAACAATTTTTGCCGGGAAGCTGCCCCGGACCCCAACAGTGGGGGCTGCCTCCCCCCTTGTGACCCCCCTGCTGCGCCCAACGCAATGTACAGCGCGTGGGGCTAGTCGTGGAAAGAATATAACACATACCCAACATTCTCCCACTTGTTGTTTTCTTTCCACAGGGGGCCAGAGGAGAGCTTAGTCATTGGGCCAATTCTTCAACACCCATTGTTTCTCTACACCAAGAGAACTTCTGAGTGCTCACAGACTTTGTTAATGCATCTGCAACATTCTTCAAAGTGTCCACCTTTAACAGCAACACCCTTTTAGCCTCAACCATATCTCTAAAAAAGTGATATTGAACATCAATGTGCTTTGTCTTTGAATGATAAGCAGGGTTCTTAGCCAAGAAAATTTCACTTTGGCTATCACAGTCTATCCTTATACCACGTACCAACCCCATACTTGAACACACACCTCTCGCAACCAACCCGCTTCCTCGCTCGCATGAGTGGTCGCTATGTATTCGCCTCTATAGTTGAAAGAGCCACTACAGACTCATTTCTACTCCTCCAATTGATCGCGCCTCCACTCAGGTTAAACACATACCCACTTAGATCTTCTTGTCCGCATCTCCACCAACAGATCAACAAAACCACGAAAGTCCAACATTCTTTCCAATCCTGGTCTTCCCTGGTAGCACAAGCCATAATCACTAGTGCTACATAAATATCTGAAAACCCGCTTCACTGCTGTCCAATGCTCCTTCCCTGGGTTTGACATAAACCTGCTCAATACTCCCACTGCATGTGCAATGTCTGGTCTAGTACAGACCATTGCATACATCAGGCTACCCATTGCACTTGCATATGGAACACGGGACATATCCTCCTCTTCTTCTTGTGTCTTGGGACACTGTTCAGCAGACAGCTTTGCACCTACAGGAATAGGAACACTCACAGGTTTACTATCCTGCATATTGAACCTCTGCAATATAGTCTCGACATACTTCCTCTGGTTTAACCAGAGATTCCTCTTTTCCCGATATCTCTTAATTTCCATGCCCAAATATAGTTTGCAGCACCAATATCCTTCATGTCGAATTTGGAGAACAATTGGGTCTTCAAATCTTGGATAATTTCTTTGTCATTTCCAATCAACAACATATCATCCACATACAAGACCAAATAAATAACACGGTCACCAATTAATTTAAAATAAACACAGTGATCCTCCTTGCTTCTGGTGAAGCCAAGTCCCCGCATATAGGTATCAAATTTCTGATACCACATCCTTGGTGACTGTTTTAACCCATACAGAGACTTCTTCAACCTGCATACCAGTTCTTTCTTACCCTTCACCATAAAGTCTTCAGGTTGCTTCATGTAGATCTCCTCTTCTAGATCCCCGTGAAGAAATGCTGTCTTCACATCCATCTGTTCTATCTCAAAATCAAATGCAACAGCAACAGATAAAAGTAATCTAATAGAAGTAACTTTGGCAACAGGAGAAAAAAATATCACCAAAATCAATTCCCGGCACCTGGGAATAACCTTTCGCTACCAACCGAGCTTTGTATTTCTCCACCTTGCCTTCTACATTCATCTTCTTCTTAAACACCCATTTTCTCCCAATGGGCTTCCTTCCAGCCGGCAACTCCACTAGATCCCATGCCTCATTTTTGTGCAAGGATGCCATTTCATCAACCATGGCCTCCTTCCAGAGTTTTCCATCCTTGGAATATACTGCCTCCTTGACGGTTCTGGGATCATCATTAGTTATAGTTAAGAAAAAACCTGAACAGAAAGCAGATGGACTATACCTTTCTGGTTGCCTTCTTTCCCGAACTGATCTTCTCAAAGCTGGAGTTTGTGGCTCTTCCTCTTCTGAATCTTCTTCTGCTGTAGAGTCTGATTCATCCTCCTTTAGCTCAAAATATATCTTCTTAGGTTCCTTTGGTATGATTTCATGTTTAACAACATATTTCACCTCTCTAAACACCACATCTCGACTATACACAACCTTCCTTGTTTCCGGGTTCCAAAGCTTGTAACCTTTTAAACCATCCTTATACCCAATAAAGATGCACCTTTCAGATTTATTATCCAACTTGGTCCTTTTATGCTTTGGAACATGTACATATGCATCACATCCAAATACCCTTAGATGTGAAAGAGATGGTTTCTTACCAGTCCATACCTCATGTGGAGTCTTATCCTCCAACGCTGATGAAGGTGATCTGTTAACTAAGTAACATGCAGTCTCCACTGCCTCTGCCCAGAATTCTTGTCCTAACCTTGTACCAATGAGCATGCTTCTTGCCTTTTCCATCAGTGTTCTGTTCATTCTTTCTGCAACTCCATTTTGCTGAGGTGTGTATGGAGTAGTCTTCTGTCGTGCTATACCACACTTCTTACAGAACTCTTCAAATTCATTCTTGCATAACTCCCCACCATTATCTGTCCTCAGCGCCTTTATCTTCTTCTCTGTCTGGTTTTCCACCAGAGCCTTAAATTCTTTAAATTTGTCAAAGACTTCAGATTTCTTCCTCAAGAAATATATCCATGTATTCCTTGAGAAGTCATCTATGAATGAAATATAGTACACAGACTTTCCCAGTGATGGAACTGACACAGGTCCAAACACATCACTGTGCACAAGTTCTAATATCTTGTTCGCCTTCTTAGCACCAGAAGGAAAACTCACCCGATTCTGCTTTCCATATACACAATGTTCACAGAAATCGAAATCCAGAGAGAAATTAGACATACCTTCTACCATACCATTTCTATGTAGTATCCGAAGGCCCTTCTCTCTAATATGTCCAAGCCTTTGATGCCATAGCATGGTCTTTTCTCCAGAGACAACTAGGCTTTCCGCTCCACTTTCAGGAACCATAGAACTATTACACCCATCAATAACAGTGCTACCTTGTAGCTTGTACAGAGTTCCAGTCCGAACTCCCCGCATTAATACCAATGCTCCCCGAACCATCTTGCAGGCATCTTTCTCGAACACTGTTTTTACACCTGCATCATCCATATTGCTTACAGAAATCAGATTTCTGGCCAATGCAGGAATATGTAGAACACCAGGAAGTGTTCTAATCCTTCCACCTTGTAGCTTCAGCTTGACCTTTCCACGTCCGATGATTTTGGCCTTCCTATCATCCCCTAGGAAGACATCACCACCATCATATTTCTCATACTCGCAGAACCACTCCCTATGGGGAGTGAAGTGAAAGGATGCACCTGAGTCAATCAACCATGACTCATGATCTACATGTGTATTTGAAGAAGAAGCCAATACACATCCCCACCTTAATTCGAGGTGGTTTTTTCCTCTGCAGAAGGAGCATCTTCAGATCCCTTTCCTTTCTCAGGAGCTTTAGATCTGCAATCCTTTTTGTAGTGCCCTTCCTTTCCGCATTTCCAGCACACCTTTACAAACTTTCCAGGAGATTTAGATCTCCCTCTAGATTTAGATCTCCCACTCGAAACCTTATTTTTGTTTCTGTTCTGGGACCTTCCTCGTACAGATAAGGCATCTCCATTCTGACCCTCCATATTTCTCCGTCTCATTTCCTCCGACAGCAAGGTTGAGACAATGTCATCAAAATTCAAGGTAGTTGTATTGCTACCTATTGCAATAACCAGACTGTCCCACGAGTCTGGTAGAGAACACAACAAACTGATGCACTTATCTTCATCCGAGATTTTAATATCAACAGATGACAGCTGACTTACCACAGTATTGAAGGCGTTCAGATGCTCTGTCACCGAGTCTCCATCCTTCATCCTCAGGTTATACAGCTTTTTCCGCAGGAACAACTTATTCACCAGAGACTTAGATTGGTACAAAGTCCCAAGTTTTTCCCATAAATTCTTTGCCGTAGCTTCCCCAGATACATTCAACAATACTGAATCTGAGACACACAACCGTATTGTGCTCTTAGCCTTCCGATCCAGTTTCTTCCAGTCTTCATCTGACATTGCCGTTGGTTTATTACCTGGATCTACCGCGATCCACTGATCTTTATCCACCAGCAGATCCTCCATCTTGAGCTTCCACAACTCAAAACTCTGACCATTAAATTTCTCGATCTCTATCTTTCCGCCGCTCGCCATCTTCTTTCACCGCAAGAATCGATCCCATAGATCTCCCACTGAACAGGGTCTACCTCAGGCCTGAGCAAAAAAACCCTCAACAACAAAGGCATCCCCTTGAAGCCGAAACAAATCTGATACCAAATGTAGGTTTTAACCCTAAACATAAATTATCTACACACGAATCTTATAACAGAAAATAACAATAGCGAGAGCATAAAACATAAAACAGATAAACACATAGATTTTCCCCTGGATCCCAAATCAGGATGAACAGCTTGATTTTTCATTATATTCCTTTTAGTGTTACAACACATATATATACATGCTGAAGCATACATAAACCCCAATCCATTAACCCTAGATTAGAACATAACCATAGTTCCCTTGACCGGATCTACAAAATACCAGGGGCCGAAAACCATCGTACCCCAAAACCATGTGAAAAATCATGCACAAAACATTGGTGGGTCCACCTATGAGTGGGTCCGCACACCAAAACAATTTTCGCTGGGGCGCTGCCCCAGACCCCAACATGCTGCCTCCCCCCTTGTGACCCCCCTGTTGCGCCCGGTGCAACGTACAACGCGTGGGGCTAGTCGTGGAAAGAATATAACACATACCCAACATGTCATATGAGGGAGATATTGTGTTATGATCGAAAAGCGAAATAGGTAAATTTTTGACAGTTTGACTAGGTTTGACTGGGATGCACAGTCAGCAAAAAAATAATGTTCTCGAAATATTCCTTTTCACCGAGCCAATCATGTGATGACAAGTGTCATTTTTTTATTTGTTGAAAGCACGGTTTGGAGGGCCAATCACAGGGTGCCACGTGGCCAGCCCTGAGGCTGCCACGTGTCCCTGGAATGACATCGAAAAATTTTGTTGGAGGCCACAAGAATCGACCCTCGTACCTCCGAAAAAGCACGCGCGCGCCATACCACCCGAGCCACACGATGTTACTTAACCCCTATAGTTTCAGGTTCTATTTAAAGTTTCTTGATAACATACGTGGGGGGTTGGGAACTACTAGCGGTCCTAGCCTGCTAGTGGTTCCTCGAACATGTCACATGGAATATATAAAATATAATCAAACTCCGTAGTCAGCAGAATTATGACACTTCAAACCGATTCCTCACATGTTTTCACATGGCAACGGTCTATTGAATCCGCGGTCTCTGCTAACCTCCAGAGTTAAACGCGCCATTCAACCATAGTTTAAACCTCCGACCACTGTTTATGCCTGGAGTTCCGCCCAACCATTAGCATAACCATGGGTTTTTGGGTTGTCATGTGGCCACCCCAACTGCTAAATTTAATGTTGCAATTTAAAATAGCAAAATTTTTGGCAAAGCACACCATTTCTGGCAGAGAAGCTATTTTAACTCTAGTTAAGTGGAGTTATCAACTTTTAGTGGAGCTTTTCTAGGTGTAACTGGGCAAAAGAGTAGGAGACTCGATTTTCACCCATTCTGAGTGAATGAAGAGTCATTCTTGACTAATTGGAGCATTTTGGAGCCATTGGTGCAGAGATAAAAACCATTAGAGCATTGTAACTACATGTATTTGAAATTTTTTTTGCATAATGAGGGATGGACATGCCATTGGGAGTTGGACCAACAGATGTAGCCGAGGAGGGGTGAATTGCTTCATCATGCCTGCTGCATAAATTTCATGTGGTGACTTATTTTTCTATTTTACACTATTTTTCAATGTTATTTAAGCTTTTTTTATGCTTCTAATTCACTAAAATCATCTACAATTCATGGAAAAACACCTCAATCCCTATGCAAACTAATGAATTGATTATGCACATGTTTATAAATTGAAAAGACACTTTGCACAACAAAACTGATACAGTCATTTTAGATCATATTGGTATCAGAGCTAGATTTTATTATCTAGTGTTGTTTAGTGCAAAGAATTGTTTAACTATTTGCAAGTTTTAGATGCTTACTGGGCTCAAGCTCAATAGAGGAGAAAGCGAATTGGTGGAAGCAGAAGGGTCTCAAGAAGAGCCCAAGCAAAGGAGATCAATATTGCCATGATATCCACCACCTAGTTCACCTCCTAAAGAAGCAGAACCTACATTATTATGCCTCATGAGGAAGGAGAAATCCATGAAGAAGTTGATCCCAAGGAGGAAGAAAGAGTGTTCAAGAAACAATTTCTTGACATAACTGAGATGGTTAGAATCCTTTAGCAAGAAAGGAATGAGAGACTAGAAGGATAAGGATCTAAACTTCACAATGAAGGATAAGGTTCTTCAAGAGGTCACAATGATGAAGATAAGCCAAAAAAGGGAAATAGAGGAAATGGAGGCAATGGAGAGCCATCATCCTCACCCTCATCATCATCATCCTCTACTTCTTCTTGAGTACATTAGCCACACAAGTCAAAGAACACTGGTAAAAGTCCTTTTTTAAAACTTGACGTTAAGTTTGAATTTCCAATGTTTAATGGTGAAGTTAATGCAGAAAACCTTGATAATTGGATTAGGAAATTGGAGGTCTATTTGAGAATCCATAACCTTCAATATGATGATACCAAAATTCAATTAGCGTCATTGAGAATGGAAGGTCCGACACTTTTTTGGTGGGAAGCCAAGACAAAGGAGGAAATCAAGAAGCATGGTAAGATTATTCTATCATGGTAAGATTTCATTACTGCTGTAAAACAATAGTTTTATACATTAGCTCATATGCAGAAAGGCATCATGAACTGGAAAAAATTTAGGCAATTGAAGGGACAAAATGTGCAAGAATACACCCAAGAATTTAAGAGAAGAGCTCTCTTATTAGGAGTAGATTTTCAAAGCCAAGATAATTTTCTCAAGTACATAGGAGGATTACATAGCTACCTTAAACATACTATTCTCATGTTTAACTTGACCAGTCTAGATGAAGTATGTGTTCAGGCCACACATTTAGAAGCTAGAGGGAAGAACATTTCTGAAGAGGGTAGAAAGAAACCTTTTAAGGGTAAAGCCAAAGAGAATACCTCAAAAGGTAAAAACAAAAAAAACGCATTTGTTAAGAAAGAGGAAGAAAAAGTGGTTTGTAAACATTGTTCAAAAGAGGGCCATGATGAAACTCATTGTTGGAAATTACATCCTAAAATGAGGCCAAAGAAACTAATAACAAAGGGAAACAGAAAATTGCAGCTACAACTCAACATGATTTAGGATCTGATTCAGGTGATGAATCTAAGATTACAGCCATGGGATTGAAACATGAAGGGAAAATAAATTGAAACTAAACCCAGTACCAGTACATCAAACTACCACAGAAACACTCCAAATGAACAAGAAAGAATATAACTGTTTCATGTGAGGGTCATATCCAAACATACCAAGATTGACACATTGTTTGACAGTGGGTCATAAGAAAACTTAATCTCTGAAGACTTGGTCAAGAAAATTAACCTTGAGACCATACCACATCCAAAACCATATCCATTGGGTTGGATTTGTAAGGATGCAAATTTACAGGTTTCAAAGAAATGTATATTGTGGTTTGCAATCACTACAAATTTTATTGACACAGTTGAATTAGATGTGGTTCCGCTTGAAATAATAGGTATTATATTAGGGAGTCCTTACTTGTATGACAGGAAATAAATCTTCTATCACGATGAGACCAAGTATCATTTATTCAAATATGGCAAGGAGTTCATTGTTAAAGCACATCGCAAGAAGACAAACATTGCTATGGTAAATGCTGGACGAGTAAAGAGGATGGTAAATTCAAGTGAGAATTTTGTTCTTCTTATGATTAAGCCTAAATCTAATGTTAATCATGAATCATTTGAGGGATGTGATCCTAAGTTTAAATCATATTTATATGATGTAGTTAATTCACATCATGAGATGTTTCAGGAGCTAACAGGGTTGCCTCCAAAAAGAGAGATTCAACATGAGATTTAGTTGCAGCAAGATTGTCCTCTTCCAAACATCGGTATGTATCACATGTTGATAATGGAGAATGCTGAAATAAAAAGGAAAATCAAAGAGATGTTGGATAAAGGAATCATAAGGCCAAGCACCTCGCCATGTGGTTCACCCATTGTCTTGATACCAAAGAAATATGGGACATGGCACATGTGTGTAGATTTTCGAGCTTTGAACAATATTATGGTAAAGAATCGTTACCCACTCCCAAGAATAGATGATTTTCTTGATCAACTCAAAGAAGATTTTTTTTTCACTAAGTTAGATTACGAAGGGGATATCATCAAGTAAGAATTGCAGAAAGTGATATATGGAAAATTGCATTCAAAACCAAACAAGGACTCGTTGAGTGGTTAGTTATGCCATTTTGTTTGTTTAATGCATCGAAAAATTTCATGCGTGTTATGGATATTGTTTTGTGTCCGTTCCTTGATGACTTTGTGATTGTGTACTTAGATGAAATATTGATTTTCAGAAAAACAAGAGAAGATCATGTCTTGCATGTGAATAGAGTGCTTGATATTTTGAAGAAAGATAAATTGTTTCTTAAGATGTCAAAGTGTGAGTTTGGAAAGACTTATTTGGTCTATTTGGGACATATTGTAGGAGGAGGAGAATTGAGAATTGATCCTTCTACAGTGGAAGCCATTGTGAATTGGCCCACACCCAAAACAGTAACCGAGGTAAGAAGTTTCTTAGGTGCAGATCAATATTGGAGAAATTTTATTGCTAGCTTTTCTTCCATCGCAACTCCTATGCATGCAGTGACAAGCGTGAAGAAAGGCTTCCAATGGGCAGGAAAACAACAGAAAGCTTTCAAAGCTTTAAATACAAGATCAATTCAGCTCCAGTCATTGCATTACCAAATTTGAGACAGAAATTCGAGATACAAACTGATGCTAGTGATTACGCCATGGGCGCAATACTTTTGTAGCATGGTAAGCCTATTGCTTTTCATTCTGAAACTTTTAATGGTGTTTTGACTAATCATCCTACATATGAAAATGAAATATATGCATTGGTACAAAGTGTTAAGAAGTGGAAACACTACTTGATGTGTAAATATACTATTGTGCATAATGATCACCAACCATTACAGTACTTGCAGTCGCAAACAAAATTGCAGCAATCAAGACATTTCAGGTGGATGGGATTTGTTCAATAATTTCACTTGGTTATAAGGTACAAGAAAGGTACTTTCAATAAATTTGCAGATATTTTTAAAAGACCAATCATTAGTGCTTCTACTTCACTCAAAAATTATTTTTTTGTACATGAGAGTTACATAGAACAATATGCACATGACGTTGATTTTCAAGATGTGTGTGCTAGTTTGAGTGAAGGGGATAAAGTTGAAGAAAAATATTATCGCAAGAATAAAAAATTTCTCTTTCGTTTGGGTAAGCTGTGTATTCCACAAGGAGAGTGGCTAAGTGTCATGAGAGAAGCTCATTCATCTCTTATTGCTAGACACTTTGGGGTAAGCAAAATAGTGGCGCATCTACAAAGGTATTGCTATTGGCCTCGCACGGTAGATAGTGTGTCACATTTTATAATAGGTTGTTCTACGTGTGCAAAAAGTAAGACTAGTATTATGAAGCTTGGTTTTTACACGCAACTACCGTTACCATCAAGGCCACGGGAGAGTGTCTCCATGGACTTGGTTTGTACACGCCACTACTGTTACCATCAAGGCCATGGGAGAGTGTCTCCATGGACTTTGTTGGAGGTCTACCTATGTCAAGAAAGCATCATGATTATCTTTATGTAGTTGTGGATAAATTCAGTAAAATGTGTATAAGTATGCCATGTAAGAAAACCATTACTGCTAAATAAACTACTAAACTTTATTTTCAACATGTTTGGGTTCATTTTGGATTGCCAAATTCTATTTTAGTGACAGGGATTCTAGGTTTGTTGGGAATTTTTTGTCAAATATATGGAGAATGATGGACACAAAGTTGAAAAAGAGTACCGCTTTTCATTCACAAACATATGGAAAAACGGAGGTGGTGAACAAAAACATTGTGCATCTATTGAGAGGATATTGTAGCAAACATCCTAAGTTGTGGGATGAACAATTTCATTACTTTCAGCACGCTTACAACCCGGGAAAGCACTCTTGAACACAAACATCACCTTTTGAAGTATGCTTTGGTTATTTGCCAAAATTTCCATTAGACTTCATCTTTGGGAAGGATGTTGCAATTGATCGCCATAGTGACATTGATAAGGCTCGAAAGTTCATTGAGAAAATTCAAATTATACATCAACAAGTTCAAGAACATCTTGAGAAAAGTCAAAGAAAATACAAATAGAGGCATGAAAAAAATTGAGTTGATCACAAGTTTCAAGAGGGAGATGAGGTATGGTTGCACATTAGCAAAGAAAGGATGTAAGGGGAAGGTAAAAAGCTCAAACCCATTCGATATGGTCCTTTCAAGATCACAAAGAAATTTGGTATAATGCATTTCAACTTGACTTGCCTTCTTATATGCAAATGTATTGAGTTTTTAATGTTGAAAAATTATGTTTGTATGAGCCACCTTTGATTGATGATCAAGGAAGTGATGTTCAACTAGTGAAGCCTGATTTTCATCCTGATTCACAGATCCTTGTTTTAGCTGGATGTATACCCCAAGAAAACTGTACACCCTTACAACGAGGGGGTGTAGGGGGGACTTGTCCTCCCCGTGGGGTCCAGGGGGGCTGACCCCTCGGCTGGGGGGTCCAGGGGCCAGCGGTCCCCTGGCGGGGGTTTCGGGGGCAGCGCCCCCAAAGCTAAAAACAGATGTAAAATTGCCTTGTAAAACTATAGTAATTTCTAGTCAATCTAGGCCGTTCATTAGGCGGATGATCTGAAGGTAGAAGTTATGTTTAGTTTAGGGTTTTTTTCCCTAGAAGGAAACCCCTCTCTTTGTATGAGGGTATTGTATTGCGGATTTGTATTATATGTTTTTTCTCTGAGCGGGAAACAAATAGGGAGACTGTGAGAGAGAACAGAGGATATTACAGCGGATCTGCTGTAGGTTTTGTCTCTTCATTTTGCTAGATAATAGAAAGGAAGGACTGGCTGTTCGGGGTGGATGTAGCCCAAATTGGGTGAACCACGTATATTTGTGTTTCTCTGGTTTTATGTGTTTTGTGTGCTTGTATTTTCCACATATTTTATGTGTTTCATTTCTCTGTAATATTTAATTTTCTAACAACTGGTATCAGAGCCGAAGGTATATTTGGCTGATAAACTCATAGGAAAGAAGGGTTCCTGGTTCGAGTGGGAGCAATGGCGGAAGATGGTAAGTTTAGGGTCGAGAAATTTAACGGTCAAAACTTCCCACTATGGAAGATGCAGATGGAAGATTATATGTATTAGAAAGATGTGTACCTACCATTGAGTGGAAAAACAAAGAAGTCGACGACCATGATAGATGCGGAATAGAACATTCTCGATAGAAAGGCACTCAGAATAGTACGATTGTGTCTTGCGGCGTCAGTCGCCTTCAATATTTCGAAGGAAACAACAACAGAGGGTTTGATGCAAACATTGGCGAAACTTTATGAAAAACCCTCGGCCTCAAACAAGGTATTTCTTATGAAACTACTATTTAATATGAAGATGTCGGAAGGTGGATTTGTTGCAGACCATTTAAATGATTTTAATACAGTTACCAGCCAATTAAGTTCTGTAGGGGTAAACTTTGATGATGAAGTTAGAGCTCTGTTATTCTTGTGCTCATTGCCAGAGAGTTGGAATGGTTTAGTAATGGCCATTAGTAACTCTGTCTCTGGATATAGTACTTTAAAGTTTGATGATGTTGTCAGTGCTATCCTTTTGTGAGGAAATGCGACGGAAAAGCTCTAGTGAGACATCGGGTAATGCTTTGAGTGTAGAGTCTAGGGGAAGGAGAATGGAAAGAGGAAAGATCTCAGGATATCGCAGTAAATCAAGAAAAGGCAGATCCAAGTCCAGATCGGGGATAGTGTGCTGGAAATACGGAAAGAAAGGAAACCTAAAGAAAGACTGTAGATCTCGGAAGGGAAAAGAAGGAGATGCGCAACAAGAAAACAATCATGAAGCAAATGTGACAGGTGATGTGTTACAATATGCTTTGATTCTTTCTCTCAAAAATGTTACTGATTCCTGGGTAGTAGATTCAGGGGCGTCATTCCATGCCACACCTGATAAGAAAGATTTTCATGACTATGTTCAAGGAGATTTTGGACAAGTTCGTTTGGGTGATGATAAACCCTGTAAAATTGTTGGAATGGGTAAGGTTCTTGTAAAACAGCAGAATGGAAACCAATGGCTATTAAAGGATGTAAGGCATGTTCTAGATCTAAAGAAAAATCTGATTTCAGCAGGGCAGTTAGGTGGTGAAGGTTGTGTGACAACTTTCACAGATAAAACTTGGAAGGTCACCAAAGGAGCCCTGGTAATAGCAAAAGGTGAAAAGGTTGGTACATTGTATTTATGCAATGGTATTTCTAACTCTGTTAATGCTTTAACTTCTAAAGGAGAAGATGCAACATTATGGCATCATAGGCTTGGACACATGAGTGAGAAAGGGATGAAGATTCTTCACTCAAGAAATTTGTTGCCAGGTTTGAAGAATGTTGATTTGGATTTCTGTGAAAATTGCATTTATGGAAAATAAAAGAGAGTCAGATTTCTCAGAGTTGGGAAAGAAAAGAAGAGCGAAAAATTGGAGCTTGTGCATACAGATGTATGGGGACCTGCTCAGGTATCATCTCTCGGTGGCTCTCGCTATTATGTTACATTTATTGATGATGCAACTAGAAAAACTTGGATTTATTGTATTCAAAATAAATCTGATGTGTTTGATACTTTCAAGAAATGGAAAGCTTTGGTTGAGATTGAGACAGGAAAGAAGTTGAAGTGTCTCAGATCAGACAATGGAGGTGAATATTGCAGCAAAGAGTTTGATAGGTACTGTTCAGAGCATGGAATTCGTAGAGAGAAGACAGTTCCAAGAAAACCACAAGAAAATGGTGTGTCAGAAAGGATGAACAGAACAATCATGGAGCGTGCAAGGTGCATGAGATTGCATGCAGGATTGCCTTTAAAATTTTGGGCAGATGCTGTAGATACTGCTGTTTATCTAATAAACAGAGGGCCTTCAAGTTCCTTGGATGGTGGTATTCCAGAGGAAGCATGGACAGGTAAAAAGGTAAACTACTATTTTTTAAAGCCTTTTGGTTGTGAGGCTTTTGTCCATATTAATAAAGAAAATAGAACAAAGCTTGAGGCAAAATCAAAGAAATGTACCTTTATTGGATATGGTGTTAATGATTTTGGTTATCGCTTATATGATTATGAAAATAAAAAAATAATTAGGAGCATAGATGTAATATTCAATGAAAAGGTCTTGTATAAGAATCAGTTGCAGGAAAAGAAACAGGAAAAAGAAAGCAAGGAATACACGGTTCTTGATGAGATAACTGAAAAAGTAAAGGTGCCTGAAAATAATAATAATAAAAAAACACAGTAGCAAAAACCACCACAACAGCAACAGGCACCTCAAACACCTGAAAGTGGTGTTAGAAGATCTACTAGGATAAGTAGACCCCCTGAACGATTCTCTCCATTATATTATTTATTGTTGACTGATTCTGGTGAACCCGAATGTTATGAAGAAGCAATGCAGGTTGAAAGTAGGAAGAAGTGGGAGCTATCCATGGAAGAAGAGATGGACTTCTTAATGCATAACCAGACTTGGGACTTAGTCAGGTTGCCTGCAGGTAAAACTACATTGCAGAATAAATGGGTTTACAAGCTGAAGGAAGAAGATGGAGAAAAAGAGAGGTACAAAGCTAGACTTGTGGTGAAGGGGTTTGCACAGAAGTATTGATTTTGATGAAATATTTTCTCCTGTTGTTAAGATGACTTCAATCAGAACTATCTTAAGTCTTGTAGCAACGAAATATTTACATCTTGAACAGTTAGATGTAAAGACAACATTTCTCCATGGAGATTTGGAGGAAGAGATATACATGCAGCAACTAGAAGGATATGAGGTCAAAGGGAAAGAAAAATTGGTGTGCAGGTTAAAGAAGAGCTTGTATGGCTTAAAATAGGCTCCAAGGTAGTGGTATCTAAAATTTGAAAAGTTTATGTCTGAACAAGGTTTTAATAGATGTCACTCTGATCATTGTGTTTATCTGAAAAAGAAAAATGATGGTAGCTATATGATATTGTTATTGTATGTAGATGACATGCTTGTTGCAGGGTCTAACATGCAGGAAATAAATGTGCTCAAACAAAAATTGGCAAATTCATTTGCAATGAAGGATTTGGGAGCTGCAAAACAGATCCTTGGTATGAGAATAACCAGAGATAGGAAAAATCGAAAATTAACACTGTCTCAGAATGAGTACATACAAAAGGTGTTGAAAATATTTAATATGCACAATGCAAAACTAGTTAGTACACCTTTTGCTAGCCATTTAAAACATAGTAAGGAGATGTGCCCAAAGACCCAAGAAGACATGGATTATATGTCTAAAGTTCCATATGCATCAGCAGTTGGAAGCTTAATGTATGCAATGGTCTGCACAAGGCCTGATATTGCACATGCAGTGGGAGTTGTAAGCAGGTACATGAACAATCTAGGAAAAGAACATTGGATGGCAGTAAAATGGATTCTCGGATATTTGAGAGGTACCACAAATCAAGCATTATGCTTTGGTGGTTCAAACATTGCTCTACAGGGATATGTTGATGCAGATATGGTAGGTGACAGAGATAACAGGAGGAGCACTACAGGATATGTATTTACTGTAGGTGGAACAGCTGTCAATTGGGTTTCAAAAATCCAAAGTGTTGTTGCACTTTCAACAACAGAAGCAGAGTATGTTGCTGCTACAGAGGCTAGTAAATAAATGATTTGGTTACAAAGGTTTATGGGTGAATTAGGTAAGAAGCATGATATGGGCACATTATACGGTGATAGCCAAAGTTCCATTCATCTTGCAAAGAACTCAACATTTCATTCCACGACTAAACACATACATCTCAAGTACCATTTCATACAGTCAATATTGGAAGATGGAGAGTTGAAAGGCTGGAAGAAGATACCTGCTTCGATCCTGTGAGATATGCTAACAAAAGTTGTAACCCGAGGAGCGAGAATATGCTCGGTTCAATTGGTCTTCAAGGATGATGATGAAGATGAGAAACAACCAGGTCTAAGAGGAGTCATTTTCCAATAAATGAAGTAGCGGTGGGTTACTACAATCGGTCTCAAGTGGAGATTGTTGGGTGTGGGCATGATTTTCATCACGATTGAAGAATCCTTGTTTTAGATTTGGATGTATACCCCAAAGAAAGCGCTGCACCCTTGCAGGGGGGGGGGGTTGACCCCCTGGCTAGGGGGTATGGGGGCCAGCGATCCCCTGGCGGGGGTTTCAGGGGCAGTGCCCCCGAAGCTAAAAACAGATGTAAAATTTCCTTGTAAAAGTATAGTAATTTCTAGTCAATCTGGGCCGTTCATTAGGCGGATGATCTAACGGTAGAAGTTATGTTTAGTTTAGTGTTTTTCTCCCTAGAAGGCAACCCCTCTCTTTGTATGAGGGTATTGTATTGTGGCTGTGTATTATATGTATTTTCTCTAAGCGAGAAATAGATAGGGAGACTGTGAGAGAGAACAGAGGAGATTACAGTGGATCTGCTATAGGTTTTGTCTCTTCATTTTGCTAGATAATAGAAAGGAAGGACTGGCTGTTCGGGGTGGACGTAGCCCAAACTGGGTGAACCACGTATATATGTGTCTCTATGGTTTTATGTGTTTTGTGTGCTTTTATTTTCCGCATATTTTATGTGTTGCATTGCTCTGTAATATTTAATTTTCTAACATCAAAGAGGGGAAGTGTTTACTACCTTCGAGTTTGGCTCAAAGGCACTAAACCAAGCAAGGAAAAATAGATGCAGGTTGGAAAGTTGAGGGAGATGTACCCTCATCTACTGAACAGGTAATCAAGTCTTTTGGGGTCCAAAAGCTTCCCAATGGGGAGGAGTGATCAGGAGTTCATAAATTTTTCTCAAAAATCAAAGTTAGAGGATTGGGTTGAATCTAGAATGGTTGCGTAGATCTTGTCTTCCTGATTTTGATGCTGCGAACGGTTCGAAAAACAAATTTTGTATGAGGGAGATATAATGTTCTGATTAAAAAAGCCAAACAGGTAAATTTTTGATATTTTGACCAGGTTTGACTGGGATGCACAATCAATAGGGTGGAGGTACAGTTAGCAAAAAAAGAATATTCTCGAAATATTCCTTTTCACCAGGAAAATCATGGGATGAAAAGTGTCATTGTTTTATTTGTTGAAAGCATGGTTTGGGGCCAATCATAGGGTGCCACGTGGTCAGCCGTGAGGCCGCCACGTGTCCCTGGAATGAAATTGCAAAATTTTGTTGAAGGCTGTAGGAATTGACCCCTAGACCTCCAGCAGAGCATGTGTATGCCATACCACCCGAGCCACATAATGTTACTTAACCTCTATAGTTGTGTGTTCTATTTAAAGTTTATTGATAACATATGTGGGGGGTTGGGAACCGCCGGCGGTCCCAACCTGCCATTGGTTCCTCAGACATGTCACATGGCATATATAAAATATAACCAAACTCCACGGTCAGCAAACCTCTGACACTTCAAACTGATTCCTTGCGTGTTGTCACATGGCGACGATCTATCAACTCCATGGTCTCCACTAACCTCCAACGTTAAACGTGCCATTCAACAATAGTTTAAACCTCTGACCACGGTTTATGCTTGGATTTCCACCCAGCTGTTAGCATAACCACGGGTTTTGGGGTTGGCATGTGGCTACCCCAACCGTTAAATTTAATGTTGCAGTTTAAAACAATAGACATTTTGGCGTAGCGTGCCATTTCTGGCGGAGAAGATATTTTAACTCTAGTTAAGTGGAGTTCTCCACTTTTAGTGGAGCTTTTCTAGGTGTAACTGGGCAAAAGAGTAGGAGACTCAATTTTCGCCCATTCTGAGTGAATGAAGAGTCATTCTTGACTAATTGGAGCATTCTGGAGCCATTGGTGTAGAGAAAACAACCATTAGAGCACTGTAACTACATGTATTTGCAAAATTTTGAGCATAATGAAAGGTGGACATGCCATTGGGAGTTGGACCAGCATATGTATCCCAAGAGGGGTGAACTGCTTCATCATGCATGCTGTGTAAATTTCATGTGGTGACTTATTTCTCTATTTTACAATGTTGCTCAGTGTTATTTAAGCTTGTTTTATGCTTCTAATTCACTAAAATCATCTACAATTCATGGACAAACACTTCAATCCCTATGAAAACTAATGAACTGGTTATACACATGTTTATAAACTGAAAAGAAACTTAGCACAACAAAACTAAAACAGTCATTTCAAATCATAGAAACTATGTTATTTTTTAGGCCAGTTGCAATAGAGGGCTTAGTGCCCAAGTTTGTGAGTTATATTTCCAGTGAGGGGAGCAACCCTTCATCTGGGAGATCTATTGGAATAGTATTAGCCATTTCCATATCAGATTAGTCACCTCCTATCATTTATCCAGTTGCAGAGTGTTATTCAGCCCTAGGGCTGCATTTTGGCATTTTTGTATTTTGTGTATTTCCGGAAACCCTTTCTGGGTTGTCTTGGAATTGTGCTATAAGGCCTAGATATCTGATATCGACATTTTCTAAGCACTACAGCAGTAGATCCATGTACTTTCATCCACAACAGTAGTTACCCCTACAAAAACTGTGTTGTCTTAGCCTCCGACATTCTTATATAGCACTTGTTCTTCATGTTTCATGTACTGGGTTCCTAGAGGCTTATTTTGCCTAACTGGAGTGTCTTTTTCTTTAATATTTTGTACATATTTCCTGCTATAATTTCTAATATAATGGCTTCATGATCTTCTCCCATTTGATGTATTGATATTTCATCGCAATTTCCAGTTATATGTTCTACATTCCTGTTTTTCCTAATTTGGAATATTACATGACTACTGAAGAATCTCGGGCCTTGGAGCATCCATCCAGTGGGAGTTGGAGAAGAATGCTTTTCTAGATTATAGGAAGTTGGAGCTTTCTTTTCAATTGGAGTTGAATATTAAATAATTATTAGAAAATAATTCATGTGGTTTTTGTCCCAGAGGGGGTTCCACCTTAAAAAATATGTGCATTTATGTTCCTTTTGTCGACTACTATCATTGTACAAACACTGATACTAATTGAAGATTAACTAATGCTCTAAAAGATTAATAATAATACTAATTGAAAGGAATACAGATTCACCCTCCCTCTGAGTATTTCTAACAATTGGAATCAACGCTTGGTTCCTTCAATAACATTTTAACAGTTGGAAGGAGGTCATGGAGCATACCAAGAATGGTGTACATTTGTTCAATGAAAATAATTATGCACTATGGAAAGGAAGAATGGAGGTATATCTCTTGGCGCAAGGTTACGAAGTATGGGACACTGTTCAAAAGGCTTTACACCAACCGCAGATAAATAAGGTAAGAAGAATTTGGTAAATGATGCAAAAGAAAAGAATATTATTATCAGTGGACTTATTGAATCCGCTTGTCATAAGGTGTTGGGTTGTAAAACCACCAAAAATGTATGGGACAAGCTTGAGAATATATATGTAGGTGACTCAAATGTCAAAGAAGCAAACTTTCAAATCTACATAGCAAAATTTGAGCAACTCGGAATGAAAGAATATGACAACATTGTTGCATACTTCTAACACGTTGATGAAATAATCAACACTCTGGAAGGATTGGGAGAGCCTGTTTATGAGAAGAATATTATACGAAATATTCTTAGAATGTTACCAAGAAGATTCAACCCAAGGGTATCAGTCTTAGAATACAGTGAAAATCTGGACAAACTCAACAAAAAAGAATTACATGGATTTATCATAGCATTTGAAATGAGACTTGATGAAGAAGAGGGCACTTCACATCTAGAAACTGCGTTTGCTGCATCTAAGAAAACCAATAAGGAAAACAACCTTCAAAGGAAAATTCTTTCACCTACAAGTGTGAAGAAAAGGAATATGATGAAGAAGGTATTTTAGATGGAGAATATGCTTACTTTATGAGAAAAGTGAAAATTGGTAAGGGAAAATTCAAAGGTAAACTTCCATTGATATGTTTTGGCTGTGGTGAGGTTGGGAATTTTGCATCAAAATGTCCGAACAAAAGTGATGGAAATTCAAAAGGAAACAAAGGCTTGAAGAAATTCAACAAGCAAGGAAAGAAGAAAGTATTCAAAAGGAACTTTCTCTATAGAAGATAGCTCATCATCCGATGAAGACAGTGAAAGCGAAGAAGAAGCGAATGAGAGAGTACTTTTTATGGCCAAGCATAATAAACAAGAGGTATCAAACAACGAAGAAGAAGGGTTGACCATAGAATAATTTTCTAAGGATGATATTAGGCTTATAAAAGGGCTCAAGGTTGAGAATATATGTTCCAATACTATTGAAGAACTAGTTCAGGGTCTCAAAATTGAAGTTGAAGAACACAAATGTATTGAAGAGTCACTTCAAAAGAAGTTGGAAGAAAGTGAACAAAAAAGGGAAGAATTAGAAGCCAAAGTAGTCTCACTGCGTAAGGAAGTGAAGAAGGGAAAAAATTTCCAAAACTATGCCAATAGCTCAAGGGAATTGGAAGAACTCGTCAACAATCAACGATCTTACAATGACAGAACTAGCCTCGGTTACAAAGAAGAAGATGTAGGACCTTATACAACAAAATACAATGAACCTATGATATCTGACAGGCATGTAGATTTCATTGGAAAAGATTCACAAGAACAAACTTGGAAGACAATTCCCCAACAAATATTTCCATCCAGGTACCAACATATTTTTCATGGCTATAGTTATTCATGTGCAAATTTTGGTCATAAAGCTGCAGAACATTGCACGTACCCTAGGAAACAATACAATTCCAGGATATTTGTCAAATATGAACCTCCCAAGGCTCAACGAAACATCAATATATTTGAACATTTAAAAAATAATATTGAATGTTGCATATTTTGAAACTTTGGACACATAGCTAAAGACTGCAGACTTGAAAATCCTCCAGAAGAATCTTCGAAGCCATAGAATGAACAAACATGGAAGAAGAAGAATACTAATAATTGTGTTCTTGCTCTCAAGGCTCAAAATAATAAATATGTGTGGTATGTTGATAGTTGTTGCTTAACACAGATGACTGTAGAAAGAAATAAATTTGTATCTCTGGAATTTTTGAAATGATGGATCTTCAAATGTTATAGAATCCGGTACCATCACTCTCGTAAGAAAATATTCTCTAGAAAAGAATGTTCTATTGGTTGAAAACAT
Source organism: Pinus albicaulis (assembly GCA_034641835.2). Taxonomy (NCBI): domain Eukaryota; kingdom Viridiplantae; phylum Streptophyta; class Pinopsida; order Pinales; family Pinaceae; genus Pinus; species Pinus albicaulis. Next base: position 1,224,617,001 of record CM076574.1, read on the forward strand.
GAATAAAATCTACTCGGTGTTGGAAAATATTTGATCAAGGACACATAATGCTATTCAACTCCACAAATGACATATATGTTCTTGATGAAGCAACTAAAGCATGTCTACTAGATAAATAAGATGAAAGTTGGTTATGGTATAAAATAATGGGTCACATAAACTTTGAAAATATTGTTAGGATAAGCAAAAAAGGAAGTAGTACGAGAAATGTTGAAAATCTAAAAACCTTCCAACACACTATGTGCGGCCTGTCGGCATGCCAAGCAGACAAAAGTCGAATTTAAAACAAAATAACATTTTGCATCACATCCATTGGAATTGATACACACTGATTTATGTGATCCTCTGAGAACAAAGGGATTATATGGAGAATTATATTTCATTTTAACGATAGATGACTATACCAGGATGAAAATTGTCAGTTTCCTAAAGAAAAATCCTGAAGCATTTGAGTGATTTAAGATCTAAAAGGAGTTGGTCGAAAATGAAACTGATTTGAAAATAAACTATTTAGGATCCGATAATGGAAAATAATTCACTTCCAAATTATTTCATCAATACTATTGTGAAAATGGAATAAAAAGACAAATTTCAACAGCACGAACACCTCAGAAAAATGGAGTTGTTGAAATAAAGAATAGAATCGTACAGGAAATGGGTAGAACAATGTTGACAGACTCAAAAGTGGATGAAAATTTCTGGGTTCAAGAAATTGATACAACAGTCTTCATTATCAACCGAAGTCTTCTCAGAAATAATTGTAACAAGACCCCATATGAATTATGGAAATGAAAACCAGCTAATGTAAAATATTTCATAATCTTTGGAAGAAAATTTTATATCAAAAGAGAAGATCAAAAGTTGGGTAATTTTGAATCACGCGTTGATGAAGGTATCTTTGTGTTGGAAATACTCAGAGGGGGGTGAATCAGTATTCCTTTCAATTAGTATTATTATTAATCTTTTAGAGCATTAGTTAATCTTCAATTATTATCAGTGTTTGTGCAATGATAGTAGTAAACAAAAGTAACACAAATGCACACAATTTTTAAGGTGGAAAACCTCTCTAGGAAAAAAACCACCTGAATTCTTTTCTAATAATTATTTAATATTCAACTCCAATTGAAAAGAAAGCTCCAACTTCCTAGAATCTAGAAAAGCATTCTTCTCTAGCTCCCATTGGATGGATGCTCCAATGCCCAAGATTATTTAGTAGTCAACTGAACGGATGCCCAAACACCTAATGAGCTACAACTCACCCTAGCACCACCCTAGCACCCTGAATTTTTAATAGGCTTGAACTTGTTGGTGACTACATGCACCAGCCTAGCACCAACCTACCACCCTATAGAAGAATAAAACAATAATGGACTACCATACCAGGGAAAAGGGTCCACTTTACAATGATATAGAATGATTTAGAAGAAGAAGACACACTAGACCATAACCCCAACTATGACACAATCACCTAATGATGATCCTAGACCTCCTGACACTGCCTCTTCAATTCTTGGTAGATAGACACTTGTAGAAATTTTACAATGATTATTTTATAATCACTCAGTACAATGATACCTTTACAATGACTGTATGCAGTGTTTCCCACTTGAAGACTTCATGTGATGAACTTCTTGCCGTTGTTCTGCACCTTTATTGTTGCTCTTGTCATGCTACCCTTTCTCACTCTTCAGAACATTAGATCATGCATTGAGTCTTTTCTTGATGAATATATATTACCTGCAAAATTTCTTCAAGGAAATACCCATGACATGATAATATAAAAATTTACCTCATCCTGCAGAGCATATGTCAGTGCTACAAAAAAAAATAAAAAATACAAAGAACCTAATGCAATTAAGAGATGTACATGCATATACAGAATATACTTACCTGGAGCTTACCTCTATTGTATCATTTTGTTGCACCATGCTTTTCTTTGCTGCCCTAGAAATTCTGGTCTTTTGCAACCCTTGACAACACATGATCTAGCTTTTTCTTGCCTTCTAGGAGCTTGATATTTAATCTGAAGTTGTAATATTCAAAATAAGCTTTCAGTTAGTTGAAATATTAATTTTTGCTTTTGTCAGTTAGATAGATGAATAAGTGGGTAGGGAGACCCATCAATCTCTTTAGTGGGAATAAAAACCACTTCTCATGTGAATGTGGGTCATTTTAGTAGCTGAATAAAGCACCCTTAGGTGTGAACAGGGGCTATAACTTGTGGACAAGGTCAAATTTGACCAGATCAACAACCCTGTTATGGAGGGAGTGGAGCATTAAAGGAGGACATCGCACTTATGATGGAGGAGTGTATGCATGATAGTAGCATCTTTAATGAGTAGGACCTAGGGTGAGGAAGCTCACCAAGCATAAAAGGAAGAGGATGGCAACCATAGAGGGCATTATGGTTATTGATATTGTATTGGTCTTGTATGACTATTTGCATGCTTTAGTTGTTTAGAGGAGTCTGTTGTGTTGTTTAGCACAAGGGAGTTCCCGAGCGGGAATCCCACCCTCATACTCATGGGACTTAGAGTTCCTACTCAGGAGAGGTATATCGAGCATTATTTCCACTATCTGGCATCAAGCCAAGATTCAACCATCATCCACAACACAGTCTCTTCCAGATTTGTGTTGTTTTATAGGGAAGTAGCAGTGGAGGAGGAGTAGATTCAATTTCCTAGATTTTTTTTCCATTGGAGGGATCAACCCTTCAATCCAGAGGCTAGCAAGGGAGGTCATTGAGCATCATTGAGTCATCTGGCATTAGGCCAATCTTCTTCCATCTTCTACATCGCAGTTCCCTTCAGGAATTTTATTATTTCAGTAAGTAGCTGTAGTGGAGGGCTTAGTGCCCTGGTTGCGGAGTTAGATTTCCAGGGAAGGGATTAGCCCTTCATTCGAGAAATCTATTGGATGATCCAGGTAGATATTGGTGGCCACCCACCTATTCCACTTGTGGCCCCACCATTTTCTCTTTCAGTTTTTTCACAAATTACTATTTTTAGTAGTTTTTCAGGTCCTGAAATTTTGGAGTCGTTTTGAAGCCCCAAACGGAGATAGTATGCCGAAGTTACGTCCCCAGGAAGTTGAAACACCAATTTACCCAAACGGGGCCCATATTTTTGGCGCTTCATCTCTTAGTGTTAGGTTTTTGAACGTTTAGAGTTCTCCATTTTTTCTCCATAATAAATAGGCCCTCGAGCCTCATTGTAACACAGTTTAGAGGTCTATAGTCGCCACATATCTTCTCAGAGATTCGCTACCAGCACCCTAGCTATTTTATTTCCATCATGTTTGTAAGAATATTTCAGTGATTTGATATTAATGAAATGAAGCATTATTTCAGCTGTATTTCTATGTTTATGGTTGCTATAGGGTAAAATGCTTGGGTTGTTGGTTATCGTATATCCCTCTCAGGGATTTCCAGTGCCCAAGGCAAACAGTAAGATTAGCTATATAGTTCACAAAGACGGCATATACATGTTCATATTAAATTAAACAACTTGATAGAATGAGATATAAAATTACCTCTTTAATGATCTTGGAGTCCCTTAGAGAGCACTAGGCAGCGAAGCAAGAGTTCTTCTTCACCAGCTCCAAATCTTGGTCTTGCAATCAATCAAAGCACCCGTGTAATTTCTAACCTAACATATATCCTATCAATTAAGCCAATATATAATAAACATTTAAACTATGCACATCTAAGCCATTCATCTCATGCTATATAAGTGATTAAACAATAATGATGATATCAACGCATAGAATGGACAAAACATATATAGTTCTATTGATTTATGAAAAAGGAGGATTACAACCGTCGGTTGCACCAAGCCCTCCTCAGCCTTCCAATTTCTCTATCTCTCAAAGTGGTGATGTCTTGATCAACAATTTCTCAATGAACCTCTTTGACCCTTGACCTTCACACTACAACAATGATCTCTACTTCACAAGTATGAAAAAATTTAGCAATCCTTCCACCTTCAACAAAGAGCCTTCAACTCCATTTTATAGGAGATGGAGAGAGCAATCATTTCCCTTCTCTTTCTACTAGTTCTGAATAGAAAAAACCAAGATGTTTCTCTAACCTCCATGCTTTTTCCTCTTTTGAGAGTTCAGTTGTTTATGGCAATGCCCAATAAGAGATCAGTGCTTTGCAGTTTCCTTTTTGTACTGACTCTCTTGTGAGAAAAAGCTGGAGATTCAAATCATTGTCCATGGGTTTTTCCCATTTCAAACTTAAAACACGGGTAACGCTTCCCTCTAGTGTAAACAGAGCATTGCCCTAGCCACTAACGCGGCCCATTCACTGATCAGCTACATTATAATGCTCTTGTGTTGTTACAGAGAGGCGTTACCTTGGAAGAAATAGGTTTAATTTAGGTCTTTGTATTCCTTCCATATTTGTCTTCTCCTCTGCGCTGATGAGGAGATATTTTGACTTGTAACAGATGCCCCCTAAAGTGTGAGGTCAGAGACGAAGACGATGGATGAAATAATTTACAATGTGTGTAGTAGATATAAAGAGATTGAAAGACTGAGGAAAACCTGAAACAACAACATATGTCAGAAAATATAGTATCTGCCTCGAGTCGGGCATTCCCATGCTCAGTAGCTTAAAAAACATGATTTCTCTAGAATAGAGATATGAATAATCTGTCCACCGATAAGCAGAATGTGGAAGTGTCTGTCATAACAGGATCAGGTTGAAGAAGCTGTATCCATAAACAATATCACAACTTGGGGAAGGAAACACAACTTTAATGATGTAGCCTTTGCCCCAAGGTCTTGACTGCCGATTCACTTAAACTGCATATTCCTCAACATGTGAATGAAGGAGCTGTCGTCGAACATGTGAGAAATCGTCTGATTACCAGTCGATAATGAAAACTGTTAACAGACGCGAAGGTGGCCACCGATAATGATGATGGTCCCTAAGATGCATAGTACAATCTAGCGAGTGTGAATAAAATGAGTTGAAGTCGAACACTCGTAGAATCATTCGACCAGGAGCCAATGATGAAGACCCCTGATCAAACACAAGACTACCTGCCACTGATGTCTGCAAGTATCCGGGTACTGATGGGTTTCTGGATCAGCTTCCTAGATAAGATGTTGAAGTTGATAGGGAGAGATCTGTTGAAAGGTAGGCACTGAGGCATCCTACATCAGTCAACACGAAACAGAAACCAACTGATGTTGTTTATGATTTGAGATAATGAAGAGGAAATGGGGATGTCGGACGACAAATAATTTCTGGCATAATGAGCGGTTTGGTTGATAACAAGAGCAGTAGATAGCGAGATCTGCTTGAACAATAGAAGGCACTCTAGCAGGGTACTAGGCAGCTGAAGCGTGTTGAACACCAAAGAGTGTGTTAGGATTTTACCGGTGTAGGGACACTGGGAAATGAAGGCTAATACTCATAGATGGTAGGGTTCGGCTAACTGCGAAAGAGTTTTCTGGGAAGTGCCATGTTCAAGAATTTTGCTGCCAAATCGACCTTTCTGAAATGTAACAGAGGTAGTATCCATTTTGTCCAAATTTTTCCCCGTCTGATTAAGTTTAACGAGTCCAGACGAGTAAACTCGGTGAATTTTTCATATTTAGAGTGTCTAAAAAATGTCAGAAAATACAACTCTGTGCCCGGTCTGATTAGGTTTAACGAGTCCATACGAGTAAACTCGGTGAATTTTTCATATTTAGAGAGTCTGAAAAATGTCAGAAAAGACAACTTTGTGCCCTGTCTGATTAGGTTTAACGAGTCCAGAGGAGTAAACTCGGTGAATTTTTCATGTTTAGAGAGTCTGAAAAATATCATAAAAGACAACTCCATTGGGGTACCTTTGTCATGTCTTGATAACCGGGCATGGCAAAGGGAGAATAGTAAGCCCTAAAATACCATTTTCCATGCTGTGTCCATCTGGTCGAAAAGTGAGAAATTCCAGAACATGGATGTCTACCTCATTTTGTTATGAGTACCTAGAGACGGCAAACTCACTACTCTTTAGAAATTTTAATGAGTCCAACAAAGAAAACTCGCTACCTCTCGTGGAAATTTTAACGAGTCCAACAAAGAAAAACTCGATGCCTCCGTGAAATTTTAACGAGTCATGCGGAGAAAACTCGATTACTTTTTCAGTTTAAAGAGCTTTGAAAAAGAGAAAAGAATGGCTCCTTACTTTCTGTCGTGGTATTTTAACGAGCCCGACAAAGGCAACTCGGGGTTTTTTCAGTTTTATGAGCGAGAAAAAGATTCCTAAAAATAAAGCTCAGTGCTTCTTCATAGTTTTAACGAGTCTGAAGAAGAAAACTCTAGGCTTTTCATATTAACGAGCAAGAAAAAGACCATACAAAAATAACGCTCGATGTCAAATTCATATAAGTTTAACGAGTCCGAAGGAGGGAACTCGAGGTTTTTCAAATTAACGAGCCAGAAAAATACAGTAAAAAGAATGCTCGATAAAACATGAGTATGTCTGCTTATAAATCCTGATCACTCATTGGAACATCAGTACCAAATCTCAAGAGTTGCGACACATGCGTAGCAAGAACTCATGACTTTGTTGACTAGCTTAAGAGATTCGTGCCCCAAAATTCGCTATAAGAAGGTCGGAGGACCTTCATTTTCACTGTTTTGAGTGTTGTGAAGGAGCTCTGGGGTGAAAAGGGGTGAAATCTTCAGCTGACAATTACGGTCAATCCGGGCAACAATTTTCCTTCCCGCAAGATCCATGTAAGAGCTCGAACCTCCTGCTATCATTTAATTGTCTTTTTGTTACTTTTTGCTGGTTCAAAATTAAAAAATTTCGAGGCCCTAAAAAAAATGCTTGTGCCTAACGCGGGAGAGAAGTATAACAGCCGCATTAAACGCATAACCCGTGAAGGGATACCGCATTAGTGCGCTCTGTTTTGTATTACAGCCAGTGTTAGGCACACCGTGTTTTTTAGCAACTCGTTTTTTACTGTTTTGAAGTGGTCCAGGCAAGTTTTGATCGGTTGAAAATGTTGCATTTGCAGGTATTCAGCTGTTAAACATGAGTATCTGGCGAGAGAGAGAACATGAACGGGAAGAACGAGAGATGGTGACGGATGCTGCAAGCTTGATGGCTCTCCGCAGATGCGGATTGTTAAAATATGCCTGCTTATAAATAATGAGGGGTCAAGAGGATCTCCTGAGGTGGCTAATCTAGCAATGGGACGAACGACACCATGTCTTTCGGATTGGGGGTAATGAGCTCTCATTCGAAAAGGATGATGTGTACTTTTTGACCTGCCTATCATGCCGTGGGCTGAGGCCCAACTTGACGGGGTCCAGAGCTGACCCACGTTCCACTGCTGATCTGATTCGTGCACATTGCATACATGACACTCAGGCTGTGAGCAACCGGGTACCGATCGCACAGGTGGCTTTGAGACCATTGAGGTCTATCTTATGGATGATTTTTCACTTGGCAGGTGCCAAGAGTCAGCATGTGGTCACCAAGGCCTAGGTGCTCCTAGCCTTGGACTGTATGCAGCCTCAGGTTTTTGATTGGTGTGACGGAGTTGTCCGTTGGGTTCAAGCAGAGCTTACCGCATGTAAGACCCATACCCAGAGAGAGTTTGGGTACGGTACAATGATTGTATCTTTCTTACTGGAGCAGATACCATTGATGAGGCCCAGGATCATTACAGTGCCTTTGGGCCCATGCGAGCCGAGGCAGGCTCGGTGGGCAGCTTTGCTTCTGCAGACTGGAGAGGGTCCTGTCCGCCACTGCTTTAATGATGGATTTTTTGATTGGCTAAACTCTCAGATAATCATGATTGAGGATTATCCCTATGCAGGGATGAACTTCACAGGCAATCTGGAGTTAGTCCTGCCTCCTGGTACCCAGTGGGGACTCGATGGTAAGAAGGAAATGATCAGTGTATTCCAAAGAAGTACTTTGTTTTTTGTCTTTTGAATGTTTATACAATTTTTTTTTTTTGTTGAAATAGGGTGAAAATTATGTTTTGACATGAAGATTTTGTTTGCTTGACATAGATGTGGCACCTGTCCGGCCAGTTGGGGCCCCTCGCTATGCACGGCGAGGAGTGTAGCTACCTGGGGCTGGTGCACCAGCAGAGGATGCAGAAGCTGCCGAGGATGATGATGCCCAGGTTTTACATGAACTCTCCAGAAACCTGGGAGGTCTGAGTATGGGTATACCACCCCTTCCTATGCGGGAGGTTCCAGTTCATCTACAACGACATACTGTAGGTGTGCCGGAGAGATACATGGTGCCTCTAAGGAGGATAGCCAGAGAAATTTTATGCTACCATGATCGTCAGGCTTAGCTGGTGGAGCGGATGTATTAGTGTCAGAGCGTGGCTTAGTATAGCCAAATTTTTGTAAAACACCCAAGTTTTGGAAGATTTTTTGATGTTACTGTGTACTAGACATGACATATATATATATATACATACTTTTTGGTGATTTTGTGTTTTTAAATTTTTTTATGTATTTTTAATGGGATAAAAATATATGTACTCATGAGTGAATCTTTTATAGTAAATGTGACAAATGCCAATCTAACACATAATTTGCCAAAGAATCGGCTAATGCATTAAATTCTCTAGGAACGTGCTGAAATGTAATTGTTTGAAAATGACGTTCTAAAAGTCTCACCCTTAAAAAATAACATAACAACACAGGATGACAGACACGATAGTGATTGTTTAACTGCATAATGATGAGTTGGGAATCTAACCTGACCACTAAATTGGAGATGTCACGAGATGCCGCTTCCATGAGGAGTTGGATCAATGACATGTACTCGGCAACATTATTGGTGGCGTTACCCAGGAAGATTTCCCTGGAACCAAGAAGGTCCGACTCAGGAGTGTAGAGAACCCAAGCAGCTGAAGCAATGCGTCTAGTGTGACGAATAGCACCGTCTGCATATCCAACGTATGATAAAGGGAGCGAAGGAATCTGTGTGAAAGAAAAAGATTATACATGAGAAAAACACCTTGAAAACCAAAAAAAAATCCAGAAGCATCAAAACAATAGGCAAAACTTATATACATAAAATTACGAAGCATATGCCTAGTGCGAAACTAGGAAAAATACTTCTTTAGATAGAGCCCGTTGTGGGGCTCCTCGAGCGGAATTCCATTACAGTCCTGAAGTTCATAAGCCCCTTTTGAGAGAAATTTAGTGACGATGTAAGGACCAAGCCATAATGGTTGGAGTGTTCCTACCCCCAAGAGGTCATGTTTCTGATCATAAATTAGAACAAGAACACCCTCTTGGAAAGAATGAGGCTTGACAGATTTTTCGTATTGAGCTTCGACTCGGCGCTGGTGGGCTTCGAGTGCTAGTGTAGCATCTCGATGAGTTTTGTCTAAATGATCGAATGAGAGCAAGCGCTCTTCAGTGGCGGTGGTGCCAAGCAGGAGTTCAACGACGAGTTTGAGTGATGGAATTTCACACTCGATTGGAAGTACTGCCTTAGGCCGAATGCAAGTTGGAATGGTGTGAAACCTGTGGCAGTTTTTACTAATGTTCGATATGCCTATAACGCAGAATACAAATTTCGATGCCATGTGGTTTTATGATTTCCAACAAATCGACGAATCATGGTTTTGAGGACGCCATTTACGGATTCAACTTGGCCATTAGCTTGAGGATAATAAGACAAAGATTGATCTTGACGGAAACCTAGCATGGATTTTAATTCGGTCATCATATGATTCTGAAAGTGGGATCCATGATCTGTGACAATCGATAGGGGTACGCTGAACCGACATATTACCTAATTGAACAGGAAGAGAGCGGCGGTTTCACCATCGGCCTTGAAAGTGGGAATGGCTTCTGTCCATTTCGTAAAATAGTTGACCGCAACCACGATGTAGTTATGCCCATTTTTTGAAGTGGGATTGCAGGTGACAAAGTCAATTCCCCATTTAGTGAAAGGACCAATGGGGATAACCGGATGAAGGGGGGAAGGATGAGCGCGCATTTTCTTTGTGAAAATTTGACATGGATGGCACTTCTGGACCGCTGCAATGTAGTCTTTAAACAAAGTGGGCCAATAGCAACCTGCGCGTAAGAATTTTTGGGCAGTAGCTATGCCCGAAAGATGACCACCGCATGCCCCTTCGTGGAAGTCATTCAAAACGCGTTCTGCCTCATTGAAAGTGAGACAACGTCGGAGAATAGCATCAACCCCACGACGATATAATGTATCGTTTAGCACGAGGTAGTGCTTTTCCTGGTGGCAGATATGACGACAGTCGTCGAACGTGAGAGTTGGGCGGAAGTGTTGGGTTTGTAGGTAGACCAAAATGTCTCCATACCATGGGTCTGAAGAATCGACCAAGTATACAGATTCGTCAGGAAAAGGATCATGAGCTAATTCTGCTGGGTCGATTCTAGGAAGGTCCGATAATAATTCGGTGAAGACGAGGGATTTATTTTCTTTGGCAGCTGTGAAAACCAAATCAAATTGTTGGAGGACGATGATCCATTTGGAATATTTTTCTCCAATAATTTGTGTAGACAATATATGTCGCATGGGGTTCTCCAAAGCAATAACCGTAGTCTGTCACAACAATATATAATTTCGGAGTCAGGTGACGGCGAAAACTACCGCCAGAGAAAGTTTCTCCACATGTGAATAATGTAATTCCAGTTCGATTAGACCTTTGGACAAATAGTATATCACATGTTCACTATTGTCACTGTTAACTTGAACCAGAACCATTCCAAGTGAGGATGGTGAGGCTGCCAGGTAGAGGAGAAAGTCACGTGAGTAGTCGGGGGCACTAAGGAGTGGGGCTGAAACAAGTGCATGTTTTAAAGCATCAAGTGACCATTGATCTTGGTCATCCCACAAGTATAATGTTCCTTTCTTCAATAATCGCATAAATCCTTTCGTCGTCTCGGCATAGTTAACGATGAATCAACGTAAAAATTTTGCCTTCCCTTGCAAATGTTGGAGTTGAAGGATGGATTGTGGTGCCGGAAATTCAACAATCGCCTTAACCTTATCAGGATCAACCCTAATCCTGTGCTTGGAGACAATGAAACCCAACAGACGTCCAGACTCGACCATAAATACGCACTTATGAGGATTCAAACGTATATTGTAGAATCTACACCTAGAAAAAATTTCTTTCAGATGAGCGAGGTGATCAGGCCGTTTCTTGGAATGGGCCGGGAGGTCATCCAAGTAAGCCTGTACAATATGTCAAATGTCATGAAAAGCGTAGTCCATAGCCAGCTGAAAAGTTGCTCCAGCATTCTTCAGACCGAATGGGAGTTTACGATATGAAAATGTGCCCCAAGGACAGATGAAGGCAGTTTTATGTTGGTCATCTTTTTTAATTGCAATCTGGTTATAGCCTGAGAATCCATCCATGAAGGAAAAAGATTCGCATCCGTCACAATCGTTGAGAATCTTATCTATGAACGGTGTAGGATAATTGTCTTTGGGACAAGCGATGTTCAGATCGCGATAGTCAACATAAACTCGAATGGTGCCTTGTTTTTTATCGATGGGAACCGGATTGGAAACCCATTCCGTCAAAGGAACGGGATAGATGAAACCAGTGTTTAAAATTTTTTCTACCTCAAGTTTGATGGCGGCTGCTTTGCGCGGGTGGACAGGTCTGAGTCATTGCCGAATTGGTTTGGCATTGTCATAAATCTTGATTTCGTGCTCGACGATAGACGTGTCTATGCTGGGCATTTCATCATAAGACCAAGCAAACACATCGCGGAATTCCTTAAAAAGGGATGTGAAGCGTGCAATTTCCTCTCGATTGCAATCGGCTCCAATCTGAATATTTTCTATTAGCCACCTATAAATATTTGTTATACCAAAAGGTGGCTAAGACTTTTTGAGCCTCCAAGGAACAAATTTTATCATTAAAAATTGTTGGCTCTTGAAGGCTCCTTGAAGGCCTCATGCCTATGTCCAAAATCTTCATTTCTGTTCCCATTTTGTACTTAGAAATCCTGCTGAAATCATGAGAAGAAACTGCTGAAAGAACTTCATTTTCCCCCTTCTCAAACCTTCATTTTCTCCCTTTTTTTCTCCATAAAAACTCCCTTGTTTTCATAAATCCTCTTCTTCCATTTATGAAAATCCTCTTTACATAGTTAAAAACTCATTTTTTAACTATTCCGAAACCCCCAATTCCTTTGAAAGCTATGAAAAATTCATAAAAAATACAAGTTTTTTCTATGGACTTAGGCCCCTTGGGCTAAGTCCTAACCACTTCCCCACCATACGCTTTGGGGCTGGAACCACTTGCTAACAGGTTAAGGCGCTTATCGCATCGCAAATTTTCAAATAACACAAATTTTTGCGATTAGTTCCATGTTGTGAAAATGCGATTGCGATCAGCCCCTTTGTTTTGAGCCCCAGATCTCGTGCTTTATCCGCAAAAACCAAAGGTTATAGACCCGGGCGCTAATTGCAATCTTTCCAAGCTGCGGGTTTATTTGAAGTACCCATCGCAAATATTTGCGATGCAATTCATCGCAATCGCACAATGCTCCAATATGCCCGATTGCATCATTATTTTATATGTATATACTGTGGGCCCACCTTCCGTACTTTAAACCTTATAAATAATCCATCCCCATTCCTTTTTTCCTTTGTAAAATGCAAAAACCCACTTTTCCAACGTTTTGGTCTAAAAACCGAAATCACGTGTTAATATAATGGGTTGATTTAAAAGCCCATCCCCTATCTTCCGATATGTGATTAGCTCCTCCTTTCTAGCCCCCGGCCATATCATCCTTCCATGCGCCCTAAGGCCCCGCAATCGGGCGCCATGCCATTTTATATTTCCTCTGCCCAAAGTTTAAAACCTTTGGGTATATATTAAAACTTGTCAGTTTATTATATTTATATCTCTGTTGGTCCAAAGTTTAAAGCAATCTCCACCGTCGATCTGTTCTATAGATTGACAGTGCAGATTTCATCTCCCCGTGGTCCCCACCGCCCATAATCCGATTGCCCAAAACCGGTGGTATCCATCGCACCGCCTTTGGGGCAATGGTGGTTTTTTCCCGATGGCCAGCGATTCCATACAACGGTTGACACACATCCTCTGTACCTTTTTCAAAATCGCCGTCCATCGCGCATAACCGCAGTCCATCGCGCATTATTTTTCAGATGTGGATGCCTAGCGATATTGCCGTGGACCGTCCGATCTAGGGCGGGCCATCCAACGACTATCGCTCGTCGAAGATGAATGATAGTTAACTCTGATGCACACGCGATAACTCAGGGTACAGCGAGCCATCCAGTTAATCTCCGCCGTCGATCTGATCTGCAGATCGATGATCCACGTTTCATCGCCCATATTCTCTCCCTTTGAATTTCAACTTCCGTTCTCGACTGTCGATCTCTGCGTGATCGACGGCTTAGATTTAATCTCTTTTCCATCTGGTCCATGATCTCTCTCGATCAATCCTAGCCATTGGATGATGCCATCCAACGGCTATGCTCTTTCCCCCGCCTTCTAAAGCATTTTATCCAAAAAAATGTAGGATTTATTTATAATTTTATGTTTTGTGCAGGTTTTAAAAGGTTTCTGTCGTTATATTGAAGAAAGGCCAGGAGCTGGGAATGACGATTCCCGTGCTTTCAGCCCATAAAGAGAACCATTCACAGGGCTTCTTTCAAACATTTTATCAGCGTTCCATGGGCACCGATACTATAAAGGCCCTGCGTGGCTCTGCACATTGACAAGACACTGCGTTTTAACGCAATTTCAAAAGAGTATAAGTTCTGAAGAACATAGCGCAGTGAGCAGAAGATTAAAGACAGGCTTACGGGGATTACAGCTAAGAATGATTATCAAAAGCCTAATCCCTGAAATAAAACACAGTTTACAGAAAACCTAAAGTGTTTTTATCAAGCATAAACCATTCACTGCCACAAATTGAGACAAATTGATCCCTCTAGATACCAAGACGCCACCTGTGCCTCAAAGTATTCAATCAGAGGCCGAATTATTAATCAAGACCAGATGTCTACCTCAAAACACAGCCAAAGAGTCACTTCTGCATGGAAACTTAATGAACAGACATCTGCGGAGTAACTCCAGACATAACACAAAGCCTCAAAGGTCAACAAAATCTCCCACTGAGCTTAATCTTTATGTAAAAACATTTAATACAGAAGACACCTATGTAAGTTTCTCATTGAGCCCCTCAAAGGCCAAGAAACCATTTAATTCTGTATTAATTGTAGTTGAGATCTTTTATCAGATCTCACCTCCTCATTCTTCTATATATACTTCTTCAGAAGATGAGAAGTTGTTGGTTGGCTTTTGTTTGATCACAAGCTGTAATATTGAAACTCTCTGAAATCAATACATAGTCCTTTGAAGTTAAAGAACAAATTGAAGTCTTGGAGATCTTGATGATGTTGTTGCATGTTTGTTCTTGAGAAGGCTCTATCATTGGATTCATGAGCTTGGATGTTGGTGAAGTATTCTGAACTGTTTCATGTTTTTTTCCCTGTTTCCATTATGTTTCATAATTTCTCACTACAGTAGGATAGAAAGTATTAGGCTAAGAAATGACTCCTGGAAGCACCTTAGACCTGTTCATCCTTCACTGTTTTATGTTTTCTTCTGCTGAAGTATTTTAGAGGCTTTAATATTTCTCTTTAGTCTTCATGCTTGTTTATTTGCTTAATAGTTTGAACAGTTGGTTTCAGCATGATTTATGGTTCTCCCTGCTTGTATGTTGCCACTTAAAAACTATTATTGAAGTCTCCCTTGTAATTTCTTTGCTTACAATGAATCAGAGAGGTCTGTTTTGATCTTGCCCTTTGTCCTCATTTAAACAGTTGGCTTAAAGGTCATTATAATTATGATCATAGATGTTTTTAGGTGTTCCCTCTTCTATGACTGTAATTTTCAGTAAATCTTTTATGTTTTCTAAGTCCTTTAGAATAAAATCTTTGAGGAAATAGGGTGTTCCCCGAAGCTTAGATTTTACTTTGAAAGTTATTTTGAAATCATTGTTTGCTTAAAGGTGTGTTTTGTAGAATTTATGGTTAGCCCTATCTATTAAAGAACTCTTTATTGTTTCAAATTATGCTTTCAAATTCCCTTTGTTGAGAATTAAAACTCTCTTTCCAAATCATTAATGTTCATTCCATTCCAAAAACAAAAGGATCCTGTGGCCAAGTTAGATTTTCCCTTTGATATCCCATATCCTTTGATAAGTGTGTTATGACCTCTTTTTGACTCCATTGCCCAATGAAAAAGATATTTTACTGTCCTATATATCTTTCCTAGACCTTTTATGTTCTGTTGTATCAATTCAATCCAACCAAACAAACAAACACCTGCACTTAATAACTAGTCTAAAACCAATACTCTAAGCACACAAGATAAACCTTTGCAAACAAACTTTGAGATATCCCTCTCTGAGAGCAGGAGGACTAGATCCTGTAACTTTAAAGATTAGTTCTAATGTTGCCTTGTCTTTTGGTTTTCCAAACTATCAAAACACAGGACACCAAAATAATGGCGATCACGGTGGGACATTTCTGAGTCAGTGACAATCTAAGTACCCCTTAGGACTCCAGAAATCCCTTATTTTCAAAGACTATCTAGTGATTATCAGCCACCTCATCGCCACCAACATAATGGCGATCATGGTGGGACCCGAGTAAAATCTTCAAAAAAAAAAACACTCACTGTCTAGCATAACATAAGTAACCTTCTTCAAGCACTACCAAGCAATGGTAATCATGATAGGACCTTTTGAATCAGTGACAAACTAAGTAACTCTTAGGGTTCTTATAAAGCCTTGTTAAACCTTGAAGATTTCAGTTACCAAGCCATAAGAGTAAACTCTGTATGTTTTGACACCCTAGCTAAGTGTTAAATCAGACTTAGAACACTCTCTTAACCTATAAGACCAAAATAACTCAAAAAAACCCAAAACATTTTAGTTTGGCTTCATAATAAACTTGGTGGTAGACCATAAAACCTTTTACCTCTGAAAGGAGCTAAAAAATTCCACTTGGCGACTCCACAATCCTTGACAGACCTTAAGACTCCACTGGGAAGAACCCTCATCATTATGAGATCATTCAAACTCAGTTAGAAGACTGTAGGATTGAGTTTCAAACAGACTAGTCAACCCCCAAAAGATTGTCATACCTGGTTGAACTTTTTCTGTTTAGTTGGTCTAAAATACATCATAGTGGCTCCTAGAAAGATTCACACTAGAGCCCATCCTGACCCTGATCCACCTGAAGTAGTTGATAATCCAGAAAGTATCCTTAGGAAGTCTCCTAAGATTAAATTATCAACTGTTTTCAGATTACCCTTGAGAGCTATTTCAGTTCCTGAAAATCTTGCAGCTCCACAAGAAATACATGGTGGTGGACCATTAAACATTTTACCTCCTTAGGAGCTAAAAATCTTCCACCTGGCAACTCCACACTCTGAAACTCCCAGAAGACCAAATGACTCCACTGGTAGAAGACTTTGAACTGATTGACCAGACACAATGACCTCTTTCCTTATTTACAAATATGATTCCAAGCATACAACGAAGATATGCCCCAATGAGTAGAGACCATATCCCTGGGTTTCCACATAAGATGCCCCAGGTGAATTGGGATGACAACCTTCTTGTTTTTCAAGGTGAAAAGTTTGATGACCCTTTATTACATCTTATCAAATTTCACATACATGTATGGAGGTTGAAAGTTGAATGGCATGAAGACTGCTTAATGAAAATGTTCATGTTAACATTAGAAGGAAAAGCTAGGGATCGGTATGAATGCTTAAGATATAGTAGTTTGTTTTCTTTAAGAGAACTTGAATATGTGTTCTATGAGAACTATAAAGAAAACACTACATCATTATCATTGGGTGAAATATATTCTGATCCATCACAAAACATCACCCAACACATTATAGATAATGAGGAAGCCTTAGAAGAGATGCATCCTGAAGATATTTTAACAGCCATTCATGAGTTTAATCTCCTATTGAAAATTTTTAAAAATATAGATGAATCACTTGAGGAAGAAAACAAGCAAGAAATAATGGACATTCCTCAAGACATCCCTGAAAACTCAAATATTGATTCATCATCCCTTATAGCTGAGGCTCAAGAAGACATCCAGCCTCAAAATCAATCTTCACAAGAGACAGAGAATTGTTGTACTTCTGTTCAAAGGGACCTAGAAACATCTTCCCCTTTGATAGAGAAGGAGATACATCAAACTATTAATAAACAGTCAGTCTCTGAAATTTCTTGCAAAACAAACACTCTAGCCCATTCACATAAAGAACTTTGTTGTATAGGTTTAGAAAGTTCTTTTGTAGATCAGAATGAACAAGGATATACTGATATCCCAATATCTTTGACTGATGAAATTGTTTATTTATATAATTTTCCGAAATTCGATTAGTCTGATGATGATGATGATTTACAAGCAGAAACTAATCATGTAGGGAAACCATCATTTGATTGGTGTTATGAGTTTCACCATCTTCAACTTGAAAGCAGAAATCGCCCTTTTCAATCCATCTTCAAAAGCTTTCAATTAATTGGGAATCGGCAACCTTTCTATTCACAAGGTGAAGAAAAGAGTAATGAAGCAATTTTTGAGCATGAGGAAACCATTAAATACATCCCCACTCAAGGATATAATAAACTGTTCACAGAATTCATCCCACTCAATTCAAGTATACTAGGGCTACAAGAGGACGACACTGCCAAATATGATAAGTCTTCTAGTTCAGATGATGATGAAGAAGAGGGAGAGAAACAAATACAAGACTATCCTGTTGTGGATATACCCTCTTTTCAAGAAGAAACTTCTCCTATCATTGATATCAATCTGTCATCCAAAGAACCTGAATGTATAGACAAAGAAGATATTTAACTATTTGCTATTGTGTAGGTTAAGGATGATGATGCTTCCAAGCAAATTTTTGAAGACATGACCCTCAAAGCTGAATTCTTGGAATCAGACATTCTACCAGACATGGGGGACCAAAAAGAAGAGAATATTCATCTTTTCTTTGTTGATCCTACGGAAGAGTGTGTGGAAATCACAACTGGCTCAAATTATCAAGCAATGATCCTTTGCAAAAGCTAGAGACATGAAAAGCTGTCACCTTCTGTGATAGCCTTGATATTGAAGGTTAATCTTCAGTATGTTCTATGGATACCTCTGACAAGTAGCCAAAGTTTCTATTTTTTCTTCACATTACTCAGCTGGCTGCATTGGCATTTTTGTATCATATGATAAATGTAAATACTCCATGTTTAGAATAGGTTAGATAGGAATTTCAATAAAGCTCAGTTCTAAGCATGTAGTTAGTTGTTGTTTTCTGCTTTGAAGAAAAATCAAAGATTCAAAAATGCAAAAACAAAGAAAAGAAAGAAAAGAGGGCAGATTGTGAAAAACAAGAAAGGTATAGCCCCATACCAAAAAAGAGAAAAAAATTCTGAAAGTGTGCAAGCTCAAATGCCACTCCTACATAACACACTTCTAGTTAGTCAAACAGCCTAATCTTGACTAATTAGTTTTAAATTTTCTACTGATAGGATAGTGAATTTGATTTTCCAAACTGTTTCATCTTGGCTTATCAGTAGATAGATTAGGATAAAAATGAAAGGTTCAAACATGATCAAAACCTGAACCTAAATTTCCCAAAAGAGATGAATCAAATCTGTTTTATTTGCTGAGTCAAAATGATGTAAATCTGGTTCTAATTAGCTCAAAATATGAACCAGAGGAAAAAGTAAGAACAACTCAAACAAAGTCAAAACAGAGTTGTAAAAAGATGAAGGAAGTGCTCTCAAATTTTAGATCTTAAAGCCTTCCATTTTGTTTTAAATTTTCTGCAAAATAAATGTCTATGTGTAGCTTGTTTTTATGCCATAGATCACAGCAAGTCAAACAGCTTAATCTTGACTTGACTGTTTTTAAATTTCCGTTATATAATTTAGAGAAATAAAATCTGTTGGACAGTTTAATCCCAACAGACAGTAGATTAGGTAGAGAAGCATCTGAAACTCAACTGTTTAATCTGATTTCAGGGAGAAATAAGGAGTAGAAATAGATTATATTTCCTGCTTTCAAAAGAATAAAATGTTGTGAAAAGAGTTTTTCAATCCAAGTGCACTCTTATGAAGGAAAAATGTTAGATCAGTAGGATTGGGTAGGTAGAAAGTTTGTTTTGATGAAGGTCCATTGTTTTCATAAAATGCCAATATGTTTTAGAGAAGATCATCCCAGCAAAGGAAAGGAAACCCAATGGATTAGGCACAGGTCAGCCTCCCAGAGAACATAAATGGACGAGGCAACTGATCAGTCTCCCAGAGAATGTAGGTCTGAAGTTCTTGATGCCTTCAAGAAGGCATCATCCCCAAGTGGAGCCACTGTTAGCCACCTATAAATATTTGTTATACCAAAAGGTGGCTAAGACTTTTTGAGCCTCCAAGGAACAAATTTTATCATTAAAAATTGTTGGCTCTTGAAGGCTCCTTGAAGGCCTCATGCCTTTGTCCAAAATCTTCATTGTTGTTCCCATTTTATACTTAGAAATCCTGATGAAATCATGAGAAGAAACTGCTGAAAGACCTTCATTTTCCCCCTTCTCAAACCTTCATTTGCTCCCCTTTTTTCTCCATAAAAACTCCCTTGTTTTCATAAATCCTCTTCTTCCATTTATGAAAATCCTCTTTACATAGTTAAAAACTCATTTTTTAACTATTCCGAAACCCCCAATTCCTTTGAAAGCTATGAAAAATTCATAAAAAATACAAGTTTTTTCTATGGACTTAGGCCCCTTGGGCTAAGTCCTAACCACTTCCCCACCATACGCTTTGGGGCTGGAACCACTTGCTAACAGGTTAAGGTGCTTATCGCATCGCAAATTTTCAAATAACGCAAGTTTTTGCAATTAGTTCCATGTTGTGAAAATGCAATTGCGATTAGCCCCTTTGTTTTGAGCCCCAGATCTCGTGCTTTCTCCACAAAAACCAAAGGTTATAGACCCGGGCGGTAATCGCAATCTTTCCCAGCTGCGGGTTTATTTGAAGTACCCATCGCAAATATTTGCGATGCGATTCATTGCAATCGCACAATCCTCCAATCCACCCGATCGCATCATTATTTTATATGTATATACCGTGGGCCCGCCTTTCGTACTTTAAACCTTATAAATAATCCATCCCCATTCCTTTTTTCCTTTGTAAAATGAAAAAACCCGCTTTTCCAAAGTTTTGGTCTAAAACCGAAATCATGTGTTAATATAATGGGTTGATTGAAAAGCCCATCCCCGATCTTCCGATATGCGATTAGCTCCTCCTTTCTAGCCTCCGGTCATATCATCCTTCCATGCACCCTAAGGCCCCACAATCGGGCGCCATGCCATTTTATATTTCCTCTGCCCAAAGTTTAAAACCTTTGGGTATATATTAAAACTCGTCGGTTTATTATATTTTATACCTCCGCCGGTCCAAAGTTCAAAGAAAACTCCACCGTCGATATGTTCTATAGATCGATGGTGCCGAGTCCATCTCCCCGTGGTCCCCACCGCCCATAAGCCGATTGCCCAAAACCGGCGGTATCCATCGCACTGCCTTTGGGGCAAGGGTGGTTTTTTCCTGATGGCCAGCGATTCCATACAACAGTTGACACGCGTCCCGTGTACCTTTTTCAAAACCGCCGTCCATCGCGCATAACCGTAGTCCATCGCGCATTATTGTTCAGACGCGGATGCCTAGCGATATTGCCTTGGACTGTCCGATCTGGGGCGGGCCATCCAACGACGATCACTCGCCGAAGATGCACGATAGTTAACTCTGATGCACATGCGATAAATCAGGGTACGGCGCGCCATCCAGTTAATCTCTGCCGTCGATCTGATCTGCAGATCGACGGTCCACGTTTCATCACCCATATTCTCTCCCTTTGACTTTCAACTTCTGTTCTCGACCGTCGATCTCTGCGCGATCGACGGCTCAGACTTAATCTCTTTTCCATCCGGTCCACGATCTCTCTCGATAAATCCTAACCGTTGGATGATGCCATCCAACGACTATGCTCTTTCCCCCGCCTTCTGAAGCAGTTTATCCAAATAAATGCAGGATTTCTTTATAATTTTATGTTTTGTGCAGGTTTTAAAAGGTTTCCGTCGTTATATTGAAGAAAGGCCAGGAGTTTGGAATGACGATTCCCGTGCTTTCGGCCCATAAAGAGAACCATTCATAGAGCTTCTTTCAAACATTTTATCAGCGTTCCATGGGCGCCGATACTATAAAGGCCCTGCGTGGGTCTGCACACTGACAAGACACTGCGTTTTAACGCAATTTCAAAAGAGTATAAGTTTTGAAGAACAGAGCGCAGCGAGCAGAAGATTAAAGACAGGCTTACGGGGATTACGGCTAAGAATGATTATCAAAAGCCTAATCCCTGAAATAAAACATAGTTTACAGAAAACCTAAAGTGTTTTATCAAGCAAAAACCCTCCACCGCCACAAATTGAGACAAATTGATCCCTCTAGCTACCACGGTGCCACCTGTGCCTCAAAGTATTCAATCAGAGGCCAAATTATTAATCAAGACCAGATGTCTGCCTCGCAACACAGCCAGAGAGTCACTTCTGCATGGAAACTTAATGAACATACATCTGTGGAGTAACTCCAGACATAACACAGAGCCTCAAAGGTCAAAAAAAGCTCCCACCGAGCTTAATATTTATGTAAAAACATTTAATACAGAAGACACCTATGTAAGTTTCTCATTGAGCTCCTCAAAGGCCAAGAAACCATTTAATTCTTTATTAATTGTAGTTGAGATCTTTTATCAGATCTCACCTCCTCATTCTTCTATATATACTTCTTCAGAATATGAGAAGTTGTTGGTTGGTTTTTGTTTGATCACAAGCTATAATATTGAAACTCTCTGAAATCAATACATAGTCCTTTGAAGTTAAAGAACAAATTGAAGTCTTGGAGATCTTGATGATGTTGTTGCATGTTTGTTCCTGAGAAGGCTCTATCATTGGATTCATGAGCTTGGATGTTGGTGAAGTATTCTGAACTGTTTCATGTTTTTTCTCTGTTTCCATTATGTTTCATAATTTCTCACTACAGTAGGATAGAAAGTATTAGGCTAAGAAATGACTCCTGGAAGCACCTTAGACCTGTTCATCCTTCACTCTTTTATGTTTTCTTCTGCTGAAGTATTTTAGAGGCTTTAATCTTTCTCTTTAGTCTTCATGCTTGTTTATTTGCTTAATAGTTTGAACAGTTGGTTTCAGCATGATTTATGGTTCTCCCTGCTTGTATGTTGCCACTTAAAAACTGTTATTGAAGTCTCCCTTGTAATTTCTTTGCTTACAATGAATCAGAGAGGTCTGTTTTGATCTTGCCCTTTGTCCTCATTTAAACAGTTGGCTTAAAGGTCATTATAATTATGATCATAGATGTTTTTAGGTGTTCCCTCTTCTATGACTGTAATTTTCAGTAAATCTTTTATGTTTTCTAAGTCCTTTAGAATAAAATATTTGAGGAAATAGGGTGTTCCCCGAATCTTAGATTTTACTTTGAAATTTGTTTTGAAATCATTGTTTGCTTAAAGGTGTGATTTGTAGAATTTATGGTTAGCCCTATCTATCAAAGAAATCTTTATTGTTTCAAATTATGCTTTCAAATTCCCTTTGTTGAGAATTAAAACTCTCTTTCCAAATCATTAATGTTCATTCCATTCCAAAAACAAAAGGATCCTGTGTCCAAGTTAGATTTTCCCTTTGATATCCCATATCCTTTGATAAGTGTGTTGTGACCTCTTTTTGACTCCATTGCCCAATGAAACAGATATTTTACTGTCCTATATATCTTTCCTAGACCTTTTATGTTCTGCTGTATCAATTCAATCCAACCAAACAAACAAACACCTGCACTTAATAACTAGTCTAAAACCAATACTCTAAGCACAAAAGATAAACCTTTGCAAACAAACTTTGAGAGATCCCTCTCTGAGAGCAGGAGGACTAGATCCTGTAACTCTAAAGATTGGTTCTGATGTTGCCTTGTCTTTTGATTTGCCAAACTATCAAAACACGAGACACCAACATTTTCCACGATACCCGTTTTGACCGAGATATCAATGAGCATTGTCTTAGAAAGATTACCCATGTTCCCTTCTGAATCGATAGTTTGAACAGTCGTGTAGCGGAGGGAACCATCTCAGGTGGGTCAAAATATGGGATTTCAGTTTGTATCGCGTCCGAGTCAATATTCGAAGCATGATGGTGAAACTCTTCCCAAGGTCATTCTTCTAACGACATGATCTCTCGAATAGCTTCATCTGTAGGCCAGTCTTCATTGAGGATATCCTTAGAGAGAACTGTGATGGGAGGGAGGTTTGTACCTTTGGTTGAAACCATAGCAGTGGAGGGTTCAGATGCGGTTTGGATGGCTTGGTAAGCCAACTTGGTCGGTGAAAGCGGCATCTGATCTCCATAGGAATAAATGTCTGAAGGTGCCGGGATTATCCATGGGTTGATAGAGCCATCCAAAGTGGTGGATATCATTGCAACCGTGTTTGGGATCTGTGGCGGCGGGAGAGGAAGTAGGGAAGATGCCTTCAGAAGACCGGTACTGATACTGACGTAAGAGTCAGGAAAGCCTCCTATTAGGGGTACAATGCTACTTGGTAACGTGGCATATTTAGGGGTGCAGAAGGATAGCTGATCCACCGTGACTATTTTCCCATCCAATGGAAATAGGATGGGTCGGAAGACCGAAGACACAATGGCGG
This sequence comes from Pinus albicaulis, assembly GCA_034641835.2. Lineage (NCBI taxonomy): Eukaryota > Viridiplantae > Streptophyta > Pinopsida > Pinales > Pinaceae > Pinus > Pinus albicaulis. The sequence continues at coordinate 1,224,640,805 of CM076574.1, forward strand.
TCATGGCATAAGACCAACTACGACCAAGCAATAGATTATAGTCGAGATGGCGTTCTACAACTTCAACGTGCACGTTTACCATTTTCCCACTCAAAGTGATGGGAAAGCTAGCAAGGTAACCTTTTGGGAGGAATGTGTGGCCATCAAAAGCTTTGAGGGAATTTGATGGCGGTGTTAAGGTGGGAGAACCTAAATTGAGCCAGAAATCTTGTGACATAACGCAGGTCGAAGCACCTTCGTCTATGACAGTGTGATGGATTGGTCTCCCTTTCGACACAACCTGCACCTGGAATGCGAGTTGGTGCGAAAGGCGAGGTTTAGACTTTTCCATATCAAAGATAGCTAGCATGGAATCCTGGGGGTCTATTCCACCAATGGCCGAAAGAAAGGCTTTCCTTTGTGCTGGACAGGTTTGTAATACTTCGAGAGTAGACATAGCTGACGGTGCCTGTGCCAAATATTCTACGATGTTGTAGTTTTGGGCTGCATGTGTAGAGGTGTTATGAGTTGTGCATCGAAGTGTCCCTTTGGGGGGATGAATCACGGGGTTATTAGTAGGCCGTTCGATATACAAATCATTGGGCGGCGGTGGATTTGAACTAGTACCAAGTTATTGAGCATCTATGGTAGGATTTCCATAAAGCTTGGCTCGAGTTTGAAGTTCAACACTCTCAATGACATAAATGGCAGATGGTCCTTCGCCGGAAGGATATGAACCACCATTTCCCCGTTGATGGGGTTGTGGCGGATTTTCAACCATGTGTTGATGTTGTTGCTGTTGATTAGGGAAAGGATTATGAAGAACAACAGGTGTTCGCCCAGAATCCTTGTTGGCAATAAAATCGGTGCATTCCTGCAGCCGAGGACATTTGTATGTCAAGCGGTCCTCCGCACAGATCTTGCAAGGAAATTTCATGGTTTTATCCTTCCCTTTGTCATTTTTGGCAGCATTTTTCTGATTAGGGTTATTCTGATTATCTGACTGCTCTTCCGAAGAAGATGGATTTTTCTTGTTCTTCTTATTTTTCTCGCTAGGTTTTTGTGAGGTTTGCATAGAATTTACCTCAGCGGTGGGAAGAGTAGTCGTTTGGTGAGGGGCAGTGGCAGCCGAAGATGGCTAGGAAGCTTTCCCTCGAGACTGCTTTGTGGCTACGCTAAAGATCGTGCCAACGAGACCGTTGGCATGAGCTCCAATTTTCTGAGTAGCCGGAGGATTTGGGTTACCAGGGGCATGGGGGAGCAAATCATAAAGCGTGCCAGATTGTGAATAGATTAAATCCAAATGCTGGGCACGACGAATGCATTGATCTTCTGTAACCGCACCGGAAAGGCCAATGTCTTTAGAGATGTGGGGTAAGAGAGACTTGCAAAACCAATTGGCTAAGAGATGATCCGGAATGGGCACTTTGAATAGCCTCCTCCTATGTCTCCATTCATGAATGTGATCGGAAGTGTGGGTGGCGGTGTCTTGGCACATCGAGGTTAACAGTTTCGTTCCGGTTTCAAATCTAATTGGTAATTGGAAGTTGTTTAGAAACTCCGTCGCTAAAGCACCAAACGTATTGATGGCGGTGCATGGCAATTCAATGCACCACTTGGCAGCATTGCCTGTAAGCGTGCAGGGAAACAGTTGCAGCCAGACACTATCATCCACCATGGAATTGGATATAGACCATAGATGAAAGGTAGTGATGTGTGCGACTGGGTCGTCCCCTTGTTTCTCGTCAAACTTCGGGATGTCAAAAGGAATATTATGCAGTAGTGGAGGCCAAAGAGGGTTCCGTCGATGAAGAGTATTTCTACAAGGAGAGGTTTCTTTTCAACATCCATGCACTAACATTAAAATAGCACAGCTCAACTTTAAAGATTCAGACTTCTATCTACCTCTTCTTAACAGTCTATGAACTGAAAATTTCAGAATAAACTCAGCTAGATGCAGAAAAATAAAAATAAAAATTTCTTCTCTAAAAATTAAATGCTTTTGACACTGACTTTTCAAACAAGAGTAACAAATAGAAATGCCAACTTAGTAGACAAGCACAGGGATTCAGTCAAGGATAGATACTGATGGCCAAAAAACTCTGCAACTAAAACACAATCACAGCAGTGAACAACAAGTTTTGGCTGAGTAACGCACTGTATCTGAGTAAAGACAAGTGTTAATCCAGAGACTAATGCACTGTATTTAAGTAGAGGCAACGTTATAACGCACTGGAAAACCTACAGAGGTAGCGTTAGCCAGGGTAAAGTTCTTCAGATGGTCAAACAGAAATAGGATTGAACTCTGCAAGCTTTTGACATGTCTACTGGGCATAAAAACTGGTCGGAAGGGTCTGTGAACAGAGGAAAGAAGAAAGGAGGGAAGAAATAGTTTGGAAACTTTGGGGAAAATCCCTAGCAGAATTTCCAATTCTGCTATAGGGTAAAATGCTTGGGTTGTTGGTTATCGTATATCCCTCTTAGGGCTTTCCGGTGCCCGAGGCAGATAGTAAGATTAGCTATATAGTTCATAAAGACGACATATACATGTTCATATTAACTTAAAAAAATTGATAGAATGAGATAGAAAATTACCTCTTTAATGATCTTGGAGTCCCTTGGAGAGCACTAGGCAGTGAAGCAAGAGTTCTTCTTCACCGGCTCCAAATCTTGGTCCTGCAATCAATCAAAGCACCTGTGTAATTTCTAACATAACATATATCCTATCAATTAAGCCAATATATAATAAACATTTAAAATATGCACATCTAAGCCATTAATCTCATGCTATATAAGTGATTAAACAATAATGACGATATCAACGCATAGAATGGACAAAACAGATACATTTCTATTGATTTATGAAAAAGGAAGATTACAACCGTCGGTTGCACCAAGCCCTCCTTAGCCTTCCAATCTCTCTATCTCTCAAAGTGGTGATGTCTTGATCAAAAAGTTCTCAATGAACCTCTTTGACCCTTGACCTTCACACTACAACAATGATCTCTACTTCAAAAGTATGCAAAACTTTAGAAATCATTCCACCTTCAACAAAGAGCCTTCAACTCCATTTTATAGGAGATGGAGAGAGCAATCATTGCCCTTCTACTTATACCAGTTCTGAATAGAAAAAACCAAGATGTTTCTCTAACCTCCATGCTTTTGTCTCTTTTGAGAGTTCAGTTGTTTATGGCAATGCCCAATAAGATATCAGTGCTTTGCAGTTTCCTTTTTGTACTGACTCTCTTGTGAGAAAAAGCTGGAGATTCAAATCATTGTCTGTGGGTTTTTCTCGTTTCAAAATTAAAACATGGGTAACACTGCCCTCTAATGTAAACAAAGTGTTGCCCTAGCCACTAACGCGGCCCATTCACTGATCTGCTGCGTTATAACGCTCTTGTGTTGTTATAGAGAGGCGTTACCTTGGCAGAAATAGGTTTAATTTAGGTCTTTGTATTCCTTCCATATTTGTCTTCTCCTCTGAGCTGATGAGGAGGTATTTTGACCTATAACAATGGTTATTTCTATATTCTGTTGCATTCTTGCATAAATCCAGATCAGTGGTATCAGAGCGATCTGATTTTTCTCGATCCTTCTTTGCATGTCCCCAACAAGCTCGGGGTATAAGGATTTAGGGCTCGATTTGGTGGAACCTTTGCAAGATCAGCCACGCAAACCCCGACGGATACCCATGGGGGACGAAAAGCAAGATGAGGGAGCAGGAGATCCTATCAAAATATTGCTCGAGGAGGCCCTCGGAAAACAAAGGAACACGATGATGGATAAATTTGCCCAAATCCTTCAACAACTGCCCATCGGTGGCGCATCTGCATCGAACAACCACTCTGGAGGCACGACTCCCTTTAAGGTACAAGTGAACTTTGACATTCCCATATTTGAGGGTCAAATAGATGCAAATGTCATAAATAGATGGTTGAATATATTAGAAGGATATTTCTTAGTTCATGACTTTTCCGACTGGGAGAAGATTATTTTTGCACTCCTCAAAGCTACCCCCCATGTCAAGGACTGGTGGGAAACCTACTGTGAGAAAAAGGACGAGACAAAAACCTCTCCGTTCTCAGTCGTACCCACTTGGAATTATTTCTGAGATGCCATCTGTTAGACTCCTATACCAATAGGTGTCATATATCATGATTGACTTGATGGGCTATGTAATAAGTTCATACCTTTCCTTGTTGCAAAGGTTTTTCATATTTTCAAAAAAATAAAAATAAAAAATAAAAAAATGTAAAGAGGGTATACCCTAAAAGAAAAATCAAAGGGTGAAAAAAATAAAAATGGCCAAAAAAAGTAAAAGAAAATGAACCCCACCAAAAGAAAGGCCAAGGAAAGTGCGCAAGTCTAAATGCCACTACTTTTTGCTCTTATGTAAATAAACAAATTGTGTGCAACTTGTATCTTATGCCACAATTGATGAATAGTCAAACAGTTTAAGCTTGGCTAGTTCATCTTTCAATTTTATGTTTTAGAGATAGAGAATAAAATCTGACCAAACTGTTTAATCTTGGCAGATAAGTAGATAGGTAGAGTAAATAAAAGGAGCTCAACAATTTAATCTGAGCCCTTGGATGTAATAAGGTTAGACTTAGATAGATTTCTACATGTAAAAGAAAAGAAAGTGTGATAAGGGTTTTCCAGTCTAAGTGCACCCTAATAAAGAAGAAAAAATGGTAGGTTAAAGTAGGTAGGGTAGGTAGATGTTGTTGCAGAATTACATGTGATGGATAATGACTCTAAATGTGTTAATCTTCACTTTCATCACAAGTGCAAGGCAGATATTACACTGGAATAATTTCAAGCAAAACAAAGTCAAATTATTAACTTCCCTTCTCATTTTCCCCTAAAATTCACTAATTTCCCCTAAGTACTAAGGCATTTGAAAGTTAGAGGGGCTCAAGGCATTTCCTTGACTTTTGGAGGGACCGGACCCTCGGCCCAATAATTGAAAAAGCCTAAGTACTTAAAACCATTCATAAGTCATTCATTCACTTTCAAAAAATATTTTCGTCAGTAAAATCCTATTTTACTTAGGGAAATTGCACAATATCTCATAAAACCCTTTTTTTTTTCATTCAAGAATAAGTTAAATACATAAATCTAATTTTTTTATACTTAGCGTTTTTCATTCATTTTCATATTAACTTTAACTTTATTATTTAATTCCCTATATGAATCAACCCATTCCCGTATTATTTTAACTATATAAAACTCCCAAATTATTACATATCCCGCCCCTTTGTTTGAAATATAACCATACAAATGTGTTAATTGTGATTAATCAGTTAAAACCGCAACTGATTAAGTACCCTGACTCCTTGCCGTATTTAAAAAAAGGATTAATTAACCCTCATGGTTAATTAATAACTTATCCCTCCAATTGAATTGCCCCCGATATGATTAAATCATATTTAGTTATGTTGGGCCCACTCCTTTAAACACCCGTCATCTCACCTCCCCTACATCTGTCCGATCAACCAGTCCACAACCAACGACTGTCATCCATATCGCTGCTCCCCCATGTTCGAACGATAACGCGCGATCACTGAGCGGTTTTCCAAATAGTGCCTTGCCACGCGTTGTATGATGTATGGAATCGCTGGCTCACACTTGAAAACTGCCCGTCCCCAAAAGCGGTGCGATACATACTGCTTACCGCCTCCAAAGCCTTTCCCGCATACGTCAGCCGGTCAAAAATAAAACCCCGCCAAATTTTGACTTTGCAAATAAAACAAATAAACGCGCATCATTTTCATTATCCCGTGCAGCGACCAGTATTCCCATGCAAAAAACGTCAAAGCCAACTGTTGAAGATTTTCAACTGCCACCTTGCTGAGAAACTTGCAGTCGAACAGTCCAGAACCCATCAGCAGTTGCCTACACCCGTTTTCATCACTATTCACTTCCCGGAAGCAGGTATTTATCCAAATTCTCATCTAACCCTGCAAGTCTTAGTTTTTTATTTAATTCCACAGGAAAAGATTAAAACATAGTACAATTTAATCTTTATTTCACTCCTGAGTTCCCAAACCTGTAATTGTGCCCACTTTTCCATCAAAAACCCAAATTCCTTTCTGAATCCATAAGAACCAGAAATGGAAATTCCTGTGGCTTTGAATGTTGCACCTCTGAATGCCCCTCATAAAGATTTAGACTATCTGCCCCTAGCAGATAGGGATTTCCAGATTAAAGACCTTATCCTTAGTGAAAATCCTCTTAGAATTTTTTTCCAATGTCGAGATAGTTACCTAAACGGCTCTGACATTTTTGGGCTGTGGGAATCCAATCTTCCGATGTATCTTTTACCCTCAGTTCATATTTTTCCTGAAATAATTTATTACTCCCATGCCAATTATGATCCCAATCAACGAGTAGTCATGTCCCCAAGTCAAACCGTTATTTTCCCAATAACTGCTCAATCTATCAATGAAATGTTACAGTTTCATCCTGGTCAAGCCCTGACTCCTCTTTCCATGGGAGATTTACTTGAAAAATCGAAAAATTTATCCCAAGAAGAGTTGAATCACCTCTGTCAGACTTTCATGCTTCAAGAACATCAACCCAAAGGCCCTCCTCCTTATGGATATACCTTTTTCACAGATATGGGCAGACTCATATTGAATATGATATCTTCTGTAATGGGTTTCAACACTAGTGAATATGTTGGTAAGTTAACCCTAGTGTTGTTGTCAATCTTTACTCCTGGACAACCTCCTGCTGTCAAATATGATTTTGCTTCATAAATTGCTGATAAAATTCATGACCAGTTCATGAGATTGGTGTTGGTGTCCCATGTTTTGATAGTTTGGAAAATCAAAAGACAAGGCAACATCAGAACCAATCTTTAGAGTTACAGGATCTAGTCCTCCTGTTCTCAGAGAGGGATCTCTCAAAATTTTGTTTGCAAAGGTTTATCTTGTGTGCTTTGAGTATTGGTTTTAGACTAGTTATTAAGTGCAGGTGTTTATTTGTTTGTTTGTTTGGTTGGAATGATACAGCATAACATGAAAGGCCTAGGAAAGATATATAGGACAGAGAAATATCTGGTTGATTGGGAAATGGAGTCAAGAAAAGGTCATAACAAACTCATCAATGGATATGGGATATCAAAGGGCAAATCTAACTTGGCCACATGATCCTTTTGTTTTTGGAATGAGATGAACATTAATGATTTGGAAAGAGAGGTTTAATTCTCAACAAAGGGAATTCGAAAGCATAATTTGAACAATAAAGAGATCTTTGATAGACAGGGCTAACCATAAATTCTACAAATCACACCTTTAAGCAAATAATGATTTCAAAACAACAATTAAAATGAAATCTAAGATTCGGGGAACACCCTATTTCCTCAAAGATTTATTTTAAAGGACTTAGAAACATAAAATATTTACTGATAATTACAGTCATAGAAGAGGGAACACCTAAAAACATCTATGATCATAATTATAACGACCTTTAAGCCAAATGTTTAAGTGAGGACAAAGGGCAAGATCAAAACAGACCTCTTTGATTCACTGTAAGCAAAGAACTTCAAAGGGAGACTTCAATAACAGTTTTTAAGTGGCAGCAGACAAGCAGGGAGAACCATAAATCATGCTGAAACCAATTGTTCGAACTATTAAGGAAATAAACAAGCATGAATATTAAAGAGAGAGATTAAAGACTCTAAAATACTTCAGCAGAAGAAAACATGAAACAATGAAGGATGAACAGGTCTAAGGTGCTTCCAAGAGTCATTTATTAGCCTAAAAATTTCAACCTACTGTAGTAAGAAATTATGGAACATAATGAAAAAAGAGGAAAACATAAAATAGTTCAGAATACTTCACCAACAACCAAGCTCATGGATCCAATGATAGATCCTTCTCAGGAACAAGCATACAACAACATCATCAAGGTTTCCAAGACTTCAGTTTCGTCTTCAACTTCAACGGACTATGTATTTATTTTAGAGAGTTTCAGTATTACAAATGGTGATCAAACAACAACCAACCAACCAACACTCACTCATCTTCTACAGTAGTATATATAGAAGAATGAGGAGGTGAGATCTAATAAAAGATCTCCAATTACAATTAATACAGACTTAATGGCTTCTAGGCCTTTGGGGGGCTCAATGAAGAAACTTTCATACATATCCGCTGTATTAAATGATTTTCATAAATATTTAAGCTTGGTGGGAGATTTTTTTGACCTTTGAGGCTCAGTGTGGTGTTGAAGTAACTCTGTAGATGTTTGTCATTAATTTTACTGCAGAATTTACCTTTTGGCTGTGTTGTGAGGCAGATATCCAGTCCTGATCAATAAATTCAGCCTCTAATTGAATGCTTTGAAATACAGGTGGCATTTCAGTAGCTGGGAGGAATCAATTTGCCTCAGATGTGGCGGTGGAGGCTTTCCTGTTGATGAAAACCCTTAAGATTTTCTTTAAACTGTATTTTAATTGGGGATTAGGCTTTTGATAAACATTCTTAGTCGTGATCCCCGCAAATATGTCTTCCATCCTCTGTCCCGATTCATTTTGATCTTCGTCACTGATACTCTCTGACTGTGCCCGATTCATGGTTTTTCTGATATACAGGGCTGCGCAGGGTTATGTAGCATCAATGCTTCATGAACGATTGATGAAAACATGGTTTTAACACCCTGTGATGATTTTCTTTGGTGAATCGAAGGCAGGAGGATCGTCACCCTCTTCTTTCGAATTTTCTTCAAAAATGGTGAGAAAATCATTTAAACCCTGCAAAATACAAACAAATATTAAAAAATCTTGCATATATAGGTTTATTGCTGCAGAAGGCATGTGGAGGAAGCGTGGCCATTGGATGGCGTCATCCAACGGTCAAGATTTATCAGGAGAAGTCATAGAGAAGGTGGAAGAATTGTTAAATCAGAGCCGTCGATCGCGTAGAGATCGACGGTCGGGAGTGGAAACGGGAAGTCAAAGTGGAAAACGTTGACTGGGCGATCGAATCAGGGCGATGGAATGTGGGCCATCGATTTGCAGATCAAATCGACGGTGGAGATCAATTGAATGCTGTGTTGTAGCCCGATTAACTGTCGGGCATCTTCGTAGAGCGATAGCCGTCGGATGGGCGGCCTCAGATTGGACGGTGTACAGCGATATCGCCCCGGGTTTGCTGCCGAAAGTTAATGCGCGATGGGGGGGCGGTTTTCAAATAGTACACGGGACACGCGTTGGCCAGCGTATGGAATCGCTGCTAATCGAGAAAAAACCACCCTTGCCCCAAAGGCGGTGCGATGAATACCGCGCGGTTTTGCAATCGGTTAGTGGATGGCGGGGACCACCGGGGTGATAGAATCCGCACCGTCGATCTGCATATCAGATTGATGGTGGAGAAAGTTTTGAACTTTGGACCGGCGGAGGTATAAAATATAATAAAACTGACGAGTTTTAATATATAACCAAGGTTTTAAACTTTGGCCGAGAAATATTTTATTTGAAGCGGATAGGCGCCCGTCCGCGGGGCCGAAGGTTATATGAAGGGTAGTACGACAGGGGGCTTATGGAGGAAGGGGCTAAAGGTGATTGGGCGACGCGATAAGCACTTAAAGGACTAGCGCTCGGTCCTGGCAGCTAGGCGTATGGAGGGGGTTTTAAAATCTTAGCCCAAGGGGGCTTAAGTTCACAATACATAAAAAATATGATTTTTATGGATTTTTGATGATTTTCTAAGGTTTAGAGGGGTTCCGATAAGGAAAAGAAAGAGTCTTTAAACCTTATCAAAGGGTTTCTGATAAAGGGGAAAGAGAAAAATCATGAAAAAGAGGCTTTTTCATGGGGGAAAAGGAGAGAACAAGAGGTTAGTTTTGGAAGAGGGGAAGGGGGAAAAATGATGTTTGCAGCAGTAATCTGTCTTGGAAATCTGCAGGATTTCTGGATGTAGAATAGGCACAGTAGTGAAGATTTGGGACAGAGGCAGGAGGCCATCTAGAGTCTTCAAGAGCCAACACTTTTTAGTAATAAAATTTTCTCCTTGAAGGCTTAAAAAAGTCTTAGCCACCTTTTGCTATAACAAATTTTATAGGTGGCTAAAAGTGGCTCCACTTGGGGATGGTGCCTTCTTGAAGGCATCAAGAACTTTAGACTTGCATTCTCTGGGAGGCTGACCTGTGCCTGATCCATTGGGTTGCCTTTCTTTCTGTGAATGATGTTCTCTGAAAAAATATTAGCATCCATAAAAACAATGGATCTTTCATCAATACAAACTTTCTACCTACCCAATCCTACTGATCTAACATTTCTTCTTCCTTAGAGTGCACTTGGATTGGAAAAATATTTCACAACATTTTATTCTTTTGAAAGCAAGAAATCTAATCTATTTCTACTCCTTATTTCTCCCTGAACTCAGATTAAACAGTTGAGTTCAGATGATTCTCTACCTATCTACTAATCTGTTAGGATTAAACAGTCTAACAGATTTTTATTCTCTAAATTTTACAACAGAAATTGAAAAGCATTCAAGTCAGGATTGAAAAATCTAACTTGATGCTGGTCCATGGCATGAAAACAAGCTGCACACAGACATTTATTTTACAGAAAATTAAATCAAAATGGAAGGCTTAAGATCTGAAAATTTCTCATCATGGCCTTCTCTTTTTACAACTCTGTTTTGGCTCTTGTTTGAGTTGTTTCTTCCTTTTTCTCTGGTTCAGATTTTGAGCTAATTAGAACCATATTTTCTTCTTTTTGACTCAGAATTTGAAACAGATTTGAGTCATCTCTTTTTGGAAACTTAGGTTCAGATTTTGAACATGTTTGAACCTTTAATTTCTATCCTAAACTATCTACTAATAATCCAAGATTAAACAGTTTGGCAAATCGAATTCACTATCCTATCAACAGAAAATTTAAAGCTAATTAGTCAAGTTTAGGCTGTTTGACTAACTAGAAGTGTGTTATTCAGGAGTGGCATTTAAGCTTGCACACTTTCAGAATTTGTTTCTCTTTTTGGTATGGGGCTATACCTTTCTTGTTTTCACAATTTTCCCTCTTTTCTTTCTTTCTTTGTTTTTGTATTTTTGATTCTTTGATTTTTCTTCAAAGCAGAAAACAACAACTAACTACATGCTCAAAAATGAGCTTTATTGACATTCCTATCTAACCTATTCTAAACATGGAGTATTTACATTTATCATATGATACAAAAATTCCAATGCAGCCAGCTGAGTAATGTCAAGAAGAAGTAGAAACTCTGGATGCTTGTCAGAGGTATCCATAGAACATATTGAAGATTAACCTTCAATATCAAGGCTATCATAGAAGGTGACATCTTTTCATGTCTCTGGCTCTTGAAAAGGATCATTTCTTGATAATTTGAGCCAGTTGGGATTTCCACACACTCTTCCATAGGATCAACAAAGAAAAGATGAAGATTCTCTTCTTTTTGGCCCTCCATGTCTGGTAGATTGTCTGCTTCCAAGACTTCAGCTTTGAGGAGCATATCTTCAGAAATTTGTTTGGAAGCATCATCATCCTTAACCTGCATAATAGCAATCAGTGAAATATCTTCTTTCTCTAAATTTATGTTTGCTTCTGATATAAATTCAGGTTCTTTAAATGGCAAATTGATATCAACGATAGGAGAAGTTTCTTCTTGAAAAGAGGGTATATCCACAGTAGGATAGTCTTCTATCTGTTTCTCTCCCTTTTCTTCATCATCATCTGAACTAGAGGACTCATCGTATTTGGCAGTGTTGTCCTCTTGTAGCCATGGTATGCTCTGATTCAGTGGACTGTGCTCTGTGAAGAGATCATCATGTTTTTGAGCATGGGTATCTCTTATTACCTCAACCTTTTTAGGAGGAAGCTCCTTATCTTCATCCTTCTCAAGAAAATTCTCTTTCTTCCCAACCTCAACATTAGAATTAGTAGATTGCTGATTCCCAATTATGTGAAAGCTATTTATGATGAATGGGACTGGTTGATTGCTGCTTTCAAGCTGATTATAATGAAATTCATGACACCAATCGACTGCTAGTTGCCCTGCATGATTAGTTTCTGTTTGGAGCTCATCATCATCATCAGATTGATCAGAAGTTGAAAAATCATTAGTATAAACAATTTCACCAATCAAGCATATTGGGTTATCAGTTTGTTCTTTTAGCTGATCTACAAGTTTATTTTCTGTCTCAAGACAACAAGGCTTAGTAGGTAAATGAGCAAGAGTGTTTTGTTCTAATAAAGAATTGAAGGTTGGCTGTTTATTTAATATCTGATCAATTTCTTCCTCTGCAAAAAGAGAAGGAATTTTCTCTTTGCTTTGGACAGAAAAACAACAGTCCTCTCCCTCTTGTGTTAACTGGTTTTGAGGTTGGATGTCTTCTTGAGCCTCTTCTAGGGAATGATTACTTGTGTTTGCAAGAGAAATTTGAGGATTCTCTTCCTTTTCCTGATATATCTCAATTTCGAACAACTCCTCATGATTTTCGTGGCAGTCACTTTGACTATAAGGTTCATGAGTTGTTTCAAGCATATTATCAAGATGCCATCGTTTTTTAATAATCTAAAAAGAGTCATAACATAAGGGAAGAGACTCTATTTGTGTTGTCTTTTCTCCTATTTAAGATTTTTTTGGTTCAAAATGGCTTATGTTTTCCTCAAGGTAGTGCTTACTATAAGTTTTTTCAATTTGGTTGTGAAGCTCTCTTAATAGCATTGTACAAGATATAGGTAGGCAATCAGGAGTTTCCTGACAACCTTCTTCATTGATTTCTTTGTAATCTTTTTCAACGCACATATCTTGTAATGTTTGGGCTTGTTATTGATTTGAAAGGAGTATGGGCTGCTCTAGATCATCAATATTCAAATTGGTCTCATACCTTTCAAATCTTTTCCCAAGTATGTACACCATTTTCTCCATCATGACCAGAAATTTTTCTTTATTGTTTTCTCTATAGTCTTGCTCACCTTCTTCTATAAAGTCTTGATCATCATCTATATATTGCTCATTGTATAGGTCTTGTAATGGTTGAGTTTGTGTTTGAGGTCACTGTATCTTTCTAACCAGTTCAGAGTCCTTTACCAGTGGAGTTATTATGTCTTTTGGGATTGTGGAGTCGCCAGGTGGAAGATTTTGAAATTTTATGTTCACCAACAGCATGATTGGGTTTGCTTAATGCATTCCCAAGGGATTCTATAAGGACTAATGAAGTAATAGGCCTACTGGAGGCCAGTGGAGTCACCAGGTGGAAAATTTTTAGCTTTTGTGAAGGTAAAATATTTTATGGTTCCACCACCATGTTTATTATGAAGCCAAACTGAAATATTTTTGGGTTTTTCTGAGTTTATATGGTTTTTTGAAAGACTAATGAGTCTATAAGAGCTTGCTAGGAAAATATGAACTCAGTGTCCCACCGTGATCGTCATTATGTTGGTGTCTCGTGTTTTGATAGTTTGGCAAATCAAAAGACAAGGCAACATCAGAACCAATATTTAGAGTTACAAGATCTAGTCCTCCTGTTCTCAGAGAGGGATATCTCAAAAGTTTGTTTGCAAAGGTTTATCTTGTGTGCTTTGAGTATTGGTTTTAGACTAGTTATTAAGTGCAGGTGTTTATTTGTTTGTTTTTTTGGTTGGAATGATACAACAGAACATGAAAGGCCTAGGAAAGATATATAGGACAGATAAATATCTGGTTGATTGGGAAATGGAGTCAAGAAAAGGTCATAACAAACTCATCAATGGATATGGGATATCAAAGGGAAAATCTAACTTTGCCACAGGATCCTTTTGTTTTTGGAATGAGATGAACATTAATGATTTGTAAAGAGAGGTTTAATTCTTAACAAAGGGAATTCGAAAGCATAATTTGAACAATAAAGAGCTCTTTGATAGACAGGGCTAAACATAAATTCTACAAATCACACCTTTAAGCAAATAATGATTTCAAAACAACTTTTAAAATGAAATCTAAGATTAAGGGAACACCCTATTTCCTCAAAGATTTATTTTAAAGGACTTAGAAACATAAAATATTTACCGATAATTACAGTCATAGAAGAGGGAACACCTAAAAACATCTATGATCATAATTATAACGACCTTTAAGCCAACTGTTTAAGTGAGGACAAAGGGCACGATCAAAATAGACCTCTTTGATTCACTGTAAGCAAAGAACTTCAAAGGGAGACTTCAATAACAGTTTTTAAGTGGTAGTAGACAAGCATGGAGAACCATAAATCATGCTGAAACCAACTGTTCGAATTATTAAGGAAATAAAAAAGCATGAAGATTAAAGAGAGAGATTAAAGACTCTAAAATACTTCAGTAGAAGAAAACATGAAACAGTGAAGGATGAACAGGTCTAAGGTGCTTCCAAGAGTCATTTCTTAGCCTAAAACTTTCAACCTACTGTAGTAAGAAATTATGGAACATAATGAAAACAGAGGAAAACATAAAACAATTCAGAATACTTCACCAACAGCCAAGCTCATGGATCCAATGATAGATCCTTCTCAGGAACAAGCATGCAACAACATCATCAAGGTTTCTAAGACTTCAATTTCTTCTTCAACTTCAACGGACTATGTATTTATTTTAGAGAGTTTCAGTATTACAAATGGTGATCAAACAACAACCAACCAACCAACACTCACTCATCTTCTGCAGTAGTATATATAGAAGAATGAGGGGGTGAGATCTGATAAAAGATCTCCAATTACAATTAATACAGATTTAATGGCGGCTCAATGAAGAAAATTTCATACATATCCTCCGTATTAAATGATTTTCATAAAGATTTAAGCTCAGTGGGAGCTTTTGTTGACCTTTGAGGCTCAGTGTGGTGTCGAAGTAACTCTATAGATGTTTGTCATTAATTTGCCTGCAGAATTTACCTTTTGGTTGTGTTGTGAGGCAGATATCCGGTCCTGATCAATAAATTCAACCTCTGATTGAATGATTTGAGGTACAGGTGGTATTTCAGTAGCTGGGAGGAATCAATTTTCCTCAGATGTGGCGGTGGAGGCTTTCCTGTTGATGAAAACCCTTAAGATTTTCTTTAAACTATATTTTAATTGGGGATTAGGCTTTTGATAAACATTCTTAGCCATGATCCCCGCAAATATGTCTTCCATATTTTGTCCTGGTTCATTTTGATCTTCGTCACTGATACTCTTTGACTGTGCCCGATTCATGGTTTTTCTGATATACAAGGCTGCGCAGGGTTATGTAGCATCAATGCTTCATGAACGATTGATGAAAACGTGGTTTTAACATCGTGTAATGATTTTCTTTGGTGAATCGAAAGCAGGAGGATCGTCACCCTCTTCTTTCGAATTTTCTTCAAAAATGGTGAGAAAATCATTTAAACCCTACAAAATACAAAAAAATATTAAAAAATCCTGCATATATAGGTTTATTGCTACAGAAGGCATGTGGAGGAAGCGTGGCCATTGGATGGCGCCATCTAACGGTCAAGATTTATTGGGAGAAGTCATAGAGAAGGCGGAAGAATTGTTAAATCAGAGCCGTCGATCGCGCAGATATCGACGGTCGGGAGTGGAAACGGGAAGTCAAAGTGGAAAACGTTGACTGGCCGATCGAATCAGGGTGATGAAATGTGGGCCGTAAATCTGCAGATCAGATTGACGACGGAGATCAATTGAATGTCGCACCGTAGCCCGGTTAACTGTCGGGCATCTTCGTAGAGCGATAGATGTCGGATGGGCGGTCTCAGATCGGACGGTGTACAGCGATATCGCGCCGGGTTTGCTGCCGAAAGTTAATGCGCGATGGAGGGGGAGGTTTTCAAATAGTACATGGGACACGCGTCGGTCAGTGTATGGAATTGCTGCTGACCGGGAAAAAACCACCCTTGCCCCAAAGGAAGTGCGATGAATACCGCGTGGTTTTGCAATCGGTTAGTGGATGGCAGGGACCACCGGGGTGATAGACTCCGCACCGTCGATCTACAGATCAGATCGACGGTGGAGAAAGTTTTGAACTTCGGACCGGCGGAGGTATAAAATATAATAAAACCGATGAGTTTTAATTTATAACCAAGGTTTTAAACTTTGGCCGAGAAATATTTTATTTGAAGCGAATAGGCGCCCATCCACGGGGCCGAAGGTTATATGAAGGGTAGTACGACCGGGGGCTTATGGAGGAAGGGGCTAAAGGCGTTTGGGCAATGCGATAAGCACTTAAAGGACTAGCGCTCGGTCCTAACAGCTGGGCGTATGGAGGGGGGGTTAAAATCTTAGCCCAAGGGGGCTTAAGTTCACAATACATAAAAAATATGATTTTTATGGATTTTTGATGATTTTCAAAGGTTTAGAGGGGTTCCGATAAGGCAAAGAAGGAGTCTTTAAACCTTATCAAAGGGTTTCTGATAAAGGGGAAAGAGAAAAATCATGAAAAAGAGGCATTTTCATGGGGGAAAAGGAGAGAACAAGAGGTTAGTTTTGGAAGAGGGGAAGGGGGAAAAATGATGTTTGCAGAAGTAATCTGTCTTGGAAATCTGCAGGATTTCTATATGTAGAATAGGCACAATAGTGAAGATTTGGGATAGAGGCAGGAGGCCATCTAGAGTCTTCAAGAGCCAACACTTTTTAGTAATAAAATTTGTTCCTTGAAGGCTCAAAAAATTCTTAGCCACCTTTTGCTATAACAAATTTTATAGGTGGCTAACAATTGGAAAATGAAAAAGTTTTCAAATATTCCACTTTTATATACCATCTCATGCTCTATTATCAATCAGAGAGTTTCCCCTTCCATGTCATGAAACTTGATGCCAAAGGAAATCCAAGGTCTGTAATTTTTTGGTCTGCAATCTTCCATAATTACTCTGAGTCTTCTTATTCTTACAACGAGTACATTGACCTATTTGTGCACCCTGCAGCCACCTTATTAACAGGAGTCTCCCCTCCTAGAGTGAATAGTGATATGAAGAAAATCCTTCAACTTTCCAAGCAATACAGGATAGGTGTTTGGTACCTATACAAGAATCATACAGAAATTAGGATATATGGGTGTCAGCTTTGTCCTTTCAAACTACCAAAGTATGTTCCAATGAGGCTCTTTGCCTTAGAATATTTCAGAAAAATGATAAATTCAGACATAGTCCATTTTTGTAATGCTAAGAAGAAAGCTCAACTCAGAATCAAGAGCCAATTAGGCCCTTTTGTCTATAATTCTAGGGATGCAGGAAAATAGGCTGAAAGAATCCTAGAAGATTATCTAAAATTGCAAAAAAAATTTCACTGGGTACTTTATGATCCCAACAACTTTATTTGTGATAGAAGGATGAAAAACATATTATCTTCATACCTTCACCATAGAATTCCAGAGATTAAAAAATTTGCAAATATGGATGAATGGATGGAAGGGACCTTAATAGAACAAGATAGTGAACAGGTCAGTGTTGAAAATGTTATGAAAGATCTTGAGAAAATACTTGACCTGGATTCTTTTGGGCAGGTGAAAAGACCAAGAATTGGCCCTTCCTCTGCTGGAACCTCTCAGCAAAATTTACAGGAAATCAGTGCACTAGCCACAGTAGCATCCAAAGGGAAGGAAAAGGAGACTAATACACAAGTCACAGAGAAATTCACAATGTCAGAGCAGCCTGAAACTTCCAAGGAACAGACCCAAATACAGACTTCCCCCACTCAGATTAATGTGGCAGAAATTTCAATCTTGCAGACTCCTCTCAATGAAGAAAAAAGTGAAAAGAGAGATGAAGAAACAACAACCCCTATCAGTGGATCTTCAGAACAACCTGGTATCAAAGGACAAAGATTAAATCCTCTCTCAGAAGTAAAATTTGTTCAAGAAACCATTGATAGTCAGAGGAGAGAAGAGTTAGATAGTCAGCAAACATTCACAATCAGTGGGACATCGACTGACTCACAGAGAAAAGAGCTACAAAGACAGAAAAGTGCAGAAGTATCTTCCTTCAAACCACCAGTGAAGGATGCCTGGGATATTAAGAAGACATTTATAAATATAAAGGCTAGAAATGATCCATTAAGACTTCAAGTCTATAATAAATATTTAAATATGGCTCCCAAAAATCAACAGAGATTGATGTCAACCTATGACATCCAGCAGGGTAAAATGGTGATGAGTCATTTCAAGCCCAAAGTTTAGCAGCCTCAAATAGCTGCAGACTATGTCAGAACCAATTTTGAAGTCATGGCAAAGGATATTCATCCTTTGTATCAGATTGAGCTGCACAAAAAAACGGGAGAGATGATTTACTCAACTTTGACTGATAAATCAATGATGGCCCAAAGATTACAAAATTCCTTGGATAATACTACTGCTCAATTACATCTTGAAAAAGCCTCTCCCCAAGCTAAGGACAACAGAATAAAGACTTTTGAAGAAATAATTATTGGATTGGGTCATAATCCAAAATATATTAAAGCTACAGAAGCCTTGATAAAAATGAAAGATGATGATATTGCAGCATTAAGGAAACAGTTAAAGCTACCATCTTCAAGGCATCCACAGACTACTGAGGTAATAAAGAAAAACTCTGAAGAAGAATTGATGGATTTGCTCTTGAAACTTAATTAGCAACTGAATGATATTGAAAAAGAACTTGAAAAGGCATTAAAGAAAAAGCAGTCAAACGTTCCAGCTTCTACAACAGAAGTGAGTACAGGTACAACAACAACAGGTCAATCAGCCAGACTATCACAGGGAAAAATTTCCAATTTAAGCACTGAATAATTAATAAAATCAATGGAGGAATTGAAGCTCCAAGTGACAGAGCTCCAAAAAACAAAGGTACAATTTACCAACTTAGAACAAAAATATGATCTCTCAAAGATGAGTGTTGCAGAAAAAACAAGAGAGATCAACAGATTAGAAAAATTGGTCAAAGCATTGGAAAAGTATCTCACATTGGAGAAACCTTTGAAAGAAATCAAATAAATTCTTTGGGCCAACATCATTCAGTCAATAAAAGATGTCTGGACATCAATCCAAATAATGTATGAGCAAAATGATTTAGTTAAATTGGCTCTGGAAGAAGTTCAAAAGGCGAGAGAAGAATTAGGAAATATGCCTGAAGAGGCCAATGAGCTTATAAAATTTTTAAATACCAAGAACAGATATCAACTTGAAGAGCTAGGCATCCAAGATAGAACAGGAACAATTTTGGAGGTAAAAAATGTTTTTACTAAAAGAACTCTGATGCAGAACCTAGAAAGAAGATGCTATGATATGCAGGAAGAAATCAATGCTTTTACAAAAAGATTGGATATTTTGCAGAGTAAAGGATTTCCAATTCCTTTAGTTTCAGATGATAAAATAATGAGCCTGGAAAACTATGTTGAGAAATTAAATAAGTATGCTAACAACCAGGCCAGTTCATCGACCAGTTCATCAGTAGCAAAAGCATTGCCTACAGGCAAAACTCTTCATGATAGTCTGGAAAATTTGTTTTATCTCGAACATGAGGTAAAGCACTTGTTCCCAATTCAGCCTACTTTTTTTAGATATACAGAGACTGATGAAACTCTGAGGAAGCTTCAAAGAACCAGAATACCAGAAGCACAATGGTGGGAAGAGATGTTAGAGATTTTGTAAAAAAATATCCTTGGATGAATTTTGATTATTTACTACAGTAAGTCATGATAAAAAGGATAAACAGAGACCAAACAGGTCAAAGTGTATCACTACAGGTAAAGAGTATCAGTAAAACAGAGCAGCCAACACAGAGTTACTGAAGAGGACAACAACAAGCCAAATCTTAGGGCTTGCCTCCAGCACATTCATAAAAAAAGGGAACAACACAATATCGGTTATCTTTTCTCTTATCCACGAGACCATCTCTCTCTATTTTGTTGTAAAATATTCATGAGTCATCCTAAATTATATCTCACTTTGTTAGGAGATATTTTTTATAATTTTTTGTATAAATACTCCCTCAATTAGAGTATTGAGGGAGTGGATTCTTAGACTTTGCGGTAACATTGATTATTTTGGAATAAAGTGTTGTTGGACAAATTTTGCATGGCTATCTGGATAAGGAATTGATGCAAAGGACTTTTCACAGGATTCTTGAGTCAGACAACGGATCAATAAGTCATCTATCTCTTATGTTTTAGAGTTCTATACTTGTTTATTATACCATCTGTGTTTCATATTTGAATGATAAATGAAAAGGAATAATTCAGAAAGTGCTTAAGTGCAATCTGTTTTCAATCGTTGTTATTCTTAATGTTTTCTTCTGAACTAGTATAAACAGTGAATTCTTAATTGCTCCTGTTTTCTAGTTTATTCATTTTGATTATTTGGTAAATAATTCTTAATTTCTCTTTATTAATAATCATTCAATTTCCCTCTTTCAAAATATGTTGAAGGATTCTTAATTGCCCTTCATCTATTTTGAAGTTCATTTCCTACATCTTAGACCTTTAATTGTTCCCTATTTGATTACATTTCCCTGTGAATCCATCCCTTGTTAAGAAACTAAATCCAGCTGAGCCATCTTTCTTTGACTCCATTAGCCCAATGGCCTAAACTATTCAGTCTTACCCTTCTGCTATAGAATTTCATCACCCAAACACAATCAAAATCCCTGGACTTTCATAACTAGCATAATATCTTTCAAAACAAAGCTAAAACTTAAAGAGAGAGCCCTCTCTGGGTACAGATTGGCTAGATTCTGTACCTAAAAGTTGGTTTGTGGTTACCTCGGACCCCTTTCCTTTTCCCAAAAACTTCAAGGAAAATCTGAGTGATAACATAATGGCGACTCCGCTGGGGAGCTGAATAATTATATTGTTACTATTGTTTAATTTATAAACTACAGATGGAGCCTGAAGTTAGCCAGGTAGCCTTTGAACTGCTTTTTCTCTGCAATTGCATAAGTAAATGAATTCTACTTCAGTCTATCTTCGGTCTAGTTTATGAATTGAACATTTGGTTTCAAAAATTTGATTAGTTCCTCTAGTCAAATAAATCTTTAAGAAAATTTAAATCCAATATCTTAAACCTCTTAAAGATATTATTGAAGTTGTATTGTTCATTCCATTTAGACAAAAACCAAAAAAAAAAATCACTTAGAAACCTGGCTTCAGAAAGGACTCATTACACCAGGGCTAATCCTAATCCAAATCCACCGCCTGTGTTTGAAAATCCGAATCTGATCCCCAGAATTCTTAGGAGACAGGAGAGCCAAGAAAGTTCTGGTAGTTCTCGACCTCTCTATAGATCAATATCCTGTCCTGTGAAGTGGATTTACCTTGAGGACGAACCTTTTGATGAGAAATTTGAAACCTCTTTATTTGTAAATTTTTCTGAATTTGAGTTGTCCCACTTGGTTCAAGACCCAGTATTTATTGAAGATTTACAACTTGAATTTGTCACTTCACATCTTGAAAAAAATTTGCGGAACTCTGTACAATCTGAGCTTACCTTTGAAGGAACACCAAATCCTTTTGTGATCACTTTAGCCTCTCCAAGTTCATCAACATTTCCTCAAACATCTCAACCTCAAACCACCCCTTCTACTCCTCCATCCACCACTACCAGACCAACCTCAACTATTATTTCATCACTACCTCCTGCAATGGTAAACAGATATGCTCCTTTGGTATTACCAACAAATCTAGGGGCTATTCCTCAAGACTACCAAAGTAAAATCACTCCATTTGATGGTTCTGGTACTTACACTGCACAACAACATACTAAAAAAATGACTGATTATTTTGAAATATATGAAATAGACGCTGATGATGTAAGAATGAGAATATTTGTTCAAACTCTTATTGGAGAAGTTAGAACCTGGTTTAGAGCTCTTCCTGCAAATAGTATCACTGACCCAGAAGCTCTTTATAGAACATTTTTAAACATATGGGAAAAGAAGAAAGATCCTCTCCAAATTTAATCATAATATGAAAATATGAAAAGAGGAACACAAGAAACTGTGCAAGATTACTGCACCAGGTTTAATAATGTTTACAATGCTATTCCCTAAAACCTTAGACCACCTCCAGATTTAGAATTAATCAAATTCCCTGATGGATTTGATTTTGATATGGCATACCAGCTTAGGGAAAGATCTCCTCAGACTTTAGAAGATATGCAAAGTATAGCTGTCAGTGTTGAAGCCAACCTGATATCTAAACGAGCTAAAGCTTGAAGTGAAAGGAGAATACCATTAACAAAAAAACCCTCAGCTTTTGAACAGAAACTGGATGCTATTATTAAAGGGATGGAAAGGCTAGGAGATAGAGTAGAAACAATTGAAAGGAAATCTCCTTGGGATGGTCAACCGAGCAATACTGGGAGAAATCCAAATTTTAGAAAGAACCAAAATCAAAATACTGGAAAGACCGGTCCTGACCAAAATATTAGGCTTCCATTCTAGGAAAATTATGTTGAAGCCTCAAATTCTGATGAACCAACAAAAGATACTCAAATAAACAACTTGACTGGACGCAAAAACGAACCAGAATTTTTCTTGACCCAAGATAATCAAGAAGCTCACTTTCTTAAACAATTCCAAACTCATTCAGGAGAATCATTTGACTTCAAGGAGGGGTATGATACAACCATTTATGGAGTCCATAAGCAATATAATCTGAGGAGCAGAAAAATTGATGTCCCGGAAACGAGTAAACAGAAAGCTACAAAACAAACCCTCAAAGGTAAAACCAATACTACCCCTGTACATATTCTTTCTAGATCAGATCCTAATCCTGCTAACCCAATTATTGAAGATGTATCTGATAGTCAACTGAATAATAGAAAAATTTCCAATACTCTTCCTCCCAAAGGAAATGTAGAGGAGCCTCCAGAAGTTGATTCAGAAACAACTTCAGCCCACAACCCCACTCCTGAGAAGGAGAAAAATACCGAAAACATAGAGGATAAAGAGAATCCAACTTTCCAAAATACAAGAACTCAGACTGAAAAACCTTTTAATCTACAATTTGAAGTAGGAAAATTAAAAATAGATTTTCCATTGTCTGAATTAGCTAAACATGATGTCTATCGAAGTCAAATCAATAGATCACTCAAGATCACTGGAAGTGATGACTCAGTGAGCGTTTTTGATGACCAACCCAAACTACTCTTTGGCCCTGAAGTAAATGGAAAACCAAGAAATGGAGGAACTTCTCCATTCTATGTAAGTTTAAACATACATGATAAAATACTTCATAATGCCATGCTTGATTTTGGGGCATCTCACAATCTAATGCCCAAGTCTGTAATGGAGAAATTAAACCTAGATATCACTAGATCTTACAAATATCTCTTTTATTTTGATTCAAATTAGGTGAGATGTTTAGGATTAATCAAAGACTTGTGTGTTTCACTGGTTCAATACCTTGCAAAAACAATTTTTATGGACATAGTAGTAGCAGATATTCCTCCAAAATATGGCATGTTATTATCCAGATCTTGGGGTGCAAAGCTTCAAGGATCTCTTCAATTGGACATTTCATATGATACTATTTCAGTGTTCGGCCAACCTAAGAGACTATATAGAGAAACTTTAATGAAATATCTAGTCAGTAGTCAGGAGAAACCTGAAAATTTCCCCATCTACTCAGTACACTCTGATATGGATTCATTTATTCTTTACAATGCTGAAATTGATCCTCCCACTGAATTAGAAGTTCCAGCAGCAGAACCAAAATAAATTACAAATGAAAAATCTAGTGTTCAAATCCAGGAAATCTCTAAGGACAATGAAACATCAGATACCCAAGAAAAACCAGAAGAAAGTAAAAAACCAGATCTCACTGTTAAAAAAGTTCCTGAAACTCTTGATATCAATTACGAACATGAAATTCTTTGGCATTTAGAATTTGATGGTTCTGTTAATAAATTAGGAGCAGGAGCTGGAGTTTGGATACACAACCTTGAAAATGATCATGCTAAAGGCCATTCCTACAGATTAAATTTTAAGTGCACCAATAATATGGTAGAATATGAAGCTCTTTTGCTAGGTCTTAAACTTGTAAAAATATTAGGGGCAATTAGAGTAACTGTCATAGGAGATTCTGATTTAATCATTCAACAGATCAAAGGACACTTTCTAACAAATGATCGCAGACTGAGAGAATATAGAGGAATAGTTGTAGATATTCTCAATACTTTTCTACAAACTCAGCTTGCGAAAATCCCAAGAAAACAGAACTTGCACGCCCATAGTCTAGCAATGTTTGCCAGTACCTGTAAATTACCATTCGAACCTAATCATCAATTCATAGTTGAGATTAGACACAGACCAACCATACCTGACAATTTTAAGAACTGGCAAGTGTTTGCAAGTTATGAGCATATTAACAATTTCCTGACTCTAGAGAATGAATTTTCTAACAGTAACATAGATGAAGATACAGTCATTGAATCTGATCAAATAAATGAACAAGAAACAAACATTTCAAAAGAAAGTGCAATTCAAATGCTTCATCCAAAAAATTTCACCAAAAAAGAAATGCAAGACCTTAAACAAATGGAGGTTGATGAGATTATAAAAGGAGAATCTAAGATCATTAATTTAAAAGACAATCATTTGCCTAAAGGATTAACTCCTCTGGAAGATATTTTCGATTCTAACGATATTCCAAAGAAACCCAAAATGGAACCATTGAAAGCAGACATTGAGGAATATAATTTTGGAACTGAAGAGAATCCTAAAATGATAAAGTTATCTAAATCTTTGTCTCCTGATCAAAAACTAAAATATGTTGAACTAGTGAGAGAATTCTAGGATGTCTTTGCCTGGAGTTATGAAGACTTGAAATCATATGATACCTCTATAATTCAGCATACAATACCTCTAAAAGAAAATCAGAAACCGTTCAAACAGAAACTCAGAAAAATTAACCCTGTACTAATACCCTTAATCGAAAAAGAAATCAAATGAATGTATGAAGCAGGGATAATTGCCCCCATTAGGTTTTCAGAGTGGGTGTCTAATTTAGTACCTACTAGGAAGAAAAATGGAGAAATCAGATTATGTGTTGATTTAAGAAATGTAAATAAGGTTTCTTTGAAGGATAATTACCCTTTACCTAAAATGGATCACATTTTACAAAGGGTAGTAGGTGCTTCTAGGATTTCTCTTCTAGATGGGTTCTCAGGATACAACCAGATTCTGGTTCATCCTGATGACCAGGAAAAAAAAAACTTTTACAACACCATGGGGCACATTCAAGTACGTTAAAATTCCATTTGGACTTAAAAATGCAGGAGCAACCTTCCAAAGAGAAATGGACATCGCATTTGCAAAAGAAATTCATGATTTTCTTGTCATATATCTGGATGATTTAACTGTTTTTTCCAAATCATATCAACAACATTTGGACCATCTCCGAAAAATATTCATAAAATGCAAAAAATATGGTATCTCTTTGAATCCAAAGAAGTCCTTGTTTGGTCTTGAAGAAGGTAAACTCTTGGGCCATATCATCTCCAAAGATGGTATTAGAATTGATCCTGCTAGAATAGAAGCTATACTGCAGATACCTCACCCTAGAAATGTCAAAGAAATTCAAGCTTTCCAAGGAAAAATAATTTTTTTGAGAATATTCATATCTAGCTTAGTTGAACTAATTAATTTGCTTAATAACATGTTAAGAAAGGATTCAAGTGTTAAATGGAGAGTAGAAGCCAAACAAGCATTTGAAGAAATTAAAATGGCTTTGACCAGAACACTGGTCCTTGCCAGTCCACAATTTGATAGAGACTTCATAATATTTTCATTTGCATCAGAAAACACTGTAGCAGATATTTTATTACAAAAGGATGATCAAGGATGTGAAAAACCTATAGCCTTTTTTAGTAAAGCACTAAGGGATGCATCATTAAAATACAACATCATGGAAAAAAAAGCTTTTGCACTTGTAAAAGCCATTAAAGATTTTAGAATCTACATATTGTATTCCCATGTGATAGCCTATGTACCAAATGCTGTTGTCAACTTAACTCAGGATGGAATTTAAGGCAAAAGAGGTAAATGGATTTCTACCATATTAGAGTATGATATTGAAATAAAACCTACAAAGCTTATAAAAGGACAGGGATTGGCCAAACTCATGATAGAAAAAAATTGTCAAGCCCTGGATATTAATGAACTGGATGACGAACAAGAGATGGTAACTCCACAAATCAGCCAGGCCTTCTTAGATTCACCTTGGTATGCTGACATAATTTATGTATTGTTAAACCTGCAAGCTCCTCCAGGGTTATCCAGAACAAAGAAAATGTTTTTAAAGATGACATCTTCAAAGTTTTTTATTTTAGATAATGTTCTTTTTTGGAAAAATCATGAAGGTATTCTATTAAATTTTTTATTAAAAGATGAAGCTAACAAGGCTCTCCATGAATCTCATGCAGGAGACTGTGGTGGACACCTTTACTGGAAATCAACTGCAGACAAGATCCTAAGGGCTGGATTTTATTGGCAAACCTTGTTCTCTGATGTAAAGAAATTTGTCACTGCCTGCCATAAATGTCAAATTTTTGAAGGCAAGAGAAAACTATTACCTTTACCCCTGAAACCAATTTCCACTGAAAAACCTTTCCAACAATGGGACCTGGATTTCATTGGAGAAATCCATCCTCCTTCTTCTGGCCAACATAAATGGATTCTCACTGCCACGAACTATTTCACCAAATGGATAGAAGCAATTCCTTCCAGACAAGCCAATGACACTGTGATCATAGGATTCTTAGAAACCAATATATTATCAAGATTTGGTTGTCGTGATAAAATCATAACTGACAATGTTGCTGCTTTCAAATCTAAGAAGATGATAAGTTTTTGTAACAAATATCATATCACTTTAAGCCATTCCACAGCCTATTACCCTCAAGGTAATGGACTAGCTGAGTCCTCCAACAAGAGTTTCATTAATATTATTAAGAAATTATTGGAGGAAAACAAGAAAAATTGGCACAAGAAACTTACAAATGCATTGTGGGCAGACAGACTCACCACCAAAAAATATATTGGGACCAGTCCTTATGAGTTAGTCTATGGCATTGAGGAGGTTTTTCCTTCATCTTTAGGAGTTCCTGTAATGAAATTACTTCAAGAAGCTCAGGTTGAACCTAATGATATTCAAAGGAGAATAAACCAGACTATCAATTTGTAGCAGACCAGAGAGGAAGTATATCAGAGATCCCAAGTATTGCAGGAGAAACTAAAGAAGATATTTGATAAAAGAACCAAGGTAGAAGATTTCCAACTTGGTAACAAAGTATTAAGATGGGATTCTAGAAGGGAAGATAAGGGAAAACATGGGAAGTTTGACTTCCTGTGGAAAGGACCTTATATTATCCATGTTTTACAAGGAAATAATACATATTTTCTGAAAAAATTGGATGGTACAGAAAATGAAGATGTGCCAGTTAATGGTCGAATGTTGAAACATTACTTTGATCCTATTTATTAGGATATCCCTATTTTTAACATGTACATACTATATCCTTTGTAATGTCATAGTTTTAAGTGGATAGTAACTTGCTGGAGTTGAAACCCAAAGAGAAGGCCCTAAGCTTCAGAAGTATTACTGTCATACATAAAGCAACAAGCAGAAGAAGATTCCACAGTTCAGTCAGAATCATTCTGAGGACAACTGACCTGCTGTTCTTGACTTTTCACCAGGAAAAGCCATCCCCAAGTGGAGCCAGTGTTAGACTCCTATACCAATAGGTGTCATATATCATGATTGAATTGATGCACTATGTAATATTTTCATACCTTTCCTTGTTGCAAAGGTTTTCCATATTGTCAAAAAAATAAAAAAATGTAAAGAGGGTATACCCTAAAAGAAAAATCAAAGGGTGAAAAAAATAAAAATTGCCAAAGAAAGTAAAAGAAAATGAACCCCACCAAAAGAAAGGCCAAGGAAAGTGCGCAAGTCTAAATGCCACTAATTTTTTCTCTTATGTAAATAAACAAATTGTGTGCAATTTGTATCTTATGCCACAATTGTTGAACAGTCAAACAGTTTAAGCTTGGCTAGTTCATCTTTCAATTTTATGTTTTAGAGATAAAGAATAAAATCTGACCAAACTATTTAATATTGGCAGATAAGTAGATAGGTAGAGTAAATAAAAGGAGCTTAACAGTTTAATCTGAGCCCTTGGATGTAATAAGGTTAGACTTAGATAGATTTCTACATGTAAAAGAAAAGAAAGTGTGATAAGGGTTTGCCAGTCTAAGTGCACCCTAATAAAGAAGAAAAAATGGTAGGTTAAAGTAGGTAGGGTAGGTAGATGTTGTTGCAGAATTACATGTGATGGATAATGACTCTAAATGTGTTAATCTTTATTTTCATCAAAAGTGCAAGGCATATATTACACTGGAAGAATTTCAAGAAAAACAAAGTCAAATTATTAACTTTCCTTCTCATTTTTCCCTAAAAATTCACTAATTTCCCCTAAGTACTAAGGCATTTGAAAGTTAGAGGGGCTCAAGGCATTTCCTTGACTTTTGGAGGGACTGGACCCTCGGCCCAATAATTGAAAAAGCCTAAGTACTTAAAACCATAAATAAGTCATTCATTCATAAATTGCATAATATCTCATAAAACCTTTTTTTTTTTTCATTCAAGCATAAGTTAAATACATAAATCTAATGTTTTTATACTTAGCGCTTTTCATTCATTTTCATATTAACTTTAACTTTATTATTTAATTTCCTATATGAATCAACCCATTCCCGTATTATTTTAACTATATAAGACTCCCAAATTATTACATATCCCGCCCCTTCGGTTGAAATATAACCATACCAATGTGTTAATTGTGATTAATCAGTTAAAACCACAACTAATTAAGTACCCTGACTCCCCGCCATATTTAAAAAAATGATTAATTAACTCTCATGGTTAATTAATAACTTATCCCTCCAATTGAATTGCCTCCGATATGATTAAATCATATTTAATTATATTGGGCCCGCTCCTTTAAACACCCGCCATCTCACCTCCCCTACAACCGTCCGATCAACCAGTCCACAACCAACAGCTGTCATCCATATCGTTGCTCCCCCACGTCCGAACGATAGCGTGCGATCACTGAGCGGTTTTCCAAAAAGTGCCTCGCCACGCGTCGTATGATGTATGGAATCGCTGGCTCTCACTTGAAAACCGCCCGTCCCCAAAAGCGGTGCGATACATACCGCTTACCGCCTCCAATCCCTTTCCCGCATACGTTAGCCACCCGAAAAATAAAACCCCGCCAACTTTTGAATTTGCAAATAAAAAAATAAACGCACATCATTTTCATTATCCCGTGCAGCGACCAGTATTCCCATGCAAAAAACGCCAAAGCCAATTGTCGAAGATTTTCAACCGCCACCTTGCTGAGAAACTTGCAGTCAAACAGTCCAGAACCCATCAACAGTTTCCTACACCTGTTTTCATCACTATTCACTTCCTGGAAATAGGTATTTATCCAAATTCCTGTTGAACCTTGCAAGTCTTGGTTTTTTATTTAATTCCACAGGACAAGATTAAAACACAATACAATTTAATCTTTATTTCACTCCCAAGTTCCCAAACCTGTAATTGTGCCCATTTTTCCATCAAAAACCCAAATTCCTTTCTGAATCCACAAGAACCAGAAATGGAAATTCATGTGGCTTTGAATGTTGCACCTCTGAATGTCCCTCATAAAGATTTAGACTATCTGCCCCTAGCAGATAGGGATTTCCAGATTAAAGACCTCATCCATAGTGAAAATCCTCTTAGAATTTTTTGCCAATGCTGAGATAGTTACCTAAACGACTCTGACATTTTTGGGTTGTGGGAATCCAATCTTCTGATGTATCTTTTACCCTCAGTTCATATTTTTCCTGAAATAATTTATTACTGCCATGCCAATTATGATCCCAATCAACGAGCAGTCATGTTCCCAAGTCAAACCGTTATTTTCCAATAACTTCTCAATCTATCAATGAAATTTTATAGTTTCATCCTGGTCAAGCCCTGACTCCTCTTTCCATGGGAGATTTAGTTGAAAAATCGACAAATTTATCTAAAGAAGAGTTGAATCGCCTCTGTAAAACTTTCATGCTTCAAGAAAATCAACCCAAAGGCCCTCCTCCTTATGGATATACCTTTTTCATAGATATGGGTAGACTCATATTGAATATGATATCTTCTGTAATGGGTTTCAACACTAGTGAATACGTTGATAAGTTAACCCTAGTGTTGTTGTCAATCTTTACTCCTGGACAGCCTCCTGCTGTCAAATATGATTTTGCTTCATATATTGCTGATAAAATTCATGACCAGTTCATGAGATTGGAAAATGAAAAAGTTTTCAAATATTCCACTTTTATATACCATCTCATGCTCTATTATCAATCAGAGAGTTTCCCCTTCCATGTCATGAAACTTGATGCGAAAGGAAATCCAAGGTATGTAATTTTTTGGTCTGCAATCTTCCATAATTCCTCTGAGTCTCCTTATTCTTACAATGAGTTCATTGAGCTACTTGTGCACCCTGCAACCACCTTATTAACAGGAGTCTCCCCTCCTAGAGTCAATAGTGATATGAAGAAAATCCTTCAAATTTCCAAGCAATACAGGATAGGTGATTGGTACCTATACAAGAATCATATAGAAATTAGGATATATGGGAGTGAGCTTTGTCCTTTCAAACTACAAAATTCTGTTCCAATGAGGCTCTTTGCCTTAGAATATTTTAGACAAATGATAAATTTAGACATAGTCCATTTTTGTAATGCTAAGAAAAAAGCTCAACTCAGAATCAAGAGCCAATTAGGCCCTTTTGTTTGTAATTCTAGGGATGCAAGAAAAGAGGCTGAAAGAATCCTAGAAGATTATCTCAAATTGAAAAAAAGTTTTCACTGGGTACCTTATGATCCCAACAACTTTATTTGTGATAAGAGGATGAAAAACAGATTATCTCCATACCTTCACCATAGAATTCCAGAGATTGAACAATTTGCAAATATGGATGAATGGATGGAAGGGACCTTAATAGCACAAGATAGTGAACAGGTCAGTGTTGAAAATGTTATGAAAGATCTTGAGAAAATACTTGACCTGGATTCTTTTGGGCAGGTTCAAAGAACAAGAATTGGTCCTTCCTCTACTGGAACCTCTCAGCAAAATTTGCAGGAAATCAGTGCACTAGCCATAGTAGCATCCAAAGGGAAGAAAAAGGAGACTAATACACAAGTCACAGAGAAATTCACAATGTCAGAGCAGCCTGAAACTTCCAAGGAATAGGCCCAAATACATACTTTCCCCACTCAGATTAATGTGGCAGAAATTTCAATCTTGCAGAATCCTCTCAATGAAGAAAAAAGTGAAAAGAGAGATGCAGAAACAACAACCCCTATCAGTGGATCTTCAGAACAACCTGGTATCAAAAGACAAAGATTAAATCCTCTCTCAGAAATAGAATTTTTTCAAGAAACCACTGATATTCAGAGGAGAGAAGAGTTAGATAGTCAGCAAACATTCACAATCAGTGGGACATCCACTGACTCATAGAGAAAAGAGCTACAAAGACATCAAAGTGCAGAAGTATCTTCCTTCAAACCACTAGTGAAGGATGCCTGGGATATTAAGAAGACATTTATAAATATAAAGGCTAGAAATGATCCATTAAGACTTCAAGTCTATAATCAATATTTAAAGATGGCTCCCAAAAATCAACAGAGATTGATGTCAGCCTATGACATCCAGCAGGGTAAAATGGTGATGAGTCATTTCAAGCCCAAAGTTCAGCAGCCTCAAACAACTGCAGACTATGTCAAAACCAATTTTGAAGTCATGGAAAAGGATATTCATCCTTTGGATCAGATTGAGTTGCACAAACAAACGAGATATCTGATTTACTCAACTTTGACTGATAAATCAATGATGGCCCAAAGATTAGAAAATTCCTTGGATAATACTACTGCTCAATTACATCTTGAAAAAGCCTCTTCACAAGCTAAGAACAACAAAATAAAGACTTTGGAAGAAATAATTATTGGATTGGGTCATAATCCCAAAGATATTAAAGATACATAAGCCTTGATAAAAAATAAAGATGACGATATTGCATCATTAAGGAAACAGTTGAAGCCACCATCTTCAAGGCATCCACAGACTACTGAGGTAATAAAGAAAAAATCTGAAGAAGAATTGATGGATTTTCTCTTGAAACTTAATGAGAAACTGAATGAGACTGAAAAAAAACTTGAAAAGGCATTAAAGGACAAGCAGTCAAACGTTCCAGCATCTACAACAGAAGTGATTACAGGTACAACAAAAATAGGTCAATCAACCGGAATATCACAGGGAAACATTTCCAATTTAAGCACTGAAGAATTAATAAAATCAATGGAGGAATTGAAACTCTAAGTGACAGAGTTCCAAAAAACAAAGGTACAATTTACCACCTTAGAACAAAAATATGATCTCTCAAAGGTGAGTGTTGTAGAAAAAACAAGAGAGATCAACAGATTAGAAAAATTGGTCAAAGCATTGGAAAATGATTTCACATTAGAGAAACCTTTGAAAGAAATCAAAGAAATTCTTTGGGCCAACATCATTCAGTCAATAAAATATGTCTGGCCATCAATCCAAATAATGTATGAGCAAAATGATTTAGTTAAATTGGCTCTAGAAGAAGTTCAAAAGGCGAGAGAAGAATTAGGAAATATGCCTGAAGAGGCCAATGAGCTTATACAATTTTTAAATACCAAGAAAAAATATCAACTTGAAGAGCTAGGCATCCAAGACAGAACAGGAACAATTTTGGAGGTAAAAAAGGTTTTTACTAAAAGAACTCTGATGCAGAACCTAGAAATAATATGCTATGATATGCAGGAAGAAATCAATGCTTTTACAAAAATATTGGATATTTTGCAGAGTAAAGGATTGCCAAGTCCTTTAGTTTCAGATGATAAAAAAATGAGCCTGGAAAACTATGTTGAGAAATTGAATAAGTATTGTTGAAAACCAAGCCAGTTCATCGACCAGTTCATCAGTAGCAAAAGCATTGCCTACAGGCAAAATTCTTCATGACAGTCTGGAAAATTTGTTTTATCTCGAACATGAGGTAAAGCACTTGTTCTTGATTCAGCCTACTTTTTTCAGATATATAGAGACTAATGAAACTCTGAGGAAGCTTCAAAGAACCAGAATACCAGAAGCACAATGGTGGGAAGAGATGTTAGAGATTTTGTAAAAAAATATCCTTGGATGAATTTTGATTATTTACTACAGTAAGTCATGATAAAAAGGATAAATAGAGACCAAACAGGTCAAAGTGTATCAGTACAGGTAAAGAGTATCAGTAAAATAGAGCATCCAGCACAGATTTACTAAAGATGATAGCAACAAGCCAAATATTAGGGCCTGCCTCCAGCACATTCATAAAAAAAGGGAACAACACAACATCAGTTATCTTTTCTCTTATCCACGAGACCATCTCTCTCTATTTTGTTGTAAAATATTCATGAGTCATCCTAAATTATATCTCACTTTGTCATGAGATATTTTTTATAATTTTTTGTATAAATACTCCCTCAATTAGAGTATTGAGGGGGTGGATTCTTAGACTTTGCGGTAACATTGATTATTTTGGAATAAAGTGTTGTTGGACAAATTTCGCGTGGCTAGCTGGATAAGGAATTGATGCAAAGGACTTTTCACAGGATTCTTGAGTCAGACAACAGATCAATAAGTCATCTATCTCTTATGTTTTAGAGTTCTATACTTGTTTATTATACCATCTGTGTTTCATATCTGAATGATAAACGAAAGAAATAATACAGAAAGTGCTTAAGTGCAATCTGTTTTCAATCGTTTTTATTCTTAATGTTTTCTTTTGAACTAGTATAAACAATGAATTCTTAATTGCTCCTGTTTTCTAGTTTATTCATTTGGATTATTTGGTAAAGAATTCTTAATTGCTCTTTATTAATAATCATTCAAGTTCCCTCTTTCAAAATATGTTGAAGGATTCTTAATTTCCCTTCATCTATTTTGAAGTTCATTTCATACATCTTAGACCTTTAATTGTTCCCTATTTGATTACATTGCCCCGTGAATCCATCCCTTGTTAAGAAACTAAATCCAGTTGAGCCATCTTTCTTTGAATCCATTAGCCCAATGGCCTAAACTATTCAGTCTTACCCCTCTGCTATAGAATTTCATCACCCAAACACAATCAAAATCCCTGGGCTTTCATAACTAGCCTAATATCTTTCAAAACAAAGCTAAAAATTAAAGAGAGAGCCCTCTCTGGGTACATATTGGCTAGATTCTGTACCTAAAATTTGGTTTGTGGTTACCTCAGACCCCTTTCCTCTTCCCAACAACTTCAAGGAAAATCTGAGTGATAACACCATCAAGGAACAATACTATCCCGTGGGGAGCTATGAGGACAAGTACATACAATACGTTGCGGCAACAAAGGGATCAAGATGTGCATGAACTAACGAATCTATTCCATACCCTGCGCACAAATTTGGGTATCAAAGATTCAGAGAGACATTTGGTGCTAAAGTATCACGATTGTCTGCACAGATACATTCAGGAGGAAATGGAGTTCTTTGAAATCTCCTCGCTTGGTACGGCATATCGGTATGCTGCCAAGATTGAGCATAAATTCAAACAGAAGAAGCGAGACTTTGGATCTGTGAATCAAAAGCAAGGGAAAGGTGCCCCCAAACCGCAAAAAAAAGGACAAAGCCAAGGCATGGTGGCCCGAGACAACCTGCCAAAGACACAAGCAAAGAACAACACCGCAAAGCCAAAGAAGGACACGGGAAAGTGGTGTGAGTTCCATAAGAGATCCACTCACAACACAAGTGAGTGTCGGGCCAAGAAGTCACTGGTGGATGATATGAGGGTTTCGAATCAGATGTATGCTCCGACTCTGAATCAGAACCTGACAAGGTGAATGAAAAAGGGAAGCAGATTATTGATGCGGAGCCCAATGCCATTGTTGCCACTATGAATATCTAGAAGGAGGAACCAAAGGATCTAGAGGAGGTAGAGCGTCTCTTCCACTCCCAGATGTGGGTAAAGGGTTCCCTACTATGGTTCATTTTCAACAATGGGAGCCAAAAGAACCTCATTTCAGCAGATGTCATGAAGCGGTTGGGCTTGCCGACCATTGCATACCCACAACCATACACCATCGGGTGGCTTCACCAAGGATGGGATCTCCACGTCAGCCTGTAGTGCGGCCTTCCCTATAGCATCAAGCCCTTCATGGATGAGGTATTGTGTGACATTTCTCATATTGATGTTTCTGATGTATTATTAGGCCAACCATACCTGTGGAAGTGACATGATGTGTATGAGTCCCAGCCTCGTGTTGTTATTGTTATTTTGGGAAATAAATTGTACATAATACCAGAGGTACCAGTGCCTCCCACTATCTCTTTGGTTACTGCACAAAAATGTCATAAGATCATTTCCCAAGCCAGGAATTTTTTTTTCCTGATGATCCGCCCCCAAGGAAAGAAGAAGATTATGGCCACGACCTCCAGGCATGGCTCCTCTGCATGACAAAAACAAATGGACAAGGTTGTGGAGGAGTATAGAGACATCTTCACCTCACCCAAAGGAGTGCCTCTACACTCTCAAGTCAAGCACCCCATTGACCTGACCCCAGGTATGACGTTGTAGGTTTTAACCCTGAACAGAAATTATCTACACACGAATCTTATAACAGAAAATAAATAATAGCGAGAGCATAAAACATAAAACAGATAAACACAGAGATTTTCCCCTGGATCCCAAATCGGGACGACCAGCTTGATTTTTCGTTATATTCCTTTTAGTGTTACAACACATATATATACATGATGAAGCATACATAAACCCCAATCCATTAACCCTGGATTAGAACATAACCGTAGTTCCCTTGACCGGATCTACAAAATACCAGGGGCCGAAAACCATCGTACCCCAAAACCACGTGCAAACTCATGCACAAAACATGGGTGGGTCCGCCTATGAGGGGGTCCGCACACCAAAAAAAATTTCACCAGGGCGCTGCCCCGGACCCCAACAGTGGGGGCTGCCTCCCCCCTTGTGACCCCCCTGCTGCACCTGACGCAACGTACAACACGTGGGGCTAGTCGTGGAAAGAATATAACATATACCCAAAATTCTCCCACTTGTTTTTTTCTTTCCACATGGGGCTATAAGAGAGCTTAGTCATTGGGCCAATTCTTCAACACCCATTGTTTCTCTACACCAAGAGAACTTTTGAGTGCTCACAGACTTCGTCAATGCATCTGCAACATTCTTCAAAGTGTCCACCTTTACCAACAACACCCTTTTAGCCTCAACCATATCTCTAACAAAGTGATATTGAACATCAATGCGCTTTGTCTTTGAATGATAAGCAGGGTTCTTAGCCAAGAAAATTGCACTTTGGCTATCACAGTCTATCGTTATAGCTTTCTGTACCAACCCCATACTTGAACACAATCTTTGCAACCAAACTGCTTCCTTGCTTGCATGAGTGGCTGCCATGTATTCTACATCTGTAGTTGAAAGAGCCACTACAAACTATCTTTTACTCATCCAACTGACTGCGCCTCCAAATAGTCTAAACACATACCCACTTGTAGATCTTCTTTGGTCCATATCTCCAGCCCAGTCTGCATCAACAAAACCATGAATGTCCAACATTCTTTCCAATCCTAGTCTTCCCTGGTAGCACAAGACATAATCACTAGTGCCACGTAAATATCTGAAAACCTGCTTCAATCGCTATGCAATGCTCCTTCCCGGGTTTGACATAAACTCCGTCAATACTCCTGATCGCATGTGGCAATTTCGGGTATAGTATAGACCATTGCATACATCAAAGTTACCCACTGCACTTGCATATGGAACACGGGACATATCCTCCTCTTCTTCTTATGTCTTGGGACATTTTTCAGCAAACAACTTTGTACCTACAGGAATCAGAACATTCACCGGTTTACTATCCCGCATATTGAACCTCTACAATATAGTCTCGACATACTTCCTTTGGTTTAACCAAAGCTTCCTCTTTGCCCGATCTCTCTTAATTTCCATGCCCAAAATATAGTTTGCAGCACCAAGATCCTTCATGTCGAATTTGGAGAACAAATGGTTCTTCAAATCTTGGATAATTTCTTTGTCATTTCCAATCAACAACATATCATCCACATACAAGACCAAATAAATAACACAGTCACCAATTAATTTAAAATAAACACAGTGATTCTCTTTGCTTCTGGTGAAGCCAAGTCCCTATATATAGGTATCAAATTTCTTATACCACATCCTTGGTGACTGTTTTAACCGATACAGAGACCTTGTTAACATGCATACAAGTTATTTATTACCCTTCACCATAAAGCCTTCAAGTTGCTTCATGTAGATCTCCTCTTCCAGATCCCCATGAAGAAATTTTGTCTTCACATCCATCTTTTCTACTTCCAAATCAAATGCAACAGCAATAGATAAAATTAATATAATACAAGTAACCTTGGAAAGAGGAGAAATAATATCACCAAAATCAATTCTCAACACCTGGGAATAACCTTTTTCTACCAACCGAGATTTTTATTTCTCCACCTTGCCTTCTACATTCATCTTCTTCTTAAACACCCATTTTCTCCCGATGGCTCTCCTTCCCGCCGACAACTCTACCGCATCCCATGCCTCATTTTTGTGCAAGGATGCCATCCTTCTCTCATCAACCATGGCCTGCAGCTTTTCCATCCTCTCGAATCTACCGCTCCATGGCGCTCTCCGGGATCATCATCATTATAGTTAAGGAAAGGAAAAACGAGTTGATCTTCTAACAGCTGGAGTTTTTGGCTCTTCCTCTTTTGAGTCTTATTCTGTTGTAGAGTCCGATTCATCCTCCTTTAGCTCAAACTCTATCTTCTCAGGTTCCTTTGGTAGGACTTCATGTTTAACAATATATTTCACCTCTATAAACACCACATCTCGATCGTACACAACCTTCCTTGTTTCTACGTTCCAAAGCTTGTAACCCTTTAAACCATCCTTATACCCAATAAAGATGCACCTTTCGCATTTATTATCCAACTTGGTCCTTTCTCCTTTGGAACATGTACATATGCATCACATCCAAATACCCTTAGATGTGAAAGAGAGGGTTTCTTACCAAATTCATACCTCATGTGGAGTATTATCCTCCAACGCCGATGAAGGTGATCCGTTAACTAAGTAACATGCGGCCTCCACCGCTCCGCCCCAAATTCTTGTCCTAACCTGGTACCACTGAGCATGCTTCTTGCCTTTTCCATCAGTGTTCTGTTCATTCTTTCTGCAACTCCATTTTGCTGAGGTGTGTATGGAGTAGTCTTCTGCCGTGCTATACCACACTTCTTACAGAACTCTTCAAATTCCTTTCAGCTAGGCTTTTCGCTCCACTTTCAGGAACCATAGAACTGTTACACCCATAAATAACAGTGCTACCTTGTAGCTTGTACAGAGTTCCAGTCCGAACTCCCCGCATTAATACCAGTGCTCTCTGAACCATCTTGTAGGCATCTTTCTCGAACACTGTTTTTACACCTGCATCATCCATCTTGCTGACAGAAATCAGATTTCTGGCCAATGCAGGAATATGAAGAACACCAGGAAGTGTTCTAATCCTTCCACCTTGCAGCTTCAGCTTGACCTTTCCACGTCCGACGATTCTGGCCTTCCTATCATCCCCTTGGAAGACATCACCACCATCATATTTCTCATACTCGCAGAACCACTCCCGATGGGGAGTGAAGTGAAAGGATGCACCTGAGTCAATCAACCATGACTCATGATCTACATGTGTATTTGAAGAATAAGCCTAATACACATCCCCACCTTCATCCGAGGTGGTTTTTGCCTCTACAGAAGGAGCATCATCAGATCCCTTTCCTTTCTCAGGAGCTTTAGATCTGCAGTCCTTTTTGTAGTGCCCTTCCTTTCCACATTTCCAGCATACCTTTACAAAATTTCCAGGAGATTTAGATCTCCCTCTAGATTTGGATCTCCCACTCGAAACCTTATTCTTTTTTATGTTTTGGGACCTTCCTCATACAGATAAGGCATCTCCATTCTGGCCCTCCATATTTCTTCGTCTCATTTCCTCCGACAACAAGGCTGAAACAATGTCATCAAAATTCAAGGTAGTTGTATTGCTACCTATTGCAATAACCAGACTATCCCACGAATCTGGTAGAGAACACAACAAAATGAAGCACTTATCTTCATCTGATATTTTAATATCAATAGATGACAGCTGACTTACCATAATATTGAAGGCGTTCAGATGCTCTGTCACCGAGTATCCATCCTTCATCCTCAGGTTATACATCCTTTTTGGCAGGAACAACTTATTCACCAGAGACTTAGATTGGTACAAAGTCCCAAGTTTTTCCCACAAATTATTCGTCGTAGCTTCCCCAGATTCTTTCAACAATACTGAATCTGAGACACACAACCGTATTGTGCTCTTAGCCTTCCAATCCAGTTTCTTCCAGTCTTCATCTGACATTGCCGTTGGTTTAGTACCCAGATCTACCACGATCCACTGATCTTTGTCCACCAACAGATCCTCCATCTTGAGCTTCCATAACTCAAAACTCTGACCATTAAATTTATCGATCTCTATCTTTCCCCCGCTCGCCATCTTCTTTCACCGCAAGAATCGATCCCGTAGATCTCCCACTGAACAGGGTCTACCTCAGGCCCGAGAAAAAAACCCTCAGCAGCAAAGCCAAAACAGCTCTGATACCAAATTTAGGTTTTAACTCTGAACAGAAATTATCTACACACGAATATTATAACAGAAAATAAACAATAGCGAGAGCATAAAACATAAAATAGATAAACACAGAGATTTTCCCCTGGATCCCAAATCGAGACGACTAGCTTGATTTTTCATTATATTCCTTTTAGTGTTACAACACATATATATACATGCCGAAGCATACATAAACCCCAATCCATTAACCCTGGATTAAAACATAACCGTAGTTCCCTTGACTGGATCTACAAAATTCCAGGGGCCGAAAACCATCGTACCCCAAAACCACGTGCAAAATCATGAACAAAACATGGGTGGGTCCACACACCAAAACAATTTTCACCGAGCCGCTGCTCTGGACCCCAACAGTGGGGGCTGCCCCCCCCCTTGTGACCCCCCTGCTGCACCCGGCGCAACATACAACGCGTGGGGATAGTCTTGGAAAGAATATAACACATACGCAACAGACGCTACCCAATGGAACGATCTATAGGCACTCTGTTATAGAGAATGATGAAATCAAGAGGTAGATTTAGGAGCTACTACAGAAAGGTCACATCTGGCCAAGTTCATCGCCCTGTGGGAGCTCGATTGTGTTGGTACTGAAGAAGGATGGGACTTGGAGACTCTGTATTGATTATCTAGTGCTGAAAAAAATCATTGTCAGGAATAGGTACCCGATCCCATGGATTGATGACCTTTTGGACCAAATCAAAGGGGAAAAATATTTCAGCAAGATCGACTTGAAGTTTGGGTATCACCCAGTACCAATCGAACCCTCTGATGTGTGGAAGACTACCTTCAAAGCCAAGGAGGGCCTTTTCGAATGGCTCGTCATGCCTTTCGGATTGAAAAATGCTCCCACAACCTTCATGAGGTTGATTGATGACATCTTGCATCCATTCACCAACTCATTTATAGTGGTATACTTGGATGACATTTTGATATTTAGCCAGAATTGGGAAGAGCACCTCCACCACATCCGAGAAGTCCTCCAAACACTGCAGAAACACAAGTTGTGTGCCAATTTGGAGAAGTGCACTTTTGGCATGACCCAGGTTAAATATATGGGATACATTATTGATGAAAGGGGGGTGCATATGGATCCAACCAAGATCCAAGTCATTCTAGATTGGCCAACCCCAACCACCTTAACAGAGCTTTGCAGCTTTCTGGGTCTTGCTAATTTCTATTGTAGGTTTGTGTTGGGATTCTCTCATATCACTTGGCCCTTGAGTCAAGTCACCAAGGGAGGAGCGAAAGCAAAATTCTGTTGGTCAGAATCTCAATAGAAGGCGTTCGTAGAATTGAAACATCGCCTCTGTTCTGCCCCAGTGCTCACATTACCAGACTTGCAACAACCATTTGAGATCAAGACAGATACCTCTGACTATGCTATTGGGGTAGTTCTTACTCAACAGGGACATCCAGTGGCATATCACTGGGAGACATTGTCCGACACAGTTCGAAAGTATCCCACTTATAACAAAGAAATGTATTTCATTATGCAGGCTTGTCAACAATGGAAGCATTAAATTTTGGGGAAGGAGACCATCATCCACACAGACCACCGACCCCTTCAGTTCATATAGACACAAGGAAATTTCTAGAATGATCGCCATCAGAAGTGGTCCACATATCTGCAACAATTTCATTTTAACATCAAGTACAAGAAGGGTAGCAAAAATAATGTTGCAGACTGCCTCAGCCGACCACCAATCGTGGCCATAACCACTGTTCTCAACTCTTGTGGGCATGAGACTTCTGATTGACCGCTTCTCTACAAGAGCAACCTAGAATTCAGCTACACATACAAGGCACTCTTGGGGGGTATGCAAGTTCCAAATTTTCACCTCCAAGATGCACTATTATGTCACCTAGGACACCTTTGTGTTCCTTCAAGTGAGCGTGCCAAGATGATATGGGAAGCGCACTACAGTCGAGTCGCTGGGAATTTTTGGGTCGAGAAAACAATGGCAGTACTGCAGAAGTATTTCTATT
Organism: Pinus albicaulis; assembly: GCA_034641835.2. NCBI lineage: Eukaryota > Viridiplantae > Streptophyta > Pinopsida > Pinales > Pinaceae > Pinus > Pinus albicaulis. Next base: position 1,224,682,542 of record CM076574.1, read on the forward strand.
GGCCGAACCTTCGACAGGATGTCGAGAAGTACATCATATCCTGCACTGCTTGTGCATTTTCCAAACCGACCATCAAGAAGCAAGGGCTCTATACTCTGCTACCTACACCTAGTCGACCTTAGGAATCCATCTCCATGGATTACATGTCAGGCCTTCCTTCTACTAAGCATGGAAACGACTGTGTTTTCATGGTCATCGACAAATTATCAAAGATGGCCATTATGGCGGCCTGCAATAAGAATATCATAGTAGAAACCACTGCTAAACTCTTCTTTGAACAAGTGTGGGTGCAATTTGGGATCCCAAGATCTATCATATGAGATCGTAACAGCAAGTTCCTCAGCACATTTTGGTCCAGCCTCTGGTCAATGTTGGACACCAAGATCACCAAGTCCACAACTTTCCATCCCCAAACTGATGGCTAGACAGAGGTCGTCAACAAGATGATTGTACACATTCTACGCATGTACAATTCAAAGCATCCATGCACATGGGATGAGAGCCTTCCCTATGTATAACATAGTTATAACCAGGCTCTCCACAGCTCAACTAGCCACAACCCCTTTCAGGTGGGCTTGGGATTCCAGCCACTATGTCCCATTGACGTAACCATGCCATTTGCAGCTACTCAGGCCAATTCAGCTCATGTCCAGTTTGAAGCTGACAAAGAAAACAACTTCATCGAGTGCATTCAACACATCTGCCAACAGGTTCATGACATATTGGACAAAGCTAATGCTAAGTACAAGCAATGACATGATCAACATCGGGTGCCACAAAACTTCCAGGTGGGAAAAAAAGTGTGGCTACATTTGCAGAAGGAGCACCTCACTGGACCCCACTGCAAGATTCGCTCGCTCCGATATGGGCCGTACACCATCACCAAGGCTGTAGGGAACAATTCCTTCGAGCTCATTATTCCACCATTCCTTGGTTTTCACCCAGTATTCAATGTAGATCGCCTTCGTCCCTACTTCCCACCTCTATTGGACACCTCTGACATTGCAGAAGAACTCAAACCAAAAGAGTTAAACCCAGACTGCATAGAACAGGCCACCACAGACTATATCATGGACATGAAAATCAAGAAAACTCGCTGACAGAAGATCCAACTGTATCAGGTTGTCAAAGCTGGCCAACTCCTGCACCAAGGTCAGTGGTTCACCAGGGACCAAGTTCAACAGAAGTTTCCTCATCTCATGGAGGAACTCAACGCAATGGGGACCATTGCTTCCAAAGGGGGAAGGAATGATCTAGGTGGATATTGGTGGCCACCCGCCTATTCCACTTGGGGCCCCACCATTGTCTCTTTTATTTTTTTCACAACTTACTATTTTTAGCAGTTTTTCAGGTCCTGAAATTTTGGAGTCGTTTTGAAGCCCCAAACGGAGATAGTATGTTGAAGTTATGTCCCCAGGAAGTTAAAACACCAATTTACCCAAACGGGGCCCATATTTTTGGTGCTTCATCTCCTAGGGTCAGGCTTTTGGAATTTTAGAGTTCTCCATTGTTTCTCCATAATAAATAGGCCCTCGAGCCTCATTGTAACACATTTCATAGGTCTGTAGTCGCCACATATCTTTTTAGAGATTCGTTGTTTGTGCTCAACTTAGTGTTCCTAAATTGAGTTCATTAATTGTCAACCAGGGCTAGTAAACTGCTGAAGTGTGGTGCACTATATGTGCCTAGGTATTTGTTTCTCACTACGTTGTGTTTAGTGTTTTATGATGTTTTTGGTTTTTTTGGTTTTATGTTTGAAAAGGGAAAGAACTAAGTGATGGTGAAAAGAAGCTATTGGTTATATTAAAACATAACAAAGCCTAAACTATGGATGGCAAACAAAAATTGCAAAGCTTGATAATGACTTCATTGCAAGGAAGTAAATCACAACATGAGCTTGAAATTATCCAATTAATTCATTAAAGATGTGTTGGAAAAGCTTGAGAAATGGACAAGTTAAGTGTAAATGAAGTTCTCCTAAATAAACAATCAACTCACAATATTACAAAAAAAATGATTATTTGTAACACAGTAAGGTTTCTATTCTAGATTAACCTATGATGTTGAAGTTACCCTATTCTGCAACTTGACTTATCACTACTAGGCCTTATTCAGAGGTTTAGAGATTTTCTAGAACAATGTTTGGGAAAAATGCTATAGGTGAATTTGTAAAAGATTTGCAGAATAAGCAAAGCCTTAAACTGATATTACTGACCCCTGTTCATGTGATGATATATCAATATAAGTTCAGAACAAAAGTAAGTTGTAAATAATGAAGGCCGAGAGACTAATTTTGACAATAGTACTACTTGAAATACAATGGATAACACTAGGCTAGAACGTAGTCTATCAATCTTAAAATACAGTGACTACACTAAACTAGAATGCCATTATTCTTTTCTTGAAACAAAATGAACTGAGACCGAACTAGAGTGCTACTAATATACTTGAAGTATAGTGAACAGAGTTAAAATAGAATGCCATTATCAAACTTGAAATGTAGTGACAGAGCTGAACTAAATGCAATCATCCTCCAGAGTGTTCTAACTAAATTAACATGCAACTAGTCTATGGAATTCTACAGCCCATCTCGTTCAATATGAATGATATTTTGGAAGAGTTTGTAAAAACAAGTCTGGCTGTATTATTCAATGAAATTGAACATAAACATAAGATTTGAAAGCAAATACAACTAGGATCTAAGATACCACAACTGTTTCTTATTCATTGTTAATGATGTTTTGGAAGAGTTTGTAGGAGTAAGACCGGCTATGACACTTAGTGTAAACAAGAATAAATCATAAAATTCGAAAGGAAATGCAACTAAAATATACAACACCACAGTTATTCCTTATTCATCATGATGATATTTTGGAAGAGTTTATAAGAGTAAGTTTAGCTGTGATGATTAATGTAAACAAGTATGAAACATAAACTTCAGAAACTTGCTTAAGCTAGAAATGAAAAACGAGACTAAAATACTTATCTAAACTGTATGAACAAGGCTGCTCAGGTAGCAGGGGCCCTCTACCACCGGAGTAGCACGCAAAATCTACTTCAATATTGACTCAGCACTTTCAGTAAAATGATGCTTCTTTCATTAAAAGAGAAATTACTTCAAAACAGAGTGTTTTCGGACTTCTGAAATCTAGCAGTCAAACACAAAATCTAACCTTGTCCCTTGGTTTCCCGAGCCATATTTATAACAAAATTACATAACTGTCTTGAGATAACCTAGGGATAATTGTCTTTTCAAATTAAAATCAAACTGGATCTCTGCTGGTGGTCTCGTAATATGATTAAGGACATCTAGACTATCCTTGTCCTATTAGGAGTCTATCTCCTAGTTCGAGTTCCCACGTGCATAACCACCTACAGAATTTCGTTCAAAATTTGTGGAGAGAAAAAAATGATGAGGGAATGATGTGGAATAAAACCAGATGTGTTTTTCTCTGAGATGACACCTGGAACCTGCGTAGACATGAAGACAGCTGTAGAATTGGCAACTAGCTACAGAATGTCTGCATTCTGTAGCTAGATCTAGTTCAAAAAGTACTACAATGACAAAATCATAAAAACATAGCAAGTTAGTCATGATATACATTCTTAAAGCAATTTTATTTAATTTTATTGATAATTTGAGCCTGTAATTAATAATGGACAAAGGAGATGGAGTGGATTGTGGTGGAAGAAAGAACATCTTTGGAGCTCAACATACCCCCACTGCTAGGTTCTTGCATGTCCTCATGCAACTATTCCATGAACTCTGAGACCTATGCAAGGACATCCAACCCTCTTCTTCTGCTTTTCCTGGCATTCAAAGGCCTTCTGGGCTTCCTTATGACTAACTTGAATCTCAAATTTGTGGGTGCCCTGGTTAACTTTTTATTTTTCTTCTTCAATTTTTCACTAGCCTTGTGCAAATTTTGCATTTGTAGAGACAGAGTTGAATTCATATCAGTTTTCAGTTTAACCTGCTCTCTCAGAATTTCATTCTCATTCTTGATATGCCTGTTGAGTATTTCTAACTCATATTTATCTCTCCTTAGGATATCAACTGCAGATTTTTGTGGACTAGGAGTTCTGTCTCTATTTTCTGAAGCTCTTTTCTCTAATGTCGCAACATAGTTGTAAATTTCTTGCTGTGCTGGGTCTATTTCAGGAGCTCCTTCATCAAAATCCTCCTCAGTAGGTGTTTCTTCATCCTCTATGTTTATGACTCCAGTTTGTTTAACCTTTGTTTTCTTTAGTATCCCTCTAAGTCCGTGGCTCCGTCTTGGTTGAGATGGTCCTTCTCCTTTCTCTCTGGAAAATTTTCTTATTATCCTCTCTTTCTTAAGCTGCTTCCTAATTTGAGCCAATTTCTCAGAAATCATATCTTCACTGCCTTCTTGTATTGTTTTACCGGTTTCATTTTTGGAGGTTTTCCATCTTCTGCTTCTTTTTGTAGGTTTGTCTTCAGGTGGAGGTTCCTTGGGTTCTTCAAAGTGATTTCTCACTAAGAACTCTTCCCAATTATCTCCCATTTTTCTCAAATGATGTTCAATCAAAATTTTGAATAAACCATGATGGTATAAGATTTTTTCTAGAAATTGAACTCTCTTTTGAACACTTAAGGCCATTTTCTTTAAATTATGAAGCAAGAAAAAGGGCAAATTGAGTTATTCTTCTAAGAAATGCATTATCAACCGAGTATGATAAACATAGAAGGTACCATATCTTCCTTCACAAGTGATGAATTTTTGCAAGATAAGCAACATGTTCCTCCATTTGTTCTTTAGTGCGGAGCTAGGGATACCCTTTTTAAAAATGGAAACATCCATACCTGGTGACTTGAGTATCTGCTTCCATGCCTCGTTATGAAATTCTCTATTCTTGAACCATCTTTCTCCTTCTCTGGGAAATTCCGTTGCTTCTGCAATGGAGGCCTCTGTAATGGTGAATTTAATATCTCCTATCTTGACCTCAGCTCCATTGAAGGACCGTGCAAACATTTTAGTCACCTCTTTGTGAAAACCACTGAATTTTTCAAAGAATTGCAACCACCCTGCTTGTTGTAACATTTCTCTGATTTGAGGATAACCTTCCAAGTACTTAGTTCCAACCGGTTCGGTCCTCACTATGAGACCCATAACTTCTCTTTCCAACCTTCAAATTATTGCTCCTCTGTTCACGGTGACAATGGCTATTACATAGATGTTTTTTCCCCATAGATGTTTTATCTATTTTACAGACTGAAATGGTTAAGAGTTGGCTATGGGAAAGAATGATATGGAGTGATTACGGAATGAATATAATGAGGTGAGGATGATGTGTATGAGTTGAAAGATATCACGGAAGAAAAGACCGCGGAGATATTTTGTAACGAATTCAAAATCATCATTAAAAGTTTTGGCCTAGTGACGTGACTAATCCAATCACTTCATCACTTTAACCGTTTAGATTTTTAAATGATGATCGGATATGGGATTTGAAATGGTGGAATAGAAGGAGTTTTATCCAAAGTTTCTACGGGAGGTTTGTTAGGTTTTTTCCTTTGATTTTTGTGATCTTTATATGCTTTGTTCTCCCCTGAAAATCATTACTTTTTGAGTCTTCATAACTCCCTTGATTTTGCTTGTTGTCATGGATATGCAGGATCATTTTATTGCAGATCAGGTGATTAATGGACAGTGCTTTCAGGATCTCTGGCTGCAGAATGTCTAACTGGCTGCAGAATGTCTAACTGATTGCAGAATGTACCTGTAGAAGACTTGAAACATGAAATGGAATGGTTTGGAGCATGAATGGAATGTTGTATGGAATGAGTGAAGATGGATAATAAAATATGGTGTAATGGAATATGAATGAAGTGAATAATGGAGTGGAATGGATCACATCTTATGAAATGGAGTGAAGTATGAGAAGTGGCCTGCAATTCATGATATGTATTATTCAATTGCAGAAAAACATCAAACTTAAAAATCTAGGATGGAAATGAGGTGGACTATGGGGTGAAATGAATGAAGTGTGGATGAATGAATGAAATGGAGTATGGATGAATGAATGAAACAGAATATGGATGGATGAAATGAGATGGACCATAAATGAAATGGATCTGTACTTATGATTTTGTAACAACTGCTTGCAGAAAAAGAACAAATTTGAAAAGCTAAAGTGTTAGAAACATTCTAATTTTCACTCTACCTTTTCTGTATAAACATGCTAATCAGTGATTATTTTTCATGTTTATACTTTATTTATTTATTTATTTTTATTTTTTCAATAAAGTGACTTCAGAAAATTCAATTAAGTTGATGAAGAAGAAAGATTCTTCTTCATTAACTTCATATCATTGTTTTATTGGAACTTCTTGACAAATTCTTTTCTTGAAAGTGGCTTATGATACAACTTCAATCTATGACCATTCACAAGAAAAGTGACCTCTTCTTCATCTATTGTCCTGATTTTTATTGCTCCATTGTAAAAAAATTTCACAATTTCATATGGCCCAAGCCAATGTGTTTGGAATTTACCTTGAAAATCTTTGAACTTTGAATCAAACAAGAGAGCCCCGTCACCTTCTTTGAACTTCTTTTCCTTGATGTACTTATCATGCCATCTAGTCCTTTGTTGTTGGAATATACTTTTTTTTTGAACTGCATCTTGTCTGATCTCATCCAATTCATTAATCTGCTCCAATTTGTGCTTTTGTGCCTCTGTTAGATCAAGTCCTAGCTGAACTGCCATTTTGAAAGTTTGAATCTGGAACTCTATGGGAAACAAAAATTTCTTTCCATAAACAAGTTCATAAGGAGTATGACCTGTTGTGCTTCTCCATGTAGTTCTATAGGCCCACAAGGCTTCAGGAAGCCTATCTGCCCAATCTCTTCTATGTAAATGAACAGTCTTTTTTAGGATCCTTTCAATGACCTTATTAGTAGATTCCACTTGACCATTTGCTTGTGGATGATAGGGAGTAGATTTTCTGTGTCTAATTCTGTACCTCTCCATAATTTGTTCCACTAGCCTTGATGTGAATTGAGCTCCTTGATCTGTAACACTTTCCCTTGGGACACCAAAACAAGTAAAAATATCCTCAAAAATAAAATTAACTACATATGCTTCAGTAGCAAAAAGTAATGGCTTGGCCTCTACCCATTTGGTAACATAATCAGTGCAAACTAATATATATTTCTTTTGTCTTGATGGAGGACTAATAGGTCCTACAAAATCCAATGCCCATTTTTCAAAAGGTTCAATATGTACCTGAGGCGGTAATGGCATCTCACCTAAAGGAGAAGGTTTCGCTACCCTTTGGCAACTGTCACACTTTTTGACATACTCTTCAGCATCTTTAAAAATGGATGGCCAATAGTATCCTAAATGAAGGACCTTATAAGCTGTCCTCTTATCAGCAAAGTGTCCGCCACAAGGTTCATCATGACATGCTTTGAGAATCTCAGGCATCTCATCTTCCCGAAAACATCTCCTAATGATAAAATCTGGACCTGTCTTGTACAACTCATTAGCAACCCATGAATATTTTGCACTGTCATAAATGATTTTTCTTTTATCTCTTGCATTCATTATTGAAGGAAATTTTCCTGAAACTAAATAATTAGCAATGTTAGCAAACCAAGGAGTTTGGGTAGAAATTGCAAAAAGATATTCATCAGGAAATTGATCTTCAACTGGAGTGTCATCTTTGATGTTTTGGAGTCTAGATAGGAAATCAACTACTATGTTTTGTTTTCCAGGCCTATCTAGAATGGTAATGTTGAATTCTTGTAAAAGAAATAACCATCTTATGACTCGGCCATTAGTAATTGATTTGTTCATTAGGTATCTAATTGCAGAATGATCTATGTGAACAAAAGTTTCATAGCCTGTTATATAGTGTCTGAATTTTTTTATGGCATGAACAACAACTAAAAATTATTTTTCAGTTACAGTATAGTTTAACTCTGGAGGAGTCAAATTTTTACTGGTATAGTAGATGGCATAAGGAATCAGGTTTTTTTGTCCCAATACTGCTCCTAGAGCTGTATTTGAGGCATCTCTTGAAATATGAAAAGGTAACTTCCAGTTAGGTCCCCTTAAAATAGGTTCTTCAGAAATTTTTGTTTTCGGGGTCTCAAAGGCTAACTGGAAATTAGAATTCCATTTGAATTCACAGTCTTTGGTAAGTAATTTGAAGAGTGGAGATACTATCTTGGTGAAGTTTTCTACAAATCTTCGATAATATCCTGTAAATCCTAAAAAACTCCTAACATCTTTTTGACAACTTGGAATAGATAATTTAGAGATGACTTCAACTTTTGACTCATCAACTCTAATCCCATCCCCTGAAATGTGATGTCCTAAAACAATTCCTTTAGTAAACATCATAAAACACTTCTCATGACTAAGTGAAATATTTTCTTCTTTACATCTTTTTAAAACTTTTTCCAAGTTTGCTAAGGCTTCTTCAAATGTGTTTCCATAAACTGTGAAATCATCCATATATACCTCTACACAATCATGTATTAGATCCGAAAAGATTCCTAATACTACCCTTTGAAATGTTGCAGGTGCATTGCATAATCCAAATGGAAATACTCGGTAAGCATAGGTACCCCAAGGACAGGTAAATGTGGTTTTTTCTTGATCCTCAAGTGCTACTTGAATTTGATTATAACCACTAAACCCATCTAGAAATGAGAAGTACTTTTTTCCAGCTAAAGTATCTAACACCTGATCTATGAAAGGTAGGGGAAAATGATCTTTAAGAGTAGCTTTGTTTAATTCTAGGTAGTCAATACATACCCTCCATTTACCATTTTTCTTTGGCACAATTACCAAAGGAGAAACCCACTGACTATCTGAAATAGGATAGATAAAGTTGACATTCAACAATTTCTACAATTCTTCTTTAACAATCTCCCTAAGATTTAGATTCATCCGTCTTTGAGGTTGTCTGATTGGTTTACAATTTTCCTCTGTGTAAATGTGATGAGTGCAAGTCTTGGGGCTTATCTCTTTCATATCAGTGTACTCCCATGCATATGTAGAAGAATGTCTCTGTAAGATCTTGACTAGCTCTTCTTGTTGAGATTTTTCTAAGTTCTTGTTTATGTTTAAAGTTTTGCCTGGAAATATCTCACTTGTAGAGCTGCCAAATTTATCCATAGAATGAAGAGACATCTGTCTTGATGATAAAAACTCAATGTTGGATTCTTCTTGAAATTTTTCATGTTTGTATTCCAAAGAGGATTCAAAGTTTTCTAAAGTATTCAAAATTTGTCTATCTTCACTAATTTCTGAAATTGTGAAGAGAGGTTGTAAGTCTTCTTCATCCTCTATCCATTGAGTATCATCTAAATTTGTAATTGTCCTTGCTGGAGGATACAAAGTGAATTTATTAGTTGAACTACCATCAGAGATATACATATCACCGGATCTACAACTAATGAAAGCATCAACTGTAGCTAACCAAGGTCTTCCTAATATAATAGGATGCCCTCCTAGATTATTCTTAGGAGTTAGGATCATAAAATCCACAGGGTACTCCCAAGAATATAGGGACACTGGAATGTCTTCTATTACCCCATCAGGTTTGATCACAGATCTGTCTGCTAATTGTAATAATGTGGGTGTAAAGAGAAGATTAGGAAGTTTCAGTTTATCCATGATTTGTCTACTCATGATATTGATTGCTGCTCCTAAATCAATGAGTGTGTTTTGAATCTCAATTCCATTGATGTGAATTTTAACAACTGGATTTCCTGGGTCTAGATACTTTGGAATAGCAATCTTACCCATCATGATATCTTCTATTTTTCCTGCCAGTTGAATTTTCTTTGTCTCTCTTATTCTTTTTCTTGTTTTCTTCATGCTCAACTCCTTTATTGTCTTTGCTAAGATTGGAATTTCCTTGATAGCTTGTAATAATGAGATCTTAATACAAACATTTCTCAGCTCATCTAGGAAATCATAATTAGGCACCATAATTTTTTTTTCTACACCTCTATCAATTTGTAATCTTTCTGGAAAGGGAGGTGTAGGAGTGGATGTTGATGGCTGCTCTAATACAGGAGTTGAAATTATTGGTTCTTTTTGTTTTGGTTTTTCAATGTTTGGGTCCTGAAAAGATGTGTCTTCTTCAAGACTTTTATTTTCCCGTAGAGAATCTTCCTCAGAGTTGTCTTGTTCTTGTATGATCATAGACGGTTTCCTATTTTCAAGTATTCTTCCGGACCTAAGTTGAACATCACTAAGGTCTACAGGAGTAATTAAATAAGTTGGAAACTGTTGGCCTTCTATCATGTATGTATTCTGAGGATTTTTATTGTTGGGGTTTGGTATGGGTTGAGCAGGCAACTGTTTTGATTTCTGAGGAAATGGTAATGGGGGTGGTTGATTTTGATGTTGTGGGTTCTGAGGATTCTGTTGAGGATTTTGTTGAGGATTTTGAGGAGAAAAATGTGGGTATGGTGGATATTGATAGTACTGGGAGTATCTTCCATAGGGATTTTGTGCTCCTTGTGCCCAAGCTTGAGATTGATTTTGAAATTGGGGCCAAGGTTGCTGCCAAGAATTCCAATTTAGTGGAGGTTGATTATACAATTGATCATGAAATCCTTGTGTTTGAGGTCCTTGCCAAGGCCTTCTAGAGACAAAATTGAGAGATTTTGTGGAACTTGTAGGAGTATCTTCTTGAAAGACAACTTTAAGACCAGGAAGTGAAGGAAAACTCTTGGTCTCATGTTTTTCTGAACAAATTACACAGGTCTCTACAACTTTTGCATCCAAAGGACATTCTCTCAAGGCATGCTTCTTTCTACATTTGGGACAAAAGATGGCTAAGGCATCAGATTCATATTTTTGTTTGTTTTGTAACTTAAGGGTGTCTATTTGTTCACTAAGACTCCCTAAGATGTCAGATTTGAATTCATCAAGTGTATGCCCTATATTTTCCCTACTTACTGTCCCAGAAGCAGACTTACTTGCCCTTGCAAGAGCAGGGTCTCTTGGTCCTTTTACAGTTTTAGATTTCCCTCTTGAAAGGTTGATACATAATTCATCTATTTCAGGTAATGTGAGCTGAGATATATCCCCTTTTCCCATCATGTTAAGGATATCCATCCATTCATCCCTAATTTTCTTCAACAAGAGAGCTTTTAAGGTGTCTTGTTCTAAGTTCTCCATTTTTTCTCTGTTGATGTTGTAATGAAATCTCTCCAACAAATCTTCCAGGTTTTCATCTTCTTTTTGTATCATCTTGAAAACTTCCTCCTTATGATTGACTGGCATACAATAATCCAAATACCTCTCTAGAAATGCTTGTTTCATATCTTCCCATGTCCTAATAGAACTGTTGATCAAACTCATAAAACACTTCAATGCTGCTCCTTTCAATGTTGAAGGAAATAGTTTAAGTTTTTGAGCATCTTGTAAGTAGTCATAAGTTCTACATAGGACTTCAAATTCAAATAAGAAGGTTTCAGGATCTTTAGTTTTAATTCCATAGAAGTTTGGAAGGACAGAGGGTGAAATGTTTTTCATAGTTGTATTGGTTTCTTCATCTACTACAGGAAACCCAAAAGAGTTTCCCATTTCTCTTCTACCTCTTCCTCTAACTCCTTCTCCTTCTGCACCTCTACCTCCTTCTCCTCTACCTCTACCTCTACCCCCTCCAAATAATGTGTGTTCTCCATTAAAGACTCCTCCTCCCCCTTCTTCTGCCATAGTTGATTCTTCTGTGGAAGTGGAAAAGTTTGTGTCTCTAGCAGAGATCATTGAATATTCTTCTAAGACAGGTTCAGTGGATGAAGTGGAACGTATTTCTAATGGAATATCTAATCTTAAGTCTTCTGGAAGTCTAGGATCAGTAAAGGATGGAATGTGGGTCTGAGTTGGAGGTGTGCTGGCTCTTGGTCTAGGTGAAACAAAAGGTGTTCTAGGAATCAAGCTTTTGCTTCTGCTTCTTATGAATCTACCCCTTGAGTCTCTCTCTCTATGCATATCATTGTTTTTGGGAGTTAAGAAACAAGGCTACCTAGTTACACTTCCCCGGCAACGACGCCAAAATGTTTGTGCTCAACTTAGTGTTCCTAAATTGAGTTCATTAATTGTCAACCAGGGCTAGTAAACTGCTGAAGTGTGGTGCACTATATGTGCCTAGGTATTTGTTTCTCACTACGTTGTGTTTATTGTTTTATGATTTTTTTGGTTTTTATTTATTTTATGTTTGAAAAGGGAAAGAACTAAGTGCTGGTGAAAAGAAGCTATTGGTTATATTAAAACAGAACAAAGCCTAAACTATGGATGGAAAAAAACAAATGCAAAGCTTGATAATGACTTCATTGCAAGGAAGTAAATCACAACATGAGCTTGAAATTATCCAATTCATTCATTAAAGATGTGTTGGAAGAGCTTGAGAAATGGACAAGTTAAGTGTAAATGAAGTTCTCCTAAATAAACAATCAACTCACAATATTACAAAAAAAATGATTATTTGTAACACAGTAAGGTTTCTATTCTAGATTAACCTATGATGCTAAAGTTACCCTATTCTACAACTTGACTTATCACTACTAGGCCTTATTCAGAGGTTTAGAGATTTTCTAGAACAATTTTTGGGAAAAAGGCTATAGGTGAATTTGTAAAATATTTGCAGAATAATCAAAGCCTTAAACTAATATTACTGACCCCTGTTCATGTGATGATGTATCAATATAAGTTCATAACAAAAGTAAGTTGTAAATAATGAAGGCCGAGAGACTAATTTTGACAACTAGTACTACTTGAAATACAATGGATAACACTAGGCTAGAACGTAGTCTATCAATCTTAAAATACAATGACTACACTAAACTAGAATGCCATTATTCTTTTCTTGAAACAAAATGAACTGAGACCGAACTAGAGTGCTAATAATCTACTTGAAGTACAGTGAACAGAGTTAAACTAGAATGCCATTATCAAACTTGAAATGTAGTGACGGAGCTGAACTAAATGCAATCATCCTCCGAAGTGTTCTAACTAAATTAACATGCAACTAGTCTATGGAATTCTACAGCCCATCTCGTTCAATATGAATGATATTTTGGAAGAGTTTGTAAAAACAAGTCTGGCTGTATTATTCAATGAAATTGAACATAAACATAAGATTTGAAAGCAAATACAACTAGGATCTAAGATACCACAGCTATTTCTTATTCATTGTTAATGATGTTTTGGAAGAGTTTGTAGGAGTAAGACTGGCTATGGCACTTAGTGTAAACAAGCATAAATCATAAAATTCGAAAGGAAATACAACTAAAATATACAACACCACAACTATGCCTTATTCATCGTGATGATATTTTGGAAGAGTTTATAAGAGTAAGTCTAGCTGTGATGATTAATGTAAACAAGTATGAAACATAAACTTCAGAAACTTGCTTAAGCTAGAAATGAAAAACGAGACTAAAATACTTATCTAAGCCGTATGAACAAAGCTGCTCAGGTAGCAGGGGCCCTCTACCACCGGAGTAGCACGCAAAATCTACTTCAAGATTGACTCAGTGCTTTCAATAAAATGATGCTTCTTTCATTAAAAGAGAAATTACTTCAAAACAGAGTGTTTTCGGACTTCTGAAATCTAGCAATCAAACACAAAATCTAACCTTGTCCCTCAGTTTCTCGAGCCATATTTATAACAAAATTACATAACTGTCTTGAGATAACCTAGGGATAATTGTCTTTCCAAATTAAAATCAAACTAGAACTCTGATGGTGGTCTCGTAATATGATTAAGGACATCTGGACTGTCCTTGTCCTATTAGGAATCTATCTCCTAGTTTGAGTTCCCACGTGCATAACCACCTACAGAATTCCGTTCAAACTTCGTGGAGAGAAACAAATGATGAGGGAATGATGTGGAATATGACCATATGTGTTTTTCTCTGAGATGACACCTGGAACCTGCGTAGACATGAAGACAGCTGCAGAATCGACAACTAGCTACAGAATGTCTGCATTCTGTAGCTAGATCTAGTTCAAAAAGTACTACAATGACAAAATCATAAAAACATAGCAATTTAGTCATGATATACATTCTTAAAGCAATTTTAATTAATTCTATTGATCATTTGAGCTTGTAATTAATAATAGACAAAGGAGATGGAGTGGAATGTGGTGGAAGAAAGAACATCTTTGGAGCTCAACATTCGCTACCAGCACCCTAGCTATTTTATTTCCATCATGTTTGTAAGCATATTTATGTGATATGATATTAATGAAATGAAGCTTTATTTCCGCTGTATTTCTATGTTTATGGTTATTTCTGTATTCTGTTGCATTCCTACATAGATCTGGATCATTGGAGGAGTTTTATCTATTTCTACATCAAATCATATACCTCTTATCAGCTATACACTAGCTGAGATTATTCATCCCTAGGGTTGTATTTCATCATTTTTGTATTTTGTGTATCTTTGGAAACCCTTCCTCGGTTGTCTTGGAAATGTGTTTGGGATCCTAGATCTCTATTCCCTGAATTCTTGGAGCACTGTATTAGCAGATATATATATATTTCCATTTTCCAACTATAGCTATACACTCATAGGCTGTCTAGTCATAACATTCTGGCATTTTATGTATTAGCAACAATTCATAATTTGATGTATTGGATCATGGGAGGCGTGTTTGCCTAGCTTGAGTGACCTTTTCCTCAAGAATTTGTACTTATTTTATGTTAATAAACATAATAGAATAGCTCTATAATTGTATCATTTTTTTATCTATTGATATTCATTGCATTTTTCCAGTTTATGTTCACTATTCTTGTCTTTTCCATTTTGGGATATTACAGTGGTATGAGAGCATAATATTGGCTCAGCCTGTGAGACATCACATTTATGTCATCAGAAGAAGAAGAAGATTCTCACATAAAGGATAAGTCTTATAAAAGAGACAGAGGCAAGACTTCAATAATAGGAGAATTGAAGGGAAAGGAGTTTTCAAAGCTTCTTCTCCAAACTATGCAGGATATTAATAGAGAAATCAAGGAGATAAGGAGGGAAAGACATAAATATTCCTCTAAAGGGTTTGTGCATGAATAAAGCTCTGGAATTTCACATTATGGGTGTGAGAATTCAGCCTTACAATCAATTTCACAATGCTCTACCATGCCTACATTCCTAGCAAGAGAGCAGGAGGCAGGAGAAGCACAAAGGGAGGATACTCTTGGTGACTGTCTCCAAAAATATGAATCTGAATCTCAAAGGTTCAAAGAGAATATAAAATTTCAAGGGTTCTGCCAGATTAAGGAAAATATAATACCCAGTAATCACAATAGAAGTAAATGGTGCATGCATCATACTTTGGGTAGATTCTTTTTGCCTACCTTTGATGGGTCACCCAAGTGCACAACTAAGGCTTGGGTAAGGAAGTTGGACAACTATTTTCAGCTGCACCAAGTTTCAGAAGTGGAATCCATTAAGGTAGTGACGTTGCACCTTAAAGGTAAGACTCATGATTGGTGGTTTCATGGTATTTTTACTTTGAGTCATGTTAATGTAGCTACTTATGCAAAGTTCACTAGAAGGTTTATAAAAATATTTGATCAAAGAAATTTAGAAACACCTTTGGTTGAGATTTCCAAGCTCAAGCAGTTAGAACCTTTTCATGAGTTGGTAGGATCCCCTAGACCAACTACGCTCCAGAATTCTATTGAGAAGGTTAGAGACTTGCAGATTACTTTTCCAAGAGCAAGATCCCCCCTCCAGCAAGAGCTCTCTTCTCAAGAGGAAGACATGAAGATTCCAACCTCAAGAGAGGACCAAGACAAAGGGTCTCTTAGTGATGATGGAGTATTCTCCAATAATGATGAAGAGGAAGAGGAAGAGCTGGAAAGGGATACCAACATTGTAGCAGTAGGAGGAGATCCACCACCACATGGAGATGAAAATGGAGCAATTTATCCAACTAGAGGAGTCCTTGTATCCTTGCAAGAAGTTCCAAGGAATATAACATGTGGAGACCAGGGCACAATCTAGGAGCAGCATGGGTCAATATTGATAGACAGTGGAACTAAGAAATGGAGGAAGTGTGTTCCGGCATTGACTACAGTCTTGAGGACATACACCATGATAGATCACTTCCTTGTGATCAAGACTCTTGACACCAATGTGATATTGGGTGCATAGTGGTTGATTACATTGGGGAAGGACACCTTAGACTAGAATACTTTGTAGATGAAAGGGGAAGAGGAGAAGAATGGACAGAGTAGGGGCATACACACCTACCCATTCCAAGAGGTCTCTACACTTAAGAAGGAGGTTGATTTTCATAGTGGAAGTAGGGACAAATCAGTCCACTCACATATACAGTCTACTCTACACCTTTATGTTTCATTACATGGAGGCATTCCACTAGGAAGGCCCCTTGACTAGAAGATGGCCAAAGAGTTATAACAACAAGATATATCATTCATGGATCTGGCTGAGGAAGGAGCCTTAGGAGGAGCTAACACAATGCAGAGAGATTTTTATTGGCTCAAGGAAGGGATGAGCAATTATTTGATATCTGCATTTCCATCTCTCACCCAGCTACTTGCACTGGAAGGTGGCAAGTAGCCAAGCATGGTGTAAAGGGGCTACTCTATGGCCTTGGAGAATCAGAAGATACTTCCACACATGAAGGAGTCTTCTAAATATGACAAGAGTTTATTGGCACTCTTGCATGCATTGGCAAAAATTTGGAAGTTTTGGATGGGAAATATCTTCAAAGAGAAGGTTGACACCCATAAAATTCAATCTTGTCTTGTGAAAAAATAGCTGCAGGGGAGGTAGAAAAAGTGGGATAGTAGTACTCTGGCATGTGGCTTTGGCATTGATCATGTCAAAGAGGGGAGCTATGAGGTGACAGGTGCTTCATTACAAAAATTAGCAGTGTTGTCATTGAGGAGTATAGATCCATATTGGGAGTCACAGATATTGGTGGAGTACTCCAAGAACCTCTTCAAATGTAAGGTACTTGATGGGCAAGTGACACATGGGAGGCATAGAGTGGTGGATGGAGTCATATATAATCAGGATCAGATCTTCTTGACTAGAGACTCCAAGCTCAAGGAGAAGATTCTATGTGTAACACATGAAGCACTCCTTTCCAGACACACAAATCTCATTGGGACTTATCAGACCATCATGGAGAGATTCTCATGGGAGGGTCTCAAAGAGGATGTGCTCCAGCATATTAGGAGGTATGTAGCTTGCTTGATAAATGAGGAGGAAATAAACCATCTTGCAAGGTTGATACAACCACTTCACATTTTGATAGAGAGGTGGGAAGGCTCATTTATGGACCTCTTCACCAGCTTGCCAACAGTTTATGGTAAGGATTGTGTCTTTTTTCTCATTTGTGTTCCTTTTCCATACATTTGTAGTACATTTCTCCACAAGAGGGGGAGCCACTCTTGAGATTTCATGGTCCTCTTGGGACTATAGCCAGTGATGGGGATGGCCACTTCATAGAAGGCTTTGAGCAAGAATTTATTGGTTTTGGGTACACTCAGTTGATACCAAATACCCTTTACTACTTCCAAGCTTATGAGGATCTAGTGGCAGCAAGCAAGTGGTTGGGTAGCCACTTATCCTATCATGTTTTGAGACAAATAGAAGCAGAAAAACACTGGTCTAACTTGATGGACTAGTGTCACCATCCAGTATGTCATATGAAATTTAGTCTATTTTTCCTTTAGATCCTATATTGTGATGATATTCTATTCACTATATGTGGAATGACTTGGGCAAGAGGGGTTCCTGGAACCAAAGAGTGGAACCATGAGAGTCTGGATGCCTTTTTTCTTCTAGAGGAAAACATTGTTGCAACCCCAAAGTAGTAGAAGCTCCATACATATCACAAATGGAGAGAGAGACAGTGTGGGGTAAACAATTTGGCCTTTCATTTTCAGCTATGCAACCCCTCTACATTGGAGAAGCAGGGGATTGGTGAGTTCTTCTATGAGCTACCCAGGATGATTTATTTTGTTTGGATGATAGCATGGGGATTGGAGTTTCCCATTGGGGTTAAGGCCCCCAAAATTTTTCATCTCTCATGCCTCAAGGAGGCCATTGGAAAGCATGTATATTTCCCCACGGAACTCCCACTTCTTCATGATGAGAGCCATTTGGTTTATTTTCCAAGGCTAACTTGCACATTTGGGAGGAGCAAGTAGGAGACAGATTGATTGGAGAACATCTAGTTCAGTGGTGGAAGCTATCAGATGAGGAGGCTACAGGATGAGGAGAGGATACTTTTCAGTGTCCATCATTGCAGTTGCTTGAGGACCAGCAACATTTGGGAGGGGAGGATTGTAATATTCCAAATGATCTTTCAGCTAGTTGGAATATTAATTTTTTCTCTTGTCAGTTAGATAGATAAATAAGTGGGTAGGGAGACCCATAAAACTCTTTAGTAGGAATGAAAACCACTTCTCATGTGAATGGGGGTCATTTTAGCAGCTGAATAAAGCACCCTTAGGTGTGAACAGGGGCTATATCTTGTGGATGGAGTCAAATTTGACCAGATCAAAAGCGTTGTTATGGAGGGAGTGGAGCATTAAAGGAGGACAACGCAGTTATGATGGAGGAGTGCATGCATGATAGTAGCATATTTTATGAGTGAGACCCAGGGTGAGGAAGCTCACCAAGCCTAAAAGGAAGAGGATGGTAGCTATAGAGGGAATTCTGGTTATTGATATTGTATTAGTCTTGTATGACTATTTGCACGCTTCAGCTGTTTAGTAGAGTTTGTTGTGCTATAGAAAAAGGGTGTTCCCGAGTGGGAATCCCACCCTCATCCTTGGGGGACTTCGAGTGCCTACGCAGGAGAGGTATATATATCATCATTTCCACTATCCAACATCAGGCCAAGCTTTAACCATCATCTGCGGTGCAGTCACTTTCAGAGTTGTGTTGTTTTTCAGGGCAGTAGTAGTGGAGGAGGAGTAGATTCAGTTTCCTAGCTTGTTTTCCAATGGAGGGATCAACCCTTCGACTCAGAGGCTAGCAAGGGAGGTCCTTGAGCATCATTGAGTCATCTGGCATCAGGCCAAGTTTCTTCCATCTTCTACAACATAGTTCCCTTCAGGAATTGCCTTATTTCAGTAATCAGCTGCAATGGAGGGCTTAGTGCCCTAGTTGAGGGGTTAGATTTCCAGAGAAGGGATTAACCCTTCATCCAGGAAATATATGGAGGAGGTTTATCCATTTCTACGTCAAATCATCCACCTCCTATCAGTTATCTAGTAGCAGGGTTTATTCAGCCCTAGGGTTGTATTTCATCATTTTTGTATTTTGTGTATCTCTGGAAACCTTTATTGGGTTATCTTGGAAATTTGTTTTGGATCCTATAACTCTATTATCGGCATTCTTGGAGCATTGTATTAGCAGATATATATATTTCCATTTTCCATCTTCAATTATTCCCTCATAGATTACACAGTCATATCATTCTGACATTTTATGTATTAGCATCATTTCATAATTTAATGTATTGGATCATAGGAGGCTTGTTTGCCTAGATTGAGTGACCTTTTCCTCAAGAATTTGTACTTGTTTTCTGCTAATAAACTTATGGAATGACTCTATGATTTTCTCATGTTTTTATCTATTGATATTCACTGAATTTTTCTAGTTTATGTTCAATATTCCTGTCTTTTCCATTTTGGGATATTACAGATTTATCTCTGTTATTTCAGATCCCCAATATGTGATTTTTGGTCCTGTAGTATCCCTCTAAGTCTTCTTTCCAATGCCATAGGTCTGACCCAATTTTGATTCTTTAAGACAAATTTATGCCCAATATCTTACAATGACCTAATTATGGACTAGTTCACTAGACCGAACTTGTACGATGTTCCACATGTCACTCTTTTCTCTGTTGCCTATGAAATTGATACACATAAAACTATAATTCGTGCACTATCTGCCACTTTTTACATAATTCCAATCCGATGCTCAGAGAGATAGTTATGATGATTTTCCCAAGGTCACCTCTTTGAGATGAAATTCGGGAGCCTGCAAACACCCTAACTTCCACAGATCATATCTCTGAAAATATTGTGAACCATGATCTGAAATTTTTACACAAGCTTCCTCTAGATTTCGGCTTCACGTGATAAAAATTTCAGTTTCTTAACCTTCGTAGAAAAAATGATATAGAGAAAATTCCATGATGACATGTTTCAAGTAGTGAAATCCCTACATGAGGAGGATATGAGGATCATAATTTATATAAATGCTTAGGTAGAGAGGGTCTTCAAAAATTTATTTTGGAAGGGATTTTAGTAGCTTAAAAATTATTAATTATTGACGGTTCAATGACCACAACCAATTATTAGTGTCATGCCACGACACCATGGGGTTTTAGCCCACTAACTGGGGTTACTAACTTCAAACATGAATATGTCTCAAACCGTAAAGAATTATGTGGCGAGCCATACATCAATAGAAACATATCAACGAGCATAAACCATAAAAATATCCTTGACTCAGAATATAGTAATTTTCTAGGTCAAAATTCCCATGCAAGATCAGGGTAGCCCCTGGTGCTACTTGGGTTGACATCAATGACAACCACTGATCAAAAATCTCCCCCTTTGGCATTGCTGGCAGCAAAATTACTCCCCCTGCAATCATGACACCTCTTCCTACAACATTCTCTCCCATTTTGTCATCAATGGCAAAAGGTAACTCCCCCTGACACACAACCATCCTGCATGTAGAAATTATATAACTTATGTGTTATATATCCAAGATTCTCCTGATCACACACTATTTTAACTTCATTCACAATACAAAATCTATTCCACTATTGATCATCACATGCAGAAATTAAATCAATTGAAATGCACACATGAAACCATAAAAATTCACACACATTAACACAATTTTTTAACGAGAAATCCTGAAGCTGAAAACCCCAAATATCTATATATGATATATGTCATAGAGATCATGTAACAATCCTCATACAAAGCTGATCATATCAAGCTCTCAGTACAATACAATCGCTACACACTAATCAGGCTAGATCTTGCA
Organism: Pinus albicaulis; assembly: GCA_034641835.2. Lineage (NCBI taxonomy): Eukaryota > Viridiplantae > Streptophyta > Pinopsida > Pinales > Pinaceae > Pinus > Pinus albicaulis. The sequence continues at coordinate 1,224,703,592 of CM076574.1, forward strand.
AATCCATGCACCGATCTCTGCCACCTGCTAGCCTGCCTCTACTGCGCAATCCCTGCTGAAGAATGGTTCTGAATGAACTCGAATCCACCAAGATTTCACTGCGTAATCCTCATTGGCATCTTTACTGAGTTTCGGATGCAATCAATGCATCACTATAGTCACAACTGATAGTCACACTTTCTCTTTCACCTATCTCTCCACTAGTCTCCACTGAAACTGTCCATGCACTGTAGTTAACTGATGTATTCTTCAGTTGATTAATGATTTATTATTTAGTGAATTAATTAACTAATTAATTCACACCACTCTCACTAGTGTATCAATCAGTTAGACTAGATACAACTAGCTCAACTGAGTCTAACTGAGTTAAACTAAATACAACTCCATCAAATACTTCTATAACTCCACCAAACTTTGTCACATGAGTTCTAACTGAAGTCCTCATGCATTAGCTCTAGTAAACCCTCAGGAATAGCATAATTACTTCTGTCAGCTGCTATGCCACATCTGTGCACTTAAATGAAGTGGTCCAAGAGAATAAGATAATGTTTAGAGTCCAAATATTATTAAGAGCTAATAATATTCGATATATCTATTTTTAGACTAGCAATCTAAAAATAAATTCTGCCCAATATGTCTAAAAATAGAAATCCATCTATTTTTCCAACTTGACCAACCATCCACAAATAGCATCCTGCAACTCATAGAATATGATCGACATGTCTAAAAATAGACATAGTCTAAAAATAGAATTTGTGCCAAAAATAGCCTGTAGGCCCACTTAGTGAAGGCGACTCTTTTCACTAAGCTCATCATCTTTTTGAATCTCAACACTCCCTCTCAACAAGATAGGGACTATCTGCCACCCCGATCCTGTCTCTATGGTATTCGATTTTTCTCCTAGTGAGCACCTTCATCAGAATATCTGCATCCTGAACCTCCGTAGGAATGTAAGAAAGCAACACGATCTTTCGCTGCACACAATCTCTGATATGATGGTACCAGATGTCAATATTTTTATATCTATCATGAAATACTGGATTAACCGAGAGTTTAATGCAACTATGATTATCACAATATATCACAGTAGGATCTAAGTGTAAACCAAACAACCCGACTAGGATCTTCCACATCCATATAGCCTCGCATGCAACCAAACTTGCTGCCATGTAATTGGCCTCCACTGAATTGAGTGCCATGGATCTCTGTTTCCTACTATACCAGGAAACTTCTGTAGACCCGATACTGAATATCCCTCCAGATGTGCTCTTTCTGTCCGTTGGGATCCTTGCCCAATCTGCATCCGTGAAGCCATGCAGCTTTAACTCATCCGACTGTCTGTACCACAATCCATATCCCGATGTGCCCCTGAGATATCTCAAGACATGCTTGCCTGCATTCCAAAAGAGCTTGGTAGGCTTAACCATAGCTTGTGAAAGCTAGTTAATAGCGTAGCATATGTCCGGTCGTGTATTGACTAGATACATGAGCGAACCAACCAACTGTCGATAAACAGTGGCATCCACTACCTCTGCTGATGTAGCATCCTTTTTCCTCCAACCACCAGGAAGAGGAGTGTCGATAGGCTTGCAGCCTTACATCTGAAACTTCTCCAGTATCTCCCGGGCATACTTTCCTTGAGACACAAACAGTCCACCCTTCCGCTGCCAAATTTCCAATCCCAGGAAATAATGAAGGAGGCCCAAGTCCTTCATCTCAAACTCCTTTGCAATATCTGCCTTGCATGAGTGTATCAACAGTTCATCACCTGTTAGTATTAAATCATCTACATAAAGTACAATGATCAACAACTTACCCTCCACCACAATCTGGTATAGGTTTGGATCCGCCTCACTCTTGGCGAAACCAAGTCCGGTGAAATAACTATCTATCCGTGTGTACCAAGCATGAGGTGCTTGTTTTAGCTCATACAGTGTAGAAATTTGAATAACTGATATATTATTCACCGAGATTCTCCTGATCACACACTATTTTAACTTCATGCACAATACAAAATCTCTTCTACCATTGATTAATAATTACGGAAATAAAAACAATCGCATGCGCACATTAAAACCATAAAAAATCACACATATGAACACAGTATTTTATGGGAAATATTAAAGCTGAAAACCCCCAACTATATGTATATTATGTTTCATAGATATCATGTAACAATCATTATACAAAGCTCCTTACAAAGCTCTTGGTACAATCTCCAATTGCTACACACTAATCAAGCCCAATCTAGCAAATCACATGCTCCAATCTCCGCCATCTGATAGCCTGCCTCTACTGTGCAATCACTGCTGAAGAATGGATCTGAATTAAATTGAATTGGTCCAGCCTTGCTCACGCAATCCTCATTGGCATCTCCAATCACTGGTTGTTGCAAATCATGCAACAATATAGTCACAACTAATAGTCACACTGCTCTTTCACCTACCTCTTCACCGGTCTCCACTGAAACTGTCCATGCATTGTAGTTAACTGATGTATTATTTATTTTATTAATGAGTTAATAATTAGTGAATAAATTAATAATTAATTCACACCACTCTCACTAGTGTATCAATCAGTTAGACTAGATACAACTAGCTCAACTATGTTTAACTCAGTTAAACTGAACACAACTCCATCAACTAGCTCAATAACTCCACCAAACTCTGTCACATGAGTTCTAATTGAAGTATCCATGCAATAGCTCCAATTAACCCTCAGGAATAGCGTAATTACTTCTGTCAGCTCCTGTACCACATCTGTTCACTTAACTGAAGTGCTCCAAGAGAATAAGATAATGTTTATAGTCCAAATATTATTAAGAGCTAATAATATTCGACATATCTATTTTTAGACTGGCAATCTAAAAGTAGATTTCGCCCAATATGTATAAAAATAGAAGTCCATATATTTTTCCTGACTTGACCAACCATCCACAAATAGCATCCCGCAACTCATAGAACATGATTGACATGTCTAAAAATAGACATAGTCTAAAAAATAGACTTGCGCCAAAAATAGCCTGCGGGCCCACTTAGTGAAGGCAACTTCTTTTCACTAAGCTCATCATCTTGTTGCAATCTCAACACTCCCTCTCAAAAAGATAAGTATTATCTGCCACCCCTATCTTGCCCCTGTGGTATTCGAATTTTCTCCTGGTGAGCGCCTTCGTCAAGATATCAGCATCCTGATCCTCTCTGGGAATGTATGAAAGTAACATGATCTTCCGCTGCAAAAAATCTCTGATATGATGATACCGGATGTCAATGTGTTTAGATCTATCATGAAATACTGGATTAACCGAGAGTTTGATGCAACTTTGATTATCACAATATATCACAGTAGGATCTAAGTGTGAACCGAACAACTCGACCAGGATCTTCCTCATCCATATAGTCTAGCATGCAGCCAAACTTGTTGCCATATACTTGGCCTCTGCTAAACTGAGTGCCACGGATCTCTGCTTCCTGCTGTACCAAGAAAATGCTGTCAACCCGATACTGAAAATCCCTCCATATGTGCTCTTTCTGTCTGTTGGGCTCCCTGCCCAATCTGCATATGTGAAGCCACATAGCTTCACCTCATCCGACTGTCTGTACCATAATCCATATCCCAATGTGCCTCTGAGATATCTCAATACATGATTTCCTGCCTTCCAGTAGAGCTTGGTAGGCTTAACCATAGCTTGTGAAAGCTGGTTGATAGCATAGCATATGTCGGGTCATGTATTGACCAGATACATAAGCGACCCCACCAACTGTCGATAAACAGTGGCATCCACTACCTTTGCCGATATAGCATCCTCTTTCCTCCAACCACCAGGAAGAGGAGTGTCGATAGGCTTGCAGCCATGCATGTTGAACTTATCCAGTATCTCCCAGGCATACTTGCCTTGAGACACAAACAATCCATCACTGTGCTGCCAAATTTCCAATCCCAGGAAATAATGAAGGAGGCCCAAGTCCTTCATCTCAAACTCTTTTGCAAGATCAGCCTTGCATGAGAGTATCAAAAGTTCATCACCCGTAAAAATCAAATCATCTACATAAAGTACAATGATAAACAACTTACCCTCCACCACAATCTGGTATAGGTTCAGATCCGCCTCACTCTTGGAGAATCCAAGTCTGGTAAAATAACTGTCTATCCATGTGTACCAAGCACGAGGTGCTTGTTTCAACCCATACAGCGCTCTCTTGATCCTACACAGATGTGACTCGCTGCTGAAGATCTCAAAACCTTCGGGCTGCTCTATGTACACCTCCTCCTCAATCACTCTGTTTAGGAACACAGTATTCACATCCATCTAATGAATGTGCCACCCCATCTGCACTGAGAGAGCAAGAATCGTCCGTATGGAAGAATACCTTGTGACAGGTGCAAAGGTTTCCTCATAATTGATCCCATCAATCTGTGAGAATCCTCGGGCAACAAATCTTGCCTTGTACTTCTCCACACTCCCATAAACTTCTTGCTTCACTTTGTAGATCCATCTCGAACCCACCACTGATTTCCCTTCTGGCCTCAGGACAATCTCCCATGCACTGTTTCTGACAATCAAATCATACTCTTCCACCATGGCATCTACCCATGTAGGATCCTCCACAGCTTCCTCGAAAGAGGATGGCTCTGTCACGATACACTTGCTCATAAGAGCCATGTATCCAATATACCGATCAGGTGACTGTCTTTGTCTGCACTGTGATTTAGGTGCTCCTACAATCCTCTCTGCATCTTGAGCCAGTCGCTCAGCTTCTGTAGTGCGCTTCCACCCTCTGATGGTTGGCGCTGCATGAGTGGTCTCTTCCACTCCATGAACCTCCTCTTGTGGCTGATCCAAATCCAGAGACTCGTCCTTAGGAACTAATAGCTCCTCATCTGCATGCAAGTGTGGATCCCTCTCAAGCGAACACTTCATGGCTTTCTCCTCATGAAATTTGATATCCCGTCGCACAACAGTCTTGCAACTATCAGGAAAATACACATGATAGTTGTGGGGTGTATCAGTGTACCCCAAAAATATCCCAACCTCTGCAGCTGGCTCCAGCTTCTTCCTAGCATCCTTAGTCACATGAATGTAAATAGGTGAACCAAAAATCCTCAAATGGGAAATATCAGGCTTCTTACCAGAAAACACCTCCTCGGGTGTACTCATGCCAAGTATCCTGTGAGGACAATGGTTCTGCACATATACTACAATATTGCATGCCTCAGCCCACAAGTGTATGGGAAGGCCCTGATCATGAAAAATCACCTGTGCAACACCCACGATCGTTCTGTTATTCTTCTCAGCAACCCCATTCTGCTGTGGGTTATGAGGTGCTATGAGCTCCCTTCGAACTCCTTCTGCGCTGCAAAAGTCCTTGAATTCGCCAAAGATGAATTCACCACCATTTTCACTCCTAAGAGCCTTCACCTGCTTCCCCGATTATTTCTCAACCAGTGCGTTGAACTCATAGAACTTTGAGTATGTATCGCTCTTTTTCTGCATGAAGAAGATCCAGCACTTCCGAGAAAAATCATCAACAGATATCACATAGTACCTGTGCTTTGCTGTCGAAGCTATTGAGAAAGGTCCACACACATCTGTGTGAATTATCTCAAGGATCGTTGTGGCGCGAATATCCTTCTCATGAAAGGTGGCTTTCACAAATTTTCGCAAGGTACATCCCTTGCACTGATCTGACTGCGCAAGAGTATCCTTAGGAAGCCCAGTAGAAATCTGCTGTAGTATCTTCAAAGCTCCATGGTGAAGGTGGCCCAATCTCTGGTGCCATAGCTCGCCATCATGCTAGCTCACCACTCCTTCTTCCTTGTCTGGCATTGCTGTGTAGCGATCTACCTACAATTGATAAAGGTTCTTAACTCGAACCCCTATCCTCTGGGTTTCACCAGTTGCCTTACTGTGCAGGAAATCCTTTCCCTCACTAAAGACAACATCATATCCCTTGTCTTCTAACATCACCATAGAGATAATATTCTTCTTCAATCCTGGAACATGCATCACTTCCTTCAATACTAAGGGTTTACCAGACTCTCTCTCAAAGGAAATGGTACCGATACCAGTCGCACTGTATCTACCATCATCGCCCATCTCGATGTGCACTCCAAGATCTTTCTCATCCAGATGAGTAAACAAATCTTTATCTCCTGTCATGTGAAAAGACACACCACTGTCAAGAAACCACACTGAACCCATCACACTTGAGACCAAGCATGCGATCAGTGAAAAATCTAGCTCAAACTGCGAGGCTAAGGCCTCTCCAGCTGCAGATCCTGCAGCCTTCTTATTTTTCTTCTTCTGTGGACAATTTGTGGCGTAATGTCCGTGTTGGTGACAGTGAAAGCACTTCACCTTGGACATGTCCTACTTCTTGCCTTTCGCACCGGATTGAGAAGAATTCTTCTTGCTCTTCCCCTTCCTTGCTTTAGTAGCCAAAGCACAATTTTCTTCATTTGAGTTCTTTGATGAAGATCCGTCTCTGGTACTTCGCCTTATCTCCTCTTGCACAAGATTCGACCAAAGTCGCTCCCATCCTGGTAATTTCTCTCGACCATTGACAAAGTCCTGATAGGAATTCCAACTCTTCGGAAGCCCAAGGAGAGCCAAGCTCACCAAGTCCTCATCACCTACATTCACCCCACATTTCCCAGCTCATCCCTGCATTGGATAAACTTCATGAGGTACTTGGGCATACTGTCGCCTTTCTCCATTTTTATGTTCCTGAGTTTATCCTTGAGCGCCAAATTCCTTTGGTCGCTCTTGCTTTGGAATAAGTTTGTCAACGCTTTCCACATCAAGAATGGAGAAGCCTTACCATGAAGGCTGGAAAATATGTGATCCTTTACACCTTCCAACAGAATTCTTTGACACTTTGCTGTCTTCTTTTGCCATGCGTTAAGTGCGGCAACATCGCTAGAAGCAGGTTTTGGAATTTCTGCATATATGAACTCCTTCAACCCATTGTCATCCAGCACTGCCTACATCGTGTCCTTCCATGCAATATAATTTGAGCTGCCCTCAAGGGCATACTCCAATCGTAATCCGTTGAAAGACATCTCAACTTCGACACCAAGAAAACACTGCTGCAGATTCGAATTCCACCAGCACAAAACTCAACTGCTTCAATGTTTTGCAATTGCTCCAATGATCAATATCACTCTGATACCATGTAGAAATTTGAATAACTGATATATTATTCACAGATTCTCCCGATCACACACTATTTTATCTTCATGCACAATACAAAATCTCTTCTACCATTGATCATTAATTGCGGAAATAAAAACAATCGCATGCGCACATTAAAACCATAAACAATCACACATATGAACACAATATTTTATGGGAAAGCTTAAAGCTGAAAACCCCCAAATATCTGTATATTATATTTCATAGATATCATGTAACAATCATTATACAAATATCCTCACAAAGCTCTCAGTACAATCTCCAATTGCTACACATTAATCAAGCCCGATCTAGCAAATCACATGCTCCAATCTCTGCCACTTGATAGCCTGCCTCTACTGCGCAATCACTATTGAAGAATGGCTCTGAATGAATTCGAATTGGTCCATAATTTCTCACACAATCCTCATTGGCATCTCCAATGACTGTTTGTTGCAAATCATGCAACAGTATAGTCACACTGATCTTTCACCTACCTCTTCACTGGTCTCCACTGAAACTGTCCATGCACTGTAGTTAACTGATGTATTCTTTAGTTGATTAATGAGTTAATAATTAGTGAATTAATTAATAATTAATTCACACCACTCTCACTAGTGTATCAATCAGTTAGACTAGATACAACTAACTCAACTATGTTTAACTAAGTTAAACTGAACACAACTCCACCAACTACCTCAATAACTCCACCAAACTCTGTCACATGAGTTCTAACTAAAGTCTCCATGCAATAGCTCCACTTAACCCTCAGGAATAGCGTAATTCCTTCTGTCAGCTCCTGTGCCACATCTGTGCACTTAACTGAAGTGCTCCAAGAGAATAATATAATGTTTATAGTCCAAATATTATTAAGAGCTAATAATATTCGACATATCTATTTTTAGACTGGCAATCTAAAAATAGATTCCGCCCAATATGTCTAAAAATAAAAGTCCATATATTTTTCCAACTTGACCAACCATCCACAAATAGCATCCTGCAACTCATAGAATATGATCGACATGTCTAAAAATAGACATAGTCTAAAAATAGACTTGCGCCAAAAATAGCCTGTGGGCCCACTTAGTGAAGGCGACTTCTTTCCACTAAGCTCATCATCTTGTTGCAATCTCAACATACAACACTCTTTTGAGCCTGCACACATGCGATTCGTTGCTAAAGATTTTGAATCCTTCAGGCTGCTCTATATACACCTCCTACTCAATGACTCCATTGAGGAACGCAGTCTTCACATCTATCTGATGAATGTGCCAACCCATCTGCACTGAGAGAGCAAGGATGGTCCATATGGAAGAATACCTTGCGACAGGTGCAAAGGTTTCTTCATAGTCAATCCCCTCGATCTGTGAGAAGCCCCGAGCAACAAATCTTCCCTTGTACTTCTTGACGCTCCCGTCAGTAGCTTGCTTCACTTTGTAGATCCATCTCGAACCTACCACTGATTTCCCTTCCGGCCTTGGGAAAATCTCCCATGCACTGTTTCTGACAATCGAATCATACTCTTCCACCATGGAATCTACCCATGCAGGGTCCTCCATAGCTTCCTCGAAAGAATATGGTTCTGTCGCGATACACTTGCTCATCAGAGCCATGTATCCAATAAATCGGTCAGGTGACTGTCTCTATCTGCGTTGTGATATAGGTGCTCCTACATTCTGCGCTGCATCAAGATTTAGTCGCTCAGCTTCTGTAGTGTGCTTCGACCCTCTGATGTTTGGCGCTGCATGAGTGGTTTCTTCCACTCCATAAACCTCATCTTGTGGCTGATCCACATCCTGAGGCTCATCTTTAGGAACTAGTAGCTCCTCATCTGCATGCAAGTGTAGCTCCCTCTCAAGCGATAACTTCATGGCTTTCTCCTCATGAAATTTGATATCCTGTCGCACAACAGTCATCTAACTGTCTGGAAAATACACATGATAATTGTGGGGTGTTTCTATGTACCCCACAAATATCCCAACCTCGGCAGTCGGCTCTAGCTTCTTCCTGGCATCCTGCGTCACATGAATGTAAACAGGTGAGCCAAAAATCTTCAAATGAGAAATATCAGGCTTCTTACCAGAAAACGCCTCTTCGGGTGTACTCATGCCAAGTACTCTATGAGGAAAACGGTTTTGCACATAAACCACAGTGTTGCATGCTTCATCCCACAAGTGTATGGGAAGGCCCTAATCATGCAACATTGCCCGTGTAGCACCCACGATCGTTCTGTTATTTCTCTCTGCGACCCCATTCTGTTGTGGGTTATGAGGTGCTATGAGCTTTCTTCGAATTCATTCTGCGTTGCAAAAGTCTTTGACTTTGTCAAAGATGTATTCACCACCATTATTGCTCCTTAGAGCTTTCACCTGCTTCCCCGACTCTTTCTCAACCAACGCCTTGAACTCACTGAACTTTGATTATGTCTCGCTCTTCTTTTGCATGAAGAATATCTAGCACTTACGAGAAAAGTCATCAACAAATATCACATAATACTTGTGCTTTGCTGTTGAAGCAAATGAGAAAGGTCCACACACGTCTGTGTGAATTCTCTCAAGGATCTTCGTGGCGCGACTATCCTTCTCATGAAAAGTGGTCTTCACAAATTTTCCCAAAGTACATCCCTTGCAGTGATCTGACTACACAAGTGTACCCTTGGGAAGCCCGGTAGAAATCTGCTGCAAAATTTTCAAAGCGCCATGGTGAAGATGGCTCAATATCCTGTGCCACAATTTGCCCTCATCCCGGCTCACCACTCCTTTTGCTTTGCCTACCATTGCTGCGCAACCATCTACCTATAATTGATAAAGGTTATTAACTCAAACCCCTATCCTCCGGGTTTCACCAGTTGCTTTATTGCGCAAGAAATCCTTTCCCTCTTTAAAAACAACATTATATCCCTTGTCTTCCAACATCGCCACAGAGATCAGATTCTTCTTCAATCCTGGAACATGCATGACATCCTTCAATATGAAAGGTTTACCAGACTCCCTCTCAAAGGAAATGGTCCCGATACCAGTCGCACTGTATCTACCATCATCGCCCATCTTGATGTGCACTCCAAGATCCTTCTCATCCAGATCATTGAACAAATCTTTGTCTCCGGTCATATGGAAAGACACACCACTGTCAAGAAAACACATTGATCCCATCACAATTGAAACCAAGAATGTGATCAGTGAAAAATATAGCTCAAATTGTGAGGCTAAGGCCTCTCCAGTTGCAGATCCAACAACTTGCTTATTTTTCTTCTTTTGTGGATAATTAGTGGCATAATGTCTGTGTTGGTGACAGTGAAAGCACTTCACCTTGGACAAGTCCTGCTTCTTGCCTTTCACGCCGGATTGAGAAGGATTTTTCTTTCCCTTCCCTTTCCTTTCTTTGGCAGCCAAAGCGCAATTTTATTAATCTTCATTCTTTGATGAAGATCCATCCTTGGTACCCCGCCTTATCTCCTCCTGCACAAGATCCGACCAAAGTCACTCCCATCCTGGCAGTTTCTCCCAACCATTCACAGAGTCCTCGTAGGTATGCCAACTCTTCGAAAGCCCAAGGAGAGCCAAGCTCACCAAGTCCTCTTCATCTACAGTAACCCCCACACTTCCTAGCTCATCCCTGTACTGGAAAAACTTCATGAGGTACTTGGGTATACTGTCGCCTTTCTCCATTTTTATTTTTGTGAGCTTGTCTTTAAGCGCCAACTTCCTCTGGTCGCTTCTGCTTTGGAACAAGTCTGTCAAATATTTCCACATAAAGAATGGAGAAGCTTTACCATGAAGGCTGGACACTATGTGATCCTTCACACCTTCCAATAGAATCCTTCGACATTTTGATGTCTTCTTTTGCCATGCGTCAAGTGTGGCTACATCGCTAGAAGCAGGTTTTGGAATTTATGCATCTATGAACTCCTTCAACCCATTATCATCCAGCACCACCTCCATCCTGTACTTCCATGCAATATAATTCAAGCTGCCATCAAGGGAATACTCCAATCGCAATCTGTTGAAAGACATTTCAATGAATGCTCAACTTCGACACCGATAAAACACTGCAGCAAATTCGAATTCCACCAGCACAAAACTCAACAGCTTTAATAATTGCAATCTGCTCTGATCAATATTGCTCTAATACCATGTATAAATTATATAAATTATGTGTTATATATCAAATATTCTCCTAATCACACACTATTTTAACTTCATGCACAATACAGAATCTATTCCACTATTGATCATCACATGCGGAAATTAAATCAATTGCAATGCACACATGAAACCATAAAAAATCACACACATTAACACAGATGTTTAACGGGAAAGCCTGAAGCTGAAAACCCCAACTATCTGTATATAATATATGTCATAGAGATCATGTAAAAATCCTCATACAAAGCTGATCATATCAAGCTCTCAGTACAATACAATTGCTACACAATAATCAGGCTAGATCTTGCAAATCTATGCATCGATCTCTGCCACCTGCTAGCCTGCCTCTACTACACAATCCCTGCTAAAGAATGGCTCTGAATGAAATCGATTCCACCAAGATTTCACTACGCAATCCTCATTTTCATCTCTACTGAGTGTTGGATGCAATCAATGCATCACTATAGTCACAACTTATAGTCACACTTGCTCTTTCACCTACCTCTCCACTGGTCTCCACTAAAACTGTCCATGCACTGTAGTTAACTGATGTATTCTTCAATTAATTAATGAGTTATTATTTAGTGAATTAATTATCTAATTAATTCACACCACTCTCACTAGTGTATCAATCAGTTAGACTAGATACAACTAGCTCAACTGAGTCTAAATGAGTTAAACTAAATACAACTCCATCAACTACTTCTATAACTCCACCAAACTCTGTCACATGAGTTCTAACTAAATTCCTCATGAATTAGCTCTAGTAAACCCTCAGGAATAGCGTAATTCCTTCTATCAGCTGTTGTGCCACATCTGTGCACTTAATTGAAGTGCTCCAAGAGAATAAGATAATGTTTAGAGTCCAAATATTATTAAGAGCTAATAATATTCGACATATCTATTTTTAGAAGTTGGCAATCTAAAAATAGATTCCGCCCAATATGTATAAAAATATAAGTCCATCTATTTTTCCAACTTGACCAACCATCCACAAATAGCATCCTGGAACTCATAGAATATGATCGACATGTCTAAAAATAGACATAGTCTAAAAATAGACTTTGCGCCAAAAATAGCCCTTGGTCCCAATTAGTGAAGGCGACTCTTTTCACTACACTCATAATCTTGTTGAATCTCAACACTACAGACTTGTACACACTTCCTCTCCCCCTTTATTTTCTAAATAAGGAAAATCTAATGAGAACTTGGGAGAATCCCAAGCTTCTGGCGAATATGTTCAAATGCTTCACAAGGTAAAGGTTTAGTGAAGATATCAGCGATTTTTTCTTTTGTACCAACATATTCAACTTTGATATTATTTTCAGCTACTTGTTCTCTAACAGCATTATATTTGATCATAACGTGTTTTTTTTTTTAATCCATGACAAGATTATTGGAAATGCTGATGGCACTATTGTTAACACAAAACTTGCGAATAGGCTCACTGAATTGTACTTGAAGATCTTGCAAAGTTTTTTTCATCCAAAGTACTTGAGTACAACAAGTTGTCATTGCAATGTATTCTTCTTCTATTGAATATAATGAGATCGAGGTTTTCTTTTTACTTAACCATGATACGAGACAACCACCTAGATAGAATGCTGCTCCACTAGTACTCTTACGATCATCAACGCTTCTTGGCCAATCTGCGTCTGTAAAGGCTTGAATAATGATATTTTTACCCTTGGGATACCATAATACATATTCTGTTGTGCCCTTTAGCTATCGAAGAATTATTTTGATGGCAATAATATGTGATTCTTTTGGTGTTGCTTGGAATGTTGCTACTTGTCCAACTGCTTGCATAAGATCTGGCCGGGAGGCTGTTACATATAGAAGACTACCAATCATAGATCTATACAACCTCTGATCCACATCCTTAGATGAGTCATCTATGCTCAATTTGCAACATGTTACCATCAGAGTAAGGATGGGTTTGAAATCTTCCATTTTGAATTTCTTGAGAATTTCCTTGGTGTACTTGGCTTGACATATAAATATTCCTTTCTCTTGCTGAGATATTTGAAGCCCTAAGAAGTATGTCAGCTCACCAAGTAAAGACATCTCGAACTCACTTTTCATATTTGTAACAAATTTCTTACTTAGTCGATCACCATTGCTACCAAATATTATATCATCCACATATACCTCAACAATTGTTAAATTATCTTTTTCTATTTGTACATAAATATTGTTATTAGTAGTACCTTTCTTGAAACCTTGTTGACGTAGATATCCATCAAGACAAGATTACCATGCTTTGGGAGCCTACTTGAGACCATATAGAGCCTTCTTTAACCTTCAAACATAGACTTATTTTCTTATAGTAGAAAACCTTCAGGTTGCTCGATATAAACTTCTTCTTCTAATTCGCCATTCAAGAATGTTGACTTAACATCCATTTGGTAGACTTTGATTCTTCTTGAACATGCATAGGCGAGAAACATCTAGATGGCTTCCATTCTGGAAACTGGTGCACATGTTTCTTCTAAATCAATTCCTTCCACTTATGCATAGCCTTTGCAAACTAATCTTGCTTTGTTTCTAGTAACATTACCATATTCATTCAATTTGTTCCTGAACACCCATTTAGTCCCAATGAAATTTTTTTCTTTTGATCATGGAACTAATTCCCAGGTGTTATTCTTCTCGATTTGATCCAATTCTTCATTCATAGCTGCTACCCAATGTTCATTTTGGCTGGATTCCTCAAAACTACTAGGCTCAAAGATTGCTAGAAAAGCAATGTGAGCTTGTTGTGATGAACGAAGTTGTCGACCTTTATTTATGTCACCAATGATTTGATTTGATGGATGGTTATTTTGAATCCATTCTTTTGTTCTCTTTGGAGGAGCTTCTTATTGTTGTTCCTGTATATATTGATGATCATTATTTAATTCTTCCTGGTTAACAGTTGCTTCTTGTTCTAGAATTTTCTTTGTCTTTTTCAGCCTCCGTCTCAAGTTTCGAAGATTCGGGTCCTCATCATTATTCTTTAGAACACCATCTTCATCAAATGTAACATTTATGCTCTCCACTATCTATTTTATTCTTAGATTATAGAATTTATAGGCCTTTCTTTTGCATGAGTAACCAACAAAGGTACCTTCATAAACATGTGATTCAAACTTACCCAAATTTTGATCTTCTCTTTTGATATAACATTTTCTTCCAAAGATTCTGAAATATTTTAAATTAGGTGGTTTTCCTTTCCATAATTCATATGGGGCCTTGTTTCAATTATTTCTGAGAAGACTTCGGTTGATAATGAAGAATGCCATATCAATTGCTTGAACCTAGAATTTTTCATCCAATTTTGAGTTCTTCAACATTGTTCTACTCATTTCTTGTTCGGTTGTGTTATTTCTTTCAACAACTCCACTTTGCTGAGGTGTTTGTGCTCTTGAAAATTGTCTTTTTATTCCATTTTCATCACAGTATTGCTGAAATAATTTGGAAGTGAATTCCCTGCCATTATATGATCTTAGACACTTTATTTTCAAATAGTTTCATTTTCTACCAACTCCTTGTAGATCTTAAAGAACTCAAATGCTTTAGATTTTTTCTTTAGGAAATGGACGGTTGTCATCCCGCTATAGTCATATATCACTACCATGAAATATAATTCTCCATCTAAGCCTTTTGTTCTCATAGGACCACATAGATCAGTATGTATCAATTCCAATGGATCTGATGCAAATTGTCCTTTAGTTTTATATTTGACTTTTGTCTTCTTGTCGAGCTAACAGGCCTCACATACTGTGTTGGAAGGTTTTGGAATTTTCGACATTTCTCGTACTGCTTCCTTCTTGTTCATCCTGACAAGATTGTCAAAGTTTATGTGACCCATTCGTTTGTGCCATAACCATCTTTGATTAGGGTAATTTTGAGGTCTAAAATGGGCCTCCTATGAAAAATGTACAAAAAAATAAACTTTATAAGAACCAATGGGATTCAAGATGATGATGTCAACCATGGGGGATGATTCACCATTTTTTAAGGAAAAGGGTAAAAATATTAAAAATTAATAAAATAATAAAACTAATTTTTCAACTCGTATTTTCAACTTATCTCCCAAAGTTGTTACTCAAATTTTGAGCAAGAGTACTCGTTGGATGTAAAATTTAATTATTCATCTAAAGAGTACCCATGTTTCATGCTTTCGATGGACCTTGCTACACGAAAAATGAGAAATACATAAAAAGGCGTGATTACAATCACGTTTTTCATGTATTTCTCATTTTTCGTGTAGCAGGATGCATCGAAAGTATGAAACATAGGTACTCATTGGATGAGGAATTAATTTTTTCATCCAACGAGTACTCCCACTCAAAATTTGAGTAAAAAAATTGGGACATAAGTTGAAAATATGAGTTGAAAAAGTAGTTTTTCTTTCTTCCCTCTAGAATTTGATGATGTAATCAAATCTTATTTTAATATTCCCTCTATTATTTTATAATTTCCTTAAGAGGCCTATTTTAGACCTCAAAATTCCCATAATTCCTCTTCTTTAACTAGTATACAAACTTTAGTTGCTTCATTCAGAACATATATGTTGTTTGGAGCTCGACTTGTTGTAGCCACAATTTTACCATACTTGCCTTTCTTGATTTCACATTTTGTGGAGTTGAGTAGAATTGTGTGTCCTTGATCACACATTGTTCCAGCACTGAGAAGATTGTGATGTATGCTTTCAACCAATAGAACATTCTTGGCTAGAACATCTTTGCTTCCGAGAGGGACGGTACTTGATCCTATAACATTTGAAGATCCATCATTTCCAAAGCATACGGTTCCTATTGGGGCCTTTGTTTTGAAAAAGAAACAGTTTTGAGTCATGGAAGGTTGAAGGAAAAGTGGCAGAACACATTCAAGGTAGACAGGGAGCTGTCACGGTTGTGGAAAGACGAAAGATAGGTGGCACAGAAGTTGCAGAGAATAGTGCAGATGATAGATATGGGAGACAAGAATGATCAACATAACTTCCATTAATAAAAAAGAAGCGGAAAACTGCGGAGCAAGAAAAGAGGAAATACTAATAGTCACATTGGCGGAAGAAAAAATAGGCAGTCAGACAGCATAGAAGAGTTAGTTAGTAAGTGCAGCAAAAGGTCGATAGGAAAGAGCGGAGCCTTAGGAGAGCTCTGTGAGAACTCTATTGTACTGAATCAAACTGTGATAGACTCTATGGAGTATATGTATGTTTTTATATTATTGATAATGAAATCTAGTTGTTGTTGTGCGTAACGTTATGAGTTTATTGATAGTTATTTTCTTATGATGAATGTATGCCCAATTTAAATTATAATTCAGCCTTCTAAACATGTTTTGATGAGAGATAGTTTATACAGAGAGTTGAGATATGGTTATTGCTTCCACATTTCTATAGTTGTTCTCTATGTTTACATTTTTCTTCTACCTGATTTGGCTTCTAATATTACTAAGGTCGCGACACACCTCAGGTGAGACGCTCTACTCTCTGGAGTAGGGTGAAATTGTCGGTGTTGTGCTAGACTACTGAGGAAACCTTGTTGGCCTCAACCCTGAACCTGGGTCTTGCCCAGACACCTCCTTTTTTTCCAACAAATGGTTCCTTGACGACACCTGAAAATTCATTTAGGAGTTAGATCATGGTAACATGGATCTCTGAGAGGGAACTACGAAGCTGGTGGTATAATCAATTAGACTAGTTCATATCGCAACAAGCGGAGCTTCAGCAACAGAGGGAAAATACTGTCAAAGAACGGGTCCTATTTTCCGAATCTGCGAGTGACCTGTATGAAATTTTCTGGGGAAAGTTTCCTAAAGAGATTTATAATTGGTTACGGAGACTACAAATCAAGTCACTCCTAGGAGGATCGTGTAGAGTCTGTCGCAAGTGGACGCATACGGATCTAGTAGCACTCCATCGGTTAGATACCAATTTGACCCGAGCAGTAGATTTTTGGGTACAATCTACCTTGGAAGGATAAATTGTGGAATTTGCAGCGAAGTGTTAGCAATCCTTTACAAAAGCTAAAGATATATTCAAGTCTGGATTGCGGAGAGAACTGTTGAAGAAAATATTGTTGTGGATCAAAGCTTTAGTGGTGGATGAGGGTTTGATGTCATTTCAAAGTTTTGAGATGGAGACTTAAACCTCCAGTACTGGCAGAAGGAATTGATGGAAAGATGCTACAAGTAAGTAAGAATGGGGAATAGGGATATGGATTCTGGAACCTCCAGTAGATTGAGAGAGCGACGAGCACATCGGAGGGCGCAGATTGTTGAGAAGTGGTAGGAAAGGGTGATGAAAGAGTTTGAGAAATAGGAGGGTAATCGAAAAGACAAGGAAAAGGCGCCTCAGATGACAAAGGAAATGGAAGGATAGATGGGATCCTAAGGAATAGGAGTGACCATTAAGGAATTTAGGCAAGTGTATAAGAGCCTAGCTTGAAGAGAGGAGGGAGAAAAGTCCAATGTGGAGGAGGCATGCTCTGAGGAGACGTCCAATGTGTAGCTTCATGTTGCGATGGAGAAATTATTTCAAGAGAGGTTAGCACTAATAACACAAGGTAATCCTATTCCCCAAAGTTCAAGTAGCTCTAGTCATGACCTTCCCCTAGTACTCTATCATCCACCTGATAATTTTTTTGTTAAGTTACAGGAATTTAGCAAGCTGAGTAGTGTTAAGTCTATAGTACAGATATCTACTAGCTACAGTGCTGGTAGTGTAATCTCTTAGCCAGGAAGAAGAGGTTTTATTTTAGTAACACCCATACAAGGAAATATGGTAGGATCATTCACCCGATATCTAGAATTCTTTGGGAGAGGTAACGATGATGTGGAGCAACACTGGTATCTATATGAAGCAATATGGAGAGCTTGGTAGACACCAGAGGCAGTTAAGTTGATTGAGTTCCAGAATAATCTAAGAGAGAGAGCCCTTTGCTGGTTCATTAAATAGTCAGAAGCTCATCCAAACCCAGAAATAGATGATGTGAAGAAATAATTTGTCAAAGAATTAAAATTACCTCAGACAGATTAGTAGGGATTATCTGAGTTGTGGGAAATCAAATAGTGGGAAGGATAAACTGCTTGGGACCTTATGAGAAGATTCAAGGATGCGATTGGGAAGCTAAGTTACCCAGTCGATCCAAATCACCAACGAGATTGGTTTATTAAAGCACTCCTCCCATTGACAAGAACTCCACTGACACAATAGAAGATTGATACCCTACAATATTCCCTTGAGCAAGCCATGAAAATAGAAGCTATGGGAGGGTACCCGCAAGAGTTTAGAGGAGGAGCAGCAGTGCAAGACCCTTCCATACTAGGGCTACAACATCATATATCTAGTTTAATGGATAACCTGAAGGACATTCAACCGATAAGACCTGCAAGGCCCAACATGTGGTGTACCCATTACTTGATGGAAGGAAACGTGGCCATAGAATGTCAGAGGTTGTGAGGACAGAATGCAGGAACCTCAGAAATAGGGACACAGGGGGCTCCACTTGCAGGGGGAGTTGCATAGATAAATACCCAAGGATTATATCAACCGAAACCCCACTTTCCAGGGTTCCCCACTCAGCAAAATCAGACAGCAACTGACTATTGTGAAATATGCAAAGGTATTGTTCATCCTCCTCGACTATGTCCAATTTTGGAAAAATATTCTAATGTTCCAAACAATATATACTGTGAGTTATGTGCTTCTACAACACATAATATAGAGCAATATAGAGCCCTCGATGCACTGGCAGAACGAATAGATAGACCCTCATATAGAGTGAATGAAACTCCAAGGGGGCGAGGAGGAGGAATGAGAGGTGGCAGAACTGGAGGAAGAGGACCAGTAATGTGTTATAATTGTGATCAAGAAGGGCACGTAGCAAGGGAATTTCCACTACTCAGAAGACCATGGTGCTCTCAATGCACAGTTAATACACATGCAACTGAAGACAGTCCAGAGTTGATTAAGAGGTGGGAGGAAAGAGCCAGACAAAAAGGAGCTAATATAGTTAATGCAAAACTGAAAATAGTAGAAGCTTAGCCCATGCAAAGCGTCGATATAGTAACCCGGGGGGCCAAAGAAAATAGGGGATGATGCACAGAGTATGGACCCAGTAAATTTGATCAAGCCCCCATCTACAAAGAGCGCTTTCAGACTGAATAGACAAAAGCAATATTTTGAGGCAGTGGAAACATTTTCCTAGATAGGGGGGAGTATAAGTATTGAGCTTCCACAACCAACCTTCAGAAAAGAGAAGGAGACTCATAAAAGTACATTAATTGAAGAATGGTTCCAATTTCTCCTAAAAATTATAACCAATGCACCAAGGCTGGAACAACTAGAGCAAAATCTAGAGTTGGTGGTGCAAGAAAATGCAAAACAGGGAGAATCAAGAAATTCAAAAGAAAAATACATAAGAAGGATACAAAGAAACAAGAGAAGAACTGGAAAGGAATTCCGTATGAATACTCAAGTTTTGGGATTTCAAACTAAGGATACAATTCTTGATCTAGGATCAAATGTCAACATTCTACCTAGAAAGACATGGGAAGCACTGGGGAGGCCAAAGTTGACATATTGTAATATTCCAAAATTTCCACATCATATTTGGAATATTAGAGTCCTTGATTTTCTTAATAAATTAAGTAAATAAAATGGTGGAGGGACCCACAAACCCCAAAGATGAATAAAATCCACTTTTAATGTGTGAATGTGGATATTTTAGATCTAGATCTAGAGCATGGAGTATGTAATATCCCAAAACCGGGATTTTCTACAACAATAAGAATACCTTAAGGTATTCAAAGTTGGAGAAAAGAAAGTAATAAAATCATGTAGTGTATTTAAACACATAGCCTTCATATAACAATCACAACAACAAACTATGCCTTTATACAATGTTACCAAGTGGGGAAAAGCAGTAGTTTTGGCCCCAAAAAAGTTATTTTCTGAATATTGAGTTATAACAGTGAAAAATAATGGTTTTTTACCTTATAATAGAAAATATAGGACATGCATGCAAAAGGGTTTCAGAAACAAATTCCTTTAGCCTAGTTAAACATGCATCCCATGCTCAAAACAACTTAAAATTGACAAAACCCCAAGACTGCAACACACAGAAATTGCTGCATAAGAGACTGCGCAGTCTAATGGAGGTAAAACTTAGAAAATGGAGAAATAAATCATATCTTCTTATTATAATACTCAATGAGGCATAAAAATAGAGATCTAATCTCTTTTATACAGATCCAAGAAGACCCGGCAAGGGTTTCTTGACAGAAATGATATTCATGAAAGAGCTGCTTTAGATCTGTGGCTGAATCACACTGTGTAGCTGAATCTCTGCATAAAAATGGCTGAAAATTAAAAGAAATTGTTGTAGATGCTTCCTCTAGCTTTCCCAAAGAAAGGCTGATCCTCCTCTTGGGAAACTAGCTCCTCAAAATGGGGTTTTGACCCCTCCCACTGCACACCTTAAGAAATAATGCAGTTTTCTGAAGGGACTACGTTTTTGCTGAATTTAGGTGCTTGGCCCAACACTAGGTAGTGGAAAATTCATATCAGAAACCTCCTCTTAGATTTATTAGACAAGATCTCGAAGAAAGAGCAGGGAATCCTCACCCGGGAAAACCCTTGCACTAAGCAATGCAACAACTTAGCTAAACAGCCAAGTATGTAGGAAGTCTAAGCAGGCCACATAAAATATAATCTCCAATATATCCCTATTCTTTCCATATCCTCCATTATATAATTGATGAGATCTCTCACCAAGGGTCCCACCCACTAGGAGGTTGCTTCCATGCAAAGGTTCCTCTATCACAATTACGTTGTCTTAATTAGTGAGGGTAATCCCTTTTGCAATGCATTTTGATTTATTCAAGCTTGAATGGATCAATCTTGATAGGGTCATCCTTGATCGAGTCTTCATGCCTTGTCTCCTTCCACACTCAATGTGTCTTCATTTTAACTAACTAGATTGATTTTCATTCACATTGAGCTGATTTTATTTAGGATCCACTCCTTGAGGATAAATCATGTTGAATTGGTCAAAATTGACCTTGTCCACATAGTTTAGATCTTTTTCACACATGTGGATGATTGATTTGGTTATTCCATGATCCCTTTTCACATTAGAAGGGATTTTTATTCATACTTGAGCAAATTATGAGCCTCTTTGCCCATTTATTCCTCCATCTAAATTTTAGAAGCAAAATTAATATTCCTATTAGCTGAAGCTAAATTAGGAATATTAAAGTCTCCCCCTCCCAAATGGTGCTTGTCCTCAAGCAACTGCAAAGGTGCTGCAAAATCTCCCCTCCTTCTCTTGTGGCCCCCTTATCCAATAGTCTCCACCATTGCTTCAGAATTTTTGCAAAAATTCCATCTCCTAATGGCTCCTCCCAAGTGTGCAAGTTGGCCTTTGGTGAATAATCCCAAGGGCATTCCTTATAAAGGAATGGAAGGTCTATGTGGAAACCTCCTTTTTGATTCATGGCCTTTTCAAGATAGAAGTGATGATAATCATGGGGAATTTCACCATCAATGAAGGTCTCTCCCTCCTTCATGCTATCATCCAAATAAAATGAATCACCTTCCAACTTGGTAATTCATAGAAAATCTCCTCCCAATTTCTCATGAGAGGCATGCCCCAAGTGCTCCAACCAAACATATGGTCCACATCATAAAGAAACAAGTGGTATACAATGGTGGCCATATATTTTCCCATGCTCCCCTTGGAACATGTAGTGCAGAAAATGTAGGGACTTTCTTCCCCTAAGGACATAGCTAATAAATGTGTCTCTCCTCCAACCATGCCCCCAAAAAAGATAAGAACATATTTAGCATGTGGGATCATAAGAAAAATCATGTTAGCTTCTATATGCAATAAGGGAGAAGGACAATGGTCCCTCAGGTGCAGTCAGCACAGTTTTTCTCCTAACTGCCATAGAATATGATATGACAAGTGTTCTCCCCAACACTTGTTTGCTGCCTCATCCTTCTTGCATGCTTGAATAAGGTGTATGATGTTTAGTGTCTATGAATCACACCATGAAGAGTACATCATATCTCCATGACCTTCCAAGGAATGGCCAACATCTCCATTGTTCATGGCCCAAAGTGGCTCATGAAGCCCATCAAAGAAAGTGCCCCCTCTTGGAGCCATGACTTGTACATGAGTGTTAAGAAAATACAAGTATACAATAAATACATCATGAGATTCAGCAATACAATGTTTATCATACACTTGTTTCAAATCAGCAAGGTAGCTCATAGATGAGCTCCCTCTCACACTCAATGAATAAGGAGGTGGTAGTGATAACTCTTCCCAAGAGCTATGTTCCTCCTCAACCAGCAAATGATCCATGCACTTACTCATATGAGAGTGCATCTCATCCTTGAAATTTTCCCACATGAATCCATCTAAGATAGTATGATATGTTCTAATGAAACCAGTGGGGTTTGAATACAAGACCTCATAGGTTGTGTCAAGTAGTTTATTCTTGAGTTTGGAACCTTAAGTTAAGTAGATCTGATCATGAATATAAATTATTCCATTAACTACCTTACACTTCCAATCCTTTTCTTGCCCATCAAGAACCTTACATGTGAATAGGTCCTTCTAATATTCCAGCAAGAGTTGGGACTCCCAATAAGGGTCTAGGCTTCCCAACATTGACAGTGTTGTAGAAGTCTGAAATGATGCATCTGTCATATGATGGCTCTCCTCCTTGACATGCTTGATGTCAAAGTCACATGTTGGAGTATTCCCAAATTTCCTCTGTTGCCTCTCTTGCAGCTGATCTTGCTCAAGACAAGATTGAAGCTTAGGAGAGTCACCCTCCTTTTGAAAGGTTCTCTTTCTCCAAAACTTCCACAATTTTGCTCCTGCATACAAAAATGAAAATATCTTTTTTTTTTATGTTCATAAATTTTCATTATATATTGGAGTTTCTTTTTATGCTCTAAAGCTATGGAGTAGCCTTTTGATACTATGCTCATATCAACACAGATTTCTGAATCTATCCTTTCCAATGCAAATAGATGAATGGAAGATAGCAAGGTCAATTTCAGAAAGTTTCTTATCCTTGCATCAATGATTCTCAGCACTGTAGTGGCTCCTTCCAAGGCTCCCTCTCTAGACAAATATGTTTCTGCTTCATATAGTTGAGAGAACACTTTAGTTTTTCTCCAATTGGGAGGTCCTCCTGGTGAAATGCCTCCTTTCAAAGAGGCATCAAGGCATAGAGAAGGATGATGATGTAGGTGGACAAATTTGCCCCTACCTTTATTGCATAGGTCCTCTTTCCTTCTTTGTTCTTTCACGCTTTGAAACAGAGAAGGGTACATGCTCTTCATCTTGTGATGCCCTTCCTCCTATTTTCCTCTTTCTATCCTCAAGATCTCATCATTTGACAATGATGGTACATGCTGCTCATGTGTTATGCCAAGAGCTTTATGTGTGAGACCTTTTGGAACTCTTTGCAAGAGTTTCCTTTCTTGGAGAAAGTGCTCCATCCTCCTCTTCATGAGGTGCTTGAGGTTCCATTTTCATGACTGCATTATCATCTCCTGCCTTCCCTTCCTCCTCTCCAATTGTTGAAGTTGCCTTATCTCCAATAAGAGACCTTAGATTTTGGTCTCCTTTTGAAGAAGGAATCTTCATGTCTTCTTTTTGAGAAGAAATCCTTTCATCCAAAGGAGATCTTGCCCTTGGAAAATTATCAAACAAGCTCACCTCCTCTTTAGTGGTTTTCGGAAATGGAGTTGGATTTATAGACCCTCCCAACTCATGAAAAATCTTTGTTTGATATAGTTTGATAGTTTCAATAGAAGATGTTTCACATGAAATTCCATCAAACCTCTCCACTAATATTTTAATGAACCTTGCATAAGTAGATGTATTTTCATTCTTTAAGGAAAATGATTCAAACAACCACCAAGCATAGGCCTTACCGTCAAAATGCAGCACTACTACTTTGATGGCTTCAATTTCTGAAACTTGATGTTGTTGCACAAAGGTGTCTAGCTCCTTCACCCAAGCCCTAGCTAGACATAGAGGTGATCCATCGAAAGTAGATAGAAAAAACCTACCCTCACCTTTATTCTTGCCCCTTTTTCTCATTTCCTTCTTCATTTGGAAAAACCCTTGGAAATTCAAGTGATCTTTGAAATCCTTAGATTGAGCTTCATATTCCTGTAAATAATCACCAAGAGTATCTCTCTTTGGCACATCTCCTTTCTTCCTCTTCATGAAGAAATTGCTGATAGAACATGGTATATCTGATGATATGGCTGAGTGGTCATATCCATAAGATGAGGACTTAGAACCTTCCTCCTATATAAATCTTATTAAGGGATCTTCATGTTTCTCCCTCCTCATTCCTTTGATGCCCTTGCTCCCACCCTGCAGATTTGGAAAGAGAAGTTTTGAGAACCTCCTTTCTCCATACAAAGAGGGCTTGCTCTGATTTCTTCTACAAATCTCATCCTCCCCATGAGAAGACTCCATAATTCTTGAAGCTCACAGGCTGAGCCAAGATTGTTGCTTTGATACCACTGTATTATCCCAAAACTGGGATTTTCTACAACAATAAGAATACCTTAAGGTATTCCAAAATTGGAGAGAAGAAAGTAATAAAATCATGTAGTTTATTTAAACACATATACTTCATAGAACAATCACAACAACAAACTATGCCTTTATATAATGTTACCAAGTGGGGAAAAGCAGCAGTTTTGGCCCCAAAAATGTTATTTTGTGAATATTGAGTTATAACAGTGAAAAATAACGGTTTTGTCCCTTAGAATAGACAATATAGGACATGAAAGAAAAAGGGTTTCATAAAAAAATGCCTTTAGCCTAGTTAAACATGCCTCCCATGCTCAAAACAACTTAAAATTGACAAAACCCCAAGACTGCAACACACAGAAATTGCTGCATAAGAGACTGCACAGTCTAATGGAGGTAAAAATTAGAAAATGGAGAAATAAATCAGATATTATTATTATAATACTCAATGAGGCATAAAAACAAATATCTAATCTCTTTTATACAAATCCAAGAAGACTTGGCAAGGGTTTCTTGACAGAAATGATATTCATGAAAGAGCTGCTACAGATCTATGGATGAATCATGCTGTGTAGCTAAAATTCTACATAAAAATGGCTGAACATGCAAAGAAATGTCTGTAGATGATTCCTCTAGCTTTCCCAAAGAAAGGCTGATCCTCCTCTTGGGAAACCAGCTCCTCAAAATGGGGTTTTGACCCCTCCCACTGCACACCTTAAGAAATAACGTAGTTTTCTGAAGGGAATTCATTTTTTCTGAAGGTAGGTGCTTGGCCCAACACTAGGTAGTGGAAAATTCTGGTCAGAAACGTCCTCTTAGATTTCTTAGACAAGATCTCGAAGAAAGAGCAGGGAATCCCCACCCGGGAAAACCCTTGCACTAAGCAGTGCAAAAAATTAGCTAAATAGCCAAGTATGTAGGAAGTCTAGGCAGAACACATTAAATATAATCTCCAATATATCCCTATGCTTTCCATCTCTTCCATTATATAATTGATGAGCTCTCTCACCAAGGGTCCCACCCACTAGGAGGTTGCTTCCATGCAAAGATTCCTCTATCACAATTACGTTGTCTTCATTAGTGAGGGTAATCCATTTTGTAACGCAGTTTGATTTAGTCAAGCTTGACTGGATCAATCTTGATAGGGTCATACTTGATTGAGTCTTCAAGCCTTGTCTCTTTCCACACTCAATGTGTCTTCATTTTAAGTAACTAGATTGATTTTCATTCACATTGAGTTGATTTTATTTAGGATCCACTCCTTGAGGATAAATCATGTTGACTTGGTCAAACTTGACCTTATCCACATATTTTAGATCTTTTTCACACATGTGGAGGCTTGATTTGGTTATTCCATGATCCCTTTTCACATTAGGAGGGATTTTTATTCATACTTGAGCAAATTATGAGCCTCTTTGCCCATTTATTCCTCCATCTAAATTTTAGAAGTAAAATTAATATTCCTATTAGCTTAAGCTAAATTAGGAATATTACAGAGTAGTGGAGTAGCTCTATTTATGGAGATCATGTCTCATTTATGAGATAGGTCATGGAGGATGACACAGTCAAATAAGATCATGGATCTCAAATATAAAATCATGAGGATATTTGATAAGGTCATGAAGCACTCATGATAATATAGTGGAGGAAATGGTGCATTTAATGCATGCATGATGGAGAGGGTGATCACCCCATATGAACATGATGGAGCACATGGATCAACAGTGCAGTCAAACATGGAGACTTTGTCCACATGAATAGTGCAGATTTGGAGTGGGCCCAAGCTATGGTAGGCTCATGCATATAATGAAGGTGAAGGCACAAAGGAAGGCATGATTGGATTATTCATTTCTTGATATGTTTAGATCTAGATTTTTCTTAGGACATTTCTATGCAAGCTTGGGATGTTTAGCAGAGTTTGCAGTGTTGTTTAGCACAGGGTGTTCTCGAGTGATAATCCCACCTCTTTCTTTGAGTAGCTCTGGAAAGAGGGTTGTTCTTCATTCCTTATCAAGCATTGGTGCCATCTTCGGGAGGTTGTTTCTAGCATTCAGCTAGGAAACTAGTGGAGGATTCATCCTACCACTTTTTTCTTCAGATCCAGCCTTTTAGGAGCAGCATATCTATATCTGAAATTCAGGCCTTGGGGTTTTACCTCCATGCAACAGCATTCCCTTCCAGGATTGTGCAATACAGTCCTATAGATCTATTGGAGGAAGGAGGTTTCCATTATTTCAGCTGGAAATCCCGTGAGGGATAACCTCCTCACATTGGATCTCTTGTTTCCATCACTCAACAGCTGATTTGACACAGCTAGCAGTAGGCTGAGGAGCCTCCCTCTCTGACAGCGCAGTTTTCTGAAGTTGTTGTTCATCCAGCAGCTATTTTCAGTGGAGGAGATTGGAGGATCTATATCTTGAGCTTTCAGCCCAAGGATCTAGTGAAGGGATCAACCCTTCTTGCATAGATCTGATTGTCCATCAATGCAGCCATATTATTATCAAATCTAGCTTCTGATTTTCATTCCCAATAGCATACATGTGAAGCTCTAAGAGGAAGGTTGTCTTATACTTACATATTTGAGAAACCCCTCCTGGTTTATCTTGGGAATCGATCATAGAGCCCAGATCTACAATTTCAGCATCATCGGAGCTCCTATTC
The DNA here is from genome assembly GCA_034641835.2 of Pinus albicaulis. Taxonomy (NCBI): domain Eukaryota; kingdom Viridiplantae; phylum Streptophyta; class Pinopsida; order Pinales; family Pinaceae; genus Pinus; species Pinus albicaulis. The sequence goes on from CM076574.1 coordinate 1,224,731,137, forward strand.
TGCCTAGATCTGACTTTTTATGTTATAGGTAGTTGTAGTCCCTACATTTGCAGCAGGGACAGTGCAGTATACCTTCCAGCAGAGCAACAGTTACGTAGTCTCTCTTGGGATATCATTGCAAGGTCATTTTAGGCTACTCTTGTGGCTTGAGTGTCTTATATGTGGAGCATTGTTGTACTTGCTTTTTCACCTCCAAATTAATAAAATGGCTCAGCTATTGCTGTGCATTTTGTTGTGTAGTTAGATCTATTGTTTAATTTGTTGTATTTATTATATTGTGTTTCAATATTATTGCATTCTCCCCTTTTGGGATATTATAGTGGTATCAGAGCATGATCTTTGGCTCAGATTGTGGACACTTCATATTTTACATCAAAAGAAGAATCAGAGAGATGAGATCTATCATGGAGGATGAAAATTTTACCACTCCTTTCTTTAGATCCATGCAAGATATCTCCAAGGAGGTCAATCCAATGAAGGAGGAAGGACAGAAAGAATATCCAAGAAGAATATGTGATGAGGAAGGTCCAAGCACTTCCTATTAGCAAAGAAGAAAGCCAGAGAATCCTAGATCTCCTCATAGATCCACTATGGCCACTTTCTTTGGAGAAGGTGAAAGGTGTAGAAATGAATAAAGGAATGAAATTGAGACTCATGAGACTCTCAGTCTATACCTTGAAGAGTACAAAGCACAGTCTAGAGCATTCAAGGGGAAGCTTACTCTCCAACAATTCTTCAAAATCAAAGAAGAAAGAGGATCCTATAGCAGCAATAGAAGAAAGAGGCGCAATATATTCTATTTGCCTACATTTGATGCATCTTCCTCAAGCACTGTTAAGGCTTGGAGGAGAGAGTTAGATGTATTTTTAAGGCTACATCCTATAGCTGAAGGAGAGGTTGTTAAAATTGCAGCACTTCATCTTTCAGATGAAGCCAATGATTGGTGGTTTGGTCACATGGGGCATGCAAAGGTGAATAAATATCCAGATTTCTTTCACAAGTTGAGGAAGGAATTTGATGTGAGAAAACCAGAGATGTGTCACGCAGTGAAATTCCCTAAGGAAACAAAGGAGGATGTCGATCTTGTTACTTTGGACAAGAAGCCACTACATTCACCACCAGCTGCAGAAGTACTTGCATCTGGAGAAGAGAAACTTGCAACTTTGCAAGATAGTCTTGAGCTCTTGACACATAGATTCTCATGCATGATTCAGGAGATGCTTGAGGAAGAGGAGGAAGTTTCCAGCGCTGATACACTTGGAGAAGAGCAGCCATCACTCTTACCATCAGTTGGAGACACTATTGACCCGGTTGGAGGAACTCTTGTGTTCTGGCAAGAGGTTTTCACACATCAGTTGATCCAATGTATGCATGAAAATTCATCACATATTGTTTCAGTAGACCTTATTGAAACTTATGAGGAGATGCCATTAGGGCCAATGCATAACCAAGGGTTAGAACAAAATGTTGATTTGAGGCAGCAACATATCACAGCGCAGAGGACCCTTGATATAATCAAGGAGAAGAGTAAGAAATATCCCAGTTCATCATTGTTGAGCTACATTCAACCCTTTGCATTGAAGTGTAGATTTTTAGAAAATGGGATGGACATGATCCTATGTACAATAACTAGTTGTGATCTCAATATTGCACCTTGCTTTGAGACAGCACATATAATACCATGCAGATATATAGCGCTATCACTTAGTGGCTGTGAAAATGAGGAGGCCCCATCATTTTTGGAGCATTCTGAAGGTAGCTTCACTCATGAAGAAATGGAGGTAAAGATGAAAAATGGTAGACTTCTTGAGATGAGGAACCTTTTCTCCTTTCTAGATGACCCTTTCTCAATGAGCACCTCAAAGCTCAAAGAGAAACTTCTACTTGCATCAGATACAAAACTTCATTAGTTTTTGGAGGGCCTTTGGTGCACTTCAACATTTCATGGAGTGAAAATTTCTTCATCAGTTTGGGGAAGATGGTATTCTACAAAGGGAGGATACCATAATTATGCAGCACATCACTCATCATCCATATTGGGGTGAGTGGGTGAGGATGGTAAGCAAGGGGTTGCATGATCACTTGCATATTTATGACATGGGCCAGCAATCTTGGTTACGTTGGATACCCTTGGGAGATGTTTGTCACTACCCAAAGGCTCCCATTTCTTTTATCCATGCCTTGAAAAACACTTATGAAATGAAGGAGGAGGCATGGCTGCACTGGTTGCTCTTGGGTGAGTATGGTTACCACCCAATAGCTCACATATTTCTGATTCATGCCTTATATATCAATTATCAAATGTAGCAAAAGGAGGCCATTCTTATTTCCCTTGAGATATTTTGGCCACCACATGACATCTCCTATGTTTATGTGTTTTGTATTGGGTAAAGCTTGGCATGATGCTCTCATGATTTGCATTGATGATTTCTCTTTGTATTGGGATGATGTAACATTCCATATGTCCATTAGTATGTTTTTACTCCATGATGCATATGAGGAGGAGAGAAAGCAACAAGATCTCTTGTTGCTTTGGTTTCTTTTGGGAGAGTTTGGCTTGTACATCTTACATGGAGGAGATGGAGGATGGCAGCAAAGGGCCTTAATCTGATGGTTACTATTAGGTGAATATGGTTTGACATCTTTGTCTACCCATATATATCCTTTTCTTCTTTTGCATAATTTCGGAATGATGCTTGGATCCAATAAGGCCAACAGGGCTAAGGATGAGAGCATATCAATGCTCAATCAAATTCATGAAGCATGGGATGGAGAGATGTATTGTGAGATGGGGCTTTTCCTTTGTGGAAAGAAACACTTTATTTTATGTATCTCATGTATTAATGATGAAGTTGGAACTCATATGGTTGTCACTTGGTACTTCTGTTGGCAATATGATGCTAAATGTTCTCCTTGATGGCAACCCACTTGATGAAGATGATGGCAACCTCTTATTAAAGATGTTCTTGATGCTTGATGAGTTTATTAATGATGTAAATCTGATGTTCTACAAGTAGCTCAGAAGTACCAGAGAAGGAAATATCAGTGAGGGCCAAAGCAATGATGAAAAATGTGTGTTACAAGGCATACGTGGGTTTGTCAAGGAGAAAGCGCGGATGCACGCGGAAAAGTACGTGCCAAATCGCGTATGGTCTTTTGCGCTCCAAAATTAGAATACCAAGGGGCATTACCATGGTATTGACCCATTGTATTGAGCGCTGGATTGTCTATTTGATCTCGTCCAGGAAAACCATCGGAAGTAATGTGGTTTTGACTCATGGTATTGAAAAAGGCTAAATCTATATAAGAAGAAGAACTTCATTGTGCAAAATGTGTGCATATGTCTGGGCTTTAATGAATACTTCACTCTAAAGTATATCTACATGGTTGAACTCTTCTCTTTAATTGATAGATCTGATTCTATGATGCATCCATGAACATAATGAAGGTTCAAGATCTCTAGATCTTGAAATGGTGAATCTCATGGATGATATGAAAAGAAGTGATGAAGACCTGGTGCAAATCTGTTGAAGAAGTTGAAGAAATCTGGTAAGTTCATAGATCTGGTCTGATCTGCAAAATTTATCTTTTATAGATCTATACGCAGGTTCGTTTCGTGAAAAGCGCGTGTATACGCAGCTCTATTCAGACAAAAGCGCGTATGGGCTATTAGGGTTTTTCTAATAAGTTACACAAATGTATACGCAGGTTCGCTTCAGTAAAAGCGCGTGTATACGCGGGTCTATTTAAGGAAAAGCGTGTATGGCATTTGAGTTGATGGTTGCTCAAAAGATAATTGAGGTTCTGCATATCTGTTCTGAAGTCTGGGCTATTTCTGATATTCTGGTTACAGTGGTTTCACTGTTCTAACTGATGAAATGAAAAGGGATGTTTGTTGATAAGTGAAGAATTGTGTTGAAGCTGTTTGATCCAGTGTGAAAATTAATGAAACATGGTCTGCAGTGGATCTAAGGGTTGAAGCCTTCAGTCTGATAGTAGAAGATTTTTGTCAGCAGAGACTGGTGCTAATATCAGGGGGTAGTAGCTCCCTTCTAGGTGAGGCTGGTAAACGAGAGCAGGGGGTTGTAGCTCCCTTCCAGGTGAGGCTGGTAAACGAGAGAAGGTTGTAGCCTTCTGCAGGTGGGTGCCTGCGTGCTGGTATAAGTCTGCACCAGTACATGATTGTAAGAAGTTTTCTTTATAATAAATATTGAAGACTGAGACGACGGCAACGGTGGTTTTCTCCCGAATTGGGTTTCCACCTAAAAATCCTGGTGTTCATGTGTGTTGCCTATGTGTGATGATTATTCTATTCTTTCTGCACCTGTTTACTGTTTCCTGAAATAAATGATAATGCAATGATCTGAGTTAAGAATTGAATGCATAATTAGATCTCTGGACATACGCGAGTTCTGTGAAGGATATCCGCGTATATACGCTAGTTGGCTTCAACAAAGTAGCATATGGGTTTTAGAAAGGAAAAGTAAAATTTTTTTATTGTCTGCATTAAATACTGATTCACCCCCCCCCCCCCCCTCTCAGTATTTTTCCAACAATTGGTATCAGAGCAGGTCCTTCTGAAAAAGCTTAGCCGCTAGAAGGAAGATCAAGCAAGATGAGAAATCATGAGGGAACAACATCTATCAAGCCCCCGCTCTTCAACGGAAGCAATTTAATCTTCTGGAAAGTCAGGATGAGATCCTATCTTCAGTCTATGGGAGCTGATGTATGGGCCATTGTTGAACAAGGATATCAATATCCAGCCGCTACACCAACAGATCCAACTGAAAGGAAGAATTATGAATCAAATGCAAAAGCGGTCAATGCTATAACAGGAAGTCTAACTGAATCAGAATTTGTCAAAGTCATGCAGCTGAATACAACAAAGGAAATATGGGACAAAATCATTCTAAGTTATGAAGGCGATGCAAAGGTAAAAAGTGCAAAACTCCAAACTCTCAGAATTGAATATGAAAATTTAAAGATGCATAGTGATGAGAGTATTGCCAATTTCTTTTTACGTATTGATGATGTTGTAAATCGTATGAGAAATCTGGGTGAAACAATATCCGACACTACTTTGGTTGAGAAAATTTTACGATCACTAACGGCAAAATTTGAATCAAAAGTTTCTGCCCTTGAAGAAAAATAGGATATTCAAAATCTTTCCGTGGTGCAACTTCATGGCATACTGACTGCATATGAAATGAGAAGAGGAGGACCGTCTGAAGTCAAAGAAGTTGTTTTTAGAGCTTCTACAAAAGGGAAAGAAGTGCAAAAAGCATAAGGATCAGGATATATTTTGGAAGAAGATGAGGCAAATTTTGTAAAGAAACTTCAACTTGGTACAGGACGTTTTAGAGGTAAGCTTCCTTTCAAATGTTTTAATTGTGGAAGAGTTGGTCATTATGCTACTAGGTGTCCTTACAAAGAAACACCTGCAAAAGGAAAGGAAGTAGCTAGAAATAAGAACCGGTCTAGCACTAGAAGAAGTTACTATACTCATGATGACAGTGATGGAGTATCTGATAGTGAGGAAGAATGTGAACAAGATCTTAGAATTCTCATGGAATTTGAATCTAAAGAAGAAAATGATACTTTTGTGGATGCTCTAGAGGACAATGATTTTCTTGAAGAGAACAACCAACTCAAAAGACGCTTAGAAGAAAGAAAAATTCTCTTAGAAGAATATAAAATTCTCTTAGAAGAAAGAAAAATAACCATCGAGACTCTGGAAAAGAACGTTGAAGAAGCAAAGAAACACAATGAGAAATTAGAATGTGAAGTGGTAAGTGTAAGAAAAGAATTTGAGAAAGTAAAGACTCTGAATTTTAGATTTGCTAAAAGATCTAAAACCTTAGATGAGATTATCAAGGTTCAACGTTCTCCTCTTATAAAGACAGGTCTTGGATACACTGGAGAGTCCTCTCAAGCTTCAGCACCAAATTATCTAAAAGCAGCTACAACTGGTTTACAAAATTCTGCCACTCAGCCAGGGAATAAAGAATCTTTACAGGTAAAGCATAATCATCCTAATGCAAGGAACACTAACAGGAACATATTTCAAAAAGGCACCAATCAACAGGTAAATTCAAATAGAAGATTTCATGATCGCAGAAATTTCTTCTTCAATGGACAATGTTTCTCATGTCACAATTTTGGTCATAAAGCTGCTCAATGTGTTGCATATAAAACCATCATGACAAGAGAAGCAAGAAAGAAAAGGATTGATGTTGAAACAAAGAAGAATACCTATAACAACTTTTCTCCTCTTCTAAATGAAGTTGAATGTGCTTATTGCAATAACTTTGGCCATGAATATCTGAGTGCAGGAGCAAAGTACAGCCAAGAGAGCATCTTCCTTCAAAATCCAAAATATGGAAAAAGAAGGAACCATAGGTTGAAAATTGTGGCATAGCATTATTTGCGGAAGGTGAAGAAAATCAATGGTACATTGATAGCGGATGCTCAAGACACATGACAGGTGATAAACACAAACTTCGTGCATATAGTGCTCTAGAAAAGGAAAAGAAAGTTACTTTTGGAAATGATACTCCTGCTGTAATTAAAGGAAAAGGGTCTGTGTTTCTAATAAAAGGTGAAGGCTAATGATGTCATGTATGTGGATGGATTAAGGCATAACCTGTTAAGTGTAAGTCAAATGTGTGATCAAGGAACTGAAGTTGTCTTTAGTTCAAAAGAATGTGTGGTTCGTGATCTTGATACAGGTAAAACAATTATAAAAGGAAAAAGAACTCCAAGAAATCTGTATGTATTGAAGAATTGCAAAGAACAATGTTACTTGAGTAAATCTTCAGAAAACTGGCTATGGCATAGAAGGTTGGGGCATCTAAGCTTCTCTCAAATCAACAAATCTGGCAGACTTAATGCTGTTCGTGGTCTTCCCAATATTACTCTGCCTAAAAGTATCATATGCAAATCCTGTCAATTCGGTAAGAAAACCAGAGTGAAATTTAATGCCAGGGAAGGATCATCAAGTAAGCCTCTTGAACTCATTCATACTGACATATGTGGACCTATGAGGAAAAAGTCACCACGGGGTGAAGAATACTATATCTTATTTATTGATGATTTCTCTAGAATGTGTTGGATTGGGTTGATCAAACACAAAGATGAAGCATTTGAAAAATTTTAGATCTTCAAAGAACTGGTGGAAAATGAATTAGATCTAAAAATCAAGTGTCTTAGATCTGATCGAGGAGGAGAATATACATCAAATGAATTCTTTGAATTTTGTGAACAACATGGCATAAAAAGACAGTTTTCTATAGCAGGCACTCCAGAACAAAATGGTGTAGCAGAAAGAATGAATAGAACGATTCAACAAATGGTTAGAGCTATGCTTGATGATTCTGGAACACCTAACACTTTCTGGGGAGAAGCAGCTCACACAGAAGCAAATATTCTTAACAAGGCACATGTTTGAGTAAATAGTGATAAAACTTCGTATGAACTATGGTATGGTAATCCTCCTTCTGTGAAGCATTTTAGAGTTTTTGGAAGTAAATGCTTTATCAAAAATAATGATGAAAATCTTGGCAAGTTTGAACCCAGATCAGATGAAGGAATATTTATTGGTTACTCATCTACAAGAAGAGCATACAAATGTTACAATAAAAGGCTTTGGAAGATTGTTGAATGTATTGATGTTGTTATTGATGAGTTTCCTGCAGCTCCAAAAGAAGAAAAACACACAACAGATGAAGATGATGGTGACTTTTGTCCTTCTGCGTAAAATAGAAATGATATAGACAATGGATCCAATGAAGAACTAGAAGATGATTTATCTGGAAAAGCTCCATCCAGATATGTTCAAAAGAATCATCCTGAATCTCAAATTTTGGGAAATAAGGAATCAGGAGTACAAACAAGGAGGACTCTTGTAGGATCTTCTAGCTATCTGGCATTTCTATCCACAATTGAACCACACAATGTCAATCAAGCTAGCAAATAAGAATGTTGGATTCAAGCCATGAATGAAGAGCTTGATCAAATTGAAAAGAATCACACTTGGGAATTGGTACCAAGACCACATAACAAAAATGTCATTGGAACCAAATGGATATTCAAGAACAAGTTAAATGAGAATGGGGACGTTATAAGAAACAAAGCTAGACTGGTTTGCAAAGGGTATACTCAACAAGAAGGTATAGACTTTGAAGAAAATTTTGCTCCTGTAGCTAGACTTGAAGGCATAAGAATGTTTCTTGCTTTTTCAAGTTTTCAACAAATCAAATTTTATCAAATGGATGTCAAATCTGCATTCCTCAATGGTGATCTAGAAGAAGAAGTTTATATAGAACAACCAGAAGGATTCATTTTGGGAAATGATGAAAATCTTGTTTGTAGACTTAAAAAGGCTCTATATGGTCTCAAACAAGCTCCAAGGGCATGGTATTATCGCCTTGACAAATATCTTCATCAACAAGGATTTTCAAAGGGGTCTGCTGATAGCAACTTATACACAAAAATTGAAAATAATAAACTATTGATTGTGGTGGTTTATGTTGATGATATCATTTTTGGGAGTAATGAAGAATCTATGAGTCAGAAATTTTCTTCTGTCATGCAGCAAGAATTTGAAATGTCCTTACTTGGGGAACTAACATTCTTTCTTGGCTTGCAAGTGCATCAAACTACAGATGGTATATTCCTATCACAAGCAAAATATCTTAAGCAAATTTTGAAGAGGTATGGCATGGAAGAATGCAAACCTGTAAGTACACCAATGATAACTGGATGCAATCTCAGTTCTCATGATGATTCTCTCACGGTGAATCAAACAGAATACAGATCAATGATAGGAAGTCTACTTTATCTCACTGGGACTAGACCGGACATTATGCATGCAGTTGGGATTTTCGGACGATTCCAAGCTAATCCAAAAGAGTCTCACCTTCAGGCTGTCAAAAGAATATTCAAATATCTACAAGGAACTCAAGATTTTTGACTATGGTATCCAAAGAATGCTGATCTTACTCTTCATGCTTACACTGATGCAGATTGGGCTGGAAATGTTGATGATCAAAAAAGCACTAGTGGTGGTGCATTCTATATGGGGCCCCGATTAGTATCTTGGTTCAGCAAGAAGCAAAATTCTATTGCTTTATCTACAGCAAAAGCAGAATATGTGGCTGCCGCATCTTGTTGCACTCAACTCCTTTGGATGATGCAAACCTTGCAAGATTTTCAAATCAAATGTACACCTCCTATCTCCATTATGTGTGATAATACAAGTTCCATCATATCTCAAAGAATCTTGTTATGCATTCGAAGACCAAGCACATTCCCATCAAGTATCACTTCCTACGTGAGCAAGTACTTGAACAAAAGGTGAAGTTGGAGTATGTTCCCTCGAAGGAACAAATTGTTGATATATTTACCAAACCTCTGCCCAGGGAAACATTCGAATATCTCATGCAGAAGTTGGGTGTTGTCTCTGCCTCTCAGAAGATTAGATCTGATTAAATTCAGAAGATTAAATTGGATACGCGGGTTTCCTGAAAGACAATCGCGTATATACGCGAGTTTAAACACATAAATCCGCGTATGGTTGGTTGCTGGAAATTTTTGTTTGGGGTCAGCATTTTTTTAGCACAACTGCGGTGCTGTTTGGTATCTTTGATGCTGTTTGGAGTCACTGGTGGTATTTCAGCTCGTATATTTCTGTTTCATTCTCTGTTTTTGGGTAAATATGCCTTGATGATTTGTTGTTGAAAGTATTCAGGATGCACAAGCAAAGGGGGATATTTTTTCATATAGAAAGGATGCATTGAATGCACAGTTTCAGGGGGAGCAGCAGTCTTGCTGAGTATAATGCATTGTTGGCATTATGATGGTTTTGAAATGTAATCTCTCTTGAGGTCCTTCTGGTATTGGTCATGAAAAGTCATTTTTGTAATTTGATGAAAAGGTCATGTTGAGACCCATGATGTAAAAATTGTAATATTCAGTCATGTAAGGACTTGTTCAAATTTGTAAACCCACTTGGTTGGGTAGTTGAGTCAAAATGTGTAAACCCACTTGGTTGGGTACTTGAGTCACTTATGTAAATCCACTTGGTTGGATCTTTTGATGTAAGTATGAGTCCTTGGTGATAGGAAGGTCATAGAGTCAGGGGGAGCATGATATCTTCAGTGCACATCAGATCTACAGCGCTCTTCTTTCTACATAGGGAGAAAAACCTTGTGTTGGTTTTGATCCGCCCTTTGGCCTTGATGTCAAAGGGGGAGAGTGACATGGTGTTTGAATAGGGAGAGAATATCATTCTGCTTAATGTATTTATCTGTTTTGGTGATCAAACACCATCATGGTTTCCATCAAGTCCAAAGGGGGAGATTGTTGGCAATATGATGCTAAATGTTGTTCTTGATGGCAACCCACTTGATGAAGATGATGGCAACCTCTTATTAAAGATGTTCTTGATGCTTGATGAGTTTATTAATGATGTAAATCTGATGTTCTACAAGTAGCTCAGAAGTACCAGAGAAGGAAATATCAGTGAGGGCCAAAGCAATGATGAAAAATGTGTGTTACAAGGCATACGCGGGTTTGTCAAGGAGAAAGCACGTATGCACGTGGAAAAGTACGTGCCAAGTCGCGTATGGTCTTTTGCGCTCCAAAATTAGAATACCAAGGGGCATTACCATGGTATTGACCCATTGTATTGAGCGCTGGATTGTCTATTTGATCTCGTCCAAGAAAACCATCGGAAGTAATGTGGTTTTGACTCATGGTATTGAAAAAGGCTAAATCTATATAAGGAGAAGAATTTCATTGTGAAAATAGTGTGCAAGTGTCGGGGCTTTAATGAATACTTCACTTTGAAATATATCTGCATGGTTGAACTCTGCTATTTAATTGATAGATCTGATTCTATGATGCATCTATGAACATAATGAATGTTCAATATCTCTAGATATTGAAATGGTGAATCTCGTGGATGATCTGAAAAGAAGTGATGAAGACCTGGCGCAAATCTGTTGAAGATGTTGAAGAAATCTGGTAAGTTCATAGATCTGGTATGATCTACAAAATTTATCTTTTATAGATCTATACGCAGGTTCGTTTCGTGAAAAGCGCATGTATACGTGGCTCTATTCAGACAAAAGTGCGTATGGGCTGTTAGGGTTTTTATAATAAGTTGCACAAATGTATACGCGGGTTCTCTTCAGTAAAAGCGCGTGTATACGCGGTTCTGTTTAAGGAAAAGCGCGTATGGTATTTGAGTTGATGGTTGCTGAAAAGATAATTGAGGTTCTGCATATCTGTTCTGAAGTCTGGGCTATTTCTGATATTCTGGTTACAGTGGTTTCACTGTTCTGACTGATGAAATGAAAAGGGATGTTTGTTGATAAGTGAAGAATTGTGTTGAAGTTGTTTGATCCAGTGTGAAAATTAATGAAATGTGTTCTGCAGTGGATCTGAGGGTTGAAGCCTTCAGTCTGATAGTAGAAGCTTTCTGTCAGCAGAGGCTGGTGCTAATATCAGGGGGTAGTATCTCCCTTCCAGGTGAGGCTGGTAAACGAGAGCAGGGGGTTGTAGCTCCCTTCCAGGTGAGGCTAGTAAATGAGAGAAGGTTGTAGCCTTCTACAGGTGGATGCCTGTGTGCTGGTATAAGTCTGCACCAGTACATGATTGTAAGAAGTTTTTCTTTATAATAAATATTGAAGACTGAAACGACGGCAGCTGTTGTTTTCTCCCGAATTGGGTTTCCACCTAAAAATCCTGGTGTTCATGTGTGTTGCCTATGTGTGATGATTATTCTGTTCTTTCTGCACCTGTTTACTGTTTCCTGAAATATCTGATAAATGAATAATGCAATGATCTAAGTTAAGAATTGAATGCATAATTAGATCTTTGTGCATACGTGAGTTCTGTAAAGGATATTCGTGTATATACGCTAGTTGGCTTCTGAAAAGTCGCGTATGGGTTTTTAGAAAGGAAAAGTAAAAAGTTTTATTGTCTGCATTAAATACTGATTCACCCCCCCCTCTTAGTATTTTTCCAACAACTTCATGATGGAAGGAGGACATCTAACCATACATTTAGAGGTCATTCTATATGATTTTGAAAGACAACTTTGGAACCAAACATTCATAACACATTGCAGCAAATGGAGGAATCCTTCCTTATGTGGATGCCATTGGGAGGGGAATAGATGGCCTTGCATCTACTTTTGGAGTTTCTTGAGGACAAGCAACATTTTTTCGGGGGGGGGGGGGGGGACTGTAATATTCCCAAATTGATGGCCGTGTTCCCAGTCATGGCCATCGAAAGGTATGAATAAGATGGATAAGGACTTTCTGGTCTTGCAGACTCAGGTCCGATGTACTCAACAAAAAATAGAGAATTAGGAGGAAGAGGAGATGGAAGTGACTCAGGAGGCTCAAGTACTTCCTCTACTTCTACTTCTTCTTCTGCTTCTCTTGGAAATAAGACTCTCGAGGTGAGCGGAGTGCTCCTCTCGGAACCAACACCAGAACCAACTACAGAACCTTCAAGCCCTAGTGGAGGATCTCTCTCCGCTGTGTCAGATACCACTGGGTGATATTCACCTGCTATATTACTCCTACGCCTTCTTGAAGAAGGCTCAGCACTCTTGGGAGATAACCCCCAGATTCTCCTCGATCGACGAGGCGATTGATTAGCAACTTCAACAGATTAATTAGAATAAAAAAAGTATAAATCTAAGCAAGCTAGGAGCAAAGAGCACTCACTACAAAAATCCCTAAGATGCAACCAAGCAAGCAGCCTTCAGGTATTTACGCTCCGGGTGATTAGGACCGGACACCAAAATACTAGAAAGCGAAAAATAGGACCTCCCGAAAGTAGTCTGGGATAATGATGGCCCAGGCCTACTAGCAAAGGTAACAGAAACAGTTACGCCGACCTCCTAACAATAGCCTTTACCGGTGCAAGTACCCAAGATTCATCGAGGCACCCTCCAGAAGTACTGCTGGAAGTGATGCGACGTCTGCCTCAGGTACCACGGGTATTCCCCTCCGCAGTCACCTGTGTGATACCTAGGAATGGCAAATAAGGGCACCAATCCGTGTCAGCAGCCGGGCGGAACGGTCTTAAGGCAAGATCCAGCCAATCAGAGAGGGGGTATCTCTCTTCTCAACCTTCACTTTCCCTTGCGCTTGACTCTCTGGAGGAGAACTTTCCTGGTCCATATAAAGGTGTTGGATTTCACTCATTTAATAAACTTCTATGTTTTAGTTTGAGCGGCCTTGGAGAGTTAACTCTCCACTCACCTAATCCAAGGCCCTACAACCTAGCTAGTTGATATATGACACTTAATAAAAAACTTGCTAGTTGTTTTTAAATTATTGTGCTTATTTTAGTTGGCTGTTATATTAAGTCAAGGGAATATGGAAATGAAACTCGTGATGTTTTATGACGCAGAAAAGAAATTAATGAAAACCAAACTACATGCAGATGCAGTAATTGCCTTTCGATGAAAAGAAATTTCTACACGGGTTCTACGAGACTATTTTTTCTTTTCAGATATCAAACCTCACACTCACAAAATTTATGAAAAAGACTACAAATGTTCAAGTGCACCTAATGAAAATTACTAAGAGCATGCCAACTCTAAGATGCAAAATCTAACAAAGCAAAGAGAAATTTCCAAGAATCCCTCAGTTCTATCACTTTTCTGGCTGTCCACAAAGCTAGTTCCCAAATCATAAACTCTCAGTATAAAGACGCCAAAATATGCTCGAAATAAGAGAAAGAAACCAATGAAAATTCCTTTCCCAAATCAAGTCAGAAACCGAAGGTAAAAAAATCTCAACAATGCTTCAAAAGATGAAAAGAAACCAAAAAAAAAATGAAAAACAAAAGCAATGGAAAAACAAAATGTTTTTGAGCTTTTGAATTTTGTAAAAAGAAGACTTCAAAGAGACCAAGAAAGCTATCCAATTACCAAGCCAAACAATCTCCGTATTTCAAGCAAAGCTTAAAAAAAAATGCTCCAAATCTTATATTGCCACTAGGTAGCAAGATTCATATGAGCAAAAGGAAGACAAGAAACTCAGTAACTCAGCCCAGAATAATAGCAAAATATTGCAGCAAACAAAACTTCAAGGAACCAAAAATGACTCTTCAAAAAATCACAACAAGACCTAGTCAGATGAACTCAAGAAAACCAACCAAAAAGCAGGCAAACATGAAAGTGCAAAGCAAGAAATTATTTAGGAAAGAGCATACGAGCAGGAGCTCTCTATCCTAATTAAGCAGAACAACCAAGAATCTCCAGAAAGAGATCTTGGTACTCGAATCAGAAATGCAAGCGAAAAAAAAAAAACAAGATTTTCCAAATGAGCCAGTCTTCAACCAAACAAAAGAGAAAAAGACTAATAACCACTTTCAACACAATCCAGAGACTGAAGGGACACTTTAGGGACAGGTCACCACAGGCAGACAAGACCAAAAAGTCAAAAAATCAAAAATTTCAAAATTTTCTTAGGCATACGCTACTCAGCAGCTTTGAAACACGCGTTCATACGCACCTGTATCAAAGGAAAACCACGTATACGTGACTTCCTTTGACAGAACCTGCGTGTATATGCGATTGTGTATAGAAAAACCAGCGTATGGAAAAGTAAATAATGAAAAATAAAAATGATCAAGCCTAGCTAAAGAGCCAGGTCTTTAGTCTGACTGAGAAAAAACTAACTGGACTGGAAATAATGATTGAAACTATTGGGAACCTTTAAAACAGCTGAAACCACCCAATAGGGGAATCACAAGAATGTGATCCCCAGCGGAGTCACCAGTTTTGTTTCGGGAAATAACTCCCTAGAGGTCGTTGGGTCAAAAACCTCCACAGATCGGGGCATGCTATTCAATAAGGACTCACACAATCAAACTTGTACGCTAAAAACTAGATATTACGGATTGTAGAACTCACCCATAGATCCTACGTTTGATGTAGATCCCGTGGGGTCCAAACCCCCAACAACTCTTCTTCCTCTTCAACCTGGAAATCAAGAAGAGACATGCACGTAAATCTAGTTGTACAGCATATATCTTTCCTAAATGTCAGTGTAATCCATGTGAAACATCATATAAACAATAATAAATGTTTAATTAACAATATTTTCACATATGCAAGCAGATATTAACACGTGAATTCAGAAACAAGATGGTTCTTCTTCATTACGAACAGCATGTACAATAATAGAAAGGTGGAGAGATCACCTGAATCCTTCCACGATCTTCGAACAGACCGTCGTCTGGATCCGTCCTGCCCTTGCCTCGCTAGGATTCTTCCAAGACTTGTGCACATGAGATGACATATAAGCTGATGAACATCTCCAGGAAACAAGGGTTTCCTATAAATACCTGGGAAGTGCAGGAGGCATGGGAAATCAGACTTGAATTGGGCTCCAACAGAGTATACTGTCTATAATTTTCCTCTCCCCCTTAGGCCATGCATATGAGGAGCTTTTATACTTCCTCAAAGTAGTTTCAATCAGTTGGAAACAGTTGAACATGGGCTGGGGTGGTTGAATTATGGAAATAATCATCAACCCAGCCTCGAAAATAGGGATTTTTATATATTTTTAATGATTTTAATGGCATACGCGGAAAAGTATCTCTGGACTTGCGTATGTTGGTCATCAGTATTTTTTACCTGTTAGTGATGACTAGTTCAACAGCCTAGTTTTCCAGCAGCTGATCTTAAAAATTTGTCAAATTTTCCAGCCGGGAAAACACCCATAAAACTTTTTTTGCTCTCCTTCCTTTTCAGTTCACCCATGACAAGTTGAAATCCATTATCAAATCCCTACCTAACCTCGTATACTAAGTCTTCCTATACGAGCTCTAAAAGGAAAATCCAGAGTACGTTAAAGCCCTCCCTTAAGTTAGGAAGTGGCGCTTGAACACATCTCACCCTTGGCAAACACATAATAGCCAAAAAACCTCCATATTCTATAGAACAGTCATAACAGACCTTCCACTCTGCTAATGAAATTGATCACAGCCCCAAGTCACGCCACTTACACACCCCTAAGTCTCAGCAATGCATAGACCACAGTCTCAAGCTGATTTTACGTGTTTTACAGTGTTTTATGGATTTTACAAAGACAGGAAACATGTCATCATCTCAGGAGAAAATTCTTGAAACCGCATTTAGAAGAGCATTTGCTTCTCAATGTAAACCTGAGCCCTAGATACATCTGCAGGGTAAGGGGTTACTCATCAAACTCTTATAGCTTCATTCAGCCTGATAGCACAGTAAAAGAAAGAAAACACTGTCAAACAAACTTGTAATTTGTCATGGCCCAGAACCTCCTTCATCTATAAGTAGAGGGTTAAGGCGCCTCCTTCATCTAAAAGTAGAGGGTGATGGCCAATGTTGACTTGAACAATTGCAAGCTGACTGTAAGCACAGGTTTGTTTTAATAAACAGTGAAATAGTAACTAAAAGTTTCTAAGGGAAAGTGATGATCAAGAACAGGGCTAAGATCAGAAAACGTTCAAGTCAAGAGAAAGCAAAGTTTTTTAGGTCTTGTGTCCTAAGAAAGAGGATCATTTGAAGTTTCAGGCATCATCGGTATTTCACAACAAGAAGGGACTGCATTAATCAAAGCTATTATAAAAAAACATCTCTGCAGGGGTGTTAATATGAATGGCTCAAATCATTCTTGAGCAGGAAAATACTTCAATAAAAAGGACCTCTGTGTGCTCTTATGTTTCTGTTGGGCTGTGGAATGTAGCCTATGGTTTCTAGATATACATAGAGGAAAATGATGCAAGTGGTGTACATCCCAAGAAATAAACCATCTTGATGTCATTCAAAGAGCCAGTTGCATCCACAGCCAAGCAACACCTGTCATCTGATTAGATTTACACTGCAGACAAGATTATATCATAAATACCCGGAGAAAAAAATGTATTTGATCCGGTTTGTCTCTTGCAAACGGAGTACAAGCTCATCATATGCAAGGGAACTTTGGCATACCTTGAACTACGGAAAGTTCAAAGCAGAGATATGGGCATGTTCATTATTTAAGGGCCCAGGAGTACCATAACAAGTGCAAGTTGAGTAAAGGGTGAGGTGTTGGAAAAAGCACATTTTTAAGAAGAATGAGAGAATGATAAAAAATATGTAGATGCGGTGTATTTTCACACTGTGACGGTCAAATCGGTTTACAATAGGGCACATCACCTTTTACACATCAGAATCATTGTTGTCAGTTTGAAGAAAAGTCACTTCTTATTGTAAAATGCTGATATACTCTTAAGTTGCTATATGGTGTCAGTTACATTAAAAGAAAAGGGTATTCAAGAGTCGACAGTGGCAGAGTTTCACCTTCAAGTAAAGCACAACAAGGCCTTTTTACCTAAAACGCATTTCTCACTATGCTATATTTTCAAAAATTCAAACTTTACCTTTTATCAAATATCGGTGCAAGGGGTCGTTTAAAGCTTGTAAAATAGTTTTCAAACCCTCCACCAAGTGAATGAGAAAGAGCTCGAATTTTTCCACTTTAAAAGGGTTAAGGACTGCTGTTGATCCATTTTTCAAAATCCCTCAAGCACGAGCAAAACACCTTTGCTGCCCTCGAGATCAAACAAGGAGGGTTTTGAGCAATTTATAAAGGTTTTTAAAAGTTTAAATTGCGCGGCGCACCTGTAGATGCGCGCGGCGCGCTCAGAGGCAGAGATACACTGGCATACAACTGTGGCACGGTGTGCCTGTAAGTGCGCGCGGCGCGCCTGTGCGCGACGGTTGCAGTGACCCGACAGAGCCACCCGACAGCCCATGTGCGCGGCGCTTTCTCATTCAAACGTGCCGCGTTTGTTGTTGCGCCTCCAACCGCCTTCAAAGTAATTCCAACTCTCAGAGCAAGGTCTGCCACCGTCTTTTAATTTTTTTCAGTGTGCTGAAGAGCAGAATCAAGGCTGCTTTCTCGACCATAAACAGATTCTAGTATATGAAACTGTGAGTTGCCACTTGGAAGTATCGACAAAGTTGTGAGTGAAGATTGGTAAATGCAGGGGCAGTGTCTTGATTAGAAGAAGGGTTTGCTCACTACAAAGCTGTTGTGCTGTCCTCAAAACACCTAGGGCCATGTCACCTTGCACCATCAAAGTAACCTTTTAACTGTGAATCTTTTGTTGACTGTGTTATGCTCTTAAATATACTTGTTGAGAGACATACAAGATTGGGAAGGCCACGTTTTAAGGACCAGAGGTTTTGTATTGAGAGAGATATTGTGCACAAACATCCAAAAACATTATTTCCTTATCAAAATAGTGGGATTGATAGAGTTTAGCTTAAAGAAGGCATCTTAAAGACAGTGAGACAGTTTGGTGCTTCAAAAGCATATTTAGCCCAAAATTCCGCCCAGGCAAGATAGCAGAAGCGGTTTACACAAGAGATTTGAGCCAATTTCTACTGAGGAGGTCAATTCACATCCATCCATCCTTTTCAATTTTCATGAGGTAGGTTGTTTGGACTTCTGCCAGAGAGTACAGGAGGTCAAAAGTTTCTCGCCCTTGACACACCTATGCGCCTTGAGGTTACAAAGCAAACATTTCCAGGTAGCAGGCCTTGATTTCAAGTTTTCCCCGAGGTATGTATCCAAGGCAACTAAAATCCCATACATTGGCGAAAAATGGTTCAAGCAAGCCTATCTAGACTTGGATGACTACAAGCCTTTCATCAAGCCCAAGCACAGAGAAACATGCACTGCTATTTTTCCTTTCTCTCATCTTCTTGCTAGTTATGCTCCTCTTATGAAGATCATAATGAAATATTTCACCTGTGAAGGGAGATTCTCCCGAGTGTATGCATACCACATTCGACTGTTGATGCACTTCACTAGAACAAAACAGCTCAATCTTCCTTACTTCTTGTGTAAAAGTATTGAGAAAATGGCCTCTTATGTCCAGAAAAAGCTCCCATCACAGCAAGTAGCTTCTCTATGCCATCATTCTCTGATTAAAATCATCATCCTTCACCAGCTAGAGAAGAAAGAGGTTTCATGGGATGTTTTCATTAGTCATCTAGATTTCTCCACTGTCCCTTCGGTCCATACATCTCCCACGTCACCTATTCATCTCCCCTCACCTTCCTCTAGCAGAGCCACTCCTAGAAAGCTCAAATTCACTACAGAACATTCAAAGGAGCATGAAGAAGGAGAGGGAAGTGGACAGCAAGAAGAGGAAGGGCGTAAGCAAGAAGAAAGGGATGAAGAGCAGCAAACTGAAGATGAAGAACAGCAGTAGGATTGTGGTGAAGGTCAGCAGCAGGAGCAAGAAGAAAAGAGTGCTGAACAACAGCATCTCAGTGAAAATGAATAGCAGGGACAAGAGGAAGAGCAACAGCATGATATTGAAGGTCATGAACAACATTTTGGGCAGAAATTTGAGCAGCAGCTTGAGCCACAAAATGAACAAGAAATCCAAGCACAGCAGTAGCATGATGTTGATGATCAAGGGCAACAAGAATTTGAGACAGATCAGCGTCATGACATTGAAGAGCAGAAACAACCTAAGGAAGACACATAGCAGCCTCAAGGAGAGCATCAGTTTCAAGAAGATGACAAGGGCAAATAAATTTTGCCTCCTGCTCCTAAAAGGACAAAGCCCAGCACAGCAAGAAAGAAAGGGCCTAAGGCTGCCACTCCAAAAGTGACAAGAGTTGTCCCTAGCAAAAGAAAACCGCCAAATAGGTCTCCCACTAGCATGCCAAGAAGGAAGAGTGCAAGTTTAGCTTTCAAGGGCAGAGGTAAAATAAAGATAGGAGAAAGTCAAGAACATGGAGGTGCATTGGCTGTCATTCCAATCCAAAGTGATGACAGCGATAATGAAGTCCGCATTATTGAAAACCTTCTAATCCATCGAGAGGGTCAAATTGAAGCATTGGAGAATGACCTTCATCGGGCAAAGAACTTCAATCATTTCTTGGAGATCCAAAATAAACAAATGAGTGTCCATATGGTTGTCCATAAGGCACGAGCAATCAAATACAAGAATGAGGTTGCTAAAGCGCAAGTAAGGATAGAGGAGCTCATCGGTGAGTTTTATGAAGATGAAGAAGAAGACCAGCCTAGGCGGAAGAGGCCTATAACCATAGGGCTTAAAAGAGCCCTAGAAAAGCAAAAGGAAGAAGAACAAGCCCATCTTCAATCCTTTCCCCTCACTGCACTACTTGAGCAAGAAATTGAAAGCAATAAGGAGGCATGGCTAGAAAGAGCCAATAAAAATTTGGAGATGAAGCTTGAGAAGGCAAAAAGAGACCTGGAGTTGCAAAGGAAGATGACACAACACTATCAAAAGCTAAATCAGTTTTCCTGACGCAAGCTAAGGGCCATCCAAGAGAAACTGAAGGAAGCAAAGGGGAAGCGCCCTGCACGGAAAGAGAAAAAGGCACATCAGCACTCGACATTTTGGCTTTAGCTTCGGAACATGTTGCTAAGGACCCTTGAGGGTCATGCACCCCAATTTTGGGCCCATTTTGACAATTTTTGGTTTTTTGGCATTTTTGGGTTTTTGGTCAAAAAATCATAAATTCGCCATTTCATTTTGAGGATTCATCAAGGAAGGAGAATGGTATCATTGAATGCCATAATTTCATGAGCATGCCCTCAGAAATTTTCAAAACATTTGGAGATCAGTTTCCCCCTCAAAACGGAGAAAAAGGCTCTCTTTTTGCACACTCTACCTAGTCTATCAGCAGACTGTAATTTTCTGGTTTGTTACACACAAGGGAAGATTTGGAGGACTTCTAGGCATCAGATTGGGGAAATTTTAGTTGCGCCAGAAATTAGACACTCTGAGCTTTCCAACGAGCTATCATGAGCCTCGTTTAGACATCAGGAAGGCTGCCAAATGTTTCCGGCAAGTCAGGGGACCTTTTTCTGATGTAAATTTGAAATATTTTTGTAATTTTTGAACCTCTAAAATCTGCTTTTTCCAAATGTGCGTTTAGCTATTTTTGCACATGAAAAATTATGCAAAGTCAATTAAATTCCCCTTTTTAGCATTTTTTAGATATTTTATGAGATATTTTTGTGCCTTGGGCTTTGCAAAGCCTTAAGGACAAGTTTAGATATTTTGATTAGGCCAATGAGGATGCAAGTTGAACCATGAGGTTTTCCTCACTTTAGCCTATATATTCCAAAGGCTCTCATTGTAAACAAGGCTGAACTTGAGAAGAGAAGCAATATATGGTCATATGAGCTTTGGAGAAAATACTTGTGTTATGCTTTTGGATTTCCCCTTGGATGTTCTTGGATGAATGATGAAGGATTGTTGATGGATTCCATGACTTGGTAGAATGGTATAGTGTCTCTTGCTTTGTTGTTGTCTTCTAGTTTTCATTCATGAATACATGTTTCTTGCTTGCTATAGATCAGTAGAGAACAAATTTGAGACATGCCTATGGAGGCACCTCAAATTTCTTGTTTCTTCATAGCCTCTTTGTTTTCTTCTTCCTAAGTAACATTAAAGAATTCTTGACTGCTCTTTAAATATTTAGGATATTGTTGCTTGTTTCATTCATGGTTTTATACATGCTAAGAAGGACTTACGGTACGCCCTGCTTACCTATGGCTAGCTATAGTTCCATCCATGAAACTTCTCTTTGATTGATTAGATTATCATTTTGTTTGAACCAAAGAGGCCTACTTTCGATCTAGCCCTTTGCCTAAAACTATGAAAATCTTGTTGCTCAAAGTGCCCAATAACTTGAAGTACTGTGTTTAGGCATTCTGGCATAGTGTTTTGAGTTGTTTGTCTTCCTTAAGTGTTTTCCCCCAAAGTCTGATAGCCATTTCCCAAAGTTAGAGGGTCTTATACTTCTATGCATGGCTTGAATGTTTGTTTCTATGTATTGATTAGTTTATAGTTACGTTTTGCATGATTAATGGTTTTCCCTACCATGTTTATGTTATCTATTGATCTAGTTATATTTGAAACTCTTTGTTGTTCCCAAACTTTATGTCCATTTACTCCATTTTGCCCAAATATCCTTTCTACCTTGAATCAAATCGGCCGTTCAACAGCCTTGTATCGTCATCTTATAGCTTTCTTGACCTTTTGACCCCATAGCCCAGTTAATCTAACATATTTTTACCTATCTTATATCTTTGATCAGTTTCATCCCTCACAACCTAAAAAACCAAAACCAAAAAAACTTACTCCATAACTAGCCTAAAATCAGAACATAATAAGTAAACACATAGATATTCCTTACACATATAGAGAGAGCCCTCTCTGAGTCCAGGAAGGCTAGGTCCTTGGGCTCCAAATCTTGGTTTGATGTTACACTGTCATTTGGCTTACCAATCAGCCAAATCACGGGACCCTAACATAATGGCGATCACGGTGGGACCTATTGAGTACACGACAGTCTAGCAAACTTTTATAGGCTCCTTAGTCCTTCAACTTTTAACTTAAACCATCAGCCTCTAGAATCATTTAGTGTAAAATCTCTGTTTCACCATCTTAGCAAAGTGATGAATCAGGTTTATAACACTCTTACATATTAGGCTGCACATAAAACTCAGAAAAAACCACAAAAACTCCCTTAGATTGGTTTTTGTCAGTATTGGTGGTGGACCATACACATATACCTCAAAACAACTAAAAATCCACCTGGCGACTCCACTAGCCTCCAGTAGGCCTTACTATTTTACCGAACTCTAGGTTACTATCCAATCAACTTATCCCATCACTCACTAACATAGCGGGAGATGGTGGGACACTGAGTACATGACAGTCTAGCAAGCTCTTATAGACTCTTTAGTCCTTTATATACTTAAACAAGCAAGCAGTCCATAGACTCATTTAGAGTAAAATCTTTTTGTTCTCACCACCCTAGAAAAGTGTTGAAACAAGTTTAGAATACTTCAAACCATAGGCTACACATAAAACTAGAAAAAACCTTAAAAACATTTCCAGATTAGTTACTGGTGGTGGACCATAGCTATATCTTCACAAAAACAACCAAGTTCCACCTGGCGACTCCACTAGTCCATCCCTTTTGATTTTAACCATCCTTCACCTTAGTAGAACTTTAGAGACGCCATCCATCCAAAACATTCATAAATACCATCCTCTCTAAACTCTTGACCCGAAATCTGGCTTCACGAAGAATCAACACCAGATCCCATCCAGACCCAAATCCCCCTATCATAGTAGATGACCCAGAGAAGATTCTGTGGCGAGCTTCTGAAACTGACCATCTAGCTACTAGTAGATCCCTCCGTAAAACAAGATCAGTACCTAAACATCTCACTATCCTACCAAATTCACCTTTTAAATTAGAGTCATCAAAAACTCTTTTCAGAAGCAAATCACATAGTAAGATAAACTTTGACGATCTTGAATCCCTAGACCCACCACAGAGTCCTAGTATAGAAGCTTCACCTTCCACACCCCCCAACTTTCAGCTTCTCCATCACTTTGGCTCCTATTATCCCCGATCTGCTCAAAACCAGATCACTAGTCCAAGTTCATCCGTCACACCTGTCCAAACCACCATTGTTCAAATCACCTCAACTCATCCCACTAGTCCTCATCTTGTACATCATCCATTAGCTCCCGTCATGGCAGCCTGGTACGCACCGTTGGTGTTGCCACTACCTTTGGCTCCTCTCCCAAATAAATATCAAGACAAAATCCCACACTTTACCGGAGAAGACACCACCACACCTCAACAGCATATAAGTAGTATTAGTGATGCTTTTGAATACCTGGAGGTACAAGACGAGGCCGTCAGGATGAGAATATTCGCCCAAAGCCTGGGTGGAGAACCCAAAACATGGTTCAAAAGCTTAACTCCAAACAACATCCACAACATGCCAGAACTATGTCAAGTCTTCAGAAATAGGTGGGAAGTCCGAAAGAACCCTATTCAAATCCTGTCAGAATATAACAACCTAAAACGGGAAAATGGGGAAAGTGTCCAGGCTTACTGCACTAGGTTCAATAGTGTGTATAACTCCCTCCCACCTCATTTCAAACCCCCACTTGGTTTAGCCTTGGCAAAATTCCCCAAGGGTTTCGATCCGAACATGACATATCATCTGAGAGACAAAGATCCCCCTACCTTAGAGGAAATGCAACAAATAGCCATAAAAGCAGATGCCAACTTAGCAGAAAAAAGGGCTAGGACTAGATCAGAAAGAAAGGTCACATATAAAGACGAGGTCTCCACTTCATCGCCTTCCCTAGATCCTAGAATAGATGACCTAGTCAAAACCATGGCCAAAATGTGGGAAAGGATAAATGAAAAAGCTCCTGTTAGGGACAACCAACCAAACCCTCCAAACAGAAACCGAAACCAAAATTTTAGGAGGGAGCAGCCTCAAAACAGACCAAGGGAAAATTTCCAACAAATTAGACCACCATTCAATGAAAATTATGTGGAAGAAGAGGATAGGGATACAGAACCCATTGATGAAAGTCATTTGAACCTTATAGGGTCTGATAATGAGAGTGAGGTGTACCTCACAGAAGAAGAACAAGCGTTCTTTTCTCCTAATCAAGATGAGGCCAACTATGAAGATCTCGACGACCCTGCCATAGATTTTCAAAATGCCATAATAGAAGCTCACCGGAAATATGACCTTAGAAGCAAAAGAAACCAAGATAATTCCAAGAAAGGTAACTCAGATACTGCTAAAACCCCTGATACCATCCTTAGGAAAGCAGTAAACAGTAACAAAATCATGTTCGAGAAGAATTACCAAAACAAAACTAAAGTTACCCAAACTAGTCCTGACTCAGATGCTCCTAGTACTTCCACAAAAGTTCCCGAAGCGACTATGGAAAACAAAATCCCGAAACAAAGCCAACAAACTCAGAACATAGAGAAGGTCGGGGCTGAAAAAGCTGAAACAAACATATCCAAACTTCAGCTGCCTTTTAGTTTTGAAGGCGAAATCACCAAGATCAAGATCACCATGCCTCTTACCGAACTCATCGCCCAAAGCTCTTATAAATACCAAGTGTTAAAGGTCCTAAATCTAGGGAATGATGCGAACACTGTTAATTTGGCTGATGACACTCCTGAAGTGTTGTTTGGTCCGAAGATAGAGGGAAAATTCCAAGAAGGAACTACTCTTCCTTTTTACATTAGCCTAAACATCCACGACCAAATCCTCCACAATGCCATCTAGACTCCGGCGCCTCGCATAATCTTATGCCGAAGGTAGTAATGGAAAGACTAGGCCTGGAAATCACAAGACCATACAAAGACTTGTATTCATTTGATTCGAGTAGAGTCAAATGCCTGGGTTTTATCAAAGACCTTTGTTTTAGTCTGGACCAAATACCTGCGAAACATCTAATCATGGATATAGTAGTGGCAGACATCCCTCCCAAGTATGGGATGCTTCTATCCAGATCTTGGGGAGCCAAACTCCAAGGGAATATTCAACTAGACATGTCATACGCCACCATTCCTATGTTTGACCAAACAAGAATACTCTACCGAGAGTCACACATGAAATACATGATTAGTAGTCAAGAGAGACCAGACAACATTCCAATGTATTCCTTGCATTCCGACCTGAACTCTTTTATTCTGCATATTGATGAAGACATGGAGGAAGAGTCAGAAGAGACTGAAATAAACTTAGATCCACCACATCAGCTGCCCCTGGTGCTCTATGATGAACTAGACACTCAAAACTACCATGATCATGAACAGCTGTGTCTTGAAGGAAGTGAGTATGTCCCTTCTAAGGTGGGATTAGAGCAAGAAGCACAAACCCTTATGTACTATCAAGCGAATTTCTCTAACCCTAGTCAAACACCAGCAGTAACCTGCAGAAATTTTTTCCAGGTAAAGGCTTTAGAAGACTTACACATCATAAACCTGTTTGGAACTCAGGAGCAGGGAAGTTTAATGTTTCTACCATACCTCAAATATTTACCACAACATAACTCTTCTAATGCAAATGAAGCTTTGACTGTAGCCTCAACATCCCAAATTCCTAAAAAAATACCTGATAAACTTCTTATGAGCAAAGATGATAGCTGCAGTCCAAACATACCTGAGTTACTAAAATTGGCCCATATTCTGTCTTTTCATGAAGAACTCAGAAATGCTAAAATCAGAAATCTCATGCAGAATACCAATTTCTACAGGAAAAACAAGGGAAAATGTTTTGATACTTTTTCTCCCTCAAAGAATAACTTTGATAAGAGAAAACATAACAATATGAACCAAACTGTAATAATTAGGGACAAAACAGCTGGTCATAGGGTTTGTTTCGATTTTAGAAATACTACTGCATGTCTCTATAACAGAAATTCTGTTTTTTCTACCCAAGACCATGATATACCAATTAAAAGTGCTTTTAATCATGTGTTTTCGCAAGATGATATTTCAGGTTGTGATCAAAAGATTCCCTTGCAAAGTACACAGCTTAAAGATTTTTTTCAGTTTGTGGGAGGTAGATCTAATTTCAGAATCAAAAGTGCAGAACCACCCAATATCAGAAATCTGTTCATAAAAGCCATGTTCCCAGTTTTCAATTTCTGCATTTTTGCATACCTTGATGATGTCATTATCTATTTCAAAAATGACCAAGAATACATGCATTACTTAAGGAAGATGTATAGTAAGGAAAGGTGTGGAAATCAAATATTCAAAGAAGTACATTGGGAAAATACTGGTTTATTTAGAGATTCTTGCATGAATCCCTATGTCATGTTAGAGAGAGAAAACTTTCCAAATTTCTCTTTTCAAGAGTTGAGTGGGCCAAGAGTGAGAGGAGATCCTTACGAGGATAAGATGCTTAAATTTCGTCATTTCCAAGATTTCTGAGTGTGCAACACTTTCATTCATTGTACATACCACTGTTTGAAACATAGAAAAATAGAAAAGTCAAAAACAGTAAAAGATAGAAAAGAGGGCGAGTGAAGATAGAACAAAAGCCCCATGTTCCAAAAAATAGTCTTTCGGAAAGCGAGCAAGTCTAAATGCCGCTACTAGTACTTCAATGTCTTGTTCAGATATCTAGCCTAATCATAGCTGAGCATTTTTAAATTTATTTGCTGATAAGTTAGTGAGTGAAAAAGATGGTCAACATTGTGTAAGATTGACTTATCACAGAGTATAGATTAGGGAGAGATTCTGGTTCCACATGCCTAAAACATAACCAAAGAGAGAAGCGAGGGATGAAAAATAAATTGTACATCTTAGCCCCGCTTTCCTAGTTTTCCTTTTGTTGCAGAATAATATTTGTGTCCAGTTTGTCCTATCATGCCGCAAATACATGACAAATCAGACAGTTTAACCCTGATTTGATCATTTTAAATTTCATGTTTTAGATTAGAGAACAAAATCCTGTCAAACAGTTTAATCTTGACAGTTGATCTAGTTTAGATAGAGTAATGAAGGAGTTCATTAGTTTAATCTGAACTCCCGGCAGATATAAGTGTAGAGTTAGATAGGTTCATTTTGCAAAAAAAAAAATATGCATTGTCAAAAGGCTGCTAGTTCAAATGCGCCAAAAAAGGAAGAATTTTTTTTAGGAAAGATAGTGGGGTAAGTAGAAATATCATCGATGCTAATCATGCTGTCTCTTTCAGAAGTAGCATCAAAGAAAAGTGAAAATTTGCGCCAATGGGTAAGGCACTGGTCTTCATAAGCCATAGATTTGAAATTTTGGACACCTCCCGAAAAGGAGCTGCCCTCCCCAAATGGAGCCACTGTTAGTCATCAGTAATTTTTACCTGTTAGTGATGACTAGTTCAACAGCCTAGTTTTCCAGCAGCTGATCTTAAAAATTTGTCAAATTTTCCAGCCGGGAAAACACCCATAAAACTTTTTTTTCTCTCCTTCCTTTTCAGTTCGCCCATGACAAGTTGAAATCCCATTATCAAATCCTACCTAACCTCAGCCATACTAAGTCTTCCTGTCAGCTCTAAAAGGACAATCCAAGTCTGTTCAAAAGTCCTCCCATAAGTTAGGAAGTGGCGCTTTAAGGCATCTCACCCTTGGCAAACATCTAATAGCCAAAAAACCTCCATCTGCTACAGACCAGTCATAACAGACCTTCCACTCTGCTAATGAAATTGATCATAGCCCTAAGTCGCGCCATTTACACACCCCTAAGTCTCAGCAATGCATAGACCACAGTCTCAAGCTGATTTTAGGTGTTTTACAGTGTTTTATGGATTTTACAAAGACAAGAAACATGTCATCATCTCAGGAGAAAATTCTTGAATCCACATTTAGAAGAACAGTTGCTTCTCAATGTAAACATGAGCCTGAGATACATCTGCAGGGTAAGGAGTTACTCATCAAACTCCTACAGCTTCATTCAGCCTGATAGCACAGTAAAAGAAAGACAACACTGTCAAACAGACTTGTAATTTGTCATGGCCAAGAACCTCCTTCATCTATAAGCAGAGGGTTAAGGCGCCTCCTTCATCTACAAGTAGAGGGCGATGGCCAGTGATGACTTGAACAATTTCATGCTGACTGTAAGCACAGGTTTGTTTTAATAAACAGTGAAACAGTAACTAAAATTTTCTAAGGCAAAGTGATGATCAAGAACAGGGCTAAGATCAGAAAATATTCAAGTCAAGAGAAAGCAAAGTTTTTTTAGGTCTTGTGTCCTAAGAAAGAGGATCATTTGAAGTTTCAAGCATCATCAGTATTGCACAACAAGAAGAGACCCCATTAATCAAAGCTATTATAACAAAACATCTCTGCAGGGGTGCTAGTATGAATGACTTAAATCAGTGCTGAGAAGGAAGATACTTCAGTAAAAAGGACCTCTGTGTACTCTTATGTTTCTGTTGGGTTGTGGAATGTAGCCTATGGTTTCTAGATATACATAGAGAAAAATGATGCAAGTGGTGTACAGCCCCAGAAATAAACCATCTTGATGTCATTCAAAGAGCCAGTTGCATCCACAGCCAAGCAACACCTGTCATCTGATTAGATTTACACTGCAGACAAGATTATATCATAAATACCCAGAGCAAAAATGTATTTGATCCAGTTTGTCTCTTGCAAACAGGTATACAAGCTCATCATATGCAAAAGGGAACTTTGGCATACCTTCAGACTCTGGAGAGAAGTTCAAAACAGATATGGGCATGTTCATTATTTAAGGGCCCAAGGTACCATAACAAGTGCAAGTTGAGTAAAGGGTGAGGTGTTGGAAAAAGCACCTTTTTAAGGTAGAGAATGATAAAACATATGTAGATGCAGCTGTATTTTCACACCTGGCAGTCAAGTCAGTTTCACAATAGGGCCCTGTCACCTTTTAGAGCATCCAGAGTAAACACATTTGTTTAAAGTTTGAAAAACAAAGTCCACTTCATCGCAAAATGGCAAAGGCGCTTCATAACTCCTTGGTGCATTATTGGGCTAAAGTTACATTCTGAAAAGGGTATTCAAGAGTCGACAGTGGCAGAGTTTCACCTTCAAGTAAAGCACAACAAGGCCTTTTTACCTAAAACGCATTTCTCACTATGCTATATTTTCAAAAAATCAAACTTCACCTTTTATCAAATATCGGTGCAAGGGGTCGTTTAAAGCTTGTCAAATGGTTTTCAAACCCTCCACCAAGTGAATGAGAAAGAGCTCGAATTTTTCCACTTTAAAAGGGTTAAGGACTGCTGTTGATCCATTTTTCAAAATCCCTCAAGCACGAGAAAAACACCTTTGCTTCCCTCGAGATCAAACAAGGAGGGTTTTGAGCAATTTATAAAGGTTTTTGAAATTTTAAATTGCGCGGCGCGCCTGTAGATGCGCGTGGTGCGCTCAGAAGCAGAGATACACTGGCATACAACTGTGGCGCGGCGCGCCTGTGCGCGACGGTTGCAGTGACCCGACAGAGCCACCCGACAGCCCATGTGCGCGGCGCTTTCTCATTCAAACGCGTCGCGTTTGTTGTTGCGCCTCCAACTGCCTTCAAAGTAATTCCAACTCTCAGAGCAAGGTCTGCCACCGTATTTTAAGTTTTTTTCAGTGTGCTGAAGAGCAGAATCAAGGCTGCTTTCTCAACCATAAACAGATTCTAGTATATGAAACTGTGAGTTACCACTTGGAAGTATCGACAAAGTTGTGAGTGAAGATTGGTAAATGCAGGGGCAGTGTCTTCATTAGAAGAAGTGTTTGCTCACTACAAAGCTGTTGTGCTGTCCTCAAAACACCTAGGGCCATGTCACCTTGCACCATCACAGTAACCTTTTAACTGTGTATCTTTTGTTGACTGTGTTATGCTCTTAAATATACTTGTTGAAGGACATACAAGATTGGGAAGGCCACATTTTAAGGACCAGAGGTTTTGTATTGAGAGAGATATTGTGCACAAACATCCAAAAACATTATTTCCTTATCAAAATAGTGGGATTGACAGAGTTTAGCTTAAAGAAGGCATTTTAAAGATAGTGAGACAGTTTGGTGCTTCAAAAGCATATTTAGCCCAAAATGCCGCCCAGGCAAGGCAGCAGAAGCGGTTTACACAAGAGATATGAGCCAATTTCTACTAAGGAGGTCAATGCACATCCATCCATCCTCTTCAATTTTCATGAGGTAGGTTGTTTGGACTTCTGCCAGAGAGTACAGGAGGTCAAAAGTTTCTCGCCCGTGACACACCTATGTGCCTTGAGGTTCCAAAGCAAACATTTCCAGGTAGCAGGCCTTGATTTCAATTTTTCCCCGAGGTATTTATCCAAGGCAACTAAAATCCCATACATTGGCGAAAAATGGTTCAAGCAAGCCTATCTAGACTTGGATGACTACAAGCCTTTCATCAAGCCCGAGCATAGAGAAACATGCACTGCTATTTTTCCTTTCTCTCATCTTCTTGCTAGCTATGCTCCTCTTATGAAGATCATAATGAAATATTTCACCTGTGAAGGGAGATTCTCCCGAGTGTATGCATACCACATTCGACTGTTGATGCACTTCACTAGAACCAAACAGCTCAATATTCCTTACTTCTTGAGTAAAAGTATTGAGAAAATGGCCTCTTCTGTCCATAAAAAGCCTCCATCACAGCAAGTAGCTTCTCTATGCCATCATTCTCTGATTAAAATCATCATCCTTCACCAGCTAGAGAAGAAAGAGGTTTCATGGGATGTTTTCATTAGTCATCCAGATTTCTCCACTGTCCCTCCGGTCCATACATCTCCCACATCACCTATTCATCGCCCCTCACCTTCCTCTAGCAGAGCCACTCCTAGAAAGCTCAAATTCACTACAGAACAGTCAAAGGAGCATGAAGAAGGAGAGGGAAGTGGACAGCAAGAAGAGGAAGGGCATGAGCAAGAAGAAAGGGATGAAGAGCAGCAAACTGAAGATGAAGAACAGCAGCAGGATAGTGATGAAGGTCAGCAGCAGGAGAAAGAAGAAAAGAGTGTTGAACAGCAGCATCTCAGTGAAAATGAATAGTAGGGACAAGAGGAAGAGCAACAGCTTGATATTGAAGGTCATGAACATCAGTTTGGGCAGAAATTTGAGCAGCAGCTTGAGCCACAAAATGAACAAGAAATCCAAGCACAGTAGCAGCATGATGTTGATGATCAAGGGCAACAAGAATTTGAGACAGATCAGCGTCATGACGTTGAAGAGCAGAAACAACCTAAAGAAGACACACAGCAGCCTCAAGGAGAGCAGCAGTTTCAAGAAGATGACAAGGGCAAAGCAATTGTGCCTCCTTCTCCTAAAAGGAAAAAGCCCAGCACAGCAAGAAAGAAAGGGCCTAAGGCTGCCATTCCAAAAGTGACAAGAGTTGTCCCTAGCAAAAGAAAATTTCCAAAGAGGTCTCCCACTAGCATGCCAAGAAGGAAGAGTGCAAGGTTAGCTTTCAAGGGTAGAGGGAAAATCAAGATAGGAGAAAGTCAAGAACATGGAGGTGCATTGGCTGTCATTCCAATCCAAAGTGATGACAGCGATAATGAAGCCCGCATTCTTGAAAACCTTCTAATCCATCGAGAGGGTCAAATTGAAGCATTGGAGAATGACCTTCATCGGGCAAAGAACTTCAATCATTTCTTGGAGATCCAAAATAAACAAATGAGTGTCCATATGGCTGTCCATGAGGCACGAGCAATCAAATACAAGAATGAGGCTACTAAAGCACAAGCAAGGATAGAGGAGCTCATCGGTGAGTTTGATGAAGATGAAGAAGAAGACCGGCCTAGGTGGAAGAGGCCTAGAACCATAGGGCTTAAAAGAGCCCTGGAAAAGCAAAAGGAAGAAGAACAAGCCCATCTTCAATCCTTTCCCCTCACTGCACTACTTCAGCAAGAAATTGAAAGCAATAAGGAGGCATGGCTAGAAAGAGCCAATAAACATTTGGAGATGAAGCTTGAGAAGGAAAACAGAGACCTGGAGCTGCAAAGGAAGATGACACAACACTATCAAAAGCTAAATCAGTTTGCCCGGCGCAAGCTAAAGGCCACCCAAGAGAAACTGAAGGAAGCAAAGGGGAAGCGCCCGGCACGGAAAGAGAAAAAAGGCACATCAGCACTCGAAATTTTTGCTTCAGCTTTGGAACACATTTCTAAGGACCCTTGAGGGTCATGCACCCCAATTTTGAGCCCATTTTGACAATTTTTGGTTTTTTGGCATTTTTGGGTTTTTGGTAAAAAACTCATAAATTCGCCATTTCATTTTGAGGATTCTTCAAGGGAGGAGAATGGTATCATTGAATGACATAATTTCATGAGCATGCCCTCAGCTGTTTTTAGAACATTTGGAGATCATTTTCCCCCTCAAAACGGCGAAAAAGGCTCTCTTTTTGCACACTCTGCCCGGTCTATCAGCAGACTGTAATTTTCTGGTTTTTTACACACAGATGCAGATTTGGAGGAGTTCCAGGCATCAGATTGGGGAAATTTCAATTGCGCCAGAAAGTAGACACTCAGAGATTTCCAACGAGCTATCATTAACCTCGTTTCGACATCAGGAAGGCTGCCAAATGTTTCCGGCAAGTCAGGGGACATTTTGTTGATGAAAATTTGAAGTATTTTTGTAATTTTTGAACCTCTAAAATCTGCTTTTTCCAAATGTGCGTTTAGCCATTTTTGCACATGAAAAATGATGTAAAGTCAATTAAATTCCCTTTTTTAGCATTTTTTAGATATTTTATGAGATATTTTTGTGCCTTGGGCTTTGCAAAGCCTCAAGGACAAGTTTAGATATTTTGATTAGGCCAATGAGGATGCAAGTTGAACCATGAGGTTTTCCTCACTTTAGCCTATATATTCCAAAGGCTCTCATTGTAAACAAGGATGAACTTGAGAAGAGAAGCAATATATGGTCATATGAGCTTTGGAAGAAAATACTTGTGCTATGCTTTTGGATTGCCCCTTGGATGTTCTTGGATGATTGATGAAGGATTGTTGATGGATTCCATGACTTGGTAGAATGGTATACTGTCTCTTGCTTTGTTGTTGTATTCTAGTTTTCATTCATGAATACATGTTTCTTACTTGCTATAGATCAGTAGAGAACAAATTTGAGATATGCCCATGGAGGCACCTCAAATTTCCTGTTTCTTCATAGCCTCTTTGTTTTCTTCTTCCTAAGTAACATTAAAGAATTCTTGACTGCTCTTTAAATATTTAGGATATTGTTGCTTGTTTCATTCATGGTCTTATACATGCTAAGAAGGACTTACGGTACGCCCTGCTTACCTATGGCTAGCTATAGTTCCATCCATGAAATTTCTCTTTGACTGATTAGATTATCATTTTGTTTGAACCAAAGAGGCCTAGTTTCGATCTAGCCCTTTGCCTAAAACTATGAAAATCTTGTTGTTCAAAGTGCCCAATAACTTGAAGTACTGTGTTTAGGCGTTCCGGCATAGTGTTTTGAGTTGTTTGTCTTCCTTATGTGTTTTCCCCAAATTCTGATAGCCATTTCCCAAAGTTAGAGGGTCTTATACTTCTATGCATGGCTTGAATGTTTGTTTCTATGTATTGATTAGTTTATAGTTACGTTTTGCATGATTAATGGTTTTCCCTACCATGTTTATGTTATCTATTGATCTAGTTATATTTTAAACTCTTTTTTGTTCCCAAAATTTATGTCCATTTACTCCATTTTGCCCAAATATCCTTTCTACCTTGAATCAAATCGGCCATTCAACAGCCTTGTATCGTCATCTTATAGCTTTCTTGACCTTTTGACCCCATAGCCCAGTTAATCTAACATATTTTTACCTATCTTATATCTTTGATCAGTTTCATCCCTCACAACCTAAAAAACCAAAACCAAAAAAACTTACTCCATAACTAGCCTAAAATCAGAACATAATAAGTAAACACATAGATATCCCTTACACATATAGAGAGAGCCCTCTCTGAGTCCAGGAAGGCTAGGTCCTTGGGCTTCAAAGCTTGGTTTGATGTTACACTGTCATTTGGCTTACCAATCAGCCAAATCACGGGACCCTAACAGCGTATACACGCGGAAAAGTCTGGGCATATCCGCGTATGGGATTTTAAACACTGCTTTTTATGAACTTTATTCAAGTCTGTGGGAATGGGTGCCTAAGGCCAAGGAGACAATCATGAATCACATAAGGGTGAAAAATGATGCTATAACAGAAGGTAAAGATGAAAAATGGTAGAATTCTTGAGATGAGGAACCTTTTCTCCTTTCTAGATGACCCTTTCTCAATGAGCACCTCAAAGCTCAAAGAAAAACTTCTACCTGCAGCAGATACAAAACTTCACTAGTTTTTGGAGGGCCTTTGGTGCACTTCAACATTTCATGGAGTGAAAATTTCTTCATCAGTTTGGGGAAGATGGTATTCTACAAAGGGAGGATACCATGATTATGCAGCACATCACTCATCATCCATATTGGGGTGAGTGGGTGAGGATGGTAAGCAAGGGGTTGCATGATCATTTGCATATTTATGACATGGGCCAGCAAGCTTGGTTACGTTGGCTACCCTTGGGATATGTTTGTCACTACCCAAAGGCTCCCATTTCTTTTATCCATGCCTTGAAAAACACTTATGAAATGAAGGAGGAGGCATGGTTGCACTGTTTGCTCTTGGGTGAGTATGGTTACCACCCAATAGCTCACATATTTCTGATTCATGCCTTATATATCAATGATAAAATGTAGCAAAAGGAGGCCATTCTTATTTCCCTTGAGAGAGTTTTGCCACCACATGACATCTCCTATGTTTATGTGTTTTGTATTGGGTAAAGCTTGGCATGATGCTCTCATGATTTGCATTGATGATTTCTCTTTGTTTTGGGTTGATGTGACATTCCATATGTCCATTAGTATGTTTTTACTCCATGATGCATATGAGGAGGAGAGAAAGCAACAAGATCTCTTGTTGCTTTGGTTGCTTTTGGGAGAGTTTGGCTTGTACATCTTACATGGAGGAGATGGAGGATGGCAGCAAAGGGCCTTAATCTGATGGTTATTGTTAGGAGAATATGTTTTGACATATTTTTCTACCCATATATCTCATTTTCTTCTTTTGCATAATTTCGGAATGATGCTTGGATCCAATAAGGCCAACAGGGCTAAGGATGAGAGCATATCAATGCTCAATCAAATTCATGAAGCATGGGATGGAGAGATGTATTGTGAGATGGGGCTTTTACTTTGTGGAAAGAAACACTTTATTTTATGTATCTCATATATTAATGATGAAGTTGGAACTCATATGGTTGTCACTTGGTACTTCATGATGGAAGGAGGAAATCTAACCATACAGTTAGAGGTCATTCTATATGATTTTGAAAGACAACTTTGGAACCAAACATGCATAACACATTGCAGCAAATGGAGGAAGCCTTCCTTATGTGGATGCAATTGGGAGGGGAATAGATGGCCTTGCATCTACTTTTGGAGTTGTTTGAGGACAAGCAACATTTTGCCGAGGGGGGGACTGTAATATTCCCAAATTGATGGCCACATTCCCATTCGTGGCCATCGAAAGGTATGAATAAGATGGATAAGGACTTTCTGGTCTAGCAGACTCAGGTCCGATGTACTCAAAAACAAACGGAGAATTAGGAGGAAGAGGAGATGGAAGTGACTCAGGAGGCTGAGGTACTTCCTCTACTTCTACTTCTTCTGCTTCTCTTCGAAATAAGACTCTCGAGGTGAGCAGAGTGCTCCTCTTGGAACCAACACCAGAACCAACTACAAAACCTTCAAGCCCTAGCAGAGGATCTCTCTCCGCTGCGTCAGATACCACTGGGTGATATTCACCTGCGATATTACTCCTACGCCTTCTTGAAAAAGGCTTAGCACTCTCGGGAGATAACCCCCGGATTCTCCTCGATCGACGAGGTGCTTGATCAGCCACTTTAATAGATTAATTAGAATAAAAAAATTATAAAGCTAAGCAAGCTAGGAGCAAAGAGAACTCACTACAAAAATCCCTAAGATGCAACCAAGCAAGCAGCCTTCAAGTATTTCCGCTTCGGGTGATTAGGACCGGACACCAAAATACTAGACAGCAAAAAATAGGACCTCCCGAAAGTAGTATGGGATAATGACGGCCCAGGCCTACTATCAAAGGTAACAGAAA
The DNA here is from genome assembly GCA_034641835.2 of Pinus albicaulis. Lineage (NCBI taxonomy): Eukaryota > Viridiplantae > Streptophyta > Pinopsida > Pinales > Pinaceae > Pinus > Pinus albicaulis. The sequence continues at coordinate 1,224,767,676 of CM076574.1, forward strand.
CAGTTACGCCGACCTCCTAACAACAGCCTTTGCCGGTGCAAGTACCCAAGCTTCGTCGGGGCACCCTCTAGAAGTACTGTTGGAAGTGATGCGATGTCTGCCTCAGGTACCACGGGTATCCCCCCCCCGTAGTCACCTGTGTGATACCTAGGAATGGAAAATAAGGGCACCAATCCGTGTCAGCAGCCAGGCGGAACGGTCTTAAGGCAAGATCCATCAAATAAGAGAGGGGGTATCTCTCTTCTCAACCTTCACTTTCCCTCGCGCTTGACTCTCTGGAGGAGAGCTTTCCCAGTCCACCTAATGGTGTTGGATTTCGCTCATTTAATAAACTTCTATGTTTTAGTTTGAGTGGCCTTGGAGAGTTAACTCTCCACTCACCTAATCCAAGGCCCTACAACCTAGCTAGTTGATATATGACACTTAAGAAAAAACTTGCTAGTTGTTTTTAAATTATTGCGCTTATTTTAGTTGGCTGTTATATTAAGTCAAGGCAATATGTAAATGAAACTCGTGATGTTTTATGATGCAGAAAAGAAACTAATGAAAACAAAACTACATGCAGATGCAGTAATTGCCTTTCGATGAAAATAAATTTCTACACGGGTTCTACGAGACTATTTTTTCTTTTCAGATATCAAACCTCACACTCGCAAAAATTATGAAAAAGACTAAAAATGTTCAAGTGCACCTAATGCAAACTACTAAGAGCATGCCAACTCTAAGATGCAAAATCTAACAAAGCAAAGAGAAATTTCCAAGAATCCCTCAGTTCTATCACTTTTTCGACTGTCTACAAAGCTAGTTCCCAAATCATAAACTCTCAGTATAAAGACACCAAAATTTGCTCGAAATAAGAGAAAGAAACCAATGAAAATTCCCTTCCCAAATCAAGTCAGAAACCGAAGGTAAAAAAATCTCAACAATGCTTCAAAAGATGAAAAGCAACCAAAACAAAAAGGAAAAACAAAAGCAATGAAAAAACAAAATATTTTTGAGCTTTTGAATTTTTTAAAAAGAAGACTTCAAAGAGACCAAGAAAGCTATCCAATTACCAAGCCAAACAATCTCCGAATTTCAAGCAAAGCTTCAACAAAAATGCTCCAAATATTATAATGCCACTAGGTAGCAAGATTCATATGAGCAAAAGGAAGACAATAAACTCAGTAACTCAGCCCAGAATAATAGCACAATCTTGCAGCAAACAAAACTTCAAAGAACCAAAAATGACTCTTCAAAAAATTGCAACAAGACCTAGTCAGATGAACTCAAGAAAACCAACCAAAAAGTAGGAAAACATGAAAGTGCAAAGCAAGACATAGAGTTAGGAAAGAGCATACGAGTAGGAGCTCTCTATCCTAATTAAGCAGAACAACCAAGAATCTCCAGAAAGAGATCTTGGTACTCGAACCAGAAATGCAAGCAAAAAATAAAAAACAAGATTTGCCAAATGAGCTAGTCTTCAACCAAAAAAGAGAGAAAAAGGCTAATAACCACTTTCAACACAATCCAGAGACTGAAGGGACACTGCAGGGATAGGTCACCACAGGCAGACAAGAACAAAAAGTCAAAAAATCAAAATTTTCAAATTTTTCTCAGGCATACGCTACTCAGCAGCTTTGAAACATGCATGCATACGCACCTGTATCAAAGTAAAACCGCGTATACGTGACTTCCTTTGATAGAACCTGCGTGTATACCGGACTGTGTATAGAAAAACCAGCGTATGGAAAAGTAAATAATGAAAAATAAAAATGATCAAGCCTGGCTAAAGAGCCAGGTCTTTAGTCTGACTGAGAAAAAACTAACTGGACTGGAAATAATGATTGAAACTATTGGGAACCTTTAAAACAGCTGAAACCACCCAACAGGGGAATCACAAGAATGCGATCCCTAGCAGAGTCGCCAGTTCTGTTTCAGGAAATAACTCCCTAGAGGTCGTTGGGTCAAAAACCTCCACAGATCGGGGCATGCTATTCAAGAAGGACTCACACAATCAAACTTGTACGCTAAAAACTAGATATTACGGATTGTAGAACTCACCCGTAGACCCTACGTTTGATGTAGATCCCGTGGGGTCCAAACCCCTAGAAAATCTTCTTCCTCTTCAACCTGGAAATCAAGAAGAGACATGCACGGAAATCTAGTTGTACAACATATATCTTTCCTAAATGTAAGTGTAATCCATGTGAAACATCATATAAACAATAATAAATGTTTAATTAAAAATATTTTCACATATGCAAGTAGATATTAACACGTGAATTCGGAAACAAGATGGTTCTTCTTCATTACGAACAACATGTACAATAATAGAAAGGTGGAGAGATCACCTGAATCCTTCCACGATCTTCAAACAGACCGTCGTCCGGATTCGTCCCGCCCTTTCCTCACTAGGATTCTTTCAAGACTTGTGCACACGAGATGACATATAAGCTGATGAACATCTCCAGGAAACAAGGGTTTCCTATAAAAATCTGGGAAGTGCAGGAGGCACGGGAAATTAGACTTGAATTGGGCTCCAACAGAGTATAATATCTATAATTTTCCTCTCCCCCTTAGGCCATGCATATGAGGAGCTTTTATAATTCCTCAAAGTAGTTTCAATCAATTGGAAACAGTTGGCCACGGGCTGGGGTGGTTGAATTATGGAAATAACCATCAACCCAGCCTTGAAAATAGGGATTTTTATATATTTTTAATGATTTTAATGGCATACGCGGAAAAGTATCTCTGGACTCGCGTATACACGTGGAAAAGTCTGGGCATATCCGCGTATGGGATTTTAAACACTGCTTTTTATGAAATTTATTCAAGTCTGTGGGAATGGGTGCCCAAGGCCAAGGAGACAATCATGGATCACATAAGGGTGAAAAATGATGCTATAACAGGAGGTAAAGATGAAAAATGGTAGACTTCTTGAGATGAGGAACCTTTTCTCCTTTCTATATGACCCTTTCTCAATGAGCACCTCAAAAAATTCTACCTGCAGCAGATACAAAACTTCATAAGTTTTTGAAGGGCCTTTGGTGCACTTCAACATTTCATGGAGTGAAAATTTCTTCATCAGTTTGGGGAAGATGGTATTCTACAAAGGGAGGATACCATGATTATGCAGCACATCACTCATCATCCATATTGGGGTGAGTGGGTGAGGATGGTAAGCAATGGGTTGCATGATCACTTGCATATTTATGACATGGGCCAGCAAGCTTGGTTACATTGGCTACCCTTGGGAGATGTTTGTCACTACCCAAAGGCTCCCATTTCTTTTATCCATGCCTTGAAAAACACTTATGAAATGAAGGAGGAGGCATGGCTGCACTAGTTGCTCTTGGGTGAGTATGGTTACCACCCAATAGCTCACATATTTATGATTCATGCCTTATATATGAATGATAAAATGTAGCAAAAGGAGGCCATTCTTATTTCCCTTGAGAGAGTTTGGCCCCCACATGACATCTCCTATGTTTATGTGTTTTGTATTGGGTAAAGCTTGGCATGATGCTCTCATGATTTGCATTGATGATTTCTCTTTGTATTGGGCTGATGTGACATTCCATATGTCCATTAGTATGCTTTTACTCCATGATGCATATGAGGAGGAGAGAAAGCAACAAGATCTCTTGTTGCTTTGGTTGCTTTTGGGAGAGTTTGGCTTGTCCATCTTACATGGAGGAGATGGAGGATGGCAGCAAAGGGCCTTAATCTAATGGTTACTATTAGGAGAATATGGTTTGACATCTTTGTCTACCCATATATCTCCTTTTCTTCTTTTGCATAATTTTGGAATGATGCTTGGATCCAATAAGGCCAACAAGGCTAAGGATGAGAGCATATCAATGCTCAATCAAATTCATGAAGCATGGGATGCAGAGATGTATTGTGAGATGGGGCTTTTCCTTTGTGGAAAGAAACACTTTATTTTATGTATCTCATGTATTAATGATGAAGTTGGAACTCATATGGTTGTCACTTGGTACTTCATGATGGAAGGAGGACATCTAACCATACAGTTAGAGGTCATTCTATATGATTTTGAAAGAAAACTTTGGAACCAAACATGCATAACACATTGAAGAAAATGGAGGAAGCCTTCCTTATGTGGATGCCACTGGAAGGGGAATAGATGGCCTTGCATCTACTTTTGGAGTTGCTTGAGGACAAGCAACATTTTTCCGGGGGGGAGGGGGGGGTTGGACTGTAATATTCCCAAATTTCCACATCATATTTGGAATATTAGAGTCCTTTATTTTCTTAATAAATTAAGTAAATAAAAGGGTGGAGGGACCCACAAACCCCAAAGATGAATAAAATCCACTTTTAATGTGTGAAAGTGGATATTTTAGATCTAGATCTAGAACATGGAGTAGTGGAGCAACTCTATTTATGGAGATCATGTCTCATTTATGAGATATATCATGGAGGATGACACAGTCAAATAAGATCATGGATCTAAAATATAAAATCATGAGGATCTTTGATAAGGTCAACTGAGATCATAGTGCATTCAAAGAAGATCATGAAGCACTCATGATAAGATAGTGGAGGAAATGGTGCAGTTAATGCATGCATGATGGAGATGGTGATCACCCCATATGAACATGATGGAGCACATGGATCGACAGTGCAGTAAAAAATGGAGACTTTTTCCACATGTACAGCGTAGATTTGGAGTGGGCCCAGGCTATGGAAGGCTCATGCATATAATGAAGGTGAAGGCACAAAGGAAGGCATGATTTGTATTATTCATTTCTTGATTTGTTTAGATCTAGATTTTTCTTAGGACATTTCTATGCAAGCTTGGGTTGTTTAGTAGATTTTGCAGTGTTGTTTAGCACAGGGTGTTCCCGAGTGGGAATCCCATCTCTTTCTTTGAGTAGCTCTAGAAAGAGGGTTGTTCTTCATTCCTTATCAGGCATTGGTGCCATCTTTAGGAGGTTGTTTCTAGCATTCAGCTATTAAACCAGTGGAGGATTCATCCTACCACTTTGTTCTTCAGATTCAACCTTTCAAGAGCAGCAGATCTATATCTAGCATTCAGGCCTTGGGGTTTTACCTCCATGCAGAAACAGTCCCTTCCAGGATTGCACAGTCTAGTCCTATAGATCTATTGGAGGAAGGAAGTTTCCATTATTTCAGCTGGAAATCCTATGAGGGATAACGTCCTCACATTGGATCTATTGTTTCCATCACTCAGGAGCTAATTTGACACATCTAGCAATAGGCTAAGGAGCCTCCCTCTCTAACAACACAATTTTCTAAAGCTGTTATTCATCGAACAACTATTTTTAGTGGAGGAGATTGGAGGATCTAGATCTTGAGCTTTCAGCCCAAGGATCTAGTGAAGGGATCAACCCTTCTTGCATAGATCTGATTGTCCATCATTGCAGCCATATTATTATTAGATCTAGCTTCAGATCTGCATTCCCAGTAGCATACATGTGAGGCTCTAAGAGGAAGGTTGTCTTAGACTTACAGATCTGAGAAACCCCTCTTGGGTTATCTTGGGAATCCATCATAGATCCCAGATCTACAATTTTAGCATCATCAGAGCTCCCATTTTTCCTAGATCTAACTTTTTATCTTACAGGAAATTGCAGTCCCTACATTTGTAGAAGGGACAACGCATTATACCTTCCAGCAGAGTAGTAGTTACGTGGTCCCTCTTGGGATATCATTGCAAGGTCATTCTAGGCTACTCTTGTGGCTTGAGTGTCTCATATTTTGAGAAATGTTTTACTTGCTTTTTCACCTCCAAATTAATAAAATAGCATAGCTATTTCTGTGCATTCTGATGTGTAGTTAGATCTATTGTTTGCTTTGTTGCATTTCTTATATTGTGTTTCAGTATTACTGCATTCTCCCCTTTTTGGATATTACACATACTCGCCAATATAGCTCCAAATGGAAAACCAGTACTTTATTGTACCCATAGGAAGGCTATAAGAAGTCAAAGTCGATGTCGTGGGAGTGAAAACATATACAAATTTTGAGGTGATAAACATCATGGGGGACAAGGATCCCTATCCTACTTTATCGGGGATATATTGGGCCTTCGAGAATTATGCAGTGATCGATTTGAAAAAGGAATTGATGATATTCAAAGACGAATAGGTCAAGGTAATTCAACCACTTGACCTATATCAAGGAATATGATACATAGAGATATTTAACAACAGAATGGATGCTCAACTTCTAGATCATCTCTACCAGATGATAGTAGGAAAGAGAGAATATTATATCAATCCGATAGCGGGAGGAACCGTAAGCTGGAGAAGTGTCCAGAGTTCCGATTTGGGCTCAGAAATAGCTTGGGATATTGGCAACATGAAGGATATGAAACCAACACTAGAATATGCGCTGACATCCAGGGAGTCAACTAGATTGGTACCAAGGTAAGAGGATATCCGACTCTATCAAATATGCATGCTGTAAATACATTTATTGCAAAAGTAGAAGAAAAGGTACCAATAGAACATAAAGTACCTCTTATTGATGTAGCACTACAATCCATGTCAGCAAGATGGTGGGTCAACCACCGCAACTCTCTTTCACGATGGGAAGATGTTGCAATAGCACTAAGAGCTAGATTTCGAGAAGATGCAGGACCACAATTCATTGAGAAGTACCAATGATATTATGACCCCACAAAGAATTTAAAGAATTTTGAGTACAACTGGAAGAAAGCAGGGTATCCAGAATCTCTATGGATAAATAACTTCATACATTCACTAGACACTATTCCACAAGCCTGGTACTTGACGGAGGAAAAGAAGAGAGGAACTAGCACCTGGTGAGTAGTTGCGGAAAGATTTACGCAATGTTTTTCTTTCAAAGGAGATATCGAACCAGTTACAAAATCCCTCCAAGCCATCAAAAGAGTGTTATTCTTTCCAGATATTTATGAAGATGGGGAATTACCACTCTCAGAGTAGAAAATCAAAGAATTAGTAGCATGTAAATGGATAGATCGCGAGATGGATGACGACGACTTAGAGAATCTTTGACATTTGTACTTTGAAGAGAAAGAAGGGGAGCGGGATATACAGGAGGAACCTACCATAGAAGGACTACACCTATTACCCTTGAATACAAAGAAGCTAAACATTGGAACCACGAAGAAACCCAAAATTGCGTCTACTGGAGACTACCGGGATACAGAATCAACAAAGGAAATATTTGACCTATTACAGGAATATGAAAATTTATTCCCATATTTAGTAGTAGATCTCAAAGGGATTAAAGGAGACATGGGAGAGATGCGAATAGTCTTAAAACCAGATGCAAGACTGGTAAAACATAGGCCTTACCACCTAAATCCAAGAGTAAAGGAAAAAGTTAAAGAGGAGATAGATAAAATGTTGAAGGCAGGCCTGATTTTTCCAGTTGAGAAAGCAGAATGGGTCAGTCCCATTTTAATACAAAGAAAAAATGAGAAATTCGATATTAGAGTATGTGTGGATTACAGAAGTCTCAATAATGCATGCATTCATGATCCATTTCCTACTCCATTTAGAAATGAGGTTCTCGACAATGTGGCAGGAAACGAAGCCTATTCATTCACAGATGGATTCTCAGGATATCATCAAGTGAGAATAGCATAAGAAGACAAAATTAAGACCAATTTCACAACTGAGTGGGGATTGTTTGCATACCATGTCATGCCCTTTGGACTAAAGAATATGCCAGCGATATTTTCACGAATAGTGATAGCAACATTTAGGGAATATATCCATAAGTTCCTAGAGGTATACATGGATGATTGGATAGTTTACATTTTGTTGAAGAACCATGCGACCCTACTTAGAATAATGTTTGACCGATGCAGACAACTCAAAATATCCCTCAACCTTAAGAAATGCATCTTTGCAGTACATTTTGGGACACTTCTAGGAGATGTTGTTTGTAAGCAGGGTTTTTTTGTAGATCTAGCAAAATTAGTGGTCATTGTTAATATAGAAGCACCAGAAATTGTGAAACAATTGAGATTACTACTCGGGCATACAGGGTACTACAAAATATTCATCCGCAACTATGCAAATATTACAGCACCATTAGAAAAATTGTTGGGGAAGTCAGAGTTATTTATGTGGAGTGACGAATGCACTAACACCCTAAACACATTGAAATAAAAACTATCAAGTGCACCCATCTTGGTTCATCCTAACTGGGACAAAAAATTCCATGTCCATATTGATGCCTCCAGTATTGCATTTGGAGCAGTGTTAGCTTAGCCAGGAGAGACTTCTGTTGATCATCCAGTGTACTTTGCAAGCAGGAAGTTATCTACAGCTGAAAGGAACTACACAACAAAAAAACGAGAAGCTCTTGCGATGGTATACTCTCTTCAGAAGTTTCTCCACTACTTATTGGGAGGTACGTTCAAGCTCTTCACGGACCACTCATCATTGAAATACTTGGTAAACAAACTTGTGCTTGAAGGAAGAATCTGTAGATGGCTCCTACTATTCTAGGAGTTTACTTTTGAGGTAATAGTAAAGCCAGGAAGGTTAAACGTGGGTCCTGACCATTTATCAAGGTTGGAGAATGGGGAGAATGGGGGATCCCTAGACGAAAAGTTGCCAGATGTTGATCTCTTCAGAGTAGAAGCTATCCCAGATTATCTAGAGCAGATAGTGGTATATCTGGCCATAAAAAAATTCCCAACAGAATACACAGAAACTGAAAGAAGACATCTGGTAGTGAAAGCAACAGAATATCAACTGATAGCAGGAAAATTATATAAAATGGGATTGGATCATGTTTTGCAACGATGGTAGTGAAACCAGCTCCAAAAATAGAAGAAAAGAGATATCAACGCCTTATAAATAAGCCACTTCAAGGGGGAAGCCTCCAATACATTACATGAATGAACAATTCTTGGATGATAAAAATTACAAAACCTCCTTTCTATATATAGGAGTCCATGGGGCCACAATGTAATCCTAGCCGACCTAACAATAATAATTTAAGGGCACAATAATAACAATATGGGGGTTACAGGGGTACAATAATAACAATAATGGGGTTACACAAACAACAACAAGGGACTATACTAGTAATATAGGGACCTAACATGCCCCTCTCCTTCAAAAAAGTATTGTCCTCAATCCTTGAGTAGCTCTGGGTGCTTCTGTATAAAATTCTCATCCTCCCATGTAGAATCTCCAGTGGGTTAGTTCTTCCACTTAATCAGATACTCTGAAATTGATCGATTTCGTAGCTGTCGAGTTCTTGTTTCTGTGACTGCTTCAGGTTCCAATATGATTTTTCCTTCCTCATCAAGTTCTGGAAATATTGTTTGAACTGGAATATTTTCACCTATAACCTTCTTTAAGAATGAAACATGGAAAACTGGAGGCACTCATGAAGAAGCAGGAAGCTCCAATTTTTATTCCATAGCACCAATCTTTTGCAACACCTTGTAAGGACCATAGTACTTTGGCGATAATTTATTATCCTTATTAGCTTTCTAGAGGGAAATTTGTTTGTATGGTTGTAGCCGTAAAAATACCCAGTCTCCTACGTCAAAACTTCTCTCACTATGATGTTGATCTGCCTATTGTTTCATTTGATTTTGTGCCAAATTTAGGTTATTCTTTAAGAGTTGGAGAACTTCTTGTTGATGCTCGATGTGATCTTCCACTGCTTGAACCTTCGAATTTTCCCTTAAATATGATGTGATGGATGGTGGATGATATCCATAAAGTGCCATAAATGGGGTCATTTTTGCTGCAGTATGGAAGGAAGTGTTATACCACCATTCGGCGAGAGGTAACCACTTGACCCATTGTGTTTGTTTATCAGATACAAAACAACGAAGATATCCTTCCAAACATTTATTTACTATCTCAGTTTGACCATCTGATTGAGGATGATAAGATGAGCTATGAGCTAATTGAGTACCCAAACAAGAAAATAACTCCGTCCAAAAATTTCCAGTAAAAATGGGATCTTTGTCACTCACAATAACCTTTGGGTTTCCATGTAGCTTTTGAATTGTGTCCATAAATGTAGTATCAACTGTACTTGCTTTAAATGGATGAGATAATGCACAAAAGTGTGCATACTTGGTAATTCTATCAACTACCACCATGATGACACTCTTTCCTTCGGACTTAGGTAAACCTGTGATAAAATCCATTGAAATCTCTTCCCAATGTTGACTTGGAATGGATAAAGGTTGTAGAAGACCGGGGTCTTAATTGTCTCAACTTTATTCTGCTGGCAAACCAAACATTCCACCACAAACTTTTGAATATCAGATTTAAGGCCATCCCAAAAAAATTCTTTCTTCACCCTGTGGTAAGTTTTTAAAAATCCTTAGTGTCCTCCTAAAGGAGAAGTGTGCAATTCCAGAAGAATCTTTTGTTTTAGTTGGGAATTATTACAAAGATATAAGCGATCTTTGTACCATAAGGAATCATTTTTCCAACTAAATGTATCATATGTACTAGGATCTTGCTGCAAATTTTGAATGAGTGTCCACACTTCTTCGTCCTTCTTCCATTCGTCCCTTGCTTCGGTTATCCAATCTAGTTGGATAATAGAAATGGCACAAAGAAATGCTTCCACCTCTTCATTCTTTCTTAAGAGTGCATATGCAACAACATTTAGCTTCCCTTTTTTGTAGATTATTTCAAAGTCATAACCGAACATCTTTGTGACCCATTTTTGTTGCTCTTCTGAAGATAGTCTTTGTTCCAAAAAGTGTTTAAGACTTACATAATCATTTTTTACCTTGAAGTTTCTTCCTATTAGGTATGTTCGCCATTTATTTAGTGCATGCAGTATTGCTAACATTTCCTTCTCATAAATAGCTTTCTGTAAATACTTTCCTTTGAATGGACAACTTTAAAAAGCAATGGGTCTTCCTTCTTGCATTAAAATAGCACCAATTCCATTTCCAGAGGCATCACATTCCACAATAAAGGTTTTTGTGAAGTCTAGCGTAGCTAAGACTGGTGTTAGGCACATTGCCTCTTTAAGATGTTAAAAGGCCTTAGTTTCTTCAGGAGTCCATGAAAATGCATCTTTCTTCAATAATGTTGTTAGAGGTGCTGCTATTCTCCGATAATTCTTAACAAACTTGTGATAATACCCTGTTAACCCGAGAAATCCTCGCAACTACTTTATGGTCGTGGGGACTTTTCATTTCTTAATGGCTTTAATTTTGTTAGGGTCTACCTTAACACCCTCATGAGATACAATATGACCCAGATATTCCACCTCTTGTACTCCAAAGAAACATTTGGACGCTTTTGCATATAATTGTTTCTCCCACAATAGTTTGAGCACCCTGTCAACATGTTGAACATGATCCTTCCAGGACCTGCTGTAGATTAGTATATCATCAAAAAATACTAGCACAAATTTTCTAAGGAAGGGTTGAAAATGGAATTCATCAACCCTTGAAATGTAGAAGGTGCACTGGTAAGGCCAAAAGGCATGACCAAAAATTCATAATGACCCTCATGAGTTCAAAATGTTGTTTTCAGAATATCTTTAGTCTTCATTCTAATTTGATGATATCCTGAATGAATATCCAACTTGGTAAAATAAATTGCTCCATGTAATTCATCCAATAATTCATTAATCACAGGAATGGGAAATTTATCTTTAATGGTGAGCTTATTGAGCTCCCTATAATCCAGAAACGTGCGCCATGATCAATCCTTCTTGTCTACCAATACTACAGGAGTAGAGAAAGAACTTTGACAAGGTTGAATTATACCAGCCTCTAACATTTCTGCAATCATATGCTCAATTTCGCTCTTTTGGACATAAGGATATCTATAAGGCCTGATGTTTGGAGGAACACTTCCTGGAATCAAATGAATAGCATGATCATGATCATGAATAGGTGGGAGTCCTTTGGTAGTTTCAAACACCTTGGAATGATTGTCCAAGAATTTTTGGAGATTTGCAGAAATAGATGATTTTGATGTTGGAACTTCTAGTGAGCATAATTGTGCAATTACACCTCATTGTTCTTTCTTTAGAAGCTTTGTCATGACATTAGAGCTTATTATCGTTCCCGGATTCCTTGCAATACCCCGTAATTCGGCTTCCTTTCCTTTTGAAATTTAAAAAAAAAAAAAATCTTGAAAATTAAAAGCTACCGTCCCCAAAGATTATAACCATTGTACTCCTAGTACAACATCAACACATCCCATAGGAATGGAAAGAATTGGACTATTCAATACATATTCCCCCATGGTTAGCTTGATATTATGGCATTTTCCAGAGCAATTTATAGCTCCACCATTTGCAACCATCACTTGACATTTTGGTGCTGGGTATATGAAACAATTAAATTCCTTAGCTACCTTACAATGAATAAATTATGGGTACTACCTGAATCAATCAACAATATTACCTTTTTCTTCTTGATATGTCCTTCTATCTTGAGAGTTTGAGGAGTGGTAATTACTACCAATTCATTACACGATATGGTTGGACTCATTTCTTCCTCTTCTAGGGCTGGTTCCTTGTGTACATCCTCTTCTTTTGAAGATTCTTGTTCATTTTCTTCTTCCTCTTCACAATCTATGTAAAATAATTTCTTCTCAGCACACTTATGACCTTTAGTATATTTGCTATCACAACTGTAGCAAAGCCCTTTTTCTCTTTTTTCTTCCAATTGTTGTGGTGTCAACCTTGTAGGTTGTGGAAATCTAGGCGTAGCAACACTTCCTTCTTTATAAAATTGAGTGGTAGGCTTCCTTGTCACCATAATTTTACATTCAACTTTTCTTGCCAACCTGAATGCCTTCTCCAATGAATCAGGTTCCAAAACGCGAACTTCATGTTGGATGTTATCCTTTAAAGTGCCTAGGAAGAGATCAATCCTGTGTCCCTCTGGAATATCAGTTACCCTTGTATTCAATTTTTGGAAGTCCTCAATGTGCTGCCCCACTAAACCCTTTTGTTTGAGATTTATCAATTGGGTAAAGAAGGTGTTGCTCTTTGTATCCTCATAATGTGCTATCATTTCCTCCGTAAAAATTGACCAAGTGACAATTTTTTTACGGGAACAAAGCCATCGATACCATACAAATGTATTTTGGTCTAAATGTAAAGTTGCAATGCGTACCTTTTGTGTGTTTTGCACGTTATGGAGATCAAAATATTGCTCCATCTGTAGTATCCATGTTACAGGATCCTTTCCATCAAACTTCCTCATATCCATTTTTGGAATATGGTGGTTCTTCCCGCCAACATTAGAGTTTATGAAATCAAGATTAACATTTATTTTGTTCTCATCATGAGTTTCCTCTACTATATTTTCACCATTAGGAAACATTTCTTGTATCAACTTTGTCAAACCTTCCATGTCTGCTTTTAGATCATTCTTCATGTTTTCCATCTTAGCTTCTATGTCATCCATCTTAGATTCCATGCCAGCTTCCATGCCATCCACCTTATCTTCCATGCCATTCTTCAAACCATCCATATTAGATTCCACGCATTTATTCAAACCATCCATCTTAGTCTCCACATCTTTCTTCAAACCATCCATCTTAGTTTCCACGCCTTTCTTCAAAAATTCCATGTCATTTTTTTTTGCTCTTTGCGAGAGCGAAATTTGTTGCACTTGCTCTTGTAATTTTGATATGTCATGTTGCCATTCTTCGTCTTCATGAGTCATATTAGAGCCTTCTAAAGGCTTAATGGGTGTTGAATTCTTTTTAGGGGCAATTTTATAATCCAATACTGATATATATTCTACAATATGCCCTTGGAATCAATTCAACTTGATTCTTCAAACAAGACTTATGCAATTCGGAAGAAAAACATACACACCTTTTACTTGCTTTTGAGGAGCTCGATATTGAAATTGACTTATCTCTATACTTGTAGATCCTCTATACCTAAAATTTTTCCTTGTTGTATTCCTCTAAAGCGTCTTTGAAATGCCATAGGTTTGACCTGATTTGGATTCTTCAAGGAAACGTTATGCCCAATCTCCCGCAATGACCTAATTATGGACTGGTTCAATAGAGTGAACTTGTATGACATGCCATGTGTCACTGCTTCCTCCTTCAGCTCTGAATTTGATAATAATGAAACTAAAGTCTGTGCACTTACCACCATTTTTTACAGAATTCCAATCTGATGCTCAGAAAGAGAGTTATGATGTTTTTCCCACGATCTTGTCTTTGAGATGAAATTCAGGAGCTTGAAACATCTCTAAATTCCACAGACCATATCTCCGAAAATATTGTGAACCAAGCTCTGATATTTTGCGAAGATGTTCCTAAGGATTTCGGCTTTCCGCTCTAAACATTTCCGCTTCTGAACCTTCATAGAAACAAAGTTATAGATAAAATTCCACGATGACCTATTTAGGTTAAATTCAGGAGCTTGCAAAAAGGCCTAACTTCCACAGATCATATCTCCAAAAATATTGTGAACCAAGCTCTGAAATTTTTCAATGATGTTGGATTTCGTCTTTACGCTCTAAAAATTTCATCTTTTGAGCCTTCGTAAAAAAAAAATTATAGAAAAAATTCCACGATGACTTGTTTGGAACAGTGAAACCCTAGAATCCAAAGCTCTGATACCAAATATTGTGAAACCAGCTCCAAAAATAGAAGAAAAGAGATATCAACGCCTTAGAAATAAGCCAATTCGAGGGGGAAACCTCTAATACATTACATGAATGAAAAATTCTTGGATGATACAAATTACAAAACCTCCTTTCTATATATAGGAGTCCATGGGGCCACAATGTAATCCTAGCTGACCTAACAATAATAATTTAAGGGCGCAATAATAATAATATGGGGGTTACAAGGGTACAATAATAAAAATAAGGGGGTTACACTAACAACAACAAGGGACTATACTAGTAATATAGGGACCTAACAGATTATCTAGAGCAGATAGCGGTATATCTGGCCACAGAAAAATTCCCAACAGAATACACAGAAACTGAAAGAAGACATCTGGTAGTGAAAGTAGCAGAATATCAACTGATAGTAGGACAATTATATAAAATGGGATTGGATCATGTTTTTCAAAGATGTGTCATGGACCATGAAAGAGAGGATATCTTGTGGGAGTGTCACAACGGAGTTGCGGGAGGCCACGTCGACGCAAAACCCACCGTAAGGAAAATACTAAAAGCAGGGTTATTGTGGCCCACAGTTCATAAAGATAGTAAAGCATATATGAAAAAGTGTGTTGTTTGCCAAAGAATAGGACGTCTGCCACGCCGGTATGAATAACCACTGCAACCTGTAAGAGCACTTTAGCCATTCGAAAAATGGCTCGTTGACTTCTTAGGGCCAATTGCACCAATGTCATGACATTCACAATCAAGGTATATAATAACCACAACGAATTATCTCACAAGATGGGCAGAGGCAGCACCAGTAAGAGATTGCACAGCAGACATAGCAGCCAGGTTTTTTTTTGAGAATATCATCAATAGATTTGGATGCCCCAGAATCCTAACAACTAATCAAGGTACACTTCATTAATACAACAATTAAATATCTGCTAGATAATTTTATGGTACAACATCACAAAAGCAGCTCATACCACCCTCAAGCGAATGGAATCGTTGAGGCATTCAACAAAATCTTAGAAAAAGGACTAACCAAGATATGCAATGCCAACCGGGATGACTGGGATGAAAGGATACTAGCCACATTATGGGCATACAGGACAAGCGTAAAATGGTGACGCAATAAAACTCCATTCCAACTGGTGTATGGGAGAGAGGTGGTGGTACCTGCCGACGTTATCATACCAAGTCTCTTAATCGCTTCAACAATACATATAACAGAAGAAGACTCAATCAATGAATGCCTCCATGAGCTACAGGTGCTTGAAGAAGAGAGATTTCTGGTATATTTCCATTAGACAATGAAAAAGGAAAGATAGAAGGCTTGGCATGACCATCACATCAAGCACAAAACGTTCACTATTAGAGGGAAAGTCCTGTTGTACGACATAAAATTTCAAAATTTCTCAGGCGAGCTCAGAATGCACTAGATGGAACCATACCATGTCATAGAAATTAAAGATTCAGGTGTGGTTCGACTGGCGCAACTAGATGTCCAAATACTGCAAGGTTGGGTGAATGACGCATGCTTGAAGCCCTATCACGAGTAAGTTCCACTATTTTTTAATTTTTCAAATAACTCTCGCAACCGAGAGAAGTCAGTAGGGTAGAATAGAAATAGATAGAATCAATAACTCTCTCGCACCCGAGACGGGACATAGAATAGGAATCCCAATAAAAATACCGAGCAACAACGTAGATAAACACTTGCACCTGTTGCGATGCATAGAACACATCGCAACCAATTGTGGTTGAGGGTAGGGTTGAGTCTGCCATGTCAACAAGCCACGCATGTTAAGCATCATTCATTCATAATTACCCATCATACTGTTGTCAGTCCGTAGGATCACCCAGATTAAATAAATAACTATCGTAATTAATAAACCCCATATCGTAATAAATTTTCCATATTAAGCCAAAATCATTACCCATCACGTCTACCCAAATCTTGAAGCTACATTCAACAATGTGAGAATACACCTCACCGCGATAACTAATCTTACGATTATAGTCACGCGAGAGACAGAAAAAAATTAATTAGTTATGGGGTCATATAAACCTCATTCGTGCTGGTAGCATTACTTAACCCACATGAAAGAAGAAAAGCACCAGAATGTCAAAAAATTACGAGTTAGAACAAATAGAAACAACTATCGTCCAACAAGCAAGATTTCAGTAGAAGAAGTTTAAGGAAGCAAGCTCGCAGCAGGAATTCAATGCAATAAACTAGGAACAGAAACTTAGGTATACAACAGAAGAACAAATATGATGAATATAGAAACATCAGTCATCTAGCCCGAGCTTGATACAATAATTTAGAGGATAGAATCATTAATTAGAAAGTATGACAATGCTTCATTAATTGATACATATTTCACGGAATCCTATCAATTCCTAGCTATGAAGAGACAAGTATATATGGAGAATTATACCATGGAGGGAGGAGGTGAAGCAAAAAGGATGAATCTATAATTCAGAGGTATTCAAAGGTCGACTATACTGAACCTCAGGAACCTCCCAGTGTTTGGAACAACGGGAGCGACGATGCAGTGTACAAAATTCTTGATGAGTAGAGTTCAGAATGGATCATTGCAGCTGGGGAGAGAGATACCTATCCATGCATAGGACATTAATAGACATACGGGATTATCAACAGAGGGAAATGATGTCTCAACAACATTCCAGAATGTGTCCAAAAGAGCCAAGAAGTCAAGGGACTGTGATTATTACAAGAAGTATGAGACCAGAAGAGGAGGGAAGGGAGCGAAGATTGACCTCATCAACAATTCAGCAGTGAAATTTTCCTGCTATCTGATAGTGGGTAATAAAATGAGCCATTACACCAAAGGAGAATGCACCCTCGACACCATATCAGTCTTGGAACACTACATCTAGGGAGCATAACTAAACTAGTGCACCTTCCTGTTGAACGAACTGTTTGAGGCCTATGAGGATAATTACAGAAGGGCCACAAGATTCATTTATGGCTATCTTATTATGGAATCTACGATGTGGAAATGGAATCACCCAAGGATAAGGAAGCTCGCAAAAATCACTCACGACCAGCCAATGGCGTTAAGACTTACACCCTGGAGAGTCTCGGGAGATCCCAACACCAAGGAGGTCAATGAGGAAGCTTTCTCATTCTGGTACAAGCAGATTGTAGATGTAGTGGGGAGCCAGCAAAGGGTTCCGAGGAATAAATTGGATAGATATTTTGAGCATATATGGTCCAGGGTAACTCACAAATAGACCTATATCCAACCTACTTGTGTGGATGAAACCACGTTCCAAATGCGGCCACTAAAATTTCAAGTGGAAGAGGAAGCCTTCCACAACGAAGTCTGCTCGTGGACAGGAGCTGCAACGGAGGTTAGACGCAGAGTACCCCATTACTTATTCGAGGTGATTCTACCAAAGGAACTCCTAGGGGAGTCACCAGAAAAAACAATGAGGAGGATTTCCCAACTACAGCTACAACCTTTACTGGGCTAGCTCAACACAAGGGTGAAGGACTTCAATCTAGTAATACATACTCTAACAAGTGCATCTCCTATGTTTCCTTCTTTTTCTCATTTCTAGTCTTTGAATTCTGAATCCCTATCCACAAAAACCCCCGTAATTACTTCCCTCCCATACACCATGTTCAATTCCCCTCCAGCAGCCACAGTCACTCCAATCCGCAAGGGCAAGGCACCCAAGCCCTCGGTAGCTGCACCCAAGCCCAAGAAATCAATAATTATGGTGCCCAAGCAAATAGTTGATCTCATCGAGGAGGATCAGACCCAACCTATGGATACAGGGGTACCAGTTCGAGAAGAGCCAGAGGTTACCACCAAAGTAACCTCCACGCTACCTATGTTTGATCTGTCCTCGGTGCTAAACATTCAGACATCGTCTCCACCTCATACTCACAACTCATCACCACATACTTCATTCACTTCCAAAGACCATTCCATCCACACTCCGTCCACCTCAGTGATGATCTTAGACCCAGTAAAGCTAGGGAAAAAGACAAATGGTGACACCGAGGTAGAATTTAGCTTGGGTACAGCTGAAGTACCCGAGGGTGACCAACCCTCGGTGGGACAGGGAACTTTCCTAGAGTTTTTAGTTCAAGGAGGTTCTTTTACTGCAGATACAATGCCTTCGTCAAGAGAGCTGAACCCTTTTCTGCAAGCCAAACTAATACTGCAATAGATTATGTCGACCACTAGTATGAACAACCTGAAACCTCAGCTGCCGCAACAGAACCAACCAGCATCCCCATAGGAGCACTCAGAGAGATCAATCACCAGTGGGAAACCCCTCAGAGAAAGATAGCCAACCCAGGAGATGTCAGGCATTGAGAACATGCAGAGCTGAGGGGCTAACCAATTATACAAGTTCATCCAACTAGCAGCATAAGTAGAAGGATTTCACAACAACCTCCAACAAAGGTTTGAGTAGAAAAAATAGCAGGTCATCGCGCTTACTGAAGAGCGCAATCAGCGTAAAAGTGAAAAGGACACTCTACAGAACAGCTAGAGAAGGTAACGGAAATATTCAAAGACCTATGGCCAACAATAGTTTCCCAGGATAATAAGATGGCAGAGGACATATCGGTTTGCTTAATGGTCGAAAGGTCTATCCGAGAGAAAATGGCTTGCACAAATCTAAGTAGAGCAAACCAGGAGTTCAAAGAGATGCTAGCTGCAAGACCAGCATTACCAGACCCTGCCACGGTATATTCTGAGAAGGTCACCATAAAACAGAAGCAGGTAAATGGAATGAAGGAGACCCTGGGGAAAACATTCAAAGAGGCCTATAGCCTACTAAAACATTTACATGAATTCTCCAACTCGTTAACAATGAAAGCCCACCCAATCTCAGCACAGCTTCAGAAAATTTCCTAAGAGATCAAAGAAGCCACTGATCTGGTCGGTATAACCTAGCTATACAACCAGACAGAGGTGATGGAAACCAAAATCCAGTAGATAGAAGAACATTCCACTGCCACAAAATAGGTCCTCAGAGAGCTAAGGCAACCGGTCAAGCAAAAAGCAAAGGAAATTCAGCAGATGGCGGTCGAAGCTGAGCTGAAGATACAATAGGTATTCAGCAAGATGCTGCCTGTAGTGAGTGAAACTGAGGCCGAAAGAGTCACCATCCAGAAAGAACGATTATTAAAGACTTGCAACAAGCAATCATTGAGTTCACAGAACTCAAGCCCTCAGCATTGGGCAAGGTTCCACAGTTGGGGCCTTTGTTGGGACAGAGTGAAGAAACAGAAGAGACAAAGTCAGCCTCTGAAGCCGACAGACCACTGGAATCTGCAACAGTAGGAAAATATTGACTCAGATGAGTCAATAGCATGTGGTCGGAGCCTGTTGGGGCCTTTGTTTTGAAAAAGAAATAGTTTTGAGTCACGGAAGGTTGGAGGACAAGTGGCGGAATGCAATCAAGGTAGACAGGGAGATGTCACGGTTGCGGAAAGCTGGAAGATAGGTGGCGTGGTAGTTGCAGAGAACAATACACATGGTAGATATGGGAGAAAAGAACAATAAACAAAACTCCCAGTAATCAAGAAGAAGTAGCAAGCAGCGGAGCAGGAAAAGAGGAAAGACTGACAGACACACTGGCGGAAGAACAAATAGGCAGTCAGCTAGTGTAGAAGAGTTAGTTATTCAATGCGGCGAAAGGTTGATAGGAAAGAGCAGAGCCTTAGGAGAGCTCTGTGAGAAATCTGTTGTATTGAATCAAACTATGATAGACTCTGCGGAGTAGATGTATGTTGTTCTATTACTGATAATTAAATCTAGTTTTTGTTGTGCGTAATGTTATGAGTTGATTGATGGTTATTTGCTTATGATGAATGTATGCCCAATTTAAATTTTAATTCAGCCTTCTGAACATGCTTTGATGAGAGATAGTTTATACAAAGAGTTGAGATATGGTTATTGCTTCCACGTTTCTATAGTTTTTCTCTATGTTTGCATTTTTCTTCTACCTGATTTGGCTTCTAATCTTACTAAGGTCGCCGCACGCCTCGGGTGAGACTTTATACTCTCTAGAGTAGGGTGAAAATGTCGACGTTGTGCTAGACTACTACGGAAACCTTGTTGGCCTCAACCCTGAACCTGGGTCTTGCCCAAAGAGCTCGTTTTTCGCCAATAGTTCCATCCTTCTTCCCTTTCAGAGATACAAATTTCTTTCTATCCCCAGTCATATGAGTTGAGAAACCAATATCAACATACCACACATCTTTTTTTTTTTGAGCCTTGAGAGCCAGAGCACAATTATCAGTCTTCTTCTTCTTCCATGTTTGTTCATTTTGTGGCTTCGAATATTCTTCTGGAGGATTTTCAAGTCTGTAGTCTCTGGCTATGTGTCCAAAGTTTCAAAATTTGTAACATTCCATATTATTTCTTAAATGTTCAAATCTATTTATGTTTCGTTGCCTTGGGAGGTTCATATTTGACAAATCTCCTGGAATTGTATTGCTTCATAGGGTATGTGTGACATTCTACAGCTTTATGACCAAATTTTCCACATGAATAACAATAGCCATGAAAAATATGTTGGTACCTGGATGGAAATCTTCGTCGGGGAATCATCTTCCAAGGTTGTTCTTGTGAATCTTGTCCAATGAAGTCTACATGCATGTCAGATCTCATAGGTTCATTATATTTTGTTGTAGAAGGTCCTGCTTCTTCTTTTTTGTAACTGAGGTTGGTTCTGTCGTTGTAAGATCGTTGATTATTGATGAGTTTTTCCAATGCCCTTGAGTTTTTGGAATATTTTTGGACAATTTTTCCCTTCTTCACTTCCTTACGCAGCGAGACTACTTTGGCTTCTAATGCTTCCCTGTCTTGGTTGCTTTCTTCCAACTTCTTTTGAAGTGGCTCTTCAATACATTTGTTTTCTTCAACTTCAATTTTGAGACCTTGAACTTGTTCTTCATGAGTATTGGAATGGATCTTCTGAGCCTTGAGCTCTTTTATAAGCCTGATTGCCTCCTTAGAAAATTCTTCTATGGTCAACACTTCTTCTTCATTGTTTGATACCTCTTGTTTATTGTTCTTGGCCATAAGAAATACTCTCTCATTGGCTTCTTCTTCATTGTCACTGTATTCATTGGATGATGAGCTATCTTCTTTAGAGAGAAAGTTCCTTTTGAATCCTTTCTTTTTACCTTGCCTGTTGAATTTATTAAATCCTTTCTTTCCTTTTGAGTTGCCATCACTTCTATTCGAACATTTTGTTACGAAATTCCCAACCTCACCATAGCTGAAACATATCAATGGAAGTTTACCTTTGAATTTTCCCTTACCAATTTTTAGTTTTCTTGTAAAGTAAACATATTCTCCATCTAAAATACCTTCTTTATAATCTTCCTTTTCTTCACACTTGTAGGTGTAGGTCTTTGCCTTTGAAGGTTGTTTGTCCTTATTGGTTTTCTTAGATGCAGCGAACGCAGTTTCTAGATGTGAAGTACCCTCTTCTTCATCAATTCTCATTTCATATGCTATGAGAACTCCATGTAATTCCTCTTTGTTGAGTTTGTCCAGATTTGCACTGTATTCTAAGACTTGACCTTTGGGTTGAATCTCCCTGGTAACATTATAAGAATCTTTCGTATAATATTCTTCTCATCAACAGGCTCTCCCAATCCTTCCAGAGTGTTGGTTATTTCATCAGCGTGTTGGAAATATGCAACAATGTTGTTATTTTCTTTCATTCTGGGTTGCTCAAATATTTCTCTTTATATTTGAAGCTTTGCTTCTTTGGCATTTGAGTCACCTGCATATATATTCTCAAGCTTGTCCCATACATTTTTTGTGGTTTTAAAACTCAACACCTTATGATAAGCAGATTCAATAAGTCCACTAATAATAATATACTTTGATTTTGCATCATTTACCCAATTCTTCTTACCTTGTTCATCCGTGAACGGTGTAAAGCCATTTTGAACAATGTCCCATACTTTGTAACCTTGCACCAAGAGATAGACCTCCATTATTCATTTCTAGAGTGCATAATTATTTTCATTGAACATGGGTAGTACAGCATTCTTGGTATGCTCCATGACCTCCTTCCAGCTGTTAAACTACTATTGAAGGAACCAAGCTCTGATACCAATTGTTGTAAATACTAATAAGGGGGTGAATATTATTCCTTTCAATTAGTATGATTATTAATATTTCAAAGCATTATTTAATCAATTATTATCAGTTTTTGTACAATGATAGCAGTAAACAAAAGGAACACAAATGCACACAGTTTTTAAGGTGGAAACCCCCTCTGGGACAAAAACCACTTGAATGCTTTTCTAATAATTCTTTAATATTCAACTCCAATTGAAAAGAAAGCTCCAACTTCCTAGAATCTAGAAAATCATTCTTCTCCAGCTCCCACTGGATGGATGATCCAACTTCTGAAATTCTTCAGTAGTCAACTGAACGAATGCCCCAACACTTAATGAGATACAATTCACTTTAGCACCACCCTACCACCCTGAAGTTTTCACAGGCTTGAACCTGTTGGTGAATTCATGCACCAACCTAGCATCACCCTACCACCCTATAGAAGAATAAAATAAGAATGGACTCTCGTACCAGGGAAAATGGTCCACTTTACAATGATATAGAATGTTGTAAAAGAAGAAGACACACTAGATCATAACCCCAAATATGACGCAACCACCTAATGATGATCCTAGACCTTCTAACACTGTCTCTTCAATTCTTTGTAGATAAATACTTGTAGCAATTTTACAATGACTCAGTACAATGATACCTTTACAATGACTATATGCAGTGTTGCCCACTTGAAGACTTCATGTGGTGAACTTCTTGCTGTTGTTCTTCACCTTGATTGCTGCTCTTTTCATGCTACCCTTTCTCACTCTTCACAACATTAGATCATGTGTTGAGTATTTTCTTGATGAATATATAATACCTGCAAAAATTCTTCAAGGAAATACCCATGACATGATAATAGCAAAACTCACCTCATCCCATAGAGCAGATGTTAGTGCTGAACAAAAAACACAAATCAGAATACAAAGAACCTAATGAAATTAAGAGATGAACATGCATATACAAAATATACTTGCCTGGAGCTTACCTTTGCTGCATCATTTTTCTACACCTTGATTTTCTTTGTTGCCCTAGAAAGTCTAGTCCTTTGCAGCCCTTGACAACACATGATCTAGCTTTTTATTTCCTTCTAGGAGCTCGATATTGAATCTGATGCATATATGTTATTTCAGATCCCCAATATGTGATTTTCGGTTCTACTAGTAGCCCTCTGAGTCTTCTTTCCAATTCCATAGGTCTGGCTCAATTTTGATTCTTCAAGGAAAATTTATGTCCAATCTCTCACAATGACCTAATTATGGACAATTTTATTAGAGTGAACTTGTATGACATGCCACATGTCATTGTTTCCTCCTTCAGCTCTGAAATTGATACACAAAAAACTACAGTTTGTTGCACTATCCACCACTTTTTATGGAATTCCAATCCGATGCTCAGAGAGATGGTTATGATGATTTTCCCAAGGTCACCTCTTTGAGATGAAATTTGGGAGACTGCAAAAACCTTAACTTCCACAGATCATATCTCCGAAAATATTGTGAACCATGATCTGAAATTTTTACAAGAGCTTCCTAGGGATTTTGGCTTCACGTGATTAAAATTTCAGTTTCTGAACCTTTGTAGAAAAAATGTTATAGCAAACATTCCATGATGACCTATTTCAAGTAGCGAAATCCCTACATGAGGAGGATATGGCAGATCACAATTTATATAAATGCTTAGGTTGAGAGGGTCTTAAACAAGTGAATGTGGGAGGGATTTTAGGAGCTTAAAAATTATCAATTATTGATGGTTCAATGACCACAACCAATTATTAGTGTCATGCCACAACCCCATGGGGTTTTAGCCCACTAATTGGGGTTACTAACTTCAAACATGAATATCTCTCAAATCGTGAAGAATTATGTGGCGAGAAACATATCAACGAAAAAATCTTGACAAGTAGAAACCATAAAAAATATCCTTGACTCAGAATATAGTAATTTGGTAGGGAAAAAATCCCATGAAAGATCGGGGTAGCCCCTGGTGCTGCTTGGGTTGGCATCAATGACAACCACTAATCAACATTGTTACATAAATGTTACATTTGAAGAAGATGGTGTTCTAACAAATAATGATGAGGATCTAGAATCTTTGAAACTTGAGATAGAGGCTGAAAAAGACATAGAGAAAATTCTAGAACAAGAAGCAACTGTCAACCAGGAAGAAGTAAATATTGATCATCAAGATATACAGGAAAAACAACAAGAAGCTCCTCCAAAGAGAACAAAATAATGGATTCAAAAGATCCATCTATCAAATCAAATAATTTGTGACATAAATGAAGGTAGACATCTTCATTCATCACAACAAGCTCACATTGATTTCCTAGCAGCCTCTGAGCCTATTAGTTTTGAGGAAGCCAACATAAATGAACATTTGGTAGAAGCTATGAATGAAGAATTGGATCAAATCGAGAAGAATAACACCTGGAAATTAGTTCCACGACAAAAATATAAAAAGGTCATTGGGACTAAATGGGTGTTCAGGAACAAATTGAATGAAAATGGACAGGTTACCAGAAACAAAGCAAGATTGGTTTGCAAAGGCTGTGCACAAGTGGAAGGAATTGATTTCGATGAAAAATTTGCACCATTTTCCAGATTGGAAGCCATCTGGATGTTTCTCTCCTATGCATGTTCAAGAAAAATCAAATTCTGCCAAATGGATATTAATTCAGTGTTTTTGAATGGCGAATTAGAAGAAGAAGTTTACATCGAACAACCTTAAGGCTTTCTACTATCTGAAAAAGAAGACTATGTTTTCATGTTAAAGAAGGCTCTATATGGTCTCAAACAGGCTCCCAGAGCATGGTATGCTCATCTAGATGGATATCTATGTCAACAAGGGTTCAAGAAAGGTACTGTTGATAGCAATATTTATGTACAATTAGATAAATATAATTTAACAATTGTTGAGGTGTATGTGGATGATATAATATTTGGTAGCAATGATGATCGACTAAGTAAGAAATTTTCTACAAAGATGCAAAGTGATTTCAAGATATCTTTACTTGGTGAGCTGACATACTTCTTAGGGCTTCAAATATCTTAGCAAGAGAAAGGAATATTTATATGTGAAGCCAAGTACATCAAGGAAATGCTCAAGAAATTCAAAATGGAAGATTGCAAACCCGTCCTTACTCCAATGGTAACCGGTTGAAAATTGAGCATAGAAAACTCATCTAAGGATGTGGATTAAAGGTTGTACAGATATATTATTGGTAGTCTTATATATTTAACAGCTTCCCGGTCAGATGTTATGCAAATAGTTGTACAAGTAGCAAGATTCCAAGCAACACCAAAAGAATCACATATTATTGTCGACAAAATAATTCTTCAATATCTAAAGGGCACAGTAGAATATGGCTTGTGGTATCCCAAGGGTAACAATCTCATTATTCAAGACTTTATAGATGCAGATTGGGTAGGAAGCATTGATGATTGTAAGAGTACTAGTGGAGCAACATTCTATCTAGGTGGTTGTCTCGTATCATGGTTGAGAAAAAAACAAACCTTAATCTCGTTATCTATAGCAAAAGCAAAATACATTGTAGCAACAACTTATTGTACTCAAGTATTTTGGGTGAAACAAACTTGGAAATATCTTCAAGTAAAATTCAATGAGCCTATTCCCATCTTCTGTGATAATGCAAGTGCCATCAGCATCTCCAAGAATCATGTCATGCATTCAAAAACAAAACACATTCCGATCAAATATCATTTTGTTAGAGAACAAATAGCAGAAAAGAATATCAAACTTGAATATGTCGGTACAAAACAAAAAATTGATGATATCTTCATTAAACCTTTACTTCATGAAGCATTTGAATATCTTCGCTAGAAGCTTGGGATTCTCCTAAGTTCTCATTAGATTTTCCTTATTTAGGAAATAAAGGGGGAGTGGAAGTGTGTATAGGTCCGCAGGATGGTTGTGTTTCAGGGGGGGTTACCCTTTGCCATTGATGTCAAAGGGGGAAAAAATGTTGTAGGAAGAGGTTTCATGATCACAGTGGGAGTACTTGTGTTGCCATCAATGCCAAAGGGGGAGATTTTTTATCAGTGGTTGTCATTGATGTCAACCCAAGCAGCACTAGGGGCTACCCCAATATTGCATAGGAATTTTGTCTTGAAAATTACCCTATTCCGAGTCAAGGATATTTGGGATGGTTTCTAATTTTTGGGATGTTTCCGTTGATATATGGCACGCTGCGTAATTCTTCACAGTTTGAGATATATTTGTGTTTGAAGTTAGTAACCCCTGTTAGTGGGAAAAATCCCCATGGGGTTGTGGCATGACACTAATCATTGGTTGTGGTAATTGAATAGTCAATAATTAATAATTTTTTAATCTCATAAAACCCCCCCAATGTTCAATTTTTGAATACCCTCTCACCTAAGCATTTATATACATTGTGACCCTCATATCCTCCTCATGTAAGGATTTTTCTACTAAAAACAAGTCATCATGGAATTTTCGCTATACCATTTTTTCTGCGAAGATTCAGATGCTGAAACAAAAAATACACTTGGGAAAAATCTTGATGAAGTTCGTTTCCGAATTTCAGATCTTGGTTCGTAAAATTTTCAGAGATATGATCCGTGGAAGTTAGGGTTTTTGTAGGCTTCCGAATTTCATCTCAAAGAATTGACCTTAGGAAAATCGACATAACTCTCTCTATGAGAAGTGGATTGGAATTATGTAAAAGGTTGTAAATATTACATGGAATGCAATTTTATTTTTATCAATTTCAGAGCCGAAGGAGGAAACAGTGACATGTGGCATGCCTTACAAGTTCGCTCTACTGAACTAGTCCATAACTAGGTGATTGTGAGAGATTGGGCATAACTTTGTCTTGAAGAATCCAAACTGGGTCAGACTTGTGCCATTGGAAAGAAGAATTAGAGCGATACTACAAGATTGAAGATCACATATTGGGGATATAAAATCACAGAGATACATTAGATTCAATATCGAGCTCCTAGAAGGAAAAAAAATCTAGACCATGTGTTGTCAAGTGTTGCAAAGGACCAAACTTTCTAGGGCAGCAAAGCAAAGAAAGGTGCAGAAAAATGATGCAACAAAGGTAAGATATAGGTAAGTATCTTATGTATATGCATGTTCATCTCTTAATTGAATTAGGTTCTTTTTATTCTAATTTGTTGTTTTTGTTTCGCACTGAAATATGCTCTGCAGGATGAGATAAGTTTTGCTAATATCATGTCATGGGTATTTCCTTGAAGAATTTTTGCAAGTATTACATATTCATCAACATAAGACTCAATGCATGGTATAATTTTCTGAAGATTGAGAAAGGGTAGCATGACAAGATCAGCAATCAAGGTACAAAAAATCAACAAGAAGTTCACCACATGAACTCTTCAAGTGGGCGGCACTGCATATAGTCATTGTAAAGGTATCATTGTACTGAGTCATTGTAAAATTTGTACAAGTGTCTCTCTACCAAGAGTTGAAGAGGCAGTGTCGGGAGGTCTAGGATCATCATTAGGTGGTTGTGTCATAGTTGGGGTTATGGTCTAGTGTGTCTTCTTCTTATACATCATTCTATATCATTGTAAAGTGGATTATTTTCCCTAGTATGGGAGTCCATTCTTATTTTATTATTATATAGGGTGGTAGGGTGGTGCTAGGCTAGTGCATGAATTCACCAACATGTTTAAGCTTGTGAAAAATTTAGGGTGGTAGGGTGGTGCTAGGGTGAGTTGTAGCTCATTAGGTGTTGGGGCATCTGTTCAGTTGACTACTAAAGAATATCGGGCGTTGGAGCATTCATTCAGTGGGAGATGGAGAAGAATTCTTTTCTAGATTCTAGGAAGTTGGAGATTTGTTTTCAATTCAAGTTGAATATTAAAGAATTATTAGAAAATAATTCATGTGTTTTTTGTCTCGGAGGTGGTTTCCACCCTAAAAACTTTGTGCATTTGTGTTCCTTTTGTTTACTACTATCATTGTACAAACATTGATAATAATTGAAGCTGTTGGGGTCCTTTGTTCTGATAGATTGGCTTACCAAAAGACAAGGCAACATCAAAACCAATCTTTAGAGTTCCAGGATCTAGTCCTCCTGTTCTCAGAGAGGGATCTCTCAAATTGTTTGAAAATATATATCTCGTTTTCTTTTAAGTATTGATTTTAGACTAGTTATTAAGTGCAAGTGTTTGTTTGGTTTGTTTGTTTGGTTGAATTGGCACAACCAAACATGAAAGGTCTAGGTAGTATGGATAGAAAAAAGAAGTGTCAGATTCATTGGGTAATGGAGTCAAGAAGATGTTTATGACAAGCTCATCAATGGATATGGGATATCAAAGGGAAAATCAAACTTGGCCATAAGATCCTTTAGTTTTTGTGAATGAGATGGAAATTAATGATTTGGAAAGAGAAATTGAATTCTCAACAAAGGGAACTTAAAAACATAATTTTAACATAAAGAGGAATTTGATAGACAGGGCTAACCATGAATTCTACAAACCACACTTTAAGCAAATAATGACTTCAAGACAACTTTCAAAATGAAATATAAGATTCAGGGAACACCCTATTTCTCAAAGACTTTATTTCAAAGGAATTAGAAAACATGAAATATTCACTGATAATTGCAGTCATAGAAGAGGGAACACCTAACACATCTATGATCACAACTATAAATACCTTTAAAACAACTATTTAAGTAGGAACAAAGGGCATGATCAGAATAGACCTCTTTGGAAAAATATAAACAATGTTACTTCAAAGGGAGACATCAAAAACAACTTTCAAGTGGTAGCAGACAAGTAGGGAAAACCATAAATCATGCTGGAACCAACTATTTGAACTATTTGAGAAATAAACAAGCATAAGGGTTCAAGATAATGATTAAAGACTCTAAAATACCTTAGCAGAAGAAAACATAAAACAGTGAAGGATAAACAGGTCTAAGGTGCTTCCAGGAGTCAATTCTTGGCCTAAACGTTTCATCCTACTGTAGTAAGAATTTATGAAACATAATGAAAACAGGAAAAACAACAGATAGTTCATAATACATCACCAACATCCAAGCTCAGGGATCCAATGATAGAGCCTTCTCAAGAAAAAGCATGTCAAAACATAATCCATCTTTCAAGACTTCAATTTCGTCTTCAACTTCAGACAGACTACGTATTATTTCAGAGAGTATCAGTGTTACAACTAGTGACCAACCAACCCTTTACAATGTGCTCCTCAAGGAGATTTTATAATAAAATTAGGAGGTGAAAGAGTTCCTAGGGTTGAAGTGTAATTAATTCGATACTAAATGCAACTCCTAGCCTTGAAAACCATGCAAGGCATAAGGCAGGAATGCATTGAATTACAACTATGTTTCATTTAATATGTTTCTGATTTTTAGGTTTAGTGGGTAAAAATATTGACTCTAAGGCTCTTCTTATATTTACAATAACTTCTACTGACAGTTGGGATATTTTTTTTGCTTGTAATAACTGTTCAGCTGTCTTTGGCCTTAATGTTTCGGACTGAGATTTGATTTGGGTATTTCTTTAAGGTAGAGAGGCTACAAGTGGCAATTTTGGTAGCTAGGGATTCAATTAGCCCCTCTGATGTGGCATTCGAGGTCTCCTGGCTCTGATTTGTGGATTAGGCTTTTGATTCTGGAGTTCATGCCTTGATCCTTTAATCTTTGATTAACATCTTTAAACCTTTGATTATGCTCTGATCTTCATCTTGACACTGATATTCTTTCATTTATTTGATGTTGAATGTGTTTTTCTGCTTGCAGGTGCGCAGAGGGTTTGTTGGAGAAATTGTTTGAAAAGTCGATGATCATGACTCATCAACCCTTCAAAACCGTGAAATTTAAACACCTGATCCCTTTAATTTGTATTCAGGGCTATGAGGATCGTCATCCTCGGCCCATAACACTGTAATCATCTGTGGGAGGGTTTTAATTTGAACTTCATTAAACCTGCATAAAAACACACAAAGTTAATTAAAATCCTGGGAATTATTGGTTTTGACTACTTAGGAGGTTTTGTGGAAGTGTTTCGGGGCTGTGAGAACGGAGGAATTTGCAGTGGAAGACAGGTTTCTATGCCAAAACAGAGACCCAGGGTTTAAATTTAAAATATGGCGCGAATTGAGAAGAAGTGGTTTTGGGAAAACCATTAATGGTTTTCGCGCAACGTTTGGGGGGGTAGGTGGTATTAGTGTTTGGAAAGCGATACCATACATCAGCTGACACGTGTCCCTCCTAATACTGCCCATTTCGCAAAAAAAATTCGCGTTAAACTTTAGGTGCAAAAAATTTGCGATATGCATCGTCGATCATTGGATCAGAGGCTCCAGATCCAACGATGCGGAATGAGCGTGACTAGAAAGTTGTGCGATGAGTGGTTGGAGTGGAGGCTAGGTGTCATAATTAGATTGGGCGGGCCTTGTATATGGTGGGTGGTAGGCCCCAGCGAAACTGGGTCATCGAGTTAAGTCCCGATCGTCGGATCTTCCGAAATGAACGGTGGAGATCTAAAGTTGAGGCGGAGAATTTTGAAAGGAGAAGAGGGATGAGGTGAAAAGGGAGAGGAAGGGAGGCTCGATGGCTGTTGATTTGTTTAGATCAACGGTCCAGATTAATTTTGAACCACAACATCGGGAAATGAAAAAATAGAAGAAAATTTGAGTTTGGGAAAGGTTTTTAAGCCCTTTAGTGCCCGATTGCGGGGCTAAGGTTATATGAGGGAAGGGTTTTAAATGAAATAAGCCCTTGGGGGCTTAATACCTTTGTAGAGAAAAATAATCCTTTTAGGCCTAAAACAGAGATTTTAAGGCCAAAAGAGGGTTTCGATAGATGAGAGGAGGATTTTTAGGCTGAATAAAAGGGAGGTATAAGGCTTAAAGGGGTTTTTGAAATGATTTAGAAGTCAAATGAAGGTATTTTTATGAATGAAATTAGAGAGTGAAATGGAGAGGTGAAATGAGGGAAAAATGGAGTTTCTTAATTAGTTTTTCTCTTGGTAATCAACATGTACTTGAGGACTTATAATGAAATAGCAGTGAATATTAATTCAAAGGATAAAGAACATCATAAGACTTCAAAAGATGATAGGTTTTCAAAGGAAACTATCTCTTGAAGGCTTGAAGACAAAGTCTAGCCACCTCTTGGTATAAAAAAATTTATAGGTGGCTAACAGTGTCTCCACTTGGGGAGGACAGTTGGTTCTTTAGGTGTCCAGAACCTCAGTTATTGATCTCTGGATTTTCAGTAAAATAGTGCCTTCATCCATTGGGCAGCAACTTTCTTTTCCTTTAGGTGACCTTTCTTTGATTTGATAATCTCTACAGCAATCTGAAACAATGGAATTCTATCAAAACAACATCTCTACCTACCCATTCCTAATGATCCTAACATTTTTTCTTCTTTCAGAGTGCATTTGGACTAGCAAACTCTCTTCATAAACATTTTATTATTTTGAAAATAGTAAACTAATCTAAGTCTAAGATTATTCCTCCATGAGTTCAGATTAAGCAATTGAACTCATAATTTCACTACCTAACTACTATCTGTCAGGATTAGGCTTGTCTGATAGACCTTTATTCTCTAAATTCTAAAATAGGAAATTTAAAAGCAGCCAAATTAGGATTAAGCAGTTTGACTTGCTGCAGATCTATGGCATAAAAACAAGCTGCACATAGTCTTTATGAAAAGTAAAACAAAATTTGTGAAGGCTTAAGATCTGAAAACTAAAACATCCTTCATTATTTCTTCAGCTCTGTTTTGAATTTGTTTGAGCTGTGTTTTTTCTCTCATCTGGTTCAAGTTTTGAGCATAATGGAACTAGTTTTTTTTCTATCTTTGGCTCAAGATTTAATCTAATTAGAGCCATTCTTCTTTTTGAGATTCATAGGTTCAGATATTGAATTTGTTTGAACCTTTGTTTCCTCTATCCTAATCTACCCTACTGATAAGCCAAGATTGTACTGTTTGGCTAATCTAATTCACTAACCTATCAGCAGTAAATTGAAAAACTAATTAGTCATGATTAGGCTGTATGACTAACATAGCAGTGTGTTTTTAGGAGTGTCATTTTAGCTTGCACACTTTCAGATTTTGTCTCTCTTTTTGGTATGGGCCTGTACCTTTCTTGTTTTCATTCTGACCTCTTTTCTACTTTTTATTGTTTTTTGTATTTTTCTCTTTTTCCTTCAAAGAAAAAATCAACAACTAACTAAATGCTCAAAGGCTGAGCTTTATTGACATTCCTACCTACCCTAATCTATCTTGGAAATATCTGTTGTTTTATATGATACAATAGTGCCAGTGCAACCAATTAAGCAGTAACAAAAAAGGGTAGAAAATTTGACTGCTTTTCAGAAATAACCATAGGTTACTTTGAATGTGGGTCTTCAAAACCAAGGCCACCACTAGTGGTGACCACTCCTGATGTATCTGGCTCTTGAAAAGGATCAATTCTTTGGAACTTGAGCCAATCAGGGCCTCCATATATTTTTCCATAGGATCAACAAAAACATGATATACAATTTCTTCTTTTAGGTCTTCCATAACTGGTAGGCTATCTACATCCTTGATAGCTTGGTTCACTGCATCTTCAGTGTGGCTCTTGAAAGCATAATCATCCTTTTCCTGCACATCAAAAGGTAGTGAAATTTATTCTTTCTTGGGGGAGGGATACTTTCCAAAAATTCTCTAGGGTCCCTGAATTGGTATGATTGTTCTTGTGAATTCAATATTTCAATCTCAGTTTCATACCTTTCAACCACCAAGTCTAAGAAAATTTTCTTAAGCTCAGGTTTAGCATTGAATTTTGAGCTGAGAAGGACAACCTCTGGAAGGTCCTCACATTCACGTTCTGCCAATTCACCTGATATTTCACAACGCAACTCTGTTATGAAATTTGACTGCATTTTTGCAAATTGTTCAGAGTCTTCTATTAGTGAAGTCATTAGGTCTTTTGGGATTGTGGAGTCGCCAGGTGGAAGATTTTGAACTTTGCATTCCACCAACAACATGATTGGGTTTGCTCAAAGCATTCCCAGGAGAGTTTACACGGACTAGTGAAGTAATCGCCTACTAGAGGCTAGTGGAGTCGCCAGGTGGAAATTTTGAGCTCTATTGGAGGTAAAATATTCTATGTTCCACTACCAATGTTTATTATGAAGGCCAATCTGAAATGTTTTTGGATTTTGTCTATTTTTATGGTTATGAGAGTGTCCTATGTCTGATCTTACCACTTAGCTAAGGTGCTCAAAGAAACAGAGTCTACTCTATGGCTCACCAACTGATTTCCTTAGAGATTTGTAGGACTAAAGAGTTTATAATAGTTTGCTAGGCTATCATAAATTCAATAGGTCCCACCGTGATCGCCATTATGTTGGCGATGAGGTGGCTAAAATCGCTAGATAGTATTAGTTAAGGGGATGTTGGTTTTCTAAATGATATTTATGTGTGTTTAAGTTTAGAAGGTCCCACCGTGATCGTCATTATGTTGGGGTCTTGTGTTTTGATAGATTGTCTTACCGAAAGATAAGGCAACATCAGAACCAATCTTTAGAGTTCCAGGATCTAGTCCTCCCGTTCTCAGAGAGGGATCTTTCAAATTGTTTGAAAAGATATATCTCGTTTGCTTTTAAGTATTGATTTTAGACTAGTTATTAAGTGCAAGTGTTTTTTTGGTTTGTTTGTTTGGTTGAATTAGCACAGCAGAACATGAAAGGTCTAGGTAGTATAGATAGAAAAAAGAAGTGTCAGATTCATTGGGTAATGGAGTCAAGAAGAGGTTTATGACAAGCTCATCAATGGATATGGGATATCAAAGTGCAAATCTAACTTGGCCATAGGATCCTTTAGTTTTTGTGAATGAGATGGACATTAATGATTTGGAAAGAGAAATTGAATTCTCAACAAAGGGAACTTAAAAACATAATTTGAACATAAAGAGGAATTTGATAGATAGGGCTAACCATGAATTCTACAAACCACACTTTAAGCAAATAATGACTTCAAGAAAACTTTCAAAATGAAATCTAAGATTTGGGGAACACCCTATTTCCTCAAAGACTTTATTTCAAAGGAATTAGAAAACATGAAAGATTCACTGATAATTGCAGTCATAGAAGAGTGAACACCTAACACATCTATGATCACATCTATAAAGACCTTTAAAACAACTATTTAAGCAGGAACAAAGGGCATGATCAGAACATACCTCTTTGGCAAACTATAAACAATGGTACTTCAAAGGGAGACTTCAAAAACAACTTTCAAGTGGCAGCAGAAAAGCAGGGAAAACCATAAATCATGCTGGAACCAACTATTTGAAATATTTGAGAAATAAACAAGCATAAGGGTTCAAGAGAATGATTAAAGACTCTAAAATACCCTAGAAGAAGAAAACATAAAACAGTGAAGGATAAACAGGTCTAAGGTGCTTCCAAGAGCCATTTCTTGGCCTAAAATTTTCATCCTACTGTAGTAAGAATTTATGAAACATAATGAAAATAGGAAAAACAACAGATAGTTCATAATACATCACCAACAGCCAAGCTCAGGGATCCAATGATAGAGCCTTCTCAAGAAAAATCATGTCAAAACATAATCTAGCTTCCAAGACTTCAATTTCTTCTTCAACTTCAGACAGACTATGCATTATTTTAGAGAGTTCCAGTGTTACAACTAGTGACCAACCAACCCTTTACGATGTGCTCCTCAAGGAGATTTTATAAGAAAATGAGGAGGTGGAAGATTTCCTAGGGTTGAAGTGTAATTAATTCGATACTAAATGCAACTCCTAGCCTTGAAAACCATGCAAGGCATAGGGTAGGAATGCATTGAATTACAACTCTATTTCATTTACTCTGTTTCTGATTTTTAGGCTTACTGGGTAAAAAGATTGAATTTAAGGCTCTTCTTATCTTTACAATAACTTCTATTGACAGTTGGGATATTTGTTTTGCTTGTAATAACTGTTCAACTATCTTTTGCCTTAATGTTTCAGACTGAGATTTGATCTGGGTATTTCTTTGAGGCAAAGAGGTTGCAGGTGGAAATTTTGGTAGCTGGGGATTCAATTAGCCCCTCTGATGTGGCATTTGAGGTCTCCTGGCTCTGATTTGTGGATTAAGCCTTTGATTCTGGAGTTCATGCCTTGATACTTTAAGCTTTGATTAACATCTTTAAGCCTTTGATTATGCTCTGATCTTCATCTTGACACTGATATTCTTTCATTTATTTGATGCTAACTATGTTTTGCTGCTTGCAGGTGCGCAGAGGGTTTGTTGGAGAAATTTTTTGAAAAGCCGATGATCATGACTCATCGACCCTTCCAAACCGTGAAATTTAAACCCCTGATCCCTTTAATTTGTATTCAGGGCTATGAGGATCGTCATCCTCAACCCATAACACTGTAATCATCTGTGGGAGGGTTTTAATTTGAACTTCATTAAACCTGCATAAAAATACACAAAGTTAATTAAAATCCTATGAATTATTGGTTTTGACTGCTTAGGAGGTTTTATGGAAGTGTTTCGGGGCTGTGAGGATGGAGGAATTTGCAGCGGAAGACAGGTTTCTATGCCAAAACAGAGACCCAGGGTTTAAATTTAAAATATGACGCGAATTGAGAAGAAGTGGTTTTGGGAAAACCATTAATGGTTTTCGCACAACGTTTGGGGTGGTAGGAGGTATTAGCATTTGGAACGCGATACCATACATCACCTGAGATGTGTCCCTCCTAATACCGCCCATTTCGCAATTTTTTTGGGTATTAAACTTTAGGCGCAAAAATTTTTCGATACACATCATCAACTGTTGGATTGGAGGCTCCAGATCCAACGACGCAGAATGAGTGCGATGGGAAAGTTGCATGATAAGTCGTTGGAGTGGAGGCCAGGTGTCATAATTAGATTGGGCGGGCCTTTGTATATGGTGGGTGGTAGGCCCCAACGAAACCGGGTCATTGGGTTAAGTCTCGATCGTCGGATCTTCCAAAATGAACAGTGGAGATCTAAAGTTGAGGCAGAGAATTTTGAAAGGAGAAGAGGGACGAGAGGTGAAAAGGCAGAGGAAGGGAGGCCCAATGGCTGTTGATCTGTTTAGATCAACGTTCCGGATTCATTTTGAACCACAACGTTGGGAAATGAAAAAATAGAATAAAAGTTAAGTTTGGGAAAGGTTTTAAAGCCCTTTAGCACCCGATTTCAGGGCTAAGGTTATGTGAGGGAAGGGTTTTAAAGGAAATAAGCCCTTGGGGGCTTAATACCTTTGTAGAGAAACGACTCCTTTTAGGCCTAAAACAAAGATTTTAAGTCCAAAAGAGGGTTTCGATAGATGAGAGGAGGATTTTTAAGCCGAATAAAAGGGAGGTATAAGGCTTAAAGGGGTTTTTGAAAGGGTTTAGAATTCAAATGAAGGTATTTTATGGATGAAATTAGAGAGTGAAATGGAGAGGTGAAATGAGGGAAAAATGGAGTTCCTTAAGCAGTTTTTCTCTTGGTAATCAGCAGGTACTTGAGGACTTATAGTGAAATAGCAGTGAAGATTAATTCAAATGATAAAGAACATCATAAGACTTCAAAAGATGATAGCTTTTCAGAGGAAACTATCTCTTGAAGGCTTGAAGACAAAGTCTAGCCACCTCTTGGTATAACACAATTTATAGGTGGCTAACAGAAGCTTAACTAATGCTCTAAAATATTAATAATAATACTAATTTAAAGGAATACTGATTCACCCCCCCAACCCCCCCCCCCATAGTATTTCCAACATAAAACCTCCAAGAAAAATAAAAATAAAAAAAATAAAAAAGCTATAGACAAAATGTCGAATTGACATAAACAAAACCTTAAATTCCCAGGACCATTTCTCCAAAAATATATTGAACCAAAATATACAATTTGAACTAGATATTTCATAATATGTTTCCTCGCAATTCTCTAAAGTTCACCATCTAAAACCTCCCTGAAAAAATTTATAGCTATAATTCCATGATGACCTATTAGAAGTAACAAGCCCAGAGGATCATGAGCTTTGATACCAAATGTTATGATCCTTGAACATTAAAAATGATAATAAACCAATAATTGTACTCTTATTCAATGGGGAAACATCCTTTCATAATGAATACAATGTACAAGACAATATTTTGATTATCCTAAGACTAGGCCTTCTTAGTATGTAGGTGTGTGTGTATGTGTGTGTGTGGATAGATAGGAGACAAAGGGTACAATTATAATAAAATGGTACCATGAGAGTTATATCCTACATAACAATATAATAATAGAAATGTAATCACTCAATATTTAGGGCGTAATACGGGGATTTGGATAAAAATGGGGCTTATATAGGGCCTAACAAGAGGGTTATTGGATTACTTGTAATCAACGCAAAATAAATTGTAACAATTACTTTTGCACTTGAATTCAATTTCTATAAATGATTTATCAAATAAATTTATTTTGAATGTAGTAGGAATATCTTAGATTTTTCTTACCTGAGCCTACATATAATTTTCCAACACCTCATAAGCATACAAACATCTTGATAATTTAACGTTTATAAATTTAAAGCACTAAATTTTCCAACAAACGTTGTTTTTATTATTAGTCTCTATTTTTTCAACTCTCACAACATAAGGAGGCCTATCAACATCGGTTCTTAACCTTCAACATTTATTCTTAATTTTGATCCAAATATTAACTTTGTACCTCTTACTTTATGTATTTAGACATTAAAATGCTCAAAAAAACATGTTTTACATCAACCATTACATAAAATAGGAAATATGCCTCCAATTATTTCCTTAAGTATTTGTTTAAAAATTTCGCAAGGTCTTTACGGAGTAGAATGCTTGAAAGAACAAAATTTGATGGAGTAGAATGCTTGAAAGAACAAAATTTCCATCAAATTTTGTTGGAAAAAAAAAAATCCCTCAAGTTTTAGCATCATGCCTCAATTTCAGGGCAAACACATGAAATATTATAAAAAAAAATTAAGTAACCTCATTTTAAATTTATCTTAAATTTTCATAGGGAGACTGCTTCTTTGTCAATATTCAAAGAAGAAGAAAAAATAACCTAAACTTTACAACCACAAAAACAGTGGAAAAGTGTGTTGATTCTCTATTTTCTATAGAAAATATTTGTAGATTTAAAGTGATAATTGTAATATGCTAAAACAATAGAATTGAATCTACTCTACCAATTGCAGTAACCAATAAGCGTTCGTTAAATCACAAAGCATAAAAGAGAAATAATTTCAATCACATTACACAATGGTTTCCTAGGGAAAGCCACAACTAAAAACCATGCTATATGTATATTTCATTAGTCATAAAATATGAGAATATTACAATGCTTTTCTCAAGACTAAGAAACCTCTGCACTATCTCTATCTGTCTCACTACTTCCTAGACAAGCCTAGGCCAATACCTAACCAATTTTCTGCTTTCCCAAGTCCATATTTCCTTGCGTTGTTTCCTTGGGTAATTAGCCCCTATTAATTAGGTAAATCCCCATCCAATACTATGCAATTCATCTAGGGCCTTCCTCCGACTTCATGCACCACCTGTACAATTTGGATGATTATACAACTGATAGTACACTTCCCTTGAACTCCAATCTCAACTGGGTAACTCTTAGTTCTAACACACATGAGTTATTTATGGTTGGATAATCAATTAACTGATTGATCATAGCATGTGGTTCAAGTTCAAGTTCCACAATTTTACCTCTCACTAGTTCTTCCAACATTTGGAACTGGTTAAACTAAATTTAACTTAGATAAACTAAGTTAATTAATTACAAATCAAAATAAACTCAACCCAAGATCCTATTTTGTAGGAACCACTCTACATGAATCACGTTATACCCTCAACTCAAATTAACTGAACCAACTAATTCAAACTAAATTAGTTAACACTTACAAGTTGTCATGAGATGTGGAATCAAAATTTTCTTCTAATCATATTTCAACGGAAACTTAAATTAGAATATTTCTCGGTGCCATTTTCAACACCCCCTCTCAGCAAGAAAGGGATTATCAGATACCCCAATCCTACTTCTATGGAATTCAAATTTTCCTCTTGACAGTTCCTTCATCAATATGTATGCATCTTGTTCCTCTGTAGGAATGTACTCTAGCATCATGATCTGCCTCTGCACACAATCTATGAGATCGTGGTATCAGATGTTGATATTATTGGACCTATAATGAAAACCCAGATTAACTAAGAGTTTGATGCAACTCTGATTTTCAGATTAAATCACTGTCGGATCCATCTGTTGACTAAAGAACCCAATAAGGATCTTCCTTATTTAGATTGCCTTGAAATTTTCTTGACTAGCATCCATGTACTCTTCTTTTGTTGAATTGAGTGCAACTGATCTATGCTACCTATTGTACCAGTAAAATGCTCCAGACCTAATAATAATTATTCTTCTTGATGTGCTCTTCCTATCATATGGACTCCTTTCCCAATCTGCATTTCTAAAGCCTTGCATCTTCACTCCCTCTCTCTTTCTTTACCAAATACCAAACTGAGTCGTGCCTCTGAGGTATCTCAACACATGTTTGGTCACCTTCCAATAGAGCTTGGTTGTCTTAACCATTTCTTGACTAAGTTGGTTAACCGCATAACACATGTATGGTCATGTGTTCACTAATTACATAAGTGAACCCACAAGTTGCCTGTAAATGGTAGCTTCTACCACTTCAGCTGAAGTAGAATCTTCCTTCCTCCAATTCCCTGCTAGAGGAGTCTCCATGGGTTTGTTTCTCTCCAAGTGAAAAAATTTTAGTATCTCGTTGGCATACTTTCCCTTAGAAACAAACAATTCCCAGCCTCTTTTCCAAATTTCCAAACCAAGGAAATAATGCAAGAAACCCATGACTTTCATCTCAAATTTTCTTGCCAAATTTTATTTTCAAGATTTTATCAAATTCTCATCAACTATTAGAATTAATTCATCGACATATAATACTATAATAAATAATTTACCTCCAACCACAAGCTACTAAAGGTTTTCATCTGATTCAATTTTGGTGAAGCCCAACCCAGTGAAATAGCTGTCGATCCTGGTGTACCAAAAATGGGGTGCTTTTTTCAATCCATTCAACGCTCTCTTGAGTACGAACACATGTGAATCTCTGTTGAAGGTCTCAAATCCTTTCGGATGCTCTATGTACACCTCTTCCTCAATCACTTCGTTGAGGAAGGATTTCTTCACGCCCATATGATATATCTTCCATCCCATTTGCAATGAAAGTGCTAGAATAGATCTGATTGAAGAGTACCTTGCTACTAGATGAAAGATCTCTATTTCTTTCTGTGATTTCCCTATTTTTTTACCTAAATTTCCCTACCTTAACCCATTTTTTACATTTTATACAATATCTCTATGCAAGTGTTTTTAGTTTCTTTAATCATTCTCTGGGTAAATGGATACGAATGCTTATTTTTAATTAAAAGTAAAAAAGGTTGATGTTTTGTACGCAACTTTCCACTTGTATTACCTTATGACTATTACAATGTGATTCACTAATTCGAGATCAAAGCTTGGTACAAGAATATCCAGAGGATCCTGCAGTCATCTCGATTCCTGTACTGAATATGGAGGACCATTGGTTCGATAGCTTGACTTAGAGTTGGTACCAGTTGTCAAGGAAGAAGGCGCGCACTCACTCCTAAGGATATGTTATTTTTTTCCCGCAATGGCTCGGAGCGTTGGAGGGTTTCTAAAGTTAGGATTAGTTGCGAACAACTCTATATTTTTTATCTATTTGATATGACATAGAGATGATGTAATCTATATCAATTTTGATATATATTAGGATGGAAGCTAGCGATACTGTGAACAATTTCATTTGGTGTTTTTATTTTCATAAAAATTGTATCACCACGACCTCTCTGAGGCTGGATTGGTCACTCTACGTTATGTATTGAGAAAATGCTTTTGTCTTTAATAAAGAGGGTTGATGTCGGATTCATGCATTATGTTTATATATTGTTGTGATTATTAGCTTGTCTTTTTAGATTAATCTCATTCCTTAAATAGGGAAATGAGTTGGTTGGATAGGGCCCATCCAACCTAGTTGTGTTCTACCTTTGTTTATTATATCGTGTGATAAATGGTGTGATTAATATTTCAGTGTGGAAGTGTGTTTGTGAAAGGTATTCTTAGTCAAACAAGCCCTTTTGTATCCTCTTTTGAAATGAATGATATAGGTTCAGATCTTTTTTGCACCCTAAAGTTTGTTGGTTTTGTGTTATATTCTTTCCACGACTAATCATGCGTGGGGGGGTAACAGGGGGGGCGATAGCCCCCCTTCTACATTGTGCTGGGTGCAATGTTGGGGGGGTGGTAGCCCCCCCTGTTGGGGTTTGGGGCAGCGCCCCGGAAATTTTTTTTGGTCCTTATTTTCCAGTGGGTAGACCCGCCCATGGTTTTGTGCATGGGTTTGCACATGGTTTTGGGGCATGATGGTTTCCAGCCCCTGGTATTTTGTAGATCCAGTCAAGGGAACTACGGTTATGTTCTAATCCAAGGTTAATGGATGGGTTTTATGTATGCTTCGGCATGTATATATATGTGTTGTAACACTAAAAGGAATATAATGAAAAATCAAGCTGGTCGTCCCGATTTGGGATCCAGGGGAAAATATCTGTGTTTATCTATTTTATATTTTATGCTCTCGCTATTGTTTATTTTTTGTTTTAAAGATTCGTTCATAGATAATTTCTGTACAGGGTTAAAACCTACAAAGTTTATGCTTGGATTTATTTGTAAGAAGAGCTTATGTTATTCTTGAAGGATTTATTGTGTTTATTATAAAATTTAGTTTGTATCTGGAAAGTTTATTTTTTTTCCAAGTCATCTCTTTAATTTTAGAATTACTCTATGGTGCGCACAACTCTTTTTTGAGTTAAGATCTGCATAGGAACTATTTTAGTATTTCTTGATTGATGTGTTTCTTCTTTAAATCATTCATTTTATAGCAGAAAAATGAAAATTATCGTTCTAGTACTTGTAGTTATTTCACATGTATTGTGCAAGTGATTTTATGCTCAACTAAAAACCTCTTATTTTAATATTTCACTATACTAGACTACTCTTGTTGAATGAAAATATTCCTTTGGTTATCTAGGAACTTTAAGCACAGGAACAAGGTACTGATTATCTTTAGTCAAGCGAGATATATCAATTGAGTTTATTTGTAAAGTGATATGCACATAAGTTTATTTCGATATCAGTGATAAGCCAGAATGAGATAGATGAATTTGTGAGGTGATTTTTTTTTTTTTTTTATGCACAAGATTTCAAATATTTCCTTTGATGATCAATGAAGTTTTAAATTCCATGCCTTGAAGGTATGATGTGTCTGGATTTTTTCCTCAATTCAATCATAGTTTATTTCTGCAATAATTGAGTTTAAATTTTTCATATGATATTTTCTGTATAGGAACGGTGAGTTTCTTTCTTTAGTGTAGGCACAAAGTTTTGTTTTGTCTAGTACAGGAATACAGTGTAGGAACTTCTCTGCCTCTTCTAGTATAGGAACTACTTGCAGGAATAGGTTTATCTCTCTTTGTTGAAATAATTATAATTGCATGGTTTGAAATGAATATTGGTTTTTCTTGCTCCTGAGTTGTTTTCCTTCCAGGTCTCTGGTTATTTTTCTAAGTGAGAATCTAGTCTCTTGAGTGGTGTGGTGTCATTATGTCAACAATATAGAAACATAGTGTCAAGGTTTTCTTTACAAATTTATTTTATTGAACCTAAGTGATCAAGATAGTGATTACAGAACTGGTCCAGAATCTTTGGCATTTCCTATGCTACACCTTGAATCTTACGAAGGCATTTATTGATGATTAAGTGTTGAAGTAATTGAAATTCAATTACTACGCCCAATATTTTGGCGTCGTTGTCGAGGAGGAGTTAGAAATAATTCTAGTGAAATTATGGTTTCTTTTTTTCTGAAGTAGAGGTAAGTCTGCTTTATTTTTTTCAAAGTGCAGTGTGCTTCTATTTCTTGAAGAAATTTATTTGGAATTAATTTTGTGTTTTAGACATATTTTTTGAGCTAGCTGCAACATTTGATTTGATTTGATCTGGAAATATTTTTTTACAGTTTTGTCAATTATTTTTGGTTTGATTTATTTTAAAATGTACGACTAGGAGAGGTATGGGTCCAAAGCCCAAGAAGGGCAGAGGAAATATTGATAAAACATAATTTGTTTCTCATGTTGGGCCTTTTGTTGGAGGCAAGAGTTCCAAGAAGATACAAACACGTCATGCAGACACATTTTACCTAGACTCTAGGGACAATAGTTCAAGAATCTCACAACCAATAGAAGGGAAGGAGACTATTTGGACTAAAAAGATAATTTTTCATTACATTAAGCCTTCAAATTCTACGAGAAGTTGTCTATTCAAAGAATAAAAAATGGAAGATAATGATGATGTGCATGTTGAAGGGGTTGGTGAGAACCAACCAACGGAGGAGAAACCTAATTTTGTATTTTTGATTATGGATCCACATGTAGTAGTTCAAATGAAGAATATACCACCATATGTTCTTCCACATTTTCATGGTAAAGTGCATGAAGATCCTGATTCTTTTCTTTTTTGAGTTTGATATATTATGTAGGAGTTATGATCATTCTTCAGATGCCCCGAAGCTAAAAATATTCCCTGCAACTCTCAAGGATTCATATTTATGT
This sequence comes from Pinus albicaulis, assembly GCA_034641835.2. NCBI lineage: Eukaryota > Viridiplantae > Streptophyta > Pinopsida > Pinales > Pinaceae > Pinus > Pinus albicaulis. Next base: position 1,224,812,096 of record CM076574.1, read on the forward strand.
TGATTCATGGGATGGGGGGAAATACTATAGCTTTTTGGGAACAAATGAAGAAGGTTTTCTTAAGTAAATATCATGAATATTGCAAAACAAGAGAAATGCAGGAGGATATTTTTACTATTGCACATGGGGAAGATGAGATCTTGGAGGATTATTTGGAGAGATTCTTATATATTCTTCAAAGGTTGAAACATAAATTTTCTAAGAACTATTAGAACTTTTTTTCTACATGGTCTTACAGATGATTCTAGAAATCATTTGAATTTGTTAGGACAAGGAGATATTACTAAAAAAAAATGATCAAATTTGTGACCTGTGTTGGAAGTTCTCACGAAACCAATCAAGATTTGGTAAGGGAATTAGGATAAATTCCTAAAATGGCAGATTTGGACCTACAAATTTTATGATCATTGGTTTGGAAAATAAAATTGATAATATGAAAAATGAAATCATGACTACTATTAGTAAACAGATAGATTCATTAAAATTTCAGCAAAAATTAGTAGAAGAACAAGAAACATTATCCATTTATTTTCCAAAATGTAGAAAGAAACATCTTTTGTGTGAGTGTCTTGCAGTTGTTAAAAGTGCTAATAGTTGTGTAATATGTGTAGGGAAACATACTACTGAGGAATTCCCATCCATATCGGGATTAAAATCAGCATTTGAAGGAGAGAATTCAGTACTTGATCCATTGCATTCTATGTCAGCATGGGAATCATGGCCACAGGTAAGTACAGGTATGATTTCTGAACCTAAACCATATTTTTATATTTATAATGCACCACATTATTCCTATAAAAACATGAACTACCCTTAGTCTTGGCAGCATGGGTATCATTCTCAGTATGGGAAGTCGCATCCTCCTTGTCAACAGGGATGGAGAGGAGCACCACACTCTCATTATTACTATCCCATTCCTACACAACCATATCTTAAATCATATGCACCTTATCCTATGGATCAACCTACATTACTAGCAGTATTGCCTCAGTAGACTCAGTTTATGCCACTACTGCCATTACCACCACCTTTCTGACCACCTCAGTTACCAACACATCCAGTGCCCAACCTAAATAATAAAGCAGTGAAAATGATTCATTCTATTGGACCTCTCCCCTTCCCTACTTATCATACCATTTGAGTTGGGTTCAATGACCTCTAGCTGAGATTGGGGGGGGGTAATAAACATAGAGAAACAAAAATAGAAACAACCAATGGTTATCATTGAGGAAAAAACTAAGGAGAAGACTCTTAATCTTTCAAACAATGATGCCAATTTTCAGCCTATTCCCACACACTTGGAACTTTACCTTCTTCTTCCAACCAAACTCCCTTCCCAAGAGACTGAATGTGGAGAAATATGACCCCACTCCTGAGTATAACCTGGGTTCTGAGTTGAGGAATATTTGTATAAAGGTTCCTCTACTACATGCTATAAAAGAGATTCTTATATGTACTAATATTTATAAGGAAACTTCTCTTAAAAATCCAGGGAGGAAGAGAGTTGAACCTCATACTATCCAATTTGTTGGAAGATCAGTTGATTTGATGAAAGGATGTGTGCAAGTGGAGAAATATACTGATCCTGGAAACCTAATTGTCTCTGTTCAAAAAGGTGATATCCTTGTTCCCAATGTGTTAATATACCTTAGAGAAGTTTTCAATGTTATGACCAAGCAAAGCATGGAAAAAATTCAGTTGACTCATATTCATCCTACCCCCACTATGCTTGAACTTGCTGATATACCTAAAATCAAGTCGAAGGGTGTGTTAGATGATGTAGTTGTCTCAATTGACTCATGGGATAACCCTACTAATTCTATTATGTTACAACCAAATAATCCTATTGGGGGGCACCCTTTGATCTTGGGACGACCATGGATTGTCGTGGATTAAGATGCCTATATAGGATGTATCTAAGGTGATATGTATATTTCCCATGGGGATGCTAGGAAAAATATCACCCTGTACCCACTTGCCAGATCTATTCAGGAGCTTCAAGACACATTATGGTTGGATTATGATAGTGGTGATGAAGAGACTCAGTCCCTTTCCTTGATTCGACAGTATACTAAGTCGACTAAGGAAGGTGTGATCTAAGATTTTTCTGGATAGCTTAGACACTATGAAAAACTTTGAATCACTTTATCAAAATTTTAGTCCAAGTTTCCAAGAAAAAATTGATCCCTGATCCTCCCTGCATCACTACAGATTTTAGTAGCCACCACAAGTGTTCTCGAGCCTGACACTACTCTTGTTGAGACTAGTCCAGGAAAATATTATATATTGGTTCATACCTAGACTCATCCCAGCAAGAGCAGTTTGTGAGATTTTTGCGAGATCATATTGATGCCTTTGCATGGAGTTATGAGGACATGAAAGGCATTCCCCCTAAAACCTGTACTCACCATATCTATATTTAGGAGGGTGTCAAACCTGTCCAACAACCCCAAAGGTGAATGAATCCTGCACTAAGAGAGGTTGTTAAGAAAGAATTGTAAAAAAACTTAGATTTTGGTTTTATTTGTCCTATATTTGATAGCCAGTGGGTCTCTTCAATGGTAATAGTATCGAAGAAGGATGGGAGATGGTGTATTTGTATTGATTATAGAGAATTAAATAAAGCCACTCTCAAGGATTACTTTCCCTACCCTTTATTGATCGGGTTATAGATACCATTGCAGGTAAAAAGTATTTTTCAGTTTTAGATGGCTTCAATGGATATAACTAAATACAAATCTCACCTAAGGATCAAGACAAGACTACTTTTACTTGTCCATGAGGGACATTTTCTTATTAAGTGCTTCCTTTTGGAATTTGTAATTCTCTTGCCACTTTTCAAAGGACAGTATTGGATATTTTTGTTGACCTCAAGTGTGTAGAAGTGTACATGGATGATTTTTCAGTATTTGGTAATCCTTTCCAGGAATCCCTTCATAATTTCAATAAAGTGCTCAATTGGTGTTAGTAGGACTGCCTTGCTTTGAGTGATGCGAAATTTAGATTGATGTGCAAAGCAGGGGTGGTCCTTGGCCATCTTATTTCTAATAAGGTTATTCAGGTAGATATGGCTAAAATAGAAGTTATTAAACACCTTCCTGCACCAAAAACTCAAAAGGAAGTGAGAGGATTCCTCAGACATGCGGGTTATTAACGAATATTCATTGAGAATTTATCTAGGATAGTTTCCCCCGTTTTCAATTATTATCTAGGGATAGTGATTTCTCTTGGAATGAAGCTTTCCAATGATATTTTGAGAATTTGAAGGAAAAATTAGTATAGGTGCCAGTCTTGAGGGGACCTAATTGGTCCCTTCCATTCCATATTGCCTTAGATGCCTCAGACACTACCATTGGTGCAGCTTTAGGATAGGAAGAAAATAAACAATCCTATGTTATTTACTTTGTTAGTAACAAATTTTCATATGCTAAACTTAACTATACAATAACTGAGAAAGAGTTTCTAGTTGTGGTTTTTTTCTATTAACAAATTCAAACACTATATTACAGGTTATGAAGTATTTATACATACAGATTACTATTCCATAAGATATTTGATGAATAAACCTTTAACTAGTGGTAGGATAACTAGGTGGTTGCTTTTACTATAGGAATTCAATGTTACTATAATTGATAAGCCAGGAAAATCAAATCTAGTAGCTGGTTACTTTCTAGATTGGATAATCTTGGCCAAGCAATTCTTGTAGATGACTCATTTCCTACTGAATATATTTTTTTTGTTTTGACAAACTCTCTGTGGTTTTCTGACATAGCTAATTATCTTATCATAGGAAAAATACCACCACACCTATCTGCTCGAGAGAGACATAAGATCATTCAAAAAAGCGCTTCATATCCCTATATTTAGGGAGACCTCTTCTATACTGAACGTGACCTTATTAATCATAGATGTGTAAGACAAGAGGAATCGTTTGATATTTTTAGAGCCGCCCATGATGAGACTTTTGGGGACCATTTTGCTGGAAAAAGGACAACATATAAAATTCTTAATGTTGGCTACTTTTTGCATTCCTTGTTTAAGGATTCCAAACAATATGTTAAACGTTGTGATAATTGTCAGTGAATGGGCCAACCTGGTCAAACTGATGAGATTCCTTTATTCCCTCAAGTCATGTTGGAACCATTTGAAAAATGGTCTATTGACTTTGTGGGACTCATAGCCCCAAAATTTAAAAAAAAAATACATATATTGGTTCGCACAGATTTTGTAACAAAATTGGTAGAAGCTATATTTGTTCCCTATGCTACTAAAATATTTTTTGTTGTTTATTTTATTTAATGATATTTTTACTCAATTTTGTGTTCCAAGAGAATTTTTTACTGAAAATGGACCCCAATTTATTTCTAATCTGGTAAAAATAATTATATATCAATACAGGATTCGGGACAGGAAATCTACATTGTATCACCCACAAGAAAATGCCCAGGTAGAATATACAAACAAGGTGATCGAGTCCATTCTTACAAAAATAGTGAATCTCCATAAAAAATATTGGGCAAATAGATTACCGAAATCATTATGGGCTTACAAAACTACTTGGAGGAACAACATAGGTCATACACCTTATTAGTTGGTGTACGGGAAGTAGGTATTGTTTCTAATCGAATTCCAGATTAAAACCTTTCGAACTGCAGTCCAATTAGGTTTGGATCTCTCGAAAGCACAGTAGCAGCACCTTTTGCAGTTAAATGAACTTGATGAAATAAGAAGGGAAGGTTTTTAACAAACTATATTTATGCAACAACAACGTAGTAAATGGCATGACAGGTTGATCAAGAAAAAGTAGTTCCAACTAGGTAATTGGGTACTCCTCTATGATTCAAATTTTAAAAATTTAAGGGTAATCTTTGCACACATTGGTTGGGGCCATATGAAGTGGTTAAATTTTTTGACAATGGAGAAGTAGAAATTAAAACCATTGATGGACAGGGAGTTATTTTCTTGGTGAATGAGCATAGGCTTAAAATTATCTCTAGCCCACCACTAAGGAAGATTTCATACAATAGGTACAACATAACAGTCATATTTGATAATGGTAGGCGGCAATGAACAACAACTTATTGTGAATACTTTTTGAATTTCTCTCTTCCGAATATATAAAAAAATAGAGAAAAAAAATAGAAATTAATAAAATAAATATAATACATGACTATGAAAACCTGCTTGTTGGCGTAGTTATGTGAGGATATTCTTGAAAACTAGTTTATTAGCAGGCATATTCCTCTCTAATAAAATGGAATGTAACTTGAATTAGAAATCATTTCTAACTTGTTTTGAGAAGTAGCAGGTTTGTACAGGATTTCTAGCGGCAACAAAAAACTGATAGAAACTAAGCACTTATCAAAGTTCAGAGCAAGCAGCATTGTGAAATTTTATGCAAGTGACACAAAATTCTGCTACATTTAATTGATCCACACAGGTTACACCATTATTTTACGAAGACATTTACTATCTAAGGTGAATAATTTGTCTTTCTTCTTTTCCCCTTTTTGAAATCTCCCTTTGATTTTTTTTGTGATCCCTAATTTAATAACCCTCCTATTCGTCTATAAAATTTCTTGTCCCAACTTCTATTTGTCCCTCTTACCCATAAATTCATTTTCCCTTATCCATTTTCCTATATCCCTCTATGAATCGGTCCACATTTTTCTAAGTGTGCCTTGATATTTTCTTTCCCTTTATTATGATAACCTTGTCCTGATTCTTTTTTTGCCTCATATTTTTTCAAATTTTTGATCATTTTTGAAGCCTTGTCTAAGGCTAGAATCACGATGGCACATGAATCTGGTGATAAAAATATCCTCCAACTTTGCAAATTCTCTACATACAATCCAACCCAATTTTTTAGAGGCAAATAGATTGGTTTTTCAATACAATAACCCCTTCTTTTTGGTATAGGGGTTGTTTCTTCTTAGTGCATGAATCCTCCTATTACAAATGTAGGAAACCCACTCACAGCAGTACAGGAATTTTGCTCATAATAGTGCAAGAACTCTTCTATTATGGTGTAGGAATCTTAAAAAGTTGCAGGAACATTCTTTTCCTATTACAAAGAAAGAGATGGTTATTGTTTATTTTTCCCTTTGATTAATCAGTGTAGGAATTTATTGTAATTTGATTTCAAATTTTTGAGTCAAAGTATACTAGCCATATATAATGGCTTTGTGCAGAACTGAGTACTATATTAATTTTTTGTATAAAGTGACTATTTTTTTTATGTCTAAGGGGAAACGAATGGTTAAATGCATGGTTAGCATTATACCTAAGAAACTTTTATCACAATTAGCAATAACCATCCCCATAGAATGTTATTATAAGGAATAAATGCATGCGTGGAGATCGATTTCTTTAAACCCCTTGTCATTTCATTTGAATTCATGCCGCCAACTATTTTTTTTCCTCCCGCCACATGTGACTTGACTGCTCATTACCAATTAACCCCTCAAAATTGTAATTGGTCTAATCACCACTCCTAATAATCATTACCTTACCCGTTTTTAAAATTTTACTGGATCTCCAACTAGATTTAGTACCTCAAGGATGATGGTCATTTTTGGGTAATGTGGAATTTTAATTGCCATGATGTCAGTGAAAAAATTGGGACACGAACTAGCAAGTATTCTAAAACAGTGTGGTTCGGGAATCATGTGACCATGTTTAAAAAATCATTCCTCCACTTTCCATTTTGGCATCATGCATATAGGTGACTGTGATCATTAAAAGAGCTTAGGGTGTTAAACAAATTAGGGGGTTGTAGTTTGCAGTAAGGTTAAGAAACACTATTTCACCGGTGCAGATTGAGCCCTTCTCTATTAAATAAATGGAAGTAACAGTAGAATATGAAACGAGCTTGCCTCTGCTATAGGAAGTCGACTTCCTTACTTTTCGGTATAAGTTTAATGGTTATGATTCAGACATTACTCAGTTGTTTGCATTAAATTTCAATGGGAAGACAGTTATTTTGGGTTCGTTGAAGTTTTAGGTCACAAAGCATTTCATTTCACAGGCCACTGAGCTACCTGTCGTTGGCGATTAATGGTTCAAGAAGGGCGAAGTAGTGAAAGGAGCGTGATGTAGGTTCCTGGAGAAGGACGATTATGAAGTTCATTGGAAGAATGGGGTGTAGAGGAGTGAGATGGTTGAGAAGTGGTGGAATATGTTGTACATTTTGCAGAAGTTCCTCACCTATGAAGGGAGATACTCCTCGACATACCTGTACCACATTTGACTTCTCATGCATTTCGAATCTGGTAAGTTGATTAACTTCCCCTATTTTCTATTAAAAAGTTTCGATAAAATGTCAAGGAGAGTGCAGAAGTCCCCGGAGGATCAAATAGGCTATAAATTGTGTCATTATGGATTGATTAATATTGTGGTGAGCGAAGAGATTAAAAATAGAGGGTCTGCCTGGAAGGAAATTGTAAAATCATATCAAAGTGGGGGTAGTATGAAGGTTCTTAGTTCAAAAATATAGCAAGGAAAGAAACACAATAAAAATTCGAAGTCTAAGGGTACCCAGTGTCATAGAGGAAAGTTACAACAAGAGGGTAAAAATGACAAAGAATCCAAGATTACTCAGCCTCAACAAATGAAGAAGAAGGGGAAGAAATTTCAGAAAGAAAAGAAGGGTGTAGACTCTTGAGGTTGTGGTACCAAAACCGTCCCAGAGGATGACACGAGGGATGTTAAAGAGTACTTCTTCAATTAAGAAGATTTCGAAACTTTCTACCCCATCTAAGTTCGAGATAATTGAAGACTCTGACTCACCTAGGAAATGCTATGTTTCTCTTGAAGAACCTTCACTAGATGAAACCGTGTAAAGTGTGCATGTGCAAGATAATATTTCTTTATTGGCAGGAATAGAAACAATGGGTACTTCTATTTAGAATCGAGAATGTAGGTAGGAAGAGGATGATGATGTTCCTCTGGCATTTGTAATTAAAAAGGTCATAAGATAGAAGTTAACTAAGCAAGCAAGGAGGAATTTAGGAACAGAAGAAAGGGGAAATTCATGATGATGATGTTCCTCCTACATCTATGGTAAAAGAAACAGAGATACAAGGAAAAGAGAAACTAAAGGACCAAGTTCCTGGGAAGATGGTAAGCCAAAATAAAAAATTGAAACAACAAATTTAGGAGCTTGAGGTCTTAAATAGATGTATGGAGACTTAGAATGTAGAATTTAAAACCAGGAATGGGGAATTATTAACAACAGTGGTTGAGTTGAAGAAAACAGTGAGAAAATGGAGGCTTCATGTGGCTCGCTTGCGAACTCGTGTTAGAAAAATTGTAGAATTGAATGAGGAAGAATAAAACAAAGAAAGCTAAAGAATAAGGTTTGAGAATCAACATTCAAATTCAGAAATGAGGAGGGGAAGTGTTTCATTTTTTTTCCAAAGGTAAGTGGTTGTGTGAGGTCACACAACAGGATGTGGTTGGGGGAATGTTGGTTGCCATGATTTTCCTAAATTTCCCTACCTTAGCCCCTGTTTTACAGTTTAAACAAGATCTCTATGCAAGTGTCTTTAGTTCCTTTAATCATTCTTTGGGTAAATGGATATGTATGCTTACTTTTAATTAAAAGTAAAAAAGGACAATGTTTTCTATGCAAGTTTCCACTTGTATTACCTTATGACTATTATAATGTACGTCACTAATTTGAGATCAAAATTTGGTATACAAATATCTCGAGGATCCTACACTCATCCTGATTCCAGTACTCAATATGGAGGATCGTTGGTTCGAGAGCTTGACTCAGAGTTGGTTCTAGTTGTCAAGGAAGAAAGCGCGCACTCACTCCTGAGGACTTGTTCCTATTTCCCTGCAATGGCTTGGAGCGTTGGAGAGTTTCTAAAGTTAGGATTAGTTTCCAACAACTCCATGTTTTTTATCTGTTTTATATGGCCAAGAGCCAATGTAATATGTTTAATTTTGAGATTCATTAGGATGGAAGCTAGCGATACTATGAACAATTTATTTTGGTGTTTTTATTTTCAGAAAACTTGTATTGCCACGACCTCTCTGAGGCTGGATTGGTCAATCTACATTATGTATTGAGCAAGGACTTATGTATTTAATAAATAGGGTTGATGTCGGATTAATGCATTCTATTTATCTATTCATGTGATGATTAGCTTGTATTTTTAGCTTAATATCATTCCTTAAATAGGGAAACGAGTTGGTTGGCTAGGGCCCGGCCAACCTAGCTCGTTCTCCCTCTGTTTATTATGTCATTTGATAAATTGTGTGATTAATATTTCGGAGTGGAAGTGTTCTTGTAGAAGGTGTGCTCAGTCAGACAATCCCTCGTGTATCCTCTTTCGAAACAAATGATATGGGTTAAGATCTATTTTGCATTCTAAAGTTTATTCTTGGATTTTTTTTGTAAACATAGCTTTCGTTATTCTTGAAGGATTTATTTATTTTATTATAAATTATAATTTGGATCTGGATTTTTTTTTTGTTTCCAGGACATCTCTTTAATTTTAGAATTACTCTGTGGTGCGCACAACTATTTTTTGAGTTAAGATCTGCAGAGGAACTATTTTAGACTTGCATGGTTGATGTGTTTCTTCTTTAAATCATTCTTTTTATAGGATAAAAATGAAAATTATCGTTTTGTTACTTCTATTTATTTTACATGTGTTGTGCAAGCGAGTTTATGCTCAGTTGAAAACCTATTATTTTAATATTTTTGTATACTAGACTCCTCCCGTTGAACGAAAATATTCCTTTGGTTATCTAGGAACTTTAAGCACAGGAACAGGGTATTGATTATCTTTAGTCAAGCGAGAGATATCAGTTGAGTTTATTTGTAAAGTGATATGCACAAAGGTTGATTTTGAGTTTAGTCATTAACTAGAACGAGATAGATGAATTTGTGAGGTGATTACTTTTTTTTTTATGCACAAGAGTTTAAATATATTTCCTTTGATGAATGATGATTTTTTAAATTCCATGCATTGAAGGTGTGATGAGTCTGGAGTTTTCCCTTAGTTCAAGCACATTTTCTTTGTGCAATATTTGAGTTTAAAGTTTTCATATGATATTTTTAGTACAGGAACGGTGAGTTTCTTTCTTTAGTACATGCACAAAGTTTTTTTTGTCTAGTACAGGAATAGAATGCAGGAAATTCTTTGTCTCTTTCAGTATAGGAACTACTTGCAGGAATAGGTTTATCTCTCTTTGTTGAAATGATTATGCTTACATGGTTTGAAATTAATCTTGGTTCTATTTTCCTTGGAGTTATTTTTCTTTCAGGTCTCTAGTTATTGTTTTTTGAGTGATAATATAGTCTCTTGAGTGGTGTGATGTTATTATGTCAACAATACAGAAACATAGTGTCAAGGTTTTCTTTACAAATTTATTTTATTGCACCTGAGTGATTTAGTTGTAGGGATAAATATAATGATTACAAAATGGTTCTAGAATCTTTGGCATTTCCTGTGCTACGCCTTGAAGCTTATGAAGTCATGGAGTGATGATTAAGTGTTGAAGTAATTGAAATTCAATTACTATGCCCAAAATTATCCTCATAATCTATTCCCTCCACCTAAGAGAAGCCCGTGGCCACAAATCTGGCATTGTGTTTCTCGACACTCCCATCTGTTGCTTGTGTCACCTTATAGATCCACCTAATCCTACAACTAACTTATCCTCTGGTATTGGGACAGCTTCCTATGCATTTTTTCTGATAATGGAGTCATACTCCTCTAACATGGAATCAACCCATACTGGTTACTACATTGCTTCATCGAATGAGGATGGCTTAGTCTCTAGACTCTCGCTCATAAGATCCATGTAGCCATTGTACTGATCTAGTGACCTCCTCTGCCTGCGGTTGTGATGTGGGTGCTCCCACATTCTCTCTAGAATCATGAATCAACCTATCAGCCTCTCTGGTGCACTTCCTTTAATTTCTGGATGTCTCTGCGTGAGTGGGTTCTTCTACTCTAAGCTCCTTTGCTTGTGGCTCCTCCACATCTTGAGATTATTCTTTTGGAGCTAAAAATATCCTCATCTACATGCAATTGAAGCTCCCTCTCAAGGGAAATTTGTACGACCTTCTCTTCATCGAATTTCACAACTCTATGAACAATTTTCATCCTGTGAGATGGCAGGTACACCCGATAGTTGTGAGGTGTATTAGTGTACCCGACAAATATGCCCAACTCAGCTATTGGTTCTATCTTTTTTTGTGCATCCTTGGAAACATGATAGTAAATTGATGAACCAAATATTATGAAGTGTGCCACATTTGGTTTCTTACTTGAAAAATCTTCCTTTGGTGTATTCATCCAAAAAATCCAATGAGAAATCCTATTTTGCACATATACCGTGATGTCGCATGCTTCCGCCCAAAAGTGTAATGGTAGGCCCTGATCATGCAACATCGCCTATGCAACTCCCACAATGCTTATGTTATTCCTTTCTGCAACCTCATTTTGTTGTGGGTTATGGGGTTCTATAAACTCTCATCTAATGCCTTCTGATGCACAAAAGTTATTGTATTCATTCAACACATATTCTCCACCATTGTCGTTCCTGAGAGACTTAAATTTCCTTCCTATATCTTTCTCAACAAGTGCTTTGAGCTCACAAAATTTTGAGAACGTCTGGTCTTTCTTTTTCAAGAAGAATATCCAACACTTGCATGATAAATCATCTACAAAAATCACATAATACATGTGTTTTCCTGTGGAGGCTGTCGAGAACGGTCCACACACATCTGAGTGAACTCTTTCAAGGATCGCTTGCACTCGACTGCCCTTATCATGAAAGGTGGCTTTGGTGTACTTCCCCAATGTATACCTTTGCATGTATCACATTGCTCAAGTGCACCCTTGGGAATTCCTGTAGAAATATGTTGCATGATCTTCAAAGATTTGCGGTGTAGATGGCCCAATATTCTATGCCATAACTCACCGATGTCTCGATTCTACACCTTTCTCTACTTTTGTGCTCAAATAAGCATGGTCTTCTACATCCAATTTATAGAGTTTCTTTACCCGAACCTCGATCTTCTTCACCCATCTCATGGCTATATGACAAAGGAATTCCTTTCCTTTGTTAAAAATCACATCATAGCCATGGTATTCCAACATATCAACTCCAACTAAATTCTTCTTCAAAACCGAAACATACATGACATATTTCAATGTGAGAGGAGAACCAGACTCCCTTTGAAAAGTAACCGTATTGATGTCAGTCACGCTATACCTTCCATAATCTCCCATCTCGATGTGCATATGGAGGTCCTTCTCCTCTAAGTCGCTAAAGAACTCTTTATTATCGGTCATATGGAATGAGGCTCCACTATCCAGATACCACACACAACCCATCATCGATGACACAATGCATGAAATGAGGGTGAAATCCAACTTGAATTGTGAATCAATAGCTTCACCTGCCGCTCCTCCTGAGGGATTATTTTCATCCTTCTTGTACGAACACTTCATGGCATAGTGTCCTAGCTTGTGACAGTGAAAACATTTAATCTTGGACAAGTCCTTCTTCTTGCCTACCAAACTAGAATCTGAATCTGATTTTTCCTCATCATCATTCTTGGATGAGGATCCATCTCTAGTGTTTTTCCAAATCTCTTATTGCACCAAGTCATACCCAAAACTCTCCCACTTTGGTATCTTCTCCCTCCCATTTACCGAATACTAGTAGTTGTGCTAGGCTCACCATATCATCTTCGACAAGTGTAACACTAACACTTACAGGCTCATCCCGACATTGGGTGAACTTGGTCAAGTAATTTGGTATTGTGTCGCTCTTCTCCATCTTGATTTTCCTGAGCTTGTCCTTCAGTGCCAACTTCCTGTGGTCACTATTGTTTTGAAACAAATCTGTTAAGGCCTTCCACATTGCATCTGGAGTTTTCTTTCTGTGGATGTTAGAGACAATATGATCTCTAACATCTTCTAGTAGATTCCTTATTGCCTTTTTTATGTACTTCTTCCACTCTGCTAGATCTTGTGCATCAGTTGGAGCTGGTTTTTGGATGTCCTTATCATTGAACTCCTTCACATTAGGGGAATTTTGAGGTCTAAAATGGGCCTCCTAAGAAAAATGTACAACTAAAATAAAATTTATAAGAACCAATAGGATTAAAGATGATGATGTCAACCATGGGGAATGATTCGTCATTTATGGAGTAAAAAAGTTAAAAGATTAAAAAATAATAAAATAATAAAATAATAAAACTACTTTTCAACTTGTATTTTCAAATTATCTCCCTAAGGTTTTACTCAAATTTCGAGCGGGAGTACTCGTTGGATGAAAAAATTAATACGTCACCTAAGGAGTACCCATGTTGCATAATTTTGATGGACCCTACTACATGAAAAATGAGAAATACATGAGAAAACATGATTGCAGTCTCGTTTTTCATGTATTTCTCATTTTTCGTGTAGCAGGGTCCATCGAAAGTACGTAACATGGGTACTCATTGGATGAGGAATCAAATTCTTTCTCCAAAGAGTGTTGCCACTCAAAATTTGAGTAAACCCATAGGGAGATAAGTTGAAAATACGAGTTGAAAAATTAGTTTTTTTATTTTTTCCCTCTTAAATTTGATGATGTAATCTAATATTATTTTATTATTTCCACTATTATTTTATAATTTCCTTAGGAGGCCCATTTTAGACCTCAAAATTCCCCTAATGATCTGTTGTCTTCCAAGATTACTTCAATCCGATCTCTCCAGGAAATGTAAGTCAAGCTACCCTCAAGGGCATACTCAAACCTCAAACCATAGAATGCCATCCTGATACTGCTGCTAGCTCTGGAGAAGAGATCTGCAAAACTTGTTCCTCCTGAAAGTACAAACTCGTATTCTTCTATTCTATAGTGATTTCAGCTCCACTACCATGTAGAAAATCTTTGTAGATTCAAACTGCTAATTGTAATATGCTAAAACAATAAACTTGAATATGCTCTACCAATTGCAGAAACCAATAAACAATTGTGAAATCACAAAGCATACAAGAGAAGTGAAAGCCACAACTAAAAACCCCGTTATCTTTAAATTTCATTTGTCAAAAAATATGATAAGGTTACAATGATTTTCTCAATCCTCATAAACCTCTGCATTATCTATATTTGTCTCACTACTTCCTAGATAAGCCTAGGCCAATACTTACCTAATTTTCTTGTTGCCCAAGTCCTTATTTCCTTGTGTTGTTTCCTTAGGTAATTATCCTATATTAATTATGGAAATCCCCATCCAATACCGTGCGATCCATCTAGGGCCTTCCTCTGACTGCATGCACCACATGTACAATTTGGATGATTATACAATTGATAGTACATTTCCCTTGAACTCCAATCTCAACTAAGTAACTCTTAGTTCTGACATGCATGAGTTATTTATGGTTGAATCATCATTTAACTAATTTATTACTACATGTGGTTCAAGTTCAAGTTCTACACTTTGACCTCTCACTAATTCCTCCAATAGTTGGAACTAGTTAAACAGACTTTAACTCAGATAAACTGAGTTAATAAATTACAACTCAAAACAAACTCAACCAGGGCTCCCATTTTCTAGGTGCCACTCTACATGAATCAAGTTATACCCTCAACTTGAGTTAACTGAACCAACTAAACAAAACTAACTTAATTAACTCAGACAAGTTGTCATAAGATGTGGAATTACAATTTTCTTCTAATTTAATTCAAGGGAAAATTAAATTAGAATCTTTCTTGGTGCCATTTTCAACATTTTCTAGTGAGTAAAATTTTGAGGATAGGCAAAATCCAAAATTGGTTTTGTGTTTCTTCATAGTTTCACAAATTTGTAGGCACACTGCCAAATTCAAAGCTAGAAAGAAAACTTTACCGAAATTTCAATCGTTTAAAGCACACAATGTGACTATGGTGAGCATATAAATGTGAATGGAGAGGCTATTTGTTGGAGAAAACTCAGAATCTTAGTGTAACACTACTCCACATGGAGAATGTAAGGTAACACTTGAGAAGTAGTGACATGACTCAAGATTCTATTAACTATGCATGATATAATATAACAAAGTGGAAAGACTGTTGTTACTATTTAGAGAAATTCAAAGGAATCACTAGGGTTTCTAGACATGAGAGTTTCTTGGTAGAGAAAATATGAAATTGGTTTGGAATGGAAAAGCTAATAGGTGTAGAGTGGATAGCCTTTGGAGAGTTATTGCAGCTCTTATACCACTATTAGACTGTTGTAGTCATAATGAATGATAAGTATGGAATACTTTTTTTTAAAGATGATAGGCATATAAATACAATGTTCATGACCTTTGTATCAACTTCCAAGGCACCTGGACTCTTGATGATGGTATATATTCTTTTACACCAACCTTTATGGATTAGGTTTCTAATAATATTGATCTCTTAACTATAGATTACACAACTTTTAATTCAAAATTAAACTAGCATTGTGGTCATTATTATCTATGGTTGTTTCCTAAAATGATTTAATTACTAAGAAAAATAAACTTTGTAAAGGAGTTTCACTATCAATAAGATTTATCTAGTGGTTTTTCTTTGTTGGAACCACCAATTTGCTAGGTTCCCTATGAACCCCAATGTCAGCGTTAATGATAACTCTTTTTTTTTTTTAACGCATGGTGAATCAGTAATTCTTTAGAGTAATATAGGGGAGACCCGGGATCAATCCTCATAGTCACCTTATAACACCAGGATATATCCAACAGCCTGCAAGTTAGATATACCAATTCTTATGATTAAGCAAGAGTCGAGACCCCTCGGGAAAGGGGGAGTCTACTCCTTGAGCCAAGATCATAGCAAGCCACATACTCAATGAGATTTGAACTGCGGTCTCTTGGGTTTCACCCAATGAAACTTAGCCTTAATGATAACTCTTTATTAGTGAATCTATTATGTGAAAAGGTGTTTTGTGTTTTAGTCTAACCTTCGCATGCATGCAAAGTCTTCTTGATTTCTAAGGGACTCTTGCAATCTAAATCTATGATAGTGAAAGCGTTTAAGAGTGAGGTCATTGTAGAGTGGAAAGGAGATGAATGCCTATGTGATAGTGGAGGACCATGCTTTCAAACCAATTTGCAACTAACTACTAGTTTCTCCTATTTCTTCAATTGGATTTTTTGTGGAGTATTTTCTTCTCGTGTTTCTTGTATCTCCCTATATTCTCAATAACTAGAAGTTTCTATTTCCATTTCTTCTTTAATGACATTTATATTTTTTCTCAAACCTTGGAACAAAACTCCAACCTTATGTTTTTTATGGGATCCAAATTTCATATTCTCTTAGATCTTAAATAATCAAAATTTTATATCCTATAGATTTGTCTTTGATTTTGTTTCCATTAAAGCTTGATTAGGATGTTTTTTAGCTAAATTATAAGCAATCCTAAGTTTCTTTTGTGACTACTACTAACATCATTTTCATGACATCTCTCTTTCTTTTTTTTACTGGATCGGTTGCTATTTAGTATTCAAAAAAAAGGGGAAAGAATTCCCTGATACATTCGATTTTTAGAGAAGAGTACCATGGAGGGGTTAAGTGGAAAAGTACCAAGCCTCCTTTTTGACTTCTATTACTACTATACTGCATGATAGAATTCTGATATATTCTAACAAATTGAGAGAGCATAAAAGCAAATTTAAAAGACACAACCTAAAGAAAAAGATGAGGGAATGCGAAATAGTCAGTTTTGTCTTGATTTTCTCTCGGATTGACCATGGCAGGATTGTTTGAAACAGAGCTTGGCGCTGATCTCTTGTTAATCATATATTTCAAAATCTGCATTGACTCTTTCATATGGGCATAGCAGTTAGAGGAGTTGCTCGACTGCTCCATAAAATATTGTGCCTGGTGCCAGAGGAAAGCAATGTCCACTTGATGTTTTTGTTCCAAAAGCTTTAGTTGTCCTCTGATCTGCTCCATCTCGGCTTGGAGGTTAGCACAGTGAAGGAAATTTACGTTTCTCATGACAACTTGATTGAAGAAGAGAGGCGAAAACACCGCTGCAGAAAAGGAAGTGCTGAAGAAAGAGGAGGCAGAAACACTGATGAGGAAAATGGAGTGTTGAAGGGCCAATAGAGAAGGAGAATCGAGACGAAGTTTCATGACATCTTCTTAATCCCAAAACTTTTGATCTCTAAAATTTAGTTGTTGTAACTTTGATTTCAACTCCTCCAATTATTTTAGGGTGTGCCAATAAACTTGTATTTTTCTATAGACATTATTGGTATCTTCTAGAATGTTTCCATTTTTCTCTTTTAAAGAAATGATGTCTCTAGTGACATCATGTAAATTTTAAGAAATTAAAGAGCTTTGCATATTTGAACAATTATATTGTTTCACTTCATGTGAAATGGTATAATCTAAGTTCTTAAATTTGATCAAGTCAAAATCTACAATTTGAGAATTGTTTGCAGTTGTCTATTTGAAAGAGTAATCAGGAAGCTTTCCTTTTTTTGAAAAACTTGAAAAAACTTATTTCGGTATATCCTTATATTGGAAGCCTTTTATACTTCATCAATATGAGAGGATCTAATCATTTTCATTCTATCTTATCTTTATCCTCAAAATAATAGAGTATGTAGAATCTTTACAACTGCTATTATGACATAGGGTTTACTTTGGGTTAGTACAAATAGTTGGAATATTCACACTAGGTAATCTATAAAACTAGCCTCTATTTAGTCTAATTATTGGTTTTCTAGAGGGATTAAAACTTATGCTAATTCTTTAAGGAATACGAGTCCTTAGAAATTATGAAAAAATGGATTTACACCATATTTCCTATTCATTTAGTTTAGTAATCTCGATGAAATGTAATAGTATTGGAGTTGTGTTACAAAGTCTCACCCCCACACTTTTATGTTGGTAACTCTTCAGACTAATCTAAGAGAGGTCAGATATACCAGATCTTATGATTTAGCAAGAGCCAAGACTCACGGAAGGGGAGAGTCTACTCCTTGAGCTGAGATCATAGCAGGCCATATACTCAATGGGATTTGAACTGCGGTCTTGTTGGTTTCACCCAACGGAAATTACTGTTAAACCACATATCACTGCATTAGAGCACTTGAATCTTATAAAACATATTGAAGCCATTAAGTTGTACATAAACTTAAGAAGAATAAGGATGTAAAGATTAGTGAGATTAACAACATAACTCAAATAGATAGAAGTCCAAAAACTCCACTATTATATGAAGGAACCTAAAAACCACATATGACTATAATAATCTAAGGTGCAACTAAAAAAAATAACATTAAAATAGATTAAAATAGTTTCTATAATCTAAAGTGCAA
Source organism: Pinus albicaulis (assembly GCA_034641835.2). NCBI lineage: Eukaryota > Viridiplantae > Streptophyta > Pinopsida > Pinales > Pinaceae > Pinus > Pinus albicaulis. The sequence goes on from CM076574.1 coordinate 1,224,830,413, forward strand.
TTAAAGAAAATAACATTAAAACAATTTATTTGAATGTTTTATATTCTCACTCTATTACTCTAATATCACATATTCTAAATATAAAAATATTAAATAAAATCTAATTAAATATATCATTTTATTACTCTAATAACACATATTCTAAATATATAAATATAAAGTAAATCTAATTAAATATAAAAATAAGAAAATCAACACTCCAATAAAAATATATATGAACTTTATATGAACTTCTAAATTTATATGAACTTTTCTACTTAAATTATCACTGGCGTATCATACTATTATTCTAGTTTATTTGAACTTTTCTACTTAAATTACCACTGGAGTATCATTCTATTATACTATGATAATGGAAATGTCAAAATCTTTTCAATTATTATTTTTAACATTTCAAAGCAATTTACTCAAAAATAATAATAAAATGAAAATATTTTAACACTATTTTCAACTACATATTACAATTATTTTCCAAAACAACATATTACAATTATTTTCCAAAACAACTTGGAAGTCAAAATAATAATAAAATTGAAATATTTTATTATTATTTAAGTAGATATTACAATGTTACTGAAAAAAGGTAGATATTACAATGATTTTCCCAAAACATCATACACGTCAAAATTAATAATAAAATAGAAAATCTTTATTATTGTTTATAGCTACTAATTACAATGAGAATATTTTATTATTATATATAACTACTTGGTTTGCTGGTTGAAATTTTTTATAATTATATTTTATTATTATATATAACTACTTGGTTTCCTGGTTGAAATTTTTTATAATTTTTTTATTATTATTTATGGTTTCCTGGTTTTCCTTGAGTGGTAGGAATTATCGTTGTTTTTAAGCATTGTAAACTTGGGCAAGTCAGGAACTTACAAGTCAAGTCGGGAATAATAATAGAGAGCAAATCCTTTATCAGTTATAAATTTTTTAGTACAATGGTCTTTTTGGGTTATATACGCAAAGAAAGTTGTTTTTAACTTCTTATTACAATGGTCTTTTACAGAGGGCCGGTTGGGTGATGTTTTTCCATATTTTGTAGATGAGTAATGAATGGGGATTTTTTTTTCACCTGAAAAGATATATTTTTTGGTTATTCAAGAGAATAAAAAAAATACAATTTTGACCGAGTCGTTTGCTGAACTCTAGTTCGCATTAATAAATGCCATGCATCATCATTTCTAATACTATGATTGCAAATTTAGCAAATTTATTAAAATTAAAAATGAAATCGAAATAATCGTTGCAAATTTAATTCTAATAAATTATATTGGTGTAATATTTTTAATTAAAATATATATATATATATAATTGGTGTAACTTGTAGAAAACATGGAAGTGCCCATACATGCATTTTCCGCAAAAGAAGCAAGTCCTTGTTATGATTAGACTTAATCTCAACTCATAATCACGTGTCAGTAAGGAAAATGAGTTGATGAAAAAATGGAAGTAACAGCGGGGTCATAGTCCAGTCACGCAAAAAACAGGAAAGCCACGTGGCCTTTAAACAGCAAGTCTCAACTCAGTCAGCCTTCCATTCTACTTCAAATCAAAGTCCAGCGAAGGAACACGACCTAGGGTTAGGCTGTGGGACCGGGGTTAGTATGTCTTTAGAAATTTTAGTAAATACTTGTTCTACTTAAACTCTAGCATAATTAGGACGAACACTTTATCTTAAACAATTAGCTCAAAAAATTTATCTAAAAAACGATTTATTGAAAATTTAACAAATTAAAAATTTATCTAAAAAACGATTTATTGAAAATTTAACAAATTGGAATGCATGCGATAAACTACATAACAAGGGAAAGTCTAAGGCTGCTTATTCAGACTGCCAGCATGTATCGATGATGACGCCAGCAGTAAAGCCGAAAGAAACGGATACAACGCCGCCAACGCCGAACACTTGGCAGCCATTAACATTATGATGGCGTTGATACAGTAATGAGAGAAAGTTGTGCGGTGGCAAAGCTTTTGAGGCTTTTGCTCGGTTGGCAAAAAACCTACTCGTCCTTTTGTGCTTTTTGTTTCTGTGTAAGACGGCTGTGTTTTCCGAATCTCTACGCTGTTGGCTGCATTCCTACAGCCACATATTTGCCTTCCCTTAAAATATGTATTCAACATGTCACAGATTCTTCGGCACATTCCAGGTTTTAAATTTCAAAAGGGCACAAATTTGTGTTATAGAACAAGAAAAAGGAAATATTTCACTTTGCTATTGTATATGAGAGTGCATAATACAGAAGCTTGGGTTTTGACGCTAAGTAGCAAGGAAAACAAGAATCTGATTTTCTCTGCAAGGAAATAATACACCTCCTGCTGGACAGATTAAAGGAAATTGTGAATCTGATTTTGCTCTGCACGGAAGTAATTTACCCTCTAGCTAGGTGTAAGGTGGTCCTGAGATTTTCATTGTATGCTAAGGAAACATAATACAACTGGAGAAAAATTCTGATATTTAAGGAAAAACTTGCTCTAGGAAACACAAATACAGCTGGAGAAACTGTCTGATATTGAAGGAAAAACTTGGGTAGGCCTTCCCAACAAACTGAGCTCATATTCATGAAGTGGAGATAAAAGGGAAAAGAATTTCAATAAAAGAGCAAATATCATTCCTGAACAGAGTTTGGACATAGCAAATTAAAAATAAAAAGTTCTCAACATTTATGGACAGCTCAAGCATCCCCTGAAATATGTCTGAAAAAATATAGGTATACGCCGGCAATCATCTAATAAGCAAATATTATCCTGAGTTTGTGTGGTAAAGAATGCAAACGAAGTTAACAAAATTATATCACCTGAAGGCCAAAACTTTCAACCAAGGATTGGCCTAATTGTTGGTAATGACCTTCCGAACAAGGGATTGGATTTTGGCGGACAACGTGATCCCGCAGGGCTCTCTACACCTTTACTACCCATTGCAATTGGGCTAGGTATGCCCTGTAAATGTAAATGAGGACTAGTAGGGTGAGAGAAGATTGTCCTCTGCATCTGTCCTGAATCACGGAGCGCTGTTTCTCCTCTATTCAACAACAACCTAGGGGACGATGCGTTGGGGCTCCCTACACCTTTACTGCCCATTGCAATTGGGCTAGACCTGCCCTGTAAATGGGGACTAGCTGGGTGAGAGAAGCATGGCCTCTGCATCTGTCCTGAATCACGGGGGGCTGTTTCAGCTCTATTCAACACACTAGGGGACCATGGCTTGGAAACCTCAATAGTCAGCCTCTCCATATCCCTACCGTGATTTTTACTCATCGATGAACTTTTACCATCATTTTCTTCTCTGATTATATCTTTGCCAGCCTTAATGACTTCTTCCTCGTGCACCTCATCCACCGCGGTTCTGTCCTCTTTATTTGGATGGAAATCCTGGCCCCCTGTCTCGTGGACCTCTGCATTGAACTTTTTGGCTTGATGTGCTCCAGGCTTTTCTTGATCATGACTTACTAAATGCAGAATCAAACGCCCATTGGAACGTACCGCACGGAAAAATTCATGATGCTGTACCTTGACCTGTCGTATAACCAGCCTCCCATCGCTTCTGTAGGACCTTCGGAGAACCCAAGGCATATGGCAGGGTAAATTACATGTCCTCACAAGAGTAGTAAGGGGAGGGGGGAACTTCCTTAATAATTCATTTTTCCTCTGCCTTGCATTTTCGCCATTGAAGCGAGCATGCGCGCCTCTGTATACAAAGCCCCCCTGTTCATCATTATCCTCTTCTAGACAATCTTTGCCATTCTGCTTAAAGTCATCCTGTGTAGGAAGAAGACCTTCACCTTCCATGTTGTCTTCATCAATCTCATCTGCATCATCGTCATCCCCGCATTGTTCATCAGGGTTAGTTTCAATCTCATGACTGCTACATAGAGAGCCCTCTTCATTGCCCTGTTTGGCAGCATCTTTGCCATATTCTTCATCTTTCTCATCGTCTTTTCCGCGCGGATCGAAACGGCTAACCTCGCCGCCTTGAAGGCCTGGGCGCACATAATCCCTTTTGTCATCTTCGTGATTTTCATCACATTGTTCAGAGCAATTGCCTACACCCGCAAGAAGGCTCGCCCATGAAGATTCATCTTCGTCATATCGTTCCTCGTCTTCCTCGCAATCCTCTCCATTACTGAAAGCCTCTTTGACATCAAAACCTGTGAGAGCAGATTCATCTTTGTTAAGCTCATCTTCCTCATCATGTTGATCCTTTTCACGACAATTATACCCTACGGCATGGCGATGGCCTCTGTACCCACAGCTCCCTTCCTCGTCATTGTGGTGATCATCATGACGAATTTCATCGACAGGACAATACGAAATCTCAAATTCATTTCCACGATCATCATTAACACAATCCATGGCGCGAGGAGGCCAATTTACCTGACTGCAATAACCGGCTTCGGAATTCTTCAATGCAAAACCCGATCCCTGTTCGCCTGAGACCTGAGTCATTTTTGCATCAGATTCAACACGAAGTTTAATCTTTTGAAAAGAACACGAGACGTCATGCTTGGGAACAACCTTAAAAGAAGAATGCTGGCTGGAAAGACTTTTAAAGGATTATAAAGACTTACAGAGCTCAAGAAATTGCACTTCATCCAATTCAAAGGCTGACCTAAGGAAAATTTCCTCCTCTTTCGCAGAATTAGTCTTCTTGAGGATCTTTCACATGAATTATTCTCCCAGGACTCGATCCCTTGACAAATATCGTTGTGGCGAGGGTGCGAATAATGCGTTGCATCTTTATTTAAACGATCTCTCTCACGAACAAGATGTTCCGGCCAAGAATGGAACCTGTGACCGAAGCTGGACTCTCCAAACAACAAAGACTTAAAGCTCCTCTGCCATTGAAGCCTGGAATCATCCATTGGCAAAAAAAAATCAAAACTCACTTCCGCAATTCCTAAGAAAGACCGAATCAATAAGCCTTTAATGCTGGATGAAGGCCATAAGAGGAAAGAGACAGTACACGCCCTGCATTTCAATTAAACATAAGCTTTAAATGACCATTTTTTCTTTGGAAAGAAAATGGCGACTGCATACTTAACCGTTCAGAATGAAAAGCCCGAGATCATTTACTCAGGGATTTCAAATACCGCATGAAAATGTCGACTCTATAGTGGCCCTTGGAACGCGCCTTTAACGGCATAAACTAAGAAATCCGATTTCCTTACGAATTTGACACCTCATCCACCGCATGCAGTGCCTCTGCCTCTACACGATCAGCAGTGCAAACACCGCTGGCAAATCACCCGCTACAGAAACGACCTGTTGCACGCTGGCCACTAGGAAGCAAATCGCATGCTGATCATTAATGTTCTCTGCAAATTTTGTAGCCGATCGAAGATTTTCGCTCAGACGACGGAATCCACCGGAGCATTTGCCTTGGAAAATCGCAAAATCATCCACCGGAAGCAGGCAAGAAGATATTCTTCCACTGCTTCCGTTCAAGACCGAAAAAGCAGTCCGTGTCCTGCAATTTCTCGGCGTATTTATCAAAAAGAATATGAGAAACGCGGCGCTCGATGCATAAATCGACAAAGGAAAATAAAACTCCAATAACTACAAATTCATCCAGCAGAAATTTCCGGAATTAGAAACCTGAAAGGCCAAAACCATTTCTATAATGGCGCAAAAAGAATCTACATGCAAAATTTTGGAAAATTTAACAAAATTCGTCTTCTAAGACACCCAGTCTTGAACAAAATAAATCCCTATTTGACCCGAAAAATAAAAACAAGAATCCTCGCAGACCGAGAATTATCAACGAATAGTTTCAAATTGAAGAACTCGATGAATTTACCAGCAAATTTAGCGGGAAGACCACATCTGTCCTTCTGACTGATTCGATCATCCCATAGTTTCTACGAATTCAATGAAATCCTCAGCCTTAGTCGGCTCCATCATGGCTTCCTGCCATCAATCCAGGCTTGCATTGCCTTGCTTGAGTACTGGGCATTCTCAACAACAGCAACAAGAAATAAAGAAAATAATAATAAACAAACGAGGTGGCGATTATCTCTTAAACAGTCGATGGAGAGCAGTGCTGTTCCTCTCCATCGTTTATTATAATTTCTTTTTCTTTTCCCTTCTAATAAATTGCTTTATTTAAATTTTCAGTAATTTCGCTAAATTTAGCGGAGATGTTGAATAGATTTAATTTGGCTTCCACACGGAACTGAACTCAAAAATATCCATCACAGCTAAGCGATCGACCGGCTCGCGCTAAGTCAATAACTGCTAAATCTGGGGAAAGAAAAATCCCCGAATAACGGGTGCCTAACTTTTCAAGTTTAGTATTAAACTCTATTTAAATATTTACTTTTCTTATCCCCTGCGATATGCTTTACAGCGTTTTCTCGATAAAAGTTATCCAGCGACTCACCGTCTTAACGCGTCCCATTGACCAAAACAACACGAACTCCAGAAGCCACTCGTGTTAACATTTGATTTAAAGTTTAGGTTAAATTTTTATTAATGTAAAATTAATATTTAAAAATTAAATTTGTAAACCTAAATCTTTTTGGTAAAAATCACAACAGTATTCCTTTTTGTGTATTCTTCTTTCATTATTATTATTTTTTTGGTTGTGTATTCCTTAGTGGTAATGGATCAATCTAGATCCATTGTTATGTTTAGTAGTGTAAACGAAATCTAGAGATTAATTTCACACTCAGTGATAATAGATCAACTCATTGATATGTCTATGTCTAATGATTATAGTGATAGTAAATGAATTTTAGAGATAGTGGGCATAATCATCCTAATTGTACATTCCACTAATTATAACAATTAACATATAAATAAATATTCTTACTTATATCAAAACAATGAGAAAACATATTATAATTTAGTTTTCAAACTAATAGTAAGATATTTAATAAGTGATTGTTATTTATGAATATAAGTTATTCATAATTATTCAAAAAGAAAAACATAACACTTAAAGTAATAATTTATTAATGATTCAAAGTATAGTTTTAGATAAAATTCAATGAAGATCATCTATATAGTATACATTTAGTCAAATTAATAGATTAAATGGTTTTTTTTTCGGGCACATACTTTCATCAATTTTGTCGAGATTCTAGTAAATATTTTCAAGAATCATAAGTTTAAATTGTTTAATTTGCAAAGTTCAAGTGCCTCATAAGTTTACTAGGGTGTTGGACTTATTCATGCATTCAAGGGTCCATCTCAAACAAGGGATGTTATCTTCTCCACTTGGTTTCAAATCTCATCGAAAGACTTCTTTTTCATTTATTAATTGGACTACACATATAATTTTTAATTAAATATTTTAAATGCTATAAGAAACTCATAGTTAAGTCTAGGACTAAGACGTAGGGAGCCCAAACTCCCTTTTATTCTTACTATGATTGGCCATGTCACGAGAGAGACTTGAACTCGGATGGATGAGATGGAAAACCACTATCTCAACTACTCAAACTATTGAAAAAAATTTAATTTATTAGTGGAAAATATGAAAACCCACTATCTCAACTACTCATAATAGGCTTGAAAAGTAGTTTATCTTTGGGATAGAACTTCTTTCAACTCTTGCTAACTCATTCAATCCTAGAGCCATGTTGGCCTATTATGATAAGGCTCGAAGAGTAGGCAGCCTCAAGGATAGAACTTCCTCCCTTGTGGTGGGGTTCGAAACATCTCGACGATTGCTAAGTTATAAGTTATTGGTATATATAGCTTTTGGATTGTTATAATAGGCAGGAAAATCATAATAGGCTCGAAGGCTAGTTGATCCTTGGGATAGAACTTCTTTCAACTCTTGCTAAGTCATTCAATCCTAGAGCCATGTTGGCCTATTATGATAAGGCTTGAACAGTAGGCGACCCCTGGGATAGAACTTCCTCCCTTGTGGTGGGGTTCGAAACATCTCGACGCTTGCTAAGTCATACATTATTGGTATATCTAGCTTGTGGATTGTTATAATAGGCAGGAACATCATAATAGGTTGGAAGAGTAGTTGATCCTTGGGATAGAACTTCTTTCAACTCTTGCTAAATCATTCAATCCTAGAGCCGTGTTGGCCTATTATGATAAGGCTTGAAAAGTAGTCGACCCCCGAGACAGAACCTTCCTTCCTTATGATGGGGTTCGAAACATCTCACCTCTTACTAATTCATAAGTTATTGATATATCTAGCTTATAGATTATTAGATATATTTTTAGTAGTTAAAAAATTTAATTCTAAACTTTACACAAACTACTCCAACAAATTATTAATTCAACATAATTTTAAAAATAATAATAATTATTAATTTATTTAATAATAATATGATAAGTATTTACTTCCTCATTTCTCTTCCAATTTTATTGGAATTATCTCAAAATTTTAATTTATCTCAAAATTAAAATTAAATTGAAATTTTCTCCGATTAAAGTTGAAATTAAAGTGGAATTATTCTAAAATGTTTAGCTTTTCTCTTTTAACGATTACTCTAGAGTCTAGATCTGTTGTTGTATATTGATCAACGAGTCTCCTACGAGATCCTCTAATTTGCAATTAAATTAAAAAGCATTTTGTTGTAGATTCAATGTGTTTGGAATTGGTGTTGCATATCCGTTAACAATATTCTTGGAAATGGGCAATGTTGAATTGGTTCATTAATACTAGGTAATCATCAAACAAAGAGCTCAAAGTGAACATTAAAAAAATAAAGATAACTCTCTTTTAAATAACTCTACTTAAATATTATAGCTAAAATAAATAAATTACAAATTATAAATAAGCAATTTGTAATTTTAATGTTTTTAAGAAAACATATTTTTAATATAATTTATAATAGTTATAGTTTAAATAAATAAATAAATATTATATCACTTTAATATTTTCACACAATTATCCTAAGGCTTAGATATTGGATCATCTTGAGAGTTGTATACCAAGAGCTTTGCAAAAAGCCTAATGGCTTCAGCCGACGCCTCTGCTCCCTTGGCCCTATTGGGCGATGTCGCCGCCGTCACCATGGCAGGGCGTGCATTCGCTGTGGGATTCAACGCCGCAGGCCTCCGTGGCCTTTCCTCTCCGAGAATACATAGAACGCAGCTACAGATCTTCCATCCGACAACAAGTTTTGCCCAGGTTGTAGATCGAGGGTTTAATCTCACTTGGATCGACGCAGATCTTGCTGCAGGGACAAACGATCCCGCCCATGCCTCCCTCTACCGGCGATTTGGCACAGGAGTAGTCTCCAATGCTGGAAGACACAAAGACATCGAATCAGGTATATTGGCGGTCTTGACTACAGCTGCGTCCCTGAATACCATCATCCACAACAAAACAGGGGATAGTTACCGACCAAGGGATGCTTTAGGACCTAGGATCCAAGCAAATGAGTCTTCAGACCCATCCTCTACTGCTTGTCAGAAGCAGAACTGTTTCCTGGACCAGCCAGTATTGCCAGAAGGAGAAACAACATTTCAGATCCAAATCATTCTCCTCTCTGGTAAGACGCTGCTACAATGGGTGCACGATACAAACCTTGTGCAGGATCTTTTGTACAAATTCGAACTCCGGCTGGGGATCCCCACCTCTTACCAGAGGTTGCTATTTAAAGGTAAGCAACTAGAGGAATCTCTCCCCCTTTCCTTTTACAGTATTCAAAGGGATGCTACTATTGTTTTTACCTTTCGTCTAAGAGGAGGGTCCTTTGGGAAGACATCCTCTGCCCCACCATTCTCTTATAAAGATGCAGTCCATAAAGACGCAGCCCAACCACAGCCCTCTTCGAAGGCAGCTCAACCAGCTATGGCTCCTAGGCCATTCCTAGTTGATAAACTTGAGGAAGTTCCCTCTGTCGAACTCTCTCATCCTGTGGTTGCCGATCTTCACCAGAAATTTGCAGAAACCACAATCATATGCAGATTTAATGGTTTGTGGCCACACACAATGGATTTATACCAATGGATCCACACCAACTGGACCCATAAAAGTCAGATCTAATTATGCTCGAAAGGTTTTTTCATTGTGGTGTTTGATTCAAATGAAGATTACCAGAAAGCCTTAACAAGAGGCCCTTGGTTCTGGGGTTCGGCTGGGCTCTTCCTCACCCCATGGTTTCCAGACTTCGACCCCTCTACAACTGTCATCACCAAACTTCCTATTTGGGTCAGGCTCCCAAACCTTCCAGCGCATCTATGGTATTTCTTTGTTTTCTTAGCCATTGGAGATACCTTGGGACGTTATCTTGCTACAGATACCTTGAGAAGGGAGAAAGGAATCTACACCTACGACAGATTGTGTGCAAAAATAGATATAAGTAAAGGATTTCCGGATCAGATCAACCTCAAGTTTGGGGACTTCCATAGGACCCAAACCTTGGATTACGAAAATACAGCCTTCCGGTGCCGCCACTGTCATCAAACAGGACACTTACAAAATGCATGCACCCAGTTTCTCGGCAAAAAGAAGACTTCGAATCGCAAATCCAAATCCAAGAGCTGGAACTCTAGTGTACCTCCCCCCATGGTTGATACAGACTCCTCCAGCTCGGATGAGGAGGAAATTGAAGCAGATGGGGAGAATCTTGAGACTCCGATGAACACTCCCCCAGCCAGTGCTGCAAACCTCTCTGATCCTACGATCTCTCAGAAACGCTCCCACGTGTCTTCATCCTTGGACTCAGATAAAGATATTCCGCCCCCAGTGCCGGATAGTCTACAGCTAGTCATGGCCCAGCCAAGCTCCATCGGCTGGGTCAAAGTAAGCTGGAAAAAAGGGAAAAAATGTCGTGTGGAAATATCCACCCACACTGGGTAGACAACTCTGTCTAGCACTTGCTTTTCTGTTCCTCTTGTTATCTCCGCTCATTCTGTATTCATTGTTTAAGAGCGAGGATGATAGTCTATGACCTACAGCTCTCATGCTTCTCAGTTTTCGCTTGCTTGCAAGCCTGATTGTACTATATGTCTCTTTTCGTTAATAGAATTAGCCTTATTCAGAAAAAATAAAAAAATAAAAAAAATAAATAAATAAAAAATAAATAAATAAAAATAAAAATAAAAATAAAAAATTTACACAATATAAAAATATTATTATTTTATAAAAAATAAATATTTATTAGTTATTTAGTTCTTTAAAGGAAAAAGTTTTTAATACTATTAAAGAGAATAAATTTATTTATTGGCACAATTTTGATGACAATATTTTTAATTGAGCATTATTATGTATTAGAATTGGCACAAATATAAATTCAACTCAAATTTGAAAAAAAAAGATAAACTTAATTTTTTTTTTCTTATTTAAATTTTATAAAAAAATTAAATTTATTTCCTTAATTATGAATATTTTGATAATGTGATGTTTAATGTTTAAGAAATGAATAAGAATTCACAAAACATTGTTTGGGAAAAATCAACAAAAATATCTGAAAAATTAGCAAATATAAAAAATACATAATTTTTTTGTTTTTAAACATATGAAGTAACAACAACATCAGATAAATACATTGGCACATAAGTATGGAGAAAGCATATATATATATATATATATATATATATATATATATATATGGATGTCAAATCAAAACATGTGTGTGTGTGCGCGCCCCAAATAAAAAATGATCCATTATAGTGGATATCGAATTCTAAAGTCTAATAATTGTCCAATCAAGGTCTAAAAAATAAAGAACCAATACAAAATGACATATATAAATGTAGCTCATCATATTGAAGTAGATGTACAATAACAACAATAACAAAACTAGTCGTTAGCTAGCATCCCTCTTCCCCTTTCACAAGAAAATATGTTGGGTTGTTTTACAGGCCTGTCCCTAACATCAAAAGGTCATGGCACTCCTACAATTGTCTGATGGTGATTTTTTGGTGTATAAATAGGCTCATCAATCTCTCTAAAAGGTGGTGTTGATATTGCCACATCCTACTCTTACTCCTACTCCTCCTCCTCCTCTTACTCCTTTTGTTGTTCTTATTATCCCTCCTCTAACCATCTAAGTGCCTCCTCCATGATAGGATACTTAGACTCCACCCTACACTTAGACAATACATCAATATTTTCTAAGTGAATGGCATCCACATTTGGTGTTCTATCGATTTTCCTCATCCATGGTCGAAGGTTGTAATGGACATACACCAAGTCATTGGGACATGAGAACTCCAACCTGTAAGAGGGTCATCAAAAATATAATGAGCCTTGAGGGTCATAATATATTAGAGGGTCATAAATTAAAATAAATGTGTTTCCTTTGCTCAAATTCAAAGTTCTTGCTTGTTGCATTTATTTGAGTGTATTTTTACAAATATATAACTCTCCCTTCCACAACCTAGCCTAAACTAGCTCAGTGGAAGGTGCTACTTTCACCTAACCCAACCTCCATAGTTATGTCATGGGAGTGGGGTCACAAAAATTTCTCATTCTTTCAACTTCTTCAAATATATCCAAACATTATTGTCGCATTGGTCTCGTATAGACCTTCCCGACGATATAAATTATGACCTAACCCGACTTATAGGTTATGTATTATTCCTAATTAGTTGACAACTAACTAGAAACATCATTTTTTGCTAATTTTGTTTTTCTTAAGTTCAGTAGGTAAATAAAAGGATGAAGGGACCCATAAACCCAACAGTTAGAATAAAACCACTCTTCTAGAGCTAATGTGGATAACGTAACCCTTGTGGGGCCAAGAAGGTAGCATAACAAGTGTGAAAGCCAAGGGGCCAAGTAACAATGCAGTTAATGAGTGGACCCAAGGATGTGCAACAAGTGTGAAAGTCAAGGGGCCAAGTAGCAGTGCATTTAATGAGTGGACCCAAGGATGTAGGGTTTCACAAGAATAAGAATGGGGTGAGGGCAACCATGGAAATCATTCTTGCATATTCTGATTTTATGGTCTTTACAACTTGAGCACGCTTGGGTTGTTTACCCGAGTATGTAGTGTTATTTAGCACATGGGTGTCTTCGAGCGGAGATCCCAACGTCATCCTTGGGGGACTTTGAGTGCTTGCTCAAGAGAGGAGTTTTATTGGTCGATGGGAGCAAATTCAGTATCTTAGCATTAGGCCACATATAATAGCGCAGTCACCTAGTGATTTACACAGTCCAGCAACAGAGGGGTTCTAGAGAGGGAGAAATTCCAAGGCATTTCTAACTGGAATCCGGTGAGGGGATAATCCCTTCAATATTTGAGCTTTGGGGAGCAGTTGCAGCCAGTTTATCTTTCAGTCCAGCCCATAGCTCTACATACCCAGCAGTTGTGCATTTTCAAACCTTAAGAGGGTGATTTTCTAGGGTTAGCCTTTCTGGAAATCCTTTCTCGGTTTTTTTGGGTTTTTTGAGTATAGTCCGTGGTTAAAATTCCCGACATTTTATGAGCACTAGAACAACCTCATCTACGCAACCCTATTTAGCCAGAAACAACATTTCCAACATGGCAACGTAGATAGAGAGTCCAACAGAGCAGCATTAGAGCAGTGTTTTGGGTGGGAGAATCTAAGGGTTATTCGAGCCATCTCAACTGACTAGAGTGCTATCTTTTTTACCATTGTTGTACTTATTTTTCATCTTCAGTATTTTAATAAAATGGCTCAGCAGTTCTGGCTCTTTTCATGGTTTTTTTAATGTGTTTTCCATACTGCTGTAGATTTAGTATATGTATGCCTTGTATTGTTTTCATTTTCCAATTTGGAATATTACAGTGGTGCTAGAGTGATCAAATTTGGATCAGGGACCTAAGTGATAGCTCAAATTTCAAAGTGTTCAAAAGTGTACCCAACATGAGAGATCGGATATATCTCATCTTCCTGATTTCGACACCATGAACGGTTCGAAAAACTGACACTATATGGAGAAGTTATCGTGTTTTGAAAAGTCTAGTAAACTGCAAATTTTGACAGTTGACCAGGGTTGACTGGGCATTTGAACAGTCAGCAAAAAGAATATTCCTGGAAAATTCCTTAAAATATTCCTTGGAATATTCCTTCTAGGCCAGTCGCAAGCTGACAAGTGGCACGATATTACTGGACAGTTGGGTGTACATTGTGGTTTTCAGGCCAATCAGAGGGTGACACGTGGCTAGCCCTGAGGTCGCCACGTGTCCCCTTAGTGGTGCACCAAAATTTTGGGAGAGGTCTCGCTGGGTTCGACCCTGCAACCTCGTGCATGTACGCATAGGTCTCCACCAACCGGGCTACGAGTTGTTACTTAACCTATGGAGGAGTCGGGTTTTATTTAAATAGCAATGCATTTGGCATTGGGGGTTGGGACCGCCGACGGTCCCAACCCACCATCGGTCCCATTAGCATGTTCACATGGCATATGTAACGTAAACTGTAACCTCTGACCACCGCATCAAATGTAAACTCGACCATATTCATCGTGGTTACATGCCATGTGACAGTTAAGCTCTCTGATGGTTAACAATTAACTCGCCTGCTTAAACCAGAGTTCAATGCCGTCTGACCACTGTTACAACATGGGTTTCACCTAACCTATGATGGTTATGTAGCTGTGGGCGGTTCACATGTGGCCACCCAACCCCCCCCCCCCTCAATCACTAGCATTTAATATAATGACTATTTTGGTGGATAGTTTGGAGCACGCCCTAATTTTTGGCGGTTTTCACTATTCTAGCTCCAGTTAAACTGAAGTCCTCCACATTTAGTGGAGTTGTTTTAGGTGAAACTGGACAAATGAGTTGGAGACTCATTTTTCGACTGTTCTGGGAGTGTGAATAGTCAATTTTGAATTTATTGGACATTCCAGAGCCATTGGTGAGGTTTGCAGAGCCATCAGAACTTCTGAGCGTGATTTTTCTTCAGAGAAGTTCAAAGGGTTACTAGGGCCACTGTTGAGCCCCAAGATTGTTCTTTCTTTCATCTTACTTTACCCCATTTTCCTTTGTCCATTGTTATCCCAGGCCCAATTGATCAATGAAATTAGTTAAAATTACTTTTAGAATGATTAACATGGCTAACTTACTAAGTTTTGTGATTTTGTCATTGTAATGCATTGTGAACTGAAACTAGCTACAAAATGCAGACATTCCGTAGCTAACCGCCAATTCTGCAGCTGTCTTCACGTTCAAGCATCTTCCAGGTGTCCTCTCAGGAAAAGCCACACATGGGTATATTCCACATCATGTCCTCATCGTTCGTTGCTCACCATGAAGAATGAATCGAATTCTAGACGTGGTTTTGGTACGTGGGAACTCATTCAAGGAGGCAGACTTCTAATAGGACTAGGACAGTCTAGATGTCCTTTTTCCCTTTACGCTGCCATCTTTAGAGTCCTAGTACGATTTTGATAAGGAAAGACAATGATCCCCGTATTGTTGCAAGTTCTGTTATGTAGATTTGTTATAAAAGCACTCGGGAAACCGAGAGACAGGCTAGATTTTGCTTAAATTTCATGGATTGACTGCTATATTTCTGAAGACCGAGAATACTCTGTTTCAAGTTATTTTCCTTTAATGAAGAAGACAACATTGCTTTGAACGCGTTGAGTTGATTTTGAGTTAGATTCTGTCTGGTGGTAGAGGGCCCCTGCCTCCTGCACGACTTTACTTTCGTAATTTAGATAAGTATCTTAGTTTGTTTTCATGTTTTTGAAGTTTGAGTTCATAGTTAATTCCATTAGTCACTATAGCTATACTTGTTCTAAGAAACTCTTCCAAAAGATCATGATAATGAATGAGAAATGGCTGTAGTGTTGTAGGTTTCAATTGCAATTTCTTTTGTTCATTATCACAGTTAACTTATTCTAAGCAAACTCTTCCAAAAAATCCTTATGATGTCTAAGGCATGACTGTGATGCTGAAAGTTTCAGTTGTTTGTTTACACTAAGTAGCATAGCTGATCTTACTCTTAAAACGCTCTTCCAAAATATCATAATAATGGGTAGGAGATAGCTGTGATGTCTTAGTTTTTTTTAAATTGCTTTCAGTCTTTATGTTTGCATTTGCACTGAATTGTACAGCTAGGATTGTTCTAGCAAGCTCTTCCAAAATACCATTCATGATGGACAAAACAGGTTGTAGAATCCCATAGATTAATTGCATGATAACTTAGTTAGGGTACTTCGGAGTCAAATTGCATTCAATTCATGCTCTGTTATTTTGTTTTAAGTTTGATAATGGCTTGTTAGTTCAGCACTGTTTATTGTAGACTAGTGACATCTTAGTTCAGTTTTAGCTTAACTCATTTTATTTACATTCCACATTTAGTTGTCATCCATTGCATATTAGATTACATTAGTTGTTAAACTTAAACAATACGGCCTTCATTATTTACAAAACCTCTTTTGTTCCAAATCTATAATTGACTCATAACCATCTGAATAGAAGACAGTATCATCCCAAGGCCTGAAGTACTTTTTCAACTTCTTTACCACTTCATAAACAAAGCCTTTCCTCAAAAGACTACTTTAAAAAGAAATCTATAAATTTTGAGTAAGGTTTAGTGATGTTAAACTAAGTTGCAGAATAGAATTAGGAGCTAGCCTTAGAGTAGAGATCTTATGATGTTACCAATGTTTTTCTCCAAATATGTTTCAACAAATATTTAATCATGGATAAAATGTTGTATCATTATAAGCTGATTGTTTAATTGTTTAGTTAGGAGAATTTGTATACTTAGCTGACCATTTCTCAAGCTCTTCCAAAATACCTTTAATGAAAGAATTGGACAAGTTAAGTTTATGTTTTGATTCATTTTCTTGAAGTCATTATCAAGCTTTGTATTCTACTTAGTCATAGTTTAGGTTCGATTCTGTTTCAGTATTTGCATTTGCATTTGTCATTTGTCATCAATAAATTAGGCTTCACTCTGTTTTTAACCAGTATCTTCCTTCCACTAGCATTTAGTTCTTTTCCTTGTGAACATAAAACCATCAAAAGACCAAAAACATCATAAAACACTAAACAAAACGCATTGAGAAACAAACACTTAGGCACATACAGTGCACTTCACTTCAGCAGTTTACCAACCCTGGTTGACAATTAAATGAACTCAATTTAGGAGACTAGGTTGAGCACAAACATTTTGGCGCCATTGCCGGGGAAGTGAAAACTAGGTAACCTTTGTTTCTTAACTCCAAAAAACAATTATATGCGTAGAGAGAGAGACTCAAGGAGTAGATTCATAAGCAGCAGAAACAAAAATTTGATTCCTAGAACACCACTTGTTTCACCTAGACCCAGAGCTACTACACCTTCAACTCAGACCCACATTCCATCCTTTACTGATCCTGGACTTCTAGAAGACCTAAGATTAGATATTCCATTGGAGAAACCTTCCACTTCATCCACTGAACCTACCTTAGAAAAAGATCTAAAGACTCCTGTTAGGGACACAAACTTTTCCACTTCCACAGGAGAGTCAACCATGGCAGAAGAAGGGGGAGGAGGAGTCTTTAATAGAGAACACACATTATTTGGAGGTAGAGGTAGAGGTAGAGGAGAAGGAGGTAGAGGAGAAGGAGGTAGAGGTGCAGAAGGAGGAAGAGGTAGAAGAGAAATGGGAAGCTCTTTTGGGTTTCCTATAATTGATGAAGAAACCAATACAACCATGAAAAATATTTCACCCTCTGTCCTTCCAAACTTCTATGGACTTAAAACTGAAGATCCTGAAACCTTCCTATTTGAATTTGAAATCCTGTGTAGAACTTATGACTACTTACAAGATGCTCAAAAACTTAAACTATTTCCTTCAACATTGAAAGGAGCAGCATTGAAGTGGTTTATAAGTTTGATCAACAGTTCTATTAGGACATGGGAAGACATGAAACAAGCATTTATAGAGAGGTATTTGGATTATTGTATGCTGGTCAATCATAAGGAAGAAGTGTTTAAGATGTTACAAAAAGAAGATGAAAACTTGGAAGATTTGTTGGAGATATTTCATTACAACATCAAAAGAGCAAAAATGGAAAACCTAGATCAAGACACCTTAAAAGCTCTTTTGTTGAAAACAATTAGGGATGAATGGTTGGATATACTTAAAATGATGGGAAAAGGGGATATATCACAGCTCACATTACCTGAAATATCTGAGTTATGTATCAACCTTTCAAGAGGGAAATCTAAAACTGTAAAAGGTCCAAGAGATCCTACTCTTGCAAGGGCAAGTAAGTCTGCTTCTGGGATAGTAAGTAGATCAGAAATAGGACATATGCTTGATGATTTTAAATCTGACATCTTAAGGAGTCTTAGTGAACAAATAGACACCCTTAAGATACAAAACAAGCAAAAAGCTGAATCTTATGCCTTGGCAATCTTTTGTCCCAAATGTAGAAAGAAACATGCCTTGAGAGAGTGTCCTTTGGATGTAAAAGTTTTAGAGACCTGTGTCATTTGTTCTAAAAAACATGAGACCAAGAATTGTCCTTCTCTTCCTGGTCTCAAAGCTGTCTTTCAGGAGGAAACTCTTACAGATTCCACAGAATCTCTCAATTTTATCTCTAGAAGGCCTTGGCAAGGACCTCAAACACAAGGATTCCATGATCAAATGTATAATCAACCTCCACCTTGGAATTCTTGGCAGCAACCTTGGCCTCAATTTCAAAATCAATCTCAAGCTTGGGCACAAGGAGCACAAAATCCCTATGGAAGATACTCTCAATACTATCAGTATCCACCATCCTATCCACCATACCCACATTCTTATCCTCAAAATTCTCAACAACATCATCAGAACCAACCTCATCAAAATCAACCACTTCCATTACCATTCCCTCAAAAATCCACTCAATTACCAGCTCAGCCCATACCAAACCCCAATAATAAGAATCCTCAGAATACATACATGATAGAAGGACAACAATTTCCAACTTATTTAATTACTCCTCTAGACCTTAGTGATGTTCAACTTGGGTCTGGAAGGATACTTGAGAAGAGGAAACCTTCTGTGATCATACAAGAACAAGATAATTCTGAGGAAGACTCCCTACGGGTTAATAAAAGTCTTGAGGAGGAAACATCCTTTCAAGGCCAAAACATTGAAAAACTGAAACAAAAAGATCCAATAAGCCCAACTCCAGTATTAGAGCAACCATCCACATCTACTTCTATACCTCCCTTTCCGGAGAGATTACAAATTGACAAAGGTGTAGAAAAACAAATAATGGTGCCTAATTATGATTTCTTGGATGAATTGAGAAATGTTTGCATTAAAATTCCATTATTGCAAGCCATCAAGGAAATCCCAATTTTAGCCAAAACAATAAAGGAGTTGAGTATGAAGACAACAAGAAAAAGAATAAGAGAAACAAAGAAAATTCAACTGGTAGGACAAATAGCGGACATTATGATGGGCAAGATTGCTATTCCAAAGTATCTTGACCCAGGAAATCCAGTTGTCAAAATTCACATCAATGGAATTGAAATTCAAAACACACTCATTGATTTAGGAGCAGCAATAAATATCACGAGTAGACAAATCATGGACAAACTGAAACTTCCTAATCTTCTCTTTACACCCACACTATTACAATTAGCAGATAGATCTGTGATCAAACCAGATGGGGTAATAGAAGACATTCCAGTGTCCCTAGATTCTTGGGAGTACCTTGTGGATTTCATGATCCTAACTCCTAAGAATAATCTAGGAGGACATCCTGTTATATTAGGAAGACCTTGGTTGGCTACAGCTGATGCTTTTATTAGTTGTAGATCCGGTGATATGTACATCTTTGATGGTAGTTCAACTAAGAAATTCACTTTATATCCTCCAGCTAGGACAATTACAAATTTAGATGACACTCAGTGGATAGAGGATGAAGAAGATTTACAACCTCTCTTCACAATTTCAGAAATTAGTGAAGATAATCAAATTCTGAATACTCTAGAAAACTTTGAATCCTCTCCAAGTCACAAATATGAATCATTTCAAGAGGGATCCAATATTGAGTTTTTGTCATCAAGGCAGATGTCTCTTCATTCTATGGATAAATTTGGCAGCTCTACAAGTGAGATATTTCTAGGCAAAACTTTGAACATAAATAAGAACCTAGAAAAATCTCAACAAGAAGAGTTAGTCAAAGTATTACATAGACATTCTTCTGCATATGCATGGGAATACACTGACATGAAAGGGATAAGCCCCAAGACTTGCACTCATCATATCTATATAGAGGAAAATTGAAAACCAATCAGACAACCTCAAAGACGGATGAATCCAAATCTTAGGGAGATTGTTGAAGAAGAATTGCAAAAATTGTTAAATGTTAACTTCATCTATCCTATTTCAGATAGTCAGTGGGTTTCTCCTTTGGTAATTGTGCCAAAGAAAAATGGTAAATGGAGGGTATGTGTTGACTACCAAGAATTAAACAAAGCTACTCTTAAAGACCATTCTCCCTTACCTTTCATAGATCAAGTGTTAGATACATTAGCTGGCAAAAAGTACTTCTCATTCCTAGATGGGTTTAGTGGTTACAATCAAATCCATGTAGCACTTGCAGATCAAGACAAAACCACATTTACCTGTCCTTGGGGTACCTATGCTTACCGAGTATTTCCATTTGGATTATGCAATGCACCTGCAACATTCCAAAGGGCAGTATTAGGATTTTTTTTAGATCTAATACATGATTGTGTAGAGGTATACATGGATGATTTCACAGTTTATGCAAACACATTTGAAGAAGCTTTAGCAAACTTGGAAAAAGTTTTAAAGATATGCCAGGATGCAAATATTTCACTTAGTCATGAGAAATGTTTCATGATGTTTACTGAAGGTATTGTTTTGGGGCATCACATTTCAGGGGATGGGATTAGAGTTGATGAGTCAAAAGTTGAAGTCATCTCTAACTTATCTATTCCAAGTTGTCAAAAATATGTTAGGAGTTTTCTAGGATTTACAGGATATTATCGGAGGTTTATAGAAAAATTCACCAAGATAGCATCTCCACTCTTCAAATTACTTACCAAAGATTGTGAATTCAAGTGGACTTCTGATTGCCAGTTAGCTTTTGAAACCCTGAAAACCAAAATTTCTGAAGCACCTATATTAAGGGGACCTAACTAGAAGTTACCTTTTCATATCTCGACAGATGCTTCCGATACAGCTCTAGGAGCAGTATTGGGGCAGAAAGACTTGATTCCTTATGCCATCTACTATACCAGTAAAAATTTGACTCCTGCAGAGTTAAACTATACTGTAAATGAAAAAGAGTTTTTAGCTGTTGTTCATGCCATAAACAAATTCAGACACTATATAACAGGCTATGAAACTTTTGTTCACACTGATCATTCTGCAATTAGATACTTAATGAACAAATCAATTACTAATGGCAGAGTCATAAGATGGTTATTGCTTTTATAAGAATTCAACATTACCATTCTAGATAGGCCTGGAAAACAAAACATAGTAGCTGATTTCCTATCTAGACTCCAAAACATCAAAGATGACACTCCAGTTGAAGATCAATTTCCTGATGAATATCTTTTTGCAATTTCTACTCAAACTCCTTGGTTTGCTGACATTGCTAATTATTTAGTTTCAAGAAAGTTTCCTTCAATAATGAATGCAAGAGATAAAAGAAAAATCATTTATGACAGTGAAAAATATTCATGGGTTGCTAATGAGTTGTACAAGACAGGTCCAGATTTGATCATTAGGAGATGTGTTCGTGAAGATGAGATGCCTGAGATTCTCAAAGCATGTCATGATGAACCTTGTGGTGGACACTTTGCTGATAAGAGGACAACCTATAAGATCCTTAATTTAGGATATTATTGGCCATCCTTGTTTAAAGATGCTAAGGAGTATGTCAAAAGGTGTGACAATTGCCAAAGGGTAGGGAAACCTTCTCCTTCAGGTGAGATGCCATTACAACCTCAGGTACATATTGAACCTTTTGAAAAATGGGCTTTGGATTTTGTAGGACCTATTAGTCCTCCATCAAGACAAAAGAGATATATATTAGTTTGCACTGATTATGTTACCAAATGGGTAGAGGCCAAGCCATTACTTTTTGCTAATGAAACATCTGTAGTTAATTTTCTTTTTGAGGATATTTTTACTCGTTTTGGTGTCCCAAGGGAAATTGTTACAGATCAAGGAGCTCAATTTACATCAAGGCTAGTGGAAAAAATGATGGAGAGATACAAAATCAAGCATAGAAAATCTACTCCTTATCATCCACAAGCAAATGGTCAAGTGGAATCTACTAATAAGGTCATTGAAGGAATCCTAACAAAGGCTGTTCATTTACATAGAAGAGATTGGGTAGATAGGCTTCCCGAAGCCTTGTGGGCCTATAGAAATACATGGATAAACACAACAGGCCATACTCCTTATGAACTTGTTTATGGAAAGCAAATTTTGTTTCCCATAGAGTTCCAGATTCAAACTTTCAAAATGGCAGTTCAGCTAGGACTTGATTTAACGGAGGCACAAAAGCATAGATTGGAGTAGATTAATGAATTGGATGAGATCAGACAATATGCAGTTCAGAAAACAAGTCTAGTACAACAACAAAGGACTAGATGGCATGATAAGTACATCAAAGAGAAGAAATTCAAAGAAGGTGACTGGGCTCTATTGTTTGATTCAAAATTCAAGGATTCTCAAGGTAAATTTCAAACACATTGGCTTGGGCCATATGAAATTCTTGAAATTTTTGACAATGGAGCAGTAAAAATCAGGACAATAGATGAAGAAGAGGTCACTTTTCTTGTGAATGGTCATAGATTGAAGCTGTATCACAAACCACTCTCAAGAGAAGAATTTGTAAAGAAGTTCCAGGAAAACAGTGATGTGAAGTTAATGAAGAAGAATCTTTCTTCTTCATCAACTTGATTGAATTTTCTGAAGCATTGCTTTGAAAAAAAAAAAAAAAAGGTATAAACATGAAAACCAATCATTGATTGGCATGTTTATACAGAAAATATAGGGTGAAAATTAGAGTCTTTCTGACACTCTAACTTTTCCATTTTGTTTTTGCAAGCAGCTGTTACAAAATCATAAGTTCAGATCCATTGCACTTATGATCCATCTCATTTCATTTCATTCCATTTACTTATCCATACATACTCCATTTCATTCATTCATTCATACCTCACTTCATTCCATATTTCATTCATCTCATTTCATACTTCATCCACCTCATTTCCATATCAAAATTTTAAGTTTCATGTTTTTCTGCAAATGAATAACACATGTCATGGATTGCAGGCCATTTCCTATATTCTTCCACTCCATTTCATAAATTGAATCCATCCCATTCCATCATCCCATTCCATCATTCACTTCATACATATTCCATTATACCATGTTTCATCACCTATATTCACTCATTCCATAAAATATTCTATGTATATTCCAAACCACTCCATTCCATGATTAAAATTTTCTACAGGTACATTCTGCAGCTAAACAGATATTCTGCAGCTAATCAAACTTTCCGCAGCCAGACAATCATTCTGCAGCTACAGATCCTGAAGGCACTGATCAACAAACATTTGAATTGCAACAAAATGATCCAGTATATCCATGAATAAGAAGAATCAAGAAGGATTATGAAGACTCTTCCAAAGGAGAAAAAAGTATACGAAGACCACAAAAGGCAAATGAAAAGCAAAGGTAAAAAGTTCTGGTTATAATGGCATTTCATGAAAACTTTAGTATAGTCTAGTTATGAATCATTCAAAAAGTTGTTTTGATTATTTTTATTGATCATGCCAAATATACCCTCCGCAAAACTTTGGATAAAAATCTTTCATTTCAAATTCTATACCCGATCATCATTTAAGCGGTTAAAAGGCTGAAGTGTTTGATTTCCTTACGTCACCCAACCAAATCATTTAATGATGATTTTTGAATCCGTTGTAAAAAAATCTCCGCAGTATTTTCACTCATTAATTTGTTTTCTTCACCTCACTTCATTAACTCGTTCCGTAACTACTTCCATCACTCCATTCCGTAGCCAGCCCTTCATCATTTCATTCCGCAAAACAGAGATATCTCTATCACCGTGAGCAGAGGTATATCAGTTTGAAATATCAAACCACTATCACCGTGAGCAGAGATTGAAGCACTATCACCGTGAAGCAGAGGTATATCAGTGTGGAATTTGAAGCCATTGTCACCGTGAAGCAGAGGTATATCAGTGTGGAATTTGAAGCCATTGTCACCGAGAAGCAGAGATATATCAGTTTGAAGATTGAAGCACTATCACCGTGAACCAGAGGTATATCAGTTTGAAGGTTGAAGTTATTGTTTCCGTGAGCAGAAAGAGTACTAATCTGAAGATTGAAGAAGAAATTATGGGCCTCATTGTAAGAACTGAACCAGTGGGCACAAAATACCTGGAAGGATACCCTCAAAGTAGAGAAATGTTGCAACAGGTAGGATGGCTACAATTTCTTGAGAAATTTAATGGCTTCCACAAAGAAGTTACTAAAACATTTGCAAGGTCATTCAAAGGAGCCGAGGTTGAAGTTGGAGATGTTAAATTCACTGTCACAGAGGTTTTTATTGCAGAAGCAACGGGATTGCTTAGACATGGAGAGAGATGGTTTAAAAACAGTGAATTTCATAATGAATCATGGAAGCAAATCCTAAAATCACCAGGTATGGATGTCACTGTGTTTAAAAATGGAATTCCAAGTTCTGCATTAAAAATTAAATGGAGAAACATATTGCTTATTCTACAAAAATTTATCACTTGTGAAGGTAGATATGGCACATTTTATGTTTACCATATTAGGTTGATAATGCATTTTCTGGAGGAAGAGCTAAATTTGCCCTATTTCTTGCTTCAAAGTTTAAAAAAGATGGCTTCTAGTGTTCAAAGGAGAGTCCAATTCCTAGAGACAACTCTATACCATCATGGCTTGGTTAAGATTTTAATTGAACACCATTTAGCCAAAACAAAAGATACTTGGGATAATTTCTTGGTAAGAAATCACTTTGAGGAACCAAAAGAGCCCTCACCTAAACATGAGCCTACAAGGAGAAGCAGAAAATGGAGAGCCTATAAAATTGAAATTGACAAAACATTACAAGAAAGTAGTGAAGAAATAATCTCTGAGAAGTTGACTCAGATTAAGAGACAACTTAAGGAAGAGAGGGTAATCAGAAAATCTGCCACAGAAAAAGGAGAGGGATCATCCTAGCCAAGAAGAAGCCATAGACTCAGGGGGAAACTAAGGAAAACACAGATCAAACAAACAGGGGTGATAAACATAGAAGATGAGGAAACATCTATTGAAGAAGATGTTGAAGAAGATTTTAATGAAGAAATCCCTGAAATTGACCCTGCACAGCAAGAAGTTTATGACTATGTTGAAACATTGGAAAGGAAAGCTTCAGAGAGTAGAGATAGAACCCCTAGTCCTCCACTGTCCGAAATAGATGTATTAAGAAGAGATAGGTATGAGCTGGAAGTACTTAATAGACATATCAAAACTGAGAATGATATTCTGAAGGAACAAGTCAAACTCAAAACCAGTATGAAATCAACCTTATCTCTACAAATGGACAAAGTGGAAAAGGCTAATGAAAAGTTGAAAAAGAGGAACAAGAAGCTAATTAGGGCACTTATCGACTTAAGGTTCAAGTTAGTCATCAGGAAACCCAGAAGACCTTTAACTTCTAGGCAAAGAAGAAGATGAGGGTTGGATGTTCTTGCAGAAGTCTCTGAGTTTATGGAATAAGTTGCATGAGGACATGCAAGAAGTCAGCAGTGGGGGTATGTTGAGCCCCAAGATTGTGCTTTCTCTCATCTTACTTTACCTCATTTTCCTTTGTCCATTGTTATCCCAGACCCAAATGATCAATGAAATTAGTTAAAATTACTTTTAGAATGATTAACATGGCTAACTTGCTAATTTTTGTGATTTTGTCATTGTAATGCATTTTGACCGAAACTAGTTGTAGAATGCAGACATTCCGTAGCTAACCGGAAATTCTGCAGCTGTCTTCACGTTCAAGCATGTTCCAGGTGTCCTCTAAGGAAAAGCCACACATGGGTATATTCCACATTATGTCCTCATTGTTCGTTGCTCACCATGAAGAATGAACCGAATTCTGGACGTGGTTTTGGTACGTGGGAACTCATTCAAGGAGGCAGACTTCTAATAGGACTAGGACAGTCCAGATGTCCTTTGTCCCTTTACGCTGCCATCTTTAGAGTCCTAGTACGATTTTGATAAGGAAAGACAATGATCCCCGTATTGTTGCAAGTTCTGTTATGTATATTTGTTATAAAAGCACTCGGGAAACCGAGAGACAGGCTAGATTTTGCTTAGATTTCATGGATTGACTGCTATATTTCTGAAGACCGAGAATACTTTGTTTCAAGTTATTTTCCTTTAATGAAGAAGACAGCATTGCTTTGAACGCGTTGAGTTGATTTTGAGTTAGATTTCGTCTGGTGGTAGAGGGCCCCTGCCTCCTGCACGGCTTTACTTTCGTAATTTAGATAAGTATCTTAGTTTGTTTTCACGTTTTTGAAGTTTGAGTTCATAGTTAATTCCATTAGTCACTATAGCTATACTTGTTCTAAGAAACTCTTCCAAAAGATCATGATAATGAATGAGAAATGGCTGTAGTGTTGTAGGTTTTAATTTCAATTTCTTTTGTTCATTATCACAGTTGAACTTATTCTAAGAAAACTCTTCCAAAAAATCCTTATGATGTCTAAGGCATGACTGTGATACTGAAAGTTTCAGTTGTTTGTTTACACTAAGTAGCATAGCTGATCTTACTCTTAAAACGCTCTTCCAAAATATCATAATAATGGGTAGGAGATAGTTGTGATGTCTTAGTTTTTAAATTGCTTTCAGTCTTTATGTTTGCATTTGCACTGAATTGTATAGCTAGGATTGTTCTAGCAAGCTCTTCCAAAATACCATTCATGATGGAAAAAACAGGCTGTAGAATCCCATAGATTAATGCATGATAACTTAGTTAGGGTACTCCGGAGTCAAATTGCATTCAATTCATGCTCTGTTATTTTGTTTTAAGTTTGATAATGGCTTGTTAGTTTAGCACTGTTTATTGTAGACTAGTGACATCTTAGTTCAATTTTAGCTTAGCTCATTGTATTTACATTCCACATTTAGTTGTCATCCATTGCATATTAGATTACATTAGTTGTTAAACTTAAACAATACGGCCTTCATTATTTACAAAATCTCTTTTGTTCCAAATCTATAATTGACTCATAACCATCTGAACAGAAGACAGTATCATCTCAAGGCCTGAAGTACTTTTGCAACTTCTTTACCACTTCATAAACAAAGCCTTTCCTCAAAAGACTACTTTAAAAATAAATCTATAACTTTTGAGTAAGGTTTAGTGATGTTAAATTAAGTTGCAGAATAGAATTAGGAGCTAGTCTTAGAGTAGAGATCTTATGATGTTACCAATGTTTTTCTCCAAATATGTTTCAACAAATCTTTAATCATGGATAAAATGTTGTATCATTATAAGTTGATTGTTTAATTGTTTAGTTAGGAGAATTTGTATACTTAGCTGACCATTTCTCAAGCTCTTCCAAAATACCTTTAATGAAAGAATTGGACAAGTTAAGTTTATGTTTTGATTCATTTTCTTGAAGTCATTATCAAGCTTTGCATTCTACTTAGTCATAGTTTAGGTTCGATTCTGTTTCAGTATTTGCATTTGCATTTGTCATTTGTCATCAATAAATTAGGCCTCACTCTGTTTTTAACCAGTATCTTCCTTCCACTAGCGTTTAGTTCTTTTCCTTGTGAGCATAAAAGCATCAAAAGACCAAAAACATCATAAAACACTAAACACAACGCATTGAGAAACAAACACTTAGGCACATACAGTGCACTTCACTTCAGCAGTTTACCAACCCTAGTTGACAATTAAATGAACTCAATTTAGGAGACTAGGTTGAGCACAAACAGCCACCAGGGGCCAGTAGGAGAATCAGGCCTAGCCAGGGCAGCCAGAGGGCATTCTCAGCAAACCAGTAGTCATTTTTGACTATCTTGAACCTTATGAATCTAATGGAAGGATTTGAAGAAGCTTTTAGAGACTTATGAAGGCCAAGATGATCCAGGGAAGTTTTCAATGAGCCGAGAGCCACAAGGTGCCACTAGGTGCTGGGGGCATAACCAAAGCAACCAGAGGCCTTTTTCAGAAATTGAATAGTCATTTCTGACTATTTTTGACTTTCTGAAACCAATGGAAGGATTTTCAGAGCCATTTGGAGACTTATAGAGATGAATAAACCACAGGGAAGTTTCAGGTAGCCCAGGGCCACAAGGAGTTGGAGGCTTAGATTTGGGATCCAGAGCTCATTTGGAGCAAAATAATTGTCTATTTTGGAGGATTGTTATATGATGGAGACAATAGAAAAAGTTTTAGGGTTATAAAATGACTTCTAATGGAGTTAGTTCCATAAAGAAGCTCAAGGAAGCTTAAGGGCACCGACAATAGAGGTTAAGTCAAAGGAAGCCTAGGTCCATCTTCAGAGAGACAGCAGCCATTCCAGGGGTATGATGATATTCTTAATCCAATGGTACAATCCAAATAACCATTTTATTTGAGTAAGTAACTTGTAAAATAATTTTTCCATCACAATCCCAAAGAGCCAAGTCAATTAATAAAGGCTCAAGGAGACGTAGCCCATGATATTTGGGTGAAATCCTTTATTAAATTTGATGTTATGTGTTGATTCTTATTTGATGCACTTTATGGTTGTTGTACATGCTTATTATCATAAAAAACAAATGTTTTAATCCTCACACTTAAAGCATTTAAATAGTTTAAAACACATACATCTGAATCAAGATTTCAATTCTGCACAGTCAAGTATAAGCAAGATCTTAATTTGTTTAACTGAGTGGGAGGTGCTTGCATAGCATAACAAGTCAGCCACCCATTTAAGATCAGGTGGTAACAAAGCACTAGGTTTCTTTCTTGACAGAGCACTAGGTTGCTTGTTTGACTTGAAAGGTGTGTAACAATGAAAATAATTTGACTGTTTGCAAATTGATTGATGCTTACAAGTTTGAGTTTGCTAGAGGTGAAGGGGAGCTACTGTTAGCTAAGTATAGAAGAGGACAAGAAGGAAGAATGATGAAAGCATTCTCCTTAACCAAAGGACCTCAAGGCAACCCTTGATGAAAGCATTCTCCTTACCCAAAGGACCACAAGGCAACCCTTGAATCACAAGAGGGATTTTTTGCAAAAGAGGCTGCTTGAAGAAGAGATACAAGTTGCAGAAAAGGGCTTGAATCTACAACCATATTGTTAAGAAGCTTTGTCAAATATTTTTTGAAGCTTTGTGAATTATTGTTGAAGTTCTTTAATTCATTTACATAATGATGACAACTTCTTCAAGTGAGGTTTCTAAATCCTCCTTTACAAGACTCTTCAATAAAGAGATGAAGTAGGACTTCTACATCTTGAAGGATATGGTACAAATTCTGTATGAAGATGTAAGGGAAAGCACTAGACTTCATGAGCAATTGGCTGCTATGAATAAAGAGAAAGAATGACTTCTTCAAAGAATGCATGAGATGGAGATGCAGCTCCATCATTCCCAAGAGGCCTTAAACAAGTACATGCATGAAGCAGAGGTAAATCACTCAAATTTGTCTTCAAATTCCTCTTTAGATAGATGTGTAGGTTCATTTGAAAAACACACTAGAGGTATAGGGTCCAAATTGATGTTAAAAATGGGTTATGAAGGCAAGGGTCTAAGCAAAGATGCACAAGGCATGATTGATCCTATTATGGTTGAAAAAAGGCCTAAGAAGTTTGGTCTAGGCTATGCTCAATCTTATGGCGAAAACTCTACAACCATGAAGTCATTTGAGACAACTCTAAGAAGAAATTTTGTTGCAAGTTCAAATCCACAAACATGTCAAGTTTTTTTTCAGGTTGAATGCCATTGTTTGAAGCCCATGTTGCAGCAAGATGTTTGTAGACATGCAACTTATGGTGAGAAAGAGAGTTATAACAACTATCAATACATGAAAAATGATGTTTGTCTTCAAAAGAAAGTTGGAACCTCTTCAAGTTCATCTCCTCAAGAAGGTAAAAAAGATGGACATGCAAAGCAACATTTTAGGTATAATTCTTCCCATAGTCAAGTTGATTATGTTTATATTAAGCATGGAAAATATGCATGCATGAATGGAAGAAAGAGTTGTTTTTCTTATTGTGGTTTGTGTAACCATGAAGTTTCAAAATGTTGGAAGAGGATGAAGGCATACAAGAAACAGCCGAAGCAAAGGTAACTTGCACAGAAGATGTAAAAGACTTTCACACATTGCCAGAAAAAGGGACTTTTCATTGCCCAATGTTGGACACTGAATCCAACTAATCATCCCAAGAATTTGAAGCAAGAGGATAAAAATACTAGTGAAAATGGAACCCAAGATTCCATCATTTATGTGAGAACAGATGTTTCACAAGAAGAAGATTTTCAGTAGGAAAAATCGCCATGGAAGTGGCTTGGTAAGAAGTGGTTTGACTTCTTGACTCAGTAAGACATACATTCAATTGTACATATGAAAATTTTAGTCATGTATGCATGTATTTATATTGTAAACTTACGTTTGTTTGAGCCACCTTTGATCGATGATCAAGAAAGTGATGTTCATCTACCTTCAATTGAATATTTCTTGCCTGAAAATTTTGGATGAGCTCAAAGAGGATGCAATTCTTGACAAGAGGACAAGAGTATCAAAGAGGGGAAGTGTTGACTACCTTCGAGTTGGGGCTCAAAGGCACTAAGCCAAGAAAGTAAAATTGGATGGAGGTTTAAAAGGTGAGGATGTTGTACTCTCATCTACTGAATAGGTAATCATTCTTTTGGGGTCCAAAAGACTCCCAATGGGGAGGCGTGATCAGATTTGGATCAAGGACCTAAGTGATAGCTCAAATTTAAAATTTTTCAAAAGTGTGAAGAACTTGAGTGACCAGATAGATATCATCTTCTTGATTTTGGCGCCATGAACAGTTCAAAAAACCGACATTATATGGAGAAGTTATCACGTTTTGAAAGGTCCAGTAAACTGCAAATTTGGACAGTTGACTAGGGTTGACTGGGCATTTGAACAGTGAGAAAAAAGAATATTCCAAGAATATTCCTTCTAGGCCAGTGGCAGGCTGACAAGTGGCATGATATTACTAGACAGTTGGGTGTACGTTGTGATTTTCGGGCCAATCAGAGGGTGACATGTGGCCAGCCCAGAGGCTGCCATGTGTCCCTTTAGTGGTGCACCAAAATTTTGGGAGAGGTCCCGTCGGGTTCGACCCCACAACCTCGTTCATGTATGCATAGGTCTCCACCAACCGGGCTATGAGTTGTTACTTAACCTATGGAAGAGTCGGGCTTTATTTAAATAACAATGCATTTGGAATTGGGGATTGGGATCGCTGGCGGTCCCAACCCGCCAGCTTTCCCGTTAGCATGTTCACATGGAATATGCAACGTAAAACGTAACCTTTGACCACCACATCAAATGTAACCTCCTCCATATTCATTGTGGTCACATGCCATGTTACGGTTAAACTCTCCTACTGTTAACGATTAACCCGCCCGCTTAAACTGGAGTTCAACGCCATCTGACCATAGTTACAACGTGGGTTCCGCCTAACCTCCGGTGGTTATGTAGCCATGGGGGGTGCACATGTGACCACTCCCCCCAACCAATATAATTTAATATAAAGACTATTTCGGTGGATATTTTGGAGAGCGCTCTAATTTTTGGCAGTTTTCTCTATTCTAGCTCTAGTTAAACTAAAGTCCTCCACATTTAGTGGAGTTGTTTTAGGTGAAATTGGACAAATGAGTTGGAGACTCATTTTTCGACCATTATGGGAGTGTGAATAGTCAATTTCAACTTTATTGGACATTATAAAGCCATTGGTGAGGTTTTCAGAGCCATCAGAGAACTTGTAAGCATGATTTTATTTCAGATAAGTTCCAAGGGCCACTAGGGCCACCAGGGGCTAGAAGGAGAATGAGGCCTAGCTAGGGAAGCAAGAGGGCATTATCAGTAAACCAGTAGTAATTTATGACTATTGTTAACCTTATGAATCCAATGTGAGTATTTTTAGAAGCTTTTGGAGACTTTTGAAGGCCAAGATGCTTCAGGGAATTTTTTAGTGAGCCGAGAGCCACAGGGTGCCACCAGGTGTTGGGGGCATAACCAGAGCATCTAAAGGCTGTTTTCAGAAAGTGAATAGTAATTTCTGAATATTTTGGACATTCTAAATCCAATGGAAGGATTTTCAAAGACATTTGGTGACTTAAAGAGCCGAAGAAGCCACGGGGAAGTTTTAGGCAGCTCAGGGCCACCAAGAGTTGGAGGCCTAGATTGGGGAGCTATAGCTCATTTGGAGCAAGAACAGTCTATTTTGGAGGAATATTATATGTTGGAGATAGTAGAAAAGGTTTCAAGGACAGAAAAAGACTTCTAGTGGAGTTAGTGCCATAGAGAAGCTTAGGGAAGCGTAAGGGCACTGACAATAGAGGTCAAGACAAAGGAAGCCTAGGTCTATCTTCAGAGAGATAGAAGCCATTCCAGGGGTATGATGGTATTCTAAACCCAATGGTACAGTCCAAATAACCATTGGATTTGAGTAAGTAACTTTTAAGATAAATTTTCCATCATAATCCCAAAGAGCCAACTCAATTTACAAAGGCTCAAGGAGACATAGCCCGCAATATTCAGGTGAAATCCTTTATTAAATTTGTTGTTATGTGTTGATGCTTATTTGCTGCACTTTATGGTTGTTTTACATGCTTATTATCAACAAAAACAAATGTATAATTCCTCACACTTAAAGCATTAAAACAATTTAAAACACATACACTATATCAAGATTTCAATTCCGCACAATCAAGTAAAAGCAAGATATTAATTTTTTTAAATGAGTGGGAGGTGCTTACATAGAATAACAAGTCAGCCACCCATTTTAGATCATAGAGCTCATATAATTGGCTCAGCATGTGGAGCAACTAGTCTATGACACTCGAAGATAGAGAATACATTTCAGACATGATAAGGTGGTACAAAGACAAAGAACGTAGGCTTGAGATCACATCCGGCAAAGGAGATTGCGTTCCAGTGGAGGAGGATAATGGGAAGGCACCAATGGAAGAAGAGGATGACAGGAAGGAGTTTGGAAACCTCCTCCTCAAATCTGTGTAGGATCTCACCAAGGAAATAGAAGAGATGGGGCAAAGAGTTATCGGAGAAAGAAGGTAGAGGGAAATCCAAAGGGGATTTCAGACTGGAGAAGGATCGGGCACCTCTCACCATTGGCCTGAGAAAATGGTAGTTCCACATACCTCACAACACTCTACCATGCCCACTTTATTAGCTGCAGTGACAGGAGCAGGAGGACCTCGGGGTCTAGGGTTAGATCATTACGACGAGTATTTTGCGGAGTACATGACTCATGGGCAAGAGTTCAGAGATGAATTGACCTTCAATGAGTTTTTTCATCTGAGGGATAGCCGTAGAACCTATATCTATAACAAAGGAGGTGGTTAAATGTAGGGTAATGACCTGCAGTGTACCGCATATATACTTATTCTTCCTAATTTTGATGGGTCATCAAAGAGTATGACAAAGGCTTGGGTGGAGAAGCTAAACATCTATTTCCAATTGAACCAAATGGTGGAGGTAGAGCCCATCAAGGTGGCAGTGTTGCACCTTGAAGGGGAAGCTCGTGATTGGTAGTTCCATGGGATGGACACATTGGGTCATGCAGGGGTGATTGCATATGCAGAATTCACCCAGATACTAGTAGAGAGGTTTGACCGGAAGGACCTAGAAGAACATTTTGTCAATCTGGCTAAGCTCAAATTGATAGGACACCTAGAGACTTATATCTCTAAGTTCCTGAAGCTCTTAGTGATGGTTCCAGATCTATCCATGGCCAAGAGGGTGTATATGTTTATCAACGGACTGGTGGAGCCTCTGCGTGGGCTAGTCAAATCCACTAGACTAGCTACACTTTAGGATTCAGTTAGGAGGGCTAGGGATCTACAGGATGCCTTGCCAAGGATGAGAGCTCCATTCCCCCAAAAACTAGCATTATATCCTAGGGGGAAAGACACGAGGGTTCCACCGCCAAAGGGGAACTAGGGTCGAGGGCCTTTGGATGATGATACTTGAAGGGATTTGAGATGAAGGAAGCTATGCTTCACTTTCCAGGAGCCATGGGCGTCGGGTCATCGTTGTGCCATGGGGAAGGCACACTACATTGAGGTCTTCTCCGATAGTGAGGGAGAATAAGAGGCATATAAGGAGTGGGAAGGAGATGCCAATGATAAACCAGGAGGAGATGCACCTCCACCGCCACCACCACCACCACCACCAGGAGGAGGAGAATTTGCACCAACATGAGGAGTCCTTGCATCCTTGCGAGGAGTTCCCAAGTATTTGACACTGATATTCTGAGGCACGGTCCAAGGATAACATGTTACGATATTGGTGGACAATGGGGCCACAAATAATTTCATCGATACTCAACTAGTGCAAAGGAGGGGCATACCAATCAAGAGTTTTTATGGTTTATTTGTAATGGTTCCAAGTGCCAAGAACATGAAGTGCACGAGATATGTTACAACATTAGTGTTAACGATGGGAAAATATATAGTGAAAAATCATTTTTTCTGGTTGAAATCCCAGACATCAGTGTGATATTGGGTGTGCAGTGGCTGATTATGATGGGAAAGGTCACTACATATTATGAGACATTAGAGATGGAGTGGATGGATAAGAAGAGTGGGAAGTGCCAGATGATCATAGGTATGCACACATATCCATCCTAGACAGTCTCAACACACTATATGGAGGTAGATTTCCAGAAGGGGGACATAGAGTGGACAGTGGAGCTGCATATTTCAGAGGAAGGAGTCACAGGGCAGTCTATACACCCCGATGTGCAGTCTATATTGGATCACTACCTCAAAGTCTTTGGGGACATACCTCCGGGGCACCCACTAGACTGAGGGTTTGATCACACTATTGAGTTGGAGCGAGGGATCCAGGCAGTGATCACCACTCCCTATAGGCACCCTAAGGCCTACAAAGATGATATTTAGAGATCCATCCATGAGCTCTTGGCATTAGGACACATTCAGCCGAGCACTAACCCCTTTACTTCTTCTGTAGTGTTGGTGAAGAAGACGGACGACACCTTACGAATGTGAATCGACTACAGGGCTCTAAATAAGAAAATCATGAAGAATCGATACCCCATTCCCAGGATTGATGAGATAATGGATGAATTGAGGGGATCAAAGTTCTTTTCCAAGATTGATACGAGGTCGGGGTATCATCAGATCAAGGTGAGGGACCAGGATGTCCCCAAGAATTCCTTTAGATGCCACTATGGCCACTTCGAGTTCTTGGTGATGCCCTTTGGGCCGACCAATGCTTCGGCCACTTTCTAGTCTTGCATGAACCACATCTTACCTGGTTAGTTGAGGAAGTTTGTGCTGGTATTCTTCGACAACATTCTCATCTATAACCACACATGGGAGGAACACTTGCAACATATTGAGGTTGTATTGCGTATCTTGGGGGAGCAAAATTTCTATGCCAAGATATCGTAGTGTGAATTTGGAATTACAAATATGCTCTACCTAGGGAATATCATTGGAGTGGATGGAGTAAGGTTCCATGAGGAGAAGATCTGGGCCATTCAGGATTGGTCGGAACCAAAGAATGTGATAAAACTTTGGGGGTTTGTAGGCATTTGCACCTACTATAGGAAGTTTGTCAAGGGGTTTCTACAGCTTGCAACACCCCTCATGGACCTCAGCAAGAAAGGGGCCTTTTGTCAGTGTAGAGGAACTTTGATAGGCTCAAGGAGGTGATGAGCAGTTGTTTGGTGTTAGCATTGTCAGATTTCATGTAGCCCTTTGTGTTGGAATGTGATGCTTCAGGAGAGGGAGTTGGTGCAGTTCTGATGTAGGGGGGGCCATCCTATAGCTTTTGAGAGTCAAAATCCATTTTCGCATGAGAGGTTGTATTTGACATACGACAAAGAGATGTTGGCCATCATACATGCGTTGGCCAAGTTCCGACATTATTTTTTGGGTAACAGATTCCGAGTAAGGACGGACCACAACAGTCTCAGGTTCTTCCTTGATCAGAAACAATTATAGGAGAGACAAAAGAAGTAGGTCAACAAAATCTAGGCTTATGATTTTGACATTTATTATGTCAAAGGGAAGAGTAATGTGGTGGCGGATGCCTTGTCTCAGAGGCCAACAGTGATGTCTTTGATGAGCCTTGATGCAGATTAGAGGGCTCAACTATTGGTAGATTATTCCAAGGACTGCTTTGCTTGTGAGGTATTGGATGGAGAGTCAACCAATGACTGATATCGAGTGATGGATAAGGCCATATGTTACATGGAAAATATTTTCTTTATAGGGGCCTCTCGGCTCAAGGAGAATATATTGCATGCAACACATGACTCACCGCTTTCAAGGCATCAAGGGTTCACCAAAACATACCGAGCCATTAGGGAGAGGTTCTCATGGAGAGGCATCAAGAAGGACGTAGTCCGGCATGTCAAGGAGTGAAAATTTTGTCAGAGGAACAAAGTGGAGTTGAGAAATCCCATGGGATCGTTACAACTACTTCCCATTCCTAAGGGGAAGTGGGAGAGCACGAAAATAGATACACATGCGCCAAGTCCTGT
The DNA here is from genome assembly GCA_034641835.2 of Pinus albicaulis. NCBI lineage: Eukaryota > Viridiplantae > Streptophyta > Pinopsida > Pinales > Pinaceae > Pinus > Pinus albicaulis. The sequence continues at coordinate 1,224,867,067 of CM076574.1, forward strand.
CCTTCTTTGGAACCAAAACTATTGGAGAACCACATGGTGAAGTAGATGGGCGTATGATACCTTTATGCAGAAACTCTTGGATTTTCTTCTTGATTTCAAAACTTTCCATAATTGAAATGCAATACATGCCAATATTCGGAAGTGGAACATCCTGCTTCAGCTGAATCTCATGCTAAATTCCCCTCTTGGGTGGAAACCCATTTGGTTCTTGAAACATTTCGCCATGCTAACTTACCACATCAAACAAATAAGATTTCAATTTGTCATCACATCCTTCAAAAGATTCATAGTCAACATCTTCCTTTTTCTTGATCATAAGAAGCACAAAATTTTTACTTGCATTTACTATCCTCTTCATTTTCCCTGCATTTACTAAAGAGATGTTCAATTTCTTGCGAGGAGCTCTCACAATATACTCCACTCCATATTTGATCAAATGATATTTGTTCTCATGACGGTAGAAGACCTCTTTCCTGTCATACAAATATGGACTACCCAAGATAATCCCTGAAATATCAAGTGGTACAATATCTAACTCAACTTCATCAACAAATTTTGCAGTGATAGCAAATCTGAAAATACATTTCCTTGTCACCTGTAAATTTGCATTGTTAAATATCCAACCCAAAGCAAATGGCTTATGATGAGGTACAATTTCAAGGTTCAGTTTTTTAACTAATTCTTCTAAAATCAAGTTCGCTTGTGACCCTGTATCAAATAAGGCATCAATCTTTGTATGATCAGAAATTACTCTAACATGGAATAATTCTATCCTTGTCTCTTCATTTGAAGTGTTATTGTGACTGTTTGAGGTACTAGAACTTGCAATTGCTTCCTTTCCTTTGTTAACCATGGCAAATATCTTGGTTTCATCTCCTGAATCAGATCCAAGATCTTTTTGTGTGGTGGAAGTCGTCTTTGTTTTCCCTTTGTTATTTGGTTTCTTTGGTCTTAGTTCAGGATGTAGTTTCCAACATTGGGCTTCATCATGCCCCTCTTTGGAACAATGTTTGCATGTAATTTTCTCCTCTTCTTGCTTCACACTTGCATTCTTCTTTCCCTTCCATTTTCCTCCTTTATCTTTTCCCTTACCCTTGAATGGCTTCTTCTTACTACCCTCTTCAGAAATTATTTTACCCCTTGCTTCAAGATGCCTGGCTTGCACACATACTTCATCTAAGTTATTTGGGTTAAACATGAGAATAGTGTGTTTTAAGTAGGAACATAGACCTCCTATATACTTCAAGAGTGTGTCATGTGAGTTTAAGTCTACTCCAAGTAATAAATCCCTTTTCCTAAACTCTTGTGTATACTCTTGGACACTTTGACCTTTAAGCTGTCTAAAGTTTTGACAACTCATTATTGCTTTCTGCATATAGGCTAATGGATAAAATTGTATTTTAATGGAAGAAATGAATTCGACCCAAGAAATGGAAATCTTACCATGGATGTGCATTTCCTCTTGTGCCTTTGCCTCCCACCAAACTAATGTTGCTCCTTTTAGCCTTTATGAAGCAAATTGGATTTTAATATCGTCTTCTTGCAGATTTTGAATTCTACAGTAAACTTGTAATTGAAGAATCCAATTATCTATTCTTTCAGCATTAACTTCCCCATTATATGTAGGAAGTTCAAATTTGATGTCCAACTTGAGTAACGAAGTCTTACCTTTTGGGATATTGGAATGAGTATGGGTATGATATTTTGTAGTGGATTTAGAATATGAAGATGTAGGTGAGGATGATAATGATGAAAATGGTGGAGAAGGAGGTGGTTTTCCACCACTAGCTTTTGGTCTCCTCTCTTCCTACGTTTTACTGTTTGAAGATTCTTCTCTATGAGGGTGTTTTGAACCTTCTCTAGTTTCCTTTGCCATAAATTATTCATACATAAGTTTCACCATCCTTTTCATTTCTTTGAAATCCTTCTTGACATCCTCTTCTTCAGAATGTTCAGAGTTCCTTCATGGCTTGACATTTTGGCTATAGATTCAAGCTCTATCTTTGTAGCTTGTATCTCTTCAACCACTTCAACCTCTTATGCAAATAATTCCCCTTTTGCTTCAAATGTTGCCTTGAGTGGTCATTTGGGTGAGGAGGGTACTTTCTCAGCCTTCTTCCTTCTTATCCTAACTTTTGGACTAGCTATTAGTAGCTTCCCTTCTCCTCTCTGCAATCTCAATCTTGTAAGCATTAGTAATTTTGCACTAATAAAAACTCTTCAAGTAAAACAAACAAGCAACCTTTTTCTCCAATACCAACTTGATCTGAAATTACTTGCCAGTTAATGTTGTGCTAGTTTCATTTCAGGTATAAAATTTTCTTTGCTTTGTTTTACTTATCCTTCATGAGTTTTTTTATGAGCATGTGATTGGCAAACAACGTACTTAGTAAAATTATGAATTTGTCATAAGCTTAAAAAACATAATTTTAAATGAAATAACAAAATAAATAGTAAACACATCAAGAACATATAACAATTCTTAACACAGAGAATTTTGATAAAGGATTTCACCCCTCCTGGGCTACATCTCCTTGGTCCAGCTTCATAAAGTGACCTTTGAATTAGATTCAAGTGTGCTCAAATTGTTGTTACAAGATTTAGAACCTCTTGTAACTTGTTCCAATTATTTTAAAACATCATAATCTCCTAAAAATGACTATTTGTTTGCTGAATGTGGACTCTGGATGCTCTAGCAATTACCGCAACACCTAGTGGCCCTGACCTTCAAAAATATTCAAATGCACTAAAACACCTATAGATGATGTTTTCTGCCTCTGCAACTTGCTCCATTGAGTTCCCAACATGCCAATTAGCCAGGAATGGCTTTTACTGAGCTCCATTTTATCAAAAATTGAGTGAGTTCTGACCAAAACCAACTTTGCCCCAATTTCTCCTCCAAAACTGGAGAGACTTCCAGTTAATTTTCTAAAATTGGAAATACCGCCAAAATTGGCATGCCTTTGAATTTTCCCCTTGTTTAAATGTCGAGTTAATTAACCATTAAGCACGATTAGCGGCGGATAAGATAGGTTTAATGTTTAACTGCGCTTTACGCGCTAATGACATATTAATGTCATTAAGCCACATTTAAACATGTTTTATTTCTGTCGGTTTTTCATTTGAATAGGCTCTCGGTCACACTTCTAGTCACATGGGGAGGGGGCTGGCCCCCTCCAACCCCCAACAGGTCGGAAGTTGAAATTTAAATAAAACAAAAGTATATAGGGGTAAGAAACACCTCAGAGCAAAGATGGTATTATGTGCGGTTTTACGGCAGGAGGTCAGGGGTTCGAGCCCCGATTTTGAGATTGCAACAAGATGATGAGCTTAGTGAAAAGGAGTCGCCTTCACTAAGTGGGCCCATAGGCTATTTTTGGAGCAAAGTCTATTTTTAGACTATGTCTATTTTTAGACATATGGATCCTGTTCTATGAGTTGCAGGATGCTATTTGTGGATGGTTGGTCAAGTCGGAAAAAATAGATGGACTTATATTTCTAGACATATTGGGTGGAATCTATTTTTAGATTGCCAGTCTAAAAATAGATATGTCAAATATTATTAGCTCTTAATAATATTTAGACTGTAAACATTATCTTATTCTCTTGGAGCACTTCAGTTAAGTGCACAGATGTGGCACAGGGGCTAACAGAAGGAATTACGCTATTCTTGAGGGTTAAGTGGAGCTATTGCATGGATACTTCAGTTAGAACTCATGTGACAGAGTTTGGTGGAGTTGATTGAGGAATTTAATGGAGTTGTGTTCAGTTTAACTAATCTAAACATAGTTGAGCTATTTGTATTTAGTTTAACTAATTGATACAATTAGTGAGAGTGGTGTGAATTAATTATTAATTAATTCGCTAATTATAAACTCATTAATCAACTAAAGAATGCATCAGTTAACTTCAGTGCATGGACAGTTTCAGTGGAGACCAGTGCAGAAATAGGTGAAAGAGCATGTTAACTATCAGTTGTGACTATACTGTTGCTATTTTCAACACACAAATAGGTGGAGAAGCCCATGAGGATTGCGCAGTACAAGCCAGGTGGTTTATCTATTTAATGAAGCCATCCCATAGCATTGATAATGCAATAGAGGTTGGCTATCAAGTGGCAAAAGATTGGAGCATGTGTTTTGCTAGATCTAGCTTGATAGTGTGTAGCAATTGAGGGTGTGCATGAGAGCTTGTGAGGAGATTTTGTACTATGATTATTACATGATCTCCATGACATATAATATACAGATAGTTGGGGTTTTCAGCTTTAAGCTTTCCCATTAAATACTGTGTTCATATGTGTGATTGTTTGTGGTTTTAATGTATGCATGCAATTGATTTTATTTTTGCATGTGATGATCAATGGTAGAAGAGATTTTGTATTGTGCATGAAGATAAAATAGTGTGTGATCAGGAGAATCTCGGTGAATAATATATCAGTTATTCAAATTTCTACATGGTATCAGAGCGATATTGATCATTGGAGCAATTACAAAAAATTGAAGCGGTTGAGTTTTGTGCTGGTGGATTTCGAATTTGCAGCAGTGTTTTCTTGGTGTCGAAGTTGAGATGTCTTTCAACGAATTGCAATTGGAGTATGCCCTTGAGGGAAGCTCGAATTATATTTCATGGAAGGACAGGATGGAGGCGGTGCTGGATGACAATGGGTTGAAGGAGTTCATAGATACAGAAATTCCTAAGCCTACTTCTAGTGATGCTGCCGTACTTGACACATGGCAAAAGAAGACAACAAAGTGTCGAAGGATTCTGTTGGAAGGTGTGAAGGATCACATAGTATCCAGCCTTCATGGTAAGGCTTCTCCATTCTTGATGTGGAAAGCTTTGACAGACTTATTCCAAAGCAAGAGCGACCAGAGGAAGTTGGCACTCAAGGATAGACTCAGAAACATAAAAATGGAGAAAGGCGACAGTATGCCCAAGTACCTCACGAAGGTCATCCAATACAGGGATGAGTTGGGAAGTGTGGGGGTTAATTTTGATGATGAGGACTTGGTAATCTTGGCTCTCCTTGGGCTTTCGAGGAGTTGGCATTCCTATCAGGACTCTACCAATGGTCGGGAGAAATTGCCAGGATGGGAGCGACTTTGGTCGGATCTTGTGCAAGAGGAGATAAGGCGAAGTACCAAGGACGGATCTTCATCAAAGAACTCTGATGAAGAGAATTGCGCTTTGGCTGCCAAAGAAAAGAAGGGGAAGAGCAAGAAAGCTTCTCAATTCGGTGCGAAAGGCAAGAAGCAGGACATGTCCAAGGTGAAGTGCTTTCATTGTCACCAACATGGACATTATGCCACAAATTGTCCATAGAAGAAGAAAAATAAGCAGGCTGCTGGGACTATAGCTGGAGATGGATTTTTCATTGATCGCATGCTTAGTTTCAAGTGTGACGGGTTCAGTGTGGTTTCTTGACAGTGGTGCGTCTTTTCACATGACAGGAGATCGAGATTTGTTTACTGATTTGGATGAGAAAGATCTTGGAGTGCACATCGAGATGGGTGATGATGGTAGATACAGTGCGACCGGTATCGGTACCATTTCCTTTGAGAGGGAGTTTGGTAAACCCTTCATATTGAAGGAAGTGATGCATGTTCCAGGATTGAAGAAGAATCTTATATCTGTGGCTATGTTAGAAGACAAGGGATATGATGTTGTCTTTAGTGAGGGAAAGGATTTCCTGCGCAGTAAGGCAACTGGTGAGACTTGAAGGATAGGGGTTTGAGTTAAGAACCTTTATCAATTACAGGTAGATGGCTGCGCAACAATGGCAGGCAAGGTAGAAGGAGTGGTGAGCCGAGATGATGGCGAGTTGTGGCACCAGAGATTGGGCCACCTTCACCATGGATCTTTGAAGATACTGTAGCAGATTTATACTAGGCTTCCTAAAGGCACTCTTGCACAATCAGATCAGTGCAAGGGATGCACCTTGGGAAAATTTGTGAAAGCCACCTTTCACGAGAAGGATAGTCGCACCACAACGATCCTTGAGAGAATTCACACAGAAGTGTGTGGACCTTTCTCAGTAGCTTCGATAGCAAAGCACAGGTATTATGTGATATTTGTTGATGATTTTTCTCATAAGTGCTGGATCTTCTTCATGCAGAAGAAGAGCGAGACATAGTCAAAGTTCTATGAGTTCAAGGTACTGGTTGAGAAAGAATCGGGGAAGCAGGTGAAGGCTCTTAGGAGTGACAATGGTGGTGAATTCATCTCTGGCGAATTCAAGGAATTTTGCAGCGCGGTAGGAATTCAAATAGAGCTCATAGCACCTCATAACCCACAGCAGAATGGGGTTGTTGAGCGGAAGAATAGAATGATCGTGGGTGATGCACGGGTGATGTTGCATGATGAGGGCCTACCCATACACTTGTGGGCTGAGGCATGCAATACTGCAGTATATGTGCAAAACCATTGTCCTCACAGGATACTTGGCATGAGTACACCCAAGGAGGCGTTTTATGGTAAGAGGCCTAATATTTCCCATTTGAGGATTTTTGGTTCACCTGTTTACATTCATGTAACGAAGGATGCTAGGAAGAAGCTGGAGCTGACTGCGGAGGTTGGGTATTTGTGGGGTACACTGATACACCCCACAACTATCATGTGTATTTTCCAGATAGTTGCAAGACTGTTGTGCGACGGGATATCAAATTTCAGAAGGATAAAGCCATGAAGTGTTCGCTTGAGAGGGAGCCACACTTGCATGCAGATGAGGAGCTATTAGTTCCTAAGGATGAGTCTCAGGATGTGGATAAGCCACAAGATGAGGTTCATGGAGTGGAAGAGACCACTCAAGCAACGCAAACCATCAAAGGGCGGAAGCTCACTACAGAAGCTGAGCGACTGGCTCAAGATGCAGAGAAGGTTGTAGGAGCACCTACATCACAGCGCAGACAGAGACAGTCACCTGACCGGTATACTGGATACATGGCTCTTATGAGAAAGTGTATCATGACAGAGCCATCCTCTTTCGAGGAAGCTATGGAGGACCCCACATGGGTAGATGCCATGGTGGAAGAGTATGATTCGATTGTCAGAAACAGTGCATGGGAGATTGTCCCGACACCGGAGGGGAAATCAGTGGAGGGTTCGAGATGGATCTACAAAGTGAAGCAGGCAGCTGACGTGAGTGTGGAGAAGTACAAGGCAAGATTTGTTGCCCAAGGCTTTTCACAGATTGAGGGGATCGATTATGAGGAGACCTTTGCACCTGCCGTAAGGTATTCTTCCATACAGAAGATTCTTTCTCTCTCAGCACAGATGGGGTGGCACATTCATCAGATGGATGTGAAGATTGCGTTCCTCAATGGAGTCATTGAGGAGGAGGTGTAAATAGAGCAGCCCGAAGGTTTTGAGATCTTCAACAGCGAGTTGCATGTGTGCAGGCTCAAGAGAGCACTGTATGGGTTGAAACACGCACCTCGTGCTTGGTACACACGGACAAACAGTTATTTCACTGGACTTGGATTCTCCAAGAGTGAGACGGATCCTAACCTATACCAGATTGTGGTGGAGGGTAAGTTGCTGATCATTGTACTTTATGTAGATGATTTTATTTTGACAGGTGATGAGCTGTTGATACACTCATGCAAGGACAATCTTGCAAAAGAGTTTGAGATGAAGGACTTGGGCCTCCTTGATCCAGATTTATGCAGGCACGCAACAGAATAAACACATAACCATAAATACAGAGATGCAACAGAAATAACACTTCATTTCATTAATATCAAAGAACTGAAATTTGCTTACAGACAAAATGGAAATAAACTAGTTAGGGCACTGGTAGCTATCTCTGAGAAGAGATGTGGCAGCTACAGGCCTCTCAACTGAGTTACAATGAGGCTCGAGAGCCTATTTATTATTGAGAAACAATGGAGAACCATAAACATCCCAAAAACCTAACCCTAGGAGGTGAAGCGCCAAAACTATGGGCCCCGTTTGGGTAAATTGGTGTTTCAACTTCCCAGGGATGTAACTTTGGCATACTATCTCCGTTTGACGCACATCATACATCATTAGAAAGCTCTATCTGAGGACTACAACTTTTGGGATGAATTTGATGATCAAATTCATTGGTAAAACGATCCCCAAAAAATGTCGTTTAGGGCCTCAAAACGGCTCCGGAAGTTCAGGACCCGAAAAACTGCTAAAAATAATAAGTTATGCCGAAACTGAAAAACTGAAAGAGACAATGGTGGGGGCCCAAGTGGAATAGGCGGGTGGCCACCAATATCCACCTGGATCATTCCTCCCCCCTTAGGAAGCAATGGTCCCCATTGCGTTAAGTTCCTCCATGAGATGGGGAAATTTCTGCTGAACTTGGTCCCTGGTGAACCACTTTCCTTGGTGCAGGAGTTGGCCAGCTTTGACAACCCGATATAGTTGGATCTTCTGCTGGCGAGTGTTCTTGATTTGCATGTCCATGATACAATATGTGGTGGCCTGTTCCATGCAGTCTGGATTTAACTCAGTTGGTGTGAGTTGTTCTGCAATGTCTGAGGTGTCCAGTAGAGGTGGGAAGTAAGGACGAAGGCGATCCACATTGAAGAATGGGTGCAGACCAAGGAATGGTGGAATACTGAGCTCGAATGCATTGTTCCCTACAGCCTTGGTGATGGTGTACGGCCCGTATCGGAGCGGGCGAAGCTTGCGGTGGGGTCCAGTGAGGCGCTCCTTCTGCAAATGTAGCCATACTTTGTCACCCACCTGGAAGTTGTGTGGCACCCGGTGTTGATCGTGGCGTTGCTTGTACTTGGCATTGGCTCTGTCCAATATATCATGAACCTATTGGCGGATGTGTTGAATGCGCTCGATGAAGCTACTTGCTTTGTCAACTTCAGACTGGACATGAGCTGAATTGGCCTGAGCAGCTACAAATGGCATGGCTACGTCAATGGGACATAGTGGCTGGAATCCCAAGCCCACCTGAAAGGGGCTATGGCCGATTGAACTGTGGAGAGCCCGATTATAACTATGTTGTACATAGGGGAGGCTCTCGTCCCATGTGCGTGGATGCTTTGAATTGTACATGCGCAGAATGTGTACAATCATTTTGTTGATGACCTCTGTCTGGCCATCTGTTTGGGGATGGAAAGTTGTGGACTTGGTGAGCTTTGTGTCCAACATTGACCAGAGGCTGGACCAAAATGTGCTGAGGAACCTACTATCTCGATCTGATATGATAGACTGTGGGATCCCAAAGTGTACCCATACTCGTTCAAAGAAGAGTTTAGCAGTAGCTTTTGCTGTGATATTCTTCTTACAGGCCGCCATAATGGCCATCTTCGAGAATCTGTCAACGACCACGAAAACACAGTCATTGCCATTCTTAGTAGAGGGCAGGCCCGACATGTAATCCATGGAGATGGATTCCCAAGGTCGGCTAGGGGTAGGTAGTGGAGTATATAGGCCTTGCTTCTTGATGGTCGGTTTGGCAATGGCACAAGCAGTGCAGGATCTGATGTGCTTCTCGACATCCTTTCGAAGGTTCAGCCAATAGAAATACTTCTGTAGTATTGCTACTGTTTTCTCGACCCCGAAATGCCCAGCGACTCGACTGTAGTGTGCTTCCCATATCATCTTGGCACGCTCGCTTGAAGGAACACAAAGGTGTCCGAGGTGACATAAAAGTGCATCTTGGAGGTGAAAATTTGGAACTTGCGTGCCCCCCAAGAGTGCCTTGTAAGTGTGGCCGAATTCTGGGTCACTCTCATAGAGGAGCGGCCAATTAGAAGTCTCGTGCCCACAAGAGTTGAGCACAGTGGTGAGCGCCCCGATCGGTGGTTGGCTGAGGCAGTCTGCAACATTATTGGTGCTACCATTCTTGTACTTGATGTTCAAATGAAACTGTTGCAGATATGTGGACCACTTCTGATGGCGATCATTCTGCAACTTCCCTTGTGTCTGTATGAACTGCATGGGCCGGTGGTCTGTGTGGATGATTGTTTCCTTCCCCAAAATGTAATGCTTCCATTGTCGATAGGCTTGCACAATGGAATACATTTCTTTGTCATAGGTGGGATGCTTGCAAACTGTCTCAGACAATGTCTCACTGTGATATGCCACTGGATGTTCCTGTTGAGTAAGAACTGCCCCAATAGCATAGTCAGAGGCATATGTCTCGATCTCAAATGGCTGCTGCAAGTCTGGTAAGGTGAGCACTGGGGCAGAACAGAGGCGATTTTTCAATTCTTTGAACGCCTTCTGTTGAGGTTCCGACCAAAAGAATTTTGCTCTCGCTCCTCCTTTGGTGACTTGACTCGAGGGCCAAGTGATATGAGAGAATCCCAACACGAATCTACGGTAGAAATTAGCAAGACCCAGAAAGCTGCGAAGCTCTGTTATAGTAGTCGGGGCTGGCCAATCCCGAATGACTTGGATCTTGGCTGGATCCACATGCACCCCCCTTTCATCAATAATGTATCCCAGATATTGGACCTAGGTCATGCCAAACGTGCACTTCTCCAAATTGGCACACAACTTGTGTTGCCGCAGTGTTTGGAGGACTTGTCGGATGTGATGAAGGTGCTCTTCCCAAGTCTTGCTGAAGATCGGAATGTCATCCAAGTACACCACTACGAATGAGTTGGTGAATGGCCGCAAGATGTCGTCCATCATCCTCATGAAGGTTGCGGGAGCATTCGTCAACCCGAAAGGCATGACCAGCCATTCAAAAAGGCCTTCCTTAGCTTTGAAGGCAGTCTTCCACACATCAGAGGGTTCAATTGGTACCTGGTGATACCCAGACTTCGGGTCGATCTTACTGAAATATTTTGCACCTTGGAGTTGGTCCAGAAGGTCATCAATCCGTGGGATTGGGTACCTATTCCGGACAGTGATCTTGTTCAGCGCCCGATAGTCAATACAGAGTCTCCACGTCCCATCCTTCTTCTGCACCAACACGATCGGGCTCCCACAGGGCGATGAACTTGGTCTGATGTGACCTTTCTGCAACAGCTCCTAAATCTGCCTCTTGATTTCATCATTTTCCAGAACAGAGCGCCGATAGATCGGTCCATTGGGTAGCGACGCACCTGGGGTCAGATCAATCGGGTGCTTGACCTGACAGTGCAGAGGAACCCCTGTGGGTGAGGTGAAAATGTCCCCATACTCCTCCACAACCTTATCCATTTGTTGTTGTCATGCAGAGGGGCCCTATCTGGAGGTCGTGGCCACAATCTTCTTCTTTCCCTGGGGGCGGATCATCAGGAAAACGAATTTCCTAGTTTGGGAAATGAGCTTACTACATTTTTTTACAGTAACCAAAGAGATAGCCGTAGGAGGTGGTACCTCTGGTATCCTGTACAACTTATTTCCCAAAGTAATAATAACAGCACGAGGTCGAGACTCATACACAGCGTGACGCTTCTACAAGTATGGTTGTCCTAATAATACATGAGAAACATCAATAGGAGAAACGTCACAAAATACCTCATCTGTGAAGGGCTTGATGCTATAGGGAAGGCGGCACTGCTGGCTGACACAGAGATCTTGTCCTTGGTGAAGCCACCAAATGGTGTATGGATGTGGGTGAGCTGTGGTCGGCAAGCCCAACCGCTTCACGATGTTTGCTGAAATGAGGTTCTTTTGGCTCCCATTGTCAACAATGAACTGTACAGGGGAGCCTTTTACCCACATCTGGGAGTGGAAGAGACGTTCCACCTCCTCTAGATCTTCCGGTTCCTCCTTCTGGACCTTTGTAGTGGCAATAGTGGCGTTGAGCTCCGCATCACTAATCTGTTTCCATTTTTCATTCCCCTTTTCAGGTTCTGATTCGGAGTCAGAGCATGCATCTGATTCAGAAGCCCTCATCTCGGCCACTAGCGACTGCTTGGCCTGACACTCACTTGTGTTGTGAGTGGAGCTCTTATGGAACTCACACCACTTTCCCGTGTCCTTCTTTGGCTTTGCGGTGCTGTTCTTTTCTTGTGGCTTCGATGAGTTGTCTTTAGCCGCCATGCCTTGGCTCGGTCCTTTATTCTGCGGTTTGGAAGCACCTTTCCCTTGCTTTTGATTCACAGATCCAAAGTCTCGCTTCTTCTGCTTGAATTTCTGCTCAATCTTGGCAGCATACCGGTATGCCGTACCAAGCGAGGAGATGTCAAGGAACTCCATTTCCTCCTGAATGTATTTGTTCAGACAACTGCGATACTTTAGCACCAGATGTTTCTCTGAATCTTTGATACCCAACTTTGTGCGCAGGGTATGGAACAGATTCGTCGGCTCATGCACATCTTGATCCCTTTGTTGTCGCAGCGTGGTCCATTGTATGTACTTGTCCTCATAGCTCCCCACAGGATAGTACTGTTCCTTGACGGCGTCTTGGAAAGAATTCCAAGTTGGTACGGCCGAGAACAGAGAGGGTTCTGTCTGGTCCTTGTTCTCACAGTAGGTTTCCCACCAGTCCTTAACATGGGGGGTAGCTTTGAGGAGTGCAAAAATAATCTTCTCCCGGTCTGAAAAGTCATGAGCAGAGAAATATCCTTCTAATAGATTCAACCATCTATCTACGGCATCTGCGTCTATTTGACCCTCAAATATGGGAATGTCAAAATTTACTTGTACCTTAAAAGGAGTCGCAACTCCAAAGTGGCTACTGGATGCAGATGCGCCGCCGGTGGGCAGCCGTTGAAGGATCTGAGCAAAGTTATCCATCATCGCGTTCCTTTGTTTTTCGAGGGCCTCCTCGAGCAATATTTTGATATGATCTCCTGCTCCCTCATCTTTCTTTTCGTCCCCCATGGGCGTCCGTCGAGGTTTGTGAGGCTGATCTTGCAAAGGTTCCACCAGATCAAGCCCTAGCTCCTTATACCCCGACCTCGTTGGGGACATGCAAAGAAGGATCGAGAAAAAGCAGACCGCTCTGATACCACTGATCCAGATTTATGCAGGAACACAATAGAATAAACACATAACCATAAATACAGAGATGCAGCGGAAATAACACTTCATTTCATTAATATCAAAGAACTGAAATTTGCTTACAGACAATGGAAATAAAACTAGCTAGGGTACTGGTAGCTATCTCTGAGAAGAGATGTGGTGGCTACGGACCTCTGAACTGCTTTACAATGAGGCGCGAGGGCCTATTTATTATTGAGAAACAATGGAGAACCCTAAACATCCCAAAAACCTAACCCTAGGAGATGAAGCGCCAAAACTATGGGCCCCGTTTGGGTAAATTGGCGTTTCAACTTCCCAGGGACGTAACTTTGGCATACTATCTTCGTTTGACGCATATGATACATCATTAGAAAGCTCTATCCGAGGACTACAGCTGTCGGGACGAATTTTATCAGAAAATTCGCTGGCGCTTTCATACCCAAAAAACGTCGTTTAGGGCCTCAAAACGGCTCCGGAAGTTCAGGACCCGAAAAACTGCTAAAAATAGTAAGTTATGCCGAAACTTAAAAACTGAAAGAGACAATGGTGGGGGGCCAAGTGGAATAGGTGGGTGGCCACCAATATCCACCTGGATCATTCCTCCCCCCTTAGGAAGCAATGGTCCCCATTGCGTTAAGTTCCTCCATGAGATGAGGAAATTTCCGCTGAACTTGGTCCCTGGTGAACCACTTTCCTTGGTGCAGGAGTTGGCCAGCTTTGACAACCCGATACAGTTGGATCCTCTGTTGGCGAGTGTTCTTAATTTGCATGTCCATGATACAATCTGTGGTGGCCTGTTCCATGCAATCTGGGTTTAACTCTGTTGGTGTGAGTTGTTATGCAATGTCCGAAGTGTCCAGTAGAGGTGGGAAGTAAGGACGAAGGCGATCCATTTTGAAGACTGGGTGCAGACCAAGGAATGGTGGAATACTGAGCTCGAAAGCATTGTTCCCTACAGCCTTGGTGATGGTGTACGGCCTGTAGTGGAGCGGGCGACGCTTGCGGTGAGGTCCAGTGAGGCGCTCCTTTTGCAAATACAGCCATACTTTGTCGCCCACCTGGAAGTTGTGTGGTACCCGGTGTTGATCATGGCGGTGCTTGTACTTCGCATTGGATCTGTCCAATATATCATGAACCTGTTGGCGGAAGTGTTGAATGTGCTCGATGAAGCTACTTTCTTTGTCAACTTCAGACTGGAAGTGCGCTGAATCGGTCTGAGCAACTGCAAATGGCATGGCTATGTCAATGGGACATAGTGGCTAGAATCCCAAGCCCACCTGAAAGGGGCTATGGCCAATTGAACTGTGGAGAGTCTGGTTATAACTATGTTGTACATAGGGGAGGCTCTTGTCCCATGTGCATGGCTTCTTTGAATTGTACATGCGCAGAATGTGTACAATCATTCTGTTGACGACCTCTGTCTGGCCATCTGTTTGGGAATGGAAAGCTGTGGACTTGGTGAGCTTTGTGTCCAACATTGACCAGAGGCTGGACCAAAATGTGCCGAGGAACCTGCTATCTCGATCTGATATGATAGACTATGGGATCCAAAAGTGCACCCATACTCGTTCAAAGAAGAGTTTAGCAGTAGATTTTGCTGTGATATTCTTCTTACAGGCCGCCATAATGGCCATCTTCGAGAATCTGTCAACGACCACGAAAACATAGTCATTGCCATCTTCGAGAATCTAATGTGCTTCTCGACATCCTTTCGAAGGTTCGGCCAATAGAAATACCTCTGTAGTATTGCTACTATTTTCTCGACCCCGAAATGCCCAACGACTCGACTGTAGTGTGCTTCGCATATCATCTTGGCACGCTCGCTTGAAGGAACACAAAGGTGTCCCAGGTGACATAAAAGTGCATCTTGGAGGTGAAAATTTGGAACTTGCGTGCCCCCCAAGAGTGCCTTGTAAGTGTGGCCGAATTCTGGGTCACTCTCATAGAGAAGCGGCCAATCAGAAGTCTCGTGCCCACGAGAGTTGAGCACGGTGGTGAGCGCCACGATCGGTGGTCGGCTGAGGCAGTCTGCAACATTATTGGTGCTACCCTTCTTGTACTTGATGTTCAAATGAAACTGTTGCAGATATGTGGACCACTTCTGATGGCGATCATTCTACAACTTCCCTTGTGTCTGTATGAACTGCAGGGGCTGGTGGTCGGTGTGGATGACTGTTTCCTTCCCCAAAATGTAATGCTTCCATTGTCGACAGGCTTGCACAATAAAATACATTTCTTTGTCATAGGTGGGATACTTGCGAACTGTCTCAGACAATGTCTCACTGTGATATGCCACTGGATGTCCTTGTTGAGTAAGAACTGACCTAATATCATAGTCAGAGGCATCTGTCTCGATCTCAAATGGCTGCTGCGATTCTGGTAAGGTGAGCACTGGGGCATAACAGAGGCGATTTTTCAATTCTTTGAACGCCTTCTTTTGAGGTTCTAACCAAAAGAATTTTGCTCTCGCTCCTCCTTTGGTGACTTAACTCAAGGGCCAAGTGCTATGATAGAATCCCAACATGAATCTACGGTATAAATTAGCAAGACCCAGAAAGCTGTGAAGCTCTGTTATAGTGGTCGGGGCTGGCCAATCCCGAATGACCTGGATCTTGGCTGGATCCACATGCACCCCCCTTTCATCAATAATGTACCCCAGATATTGAACCCGGGTCATGCCAAACGTGCACTTCTCAAAATTGGCACACAACTTGTGTTGCCGCAGTGTTTGGAGGACTTGTCGGATGTGATGAAGGTGCTCTTCCCAAGTCTTGCTGAAGATCAGAATGTCATCCAAGTACACCACTACAAATGAGTTGGTGAATGGCCGAAAGATGTTGTCCATCATCCTCATGAAGGTTGCGGGAGCATTTGTCAAGCCGAAAGGCATGACCAGCCATTCAAAAAGGCCTTCCTTAGGTTTGAAGATAGTCTTCCACACATCAGAGGGTTCAATTGGTACCTGGTGATACCCAGACTTCAGGTCGATCTTACTGAAATATTTTTCACCTTGGAGTTGGTCCAGAAGGTCATCAATCCGTGGGATTGGGTACCGATTCTGAACAGTGATCTTGTTTAGCGCCCGATAGTCAATACAGAGTTTCCACGTCCCATCCTTCTTCTGTACCAACACGATTGGGCTCCCACAGGGCGATGAACTTGGTCTGATGTGACCTTTCTACAACAGCTCCTGAATCTGCCTCTCGATTTCATCATTTTCCAGAACAGAGCGTCGATAGATCGGTCCATTGGGTAGCGACACACCTGGGGTTAGATCAATCGAGTGCTTGACCTGACAGTGCAGAGGAACCCCTGTGGGAGAGGTGAAAATGTCCCTGTACTCCTCCACAACCTTATCCATTTGTTGTTGTCGTGCAGAGGGTCCCTGTCTGGAGGTCATGGCCACAGTCTTCTTCTTGCCCTGGGGGCGGATCATCAGGAAAACGAATTTCCTGGTTTGGGAAATGAGCTTACTGCATTGTTTTGCAGTAGCCAAAGAGATAGCCGTAGGAGGTGGTACCTCTGGTATCCTGTACAACTTATTTCCCAAAGTAATAATAACAACACGAGGTCGAGACTCATACACAACGTGACGCTTCCACAAGTATGGTTGTATTAATAATACATAAAAATATCAATAAGAGCAACATCACATAATACCTCATCCGTGAAGGGCTTGATGCTATAGGGAAGGCGGCACTGCTGGCTGACGCGGAGATCTCTTCATTGCTGAAGCCACCCGATGGTGTATGGATGTGGGTGAGCTGTGGTCGGCAATCCCAACCACTTCACGGCGTCTGCTGAAATGAGGTTCTTTTGTCTCCCATTGTCGAAAATGAACTGTATAGGGGAGCCCTTTACCCACATCTCGGAGTGGAAGAGACGTTCCTCCTCCTCTGGATCTTCCGGTTCCTCCTTTTGGACCTTTGTAGTGGCAACAGTGGTGTTGGGCTCCGAATCAATAATATGTTTCCATTTTTCATTCCCCTTTTCAGGTTCTGATTTGGATTCAGAGCATGCATCTGACTCAGAAGCCCTCATCTCGGCCACTAGCGACTGCTTGGCCCGACACTCACTTGTGTTGTGAGTGGAGCTCTTATGGAACTCACACCACTTTCCCGTGTCCTTCTTTGGCTTTACGGTGTTGTTCTTTTCTTGTGGCTTTGATGGGTTGTCTTTAGCCGCCATGCCTTGGCTCTGTCCTTTGTTCTGAGGTTTGGAAGCACCTTTTCCTTGCTTTTGATTCGCAGATCCAAAGTCTCGCTTCTTCTGTTTGAATTTCTGCTCAATCTTGGCGGCATACCGGTATGCCGTACCAAGCGAGGCGATATCGAGGAACTCCATTTCCTCCTGAATGTATCTGTGCAGACAGCGGCGATACTTTAGCACCAAATGTTTCTTTGAATCTTTGATACCCAACTTTGTGCGCAGGGTATGGAACAGATTCGTCAGCTCGTGCACATCTTGATCCCTTTGTTGTCGCAGCGTGGTCCATTGTATGTACTTGTCCTCATAGCTCCCCACGGGATAGTGCTGTTCCTTGACGGCGTCTCGGAAAGAATTCCAAGTTGGTACGGCCGAGAACAGAGAGGGTTCTGTCTGGTCCTTGTTCTCACAGTAGGTTTCCCACCAGTCTTTAACATGGGGGGTAGCTTTGAGGAGTGCAAAAATAATCTTCTCCCGGTCTGAAAAGTCATGAACAGAGAAATATCCTTCTAATAGATTCAACCATCTATCTACGGCATCTGCGTCTATTTGACCCTCAAATATGGGAATGTCAAAATTTACTTGTACCTTAGAGGGAGTCGCAACTCCAGAGTGGCTACTGGATGCAGATGCGCCGCCGGTGGGCAGCCGTTGAAGGATCTGAGCAAAGCTATCCATCATCGCGTTCCTTTGTTTTTCGAGGGCCTCCTCGAGCAATATTTTGATAGGATCTCCTGCTCCCTCATCTTTCTTTTCGTCCCCAATGGGCGTCCGTCGAGGTTTGCGAGGCTGATCTTGCAAAGGTTCCACCAGATCGAGCCCTAGCTCCTTATACCCCGACCTCGTTGGGGACATGCAAAGAAGGATCGAGAAAAAGCAGACCGCTCTGATACCACTGATCCGGATTTATGCAGGAACGCAACAGAATAAACATATAAACATAAATACAGAGATGCGGCGGAAATAACACTTCATTTCATTAATATCAAAGAACTGAAATTTGCTTACAGACAGAATGGAAATAAAACTAGCTAGGGCGCTGGTAGCTATCTCTGAGAAGAGATGTGGCGGCTACAGGCCTCTGAACTCAGTTACAATGAGGCTTGAGGGCCTATTTATTATTGAGAAACAATGGAGAACCCTAAACATCCCAAAAACCTAACCCTAGGAGATGAAGCGCCAAAACTATGGGCCCCGTTTTGGGTAAATTGGTGTTTCAACTTCCAGGGACGTAACTTTGGCATACTATCTCCGTTTGACGCACATGATACATCATTAGAAAGCTCTATCCGAGGACTACAACTTTCAAGATGAATTTAATGATCAAATTCAACGGTAAAATGATACCCAAAAAATGTCGTTTAGGGCCCCAAAACAGCTCCGGAAGATCAGGACCCGAAAAACTACTAAAAATAATAAGTTATGCCGAAACTGAAAAATTGAAAGAGACAATGGTGGGGGCCCAAGTGGAATAGGCGGGTGGCCACCAATATCCACCTGGATCATTCCTCCCCCCTTAGGAAGCAATGATTACAGCTAAGATTCAAGTTCCTCCATGAGATGAGGAAATTCTGGCTGAACCTAGTCCACAGTGAACCACTTTCCCTGAGTCACGAGTTAGCCGACTTGACAACCGATACGATTGGCTCCCTCTCTTGAAGTGTTCTTACTTTGCATGTCCATGATACAATCGGTGGTGGCCTGTTCCATGCAGTCTGGGTTTAACTCTGTTGGTGTGAGTTGTTCTGCAATGTCCGAAGTGTCCAGTAGAGGTGGGAAGTAAGGACGAAGGCGATCCACATTGAAGACTGGGTGCAGACCAAGGAATGGTGGAATACTAAGCTCAAAATCATTGTTCCCTATAGCCTTGGTGATGGTGTATGGCTCGTATCGGAGCGGGCGAAGCTTGCGGTGAGGTCCAGTGAGGCGCTCCTTCTGCAAATGCAGCCATACTTTGTCGCCCACCTGGAAGTTGTGTGGCACCTGGTGTTGATCATGGCGCTGCTTTTACTTTGCATTGGATCTGTCCAATATATCATGAACCTATTGGTGGATGTGTTGAATTCGATCGATGAAGCTACTTGTTTTTTCAACTTCAGACTGGACGTGCGCTGAATCGGCCTGAGCAACTGCAAATGGCATGGCTACGTCAATGGGACATAGTGGCTGGAATCCCAAGCCCACTTGAAAGGGGCTATGGCCAATTGAACTGTGGAGAGTCTGGTTATAACTATTTTGTACATAGGGGAGGCTCTCATCCCATGTGCGTGGATGCTTTGAATTGTACATGCGTAGAATGTGTACAATCATTCTGTTGACAACCTCTATCTGGCCATCTGTTTGGGGATGGAAAGCTGTGGACTTGGTGAGCTTTGTGTCCAACATTGACCAGAGGCTGGGCCAAAATGTGCTGAGGAACCTACTATCTCAATCTAATATGATAGACTGTGGGATCCCAAAGTGCACCCATACTTGTTCAAAGAAGAGTTTAGCAGTAGCTTCTGCTGTGATATTCTTCTTACAGGCCGCCATAATGGCCATCTTCGAGAATCTGTCAACGACCACGAAAACACAGTCATTGCCATTCTTAGTAGAGGGCAGGCCCGACATGTAATCCATGGAGATGGATTCCCAAGGTCGACTAGGGTTAGGTAGTGGAGTATATAGGCCTTGCTTCTTGATGGTCGGTTTGGCAATGGCACAAGCAGTGAAGGATCTGATGTGCTTCTCGACATCCTTTCGAAGGTTCGGCCAATAGAAATACTTATGCAGGATTGCTACTGTTTTCTCGACCCCGAAATGCCCAGCAACTCGACTGTAGTGTGCTTCCCATATCATCTTGGCACGCTCGCTTGAAGGAACACACAGGTGTCCCAGGTGACATAAAAGTGCATCTTGGAGGTGAAATTTTGGAACTTGCGTGCCCCCCAAGAGTGCCTTGTAAGTGTGGCCGAATTCTGGGTCACTCTCATAGAGAAACGGCCAATCAGAAGTCTCGTGCCCACAAGAGTTGAGCACAGTGGTGAGTGCCACGATCGGTGGTCGGCTGAGGCAGTCTGCAACATTATTGGTGCTACCCTTCTTGTACTTGATGTTCAAATGAAACTGTTGCAGATATGTGGACCACTTCTGATGGCGATCATTCTGCAACTTCCCTTGTGTCTGTATGAACTGTAGGGGCCGGTGGTCGGTGTGGATGATTGTTTCCTTCCCCAAAATGTAATGCTTCCATTGTCGACAGGCTTGCACAATGGAATACATTTCTTTGTCATAGGTGGGATACTTGCGAACTGTCTCGGACAATGTCTCACTGTGATATGCCACTGGATGTCCCTGTTGAGTAAGAACTGCCCCAATAGCATAGTCAGAGGCATCTGTCTCGATCTCAAATGGCTGCTGCAAGTCTGGTAAGGTGAGCACTGGGGCAGAACAGAGGCGATTTTTCAATTCTTTGAACGCCTTCTCTTGAGGTTCCGACCAAAAGAATTTTGCTCTCGCTCCTCCTTTGGTGACTTGACTCAAGGGCCAAGTGATATGAGAGAATCCCAACACGAATCTACGGTAGAAATTAGCAAGACCCAGAAAGCTGCGAAGCTCTGTTATAGTAGTCGGGGCTGGCCAATACCGAATGACTTGGATCTTGGCTGGATCCACATGCACCCCCCTTTCATCAATAATGTATCCCAGATATTGAACCTGGGTCATGCCAAACGTGCACTTCTCCAAATTGGCACACAACTTGTGTTGCCGCAGTGTTTGGAGGACTTGTCGTATGTGATGAAGGTGCTCTTCCCAAGTCTTGCTGAAGATCAGAATGTCATCCAAGTACACCACTACGAATGAGTTGGTGAATGGCCGCAAGATGTTGTCCATCATCCTCATGAAGGTTGCAGGAGCATTTGTCAACCCGAAACGCATGACCAGCCATTCAAAAAGGCCTTCCTTAGCTTTGAAGGCAGTCTTCCACACATCAGAGGGTTCAATTGGTACCTGGTGATACCCAGACTTCAGGTCGATCTTACTGAAATATATTGCACCTTGGAGTTGGTCCAGAAGGTCATCAATCCGTGGGATTGGGTACCTATTCCGGACAGTGATCTTGTTCAGCGCCCGATAGTCAATACAGAGTCTCCACGTCCCATCCTTCTTCGGTACCAACACGATCGGGCTCCCACAGGGCGATGAACTTGGTCTGATGTGACCTTTCTGCAACAGCTCCTGAATCTGCCTCTTGATTTCATCATTTTCCAGAACAGAGCGTCGATAGATTGGTCCATTGGGTAGCGGCGCACCTGGGGTCAGATCAATCGGGTGCTTGACCTGGCAGTGCAGAGGAACCCCTGTGGGTGAGGTGAAGATGTCCCCGTACTCCTCCATGACCTTATCCATTTGTTGTTGTCGTGCAGAGGGGCCCTGTCTGGAGGTCGTGGACACAGTCTTCTTCTTGCCCTGGGGGCGGATCATCAAGAAAACGAATTTCCTGGTTTGGGAAATGAGCTTACTGCATTGTTTTGCAGTAACCAAAGAGATAGTCGTAGGAGGTGGTACCTCTGGTATCCTGTACAACTTATTTCCCAAAGTAATAATAACA
Organism: Pinus albicaulis; assembly: GCA_034641835.2. NCBI lineage: Eukaryota > Viridiplantae > Streptophyta > Pinopsida > Pinales > Pinaceae > Pinus > Pinus albicaulis. Next base: position 1,224,888,761 of record CM076574.1, read on the forward strand.
GCACGAGGTCGAGACTCATACACAGCATGACGCTTCCACAAATATGGTTGTCCTAATAATACATCAGAAACATCAATAGGAGCAACATCACATAATACCTCATCCGTGAAGGGCTTGATGCTATAGGGAAGGCGACACTGCTGGCTGACGCGGAGATCTCGTCCTTAGTGAAGCCACCCGATGGTGTATGGATGTGGGTGAGCTGTGGTCGGCAAGCCCAACCGCTTCACGGCGTCTGCTGAAATGAGGTTCTTTTGGCTCCCATTATCGACAATGAACGGTACAGGGGAGCCCTTTACCCACATCTGGGAGTGGAAGAGACGTTCCTCCTCCTCTGGATCTTCTGGTTCCTCCTTCTAGACCTTTGTAGTGGCAACAGTGGAGTTGGAATCCGCATCACTAATCTGTTTCCATTTTTCATTCCCCTTTTCAGGTTCTGATTCGGAGTCGTAGCATGCATCTGACTCAGAAACCCTCATCTCGGCCACTAGCGACTGCTTGGCCCAACACTCACTTGTGCTGTGAGTGGAGCTCTTATGGAACTCACACCACTTTCTCGTGTCCTTCTTTGGCTTTGCGGTCTTGTTATTTTCTTGTGGCTTTGACGGGTTGTCTTTAGCCGCCATGCCTTGGCTCTGTCCTTTGTTCTGCGGTTTGGAAACACCTTTCCCTTGCTTTTGATTCGCAGATCCAAAGTCTCGCTTCTTCTGTTTGAATTTCTGCTCAATCTTGGCAGCATATCGTTATGCCGTACCAAGCGAGGAGATGTTGAGGAACTCCATTTCCTCCTGAATGTATCTGTGCAGACAACTGCGATACTTTAGCACTAAATGTTTCTCTGAATCTTTGATACCCAACTTTGTACGCAGGGTATGGAACAGATTCATCAGCTCATGCACATCTTGATCCCTTTGTTGTCGCAGCGTGGTCCATTGTATGTACTTGTCCTCATAGCTCCTGTTGAGTCTCAAATCTGCATTGATCTTATACATCTTCCTAGACCTTTTTCATTCGCCTGAACCTCCCAAGTTGTCAACATCATTGTATATTAATTGCAAAAGAGCATCTAAAATGGTTTTTAACTATATTTTTGTGTCTGCTGTTTGATTTAGATTTTGCTCATTTAGTTGCGGAATCTTGGCACTTTCCGCAGCTGCTGCAACTTTCCGCAGCCATTTTGTGAAACTCTATTTTACAGGTGTCTTCAGGTAAAACGAGCTACATGGGCAAGTCAGAAATGATGTGGACATGGATCGTGTCCTATTGGCTCGAGAAAATTCATCCAGGGAGGCTGCGGTCAAAGGTGGCCAAGTGGAAGTCAACCATAGAGTCCCACGGTGACAGGACTCTGTTTCTCGTCATGTGGAAATTTATATGGCCGTTTCCAACTTACGGAAGACACATCAACACTTGTACATGGCTCCATAAGCCGAATCCAGCATCCACTTCTCATAAATTTACTCCTCAACGCGGCCATGATCCTAGATCTTTGGACATAATGGTTTACGTGTTTTGTATCAGCATAAAATTTAGGAAATTAGTTACATCACCTTCAGTTATAAATAACGTGTTTGCATACGCATAAGAGTTAGTTTTTATTAGTCTCCATTAGCCTCCAGATAGCTCTGTAATGTAATTACGTTGCCACTGTGCCGTAATATCACCTTTCTGTTATGACTGCATTTTAATATATAAGAAGACTCTGTTTCCAAGCGTAATTTTTACTTGAAGTCTGTTGCCAAGGCTGGTGTAGAGGGCCCATGCACACGCTGAGGTTTTGTGCATTATTGTATAGTTCTTGTTTTATTTCTTTAAGCTCATTGTGCCATAATTCATTCATGTGTTTATACATTGCATCTTTCATAGTATATATGCTTCATTTCTGTTTATAATCTTTCATGCTTTAAATCTTGCTTCTGTCCATAATCTTTCATGTTTTATGTTATTGTTAACTGATCAGTGTTCTTGTTTCAGGTTATAAATAGACAGCCCGGGCATTTGAATAAATTTTTGACTAATGACATGGAATTAATATTGTTCTGCTGCTAATTTACTTTTCTTAGTTTCTGTTTAATTTCAATACTGCTTTGTTTATTTCAGTCTTGCACATTTGTTTTAGTAGTTAGATTTAGATATATCAAATTTTTCATGTCATTTTCAGTTACCTCCGAAAGCCACAACTGGACTGATGGTGAGGGATTGAATTATGAATGTATAGTTTGATATTAGTTTACTTTCTGCAAGTTAGATATATTAAATTGCTCATGACATCTTCAGTTACCTCCGAAAGCCACAACTGGACTGATGGTGAGGGATTGAATTATGAATGTGTAGTTTGATATTAGTTTACTTTCTGCAAGTTAGATATCAGGTTACTCAAGTTGTTTATGGTTACTTCCGAAAATCATAGTTGGACTAATGATGAGGGATCAGAAGATAAGTTGATGTAATTTGATTTAGATTTACTTTGTTGCAACTTTTGGATTTCTTTCAGCATAGTTTCTTTTGTGTTTGAACAACATCAAGAATAATGAGTTTCATGATCAGTAGTTCATTGTTTGTTTGACTAGAGTAGTGATGCAATTTCATTTTCTTTAATTTCATTTTCTTTGAAGAATTAATTTTGTCATTGTGTGTTTTTAAAATTCTTTTGAAGTTTGGAAAATCATTAGAAAGACATTGTTGTCTTGAATATTTGTCTCCATACTTGTTTTTCAGAATTTCATAAAAAATCCAAAAACGACCAAAAAGTAAGAGATAGGTTACCTTGCACATATAGTGCGCCACACTTCATCAGCTTACGAATCCTGGATTGATAAATTAATTTAGAAGTTTAGGACACACTAAATTGACCAAACATTTTGGTGCCGTTGTCGGGGAAGTGTAACTAGGTAGCCAATTTCTTAAAAAAAAAAAAACAAAAAAACAGAAGAAGGGAAAACTTGATAATTTCTTGAAGTATGCTCTCCTCTTGCACCTAGTGTGATCTGGAGGATCAGAAAAGAGAATTATTGGTTTAGTAATTTCTTAAGTATGCTCTCTTCTTGCACCTAGTGTGACCTGGAAGATCAGAAAGAGAATTATTATCCCTACTTAAAAAAAAAAAAATGACATGCATAGAGCAAGAGATTCTAGGGGAAGGTTTATAGCTAAAGCCAAGAGTTCGATTTTCACAAATCCATCTTCTTCAAGGCATAGACCAGATTCACCACCATCTACCCCTAGCCTTAAGATTTTTGGAATTCAAGGAGCAGCTGAATTGGAGGATTCTCCTATACCACCTACTAAATCTCATTTAGAAAAGGAAGAGACTCCCTCTCATCCTCCCTTGATAGAAGAACTAGAGGACTTTAAGAACTCTAAAGAAACTATCATGGCAGAGGAAATAATAGATGGATTTGGAGGTAGAGGTAGAAGAGGAGGAAATAATGGAGACAACAATGGTGAAGGAAATAACGGAAGAAATAGGGAAGGAGACAAATTGTTTGGATTCCCTATAGTTGATGATGAAACTCATACAACAATGAAAAATATCTCACCATCTGTCCTTCCTAACTTTTATGGATTGCGAAGTGAGGATCCTAAAACATTTTTGTTTGAGTTTGAAGTCGTGTGCCGAACCTATGATTATATGGAAGACTCTCAAAAACTCAAATTGTTTCCTTCAACTTTGAAGGGAGCTGCTTTGAAATGGTTCATGGGATTAGCTACTAAATCTATTAGGACTTGGAATGATATGAAACAAACATTTTTGGATAGATACTTGGACTATTGTATGCCCACCAATCACAAGGATGAGGTATTGAAAATGATGCAAAAAGAAGACGAAAACTTGGAAGATTTACTTGAAAGATTTCAATACAACTTGAAAAGAGAAAAGATGAGCAACTTAGATGACGAAACCTTGAAAGCCCTCATATTAAAAGCCATTAGAGATGAATGGATAGATATTTTAAACATGATGGGGAAAGGAGACATTTCTCAACTTCCACTTCGTGACATAACAGAACTATGTGTCCATCTCTCAAGAGGAAAATCTAAAACAGGAAAAGGGCCTAGGGATCCTTCTCTTATTAGGGTTAACAAATCTACAACTGGATCAGTAAGTAGGGCAGAGATTGGTAACATGCTTGATGAATTCAAATCTGATATCTTAGGGAGCCTTAGTGAACAACTAGACACCCTTAAAATCCAAAACAAGCAGAAAGCAGAAACAGATGCTTTAGCCATCTTTTGTCCAAAATGTAGGAAGAAACATGCTTTAAGGGAATGTCCCTTGGATGCAAAAGTTGTAGAAACATGTATTATTTTCTCAGAGAATCATGAGATCAAGGATTGTCCTTCAATTCCTGGACTCAAAGTTGTCTTTCAAGAAGACCCAAATTCAGTAGAATCTCTCTGTTTTGTTGCAAGAAGACCTTGGCGGGGACAACAAACTCAAGGGTTTAACAACCCTATGAATTTTCAAACCCCACCAAATTGGAATCCTTGGCAACAACCTTGGCCCCAACATCAGAATACATATCAGCCATGGGTACAAGGGATGCAAAATCCTTATGGGAGATTTGCTTAATTTTATCAATATCCTCCATCTTTTCAAAATCAACAAGCTCCACAACTTCCAAATTCAAATCCACAACTTTCATTGCCATTTCCACAACAACAACCTTCTCAACAAAATCCAAATCCTCAACTCATGCTCCCATACCAACAAAAGACAAATCAACTTCCAGCTCGGCCATTGCCAAATCCTAACAATAAAAATCCTCAGAATACTTACATGATAGAAGGACAACAATTTCCTACCTATATGATTGTTCCTCTCAATGATGTACAACTCAGATCTGGTAGAGTTTTAGAAAAACCTTCTATAGATATTCAAGAACAAGATACCTCTGAGGAGGATTCTCTTAAAATCAATGAGGGTTCTAAGGAAGTATCTCTTCAAAATTCAAACATTCAAAAAGAAAAAGAAAATTTAACACCCACAACTCCTATAGTTGAGCAACCTGCATCTTCATCTACACCTCCTTTTCCTGAAAGACTACAAATTGACAAGGGGGTGGAAAAAAAAATCTTGTTGCCTAACTATGATTTTCTAGATGAATTGAAGAATGTTTGTATCAAGATTCCCTTGCTACAAGCCATTCGAGATATTCCTATTCTAGCAAAAACCATAAAGGAGTTGAGTTTCAAAAGACCAGGAAGGAAACTAAAAGACACAAGAAGAATCCACCTGGTAGGAAAGATTGGAGATATTATGATGGGAAAAATTACCATGCAGAAGTATGTAGATCCAGGAAGTCCAATTGTCAAGACACATATAAATGGGATAGAAATTCCAAACACATTGATTGACTTAGGGGCTGCTATCAACATTATGAGTAGACAGACTATGGACCGGCTAAAACTTCCTAACCTTCTTTTTACACCTACTTTACTGCAACTTGCAGATCGATCAATTATTAAACCAGATGGTGTATTAGAAGATATTTTAGTCTCCTTAGATTCTTGGGAATATCCGGTAGATTTTATGATTTTGATTCCCAAGAGTAATCTAGGAGGGCACCCACTTATCTTAGGAAGACCTTGGCTAGCCACAGCTGATGCTTTTATTAGTTGTAGATCTGGGGATATGTACATTTCTAAAGGTAATTCGACAAAGAAATTCAATTTGTATCCTCCAGCAAAAGCAATCACAGAAGTAGGAGACAATGAATGGGTTGATGATGAGGACACTATACAACTTGTCTTTACCATTTCTGAAATCAGTGAGGATAGTCAAATTCTGAACACATTAGAAAATTTTGAGACATCTTCAGAATATGACCCCACACAATTTCAGTTGGAATCCGACATAGAATATTTATCATCAAGACAAATGTCTCTTTACTCTATGGAAGAGTTTGGTAGTTCTACTATTGAGATTTTTCCAGGAAAAACATTAAATATCAACAAACATTTGGAAAAGTCACAGCAAGAAGAACTAACCAAAATCTTGCAAAAACATTCTACTGCATTTGCATGGGAGTATACTGACATGAAAGGTATTGATCCTAAGACTTGCATCCATCATATCTATATTGAGGGAAACAGTAGACCAATCAGACAACCTCAAAGAAGGATGAATCCAAATCTTAGGGAGATAGTGAAAGAAGAGCTCCAAAAACTACTCAATGTAAACTTCATTTATCCAATTTCAGATAGCCGATGGGTTTCTCCTCTGGCTATAGTACCTAAAAAGAATGGTAAATGGAGGGTATGCATTGATTACAGGGAATTGAACAAAGCAACTTTGAAGGATCACTTTCCTTTGCCTTTTATCGATCGGGTATTAGACACATTAGCAGATAAAAAGTACTTTTCATTTTTGGATGGTTTTAGTGGCTATAATCAAATTCAGGTAGCACCTGAAGATCAAGATAAGACCACATTTACTTGTCCATGGGGAACTTTTGCCTATCGAGTGCTTCCTTTTGGGTTATGTAATGCACCTGCAACATTCCAAAGAGCGGTACTAGGAATTTTTTCTGATCTAATCCATGATTGTGTAGAGGTTTATATGGATGATTTTACAGTTTATGGTAATTCATTTGAAGACGCATTAGAAAATTTGGAAAAAGTCCTTATAAGATGTAAAGAAACAAACCTTTCATTAAGCCATGAAAAATGCTTTATGATGTTTACTGAAGGGATTGTTTTAGGACATCATATTTCAGGAGATGGGATTAAGGTTGATAGATCGAAAGTTGAAGTCATCTCCAAGTTGCCTATTCCAAATTGTCAAAGAGATGTTAGAAGTTTTCTAGGATTTACTGGTTACTATAGAATATTTATAGAAAAATTCACTAAAATAGCATCTCCACTCTTCAAATTGCTTACAAAAGACTGTGAATTTAAATGGGATCCTGATTGTCAATTAGCCTTTGAAACTTTGAAAACAAGAATATCTGAAGCACCTATCTTGAGAGGACCAAATTGGAAACTCCCTTTCCATATTTCTACGGATGCTTCAGATACAGCTCTAGGAGCTGTGTTGGGTCAAAAAGATTTAGTTCCTTATTCCATTTATTATACCAGTAAAAATTTGACTCCCACAAAGTTGAACTATACTGTGACTGAAAAAGAGTTTTTAGCTGTTGTTCATGCAATTAATAAGTTTAGACATTACATAACGGGCTATGAAACTTTTATTCATACTGACCATTCTGCAATTAGATATTTAATGAACAAACCTGTTACTAATGGCAGAGTGACAAGATGGCTTTTACTTTTGCAAGAATTCAATATTACTGTGTTGGATAGACCAGGAAAACAGAATACAATAGCTGATTTCTTGTCTAGAATTCAGAATACTAAAGAAGATTCTCTTGTAGAGGATAAGTTTCCTGATGAATACTTGTTTGCAGTAACTATTAAGACTCCTTGGTATGCAGATATTGCTAACTATTTGGTTACAGGGAAACTTCCTTCACATTTATTTCCAAATGAAAAACGAAAAATTATTCAGGAGAGTTCAAAATATTCATGGATTTCTAACGAATTGTTTAAAACAGGGCCAGATCTTGTGATCAGAAGATGTGTCAGGGAAGATGAAATGCCTGATATTCTTAAGGCATGTCATGATGAACCATGCGGCGAACACTTTGCGGACAAAAGGACGGCCTATAAAATCCTTTCCTTGGGATATTATTGGCCTTCTCTCTTCAAAGATGCAAAAAAATATGTCAAAAGGTGTGATAGCTGCCAAAGAGTAGGGAAACCTACCCTTTCAAATGAAATGCCACTGCAAACACAGGTACTCATTGAACCCTTTGAAAAATGGGCTTTAGATTTCATTGGACCTATTAATCCACCATCTAAGCAAAAGAAGTATATATTGGTTTGTACTGATTATGTTACTAAATGGGTAGAAGCCAAAGCATTAGTATCTGCTACTGAAAATTCAGTTGTTCATTTTCTTTACGAGGATATTTTTACTCGCTTTGGTGTTCCAAGAGAAATTGTGACAGATCAAGGAAGCCAATTCACATCCAACTTGGTGGAGAAGTTGATGGGAGAATACAAAATCAAGCACAGAATATCTACTCCTTACCATTCGCAAGCAAATGGTCAAGTGGAGTCTACAAACAAAGTTCTTGAAAGTAACATCACCAAAACTGTTCATCTACATAGAAGAGATTGGGCAAAAAGGCTTCCTGAAGCCTTGTGGGCCTACAGAACTACATGGAGAAATACAACAGGACATTCTCCCTATGAACTTGTTTATGGGAAAGAAGTCTTTCTCCCCATTGAGTTCCAAGTCAAGACCTTCAAGATAGCAGTTCAATTGGGGATGAACTTATCAGAAGCCCAAAAGCATAGAATGGAGCAGTTAAATGAGCTAGATGAGATCAAACAAGAAGCAATTTTAAGAACTGATCTAGTTCAATATCAAAGAGCTAAATGGCATGACAAGTACATCAAAGAGAAGAAGTTTCAAGAAGGAGATTGGGCATTGTTATTTGATTCCAAGTTTAAAGATTTTCGAGGAAAATTTCAGACTCATTGGCTTGGGCCATATGAGATTGACAAGATCTTTAACAATGGAGCGGTAAGAATCAAGACCATTGATGAGTTTCAAACTCCTCTTATTGTGAATGGCCATAGATTGAAAGTTTATCATAAGCCACTCTCAAAAGAGGAATTTGTCAAAATATTTCAAGAAAATTCTGCAATCAGACTGGTACAGAAGAATTCTTCTTCTCCACCAGCCTAGCTTTTGTTCTTTTCAGTTAAAAAAAAAAAAAAAAAAACAAAAATTGTATGAGCCTGAAAACCAATCACTGATTGGCAGTCTTATACAGAAAATATAGGGTGAAAATCAGGAACACCTAACACTCTATATTTTCCAAAAAAAAATAAATCTCTCTTTCATTTCACAAGTTTTGTGACCACCCACTCCATTCCATTCCACTTCATTCCACTTCATTTCACTTCATTTCACTCCATTCCAATTCATTTTATCTATTTCATTCCATTTTCACCAATAAAATTCTTTTTTATGAACATTTCCATCTAGTCATTTGTCATCCGTTCATGTTCATTCATCCAAATAATAGCTGTGTCAGTTTCTGCAGCTGACATCTGTTTCCGCAGCTGACACCAGTTTCCGCAGCCAGAAGCAGATTCCGCAGCTACCACTCTGTTTTCAAAAGAATGTACAGCCAGATGTTATTTCCATAATCATGAAATAAATGCAGGTATGAGGACCAAAAAAAATGAAGACATGGAGCATTCAAGATACCAATGAAGAGCAACTAATTGAAGACCAAGGAAAAAGGCAAAGATTCCAAGGTATGAGTAAAAATTCATTTCAAATAGCATTGAAAACACATTTTTATATAGTTCTAAACCATAAGCTCCATCCATTATGTGCAATGATTATATTGACAAATTCCGTAACCCTTTCACGATCTCCATATGATCCTCTCGCATTCATTCTCAAATGGTTCCATAATTAAACCCCCTATCTTCACTCATACTCCGATATTCCACCGGTGACAATGAGACGTAGTTGATTTGACCACGGGCTCTTTCAGCCGCATCAAATCCATAACCGTCGTTTAAACGTGCTTACATTTATTTTGCAGCCACCAAATTTCAAAACACTGTCGGATGTGTTATACTCCTCCTATTGTTCTGTTAATCTCACAGACGTATCTCTGTCGTGCTCACGAAACCCCTCTCTGTTCCGCCTCACTCCATTTCATTCTTTGTTACGCTACAGTCTGTATACCCACTCTTTGATATCTACCTACAGTCATTGTGCTCATTTCCGTGCATTCAGCCGTTCTACTTCCATTGAACCCTCACGCAGGCAAGTTTTTGAAGAGCAGAAAGAAGAATGGGTAAATTGCTAAGAGCAGAACCAGAAGGACCTAAGTTCATGGAAGGGTATCCACAAGTCAGGGATATATTGAAGAAAGCAAAGTGGCTGTGGTTTATCCAAAAGTTCAGAGGCTATCATAAAGAAGTGACAAAAGAATTTGCAAGGTCGTTCAATGGCCTGGAAGTAGAGATTGGAGACCTTAAGTTTGCGGTGAACGAGGCATCTATAGCATCTGTCACGGAACTTATTCAAGAGGGTGAGCGTTGGTTTAAGAATAAAAGCATTAGTGATGAAGCCTGGAGAATAATCTTACGAAACCAAGGTATGGGCATAACTATTTTTAAAAGAGGAATTCATGTTCATGCTTTGAAAGAAGAATGGGCTACTTTGCTGCTAGTTGTTCAAAAATTCATTACCTGTGAAGGCCGTTTTGGGTCCATGTATATGTACCATACCAAATTGCTGATGAATTTTCTAGATAATCAAACTCTCAATCTCCCATATTTTCTATTAAATAGTTTGAAGAATATGTCTGTGACTGTTCAGAAACATTTAGGGGATGTAGAACCACATCTATATCACCACGGTCTTGTAAAAATTTTGATTGAAAAAGAGTTAAAGGAGAAGAAAGACACATGGGAACAATTTTTGATTAGAAATTTCTTTGAGGAACCTCAGGAAATTCCTAAAGGTAGCACATCAAGAAGGAGTAGGAGAAAAAGAATAAATGATGAAACTCAAAGTACTCCTACTCAAGAAATTCCTGAAGGTAACACATCAAGAAGGAGTAGGAGAAAGAGAATAAATGATGAAATTCAAAATACTCCTACTACTACAATTGAAAGAACTGATAGGGAAGAGAGACTATCAAAGAGGAAGAAGAAAGAAACTAAGGGTAAAAAGCCAATAACATCAAAAGAGAGAAAAACTATTGAGGCTATACATCAAACTCCTTCTTCCGAAGAAGAAGATCATCAAGTGTTATCTAAAAGATTAGTTTAACTTCAAAAACAGTCATCTATGGCCAAGAAGACAGAGAAAGGAAAACAAAAGCAAAAGGACAGTGGTCCACAGCGTGTGAGAAGAAGTTCCAGACTTAAGGGGAAATTCCGGAAAACGCAAATGAAGGGACCTCATTTTATTGATTTGGGAGAAGAAACATCTGAACAGTCCCCAGCTGATCATAGTCCATCTCACTCTCAGTCAGTTAGTGAACCTGGTTCATTTCATTCTCAGTCAGACATTGAACATAGTCCATCCCATTCTCAGCAAGATGTTGATGTGAGCCCTTCTCAGCCAGATTTTGAAGATAACTCTCCTTCATGGCATTTTGGGGACAGCCCAATAAAAATGACACTTGATATAGACCCCAAGCAGCAGGAAGTATATGATTATATAAAATCTTTAGAAAAATCAGCTACAGGTCCCAGTACTTCGTCCATTCAGCCTCACACAGTACAGGATGATTTAGTCCAATCACTGAAACAGGAAGTCTTTGAGCTAGAGCTTTTAAATAAACACATTAAAAATGAAAATGAGGCATTGAAGGAACAAGGTAAATTGGACAAAATAATTCATGATAATACCATGCTACATCTGGGAATATGGCAAAAGAAGAACAAGAAATTGAAAAAGAAATGCCAGAAGTTAAGCAGAGCACTAGTTAATATCAAATTTAGATGCTTAATGAAGAAGCCCAGGATGTTGGCAGCACCAAGGAAGAAGAGGAGAGAGCTGGATGTACTGGCTGAAGTGTCAAGGCATATGAACTGAGGAAGGATTATCAAAATTTTGGTTGCATGAGGACATGCAACACCTTCACAGTGGGGGTATGTTGAGTCTCAAATCTGCATTGATCTTATACATCTTCCTAGACCTTTTTGATTCACCTGAACCTCCCAAGTTGTCAATATTTATTGTATATTAATTTCAAAAGAGCATCTAAAATGGTTTTTAACTATATTTTTGTGTCTGCTGTTTGATTTAGATTTTGCTCATTTAGCTGCAGAATCTTGGCACTTTCTGCAGCTGCTGCAACTTTCCGCAGCCATGTTGTGAAACTCTATGTTACAGGTGTCTTCAGGTAAAACGAGCCACATGGGCAAGTCAAAAATGATGTGGACATGGATCGGGTCCTATTGGCTCGAGCAAATTCATCCAGGGAGGCTGCGGTCAAAGGTGGCCAAGTGGAAGTCAACCATAGAGTCCCACGGTGACAGGACTCTGTTTCTCATCACGTGGAGATTTATATGGCCGTTTCCAACTTACGGGAGACACATCAACACTTGTACACGGCTCCATAAGCCGAATCTAGCATCCACTTCTCATAAATTTACTCCTCAACGCGGCCATGATCCTAGATCTTTGGACGTAATGGTTTACGTGTTTTGTATCAGCATAAACTTTAGGAAATTAGTTACATCACCTTCAGTTATAAATAACGCGTTTTCATATGCATAAGAGTTAGTTTTTATTAGTCTCCATTAGCCTCCAGATAGCTCTGTAATGTAATTACGTTGCCACTGTGCCGTAATATCACCTTTCTGTTATGACTGCATTTTAATATATAAGAAGACTCTGTTTCCAAGCGTAATTCGTACTTGAAGTTTGTTGCCAAGGCTGGTGTAGAGGGCCCCTGCACACGTTGAGGTTTTGTGCATTATTGTATAGTTCTTGTTTTATTTCTTTAAGCTCATTGTGCCATAATTCATTCATGTGTTTATACATTGCATCTTTCATAGTATATATGCTTCATTTCTGTTTATAATCTTTCATGCTTTACATCTTGCTTCTGTCCATAATCTTTCATGTTTTATGTTATTTTTAACTGATCAGTGTTCTTGTTTCAGGTTATAAATAGGCAGCCCGGGCATTTGCATAAATTTTTGACTAATGACATGGAATTAATATTGTTCTGCTGCTAATTTACTTTTCTTAGTTTCTGTTTAATTTTAGTACTGCTTTGTTTATTTCAATCTTGCACATTTATTTTAGTAGTTAGATTTAGATATATCAAATTTCTCATGACATCTTCAGTTACCTCCGAAAGCCACAGCTGGACTGATGGTGAGGGATTGAATTATGAATGTGTAGTTTGATATTAGTTTACTTTCTGCAAGTTAGATATATTAAATTTCTCATGACATCTTCAATTACCTCCGAAAGCCACAGCTGGACTGATGGTGAGGGATTGAATTATGAATGTGTAGTTTGATATTAGTTTACTTTCTGCAAGTTAGATATTAGGTTACTCAAGTTGTTTATGGTTACCTTCGAAAATCATAGCTGGACTAATGATGAGGGATCAGAAGATAAGTTGATGTAATTTGATTTAGATTTACTTTGTTGCAACTTTTGGATTTCTTTCAGCATAGTTTCTTTTGTGTTTGAACAACAGCAAGAATAATGAGTTTCATGATCAGTAGTTCATTTTTTGTTTGACTAGAGTAGTGATGCAATTTCATTTTCTTTGAAGAATTAATTTTGTCATTGTGTGTTTTTAAAATTCTTTTGAAGTTTGGAAAATCATTAGAAAGACATTGTTGTCTTGAATATTTGTCTCCATACTTGTCTTTCAGAATTTCATAAAAATAAAAAAACGACCAAAAATTAAGAGATAGGTTACCTTGCACATATAGTGCACCACACTTCATCAGCTTACGAGTCCCGGATTGATAAATTAATGTAGCAATTTAGGACACACTAAATTGACCAAACAGCTCCCCACGGGATAGTACTGTTCCTTGATGGCATCTCGGAAATAATTCCAAGTTGGTACGGCCGAGAACAGAGAGGGTTCTGTCTGGTCCTTGTTCTCACAGTAGGTTTCCCACCAGTCCTTAACATGGGGGGTAGCTTTGAGGAGTGCAAAAATAATCTTCTCCAGGTCTGAAAAGTCATGAACAGAGAAATATCCTTCTAATAGATTCAACCATCTATCTACGGAATTTGTGTCTATTTGACCCTCAAATATGGGAATGTCAAAATTTACTTGTACCTTAAAAGGAGTCGCAACTCCAGTGTGGCTACTGGATGCAGATGCGCTGCCGGTGGGAAGCCGTTGAAGGATCTGAGCAAAGTTATCCATCATCGCGTTCCTTTGTTTTTCGAGGGCCTCCTCGAGCAATATTTTGATAGGATCTCTTTCTCCCTCATCTTTCTTTTTGTCCCCCATGGGCGTCCGTCGAAGTTTGCGAGGCTGATCTTGCAAAGGTTCCACCAGATCAAGCCCTAGCTCCTTATACCCCGACCTCGTTGGGGACATGCAAAGAAGGATCGAGAAAAAGCAGACCGCTCTGATACCACTGATCCGGATTTATGCAGGAACGCAACGGAATAAACACATAACCATAAATACAGAGATGCAGCGGAAATAACACTTCATTTCATTAATATCAAAGAACTGAAATTTGCTTACAGACATAATGGAAATAAGGGAAATTCGCAACGGTAGCTATGCGAGATTCTGGTGGCGGCTAGGGCCTACGGGCGAGTTAAAATGAGGCTCGAGGGCCTATTTATTATTGAGAAACAATGGAGAAACCTAAACATCCCAAAAACCTAACCCTAGGAGATGAAGCGCCAAAACTATGGGCCCCGTTTGGGTAAATTGGTGTTTCAACTTCCTAGGGACGTAACTTTGGCATACTATCTCTGTTTGACGCACATGATACATCATTAGAAAGCTCTATCCGAGGACTACAACTTTCGGGACTAATTTGATGATCAAATTCAATGGTAAAATGATACCCAAAAAATGTTGTTTAGGGCCTCAAAACGGCTCCGAAAGTTCAGGACCCGAAAAACTGCTAAAAATAGTAAGTTATGCCAAAACTGAAAAATTGAAAGAGACAATGGTGGGGGCCCAAGTGGAATAGGTGGGTGGCTGCCAATATCCACCTGGATCATTCCTCTCCCCTTAGGAAGAAATGGTCCCCATTGCGTTAAGTTCCTCCATGAGATGAGGAAATTTCTGCTGAACTTGGTCCCTGGTGAACCACTTTCCTTGGTGCAGGAGTTGGCCAGCTTTGACAACCCGATACAGTTGGATCCTCTGTTGGCGAGTGTTCTTAATTTGCATGTCCATGATACAATATTTGGTGGCCTGTTCCATGCAATCTAGGTTTAACTCTGTTGGTGTGAGTTGTTCTGCAATGTCCGAAGTGTCCAATAGAGGTGGGAAGTAAGGATGAAGGTGATCCATATTGAAGACTGGGTGCAGACCAAGGAATGGTGGAATACTGAGCTCGAAAGCATTGTTCCCTACAGCCTTGGTGATGGTGTACGGCCCGTAGCGGAGCGGACGAAGCTTGCGGTGAGGTCCGATGAGGTGCTCCTTCTGCAAATGCAGCCATACTTTGTCACCCACCTGGAAGTAGTGTGGCACCCGGTGTTGATCATGGTGTTGCTTGTACTTCACATTGGATATGTCCAATATATCATGAACCTATTGGTAGATGTGTTGAATGTGCTCGATGAAGCTACTTGCTTTGTCAACTTCAGACTGGACGTGCGCTGAATCAGCCTGAGCAGCTGCAAATGGCATGGCTACGTCAATGGGACATAGTGGCTGGAATCCCAATCCCACCTGAAAGGGGCTATGGCCAATTGAACTGTGGAGAGTCCAGTTATAACTATGTTGTACAAAGGGGAGGCTCTCGTCCCATGTGCGTGGAAGCTTTGAATTGTACATGCACAGAATGTGTACAATCATTCTGTTGACGACCTCTATCTGGTCATCTGTTTGGGGATGGAAAGCTGTAGACTTGGTGAGATTTGTGTCCAACATTGACCAGAGGCTAGAACAAAATGTGCTGAGGAACCTGCTATCTCGATCTGATATGATAGGCTATGGGATCCCAAAGTGCACCCATACTCGTTCAAAGAAGAGTTTAGCAGTAGCTTCTGCTGTGATATTCTTCTTACAGGCCGCCATAACGGCCATCTTCGAGAATATGTCAACGACCACAAAAACACAGTCATTGCCATTCTTAGTAGAGGGTAGGCTCGACATGTAATCCATGGAGATGGATTCCCAAGGTCGACTAGGGGTAGGTAGTGGAGTATATAGGCCTTGCTTCTTGATGGTCGGTTTGGCAATGGCACAAGCAGTGAAGGATCTGATGTGCTTCTCGACATCCTTTCGAAGGTTCGGCCAATAGAAATAATTCTATAGTATTGCTACTATTTTCTCGACCCCAAAATGCCCAGTGACTCGACTGTAGTGTGCTTCCCATATCATCTTGGCACGCTCGCTTGAAGGAACACAAAGGTGTCCCAGGTGACATAAAAGTGCATCTTGGAGGTGGCAATTTGGAACTTGCGTGCCCCCCAAGAGTGCCTTGAAAGTATGGCTGAATTCTGGGTCACTCTCATAGAGAAGCGGCCAATCATAAGTCTTATGCCCACAAGAGTTGAGCACGGTGGTGAGCGCCACGATCGGTGGTCGGCTGAGGCAGTCTACAACATTATTGGTGCTACCCTTCTTGTACTTGATGTTCAAATGAAACTGTTGCAAATATGTGGACCACTTCTGATGGCGATCATTCTGCAACTTCCCTTGTGTCTGTATGAACTGCAGGGGCCTGTGGTCTGTGTGGATGATTGTTTCCTTCCCCAAAATGTAATGCTTCCATTGTCGACGAGCTTGCACAATGGAGTACATTTCTTTGTCATATGTGGGGTACTTGCGAACTGTGTCAGACAATGTCTCACTGTGAAATGCCACTGGATGTCCCTGTTGAGTAAGAACTGCCCCAATAGCATAGTCAGAGGCATCTATCTCGATCTCAAATGGCTGTTGCAAGTCTGGTAAAGTGAGCACTGGGGCAGAACAGAGGCGGTTTTTCAGTTCTGTGAACGCCTTCTGTTGAGGTTCTGACCAAAAAAAATTTTCTCTCGCTCCTCCCTTGGTGACTTGACTCAAGGGCCAAGTGATATGAGAGAATCCCAACACGAACCTCCGCTAGAAATTAGCAAGACCCAGAAAGCTGCGAAGCTCTGTTATAGTGGTTGGGGCTGGCCAATCCCGAATGACTTGGATCTTGGCTGGATCCACATGCACCCCCCTTTCATCAATAATGTACCCCAGATATTGAACCTGGGTCATGCCAAATGTGCACTTCTCCAAATTGGCACACAACTTGTGTTGCCGCAGTGTTTGGAGGACTTGTCGGATGTGATGAAGGTGCTCTTCCCAAGTCTTGCTGAAGATCAGAATGTCATCCAAGTACACCACTACGAATGAGTTGGTGAATGGCTGCAAGATGTCGTCCATCATACTCATGAAGGTTGCGGGAGCATTTGTCAAGCCGAAAGGCATGACCAGCCATTCAAAAAGGCCTTCCTTAGCTTTGAAGGCAGTCTTCCACATATCAGAGGGTTCAATTGGTACCTGGTGATACCCAGAATTCAGGTCGATCTTACTGAAATATTTTTCACCTTGGAGTTGGTCCAGAAGGTCATCAAATGTGGGATTGGGTACCTATTCTGAACAGTGATCTTGTTCAGCGCCTGATAGTCAATACAGAGTCTCCACGTCCCATCCTTCTTCTGTACCAACACGATCGGGCTCCCATAGGGCGATGAACTTGGTCTGATGTGACCTTTCTGCAACAGCTCCTAAATCTGCCTCTTGATTTCATCATTCTCTAGAAAATAGCATCGATAGATCGGTCCATTGGGTAGCGGCGCACCTGGGGTCAGATCAATCGGGTGCTTGACCTGACAGTGCAGAGGAACCCCTGTGGGTGAGGTGAAGATGTCCCTGTACTCCTCCAAAACCTTATCCATTTGTTTTTGTCATGCAGAGGAGCCCTGTCTGGAGGTCGTGGCCATGATTTTCTTGCCCCGGGCCTGATCATCAGAACTGGACTGTTGACAATAACCTGCATAAAGAGCCTTTACCCACATCTGGGAGTGGAAGAGACGTTCCTCCTCCTCTGGATCTTCCGATTCCTCCTTCTGGATCTTTGTAGTGGCAACAGTGGCGTTGGGCTCTGCATCAATAATCTGTTTCCATTTTTCATTCCCCTTTTCAGGTTCTGATTCGGAGTCAGAGCATGCATCTGACTCAGAAGCCCTCATCTCGGCCACTAGCGACTGCTTGGCCCGACACTCACTTGTGTTGTGAGTGGAGCTCTTATGGAACTCACACCACTTTCCCGTGTCCTTCTTTGACTTTGCGGTGCTGTTCTTTTCTTGTGGCTTCGATGAGTTGTCTTTAGCCACCATGCCTTGGCTCTGTCCTTTGTTCTGCGGTTTGGAAGCACCTTTCCCTTGCTTTTGATTCGCAGATCCAAAGTCTCACTTCTTCTGCTTGAATTTCTGCTCAATCTTGGCAGCATACCGGTATGCCGTACCAAGCGAGGAGATGTCGAGGAACTCCATTTCCTCCTGAATGTATCTGTGCAGACAGCTGCGATACTTTAGCACCAAATTTTTCTCTGAATCTTTGATACCCAACTTTGTGGGCAGGGTATGGAACAGATTCGTCAGCTCGTGCACATCTTGATCCCTTTGTTGTCGCAGCGTGGTCCATTGTATGTACTTGTCCTCATAGCTCCCCACGGGATAGTACTATTCCTTGACGGTGTCTCGGAAAGCATTCCAAGTTGGTACTGCTGAGAACAGAGAGGGTTCTGTCTGGTCCTTGTTCTCACAGTAGGTTTCCCACTAGTCCTTAACATGGGGGGTAGCTTTGAGGAGTGCAAAAATAATCTTCTCCCGGTCTGAAAAGTCATGAACCGAGAAATATCCTTCTAATAGATTCAACCATTTATCTACAGCATCTACGTCTATTTGACCCTCAAATATGGGAATGTCAAAATTTACTTGTACCTTAAAAGGAGTCGCGCCTCCAGAGTGGCTGCTGGATGCAGATGCGCCGCCGGTGGGTAGCCGTTGAAGGATCTGAGAAAAGTTATCCATCATCACGTTCCTTTGTCTTTCGAGGGCCTCCTCGAGCAATATTTTGATAGGATCTCCTGCTCCCTCATCTTTCTTTTCGTCCCCCATGGGCGTCCGTCGAGGTTTGCGAGGCTGATCTTGCAAAGGTTCCACCAGATCAAGCCCTAGCTCCTTATACCCCGACCTCGTTGGGGACATGCAGAGAAGGATCGAGAAAAAGCAGACCCCTCTGATACCACTGATCCGGATTTATGCAGGAACGCAACAGAATAAACACATAACCATAAATACAGAGATGCAGCGGAAATAACACTTCATTTCATTAATATCAAAGAACCGAAATTTGCTTACAGACAATGGAAATAAAACTAGCTAGGGTACTGGTTGCTATCTCTGAGAAGAGATGTGGTGGCTACAGACCTCTGAACTGCTTTACAATGAGGCGCGAGGGCCTATTTATTATTGAGAAACAATGGAGAACCCTAAACATCCCAAAACCTAACCCTAGGAGATGAAGCGCCAAAACTATGGGCCCCGTTTGGGTAAATTGGTGTTTCAACTTCCCAGGGACGTAACTTTGGCATACTATCTCCGTTTGACGCACATGATACATCATTAGAAATCTCTATCCGAGGACTACAGCTTTCGGGACAAATTTGATGATCAAATTCGCTGGTGCTTTGATACCCAGAAAACGTCGTTTAGGGCCTCAAAACGGCTCCGGAAGTTCAGGACCCGAAAAACTGCTAAAAATAGTAAGTTATGCCGAAACTGAAAAACTGAAAGAGACAATGGTGGGGGGCCAAGTGGAATAGGTGGGTGGCCACCAATATCCACCTGGATCATTCCTCCCCCCTCAGGAAGCAATGGTCCCCATTGCGTTAAGTTCCTCCATGAGATGAGGAAATTTCTGCTGAACTTGGTCCCTGGTGAACCACTTTCCTTGGTGCAGGAGTTGGCCAGCTTTGACAACCCGATACAGTTGGATCCTCTGTTGGCAAGTGTTCTTAATTTGCATGTCCATGATACAATATTTGGTGGCCTGTTCCATGCAATCTGGGATTAACTCTGTTGGTGTGAGTTGTTCTGCAATGTTCGAAGTGTCCAGTAGAGGTGGGAAGTGAGGACGAAGGCGATCCACATTGAAGACTGGGTGCAGACCAAGGAATGGTGGAATAATGAGCTCGAAAGCATTGTTCCCTACAGCCTTGGTGATGGTGTACGGCCCGTAGTGGAGCGGGCGAAGCTTGCGGTGAGGTCCAGTGAGGCGCTCCTTCTGTAAATGCAGCCATACTTGTCGGCCACCTGGAAGTTGTGTGGCACCCGGTGTTGATCATGGTGTTGCTTGTACTTCGCATTGGCTCTGTCCAATATATCATGAACCTGTTGGAGGATGTGTTGAATGCGCTGGATGAAGCTACTTGCTTTGTCAACTTCAGACTGGACGTGCGCTGAATCGGCCTAAGCAGCTGCAAATGGCATGGCTACGTCAATGGGACATAGTGGCTGGAATCCCAAGCCCACTTGAAAGGGGCTATGGCCAATTGAACTGTGGAGAGTCTGGTTATAACTATGTTGTACATAGGGGAGGCTCTCGTCCCATGTGCATGGATGCTTTGAATTGTACATGCACAGAATGTGTACAATCATTCTGTTGACGACCTCTATCTGGCCATCTCTTTGGGGATGGAAAGTTGTGGACTTGGTGAGCTTTGTGTCCAACATTGACCAGAGGCTGGACCAAAATGTGCTGAGGAACTTGCTATCTCGATCTGATATGATAGACTGTGGGATCCCAAGGTGCACCTACACTCGTTCAAAGAAGAGTTTAGCAATAGCTTCTGCTGTGATATTCTTCTTACAGGCCGCCATAATGGCCATCTTCGAGAATCTGTCAACGACCACGAAAACATAGTCACTGCCATTCTTAGTAGAGGGCAGGCCCGACATGTTATCCATGCAGATGGATTCCCAAGGTCGACTAGGGGTAGGTAGTGGAGTATATAGGCCTTGCTTCTTGATGGTCGGTTTGGCAATGGCACAAGCAGTGCAGGATCTGATGTGCTTCTCGACATCCTTTCGAAGGTTCGGCCAATAGAAATATTTCTGTAGTATTGCTACTGTTTTCTCGACCCCGAAATGCCCAGCGACTCGACTATAGTGTGCTTCCCATATCATCTTGGCATGCTCGCTTGAAGGAACACAAAGGTGTCCCAGGTGACATAAAAGTGCATCTTGGAGGTGAAAATTTGGAACTTGTGTACCCCCCAAGAGTGCCTTGTAAGTGTGGTCGAATTCTGGGTCACTCTCATAGAGAAGCGGCCAATCAGAAGTCTCGTGCCCACAAGAGTTGAGCACGGTGGTGAGCGCCATGATCGGTGGTCGGCTGAGGCAGTCTGCAACATTATTGGTGCTACCCTTCTTGTACTTGATGTTCAAATGAAACTGTTGCAGATATGTGGACCACTTCTGATGGCGATCATTCTAGAACTTCCCTTGTGTCTGTATGAACTCCAGGGGCCGGTGGTCGGTGTGGATGACTGTTTCCTTCCCCAAAATGTAATGCTTCCATTGTCGACAGGCTTGCACAATGGAATACATTTCTTTGTCATAGTTGGGATACTTGCTAACTGTCTCAGACAATGTCTCACTGTGATATGCCACTGGATGTCCTTGTTGAGTAAGAACTGACCCAATAGCATAGTCAGAGGCATCTGTCTCGATCTCAAATGGCTGCTGCGAGTCTGGTAAGGTGAGCACTGGGGCAGAACAGAGGTGATTTTTAAATTCTTTGAACGCCTTCTATTGAGGTTCCGACCAAAATAATTTTTCTCTTGCTCCTCCTTTGGTGACTTGACTCCAGGGCCAAGTGATATGAGAGAATCTCAACACAAATCTGCGGTAGAAATTAGCAAGACCCAGAAAGCTGCGAAGCTCTGTTATAGTGGTCGGGGCTGGCCAATCCTGAATGACTTGGATCATGGCTGGATCCACATGCACCCCATTGTACATTGTTCCTCCCATTCGGTTAGCCATCGATCTTGGCTTTGTTTTGTGATATTTCATGGCTAAAAAACCCCCATGCCGCTCTAAAAAATACGCTGTTCAAATGTTCAAAATTCATATTTTATATGTCGGGCCGAAGCCCCTTAGGCTTTAGCCCCTCCCGCCTTGATTTTCATATGACCCGAGTCCAGGACCACAGGCCAGAAGAAAAGGGGGGCTTATCATTTGAGTCCCGGGCGTCGTCGCAGCCGTCCGATTCGATTAAATCAACGGCGCGGCAGCTAACTTATTGGCAGGGCCCCCCCCATACGTACACCACACGCCCAAAACAGGCGGTATTGCCCCGCACCACCCTCGTCAGAGCAGTGGTATTCCCCGCGGAAGCAGCGATGCCATAAAACTCATGCCACGTGTTCTTGGTACAAGCGAGAAACCGCCCATCCCCCGCGCGTTAAACTTCAACCGATGGCTGGGCAGCGGGATTCACAGAGACCGTCCGGATCTCCAGATCTCCATCCAACGGCGGAGATACTGTCGTCAATCCGTCCATTACTACGTATTTACAAGTCCCCGACGCCACGCAACCTGTTGCATCCCCTCACTCCATTAATCCACCCGCCACGTCGCCTCCCATTACTTTGTTAACCTACGTGTCTCCCCGCCGTACATCCCTCCGTGCCAATATATATATATATATATATATATATATATATATATATATATATATATATATATATATATATATATATATATATATATATATATATATTTATATGTGTTTTATTCGCATTTGCCGCTAGTTTTCCTCTCGGCCTTTGTGTGACATTTCGTTCTTTTTTGCAAAAGCCTCCATTGTTCGCTCCCAACACCACAAGTATGTCACCGTTTTCGGTCTTTGTCTCCCCATCATCCCCTCCATTCACACTTCCGTCACCTACTGCCCTCGTGCGAGTCGATTTTTCTAACGATTTCGGGGTTTGCGAGGTTCTAAATGGTAAAAAGGCGTCTAAATCCACCATATTCCGGAAAGCAAATATATCGGTGATTTCACTACGGGCGAAATTTAATGGGGGAAAGAGGGCGGGTAGATGCATGAAATGACAGCCATTAAACAAAATACAGATGCAAATTTTCGGAACCCTCCAGAAAAGTTCACCTCGCATTTAAGGTCCAGGGCTCTAATTCAAAATCAGAGGCCAGGCGTACAGTACTGGATGGGAAATTTTCTCAGGACTCTCATAGTAGCAGATTTTCCTTCAGCCAGAAGCATCTCGATGTATATATTTTATTATTTCTGTCTTGTACATAAGGAGATTTTTATCTCCCAGCATTAATTTCTGTATATAGGTGGTTAGGTATTTATTTATAACTTGTCATTCATAAAAAAAGGCGCGAGTGTTTTCCGCCATTGGATTGAAATGTAGTAATTAATTGCTCCTTTCCCTCCCCCTCCTCTAGAAGTTTCAGTCTTCTCTATAAATACCCAGGAAAAAGACATTGTTAGGGTTCCAGATTTCTGTAAGCAAGCTGAGCAGCGAGAAGACTACTGTATTCATCTTGTGATATTTCTGTATGAAGTTTCAGAGCCCGTAGGGTCTCAGTGAGGAGGGGTTATGACTGTATTGAGGATTCTGGTCTTTGGTATATTACAGTATGTAATTTCTTTCATGTGTTAATATATCATCCTTTTTCATGCAAACTTTCTTCTTCTATCATGTTCTAGAATGCGAGTGGCTCACTAGTTTGCAGTAAGGATTCATCTTAAATGGTGCCCTTTCTGAAATTGGTCAAGCGCTTTAAATAGGCCTAGAAGTGATATGCTGTTCCATGTTCACTCTTTTCATAATTTCTGCTATATTAGTGGCTTAAGGATTCGTAAATTGATGCGCCCTTTTGCCAGTAATATCTTCTTATGTTTCTTCACTGCCTGCACTTCTTGATATTTGATTTCTGTGATATATTATATGAATTGGCCCTCTTTACAGTAAAGCGGTCTCTTAACTGTCTGATACTTTCATGCTGAAGTTTTACATTATGCCTTTACATTACTCCTATCCTTGTATCAGCCTCTGAGAGAGAATTTGGATCCATTCAATCTAATTCCATTTCCTTGTTTAGAAAAAGAGATAGTAGGTGAGTCCCTTGGACTGACAACCCAAACTATAAAGGACTCCTTGCTATATTAAGATGTCCTAGGCACTGGTCTATGGCAACTCTAGGCTGTCTCTAGGGGGGTGACAAAATCAGCACCAACATCTTTCTGGCGCCGTTGCCGGGGACACGAATTCAAGAATATCAGTTTCCCTGGGTTTTCGACATCCTATTTCACTCTCTAATCAGGTGAGCATAGAGAGGTGAAGAGTTGCAGATTTCTCACCTTGGCGACTCCACTGGTCTTTATTTGATAAACCTTATCGGTAGTCCTGGCTCCTCGTAGGCCGCATTTGAGGTCAGATACAGCTCAACTGAAAACACCCTACGTGTCTGACCCAGAGAAAATTATTCATAAAAGAGTTTGGAAGGAGAGGAAGTCAGCCTGTGCTGAAAATTCTGAGTGTTCTGTTGAAGATTATCCGCCCTCTTCTTCTCAAGAAGTTAGAACAGAAAACCCTGAGTTTTATTTAGAAACCCCACGTAGGGGAAGTGCTCTAATTGGGGAAGAATCTTATCCTGTTTTCGAGGCTGAAGAAATTAAAGAGGTCACTGAGGTAGCTTCTGTTAACCGAGAACTATTCCCATCCACACCTCAGACCCCAGTACAATATATTCCCATTATTATTCACACTCTGCTTCCCCCTACCCCTCTCCCTTCTTTTGTTTCTCAGACTGTTGTGCAACCCCCACCGCCTCCAATGGCCCATGTTCCTGCTTTCCTCCTGAACAAATATGCTCCTCTGGCCTTACCCCAAGTGTTGAATGATATGCCACAGGATTATCTGAAGATTCTGCCAAGGTTCAATGGTGAAAATGATATTGATGCTCAGAAAAATCTCGAGACCTTCTGCTCTTTTGCAGAAAATTTGAATGTTGAACACCTGGATGTGGTTTTGAGATTGTTTGTGCAGTCTTTGGAAGGAGAAGCTAGAAAATGGTTTAAAACATTGGGAAATCGTTCTGTGACAACCTGGGATCAGATGGAAAACGTTTTTCTCAGGAAGTGGGGAGAAAAGAAGGATTATGGAATGTGCCTTACTGAGTTTAATACTATCAAGAAGAAACAGAATGAAGGGGTATCAGAATTCATCAAAAGATTCAACAAGTTATATCTAAGCTTGCCTCCGGAAATGAAGCCAAATGAAGCTGCTGCCAAGATAATTTTCATAGCAGCCTATGATTTTGACTTTGGATTCTCATTAAGGGAAAGAAAACCTGCCACACTTGATGATGCACAATCAGATGCTCTGGAACTAGAAGCTAACTTTGCCTCCACAGGAAAGTTAAAAGGGAAAATTGAACCAGATGCCAGGAGGAAAGGTAAAGAAGAGGTTTCTACCTCTAACCAGGATAAAGATTCAGATAAAATGGATGAAATAGGTAAAATGATAAAGAAGATGGTCAAGATGGAACTAGAAGCTAAAAACGCAGCTCCCAAGAACTATTACAATGCTCCGAACAGAGGGTATAATCCCCAGTACAGAAGGCCACCCCTTCAGATATTGCCGAGGGAAGCGAAAGAACAGCAAGATCAGGTACCTCATCCCTTGTACCTGGAAGGACCAGTAGATGACTCCGCTGGAGATGCAGCTTATGGGTTAGAAGATTCAAATCTGGCCTTCTCAAATAATGATGATATGGAGTGCCCAGTGCAAGCAGAAGATGAAGAAGCTGAGATTGACCATTACTGCAAGCAATTTGCTGATTTCATGGAAGCCCAATTCAATGTCAGATATGATCTCAGATCCTCAAGGAAGAGGACCAGAACTCAGGAGCAAGAGGAAGAAATACCTCAGAAAGAAGCATTCGCTCAGAAGGAGTCAGCAACAAAGAAAAATGTGGAGAAAGGTAAGAACCTCCTGAATTCCCCCTTGCAGTCAACTGATCAGTTTCCTTCTTCCTCCAAAATAGCCAGTCCTTCTAATGTTGAGTCAGTGTCAAAAGGAGTCAAGCCCCCAGTTGAGAATAAGGATTCAAAAGAAGTAATGATAGAAAAGCCCACATCTGCTTTTAATTTGCAAAGAGAGCTTGAAAAGATTAAGATTCCTGTTCCTCTGACTGAATTGTTAAAACAGCCTGTATATCAGTCTCAGGTCACCTCTTTCATGCCTCTTCCTGAACCAAAAATTGCACCTGATAGTCTAAATCTTCAAGAAGAAAGACCCATGGTAGTCTTTGGCCCACACGTTGAGGAGATAGACCCTTCTACTCCTCCCTTTTATGTGTCCCTAGTCATTCATGACCTGCTGCTTCACAATTGTATGCTAGATTCTGGAGCCTCTCATAATCTTATGCCTCTGTCTGTCATGGAGCAACTAGGGCTGCAAATTACAAGACCATATAAAGATTTATATTCATTTGATTCTAAAAGGGTTAAATGCTTGGGAATGATTAAAGATCTAGTGGTCAATCTAGCTCAAATCCCAGCAAAAAGTGTGGTCATGGACATTGTGGTCGCCGATATCCCAGCTCGCTTCGGCATGCTGTTGTCAAGGTCCTGGGGTACTAAGATTGGGGGATCAATTAAATTGGATTTAACATATGCTACTGTCCCAGTCTTTGGTGGTCAGGAGAGGAGGCTGTATAGGGAGACCAGATTTGTTAAAATGGTGACCACTGCTGATTGTTCAGACAACTCTCCAGTTTATAATAGAGAGGGTGATTTCTCATGTTTTGTGTTAGAAGAGAATCAAAATTGTGCACACGAGCCCCTCTTTGGTCAAATCCAAGCCGAACAATCCAAGGAAGATCAGGAATCAGAAATATGGACTTTGCATTTTGATGGAGCGAATTCCAGGGAAGGTAATGGGGCTGGGGTATTGTTAATCTCCCCCACAGGAAAATGGGTACCACTGTCTTTCAAATTGGAGTATGAAGCTACAAACAATGTAGCCGAGTATGAAGCATTGTTATTGGGCCTACAGACAGCTAGAAACATGGGCATCCAATGTCTGAAAGTGTTTGGGGACTCTGAGCTAATAGTGAGGCAGGTTAAGAATGAATGTCAAGCTAAACATCCTCGGCTCAAAGCATATAGAAACGAAGTATGGGACATGATAGAAAATTTCTTCTTAGCATTTAATATACAGTTTATGCCCCGGGAGCATAACAGAATAGCAGACTCTCTTGTTGTGGCTGCCAGTACGTTCCGGCCTCCTCAGAACCCATTGTTAAGATATGAAGTGGAGGTACGTTACAGACCATCTATCCCAGACAATATAAAGCATTGGCAGGTCTTTGAAGATGACGAACAGATGAAGAGATTCATGGAGATAGTGGGAGAATTCACTGGTATGGAAATTGATGATGATGAGGAGGCAGAAGCCGAAAATATTGCTGAAGGAAAATGGGAAGAGAATATAGCAGGAAATAAAGTGCTGCAGTTAAAAGGAAATGTCATACCTAGGGGTTTAGTGCCTCTAGAAAGATTATTCAATAAGAATGATGTTCTCATGCAGCCAAACAAAGCGGTAGAAGAAGACCAAATGAGAGATTTGAATCTGGGTACTGCTACTGATCCCAAAATTGTTAGATTATCTAAAAGAATGCCAGAGGAATATAAAGAAAAGTATTTGAAGTTATTTCAGTCTTATAAAGATGTTTTTGCCTGGTCCTATGAGGACCTAAAAACTTTTGATGTAAATGTTATACAACACAAGATTCCACTCAGGGAAGATGCAAAGCCATACAAACAGAAGCTCAGACAGATTAATCCTCTGCTTCTTCCCTCAATTGAGAAAGAAATTAAAAAATTGTTGAAGGCCAAAATAATTGTACCCTTGAGGTACTCGGAATGGATAGCGAACCTTGTTCCTGTCAGAAAGAAGAATGGAGAAATCAGGCTATGTGTAGACTTCAGAAATTTGAATAGAGCATCTCTCAAAGATAATTACCCACTACCTAAAATGGATCACATCCTGCAGAAAGTGGTGGGAGCATCCAGAATGTCAATGATGGATGGATTTTCAGGCTACAATCAGGTAGCTGTTTTCCCAGAAGATCAGAAGAAGACTGCGTTCACCACGCCATGGGGAACCTTTATGTATGCAAGGATGCCATTTGGACTGATTAATGCAGGTGCTACTTTTCAAAGGGAAATGGACATAGCCTTTGTGGGAGAACAGGACAAGTTTCTAGTAGTGTACCTCGATGATATCACAGTGTTCTCAAAGAATGATGATGAGCATATTGAAAATTTAAGAAGAACTTTCGAAAAATGCAGAAGGTACGGCCTTTCTCTTAATCCCCAAAAATCTCTGTTTGCATTAGACAAAGGAAAACTATTAGGACATATTGTGACTAAGGATGGTGTAAAAATTGATCCTAAGAGAGTTGAAGTAATAAATAACATTTCTCTGCCAAGAAATAAGAAAGAAGTACAGGTGTTTTTGGGCCGAATAAACTTTTTAAGGAGATTCATTCCTAACTATGCAGAGATAGTTAGGCACATAACCAATATGTTGAAAAAAGACAGTGAAGTCAAGTGGTCCCAGGAGTCTAGGGATGCATTTACACGAATCAAACAAGCATTTGCTGAAGCTCCCGTGCTAGCAGGACCAGATTACAGTAAGCCATTTATGGTATTTTCATTTGCTTCACCTCACACAATCGCTGGAGTATTGCTGCAGAAAAATGAAGAGGGATATGAACAGCCCATAGCGTTCTTCAGTCAGGTATTGTATGATGCTGAATTGAAATATAATATACTGGAGAAGCAGGCATATGCCCTGGTAAAGTCCCTTAAATATTTTAGAGTTTATATTTTGCAATCCCATATTACTGCTTATGTTCCCACAGCAGCTGTAAAAGACATTCTAGTTCAGGGAGACAGTGAGGGCAGAAGGGGAAGATGGATTGCAAAAATCCAGGAGTATGATCTAGACATAAAGCCTACGAAATTGATCAAGGGACAGGGACTTGCCAAGATGTTATCTGAATCTAATCATCAGGCTCTGGGCATTAATCTATCCATGATGGCAAATGAAGAATCAGAAAAAGAAGAGGAGCAACATGGGCTGGAAATGGCCACACAAAAGGTACATGTGAAATATCTG
This sequence comes from Pinus albicaulis, assembly GCA_034641835.2. NCBI lineage: Eukaryota > Viridiplantae > Streptophyta > Pinopsida > Pinales > Pinaceae > Pinus > Pinus albicaulis. The sequence continues at coordinate 1,224,917,753 of CM076574.1, forward strand.
ACTAGTCCTTGGTATAAGCAAATAATTGAATATCTGTTGACACTTAGTTGTCCTCCTGGCTGTGACAAAGCAAAGTATAGAGCTGTAAGGATGAGGTCTCAGAAGTATGCCATTGCCAATGGACAGCTCTATTGGAGAGACCCTTTGGGTATATTGCTGTTATGCCTCACAGAAAATGAAGTGCAGAGTATAATGACAGAATTCCATGAGGGGATATGTGGAGGACACTACAGCTGGAGGGCTACAACCAATAAAATCTTGAAGGCGGGTTTTTACTGGCCAAAATTGTATTCAGATACCTTTGCTTGGGTCAGAGCATGTGACAAGTGCCAAAGGTTTGCAGAAAGACAGAAGTTAGCATCTTTGCCCTTGATTCCCATTCATGTAAATGAACCCTTCCAGAAATGGGGATTAGATTTTATAGGAGAAATACACCCCCCATCAAGTGGCCAACATAAATGGATACTGACAGCCACATACTATTTCACGAAATGGGTGGAAGCCATACCTACAAGAAGAGCTACAGATGCTGTAATCATGAATTTTTTAGAAGACAATATCATATCTAGGTTTGGCTGTCCTGCAAATATTGTAACTGATAATGCTCAAGATTTTAAGTCTGCCAGATTTGTAAGTTTCTGCCAAAGGTATAATATTGTATTAACTCATTCCACGACATATTACCCCCAGGGGAATGGTTTAGCAGAATCATCTAATAAAACCCTGGTGAGGGCCCTGAAGAAAACAATAGCTGAAAATTAGAAAAACTGGGACTCTCAATTGAAGTTTGCTCTGTGGGCAAACAGGATAACCAGCAAAAGAGCAACATGAAGGTCTCCATATGAGCTGGTGTATGGGCGGGCTGCAGTATTTCCTGTGCAATTGGCATTACCAGTGGCACGTTTCTTGCAGGAAAACCAGGATGAACTGGATGAGATGACTAGGAGAATTAATCAGCTGGTAGAGCTGGAGGAAACCAGGAACCAGGTAGACCAGAGATTAATGGAATACCAGGAGAAAATGAAGAAGGTCTTTGATCAGCATGCAAAGGATAGAAATTTTCAAATTGGAGACTTGGTTCTTAGGTGAGATGTTCGCAGAGCAGAAAAGGGAAAGCACGCTAAGTTCGATCCATTATGGTTTGGTCCGTTCAGAATCGTGAGTCAGGGGGGGAATAATACTTTTATGTTGGAGAATCTACAGGGTGATTTGTTAGATGCGCCCGTGTATGGCCAATTCCTCAAGCCATACTTTCAATTCTGACCCAGGTGAAGAGTGCCAGACTGTATATACTGTATATAAATTGCTTTCATTCTAGTTTTACGAGAAAAATCTTTTGAGAGTTACGGAAGGGTGAGCGCGGGGAAAGAAATTGAGCGACAGAATGGAAATTTTGAATAGTCTACGTGTTCTCGACATGCCCGAAGCCGAGCATGCCGTCCCCAGATGGAGCCGATGTTGTACATTGTTCTCCTCCATTCGGATTTAGCCATCGATCCCTTTCAAACCTGTTTCCATTATATTTCATGGCTAAAAAACCCCCATGCCGCTCTAAAAAATACGCTGTTCAAATGTTCAAAATTCATATTTTATATGTCGGGCCGAAGCCCCTTAGGCTTTAGCCCCTCCCGCCTTGATTTTCATATGACCCGAGTCCAGGACCACAGGCCAGAAGAAAAAGGGGGGCTTATCTTTTGAGTCCCGGGCGTCGTCGCAGCCGTCCGATTCGATTAAATCAACGGCGCGGCAGCTAACTTATTGGCAGGGCCCCCCCCATACGTACACCACACGCCCAAAACAGGCGGTATTGCCCCGCACCACCCTCGTCAGAGCAGTGGTATTCCCCGCGGAAGCAGCGATGCCATAAAACTCATGCCACGTGTTCTTGGTACAAGCGAGAAACCGCCCATCCCCCGCGCGTTAAACTTCAACCGATGGCTGGGCAGCGGGATTCACAGAGACCGTCGGATCTCCAGATCTCCATCCGACAGCGGAGATGCAACAAAATCGTCCGCCCATTGATACGTACCCGCCAGGTCCCACAGCCCGCCACCGTGTCACTGTTACACTCCTCCGTCCATTAATCCACTCGCCACGTCGCCTCCCATTCGCCCCCTATTCGCCTACGTGTCTCCCCCCGTACATCCCTCCGCGCCAATATATATATGTATATATATATATATATATATATATATATATATATATATATATATATATATATATATATATATATATATATATGTTTTTATGTGTTTTATTCACATTTGCTGCTAATTTTTCCTCTTGGCCCCACTGTGTGACATTTCGTTCTTTTTGCGAAAAGCCTCCATTGTTCGCTCCCAACACCCCGTATGTCATCGTTTTTGGTCTGTCTCCCCATCACCTCCTCCATTCACACTTTCGTCACCTCTGCCTTCGTCTGAGTCCGTTTTTCTAACAGTTTCGGGGTTTTGCAGGTTCTAATGGTAGAAGAGGCGTCTAAATCCACCGCCTCCGTTCCAGAGAATCAAGAATATATCAGAAGGTGATTTCCTGCAGGCGAAATTTAATGGAAGAGGCTGAGAACAGATGCATGAAATGACAGCCATTAAAGAAAATACAGATGCAAATTTTCGGAACCCTCCAGAAAAGTTCACCTCGCATTTAAGGTCCGGGACTCTAATTCAAAATCAAAGGCCAGGCATACAGTACTGGATGGGAAATTTTCTCAGGACTCTCATGGTAGCAGATTTACCTTCAGCCAGAAGCATCCCGATGTATATATTTTATTATTTCTGTCTTGTACATAAGGAGATTTTTATCTCCCAGCATTAATTTCTGTATACAGGTGGTTAGGTATTTATTTATAACTTGTCATTCATAAAAAGGCGCGAGTGTTTTCCGCCATTGGATTGAAATGTAGTAATTAATTGTTCCTTTTCCTTTCCCCCCCCCTCTCTAGAAGTTTCGGTCTTCTCTATAAATACCAAAAAAGAAGACATTGTTGGGGTTCCAGATTTCTGTAAGCAAGCTGTGCAGCGAGAAGACTATTGTATTCATCTTGTGACATTTCTGTATGACGTTTCAGAGCCCGTTGGGTCTCAGTGAGGAGGGGTTATGACTGTATTGAGGATTCTGGTCTTTGGTATATTACAGTATGTAACTTTTCTTATGTGTTAATACATCATTTCTTTCCAGCGAAATTTCTTCTTGTATCATGTTCTAGAATGCGAGTGGCTCACTAGTTTGCAGTAAGGATTCATCTTAAGTGGTGCCCTTTTCTGGAATTAGTCAAGCGCTTTAAATAGGCCTAGAAGTGATATGCTGTTCCATGTCCACTCTTTTCATAATTTCTGCTATATTAGTGGCTTAAGGATTCGTAAATTGATGCGCCCTTCTGCCAATAATATCTTCTTATGTTTCTTCACTGCCTGCACTTCTTGATATTTGATTTCTGTGGTATATTATATGAATCAGCCCTCTTTGCAGTAAAGCGGTCTCTTAACTGTCTGATACTTTCATGCTGAAGTTTTACAATATTCCTTTACATTACTCCTATCCTTGTATCAGCCTCTGAGAGAGAATTTGGACCCATCCAATCTAATTCCATTTCCTTGTTTAGAACAAGAGATAGTAGGTGAGTCCCTTGGACTGACAACCCAAACTATAAAGGACTCCTTGCTATATTAAGATGTCCTAGGCACTGGTCTATGGAAACTCTAGGCTGTCTCTAGGGGGGTGAAAAAATCATCCACAACACCCCCTTTCATCAATAATGTACCCCAAATATTGAACTTGGGTCATGCCAAACGTGCACTTCTCAAAATTGGCACACAACTTGTGTTGCCGCAGTGTTTGGAGGACTTGTCGGATGTGATGAAAGTGCTCTTCCCAAGTCTTGCTGAAGATCAGAATGTCATCCAAGTACACCACTACGAATGAGTTGGTGAATGGCCGCAAGATGTCGTCCATCATCCTCATGAAGGTTGTGGGAGCATTTGTCAACCCGAAAGGCATGACCAGCCATTCAAAAAGGCCTTCCTTAGCTTTGAAGGCAGTCTTCCACACATCAGAGGGTTCAATTGGTACCTGGTGATACCCAGACTTCAGGTCGATCTTATTGAAATATTTTGCACCTTGGAGTTGGTCCAGAAGGTCATCAATCCGTGGGATTGGGTACCTATTCCGGACAGTGATCTTGTTCAGCGCCCGATAGTCAATACAGAGTCTCCACGTCCCATCCTTCTTCTGTACCAACATGATCGGGCTTCCACAGGGCAATGAAATTGGTCTGATTTGACCTTTCTACAACAGCTCCTGAATATGCCTGTTGATTTCATCATTTTCTAGAACAGAGCATCGATAGATCGGTCCATTGGGTACCGGCGCACCTGGGGTCAGATCAATCGGGTGCTTGACCTGACAGTGCAGAGGAACCCCTGTGGGTGAGGTGAAAATGTCCCCGTACTCCTCCACAACCTTATCCATTTGTTGTTGTCGTGTAGAGGGGCCCTGTCTGGAGGTCGTGGCCACAACCTTCTTCTTGCCCTGGGGGTGGATCATCAGGAAAATGAATTTCCTGGTTTGGGAAATGAGCTTACTGCATTTTTTTGCAGTAACCAAAGAGATAGCCGTAGGAGGTGGTACCTCTGGTATCCTATACAACTTATTTCCCAAAGTAATAATAACAGCACGAGGTCAAGACTCATACACACCGTGACGCTTCCACAAGTATGGTTGTCCTAATAATACATCAGAGACATCAATAGGAGCAACGTCACATAATACCTCATCCATGAAGGGCTTGATTATATAGGGAAGGCGGTAATATGGGCTGACGCGGAGATCTCGTCCTTGGTGAAGCCACCCGATGGTGTATGGATGTGGGTGAGCTGTGGTCGGCAAGCCCAATCGCTTCACGGCCTCTGCTGAAATGAGGTTATTTTGGCTCCCATTGTCGACAATGAATTGTACAGGGGATCCCTTTACCCACATCTGGGAGTGGAAGAGACGTTCCTCCTCCTATGGATCTTTCGTTTCCTCCTTCTGGACCTTTGTAGTGGCAACAGTGGCATTGGGCTCTGCATCAATAATCTGTTTCCCTTTTTCATTCCCCTTTTCAGGTTCAGATTCGGAGTCAGAGCATGCTTCTGACTCAGAAGCCCTCATCTCGGCCACTAGCGACTGCTTGGCCCGACACTCACTTGTGTTGTGAGTGGAGCTCTTATGGAACTTGTGGTGTGAGTTGTTCTGTAATGTCTGAAGTGTCACGTAGAGGTGGGAAGTAAGGACGAAGGTGATCCACATTGAAGACTGGGTGTAGACCAAGGAATGGTGGAATACTGAGCTCGAAAGCATTGTTCCCTACAGCCTTGGTGATGGTCTATTGCCCGTAGGGGAGTGGGAAAATCTTGCGGTGAGGTCCAGTGAGGCGCGCCTTCTGCAAATGCAGCCATACTTTGTCGCCCACCTGGAAGTTGTGTGGCACATGGTGTTGATCATGTCGCTGCTTGTACTTCGCATTGGCTCTGTCCAATATATCATGAACCTGTTGGTGAATGTGTTGAATGCGCTCGATGAAGCTACTTGCTTTGGCAACTTCAGACTGGACGTGCGCTGAATCGGCCTGAGCAGCTGCAAATGGCATGGCTATGTCAATGGGACATAGTGCTTGGAATCCCAAGCCCACCTAAAAGGGGCTATTGCCAATTTAACTTTGGAGAGTCCGGTTATAGCTATGTTGTACATAGGGGAGGCTCTCGTCCCATGTGCGTGGATGCTTTGAATTGTACATGCGCAGAATGTGTACAATCATTCTGTTGACGACCTCTGTCTGGCCATCTGTTTGGGGATGGAAAGCTGTGGACTTGGTGAGCTTTGTGTCCAACATTGACCAGAGGCTGGACCAAAAATGTGCTGAGGAACTTGCTATCTCGATCTGATATGATAGACTGTGGGATCCCAAAGTGCACCCATACTCGTTCAAAGAAGAGTTTAGCAGTAGCTTCTGCTGTGATATTCTTCTTACAGGCCGCCATAATGGCCATCTTCGAGAATCTGTCAACGACCACGAAAACACAGTCATTGCCATTCTTAGTAGAGGGCAGTCCCGACATGTAATCCATGGAGATGGATTCCCACGGTCGACTAGGGGTAGGTAGTGGAGTATATAGGCCTTGCTTCTTGATGGTCGGTTTGGCAATGGCACAAGCAGTGCAGGATCTGATGTGCTTTTCGACATCCTTTCGAAGGTTCGGCCAATAGAAATACTTCTGTAGTATTGCTACTGTTTTCTCGACCCCGAAATGCCCAGCGACTCGACTGTAGTGTGCTTCCCATATCATCTTGGCACGCTCGCTTGAAGGAACACAAAGGTGTCCCAGGTGACATAAAAGTGCATCTTGGAGGTGAAAACTTGGAACTTGCGTGCCCCCCAAGAGTGCCTTGTAAGTGTGGCCGAATTCTGGGTCACTCTCATAGAGAAGTGGCCAATCAGAAGTCTCGTGCCCACAAGAGTTGAGCATGGTGGTGAGCGCCACGATCGGTGGTCGGCTGAGGCAGTCTGCAACATTATTGGTGCTACCCTTCTTGTACTTGATGTTGAAATGAAACTGTTGCAGATATGTGGACCACTTCTGATGGCGATCATTCTGCAACTTCCCTTGTGTCTGTATGAACTGCAGGGGCCGGTGGTCTGTGTGGATGATTGTTTCCTTCCCCAAAATGTAATGCTTCCATTGTCGACAGGCTTGCACAATGGAATACATTTCTTTGTCATAGGTGTGATACTTGTGAACTGTCTCAGACAATGTCTCACTGTGATATGCCACTGGATGTCCCTGTTGAGTAAGAACTGCCCCAATAGCATAGTCAGAGGCATCTGTCTCGATCTCAAACGGCTGCTGCAAGTCTGGTAAGGTGAGCACTGGGGCAGAACATAGGCGATTTTTCAATTCTTTGAACGCCTTCTGTTGAGGTTCTGACCAAAATAATTTTGCTCTCGCTCCTCCTTTGGTGACTTGACTCAAGGGCCAAGTGATATGAGAGAATCCCAACACGAATCTACAATAGAAATTAGCAAGACCCAGAAAGCTGCGAAGCTCTGTTATAGTGGTCGGGGCTGGCCAATCCCGAATGACTTGGATCTTGGCTGGATCCACATGCACCCCCCTTTCATCAATAATGTACCCCAGATATTGAACCTGGGTTATGCCAAACGTGCACTTCTCAAAATTGGCACACAACTTGTGTTGCCGCAGTGTTTGGAGGACTTGTCGGATGTGATGAAGGTGCTCTTCCCAAGTCTTGCTGAAGATCAGAATCTCATCCAAGTACACCACTATGAATGAGTTGGTGAATGGCCGCAAGATGTCGTCCATCATCCTCATGAAGGTTGCGGGAGCATTTGTCAACCCGAAAGGCATGACCAACCATTCAAAAAGGCCTTCCTTAGCTTTGAAGGCAGTCTTCCACACATCATAGGGTTCAATTGGTACCTGGTGATACCCAGACATCAGGTCGATCTTACTGAAATATTTTTCACCTTGGAGTTGGTCCAGAAGGTCATCAATCCGTGGGATTGGGTACCTATTCCGGATAGTGATCTTGTTCAGCGCCCGATAGTCAATACAGAGTCTCCACGTTCCATCCTTCTTCTGTACCAACACGATCGGGCTCCCACAGGGTGATGAACTTGGTCTGATGTGACCTTTCTGCTACAGCTCCTGAATCTACCTCTTGATTTCATCATTTTCCAGAACAGTGCGTCGATAGATCGGTCCATTGGTTAGCAGCACACCTGGGGTCAAAATCGGGTGCTTGACCTTACAGTGCAGAGGAACCCCTGTGGGTGAGGTGAAAATGTCCTCGTACTCCTCCACAACCTTATCCATTTGTTGTTGTCGTGCAGAGGGGCCCTGTCTGGAGGTTGTAGCCACAGTCTTCTTCTTTCCCTGGGGCCGGATCATCCGGAAAATGAATTTCCTGGTTTGGGAAATGAGCATACTGCATTGTTTTGCAGTAACCAAAGAGATAGCCGTAGGAGGTGGTACCTCTGGTATCCTGTACAACTTATTTCCCAAAGTAATAATAATAGCATGAGGTCGAGACTCATACACAACGTGACGCTTCCACAAGTATGGTTGTCATAATACTACATCAGAAACATCAATAGGAGCAACATCACATAATACCTCATCCGCGAAGGGCTTGATGCTATAGGGAAGGCGGCACTGCTGGCTGACGCAGAGATCTCGTCCTTGGTGAAGCCACCCGATGGTGTATGCATGTGGGTGAGCTATGGTCGGCAAGCCCAACCACTTCATGGCGTCTGATGAAATGAGGTTCTTTTGGCTCCCATTGTCGACAATGAACTATACAGGGGAGCCCTTTACCCACATCTGGGAGTGGAAGAGACGTTCCTCCTCCTCTGGATCTTTCGGTTCCTCCTTCTGGACCTTTGTAGTGGCAACAAAGGGCGTTGGGATCCGCATGTCATCAATAACTGCTTCCATTTTTCATGGTTCTGATTCCGAGTCAGAGCATGCATCTGACTCAGAAGCCCTCATCTCGGCCACTAGTGACTTCTTGGCCCGACACTCACTTGTGTTGTGAGTGGAGCTCTTATGGAACTCACACCACTTTCCGGTGTCCTTTTTTGGCTTTGCAGTCTTGTTATTTTCTTGTGGCTTTGACGGGTTGTATTTAGCCACTATGCCTTGGCTCTGTCCTTTGTTCTGCCGTTTGGAAGCACCTTTCCCTTGCTTTTGATTCGCAGATCCAAAGTCTCGCTTCTTCTGTTTGAATTTCTCCTCAATCTTGGCAGCATACCGGTATGCCGTAACAAGCGAGGAGATGTCGAGGAACTCCATTTGCTCCTGAATGTATCTGTGTAGACAACTGCAATACTTTAGCACCAAATGTTTCTCTGAATCTTTGATACCCAACTTTGTGCGCAGGGTATGGAACAGATTCGTCAGCTCATGCACATCTTGATCCCTTTGTTGTCGCAGTGTGGTCCATTATATGTACTTGTCCTCATAGCTCCCCACGGGATAGTACTGTTCCTTGACGGCGTCTTGAAAAGAATTCCAAGTTGGTACGGCCGAGAACAGAGAGGGTTCTGTCTGGTCCTTTTTCTCACAATAGGTTTCCCACCAGTCCTTAACATGGGGGGTAGCTTTGAGGAGTACAAAAATAATATTTTCCTGGTCTGAAAAGTCATGAACAGAGAAATATCCTTCTAATAGATTCAACCATCTATCTACAGCATCTGTGTCTATTTGACCCTCAAATATGGGAATGTCAAAATTTACTTGTACCTTAAAAGGAGTCGCAACTGCAGAGTGGCTACTGGATGCAGATGCGCCGCCAGTGGGCAGCGGTTGAAGGATCTGAGCAAAGTTATCCATCATCGCGTTCCTTTGTTTTTCGAGGGCCTCCTCGAGCAATATTTTGATAGGATCTCCTGCTTCCTCATCTTTCTTTTCGTCCCCCATGGGCATCTGTTGAGGTTTGCGAGGCTGATCTTGCAAAGGTTCCACCAGATCAAGCCCTAGCTCCTTATACCCCGACCTCGTTGGGGACATGCAAAGAAGGATCGAGAAAAAGAAGACCACTCTGATACCACTGATCCAGATTTATGCAGGAACGCAACAGAATAAACACATAACCATAACTACAGAGATGCAGCGGAAATAACACTTCATTTCATTAATATCGAAGAACTGAAATTTGCTTACAGACAAAATGGAAATAAACTAGCTAGGGCACTGGTAGCTATCTCTGAGAAGAGATGTGGCTGCTACAGGCCTCTGAACTGAGTTACAATGAGGCTCGAGGGCCTATTTATTATTGAGAAACAATGGATAACCCTAAACATCCCAAAAACCTAACCCTAGGAGATTTAGCGCCAAAACTATGGGCCCTGTTTGGGTAAATTGGTGTTTCAACTTCCCAGGGACGTAACTTTGGCATACTATCTCCGTTTGACACACATGATACATCATTAGAAAGCTCTATCTGAGGACTACAACTTTTGGGATGAATTTGATGATCAAATTCAATGATAAAATGATACCCAAAAAACGTTGTTTAGAGCCTCAAAACGGCTTCGGAAGTTCAGGACCCGAAAAACTGCTAAAAATAGTAAGTTATGCCGAAACTGAAAAATTGAAAGAGAGAATGGTGGGGGCCCAAGTGGAATAGGCGGGTGGCCACCAATATCCACCTAGATCATTCCTCCCCCCTTAGGAAGCAATGGTCCCGATTGCGTTAAGTTCCTCCATGAGATGAGGAAATTTCTGCTGAACTTGGTCCCTGGTGAACCACTTTCCTTGGTGCAGGAGTTGGCCAGCTTTGACAACCCGATACAGTTGGATCCTCTGTTGGCAAGTGTTCTTAATTTGCATGTCCATGATAAAATCTGTGGTGGCATGTTCCATTCAATCTGGGCTTAACTCTGTTGGTGTGAGTTGTTCTGCAATGTCCGAAGTGTGCAGTAGAGGTGGGAAGTACGGACGAAGGTGATCCACATTGAAGACTGGGTGCAGACCAAGGAATGGTGGAATACTGAGCTCGAAAGCATTGCTACCTTCAGCCTTGGTGATGGTTTACGGCCGGTAGCGGAGCAGGCAAAGCTTGCGGTGAGGTCCAGTGAGGCGCTCCTTCTGCAAATGCAGCCATACTTTGTCGCCCACCTGGAAGTTGTGTGGCACCCGGTGTTGATCATGGCGCTGCTTGTACTTTGCATTGGATCTGTCCAATATATCATGAACCTATTGGTGGATGTGTTGAATGCGCTCGATGAAGCTACTTTCTTTGTCAACTTCAGACTGGACGTGCGCTGAATCGGCTTGAGCAGCTGCAAATGGCATGGCTACATCAATGGGACATAGTGGCTGGAATCCCAAGCCCACCTAAAAGGGGCTATGGCCAATTGAACTGTGGAGAGTCCAGTTATAACTATGTTGTACATAGGGGAGGCTCTCGTCCCATGTGCGTGGATGCTTTGAATTGTACATGCGTAGAATGTGTACAATCATTCTGTTGACGACCTCTGTCTGGCCATCTGTTTGGGGATGGAAAGCTGTGGACTTGGTGAGCTTTGTGTCCAACATTGACTAGAGGCTAGACCAAAATGTGCTGAGGAACCTGCTATCTCGAAATGATATGATAGACTGTGGGATCCCAAAGTGCACCCATACTCATTCAAAGAAGAGTTTAGCAGTAGCTTCTGCTGTGATATTCTTCTTACAGGCCGCCATAATTGCCATCTTAGAGAATCTGTCAACGACCACGAAAACACAGTCATTGCCATTCTTAGTAGAGGGCAGGCCCGACATGTAATCCATGGAGATGGATGCCCAAGGTCGACTAGGGGTAGGTAGTGGAGTATATAGGCGTTGCTTCCTTATGGTTGATTTTGCAATGGCACAAGCAATACAGGATCTGATGTGCTTCTCGACATCCTTTCGAAGGCTCGGACAATAGAAATACTTCTGTAGTATTGCTACTGTTTTCTCGACCCCGAAATGCCCAGCGACACGACTATAGTGTGCTTCCCATATCATCTTGGCACGCTCACTTGAAGGAACACAAAGGTGTCCCAGGTGACATAAAAGTGCATCTTGGAGGTGAAAATTTGGAACTTGCGCGCCCCCCAAGAGTGCCTTGTAAGTGTGGCCGAATTCTGGGTCACTCTCAGAGAGAAGCGGCCAATCAGAAGTCTCATGCCCACAAGAGTTGAGCACGGTGGTGAGCGCCACGATCGGTGGTCGGCTGAGGCAGTCTGAAACATTATTGGTGCTACCCTTCTTTTACTTGATGTTCAAATGAAACTGTTGCAGATATGTGGACCACTTCTGATGGCGATCATTCTACAACTTCCCTTGTGTCTATATGAACTGCAAGGGTCGGTGGTCGGTGTGGATGACTATTTCCTTCCCCAAAATGTAATGCTTCCATTGTCGACAGGCTTGCACAATGGAATACATTTCTTTGTCATAGGTGGGATACTTGCGAACTGTCTCAGAAAATTTCTCACTGTGATATGCCACTGGATGTACTTGTTGAGTAAGAACTGACCCAATAGCATAGTCAGAGGCATCTGTCTCGATCTCAAGTGGCTGCTACGAGTCTGGTAAGGTGAGCACTGGGGCAGAAAAGAGGTGATTTTTCAATTCTTTGAACGCCTTCTGTTGAGGTTTTTACCAAAATAATTTTTCTCTCGCTCCTCCTTTGGTGACTTGACTCAAGGGCCAAGTGATATGATAGAAATACTTCTGTAGTATTGCTACTGTTTTCTCGACCCTGAAATGCCCAGCGACTCGACTATAGTGTGCTTCCCATATCATCTTGGCACGCTCACTTGAAGGAACACAAAGGTGTCACAGGTGACATAAAAGTGCATCTTGGAGGTGAAAATTTGGAACTTGCGTGCCCCCCAAGAGTGCCTTGTAAGTGTGGCCGAATTCTGGGTCACTCTCACAGAGAAGCGACCAATCAGAAGTCTCGTGCCCACAAGAGTTGAGCATGGTGGTGAGTGCCACGATGGGTGGTCGGCTGAGGCAGTCTGCAACATTATTGGTGCTACCCTTCTTGTAATTGATGTTCAAATGAAACTGTTGCAGATATGTGGACCACTTCTGATGGTGATCATTCTGCAACTTCCCTTGTGTCTGTATGAACTGTAGGGGCCGGTGGTTGGTGTGGATGACTATTTCCTTCCCCAAAATGTAATGCTTCCATTGTCGACAGGCTTGCACAATGGAATACATTTCTTTGTCATAGGTGGGATAATTGCGAACTGTCTCAGACAATGTCTCACTGTGATATGCCACTGGATGTCCTTGTTGAGTAAGAACTGACTCAATAGCATAGTCAGAGGCATCTGTCTCGATCTCAAATGGCTGCTGCGAGTCTGGTAAGGTGAGCACTGGGACAGAACAGAGGCGATTTTTCAATTCTTTGAACGCCTTCTGTTGAGGTTCTGACCAAAATAATTTTTCTCTCGCTCCTCCTTTGGTGACTTGACTCAAGGGCCAAGTGATATGAGAGAATCCCAACACGAATCTATGATAGAAATTAGCAAGACCCAGAAAGTTGCGAAGCTCTGTTATAGTGGTCAGGGCTGGCCAATCCCAAATGACTTGGATCTTGGTTGGATCCACATGCACACCCCTTTCATCAATAATGTACCCTAGATATTGAACTTGGGTCATGCCGAACGTGCACTTCTCCAAATTGGCACACAACTTGTGTTGCCGCAGTGTTTGGAGGACTTTTCGGATGTGATGAAGGTGCTCTTCCCAAGTCTTGCTGAAGATCATAATGTCATCCAAGTACACCACTACGAATGAGTTGGTGAATGGCTGCAAGATGTCGTCCATCATCCTCATGAAGGTTGCGGGAGAATTTGTCAACCCGAAAGGCATGACCAACCATTCAAAAAGGCCTTCCTTAGCTTTGAAGGCAGTCTTCCACACATCAGAGGGTTCAATTGGTACCTGGTGATACCCAGACTTCAGGTCGATCTTACTGAAATATTTTTCACCTTGGAGTTGGTCTAGAAGGTCATCAATCCGTGGGATTGGGTACCTATTCCGGACAGTGATCTTGTTCAGCGCCCGATAGTCAATACAGAGTCTCCACGTCCCATCCTTCTTCTGTACCAACACGATCGGGCTCCCACGGGGTGATGAACTTGGTCTGATGTGACCTTTCTGCAACAGCTCCTGAATCTGCCTCTTGATTTCATCATTTTCCAGAACAGAGCGTCGATAGATCGGTCCATTGGGTAGTGGCGCACCTGGGGTCAGATCAATCGGGTGCTTGACATGGCAGTGCAGAGGAACCCCTGTGGGTGAGGTGAAGATGTCCCCGTACTCCTCCACGACCTTATCCATTTGTTGTTGTCGTGCAGAGGGGCCCTGTCTGGAGGTCGTGGCCACGGTCTTCTTCTTGCCCTGGGGGCGGATCATCAGGAAAACGAATTTCCTGGTTTGGGAAATGAGCTTACTGCATTGTTTTGCAGTAACCAAAGAGATAGCCGTAGGAGGTGGTACCTCTGGTATCCTGTACAACTTATTTCCCAAAGTAACAATAACAGCACGAGGTCGAGACTCATACACAGCATGACGCTTCCACAAGTATGGTTGTCCTAATAATACATCGAAAACATCAATAGGAGCAACGTCACATAATACCTCATCTGTGAAGGGCTTGATGCTATAAGGAAGGCGGCACTGCTGGCTGACGCGGAGATCTCGTCCTTGGTGAAGCCACCCGATGGTGTATGGATGTGGGTGAGCTGTGGTCGGCAAGCCCAACCGCTTCACGGCGTCTGCTGAAATGAGGTTCTTTTGGCTCCCATTGTCGACGATGAACTGTACAGGGGAGCCCTTTACCCACATCTGGGAGTGGAAGAGACGTTCCTCCTCCTCTGGATCTTCCGGTTCCTCCTTCTGGACCTTTGTAGTGGCAACAGTGGCGTTGGGCTCCGCATCAATAATCCGTTTCCCTTTTTCATTCCCCTTTTCAGGTTCTGATTCGGAGTCGGAGCATGCATCTGACTCAGAAGCCCTCATCTCGGCCACTAGCGACTGCTTGGCCCGACACTCACTTGTGTTGTGAGTGGAGCTCTTATGGAACTCACACCACTTTCTCGTGTGCTTCTTTGGCTTTGCGGTGTTGTTCTTTTCTTGTGGCTTCGATGATTTGTCTTTAGCAGCCATGCCTTGGCTCTGTCCTTTGTTATGTGGTTTGGAAGCACCTTTCCCTTGCTTTTGATTCGCAGATCCAAAGTCTCGCTTCTTCTGTTTGAATTTCTGCTCAATCTTGGCAGCATACCGGTATGCCGTACCAAGCGAGGAGATGTCGAGGAACTCCATTTCCTCCTGAATGTATCTATGTAGACAGCTGCGATACTTTAGCACCAAATGTTTCTCTGAATCTTTGATACCCAGCTTTGTGCGCAGGGTATGGAACAGATTCGTCAGCTCGTGCACATCTTGATCCCTTTGTTGTCGCAGCGTGGTCCATTGTATGTACTTGTCCTCATAGCTCCCCACGGGATAGTACTGTTCCTTGACGGCGTCTCGGAGAGAATTCCAAGTTGGTACGGCCGAGAACAGAGAGGGTTCTGTCTGGTCCTTGTTCTCACAGTAGGTTTCCCACCAGTCCTTAACATGGGGGGTAGCTTTGAGGAGTGCAAATATAATCTTCTCCCGGTCTGAAAAGTCATGAACCGAGAAATATCCTTCTAACAGATTCAACCATTTATCTACAGCATCTGCGTCTATTTGACCCTCAAATATGGGAATGTCAAAATTTACTTGTACCTTAAAAAGAGTCGCGCCTCCAGAGTGGCTGCTGGATGCAGATGCGCCGCCGGTGGGTAGCCGTTGAAGGATCTGAGCAAAGTTATCCATCATCACGTTCCTTTGTCTTTCGAGGGCCTCCTCGAGCAATATTTTGATAGGATCTCCTGCTCCCTCATCTTTCTTTTCTTCCCCCATGGGCGTCCGTCGAGGTTTGCGAGGCTGATCTTGCAAAGGTTCCACCAGATCGAGCCCTAGCTCCTTATACCCCGACCTCGTTGGGGACATGCGAAGAAGGATCGAGAAAAAGCAGACCGCTCTGATACCACTGATCCGGATTTATGCAGGAACGCAACAGAATAAACACATAACCATAAATACAGAGATGCAGCGGAAATAACACTTCATTTCATTAATATCAAAGAACTGAAATTTGCTTACAGACAATGGAAATAAAACTAGCTAGGGCACTAGTAGCTATCTCTGAGAAGAGATGTGGTGGCTACAGGCCTCTGAACTGAGTTACAATGAGGCTCAAGGGCCTATTTATTATTGAGAAACAATGGAGAACCCTAAACATCCCAAAAACCTAACCCTAGGAGATGAAGCGCCAAAACTATGGGCCCCATTTGGGTAAATTGGTGTTTCGACTTCCCAGGGACGTAACTTTGGCATACTATCTCCGTTTGACGCACATGATACATCATTAGAAATATATAGCCGATGACTAAAACTTTCGAGACAAATTTGATGATCAAATTCATTGGTAAAACGATACCCAAAAAACGTCGTTTAGGGCCTCAAAACGGCTCCGGAAGTTCAGGATCCGAAAAACTGCTAAAAATAGTAAGTTATGCCGAAACTGAAAAACTGAAGGAGACAATGGTGGGGGCCCAAGTGGAATAGGTAGGTGGCCACCAACATCCACCTAGATCATTCCTCCCCCCTTAGGAAGCAATGGTCCCCATTGCGTTAAGTTCCTCCATGAGATGAGGAAATTTCTACTGAACTTGGTCCCTGGTGAACCACTTTCCTTGGTGCAGGAGTTGGCCAACTTTGACAACCCGATACAGTTGGATCCTATGTTGGCGAGTGTTCTTAATTTGCATGTCCATGATACAATCTATGGTGGCCTGTTCCATTCAATCTGGGTTTAACTCTGTTGGTGTGAGTTGTTCTGCAATGTCCGAAGTGTGCAGTAGAGGTGGGAAGTAAGGATGAAGGTGATCCACATTGAAGATTGGGTGCAGGCCAAGGAATGGTGGAACACTGAGCTCGAAAGCATTGTTCCCTAAAACCTTGGTGATGGTGTACGGCCCGTAGTGGAGCAGGCGAAGCTTGCGGTGAGGTCCAGTGAGGCGCTCCTTCTGCAAATGCAGCCATACGTTGTCGCCCACCTGGAAGTTGTGTGGCACCCGGTGTTGATCATGGCGCTGCTTGTACTTCGCAGTGTATCTGTCCAATATATCATTAAACTGTTGGCGGATGTGTTTAATGCGCTCGATGAAGCTACTTGCTTTGTAAACTTCAGACTGAACGTGCGCTGAATCGGCTTGAGTAGCTGCAAATGACATGGCTACGTCAATGGGACATAGTGGCTGGAATCCTAAGCCCACCTGAAAGGGGCTATGGCCAATTGAACTGTGGATAGTCTGATTATAACTATGTTGTACATAGGGGAGGCTCTCGTCCCATGTGCATGGATTATTTGAATTGTACATGCGTAGAATGTGTACAATCATTCTATTGACGACCTCTGTCTGGCCATCTGTTTGGGGATGGAAAGCTGTGGACTTGGTGAGCTTTGTGTCCAACATTGACCAGAGGCTGGACCAAAATGTGCTGAGGTACCTGCTATCTCGATCTGATATGATAGACTGTGGGATCCCAAAGTGCACCCTTACTCGTTCAAAGAAGAGTTTAGCAGTAGCTTTTGCTGTGATATTCTTCTTACAGGCCGCCATAATGGCCATCTTCGAGAATCTGTCAACGAACATGAAAACACAGTCATTGCCATTCTTAGTAGAGGGCAGGCCCGACATGTAATCAATGGAGATGGATTCCCAAGGTCGACTAGGGGTAGGTAGTGGAGTATATAGGCCTTGCTTCTTGATGGTTGGTTTGGCAATGGCACAAGCAGTGCAGGATCTGATGTGCTTCTCAACATCCTTTCGAAGGTTCGGCCAATAGAAATACTTTTGTAGTATTGCTACTGTTTTCTCGACCCCGAAATGCCCAGCGACTCGACTGTAGTGTGCTTCCCATATCATCTTGGCACGCTCGCTTGAAGGAACACAAAGGTGTCCCAGGTGACATAACAGTGCATCTTGGAGGTGAAAATTTGGAACTTGTGTGCCCCCCAAGAGTGCCTTGTAAGTGTGGCCGAATTCTGGGTCACTCTCATAGAGAAGCGGCCAATCAGAAGTCTCGTGCCCACAAGAGTTGAGCACAGTGGTGAGCGCCACGATCGGTGGTCGGCAGAGGCAGTCTGCAACATGATTGGTGCTACCCTTCTTATACTTGATGTTCAAATGAAACTGTTGCAGATATGTAGACCACTTCTGATGGCGATCATTCTGCAACTTCCCTTGTGTCTGTATGAACTGCAGGGGCCTGTGGTCTGTATGGATGATTGTTTCCTTCCCCAAAATGTGATGCTTCCATTGTCGACAAGCTTGCACAATGGAGTACATTTCTTTGTCATATGTGGGGTACTTGCGAACTGTGTCAGACAATGTCTCACTGTGAAATGCCACTGGATGTCCCTGTTGAGTAAGAACTGCCCCAATAGCATAGTCAGAGGCATATGTCTCGATCTCAAATGGCTGTTGCAAGTCTGGTAAAGTGAGCACTGGGGCAGAACAGAGGCGGTTTTTCAGTTCTGTGAACGCCTTCTGTTGAGGTTCCGACCAAAAAATTTTTTCTCTCGCTCCTCCCTTGGTGACTTGACTCAAGGGCCAAGTGATATGAGAGAATCCCAACACGAACCTCCGGTAGAAATTAGCAAGACCCAGAAAGCTGCGAAGCTCTGTTATAGTGGTTGGGGCTGGCCAATCCCGAATGACTTGGATCTTGGCTGGATCCACATGCACCCCCCTTTCATCGATAATGTATCCCAGATATTGAACCTGGGTCATGCCAAACGTGCACTTCTCCAAATTGGCACACAACTTGTGTTGCCGCAGTGTTTGGAGGACTTGTCGGATGTGATGAAGGTGCTCTTCCCAAGTCTTGCTGAAGATCAGAATGTCATCCAAGTACACCTCTACGAATGAGTTGGTGAATGGCCGCAAGATGTCGTCCATCATCCTCATGAAGGTTGCGGGAGCATTCGTCAACCCGAAAGGCATGACCAGCCATTCAAAAAGGCCTTCCTTAGCTTTGAAGGCAGTCTTCCACACATCAGAGGGTTCAATTGGTACCTAGTGATACCCAGACTTCAGGTCGATCTTACTGAAATATTTTTCACCTTGGAGTTGGTCCAGAAGGTCATCAATCCGTGGGATTGGGTACCTATTCCAGACAGTGATCTTGTTCAGTGCTCGATAGTCAGTACAGAGTCTCCACGTCCCATCCTTCTGCTGTACCAACACGATCGGGCTCCCACAGGGTGATGAACTTGGTTTGATGTGACCTTTCTGCAACAGATCCTGAATCTGCCTCTTGATTTCATCATTTTCCAAAACAGAGCGTCAATAGATCGGTCCATTGGATAGCGGCGCACCTGGGGTCAGATCAATCAGGTGCTTGACCTGACAGTGCAGAGGAACCCCTGTGGGTGAGGTGAAAATGTCCCCGTACTCCTCCACAACCTTATCCATTTGTTGTTGTCGTGCAGAGGGGCCTTGTCTGGAGGTCGTGGCCACAGTCTTCTTCTTGCCCTGGGGGTGGATCATCAGGAAAACGAATTTCCTGGTTTGGGAAATGAGCTTACTGCATTGTTTTGCAGTAACCAAAGAGATAGCCGTAGGAGGTGGTACCTCTGGTATCCTGTACAACTTATTTCCCAAAGTAATAATAACAGCACGAGGTCGAGACTTATACACAGCGTGACGCTTCCACAAGTATGGTTGTCCTAATAATACATCAGAAACATCAATAGGAGCAACGTCACATAATACCTCATCCGCGAAGGGATTGATGCTATAGGGAAGGCGTCATTGTTGGTTGACGCGGAGATCTCGTCCTTGGTGAAGCCACCCGATGGTGTATGGATGTGGGTGAGCTGTGGTCGGCAAGCCCAAACGCTTCACGACGTCTGCTGAAATGAGGTTCTTTTGGCTCCCATTGTCGACAATGAACTGTATAGGGGAGCCCTTTACCCACATCTTGGAGTGGAAGAGACGTTCCTCCTCCTCTGGATCTTCTGGTTCCTCCTTCTTGAGCTTTGTAGTGGCAACAGTGGCGTTGGGCTCTGCATCAATAATCTATTTCCCTTTTTCATTCCCCTTTTCAGGTTCTGGTTCAGAGTCGGAGCATGCGTCTAACTCAGAAGCCCTCATCTCAGCCACTAGCGACTGCTTGGCCCGACACTCACTTGTGTTGTGAGTGGAGCTCTTATGGAACTCACACCACTTTCCCGTGTCCTTCTTTGGCTTTGCGGTCTTTTTATTTTCTTGTGGCTTTGACGGGTTGTCTTTAGTCGCCATGCCTTGGCTCTGTCCTTTGTTCTGTGGTTTGGAAGCACCTTTCCCTTACTTTTGATTCGCAGATCCAAAGTCTCGCTTCTTCTGTTTGAATTTCTGCTCAATCTTGGCAGCATACCGGTATGCTGTACCAAGCGAGGAGATGTCGAGGAACTCCATTTCCTCCTGAATGTATCTGTGCAGACAACTACGATACTTTAGCACCAAATGTTTCTCTGAATCTTTGATACCCAACTTTGTGCACAGGGTATGGAACAGATTCGTCAGCTCATGCACATCTTGATCCCTTTGTTGTCGCAACGTGGTCCATTGTATGTACTTGTCCTCATAGCTCCCCACGGGATAGTACTATTCCTTGATGGCGTCTCGGAAAGAATTCCAAGTTGGTACGGCCGAGAACAGAGAGGGTTTTGTCTGGTCCTTGTTCTCACAGTAGGTTTCCCACCAGTCCTTAACATGGGGGTAGCTTTGAGGAGTGCAAAAATAATCTTCTCCCGGTCTGAAAAGTCATGAACAGAGAAATATCCTTCTAATAGATTCAACCATCTATCTATGGCATCTGCATCTATTTGACCCTCAAATATAGGAATGTCAAAATTTACTTGTACCTTAAAAGGAGTCGCAACTGCAGAGTGGCTACTGGATGCAGATGCGCTGCCGGTGGGCAGCCGTTGAAGGATCTGAGCAAAGTTATCTATCATCGCGTTCCTTTGTTTTTCGAGGGCCTCCTTGAGCAATATTTTGATAGGATCTCCTGCTCCCTCATCTTTCTTTTCGTCCCCCATGGGCGTCTGTCAAGGTTTGCGAGGATGATCTTGCAAAGGTTCCACCAGATCAAGCCCTAGCTCCTTATACCCCGACCTTGTTGGGGACATGCAAAGACGGATCGAGAAAAAGTAGACCGCTCTGATACCACTAATCTAGATTTATGCAGGAACGTAACAAAATAAACACATAACCATAAATACATATATGTAGCGGAAATAACACTTCATTTCATTAATATCAAAGAACTGAAATTTGCTTACAGACAAAATGGAAATAAACTAGCTAGGGCACTGGTAGCTATCTCTGAGAAGAGATGTGGCAGCTACAGGCCTCTGAACTTAGTTACAATGAGGCTCAAGGGCCTATTTATTATTGAGAAACAATGGAGAACCCTAAACATCCCAAAAAACTAACCCTAGGAGATGAAGCGCCAAAACTTTGGGCCCCGTTTGGGTAAATTGGTGTTTCAACTTCCCAGGGACGTAACTTTGGCATACTATCTCCATTTGATGCACATGATACATCATTAGAAAGCTCTATTCAAGGACTACAACTTTTAATACGAAGTTGATGATGAAATTTTCTGGTAAAACGATACCCAAAAAACGTCGTTTAGGGCCTCAAAACGGCTCCGGAAGTTCAAGACCCGAAAAACTGCTAAAAATAGTAAGTTATGTCGAAACTGAAAAACTGAAAGAGACAATGGTGGGGGCCCAAGTGGAATAGGTGGGTGGCCACCAATATCCACCTGGATCACTCCTTGATTATTTCCTATGATTGGAAATCTAGCAGCGCAGTGATGGACTATTTGTTTCTCAGGGTAAGTATGCTCGGGAGATACTCGAGAAGTTTAACATACATGGATGCAAGCCTGTTGATACTCCTCTTCCTGGTGGATGGAGGAAGGAGGATGCTACTTCGGCGGAGGTAGTGGATGCCACTGTTTATCGACAGTTGGTGGGGTCGCTTGTGTATCTGGTTAATACACGACCCGACATATGTTATGTAGTTAACCAGCTTTCACAAGCTATGGTTAAGCCTACCAAGCTCTTTTGGAAGGCAGGAAGCATGTATTGAGATATCTCAGAGGCACATCGGGATATGGATTATGGTACAGATAGTCGAATGAGGTGAAGCTGTGTGGCTTCACAGATGCAGATTGGGTAGGGAGCCCAGCGGACAGAAAGAGCACATCTTGAGGGATTTTCAGTATCAGGTCGACAACAGTTTCTTGGTACAGCATGAAGCAGAGATCCGTGGCACTCAGTTCAGTAGAGGCTGAGTATATGGCATCAAGTTTGGCTGCATGCGAGGCTATATGGATGAGGAAAATCCATGTCGGGTTGTTCGGTTCACACTTAGATCCTATTGTGATAATAAGAGTTGCATTAAACTCTCAGTTAATCCAATATTTCATGATAGATCTAAACACATTGACATCCAGTATCATCATATGATAGATTGTGTGCAACGGAAGATCATGTTACTTTCATACATTCCTACGGAGGATCAAGATGCTGATATCTTGATGAAGGCACTCACTAGGAGCAAATTCGAATACCACAGGGGAAGGATAGGGGTTGCAGATAATCCTTATCTTTTTGAGAGGGAGTGTTGAGATTGCAACAAGATGATGAGCTTAGTGGAAAGGAGTTGCCTTCATTAAGTGGGCCCGCAGGCTATTTTTGGCGGAAAGTATATTTTTAGACTATGTCTATTTTTAGACATATGGATCATGTTCTATGAGTTGCAGGATGCTATTTTTGGATGGTTGGTCAAGTCGGAAAAAATAGATGGACTTCTAATTTTAGACATACTGGGCGGAATCTATTTTTAGATTGCCAGTCTAAAAATAGATATGTTGAATATTATTAGCTCTTAATAATATTTGGACTATAAACATTATCTTATTCTCTTGGAGCACTTCAGTTAAGTGCACAGATGTGGCAGAAGAGCTGACAGAAGGAATTACGCTATTCCTAAGGGTTAAGTGGAGTTATTGCATGGATACTTCAGTTAGAACTCATGTGAGAGAGTTTGGTGGAGTTGATTAAGGAAGTTAATGGAGTTGTGTTCAGTTTAACTAATCTAAACATAGTTGAGCTATTTGTATCTAGTTTAACTGATTGATACAATTAGTGAGAGTGGTGTGAATTAATTATTAATTAATTCACTAATTATAAACTCATTAATCAGCTAAAGAATACATCAGTTAACTTCAGTGCATGGACAGTTTCAGTGGAGACCAGTGCAGAGATAGGTGAAAGAGCAGGTTAACTATCAGTTGTGACTATACAGTTGCTATTTGCAACACACAGATAGGTGGAGAAGCCCATGATGATTGCGCAGTACAAGCCAGGTGGTTTATCTATTTAATGAAGCCATCCCATAGCATTGATAACACAATAGAGGTTGGCTATCAAGTGGCAAAAGATTGGAGCATGTGTTTTGCTAGATCTAGCTTGATAGTGTGTAGCAATTAGAGGTAGTGCTGAGAGCTTGTGAGGAGCTTTGTACTATGATTGTTATGATCTCATGACATATAATATACAAATAGTTGGGGTTTTCAGCTTTAATCTTTCCCATTAAATACTGTGTTCATATGTGTGATTGTTTGTGGTTTTAATGTGTGCATGTAATTGATTTTATTTCCGCAATTAATGATCAATGCTAGAAGAGATTCTGTATTATGCATGAACCTAAAATATTGTGTGATTAGGAGAATCTCGGTGAATAATATATCAATTATTCAAATTTCTACACCAGACTCCACCGAAAAATTTGTGCCAATGCCCAAGGAAGGTCCTCCACTATGTATGTTAGTTGCGAAATTGAACTTGCTCAGTTGTATAGTGGCTCTCAAACTTAGTCACATTCGCAAGTGGGTTTTCAACCTTAGGATATATGGATATATATATATATATATATATATATATATATATATATATATATATATATATATATATATATATATATATATATATATATATATATATATATATATATATATATGTCAATTGTAATCCAATGTCAACATTACCATAATAATAATTTGACCCCCATAGGTTAGGAGGTGGCCCACCAAAGATGACACGTGGCGCCCTTTGGTTGGGTTTCACTCTAACCCTAAAAAAATTTCAAAGTCCAACTTAGGAAGAATTTTAAGGTCATTGGGAAATTTTTCTCTTCACTTAACCCATTTGGAGAATCTAAAGAAGGCACTTGTCACAGTGTCACTGGCTACAATCTAGAGAATATTCCTGCATTGCTGACTGTACCTGCCACATCAACATTGTATCTGTTCTACTAATTTTTTTCCTATTTTGGAAAATGAACAACAGACGATAACTCAATCATACGAACTCAGATTTGATGAAACGAGTTGCACAAGAATCCTGGCGACGAAATCTATCTGGTCATTTAGGTTTGAAGAAATTTTGAGAACTTTCAATTTTTAGCTAAAACTTTAGCCTTTGATCAATACATGAGAAATTAAAACTAAATGTAACCAAGCAATGTAAGGTTAAATTTGTAATTTCTTCTAAACTAGTTGATGAAGTAGAATGGATGTGATACCATTGGATATCTGTGGTCTTGTGTTAGGGAGTCCCTATCTTTACGATAGGAAAGTAGTTTTCTTTCGACATGAAAATAAATACCAAATCAAAAAACATGGGGTTTAGTATATTGTAAGAGCTCATCAAACCAAGATTAGTGCCAGTCTTGTAAGTGCAGGACAGATGAAGAGATTGATGAATTCCAACAAGGGGTGTTTTCTCATGGTTGTGAGAGCAAAAGATGCAGAAACATCTGATTCTTTCTGAGGATGTGATCCGTCTCATAAACATGAATTATGTGAATTTATTTCTAAATATGATGAGTTGTTTCAAGAAACTAGAGGACTGCCTCTGAAACGAGAATCCAACATGAGATCCATTTTCAATATGATGCTCCATTTCCAAACATTGGTATGTACAGGATGTCATCTATTGAAATGGAGGAGATCAAAAAGCAGGTATAGGAATTGTTGAACCAAGGGGTCATCTGACCAATTACCTCTCCTTGTGGCTCGTCGATCATGTTAGTGCCTAAAAAAGATGGCACATGGAGGATGTGCATGGATTATCAAGTGCTAAACAAAATCACGGTGAAAAATCGATACCCTCTGTTGGAAATATGATGCAGAGTGTTGTCCTTGATGGCAACCCAATGAATGAAGATGAAGACATGTGACTGTTGACATGTGTTGTCCTTGATGGCAAACTACCTGATGAAGTTACTCTTGACCTAATGAACTTGGTAAATGATGTAAATCTGATGTGATATGATGTTTGTTAGCAATATGATGTTGAGTGTTGTCCTTGAAAGGCAACCCACTTGATGAAGATAATGGCAACGTACTGGATGAAGTTGTGCTTGATAGAATATGTCTTGTACAGAAGGCAATGAAGAAAGGAATTCAGCATGTGCTAGATCTACGATGAAAAGAGTATGTCTCAAGGCATACGCGGATTTGTCTAAGGGAAGTCACGTATGCACGCGGGAAACAACGTTCCAAGTCGCGTATGGGCAAAAGTGCTCATAAAGTGGGAAACCAGGGGTAACCACCATGGTATTGACCCATTGTATTGGGTAATGATTCGTCTATGTGACCCCGTCCAGGAATACCATCGGAAGTAATGTAGTTTTGGGCTCATGGTATTGTTTTGGCTCATGGTATTGAAAATGGGGCCTGTGGCATTGAAGGCTCATGGTATTGCTTTGGCCCGTGGTATTGAAGGCTCATGGTATTGCTTTGGCCCGTGGTATTGAAAAAGGATAAACCTATATAAGGAGAAGAAATTCATTGTGCAAATCATGAGTGTGAGAGCAAGTTGTCTGAGCTTGAATGAATAATTCTCTATGAAGTATATCTGTATGGAAAGGGTAAAGGTTTGATGATAGATCTGAATCTATGATGCACCTATGAAGAAATGATGAAGCGGGATATCTAGATCTGAAATGTATCTGTATTTGCTAGATCTGTTTATGGAATGCTTAGATCTGAAATGAGGCGAACATCTGTCTAAAGTAAAGGGTTGAATCTGAAATGAATGTCTGATCTGAAGAAGTATGCAGCTTTGAAATGGTTAAAGATCTATACGCTAGTTCGTCGCAGAGGAAGCGCGTATATACGCGGCTTCGCTGAAGAGAAAGCGCGTATGCGCAGTGAAATTAATACAGAGGTATACGCTGGTTGATGTGGACGGAAGCGCGTATATACGCGACATCAGTGAAAGGAAAGCGCGTATGCAAACTAGGGTTTACTGAAGCACGGGGTATGAAATCTCTGATCTGATCTACTCTGTTTTAGCTATCTGTTGTTGATGTTTGACTGTGCTTAAATGTATGGAGAGGGTCCAGTCTGAAAATATGATGAAACGTGGCCTGCAAGTGTTGTTCTATTGAAGTTTTTGGATCCAGTGTGAAAATTGATGAAACATGGTCCATATTGGTGCTGAGGGTTGTAGCCTTCAGTCAGGGGGTTGTAGCTCCCTTCCAGGTGAGGCTGGTAAACGAGAGCAGGGGGTCGTAGCTCCCTTCCAGGAGAGGCTGGTAAACGAGTCAGGGGGTTGTAGCTCCCTTCCAGGAGAGGCTGGTAAACGAGCGCAGGTGGGTGCCTGCGTGCTGGTCAAGTCTGCGCCAGCACATATGTTGTAAGATGTTTTCTCTATAATAAAATATTGAAGGCTGAGCAACTGCAGCGGTGGTTTTCTCCCGACTTGGGTTTCCACCTAAAAATCCTGGTGTTCATGTGTGATGGTTTATTATGTTCTTACTGCACATGTTTGCTGTTTATAGAACATCTAATAAATGAATGATGGAATTATGTAAGTGAAGAACTAATGGCATAATTAGATCTCTGGGTATACGTGAGTTTCATGAAGGATATCCGCGTGTATACGCTAGTTGGCTTCAGCAAAGTTGCGTATGGGTTTTAGAGCATGAAAAAGTAAAAAGTTTGAATATGCTGTAAATACTGATTCACCCGCCCTCTCAGTATTTTTCCCAACAATTGGTATCAGAGCAGGTCCTTGTGCAGAAGATTGATTGCTTAAAGGAGATCCGTCGCAATGGGAAGTCAAGAAGGAGTAATGTCTATAAAGCCACCTCTATTCAATGGAAGCAATCTGATATTCTGGAAGGTACGAACAAAAGCATATCTGCAAAGTCTTGGTGCGGATGTATGGGCAATCGTGGAAGAAGGTTATCAATACCCGGCAAGTATTCCTACTGATGCAGCAGAAAGGAAGAAGTATGAAATCAATGCCAAAGCAGTGAATGTCTTATTAGGAAGCATGTATGAATCAGAATTTGCTAAAGTGATGCAGCTACATTCAGCAAAAGAAATATGGGACAAAATCATTCTGAGCTATGAAGGAGACACAAAGGTAAAAAGTGCAAAACTCCAAACTCTTAGAATTGAATATGAAAATTTGAAGATGCATAGTGATGAGAGTGTTGCCGGTTTCTTTCTTCGTCTGGATGATATTGTAAATCGAATGAGAAATTTGGGTGAAACCATAACTGATACTACTCTGGTGGAAAAGGTCTTAAGATCATTGACTTCAAAATTTGACTCTAAAGTTTCGGCTATTGAAGAAAGGCAAGATCTGCAAACGCTTACTATTGTTCAATTACATGGTACTCTGACTGCTTTTGAAATGAGACAAGGAGGTCCTTCTCAAATAAGAGAAGCTACTTTTAAGGCATCTACAAAAGGAAAGGAAAAGGAAGTTGTCAAAGAATCCAGCTATATATCCGATGTAGAAGAAGCGAATTTCGTGAGAAAGCTCCAACTAGGTACTGGAAGATTCAAAGGTAAGCTTCCCTTCAAATTTTTTGAGTGTGGAAAAGTTGGTCACTATGCTGCTAAATGTCCTTATAGAGAAAAACATGGTAAAGGGAAACAATTTGAAAAGAGAAAGAGTTATTATGCAAAAGAAGATGATGATGGAGTGTCCAGTGAAGATGAAGAAGATTCTGACCATGATCTGAAAGTGCTCATGGCAAAGAAGCAAAAGAAGAAGCCTACTCGAAACAAGGAGATACCTCAGAAATCATGTATAGCAAAAATTGAAGAAGATGAACCAGAAGTTTCTGACAAAGCTCTACAAATACTCATGGAAAAGAAGGAAGAGAAGAAGGCCACTTGTAATACTCTTCTTTGTGCAAACAATAGTGAAGATAGTAAAGTTGTGGAAGCTATCAAGATCAAAGTTGAAGAACAACAAAAGGAAATTGATACAAAAGATTCTATTTACAAAGAGATGACCTCTCAAATGAAAGATCAAATAGAAATGTTGAATGGACAGGTGGACAAGTATCAAAGGTTTCATACTGATGCATCCAATCGAATTAAAGAACTAGAAGCAGATCTTGAAAAATCAAGCAAGAAGAATGAAGGACTTGAAGCTGCAATCATCTTTCTGCAGGCAGATCTAGAAGCATCAAGTAAGAAAAATGAGGAACCTCTACAATAATTTGAAAAGGAAGGCCTTGAAGTAGAAATCATATCTCTCAAAGAAGATCTGAAAAAATCAAATAAGAAGAATGAAGAACTAGAACAAACATGTGAAGAAAACGAAAATTGGTTGAAAGAAGAGATCCTAAATCTGAAGGATCAAGTAGAAGATGGAAGAAGGAAAGAAGAAAGCATGACAAAGCAATGTCAAGCCTTGGAGGTTGAGGTAAACATTCTCAAAGGAAAATTAGAAGAAAAGGTTAAACTTTTGAGGTTTCAAGATAGTACTAACACTTTGGACAATATTTTAAGTAATCAAAGGTCTCCTGCTATCAAACTTGGTCTTGGTTTCCATGAAACTGTTAAAGGTGAATCTAGCTCACAAGGAAGTGCTAAAAATTCAGAGGATGTCAATGCAAAACCTGAAGTGTTGAAAGAAATAAAAGATCAACAAACAATCATGAATTCCTTCAAGAACGTTGAATGTTTTAAATTTCATAATTATGGGCATGTTGCAGCAAATTGCAGGAGCAGATCATTTCAGCCACAAACAAACAGGTTCTACTCAGAAAGGTACTCTAGTTTCTTCAGGGGATATTGTTTCTCATGTAACATGTATGGACATTAAGCAGCTAATTGTAAAAGGAGGAAGATTAGAAATACTCATTATCATTCTTATGCTTATTTCTCTGGTCACATGAGGTGTTATTCTTGTAACAAGTATGGACATGTAGAAAAGGAATGCAGGTTGAACAGACATGAGAAATTGGATAACTTCCAGCACACAAATAGAAAGTTCAAACAAATCTGGAAAAAGATGGAGGACCGATCAGAAACGTAGGGAATTCTGACCCTACTGCAGTCATCCGCTTCTGAAGCTTACTTCTCTGATTGACTGCAGGAATGATGTGAGATACATTATGAGATCTAGTAATGTATCATCACAAGGGGAGCAATGTATGATGTCTCTCATGGTTGGTTTGATTATTCTCGTTATATGTATCTCTGACAGAGCATCTGGTGTGAAGAAAAGACAGGAACAGAAGGTAAATTTGCAGGAGGAGATGAAGGTGTGAAATTTTCTATATTTCACTTTCCATACGCGGGTTCTATGAAACAAAGTCGCGTATACACGCGAGTTCCAGTTGACACAGCCGCGTATGCATTGATGATGAGAAAATTTATTTGATAGCTGAAGATCTAGAGCAGAGGTTTAGGGGGAGCATCAGTCTGACTGCTGATGATTGCACTGTTAGCATTATTCTGGTTATACTCATGATAATGAAATGATACATGGGTTCTTGTGTTGAAGATTATGGATGAAGCCTGGTTGCTTTATGATGAAGAGCATTCGTTGTTGAGATGAAAGTCTTATAATTCAGAAATAAGGACAGATCATGCAGAGATTGTTGCTAATAACTTACTGTTGAAGGTGTTTCAGATTGCACAAGTTAAGGAAGAGCACTGGCTTAGGGGGAGCAGCAGGTTGAATACTAATGATTGCATTGTTGGCAATATGATTGCTTATTCTTTGGTCTTTGTGATACTCATGCTCAAAAGATGATGACTTGGTACATGGATTATTATGATGAGATTTTGAGGCTTGGTTGCTGATAAGTATCTTTTGTGCTCACACATGGATGAGTTGGATGTCGTTTGATTCAGAAATAAGAATAGATCATGCAGAGTTGGTTACTACGGTTGAGATCGTTTGCCTACATATGTTACTTCATGTTAAATATTGAATATCATGGTGATATTGGACCACATGGATGATTGCTTGACACATATTTGAAGATGTTTTTCTGGTATGATAAATCTCTTTTGAAAGAATGTATTGATGCTGCACGGAATATGAAGACTTGGTTACTAATGGGCTTATGCTACCACCATTGGATGACGCTTCAAGACACAACTACCTGCTTTTCTTCTATTCTAGAATCTGTAACAGCTCAAATATCTTCGTAAAGAAGTCGAACAATCGTATTTTCTCACAGATCAGATCCGTCAAACACAGAAGATGGTAGAGCACGTGCTCGAGAAACACACGCAGAGCACGCGAGTTCTCGCACAAGAAACCGCGTATGTCCGATTGATGACACTACGGAGAGCCGCCTTCTCGTACGTTCGTAGTGTCACGGTATCTTCGAATGCTGGCATCTCCGTGTTCCAGTTCTCATAATTCTATTTCTAAATGTTTTGATAAAGATGCCTTGATGATTTGTTGGTGAAAGTGTTCAGGATGCACAAACTAAAGGGGAGCCTTAGTCATATGAAAAGGATGCTTGGATGCACAGATTTAGGGGGAGCATTAGCGTTGCTGAGTATAATGCATTGTTGGCTTTATGGTGGTTCTGAAATATGTTCTCTTTCTTGAGGACTTTCTGGTGTTGGTCTTAAATGGTCATTTTTGTAATTTGTTGAAAAGGTCTTGTTGAGACCCATGATGTAAAATTGTAATATTCAGTCATGTAAGGACTTGTCAAATTTGTAAACCCACTTGGTTGGGTACTTGAGTCTCATATGTAAATCCACTTGGTTGGATGTTTGATGTAAGTATGGGTCTTTTGGTGATAGGAAGTTCATAGAGTCATGTACTTCATTGAAAAATATGTTTGAAGATTCAGCATGAACTCAGGGGGAGCTTGGTCACTTCAGTATACATCAGATCTGCAGAACGCTTCTTCTACATGAGGAGAAAAGGGGGAGAGTGTGTTGGTTTTGATCCGCTGGTTTTACCCTTTGCCCTTGATGTCAAAGGGGGAGAATGACATGGTGTTTGAATGAAGAAAAAGAATGGTGTCACAAATGGAGAGAGTGACATGGTAAAAATAGGGAGAGTGACATGGTGTCATTGTATTCTTAATGTATCTATCTGTTGTGGTAACCAAACACCATCATGGTTGCCATCAAGTCCAAAGGTGGAGATTGTTGGAAATATGATGCAGAGTGTTGTCCTTGATGGCAACCCACTGAATGAAGATGAAGACATGCGACTGTTGACATGTGTTGTCCTTGATGGAAATTCACCTGATGAAGTTATTCTTGACTTGATGGACTTGGTAAATGATGTTTGTTAGCAATATGATGTTGAGTGTTGTCCTTGAAAGGCAACCCACTTGATGAAGATAATGGCAACTTACTGGATGAAGTTGTGCGATGAACTAAATATGATGTATCTACAGTGTGTTCAGAAGGTAATGAAGAAAGGAATTCGGCATGTGCTAGATCTATGGTAAAAAGAGTATGTCTTAAGGCATACGCGAATCTGTCTAGGGGAAGTCGCATATGCACGCGGGAAACAACGTTCCAAGTCGCGTTTGGGAAAAAACGCTCATAAAGTGTAAAACCAGGGGTAACCACCATGGTATTGACCCATTGTATTGGGTAATGATTCGTCTAAATGACCCCGTCCAGGAATACCATCGGAAGTAATGTAGTTTTGGGCTCATGGTATTGTTTTGGCTCATGGTATTGAAAAAGGGGCCCGTGGTATTGAAGGCTCATGGTATTGTTTTGGCCCGTGGTATTGAAAAAGGATAAACCTATATAAGGAGAAGAATTTCATTGTGCAAATCATGAGTGTAGGAGCAAGATGTCTGAGCTTGAATGAATACTTCTCTGTGAAGTATATCTGTATGGAAAGGGTAAAGGTTTGATGATAGATCTGAATCTATGATGCACCTATGAAGAAATGATGAAGTGGGATATCTAGATCTGGAATGTATTTGTATCTGCTAGATCTGTTTATGGAAGGCTTAGATCTGAGATGAGGCGAACATCTGTCTGAAGTAAAAGGGTAAATCTGAACTGAATATCTGATCTGAAGAAGTATGCTGCTCTATAATGGTTGAAGATATATACGCTAGTTCGCCGCAGAGGAAGCGCGTATATACGCGGCTTCGCTGAAGAGAAAGCGATGCCAGTGAAACTACCGCGCAGGCATACGCCGGCTGATGTGACTAAGAGCGGAGCATACGATGATCGGGTGAAAGGAAAGCTGCAAGATGCACGGTAGGTAGTTTTGGGCGAAGTGGGGTGCGAAATTCTCCATCTCGATCCGTCCTTGCTTTAGCTATCTCGTTGTTGATGTTTGACCGTGCTTAAATGTAAGGAGAGGGTCCATGCCCGAAAACATGATGAAACGTGCCCCAAGTGTTGTTCTGTTGAAGTTGTTGGGATCCAAAGGTGAAAACCGATGAAACGGGTCTGGCGGGCTGGTGTCGAGAAGCGGCGCCTACCGGGGTCGAGTTTCTTCCGTGAGGTCGGCACCCAGGGAGCAGGTCGGTGCCTTCCGTAGCCTGCAACCCAGCCGTGGGTCGCAGCCCTTCCGCAGGTCGGTGGGCAGAGCGTGTGGGTGCCCTCGCGTCGCAGAGTCCGTACCGAAAGACATATGTTGTAAGATGTTTTCTCTATAATAAAATATTGAAGGCTGAGCAACTGCAGCGGTGGTTTTCTCCCGACTTGGGTTTCCACCTAAAAATCCTGGTGTTCATGTGTGATGCTTTGTGTGATGGTTTCTGTTCTTACTGCACATGTTTACTGTTTATAGAACATCTAATAAATGAATGATGGAATTATGTAAGTGAAGAACTAATGGCATAATTAGATCTCTGGGTATACGCGAGTTTCATGAAGGATATCCGCGTGTATACGCTAGTTGGCTTCAGAAAAGTAGCGTATGGGTTTTAGAGCATCAAAAAGTAAAAAGTTTGAATATGCTGTAAATACTGATTCACCCCCCCCTCTCAGTATTTTTCCCAACACCCTCTCCCTCACATTGACAATTTGTTAGATCAATTAAAGAATGATATCTATTTCACCAAATTGGATTTGTGTAGTGGTTATCACCAGGTCAGAATTGTAGGTCAGGATGTGTGGAAAACCACCTTTAAGACCAAATAGGGGTTTTTCGAATGGATGGTGATTCCATTTGGACTGTGCAATGCTCCAACCAAATTCGTGAGGGTCATGAATGATATTTTTAGGCCTTTCATTGATGAATTTGTCATTGCGTATTTAGATGCTATTATTTTATTTAGTAGGACTTGGGATGAACATGTATGCCATGTAAAGAAAGTACTTGATGTATTAAAGAGGGAAGAATTGTATGTAAAATTGTCAAAGTGTGAGTTCTGGAAAACCTCTTTGGTTTACCTAGGTCATATTGTTAGTAATGGTTAATAAAAAATAGACCCCTCCAAAGTTGAGGTGATTGTAAAATGGCCTAACCCTACCAATGTAATAGAGGTCTGTAGTTTTCAAGGTGCAATAAAGTACATGAGGAGATTCATTGCCAATTTCTTTGTTATTGTGTCACCCTTACATGCACTGAAAAGTATAAAAAAAGCCTTTCAATGGGCAGGAAAGCAACATAAGCCCTTCAAAGCACTGAAAGAGAAAATCAACACTGCACTAGTCTTGGCTTTACCCGATCTCCAGCAGCCTTTTGAGATCAAAACCGATACTAGTGGGTATGCCATGGGAGTTGTACTGTAGCAGCAGAAGAAGCCGATATGTTACCTTTTGGAGAAGTTCCCCCAAGCTGTCATCAATTACCCCACTTACTACAAGGAACGGTATGCCTTGGTCCAAAGTGTGAGAAAGTGGAAACACTACCTGATCGGGAAGGAAACCATTATCCATATGGATCGCCAGCCCTTGCAATACCTTTAGGCATAGACCAATCTACAACAATCTCTTCATTTCAGGTGGATGGGGTTCCTACAAAAGTTTCATCTGGTAATAAATTATAAGAAGGGCACTAGTAACAAAGTAGCATACATGATCTCTCACCCTCCTATTGCTGCTTCTATTATTTTGCATAATGCTTTATTGTCTTTTGAAAGTTATGATGAACAATACGCTAACGATGATGAATTTAAAGCAATATATGAAAAACTAACTCATGGTTCACAGGTGGACAGCTATCATTTGCAAGGGAAGTTGTTGTATCACCTTGGTAAAGTGTGCATACCCACAGCAGAAATAGCACATGTAATTCGAGAGGGGCATACCTCTCTTGTGTCTAGTCACTTTGGTGTCGAAAAAACGTTATGTCATTTGCAAAGGTTTTGATTTTGGCCCCATATGGAAAACATTGTAACCCATTGTAAAGGGGTGTGTGATGTGTTCTATTTCAAAGCCCTCTAATAGAAAACTCGGGCTCTACACACCACTCCCTATTCTGGGTTGTCCATGGGAAAGTCTGTCGATGGACTTTGTAGGAGGTTTGCCTATGTATAGAAAGGGTCATGACTTTTTGTATGTTTTCATAGAACACTTTAGTAAAATGTGCATATTAATGCCTTGTAAAAAGCAGGTCACTATTGAGCAGACTGCTTATCTTTTCTTTTAGTTTGTTTGGGTCCACTTTGGGTTGCCCACATCAGTTGTGTCAGATTGAGACTCTTACTTCCTTGGAGATTTTTTGACCAGATTGTGGCGAATGATGGACACCAAGTTGAAGAGAAGTATGGAATTCCATCCAAAAACCGAAGGACAGATAGAGGTTGTCAACCATACCATGGTACACTTTTTGCAGGGCTATTACAGCAAACATCCCAAGTTATGGGATGAGCATCTTCCATATGTGCAACATGGCTACAACCGAGCAGTGCATTCCTCTACACAACGTTCACCATTTGAGACTTGCACACAGACATCATGCCTGTTTCAGCCTTTTGTGTGCAAAAAGCATAATGATAAATTTATCCCTTATTTCTATATTTTTCTACTTGTAAAGTGACTAGTAGCCCATAATACATCTGCCAGCACTGGTTGAGGTGCCCCATAGCTTGCTAAAGCTCACTCTTAGCTATTTTTGGTAGGCTTAGTGTTAGTTTTATTTCAAGTTGATTTTTGCAAAGTTCACACATAGTTTAAGTAGGAGGGAAAATTAACTTGCATTCCGAAATTTTTTTATGTTTTGCAAAATTAGGTACCAAAACACCTAGATAATTAGCTAAAGTAAGTGGCCCAAGTCCATGCATGCTTAGCTAGTTCCTTTTTCTAATGTAAAAGTCATTAGTTTAGTTCAATTTTTGCACTAGGATTTCGAGACCATGATTTAATTGTCGATAGAAGAGCAGGTAATCTATGCTTCCTTTGCACCCTTTGGTGATCCTAGGCAAGAATATGAATGCTTTCTATTCACAATTCACCATCTACCTATAGTTGATCACATAGATTAACTAGGAAAAATTGAAAGCGACCCATATCCGCACATGTTTTTCTTTTGAGCAAGGAGCAATAGAACATAATTTAATATGGGATTTTGAAAAGGATCATTGCATATCCACACGTGAAAACTATGTGCTTGTGCACCTTTTTCTCACACACATCCACACACTAGGAAAAGCAAAGACACCTAAAGCTAACTTAACAAAAGTCACTAAATTCTCCCCACAGGGGCCACAAAAGAATTTATAGTCTAAGTTAGGATCAAGGGGGTAGGCATCCAATAAGATGCCTTGATCATTTTTCATCTTGAAACATAGAAGTTTATTGTTTAGGGAACTTTCAAATCCAGCTATCAGCCCACAGAAAAGAAAACCCGAGCACGACAGAGACCCGATTCAGAGGGGGTTAGGCTTAGGCGCAGTGCGTGCGGTATCAGTTGGGGCTACTTGACCCGGCTGATACTCAATACTGTTAGCTGAACTACCAAGAAGCACAAGACTCAAACACTCATGTGGGAAAATGGTACTTGGTGGCCAAAATTAGGGGATCCTTTCCCTATAGGTGACGGTGCAGGCAAGCACTAGATCCTCTAGCCTTACCTTGGTGGATTTTCTTCGTCTAACTAGAGGTGTCGCCAGCTCTTACGATACATTGTGCCAGAACTCTCAAGCTATATTCTCAAGGCCCAGTTACATTTGAGTGTGTGAGGATGATTAGTTCTTCTAGGATATGAGTATCATACGCAAAAAAAAAAAACCATATTTTTTGATTCACTGATCACATAGGATTAATTTAAAGGGAAAATTTATTTTATTTTCGCTTTGTTTTATGTATACGATCAGAATTTTTCTTTGATTGTAATCTCTATTCTCTCAAACATTTTCAAAGCCATACCTATTCGACACTAGAATGGACCCAATGAGACCTCGTCGATCTAGACGTCTTTTGGGCCTCCCCCCATTACCGATAGGGGTTCCAAGTCTTTCACCATTTAGCCATCAAAGACAGAACATTGCCATCGTTATTGGTTCATCATTTATTGGGGCATCTTTAGTTGGGAACCCTGGTCGGTCTCCCATTGCCACACCATACACCACCCCTCCCACAACCCCTAGAGGGCAAAGGAGTGCTAGCCATTCAGGAAGCAAATCGAATGACAACAGGGTACGTTACAGACAAACCCTATTCCTTACTAGAAATTTTTTTTTTTAGAAGTCACAATGGCTACAACCTCGCGATAACCTTTTCTAGCTTTGTTAAATCTACCAGATTTAACCAAGTTGAGGAATGAACCAATTGTAAACAACCCCATATGGCCTCCCATGCCCACGAAGCTCCGATCAGACATTCCAAATTTTGAAGGGAAGCAAGATGAAGACCTCGGAAATCATGTTATTACTTTCCACCTGTGGTGTTCTTCAAACAACATCATTGATGATTGTATTAGACTAAGACTGTTTCAACGCACTCTAATCATAGTAGCATCGAAATGGTATATGGAGAAACCATATGCTACACATGGACCCTTTAGCTCCCTCACCACTACGTTCCTAACCTATTTTCAGTTACCCATCCACCACGATTTTAGAATGGAATTACTGACCCACTTTAGGTAAACTCTCGCTATCCATATCTCGGACTATCTCCATGAATGGCGGTGACGTCGTAGTTTGTGTAAAGCCAAACTCGACGATCAAGTTCTGTTGGAATTTTTCTTGAAAATCCTCATTGCAGAGATTTCAAATGATGTGGCACAACAAAAGCCCATATCCAAAGAGGATGTCATTAGTAAGGCTCAACAACTCAAGCTGATATATATGCAGTCAGGGTATATTTACAATATCCTGCCGAACGCCTTGTGCCTGCAAACTTACAAAGAATTTCCAGCCGCATCAAGCAATGCAGATGGTTTAATTGGGTCATTGACCCAAATTTACCTAGGTAGCAGCATTCAAGACCTCGGTTACACGTATTATTCTACCCAGAATGTACCACAACCCGGCTACCAAAGTCATCACATGCCTCCACAAAATTTGACTAGTAGGGCATCGTCGTATCACCATCAGCACGGAGGAACTTATGCTCTGGCTAAAGGGATCAAATATGTAGATATACATACTGAGGGACAAGCTCCCCCCCAAAAACCAGTTGCAAACCAAGGACTGCAATATGCACAGTCCCTAGCACAAGACCCACCCATGCATAATAATGCATAGGTGAACTTTGTGCAACCTTCCTAAAACCAACCGCGCCAACCTTATAACCAGGAGAACTACCCTCCTAACGTGTTTAATAAAAAAGGGGAAAAAAATCCTAAAGGAAACCTTGGACAGGGGGCAACAATAAAAAATTCCCTCCACGATCTCAAGATTGAGGCAACTCCAACCGAAATCAAAACCAGGAGCCAAGAAATTCCCAACGACATAACAAAAGGCCACCTCTTCGAACAAACCACTCTTGTTCAATTTGTGGTGAGT
Organism: Pinus albicaulis; assembly: GCA_034641835.2. Lineage (NCBI taxonomy): Eukaryota > Viridiplantae > Streptophyta > Pinopsida > Pinales > Pinaceae > Pinus > Pinus albicaulis. Next base: position 1,224,955,626 of record CM076574.1, read on the forward strand.
ATGACCATTACACTCACCACTATCCCAACCTCCCTGAGCAGAAGAAGCTGTAAGGTAATTGTAATGTTCCTACTTAGCCTTGGCTAAGAGGAGACATTCAATTTTGATTTAATTTATGTTTTATGAATAAATGAATAAAGGAAGAAATGTAAAACTCCTAAAATTTTTGAATAAATCAATGCCCATGTGAACAAAGACAAATTGGGGCTATGTAAATAATCACTTGTAGGTGTGAAAGAGGTTTGAGCCAAAGATTGAGTCCACCTTGACCAAGTCAACTGCGCTGTCTAGGTTCATTGTATCTCCAAAAGGGACTGCACAGTTCTAGAAGGGAGCCTATAATGTGAAGAGGGGTAACTCGTCAAAGTGGTTTAGGGTTTTCAAGGGCTTTCTCATGTTATAAAAGAAGGAGGATAGAAACATGAAGAGGTTGTTGATAGATCATATTTCTGAAGTATTTGTCTACTTAGAAAAATACCATTCTTTGCTGTTTAGTGGAGGATTGTGATTGGAATTCCTGTTTAGAGGTTTCATCTCTTCCATTAAGGATCATTGGAGGAGTTCTTTGCTGAAGTAGGCCACTATCTAGTTTGAGACCAAGCTCTATCTTTCATGAGCAGTGCTGGCCCATTGAGGGTTTTGCAGCTGCTATCTTTTGTAGCAAGTGGTGTTCTAGATCTGCGTAGATCTAGCTTGTTTTGAGAGGCTTTCTCTGTTGGAGTGTGTTATTCAGCCTCCAAAGAGATATCTGATCCATATTTTTTATCAGATCTATAATTTCATTCAAGTTATTCAGTCTCCTTCACCCTTTGCGTAGTTTCTTCTCAATACTGCGTTATTTTATGAGAGGGCTTTCTTGTTTTAGTTTGCTATCAGTTTGGAGGAAGATCTCTTGGTGTTAGGCTTGCCTTCCCTTGGTGATCCATGGATTGGGTTTCTGATCCATGTCTCTATAGATCTGATCTCTTTTAGCAATAAAATTTATCTTCAGAAATTTCTAGGTTTTCTGTAGCACTGCAATTTGTAATTCAGATCTACATCTTATTATGCAATATTTTGATGTAATTCCAATTGGAACTTGTTCTTAAAGTCTTATAGTTTCCAAATCTTTATTAGATATGATGTTTCATCCATAAATATTTTATAGATCTGAAATTTAATGTATAGCAGCTGAACCATCTGAAAAATAACGCTGTCTATGTATTTCTGCAGTTTATTCCTAGTTGCAACTCTAATTTCTGAAGGGATTTTTCCCTAGTTCTCTTTGTAATCTGTTGTAGAGGAAATAAGCTCAAATATAAATATGATTTACTTTTATATCTCTGAAGTATCAGATATTTTTCTATCCTCCTCTGAGTTTCAGTCAAAACTGTGCAATTCTAGTAGCTGTGGTTTTCGTGTTGCAGCAGCCTCTCTCTTTGGCTGATTTCTAGCTAGTCTTGATTTTGGGAGATCTGTTTAATATCCTTAAACTGATTTTTTTCAGCTAAAATTATGTGTATAAGTCACATACAGCATAAATGAGGGGATCCCAACCCTGATCTACATTATTATTTTTCATATTTTATTATACAGCGTTTTCATTGAAGATCTTGTTGAGATTCCTGAAAGGGATTATTCCAAGTTCTATTGGCAGAGTCTACAGTTGGCCAGGTAGCCTCTGGTTCTCACCCTCTCTTTTTATAGGTGACATAACCAGTAAATAACTCTATATTCCATCTCTGAAATATAATCTTGAGAATCCCCAAAAAGGAATATTACAGTGGTATCGGAGCTCCACTCTTGGTACAACCTTTGCTAGCATTGAAGCCTTAGTCATGCTGCATTCCGAAGATGAAGATCCTATTTCTGGGAGGGAGAGGAGACACCAGAATAGAAGTCATAGAAATTATGACTATACTAATTTTGACCTTGACAAGGGTCAAGACAAGGGGAAAGCCCCTGAATTGGTGAATGATAAAGATAAGGAGGCATAAGAGTTTGCAAAAAATCTCTTGGAAGCTATGCAAGATCTGTCCAAGGAGATAAAGGAGATGAGGATAGATCGAATGAGGAAGTCCCTTGGAAGACTCAATCAAGGAGAAAGTTCTGAAATGTCTCAGTATGGGGCTGGACAACCTGTGAGCTTACCACAAGTTCCACAGATCTCACAATGCTCTACAATGCCTACCTTCTTGGTTGTAGAGAATGAAGGGCTTCAAGATCCAACCTCTTTGGAAGGCTACTTTGCAGAATATGATTCACAATGTTAAAGGTTCAAGGATAACTTGAGCTTTCAAGACTTTTGCCATTTCAAGGAACAGAGGAGGCCATGGCAACAGTACAGAGATGGAGGTTTCCTTCATGGGAGGCACCACACCATGGGCAGGTTCTTCTTGCCTAAGTTCGATGGATCACCCTCTTGTTTAGCTAAAGAATGGGTGGAGAAGTTGGACATCTATTTCCAGCTGAATAAAGTGCCTGAAGTAGAAGCCATTAAGATTGCTGCACTGCATTTTGATGGAGAAGCCCACAATTGATGGTTTCATGGACTTTCTACATTGGGGCACAACAATGTGTCCACTTATGATGAGTTCACTAGGAGACTAGTGGATAGATTTGATCGGAAGGATTCAGAGGCCCCTTTCATAAGCTTGGAAAAGCTTAAACAGACAGGAGATGCTGAGGCCTATATCTCTGAATTTCTGAGATTTTCTGTAATAGTTATAGATATTTCAGTAGCAAGGAGATTCTATATGTTCACTGATGGCCTAGAAGAACCTTTGCATGGGTTGGTCAAGTCTACCAAGCCCACCACTCTGCATGATGCCATTGAAAGAACTAGAGATCTCCAAGATGCCTTGCCAAGGGAAAAGGAAACCTTCCCAAGCAAAGCCACTCACTCTTCTAAAGGGAAGGAAGGGAAAGATGCTCCACCCAAGGAGAGCTCATAGAAAAAGCTTCCTGACAATGATCTCCGGAGGGAGATGAGGAAAAATAAATTATGTTTCACTTTTCAAGAGCCATGGGTACCAGGACATAGATGTGCTGCTGGAAGAGCACACTATATTGAAGTATTCTCTGATTGTGAGGAGGAGGAGGGAAATGATGGGCCTAGGAGAGGTCACATCGCTAGTGATGATGAGGAGGAGGATCCATCATCATCTAGAGAAGAAGAAGGAGCATTTGCTCCAACCAGTGGGACTCTTTCTTCTTTGAGAGGAGTGCCCAAGTATTTGACTCTTAGAGTGCAAGGTTCAGTTATGAACCAAAGAGTATCTATTTTGATTGACAATGGTTCAACCCACAATTTTATTGATGCTCAATTTGTGCAAAGGAGAGGGATCCCTACTGATACTTTTGATGGGTTCTCTATTTTGGTTCCAGGAGATAGAACTATGCAGTACATGTGGTATTTTACATCACTTTCTGTGACTATGGGGACCTACACTTTGGATGATCACTTCTTTGTAGTGGACATACCAGACACCAACATCATCTTGGGTGTCCAATGGTTGATTACTTTGGGAAAATTCACCACTGATTGGAAGGCTTTATAGATGAAATGGGTGGATTTGTAGAGTGGGAAACAACAAATCATTCAAGGAATGCACACCTACCCTTCACTTTATTCTTATACCCACACAACAAAGATGGAATTGCGCAGTGGGGGCAGGGACCTCACAGTTCCTTCTCTCATTTTTATGAGAATGATGCAAGGGACATTCCTACATCATGGCAAGCTAGTTGGGGTGCCATTAGATTCTGTGGGGAAAGCTTCACCAAGTGTTGAAACAATGGAAGAAAGAGTCACAACACTGTGGGAGGAAGCAAGGGGGAGGATCAGCCTTCCCACAAACTATTTTGGCATGCATAGTGCCAAAAAAGCAAGCAGTAACAAAGAAAGCACCACCACAGATGCATCAACAATGCTGTCTTTGTTAAGAAGTGTAGATCCATATTGGAGGTCTCAACTCCTTGTGGAGTACTCCAAAGATCTACACACCGGGATGATCTTAGATGGCATAAAGCAAGGAGGAGGCTATTTGTTCCATGAAGGGGTCATATATCATCTTGGTAAATTATTCTTGTCTCAAGAATCCAAGCTTAAGAAAGAGATACTACAAAGAGCACACAAGGATTTCCTTTTTGGCTACATGCAGTCAGCAAAAATCTACTCCCTAATCTTGAAGAGTTTTGATTGGGAGGGTATGGAGGAAGAACTACATCAGCATTATGATTGGGAGGAACTACATCAGAACTTACAAGAGTGCAATAGTTATGTAGAGATGGGGCAGCCAAGGGATCCTATGCAGGAGACATTCCAACCATCTCTTTCTTCTCTCAAAAAAGGAGAAAAGCCCATGCCTAACTCTATGTGTGTGGGAGACTTGTATGGTAAGAAATATGATCTTATGGAGCAAGTTTATTTTTCTGATTTGGCACATTCTCTTACCATATGTATGGGCCATGGCTCCTACAAGGATTAATATTACATGCAGATCTCATGGCAATGATGAGCCCAACAAAAATTCCCAAGCTGGCCACTCCCTTGAGGTGAAAAGGGAGATTAATTATCATGATGGGTCCTTCCCAAAAGCACCTAATGAGGGCTTCACTTTCAGCCATGTCAAAGTGACCCATGCAGCTAATATGTGGTGGGAGTACCACCTATCACACTTAGATCTACTCAAAACAAGAAGTGCATTGCGTTGGTACCTTATGTGGGATTGTGACCCACGTCCTCAAGTGCAACTTTTACCTTGCCTATATGTGATTTTGCTTCCATACATAGATGACATATTGGTATTGTTTATGGGTATGTATGGGAAAAGAGTAAGTAGTGTACACGTACCACATGAGATGGAACTTTATCCTATACCTCATGTTACATGCTTCATATTTGACATTGCTTCACTCATGTTCATTTCTGTTGAGTTTTACACACCTGAAGGGGCACACTATGCACCTATCATGTTAGCATTGGAGGAGCAGTTTCTGATGTAATTGCTTGGTGAGCACTTAATCCATGATGAAAGATTGATTCTTGAGGGTGCCATCAATGGAGAAGGAGAAGAACTACATCTCTTAGCCTGTCAGTTGCTTGAGGACAAGCAACATTTTGGAGGGGAGGACTGTAATGTTCCTACTTAGCCTTGGGTAAGAGGAGACATTCAATTTTGATTTAATTTATGTTTTATGAATAAATGAATAAAGGAGGACATTTAAAACTCCTAAAAAGTCTGAATAAATCAATGCCCATGTGAAAAAAGACAAATCAGGGCTATGTAAATAATCACTTGTAGGTGTGAAAGAGGTTTGAGCCAAAGATTGAATCCACCTTGACCAAGTCAACTGCGCTGTCTAGGTTCATTGTATCTCCAAAAGGGACTGCACAGTTCTATAAGGAAGCCTCTAATGTGAAGAGGGGTAACTCATCAAAGTATTTTAGGGTTTTGAAGGGCTTTCTCATGTTATAAAAGAAGAAAGAGAGCAACATGAAGAGGTTGTTGATAGATCATATTTCTGAAGTATTTGTCTACTTAGACAAATACCATTCTCTGCTACTTAGTGGAGGATTGTAATTGGAATTCCTGTTTAGGGGTTTCATCTCTTCCATTGAGGATTATTGGAGGAGTTATTTTCTGAATTAGGCCACTATCTGGTTTGAGACCAAGCTCTATCTTTCATGAGCAGCACTGGCCCATTAAGGGTTTTGCATTTGCTATCTTTTGTAGCAAGTGGTGTTCTAGATCTGCTTAGATCTAGCTTGTTTTGAGAGGATTTCTCTGTTGGAGTGTGTTCTTCAGGCTCCAAAGAGATAGCTGATCCATATTTTGTATTAGATCTGTAATTTCATTCAAGTTATTCAGTCTCCTTCACCCTCTGCGCAGTTTCTACTCAATACTGCGTTATTTTATGAGAGGGATTTCTTATTTTAGTTTGCTATCAGTTTGGAGGAAGATATCTTGGTGTTAGGCTTGCCTTCCCTTGGTGATCCATGGATTGGGTTGCTGATCCATGTCTCTATAGATCTGATATCTTTCAGCAATAAAATTTATCTTCAGAAATTTCTGGGTTTTCTGCAGCACTGCAATTTGTAATTCAGATCTATGCCTTATTATGAAATATTTTGATGTAATTACAATTGGATCTTGTTATTAAAGTATTATAGTTTCCAGATCTGTATTAGATCTGATTTTTTATCCATACATATATCAGAGATCTGAAATTTAATGTACAACAGATGAACCATCTGAAAAATAATGCTGTCTATGTATTTCTGCAGTTTATTCCTAGTTGCAGCTCTAATTTCTGAAGGGATTTTGCCCTAGTTCTCTTTGTAATCTATTGTAGAGGAAATAAGCTCAAATATAAATATGATTTACTATTATATCTCTGAATTATCAGATCTTTGGCTGTCCTCCTTTGAGTTTTAGTCAAAACTGCGTAATTCTAGTAGCTGGGGTTTTCATATTACAACAACCTCTCTCTTTGGCTGATTTCTAGCTAGTCTTGATTTTGGGAGATCTGTTTAATATGCTTAAGCTAATTTTTTTTAGCTGAAATTATGTATATAAGTCAAATACAACATAAATGAGGGGATCCTAGCCCTTATCTATGTTATTATTGCTCAGATTTTCTTATACAACGTTTTCATTGAAGATCTTGTTGAGATTCCTGAAAGAGATTATTCCAAGTTTGATTGGCAGAGTCTATAGTTGGCCAGGTAGCCTATGGTTCTAACCCTCTTTTTAGAGGTGACATAACCAGTAAATTCCTTTTTATTCCATCTCTGAAATAGAATCTTGAGAATCCCCAAAAAGGAATATTACAGTAACTGTGGGCAGGGGGGATCTACCTAGCAATAGGATGTCATGCAAGAGCCCTTCCCCCATCAAGGGAAAATTAGCACTAAGCAAAAAAACCTTGACGATTCTAGAAAGAACAAAAAAAAAATCTACATGACTGGTGAGGAAATGTTTTTTTCAAACACGGAATCTGTAATGTTCCCATTTTAGCACATGGCTAAATGGAACATTAGAATTTTGATTTTACATTGTTGCAGCTAAATAAATGGGTAAGGAGGCCCATGAATATGAAAAACATTAATAAAATCTCTCACGTTATGAAAGAGGAGCATTATTGGAGCTTGTTTGCACACTCCATGTGTGAAAAGGGTTAATTGCAAAGAGGCCTAGGTCATGTTGACCAAGTCAAACTGCGCAATAGATGGAGGTGTGGCTTGCTTGGGAAGCCTACAAAATTGCATGAGGAGGAGAAAACCCTAATGTGTGGGGTCCATGGCTAAGGAGCCTTCATTGGCATAAAAGGAGGGGAAAGCAACCATTTTTGAGCTAGCTTGGATATTTCGAATTGCTTTTCACAGTTGCACACTGTGATATCTGTGCTGCTTAGCACAAGGGATTTCTTGTTCAAGAATTCCCTCCCTTCTTGAGAAGCTCTTGAAGGTTTGATATTCATCTTATCCACATCTTGGATTAAGGCCAAAGCTCCTCCTTTCAGTGCAGTGATTCTTGGAGCAAGAGCCATTGTGTTGATGGGGTTGCAGTGGAGGTTCTCACACCATCATTTCGGAGGTCAAGTTTCAGAGAAAAAAGCTTTTATGCATTCGGGAGATCACTAGGGGAGATATCAGCTCCATTTCTCATATCTAGGTAGGAGGAAAATCTCTTCCCATCACCTACAACACAGTTCCTCTCCTTGACTGTGTAGTTCTTGAGTGCAATTGCAGTGAGGGGTTGCATCAACATTTTCGAGGGTGAGATCTTTGGTGAAAGGATCAGCCTTTCACTGTAGATTTCCATTGGAGGAGGTTCATACACTTTATGCAGAATTATTCAGCCATCTCCTTCATGTTCTCATATTAGAGTTGCAGCTGCTCCAGCAACTCCGACATTTCTGCATATTTGCCATTTTGTATGTATTGTAGCCAATCCCTTTAGGGATTGTTTATTATAGTTTCCAGGGGTTGAGACCCATCTCCCCCTTCTTTATTTGAACTTATTATTGCCATATCTTCATTGTATCATCATTTTGCAGCAGTCTTCCTTCAGTGACTGCGCAGTCATAGTTGGGCATAATATATGTAGCAGTGTATTTCATGTTCATTGTACTTGTGTCTTTAGAGAAGGGTTTGCTTCAACTTGAGTGATCATTTCCTCAAGACATTGTACACATTTCTGCTACCATATTATCAATGAGAATGCTATGAGGGTTTATTTCATTTCTGAAGTTTATACATTCACTGCTATTTTCCAGCTCATGTTTATGTATTGCTGTAGCTCATCTCCTTGAGCAAGATCTTCTTGAAGGAAGAAATATTTGCATAGCTATAGGCAGAGTCTGAAAAGGGCTAGATAGCCTCCGGTTCTCATCCTCTTTTTAGAGGTGAAATAACTGGTAAAATCCTTCTCAGTCAATCTCTGACATAGCCTTGTTCATATTTCCGACTAAGGATCATTTCAGCGGTGAAAAAGCTGTTGATTTCCATTTCGAGACATTACAGTGGTATCAGAGCATCGAACTTGGCACAACCTGTGAAGTTTGAATTTCAGAAGCAGAGAGCCCAAGGATGAAGAAGATGAGTTTACTCTCATCTATTTTCAGATCCAGAAGAGACCTCTCCAAAGAGGTCGAGAAAAATGAATGAGGAGAAGAGGAAGGACCATGCACTTCCTATTCTCACAAAGGAGCAGAGCAAAAGCATGGAAGACACTTGGAATTCAAAATTATAAGTGAGTACTTAGCTGAATACCGAGAAAACCCTAGAGTCTCCCAAGAGACTTTATCTTTTCCACAGTTTATTCAGCAGGAAGAAGAAGGAAGACCCTACAGCTACGGGGAAATGAGAGGCAATAGATTTCTATTGTCCACATTTGATGGATCACCCACATGTGTAGTAGAGGTTTGGGCAAAGAAGCTAGATGCCTTTTTCCAGCTACATCCTATATTAGACAAAGAGGTAGTGGAAGTTGCAGCGCTGCACTTATAAGGTGAAGCAAATACTTGGTGGATCAGCCATCTAAGCAATGCAAGGGTTTCAACTCTTACTGAGTTTTCCCAAAGTTTGATCAGCAGATTTGGAAAAAAGAGGGACGAGCCCTCACCACCATTTGATGAGGCATTTACCAGTGCTGTTGAGACCATGGAGGAGTAGCCTTCATCTTCAGTAGTTTGGGAGGCCAATACTCATGGGGAAGAAACACTTGCAGCCTTGCAAGGATCTTCCAAGCTTCACCAAGGTATGCTTGGAGATCCATTTCTTGTCATTTCAGCAAACACCTTGTATGGGTCTACATCATTGCATGCAGGTGACTTAGAGCAGCAGAATAATATTTCACTGTACAAGAGTAGTGATGCAGAGGATATCTCATAGAGGGATTTCAATGGAGGTGCACTCCCACACCCTTTGGAGTGTTAAGTTCTTCAACAGTTGGAGGAGGGATTTTCCTTCCCACAAGAGAAAATAGGAGATGGGGGACATATTCGGATGGATAGTTTCTCTCATGATTGTGGTGGAAATTCCTTGTGCCACAGATATCATGATGGGAGGTTTTTTCCTACCAACTATTTGGATCCTCATAGGGTCAAATTGATCCTCAGGAGATCTATATTTCAAAATCCCATGAAATGCAGAGGCTTGATTTGGGATGAGGGTAGTCCTCAAAGGAGGAGTACCGGGATGAAAGAAGGAAGGAGACATCCACATATGGCTGAGTGGATGTGGTGGAGGAGGAGCAAGGGGCTAGTGAGCCACTTGCAGATTTATGATACTGGGCATCAAGAGGCTTGGCTGCACTGGTTACTCTTGAAGGAGTTTGGCCATCACTTGGCATACTCTCTTTCTAGGATTAGGAGGGGGCAGCAAGGGGGTTTGTTTCTTGGATGGTTTTGGAGAGAGAAAATGCATATGTGCTCTCACATGATGTACAATGTTGCAGGAGTAGGAGATGGCACTATCATGGTGCAAAGGGGATACTCCTTGGCTTTTGTTGATCAGGAATTGCTTCCACTTTGGGAGAGATTCCACATTTGCAGCAGCATTGTTAGAGGATTGCCCAAGTATGTTGAGGGAGCTGAGGGAAATAGCGCAGTGCTATCCAGAGACTATCTAGTGCCTCATGCAGAGGAAGGAGGAGCTCTTGCTCCAAGGAGAAGGACTCTTGCATCCTTGCAAGGAAGTCCCTAGGATCTCATGCATGGAGATCAAGGGACACATGTGCCACTGTTGAGGAGTTGTGTCACCATCGAGACACAAGGAGGAAGTAGGGAGAAGACCCAACAACTTGAGATGTAGAGTACACAACCCTACTCATTATTAGAGGATGATGCACCTAAGAGGGTGATTGGATTGCGCAGTGCAGGCATGGACATGCTTGTTCATCCATCTATGTCTCACTACATGGAGAAATTCTGCCAGGGAGACCACTAGATCACTAGCTGATGGGAGATGCTTCACATGTTGGGGCACCACTCATTGTTTTCAGAGGAGTGGAGACCTTGGGAGACAAATTCACAGTGCTAAGAGTCTTGGGTAGACTTAAGGGGGAGGGGGCCATTCCCTCAGTATCATTTCCACCCACTCTCATTTCAGATTCTGTGTTGTGGCAGAAGAAATAGGGGAAGGTTAGCAACCTTCCAATTTGCATCTTTGGCATGAGAAATGTCAAAGGAGGAGATGAACATATGATAGATGCTCTTCATGAGGGATCGTCAGCGCTGTCACTATGGAGGATGGATCCATGTGGGAGCTTCGGATTGTTGGTGCAGTATTCCCAGGATCATCTTGCTTGCATGATATTGACATATCAACATATGAGGAGATGCATAGATCATGTGTAGATGGAGGAGTCACCACAACCACCTCTTTTATCTTTGAGGATGAGGGGAGACTCATTTTTGAGCCACTCCATTTTCATGAGCCGAACTTATGGTAAGGGAATTTTTTATTTGCATGATGGTTTATAGATTCATCCCTTAACCATATATGCACAGGATATTGCTCGAAGGAGGGGCATTCTTCTTTTTGGACCCAATGGTCTACTTGAGGCCATGAGCACTATTGGTGACCACTCCCTAGGAGGACTTGGGGAGGAAATGTATTTTGGAGGACCTATGCACCTTGCACCATATATCATTCACTTCCTCCATACATTTGAGGAGAGTTGGACAACAAGCAAGTGGTTGAGAGGCCACACCTTTTGTCATACTCTTATGCAATTGAGGGTCAAACTACATTGGTTACAGTTGAGGGACCATTGTCTTTCTCCCTTGCTACATATGAAAAAAAGCATGGTTTTTATTATTGTTCATTATAATGCTGATGTCTTTATGTTTGATGAGGGCATGATTGGGGGAATGGCACATTGGTTGGATGTGTCCCTTGGGGGAGAAATATCCCACATTATTTGCATTGCATGTTCTAATGGGAACATGAGAGGACACGTGGCCACTACAACAACACATTTGTTTCCATTTGAGGTGAGCCATATGATTGAATGAATGCCATATGGTGATGACTACCAACTCATCACATATGAGATGATTTTGGACAACATGTTTCATAACGCTGGAGAAGAGATCTTTGGAGGTCTAGTCTTCAACTTGCCACTGGAAGGAAACTTTATTACAGCCCAGGATCAACATATACTCTACACTTATCCTAAGTGGAGAGGAAGACAACGTGGGGTAGGCTACTTTGTCTACCAAGATCAGATTTCCAACCCACCTATATTGCAGGAGCCAAAGGTGGAAGATGATTATCAGGAGTTGCCATTTTGGGAGGTAACTCACTTTTTATGGATCATTTCTTGGGGGATGGAGGATATACATGAGGAAGATATTCCTCAACATATTTCAGACTCCATGCCTTGAGTGGAGGTTCTTCCAATTCTATCCTTGCAGTTGCTTGAGGACAAGCAACATTTGGGAGGGGAGGACTGTAATGTTCCCATTTTAGCACATGGCTAAATGGAACATTAGAATTTTTATTTTACATTGTTGTAGCTAAATAAATGGGTAAGGAGGCCCATGATTATGAAAAACATTAATAAAATCCCTCACATTATGAAAGAGGAGCATTATTGGAGCTTGTTTTCACACTCCATGTGTGAAAAGGGTTAATTTCAAAGAGGGCTAGGTCTTGTTGACCAAGTCAAACTGCTTAATAGATGGAGGTGTGGCTTGCTTGGGAAGCCTATGAAATTGGATGAGGAGGAGAAAACCCTAATGTGTGGGGTCCATGGCTAAGGAGCCTTCATTGGCATAAAAGGAGGGGAAAGCAACCATTTTTGAGCTAGCTTGGATATTTCGAATTGCTTTCCACAGTTGCACACTGTGATAGCTGTGCTGCTCAGTAAAAGGGATTTCTTGTTCAATAATTCCCTCCCTTCTGGAGAAGATCTTGAAGGTTTGATATTCATCTTATCTACATCTTGGCTCAAGGCCAAAATTTATTCCTTTCAGTGCAGTGATTCTTGCAGCAAGAGCCATTGTGTTGCTGGGGTTGCAATTGAGGTTCTCACACCATCATTCCGAAGGTCAGATTTCAGAGAAGAAAGCTTTTATGCATCCGGGAGATCACTAGGGGAGATATCAGCTCCATTTCTCATATCTAGGCAGGAGGCCAATATCTTCCCATCACCTACAATGTAGTTCCTCTCCTTGACTACGCAGTTCTTGAGTGCAATTGCAGTGAGGGGTTGCACCGACATTTTGAGCAAGATCTTCCTGAAGGAAGAAATATTTACATAGCTATAGGCAGAGTCTGAAAAGGGCCAGAAAGCCTCCGGTTCTCATCCTCTCTTTAGAGGTGAAATAACTAGAAAAATCCCTCTCAGTCAATCTCTGACATAGCCTTGTTAATATTTCCGACTAAGGAACATTTTAGTGGTGAAAAAGCTGTTGATTTCCATTTCAGGACATTATAGAATCAAAATTACGATACCCCACCAGACTTCAACATGTCAGGGGCTAGTACCAGTGCACCAACAACACCTTTGACCATATCAAAGATGCCTATTGAACCCTTACCCAATATGGCTAAGGGACCAACTAGGCGAGCCGAAAACTATTCCAAAGTAGCCCATAACTATAGAATCATGGATGATCTAGCTCAATCTCCTGTGGCCATGTCAGATTTGGAAGTATTGTAGTCATTCCCAAAATAACGGAAAGCCTTGCTTTATGCATTAGGCACTATAGACCCTGTCGATACACGTCTAATGGCTTTCGACTTAGACAAAGCCACCCCTAAGCTTCCTTCAATGGTCGCCTTTCAGATACCAGTATCGGTCCAAAATATTACCATCCACCGATGTATCATTGATGAGGGTGCATCCACATGCATCATGTCAAAGAATGTTTGGCAGAAGTTAGGGTATCCCAAACTAAAACCACCAGTCATCATGCTTAGAGCATATGATTGTCGCCCTTCAACCCCCGTCGGTCTCTACCAAAATGTCCCAGTCTACTTAGCTAGAATGGCGGTCCTTATAGGCATTGAAGTCTTGGATGCTCACTTGGACTATAATATAATCCTTGTTCAGAGTTATATGCCATGTCAACCATAGCCTCCTCCATCTTCTGCACTATGATGTTCCCCCATGAGGACCGCATCGTTACTGTCGGCCAATTGACGCATAGCGAAAAACGATCCCTAAAAAACACCGATGTAAGTCTACCCTACATAGATACATCCACATATGCACTTTCAAGGTACCAAGAATTCAGCCCTGGCCAGTTCAAACTATCATCCATCCTAGGATCATTTCTAGGAGATCCCCCCATTATACCTAAGTTATCATCCGATGTCATAGGAGCTTCAGTGTGCATGATGTCAACATTAAGCACTAAATCTAGTTAGGACACAGACACAAGCAATAATGACACAGAGTCCTCAGCTACCACAGCCTCTCTAGCCTATGCCGCTTCTCAGACCCCTTTCTTCTACCCCCCAGCTGGTTTCATATCTCAACAGGTTTTGGCAACAATGGTGTTACCAAACATCTCTTTCACAATACCAGTTTGGTATCTCATTCCCCCTACTGGGACAGGAGCCACACACATCACTGCTACAGGGTTAAAGCCCTTCAATCCCAAGGAGGCCCCAACCATATAGGAAACTATCGAAAACATCCCTGCAAAGGAAATTCCCATTGCAAAACCAATGATTACAGCTAAGAAAATTGAGAGAGGAAAGAGGGTGGAGACTCCCGCCATACAACGGGAATCACCAGGTTGTGCCATATGTGACGTAGTAAGTCACCCTACCCATATCTGCCCAAAGCTGGATGAACTAAAACTGATCCTTGGCTCTTAGTCAGAAATCACAATGCCACAGTCCCGAAAAATGGTACTTGGTACCAAAACTAAAGGCAAAGCATTGCGTACCAATCACGTATGTGTTATCTGTAGTAATTATGGGCACTATACCCATCATTTCCTAGAGATTTCATAATGTAGGGATGCCTTACACACCATCAAGCGATCCTATTAAGAGGATCCCTCCACCCATTCATCTAGAGATGAACCTTGTACCATCATGTACCTACAAGCTAAATGAAAGTCACCAGAAAGACTCCTGTTCATGTTTCCTCCTCCTATCATACGCTGCACGCTGTGCGATGAACGTGGTCACTTCATCAAAGAATGCGCAGCCCTGGAAATCATCCATAGATGGTATCCCATAGAACGGGTATATTACATCAGTTTTCGAGCAACACAGGTGATATGACATTTATGTGCCCACAACCACCCTATGGAAAATTTCCACTACATCCCTTGATTCCGATTAGCACTAGCTAGCTTGTGCTCAGCCATAGTCCACCTCTCCCAAGAAGATGGCATGGACTTAGAATCCATGAACAACTCAACAACCCAAGAAGATGTGATGAGCAGATCCATCATCTTCCTGTCAGCTGAAAAGCGACCAATTAGGGAACCCATAGTTTCTACCAACTACTCTCTATAGAGAAGACCAACATGTGCATTATGTAAAACGCCCAATCATGTGGTCGCCACTTGCATTGATTTAATAGCGTTACGACACTGGTACCCCGCTAGACCACAAACTGAGCACGACGGAACCCCCATATCTAGGCTATTTTGGCCAGTATGTTAGGGCAATAACTGTGGACAACATTGTCCCTATATCTCATGATTTCTTACTTTCATTGATATGATTCATAGACTAGAGAAAAAACAGGATGATCTCCTCAAACGATATAAAAAGTACATCACCCCTAGGCCAATAACCCCACACCCACATGGGCATGATGGGAAAACTGGGACGACGCACCATCCAAGAATGACCTAGGACAAACCTAGGATAACATGTGAACTATGCGACCTGAATGACCACCAGGTCAATCAGTGCAAAGAACTGAAGCCCCTCGCAAGCAATTTTCACACAATTTCTTCTCATCCACATAGACTTCTCTCTAACCGAGAGAAGATCACGCATACTTATTGCTGTATTTTTTCACAATTTCATCATAAAATTAAATGTGAGCATCTCCCCAAGCTAAGAGCGGCAAGATCAGCATTACGTCTATACTCCCCCAAAGAGTTAGACACACCCAAGCTGACAACACGGAAATGGAAGCAAAAGAACTCATCTTCTACTACATATCGTTTCCAAGCGTCCACATCTAGGATGATGAGTAGTGTTGATTCCCATAGAATCTACTTAGTTGGAACAGTGGTACCATGCACCATTTTCACTGGCCAAAACCACTAACCAAAGGTATGCCCACTAATGGGAACATTCAGGCACCTCTACATTAGGCACAATTTCCACCAACAAGAAATTGACTAGCCTAAATGGGGACCCAACAGTGCACTCACATAAACTCCCATCACAGAGATTATTCCTCCACCAAACGCCAATGACACAATACACCATATACGATTCGTATCATCCTATCAGAACTATGACTCGAGCTGTCTGCTCATCTACCATAGGTTTCGAGTCAACTGTAACTACGAGAGTAGCTATACCTATGATGGTGCAGACCCAATATGTCTACACTCTGTCGATCGTGTCAAGTTCCACCACATTGACGATGTAATCCTTCTCGTGTCTCTCAACCAACTCTGTAAAGATTGAACACATTCAACATAATATTACACAAGATAAATCCCCCTTAGGGTCCCTATTTCATTCTGAGGAGGATATCCTAGAGGTAATGATGGAGCTAGATTATCCACGGGATGCAATGCATCACCGTGCACTTTTTCTCCCCAAGGATAAGTTCAGTCCTGACAAGAAAAAATAATAAGAGATCTACGCAATCGAATCAAAATATTTCCTCCCATCAGGAAAAGTCGATTGGTTCAAAAACCCCATCCCAGCTCTTGATGCGTTCGAGGAAGGAAAAATGTCAAAAATATCGCCTACCATTAAGGTGAACATATCCCAAAATCCTACAAAGGTCGAAGAGATCTCACTAGGGGAAACATGCTTTCCCGAAGAAATAAAATCTTATACCCAATTTCTACAAGAGTATCGAGATATATTCGTGTGGGACTACTTAGAAATTCCTAGGCTTAGTCCCACTATAGTAGAGCACCATATTGACACTTGGCCTGACGTACCTCTAGTGCACCAGAAATAGCATCAACTACACCCATCAAAGGCAGAAGCAATAAAATGAGAAATCGATAAGCTTCAAAAAGATGGGTTTATCTACCCCATCACTTACACATCTTGGGTTTCCAACCTTGTTCCCATTATGAAAAAATAGGGCACTATACGTGTTTGCACTGATTTTGGGGATTTGAAAAAATCATGTCCTAAGGAAAATTATCCCACCCCATTCCTTGACCAGGTCATCGATGCTTGTGCGGGACATGAGGCTCTCTCCTTTATGGGCGAATTCTCTGGGTACAACCAAATTCAAATCTGCCATACACAACGGTACAAAACCGCGTTCATCACCCGCTAGGGAAAATTCACATACAAGGTAATTCCATTTGGCCTAAAAAATTCTAGAGCCACCTTCCAAAGGGCCATGAATTATATATTTCATGACTTGGCACACCTTATCCTCTCCTACTTGGATGACCTAACCATCCGCTCCAAGAAGTGCTCAGATCATCTTGAGGATCTGCGATTGGTATTCCAATGATGCTGTAAATACAACCTACGCTTGAACCCCCTCAAGTGTGTCTTCTGCGTCGCAGCAGGAAGACTCTTAGGTTTTATAGTGTCCCAGCAAGGGATTCGCATGGACCCCCTCAAGGTTTAATCTATCAATATGGTGCCTCCACCTTTAACCCTTAGGCAACTACAAAGCCTACAGGAGAAGGAAAAGTTTCTTAGATGCTTCATCCCGGATTATGCCACGTGCGCTCAAGGGTTCCTACGCCTCCTCTGCTAGGAAATCTGACTCAGATGGTATGATCATGCCCAAAAATCATTCAATGAAATGAAAGAAACATTATCTTCAGCACCCCTCATCAGTCCCCCAAACTATGATAGAGATTACATCCTGTACCTATCAGCCTTGAGTCCATCTTAGTCGGAGTTTTGATCTAGGAACATCCAGATGGGAAGGAGCATGTAATTTATTACATCAGTAAAACCTTATTGGGTCCAACACTAAGATATGAGATTTAAGAAAAGACTACCCTAGCATTAATACATGCAGTCCAGAAGCTTCGCCACTACATCATCTTAAAATCCACTACAATCATCGCAGATATTAATCCCATCAAACACCTGCTCACACGCTGCCTAATGAACCATAAGTACACCCACTAGATAGTCATTATCCAATATTAAGACTTGCAATTTCACTCCCCTAAAAATAAAAAGGTGCTTATCTTAGTAGAATTCATTACGAACCTCCCAAATGATACCAAGGGATCACTAGTAAACGATTCGCTACCAGATGAATATCTCTTCTTTGTAGCAACCGACGACCCTTGGCATGGAGACATTCTCCTCTTCCTACAAACTCAAAAGTTCAGACCTCATCTCACTCGAGACGACTGTCAGCGCATACGCCAACAGGCCCCATGATATTTCCTCATGGGAGATGTCTTGTACTGATGGGGCATCGACACCATTTTACATCGATGCCTCACTCACGACCAAGCAGAACAATCCCTAAATGACTGCCATGGAGGTGCTTGCGATGGCCACCTATCTGGAATGGCCAACGCCCAAAAATTCCTATGGACAGGATATTTTTTGCCCTCCCTATTTCAAAATTGCATTACAATGGTCAAGAGATGTGAGCGATGCCAGCGCTTCGCTCATAAAGTAAGAGCCCCTAATGAACAGAGGCGATGCCACACATTCACACTCTCAAAAAAATAAAATTTCAGCACCGGTAGGTATGCCCTCTCTCATATTATTTTTTAAAGCTAACGTATTTCAATAATATTTGATAAAGAATATGCTTTCACTTGAGGTAGTTGTTTTTGCATGAAAGCACGCAAACCATCCACAACTCCTTCCACTGAAAGTTCTAAGAGCAGGTATCATTCTACCCCCAGCATGATAGAGTCCCAAAAAACTCTACATATCCTGACATCATTTCTCCATAAGAAATTAACCTTAGGTTCCACACATCTGACTGTTTTTATCATCACCTCATCCTGCACATGATAAGCATTCTCGTTGGTCGATAGAGCCTCTCCCCCACCATGGCCCCCATCACCCAAAGTAGACCATATATCAAAAAAATAATGATGCCATGGCCATACCACTATAGTTCAGGAAGCACCTCATGGCCATTCATTCACCATGCATAAAGTCAAGTTTTACCATATCAAATAAAACCCCTTTCCCAAACAACTAGGTTGTACAAGAAGATGAAGAGCGCACTACCACGCCTCGCATTTTGGCCCACCATACCTCCATCAATGTAATCGCATCTGTGATAATTTTTTGTCTGCTTCATCAACCTCACACATGAGACCAACCAATGGGGCCCCCACCCTTAGCAAAACACCTTCTCACATCATCAGTGAGTGAGCACTTTCACGTTTCTGGGCACCTGTCTCTGTGTTTTGTACAAACCAAACCCCGTTATTTTATTCTTTTGGTAAGTGTACAAAGACCACAAACAGTGCAATATGTATGCCACCCACTCATTCATTTTTTCTCCCATGGAAGCAGTCACTGAACACCCTTGGTTAGAGTATACCACCCTCACACAAAATCCACTATGAAATTCATAACCAGTTTATACCCACCCCGGAATTCCTACCGAATCTAGGAATCTAACCAAGGGTGTTCAACGACTGCTTCCATGGGAGAAAAAATGAATGAGTGGGTGGCACCACCCTCACACAAAATCCACTATGAAATTCATAACCAGTTTATACCCACCCCAGAATTCCTACCGAATCTAGGGATTTCCCCATCAGAAATAGTTATGATTGCAACTAAGATGGTTTTTTATAATCCGACTTTGGGCCACTAGATCCCCATCATCAGTTTTCATTCACCCCTTGCCACCATGCCTATGTTAAACCCATCACATCTAGAATCCCGATCCGCTGTATCAGTGACCCCCTCGTTCGGTTGAGGCTTCTTTTTTGTCAACTTCAACACCTATTTTCCAAAAAGGAAGTGGTACGTTGGATCGCCCCTCTCCATAAAAGGGGCATCCTCGGGTGACACTGTGGGAGACATCATTGCCCACAAATGTCATCGATCCTCCTGACATTCGACTACAACAAAATCTTTCATGTCAAGATGGTATTGTACCTTACAACCATTGCACTTTGATCAAATTTGTCGAAGATCCGTGCCTTCATAAGCGTCTCTTTCAACAATGCTTACACGGGAAGGTCCCAACTAGCACTTATGCGTACAATGCCCAGTTATATGCCATACCAAGTTTACACATATGGGTACCACATTCTACCTATTGTCAAAGAAAAAACTCCCCTGAGGGCATCAACAACTGTCGTCATCAACCAACATATCACTACCATATTAGTGACACAGACAGAATATGTATTTGTCAAATAGATTTGTTTAACTAACCAAAGCATTACGAGCATGGGACATACCTGCCTCATAGAAAATTTGTATATATTGTATTATATTTGCTTAAAGGGGTCCCACAAGACATGGTTGTTCTTCGAACCAGTGTAGGGTGTCTCCAATTCTGAGCTACACGCAGGTCTCTCTCTCTCTACGCACAACATACAAAAAATAAACTATAATGTATTTGGGCTATATAGTTCTTCCTAGAGCTCACACATTCGGGGGAAACTGTTATCACTGGAAAATCATACAAGCAAAGATAACATTATTTAATGTCAGGCAGAAGGATTTATAGGGCTGAGAGAAATTAGAGAATCTGAAAGTATTTAAAAAATCTCTAAGGTCTAAGGAAAAATAAAATTTGAACTAGTCAAATATGCTTTTTCGCATACAATCCTTCGATAAACGTGCCCTTGCATGCCTTTTGACCCAAAAGGTGCGCAATCCTGGGAATGACGAAAATCACTTTCCAGGACCACAAAAGCACACTCCAGGACATTGATTCCACACTTGAACCTGCATAAGGAAAACCACCCAAGCCTCCTTAGGACATCAAGGGAGCACACAATGGAATATATGTGGCACACAATCGAACCACCCTCCTCTCTTGGGTCACCATCCACAATGTACTAGGAGAGGGAAGGAGGATTTGAATTCTCCTATAAAAGGAAACCAAGAGATGAACAACTAGAGAGCACATTGTTATGATGGTTAGAATTTCCCCAAGAAATACCAGTAGTGTGTGATCTAGATCAGAGATAGAGGGGACTCAGTTGTTGGCCATCCAACAACTCCAGTCCACGAGAGAGGGAGACTTTGCACCAAGGTAGCTCTGAAATAAAGACATACTTGCATCAAGACTTAGAACCCCAGGTTCAAAGGGCCCCTTGGCAAGTGGGTTAAAGTTTCATCCTCATTTACTACCAGCATTCAATAAGAGGGGATGTAAGCACTGCGGTTTGGATTATTGAAGTTGTTTGACTCCATTTAGAGCTTTTGTGTTATTTGATTTAGTTTTAAATGTTTTAATATGCATGCTATTTCTCTATCTAGTATGTTTATGTTATAGCATGTTCCACTAAATTTCTTGACTACATATATTTTCTTCCCGTGACCCATAACTTAAGAGGGAAAACCACACCCCTTGATTTGGTGTGATTTCGTACATACGTGCACCAAACACACTAACACAACGGGTTTTTTTAAATTCAAATAAAAAAAAATATAAAGAAAAGGTAGGGTGGGCCATGACCCATGCCCTACCCATCGAACCACATAACAAAAATTATTATATTGGGGGTGGGAAGTGGTCATGACCCCGCCTCCCAACCACCCGACACCGCATATACATCCGCATCATATTATATATTGGTGGCGGGGGTGGTGAACCCCACCGCCAACCCAACCAACCTTGCCACATATTACAATGGAGCTAGCGGGGATCACGGGGCGTGCCACCCAATGCGAGCTCGACTCCCCCCCCATAAAGTGTATCATTTTCATTGAAATTCATGCAGATATATTTCAAAATGGAAATGTGGAGTTTTATAAAACAAATTATGACTTATAAAGGAGGGGGCAGGGTTTGACCATTCGAACCCCTCCCTCCAATTGTGGATCCTAACCAATTCAGCTAGCAGGATCCTTGGGAAAGTCTGCCCACACTCATATATTTAAACCTAGATTTCATAAGTGCACCTAGGTAGGTCAGGAGCAGGCACGAAGTACGAGACATGTGGAACCATGAGTTTTGTACAGGAGGGGGGGGGGTACCATGATCTGAGCCATTTCCAAAGGGGTCAGATTTTCACTTTGTCATATTCAGGAAAATTTTATATGGATTCTTCCCCTCTCAGCGCTACGAATCCAACAATGCTTTCCATTTCTTCATTAGAGGTCTCCAATTTTTAGGCACTTTAAGCTATGGAGGTATAAGGGTGTAATTTTTCATTTAATACTTGTAATTTCATTTTTTGCCACTTAATGAAAGAGGGCCTCCCCACTAATTCTGCAGGTCCCAGAGACATAGTCCCTCCTAGATGAACTCTGATATCAATTATGTGTCTTCTTGCATGATGTTAATTTCTTCTCTCTTCTTATGTTTAGTTTCTTGTTTAAGTTGCAATTTTTACATGTAATTCTTTAACACATCTCAAGCAAAACATTTTGGATCACTAATCTTGGTATGACTTAAGCATTAGAAATGAGACTCAAAGGGATACAACAAGACATAATTTTAGACCTTGGGAGGGTGGAATTATATATATATATACAGTAGTTTCAAGATCAAGCTCCTAAAAGAAATCAAAATGTGTGTATTTTTGTTTTTTATAATTTGGCATAACTTTTGTTTAAAAAATTAGTTTGATGTGATTCAAAGGGCATAGTGAAGCATAGATTTTTTTTTTTAATTTTAAAATGCCTAAAAACAAAAAAATGGATACGCCTAGTAAGAAACTAGAAATATTTACTATGATGCATGAAGAGGAGGAAGAAACACAACATGATATATCAAAATTATGAGCCAAAGTGCAACAAATTTCACTCTCGTAAAAAGTAACAAAAAATGAATTGGAATCCATTATAAATGTTAAGATATATGGTATAAAAAAGGACATGGGAGTTTTGAATGATGGTTAAAAAGTAAACATGGAAGCAATGATGAATTTCAATATGGAAGGTTTGACAAAGTTGCTAGAAGAAATGCTTCCTAGTGGTGACAAGGTAATCCATGAAAATAATGATGAGAAAAAAAGGAATATGAATTATGATTTAAGATACTCCAATATTGGGTTTAAGACCCACCACGTTTTAAAGATAAATATGAGGAAGTTTGATGGCAAGGACATGGTAACATGGATAGTAAAGATGGAGAAATTCTTTGATCTACATGATGTGCCACACACACAAAAGGTACACATTTCATCTTTATATTTAGAAAAAAAATAGTTTTTGTGGTATTGATGGATTTTTTCTTGCAAATCAATTGTCACTTGGAAAATTTTTGCTGAAAAATTGGTAGCGCATTATGAGGATACAAATATAAATGCATTCTTTAGCCAATTGATAAATCTCAAATAAAAGGGTTCAATAACGGAGCACATTGAGGACTTCCAAAGATTGAATATAAAGGTAAATGATATTCCAGAGGAACATAGGATTGATGTGTTTATAGGGACTTTAAAGGATAACATCCAATGTGAGGTTCTCCTTTGGGAACTTAATTCATTGGAGAAGGCATTAAAGGTGGCAAGAATAGTTGAAAGAAAAATTATGGCAATAAGGAAGTCTAATAATCACAACTATAAATATGGAAGTGTTGTTGCTCATATCCTTCCACAACTTACGAGGTTGAAACCATAAAATTTGGAGGAAAAAATATAAAAAGGGCTTTGTTATAGTTGTGATAGAAAATACACTAAGGAACATATGTGTGATGAGAAGAAATTATTTTACATAGATTGTGAATGTTAGGTCCCTATATCACTAGTATAGCCCTTATTATTGTTAGTGTAAACCCCTTATTGTTATTATTGTACCCTTGTAACCCCCATTTTGTTATTATTGTGCCCTTAAATTATTATTGTTAGGTCGGCTAGGATTACATTGTGGCCCACTAGGATTACATTATGGCCCCATGGACTCCTATATAGAAAGGAGGTTTTGTAAATTGTATCATCCAAGAATTGTTCATTTATGTAATGTATTGGAGGTTTCCCCCTCGAAGTGGCTCATTTCTAAGGTGTTTACATCTCTTTTCTTCTATTTTTGGAGCTGGTTACACAACATTTGGTATCAGAGCTTTGGATTCTAGGGTTTCGCTGCTCCAAACAGGTCATCGTGGAATTTTCGCTATAACTTTTTTTCTACGAAGTTTCAGAAGCTGAAATTTTTAGGGTGCGAAGAAAAAATCCTGAGGAAGCTTGTATAAAAATTTCAGAGTTTTGTTCGCAATAATTGCGGAGATATGATCTCTGGAAGTCAGGTATTTTTTCAGGCTCCTAAACAGGTCATCGTGGCATTTTCACTATAAATTTTTTTCTACGAAGGGTCAGAATCTGAAATTCATATGGTACGAAGCTGAAATCCTGCGGAAATTCATAAAAAAATTTCAGAGCTTGGTTCGCAATATTTTTGTAGATATGATCTGTGGAAGGTAGTACTTTTTCAGGCTCCTGAATTTCATCTCAAAGAAGTGATCGTGGGAAAAGTTCAATAACTCTCTCTCTGAAGATTGGATTGGAGTTCTGTCAAAATTGGTCGCAAGTACATGGCCTGTAGTTTCTTCGCTATCAATTTCAGAGACAAAGGACAAAACAGTGACACGTGGCAAGTCGTACAAGTTCGCTCTACTGAACCAGTCCAGAATTAGGTCATTGTGGGAGATTGGACACAACTTTGTCTTGGAGAATCAAAATCAGGTCAGACCTGTGGCATTTAAAAGAAGCTTCAGAGGGCTACTACAGGGCTGAATTTCAGATATCGAAGATTTTCAATTACAGAGATAATTCAATTTCAATATCGATCTCCTAAAAGCTAGTAAAAGGTGTGTATTTTTTTTCCGAATTGCATAAGTCTTGTTTGAAGAATCAAGTTGAATTGATTCCAAAGGCATCTTGTAGAATAGATATCAATATTGGATTCTAAAATGGCCCCTAAAAAGAATTCAACACCCATTAAGCCTTCAGAAGGCTCTACTATGACTCATGAAGATGAAGAATTGCAACATGATCTATCAAAATTACAAGAGCAAATGCAACAGTTTTCACTCTCGCAAAGAGCAACAAAAAATGAAATGGAAGCTTTGAAGAAAGGCATGGAAGTGAAGATGGATGACATGAAAGAAAACATGGAAAACATGAAGAGTGATCTAAAAGCATACATGGAAGGCTTGATGACAAGCTTAAAACCAGAAATGATTCCTAATGGCGGAAATATAGGAGAAGAACCTCCCGATGAGAACAAAATAAATGTTAATCATGATTCCATAAACTCGAATGTTGGCGGAAAGAACCACCATATTCCAAAAATGGATATGAGGAAGTTTGATGGAAAGGATCCTGTAACATGGATACTACAGATGGAGCAATATTTTGATCTCCATAATGTGCAAAACACACAAAGGTACGCATTGCAACTTTACATTTAGAACAAAATACATTTGTATGGTATCGATGGCTTTGCTCCCGTAAAAAAATTGTCACTTGGTCAATTTTTACGGAGGAAATGATAGCACATTATGAGGATACAAAGAGCAACACCTTCTTTAACCAATTGATAAATCTCAAACAAAAGGGTTTAGTGGGGCAGCACATTGAGGACTTCCAAAAATTGAATATAAGGGTAACTGATCTTACAGAGGAACACAGGATTGATCTCTTTCTAGGCACTTTAAAGGATAACATCCAACATGAAGTTCGCGTTTTGGAACCTGATTCATTGGAGAAGGCATTCAGGTTGGCAAGAAAAGTTGAATGGAAAATTATGGCGACAAGGAAGCCTACCACTCAATTCTATAAAGAAGGAAGTGTTGCTACGCCTAGATTTCCACAACCTACAAGGTTGACACCACAACAATTGGAAGAAAAAAAGAGCAAAAGGGCTTTGCTACAGTTGTGATAGCAAATACACTAAAGGTCATAAGTGTGCTGAGAAGAAATTATTTTACATAGATTGTGAAGAAGAAGAAGAAAATGAACAAGAAGAGGATATACACCGGGAACCACCCCTAGAAGAGGAAGAAATGAATCCGACCATATCGTGTAATGCACTGGCAGGAATTACCACTCCTCAAACTCTCAAGATAGAAGGACATATAAAAAAGAAAAGGGTAATAGTGTTGATTGATTCGGGTAGCACCCATAATTTTATTCATTATAAGGTAGCCAAGGAATTAAATTGTTTCCTATACCCAGCACCAGAATGTCAAGTGATGGTTGCAAATGGAGGAACTATAAATTGCTCTGGAAAATGCCATAATATCAAGCTAACCATGGGGGAATATGTATTGGCTAGTCCAATGCTTGCCATTCCTATGGGAGGTGCTGATGTTGTACTAGGAGTACAATGGTTACAATCTTTGGGGACGGTAGCTTTTAATTTTCAAGAACTTTTCTTGAAATTCTTTTCTGAAGGAAAGGAAGTCGAATTACGGGGTATTGAAGGGAAGCCAGGAAGGATAATAAGCTCTAATGGCATGACAAAGCTTCTAAAGAAAGAACAACGAGGCGTAATTGCACAATTATGCTCACTAGAAGTTTCAACATCAAAATCATCTATTTCTGCAGATCTCCAACAAGTCTTGGACAATCATTCCAAGGTGTTTGAAACTCCCAAAGGACTCCCACCTATTCATGATCATGATCATGCTATTCATTTGATTCCGGGAAGTGTTCCTCCAAACATCGGGCCTTATAGATATCCTTACTTCCAAAAGAGCGAAATTGAACATATGATTGCAGAAATGTTAGAGGCGGGTATAATTCAACCTAGTCAAAGTTCTTTCTCTACTCCTGTAGTATTGGTACACAAGAAGGATGGATCATGGCGAATGTGTCCGGATTATAGGAAGCTCAATAAGCTCACCATTAAAGACAAATTTCCCATTCCTGTGATTGATGAATTATTGGATGAATTACACGGAGCAATTTATTTTACCAAGTTGGATCTTCATTCAGGATATCATCAAATTAGAATGAAGACTGAAGATATTCCAAAAACAACATTTCGAACTCATGAGGGTCATTATGAATTTTTGGTCATGCCTTTTGGCCTTACCAATGCACCTTCTACATTTCAAGGGTTTGATGAATTCCATTTTCAAACCCTTCCTTAGAAAATTTGTGCTAGTATTTTTTGATGATATACTAATCTACAGCAGGTCTTGGAAGGATCATGTTGAACATGTTGACAGGGTGCTCAAACTATTGCAGGAGAAACAATTATATGCAAAAAAGTCCAAATGTTTCTTTGGAGTACAAGAGGTGGAATATCTGGGTCATATTGTATCTCACGAGGGTGTTAGAGTGGACCCTAACAAAATTAAAGCCATTAAGGAATGGAAAGTTCCCACAACCATAAAGCAGTTGCGAGGATTTCTCGGGTTAACAGGGTATTATCGCAAGTTTGTTAAGAATTATGGGAGAATAGCAGCACCTCTAACAACATTATTGAAGAAAGATGCATTTTCATGGACTCCTGAAGCAACTAAGGCCCTTGAACATCTTAAAGAGGCAATGTGCCTAGCACCGGTCTTAGCTACGCCAGACTTCACAAAAACCTTTATTGTGGAATGTGATGCCTCAGGAAATGGAATTGGTACGGTTTTAATGCAGGAAGGAAGACCCATTGCTTTTGAAAGTCGTCCAATCAAAGGAAAGTATTTACAGAAACCTATTTATGAGAAGGAAATGTTAGCAATACTACATGCACTAAAGAAATGGCGAACTTACCTAATGGGAAGACACTTCAGGGTAAAAACTGATCATGATAGTCTTAAACACTTTTTGGAACAAAGACTATCGTCAGAAGAACAACAAAAATGGGTCACAAAGATGTTGGGTTATGACTTTGAAATAATCTACAAAAAAGGAAAGGTGAATGTTGTTGCAGATGCACTCTCAAGAAAGAATGAAGAGGTGGAAGCATTGCTTTGTGCCATTTCTATTATCCAACCAGATTGGATAACTGAAGCAAGAGATGAATGGAAGAAGGACAAAGATGTATGGATAATCATTCAAAAGTTGCAGCAAGATCCTAGTACATCTGATACATTTAGTTGGAAAAATGATTCCTTATGGTACAAAGATCGCTTATATCTTTGTAATAATTCCCAACTAAAACAAAGGATTCTTCTGGAATTGCACACTTCTCCTTTAGGAGGACACTCAGGATTTTTAAAAACTTACCACAGGGTGAAGAAAGAATTTTTTTGGGATGGCCTTAAATCTGATATTCAAAAGTTTGTGGCGGAATGTTTGGTTTGCCGGCAGAATAAAGTGGAAACAAATTAAGACCCCGGGACTTCTACAACCTTTATCCATTCCAAGTCAACGTTGGGAGGAGATTTCAATGGATTTTATCACGGGTTTACCTAAGTCCGAAGGAAAGAGTGTCATCATGGTGGTAGTTGATAGACTTACCAAGTATGCACACTTTTGTGCATTATCTCATCCATTTAAAGCAAGTACGGTTGCTACTACATTTATGGACATAATTCAAAAGCTACATGGAAGCCCAAGGGTTATTGTGAGCGACAGAGATCCCATTTTTACTGGAAATTTTTGGACGGAGTTATTTTCTTGTTTGGGTACTCAATTAACTCATAGCTCATCTTATCATCCTCAATCTGATGGTCAAACTAAGATAGTAAATAAATTTTTGGAAGGATGTCTTCGTTGTTTTGTATCTGATAAACAAACACAATGGGTCAAGTGGTTACCTCTTGTTGAATGGTGGTATAACACTTCCTTCCATACTGCAGCAAAAATGACCCCATTTATGGCACTTTATGGATATCATCCACCATCCATCACATCATATTTAAAGGAAAATTCGAAGGTTCAAGCAGTGGAAGATCACATCGAGCATCAGCAAGAAGTTCTCCAACTCTTAAAGGATAACCTGAATTTGGCACAAAATCGAATGAAACAACAGGCATATCAACATCGTAGCGAGAGAAGTTTTGATGTAGGAGATTGGGTATTTTTACGGCTACAGCCATACAAACAAATGTCCCTCAAGCAAGCAAAGAAGGATAATAAATTATCGCCAAAGTACTATGGTCCTTACAAGGTGTTGCAAAAGATTGGTACTATGGCATACAAATTGGAGCTTCCTGCTTCTTCACGAGTACATCCAGTTTCCATGTTTCATGCTTAAAGAAGGTTATAGGTGAAAATCTTCCAGTTCAAACAGTATTTCCAGAACTTGATGGGGAAGGGAAAATCATATTGGAACCTGAAGCAGTCATGGAAAAAAGAACTCAACAACTACGGAATCGATCAATTTCAGAGTATCTCATCAAGTGGAAGAACTTACCCACTGAAGATTCTACATGGGAGGATGAGAATTTTATACAGAAGCACCCGGAGCTACTCAAGTGTTGAGGACAACACTTTTTTGAAGGAGAGGGGCATGTTAGGTCCCTATATCACTAGTATAGCCCTTATTATTGTTAGTTTAAACCCCTTATTGTTATTATTGTACCCTTGTAACCCCCATTTTGTTATTATTGTGCCCTTAAATTATTATTGTTAGGTCGGCTAGGATTACATTATGGCCCCATGGACTCTTATATATAGAAAGGAGGTTTTGTGAATTGTATCATCCAAGAATTGTTCATTTATGTAATGTATTGGAGGTTTCCCCCTCGAAGTGGCTCATTTCTAAGGCGTTTACATCTCTTTTCTTGTATTTTTGGAGCTGGTTACAGAACAGTGAAAAGGAACAAGAAACATTAAAAGAAGAGGATATACACCAATAAACAACCCTATCGAAAGAAGAAATGAATCTAACCATATATTTTAATGCATTTGTAGGAATTACTACTCCTCAAACTCTCAAGATAGAAGGATATGTCAAGAAAATAACTTAATAGTACTAATCGATTCAGGTTGTACCCATAAATTTGTTCATTGTAAGATAACCAATTAATTGAATTGCTTTCTATATCCAACACCAGAGTGTCAAGTGATGGCTGCAAATGGAGGAAATATAAATTTCTTAGGGAAGTGCCATAATATATATCTAACCATGGGGGAATATGTATTGAATAGTCCAATTCTTTCCATTCCAATGGGTGGTTTTGATCTTGTATTAAGAGTCCAATGGTTACAATCTTTGGGAATGACAAATTTTAACTTTAAATAAATTTTCTTGAGATTTTCTTGGGAAGGAAAGAAAATTGAATTAAGGGGGCAAACTAGGGAAAATAATAAGCTCTAATAACATGAAAAATATTTTGAAGAAATAACAATGAAGCATTATTGCACAATTATGCTCATTAAATATTCAAACATCAAAATAATTTTTTTATCAAGATATCCAAAGAATCTTTGACAATGATTCCATGGTATTTGAGACTCCCAAAGGCCTCCCACCTATTCATGATCATGATCATTCTATTCACTTTATTCTAGGAAGTGTTCCTCCAAACATCAGAACTTACAAATATCCCTATGCCCAAAAGAGTGAAATTTAATGTATGGTTGCAAAAATGCTAGAGGTAGGTATAAGTCAACTTAGACAAAACTATTTCTTTGCTCCAGTAGTATTAATACACAAGAAGGAATGATCATGGCGTATGTGTTTGGATTATAGGGAGCTCAACAATCTCACTATTAAAGATAAATTTCCCATTCCTATCATTGATGGATTATTGGATGAATTACATGGAGAATTTTACTTCACCAGGATGGATCTTCGTTCAAGATATCATCAAATTAGAAAGAATACTAAAGAAATTCCAAAAGAATCATTCATAACTCATGAAGGTGATTATGAATTTTTGGTCATGCCTTTTGGCCTTACTAATGCACCTCCCAAATTTCAAGGTTTGATGAATTCCATTTTCAAACCTTTCCTTAGAATTTTTTTTGTTAGTATTTTTTGATGATATACTAATATATGACAAGTCTTGGAAGGATCACGTGCAAAATGTTGACAACGTGCTCAAACTATTACAGGAGAAAAAATTGTATGAAAACCTCCAAATATTTCTTTCAGGTATAGGAGGTATAATATTTTGGTCATATTGTATCTCATGAGGGTGTTAATGTAGTTCCTAACAAAATTAATGCAATCAATGAACGGAAAATACCCACAACCCTAAAGCATATTTCAGGATTTCTTGGGTTGATGGGGTATTATTGCAAGTTTGTTAAGAATTATGGGAAAATGCTAGCACCTCTAACAAAAATATTGTTTGGTAAATTAATTGTCCTCAATTTAATTCATTAAATGTCAACCAGGATTCGTGTACTTGTGAAATGTATGTGCACTATATATGCTAGGATTTATTCTCTAATTTAAGTGAATTCTAGGAATGAAACCAACTACAAAAATGAACGATTGTTTTTCATAAAATTTGGAAAATAATCATGCACATGGTCTTTCAATCCAGAGTACTATCTTAACAAATTAAGCTTTTGAAGTAAAGATCTATCTTGATTGCAAAAATGCACACTTAAAATACCAAAAGGAAATGCTTGAAAATCAAAACATGGAAGGAAAATAACTTAATTCTACTGTTGCGAAATTGAACTTATTATGCACTAATTAATGAAAAGAAATATTTAAACTAAATTGAAATTGGAACAAAATTAATCTAATTGCTATGAGAAACATGATGATAATATCTAATATAATAAGGATAAAATTACTTTGAAAGGAAATGACAATGGAATATAATAAAAGAAATGAAAATATAAACTCAAGGGAGATTAATAATGTGTGCAATTACTTCTAAACTATATTCCCAGCCTAACATATCATAACTTGAAAAAATTAATAGAATTGAAGATTAAAGGATAAAACAACTAACTAAGACTAACATGAAATGATAAAACACTAAGTACAGGTAACAAAGATGCATTGAATCATTAACTCTTTTTGGCGTTTTCTCTTTTAAGAGTAGTCCGTGACAATAATAAAATAACCAGAAATGCAATTTGTAGCGAAATTAGACTTCTAAGAAACATAAAATAAATTACTTCAAAAATTAAAACGAAAACCTCACAGCTTGTAGGGGAGCCTCCTAGAGTGCATGATCGATTAAAAATCAATACTTCATGCACACATTGAGAAGATAATAGGAACTTGTATTAAAAGAGTAGAGTGTTCATTTGTCACAAAAGGATTATAAACTTAATAACAGTAATATCCACCAATGTGTTCTTTGTCTTAGTCACTGTTATTTATAAAAATAATAAAAATAAATTCAAAAGATTTTTAAGTCGATAAACCATAAACAACCTTGACATCTATGAAATTGATATCTAATAGTCCAAATATCTTTATGACTTGCTATTGGAAAAGAAAATCATAGGAGTTTTCATGTTTTGACAACTAAGTGCCTCGATCGCTTGATTATTTGTTTCCTATGTTCAACTGCAACACGTGGTTTCCATGTTTGACTCAACCTTTGACTTCATGATCTGTTATTTCAATTAGATTGCCAAAAAATGCCAAGTACTTATCCACGTGGAGACCAAATTTCATCTTTTGACAGTCTTATTCCTTCTTCTGGAGCGTTGCAACCTATTTAATAATGGATTCTACTACATAAACATATATCAGTTACAAAACATACAAAATTCGGTAATTGAAATATGCTTTTTTCATAATTTTATTAAAAACAAAGAATTTTAATATGGATGATTTAATAGCTTGTAGGATTTTATCCTGACCTTAATATGTTGATGTTTTTTGTAGAACAATAATAGAAAGGTGGAATATGATAGAAAAACGAATGGTAAAAAAGAGACATTTCTAAACTTCAATAATTACTGAATAAAAATGCATTTCTTGGGACTCCAGAAGCAACTAAGTCCTTTTAACATCTTAAAGAGGCAATGTGCCAAGATTCGATTATAGCTACTCTAGCATTTACAAAAGCCTTTATTTTGGAATGTGATGCCTCAATAAATGGAATTGGTTTTGTTTTAATGTAAGAAGGAGGACCCATTTCTTTTGAAATCCATCCAATAAAAGTAAAGTATTTACACAACCCTATTTATGAGAAGGAAATATTGACAATACTACATGCCTTGAAGCAATGGTTCCTTTACCTAATGGGAAGAAACTTCAAGGTAAAAAAAAATCATGATAGTCTTAAATAATTTTTGGAACAAATATTATCTTCAGAAGAGTCGAAAAAATGGGTCACTGAGATGTTGGTTTATGAATTTGAAATCATCTACAAAAAAGGAAGAAAAATGTTTTTTTAAATGCACTCTCAAGAAGGGATGGGAATGTGGAAGAATTTCTCTATGCCATTTATATTATCCAACCTGACTGGATAAATGAAGCGATGGAGGAATGTAAGAATGTAAAATAGGCGTGGAAAATCATTCAAAAGTTGTAGCAAGATACTAGTACATTTGATGCATTTATTTGGAAAGATGACTCATTATGGTGCAAAGATCGCTTATATCTATGTAAGAATTCTCAAATCAAACAAACGATTATTTTGGAATTGCACACCTCTCTTTTAGGAGGGAACTCAATATTTTTAAAAGCTTACCATAGGTTCAAGAAGGAATTTTTTTGGGATGGCCTTAAATCTAATATTCAAAAGTTTGTGGAATTTTTTTTGGTTTACCAACAAAATAAAGTTGAGACAATTAAGACCCTAGGTATGTTACAACCTTTAGCCATTCCAAGTCAACATTGGGAGGAGGTCTCAATGGATTTATCATAGGTTTACCCAAGTACGAAGAAAAAAGTGTAATCAAGGTGGTAGTTGATAGAATTACCAAGTATTCACACTTTTTCACATTATATTATCCTTTTAAAGACAATACAGTTGCTACTGCATTTATGAAAATAATTCAAAATATAGATGGAAACCCAAAGATTATTTTAAGTGATAGAGATCCCATTTTCACTGGAAAATTTTGAATAGAAATATTTTATTTCCTTGGTACTCAATTAGCTCATCGCTCACCTTATCATCCTAAATCTGTCGAGAAAACTGAGATAGTGAACAAATGTTTGGAAGGATATCTTCATTGCTTTGTATCTGATAAACAAACATAATGTATTAAGTGGTTACCTCTAGCTGAATGGTGGTTTTGACGGTTTTGGACCCAAAAATATTCAAGGGGTATCCTCGATATGTGGTTCTAATTATACCTCACACCATTTGGGATAGGATCCCCATGTGTAATATGGCCTAGTTGCCGAATTCTTAAATATTTTCCTTGGCTCTAATTGTCAGCAAGAGAGAGGAGTATAATTGTGCCTTCGAAAAGCAAGTGTGTGTGCCTGATGAGTTTTCAGTTGTAGGTATATAAATTTTCTTGTATTTCAGAGGGAGAGAAATAAGTGAGCCTCTAAGAGAGAGGTAATAGTACCAACCTAGTAGAGAAACACACAACCAAGAAGGATCCTTCTAACATCCAATGGAATTTTCCACAAAGATGCGATGATCATTTCAACCAATATAAAAATAAAGATGTGTCTAAAATCCAACAAAATAGTACGCAAGGATGTGACAGCTATAGTAACCATTAAAACACATTATCAATATGATAAGTACTAAAATGATTGAAATAGTTCAACTACTTTAGCACAGATGAATGAAAACATGAATTACAAACATACATAGAATAGTCTTGCAAATATTCATATTCCATGCATGAAGAACATGTTGGCTGTAAGCCTTATGATATTAAGTAAAATTTCCAAGACACATGTATAAAATGAACACCACTAGCTCCAATAGTGGAGAATTGGAGCCACTCCTTACTCCCCAAAAGAACTAGCTTGTCTCTCTAATGCCTTATGGAAGGAGCCGAGGTGAAAAAGTCCCTTGCTCATACAATGCGGGTTTATATATAACCAATGAGGAGGCGATGCTTCACCTTCCTTGTGACTCATTAAGTACCCTCATTATTGTTTAAACTCATATGAATTTTCAACTTTACATGTCTCTTCATATTCTGTACATGTTCTTTGGAATTTCACTTTACAATACATTTTTTAATGATAATTTACATAATCCACAATAATGATGTGGCATGTGATGACTCATGACACGACATGACATGCAACTGCTAACATAGACTTCTTGATGATATGGTAATGTCAAGCCAATTTTATTGCTCCTTCCTATGTTTCTTCGTGAGGATGCTCTTCTATTCACCTCCATATGGCTTATAGGTAAGGAGTATTCAATGGTATCAAGTCTTGAGATGTGGTCGCAAATTGATGTCCTTTTTCTTTCTATTTATTGATCAAATTGCATAATTAGGTAAAAATATGTCTTTTAGCATGTTTACCTCCTTTGTTTCCTTCTTCATCATCATGTCATGGTATGAAAAGGTACATTCATGTGCAATTCAATCATGATGAGACAACATTAGTTCGATAAACCCCTAGTCTAAGATAGTACATGTTGATCCACTAATTGAGATGGAACCAGGAAGAGGCTAAGAGAGAGTCTCAGTGACTATGCAATTTCACAACTCAAGAATTTAGGGGTGAATATTGAGCCTTGAGACTACACAATGCATAGTTTATATTGGACCGATGAAGAAAATTATATAGTCTGGGAGCTTAGTGTGATAGGTTGAGAGGATGGGAAACGGTTCAACCTATTGCGTAGTTTTGGAAGGCAGAGGAGGTTGGGAAATTGTGTAATTGTGCAAATTAGGAGCTCAAGGGATGCATTTGAGGTTATATATTGTGTAATTCATAGTTGAGGCTAGGTTGGAGGGGTGGATTGTACAATTTTGGAGGTTAAGGTGTAGGCTTGAGCACTGGAATTGCGTATTACACAGTCCTGGGAGGTAGGAACTAAGCATTGGGTAGTTTCAAGATGCAGGATCACAACTAGAGTGCTGATACTGCACAATGCATAATTTAGGAGGGTCAGATGAGGCTAAGTTTCTTGGTCGGAAAGTTTTCAGAAATTGACTAAGTGTGGGATTGGTGAGTTTGATGTGAAAAATGATAAGAATTTGACTATGATTACACAATTAGAATAATTTATGAGACAAAAACATAGCCCATATAGGACACATGAACAACAAATTTGTGAAAACTTATGACAAGTGCGACACTAAAGATACACTTTGCGGCGACTGTGACAACACTTGTGCAACAATGCTTAAAACATTGAGAATGAGTGCGAAAAATGTTTACATGGTAGGATCAACTCATTTTCAAAAACATAACCCCTTGAAACCACCAAAACAATCTTATATACATTATATGACACTTAACATGTGAAAATACAACATTTTTCTTTTCTCGCGAAAGGGACCAAAACATTGAAAGAAAACACATGAAATTAATTTCAATGTTTGTGACAATAATATACAAGACCAAGGTAGGCTCCAAAATTTGGTGCAGGACAAAATTTTGGAGGGTGTTCATGTAGCAGTGAAAATAGGTAGTATAACACTTCCTTCCATACTGCAACAAAAATGACCCCATTTATGGCACTTTAACATCGAGAATCAACAACACGTTCTAGTACAACTCTTAAAGGATAACATCACTCTGACGCATAATCAAATGAAACAAAAGGAAAATAAACATCACAGTGAAATAAGTTTTGATGTAGGTGACTGGGTATTTTCACGGGTATGACAATACAAAAAAATTTCCCTTAAGAAATATAAGAAGGATAATAAATTATCACCCAGGTACTGTGGTCCTTACAAGGTGTTGCAAAATATTGGTACTCTGGCATACAAATTGGAGCTTCCCGCATCTTCCCGAGTACACCCAATTTGTAATATCCCAAAAGGGAGAATGCAGTAATACTGAAACACAATATGAGAACTGCATCAAAGTAAACAATAAATCTGAATACACATCAGAATGCACAGAAACAACTGAGCCATTTTATTATATGGGAGGTTAATAGCAAATACAACAGTGCTCAAAATATGAGACACTCAAACCAAAGAGGTGGCCTAGAATGACCCTAAAATGATCCCACAAGAGGGACTGCATAACTGTTGGACTGCTAGAAGGTAAACTACACTGTCCCTACTGCAATTGTTGGGACTGCAACTACCATAAATATAGAAAGGTAGATCTAGGCAGTTTGGGAGCTCCGATGATGCTAAAACTTTAGATCCGGGCTCTATGATCGATACCCAAGATAACTCAGAAAGGATTTTATAGATATATGAATCTAGAAAAATCACCCTCTTAGGGCTTCACATATACATTGTTGGGTATGCAGATCTGCTGCATAATATGATCAAATATGGCTGCAATATGATGTACAATTGGATCTATGCAAGAAGGGCTGATCCCTTCACTAGATCCTTGGGATAAAATCTCAAGATATAGCTCCTCCAATCTCCTCCACTAAAAATAGCTACTGGATGAATAAAAACTTCAGAAAAATGCACTGCAAGAGAGGGAGGCTCAATAGCCTACTACTAGATATGTTAATACAGCTTCGAAATGATGGAAACAGTGGAAAAAATGTGAGGATATCTACAATAAGTGTTGAAAACTTCCTTCCTCCAATAGATCTACAAGACTACACTGCACAATCCTTGAGGGGACTACTTCTGCATGGAGGTAAAATACAATGGCTTAAATGTCAGATATAGATTTGATGCCCCTAGAAGACTGAATGTGAAGAAAAATGTGAAGGATGGATCCTCCACCGGTTTCCTAGCTGAAATGCTAGAAACACCATCCTGAAGATGGCACCAATTCCTGATGAGGACTACAGCTCAATAGAAAACCTTCCCAGAGTAGGCACTCGAAGTCCCACGTGGGTAAGGGTGGGATTTCCACTTGGAAACACCCTGTGCTAAACAACACTGCAGACTTAGCTAAACAACATAAGAGTACATAGAAATGTCCTATGAAAAATATAGATCTAAACATATCAAAGAAAATAAATAATCCAAGTCATGCCTTCTGTTGTGCCTTTACCTTCATTATATAGATTATGAGCCTTCCATAGCCTAGGCCCACCTCTAAAATACACTTTACATGTGGACATAAGTCTCCATGGTTTACTGCATTGTTTCTTGATGTCCTCCATCATGTCTACATATGGTGATCACCCTCTCCATCATGTGTGCATTAAATGCATCACTTCCTCCACTAACTTATCATAAGTGCTTTATGATCTTCTTTGAATGTGTTAGGGTCATATAATAATAGGATTCATAATTTTTAATTGACTTTTATTAGTCTTGTAATATGTACATACTTTTCTTTCTTCAAAATTGTTTTCCCATATTGAAAAAATTAAAAATTGTAAAGAGGGTAAAAGTCCTAAAAGAAAAATCAAAAGGACTGAAAGAAAAAAAGATCAAAAAGAATATAAAGAATAAACCCAAAACAAAAAATAGATAAAATTAAATCACAAAAGTGATGCAAATTCAAATTCCACTACTTTTTACTTCACTTTGCAAATTCATATTGTGTGCAGCTTGTCAAAAATGCCACAATCCATGATAGTCAAACTACTTAATCTTGACCTTTCATGCTTTAAATTTTCTATTGATAGATAGAGAATAAAGATCTAGCCAAACTGTTTAATCTTGGTAGATCAGTAGTTAGGTAGAGAATAATAAGAAGCTCAAAAGTTTAATCTAAGCCCTTGGAAGAAATAAGGATAGAATTAGATAGTTTGCTATTAAAAGAAAAATAAGGGTTTGCAAGCTCAAACACACCCATGTAAATGAAGAAAAAATGCAAAGGTTGGCACCTCCACCCTCAAAAACACAAGGGAATCCAAATTTTGACACCCCCACTCTAAATAACACAAGGAAATATAGAGGTTGACACCTCCACCCTCAACAACACAAGGGAATCCATAGGTCAACACCTCCACCCTCAGCAAAACAAGGTAAAATGGAGGGAAAAACCTCCACCCTCAACAACACAACAAAATCCAGAGGTTGATACCTCCACCCTCAGAAACACAAGGGAATCCAGAGGTTGAAACCTTGACCTTCAACAACACAAGGGAATCTAGAGGTTGGAACCTTCACCCTTAACAAAACAAGGGAAACCAGAGGTTGGCACCTCCACCTTAAACAACACAGGGGAATATAGAGGTCAACACCTCCACCCTTGACAACAAAAGCATACATAATGATTCCACCCAAGAATGGGAATACAAAACACACTGAAAGAACCATGAAATAATAAATGAAGTTTCATAAATCTTGTTACAAATAATCCAAGAGACAGAACTCCACCCCAACTGTAAGGGAAATCCAGATATGATCCATCTCCAGCTTCTAGCTATCTAGGTAATCCAAATACTATTTCCCTCACATGAGAGATGTTCTTCCAACCTTTGAATGCTCAACCAAATGACTTCACGCATCCCCCTCCTATAGCAATGTCTCCCCATTCACCACTTTGACTCCTTCACCTCCTTCTTACTCAAATGTCATCATTAAGTTTTAGTTAGTCATGGGGATTCCTTCTGCCAGCTTCCTAGCCATGTTCCTGTTGGTTGAATTGGCTTTTCAAACCTACCACTATGACCCATCCTCTTCTTTAATTTTTTTATCTTTTTACACCTTAAAAAATCACCCAAGGAAGTATTGAATCTTATTCCTCTTTCCTACCTCATTGATTGTTATATCTAGTATCATTTAATGCCAAATATGCTATACTTCCTTGGCTGTGTGAAAACATCAAGTTATCCTTAAATACCAAGTGTTCTCCTATCTCAAAATTTGGAATTTTTTTCCCACTACAAATACATATTTTTTATTAGGATTACATAATTACAAGGTTTACAATGAGGGGGATATTACCTTGGGGATGTCACAAAATACACTCAAATTACACTCACATAGTGCTATAGGTTTGACTGAGGATTTTGATGAAAATATTTTGTAAGTTCGGTTCCCTTGCATTGTTGGGTGTTTGTTATATAATTTCCATTACAAGACCCTCACACGGGGTCCAGGGAAATGACCCAAGATTTTTTTTAATTTTTTATGCAGCCTAATAATAGTTGGGCAGACCCAAGGATGTTGAGCAGAACTAGAGATGGTGGGTGGGCCTACCCATGGTTTTTTGCATGGGTTTTGCACATGGTTATAGGCATGATGGTTTTCTCCCCACGGCATTTTGTAGATCTGGTCAAGGGAGCTACAATTATATTCTAATCTAGGGTTAGTGGATTAGGGTTTATGAATTCTTCGACATGTATATATATGTATTGTAACATTGAAATGAATAATACTGAAATAATAATCTAGTAGTCTTGGTTTTGGGATCCATGGGAAAATATCCATGTATATTTGTTTTATGTTGTTGCCATTGTTTATTTTTCTATTTTTTAAGAATTTGTTTGTGGGTAATTTGTTTATAGGATTAAAACCTACATTTGGTATGAGAGCAATTTTAGCTTCAAAGGGATGCCTTTACTTCTGAGGGGTTTTGCTTAGTCTCGTGGTAGACCTTGTTCAATGGGAGATCTGTCAGATTGATTCTTGCAGTGAAAGAAGATGGAAAATAGTGAAAAGATAGGGATCAAGAAATTTAATGGTCAGAGTTCAGATTTGTGGAAGCTCAAGATGAAATATTTGTTAGTGGACCGAGATCAGTGGATTACTGTAGATCCAGGAACGACACCAACATGAATTTCGGTAGAGGAGTAGGAAAATTTCAATTGGAATGCGATGAGAATACTAAGATTGAGTCTCTCAGGTTCAGTATTATTGCATGTATCAGGGGAAGATACGACAAAGGATTTGTGGGTTAAGTTAGGGAATTTTTACCAATCTAAGTCTCTAGTGAACAAAATGTTCCTGCAGTAAAAGCTCTGTAACCTGAGGAAGAAGGATGGATACTCAGTGACAGAGAATATTAATGCCTTTAATAATTTGGTAAGTCATTTTTTATCTGCTAATATAAAAATTCCATATGAAGTTAAGTGCATTAGTTTGCTGTGTTCTCTACCAGATTCATGGGATAGTGTGGTTTTTTCAATAGGTAGCAATAGAACTACCTTTAAGTTTTATGAAATAGTATCATATTTATTTTCGGAAGAGATGAGATGGATAGCTAGAATGGAGATGCCTTGTATGTACAAGGACGATCCCAGAACATAAAAAAAAATTCGTCGAGGGGGAGATATAAATATAGAGGGAGATCTAAATCTCTAGGAAAAACTCTAAATCTGTGTTGAAAATATGGAAAGGAAGGGCACTACAAAAATGACTGTATATCTAAATCTCCTAAGAAAGTAAAGGGATCTGATGATGCTCCTTATACAAAAGTGAAAACCACCTAAAATGAAGGTGGGGATGTGTACTTGGCTTCTTCTTTAAGTATACATGTAGCTTATGAGGCATGCTTGATTGACTTAGGTGCATCCTTTCACTTCACTCTCCCAATAGTGAGTGGTTCTATGAGTATGAGAAATATGATGGTGGTGATGTATTCTTAGGGGATGACAAGAAGGCCATAATCATTAGACATGGAAAATTAAAGCTGAAGTTGCAAGGTGCAAGGATTAGAACACTTCCTCTACAGAAAATACCATTCTATGGCATCAAAGTCTTGAATATTTTGGAGAGAAGGGACTTCAAATAGTATATAGTAATGGTATGGTAGAAGGTATATCTAATTTATCTTTGGATTTTTTTATTTATTTTTATTTTTATTTTTTTATTTATTTTTTTATGTTTTCTGTGAACATTGTGTATATGTGAAGTAGAATCAGATGAGTTTCCCCTCTAGTGCTAAGAGAATGAAAGGGATATTATAACTTGTGCACAATGATGTGTTTAGACCTATGTTGGTTCCATCACTGGGTAAGTATTTTTACTATGTCTCATTTATAGATGACATCTTGAGGAATACATGGATAAATTTACTCAGAAAGAAATATGAATTCTTTGATAAGTTTAAAGAATTTTAGGCTCTCGTATAAAATAATACAGATAAGAAGATCAAGGTGTTGAGGAGAGATAATTATGGAGAGTTCTACAACAAGGAATTTGAACATCTCTGTAAGAAGTGTGGCATATCACGACAAAAGACTACACCACACATACCTTAGAAAAATGGAGTTGCAAAAAGAATGAACATGATGTTGATGGAAAAGGAAAGAAGCATGGTCAATGGTGTTGAATTAGGACAATAATTATAGGCAGAGGGAGTGGAGATTTCATGTTACCTGGTTAATAAATCACCTTCAGCAACTTTGGAGGATAAGGCTTCACATGTGGTATGGACTAGTAAGAAACCCTATCTTTCACATTTGAGGGTATTTGGTTGTGATGCATATGTACATGTTACAAAGGAGAAAAGAACCAAGTTGGATAGTAAATATGAAAGGTGCATATTTATAGGGAATATAGATGGTTTAAAAAGTTATAATATTTGGAACCCAGAAAAAAGTAAGGTTGTGTGCAACCGAGATGTGGTGCTTAGAGAGGTGAAAGATGTTATTAAACATGAAGTCCTACCAAAGGAACCTAAGAAGACAGAGTTTGTGCTAAAGGAGGAAGAATCATACCCTACAACATAACATGAATCAGAAGAGGAAGAGCCACAACATCCAATTTTGAGAAGATCAGTTCGAGGGAGGAGGCAACCAGAAATGTATATTCCATCCCTTTCCTATTCAAAATTTTATTTTTCTATTACTAATGATGATCCCATAAATGTAAAGAAGGTAGTATATTCAGAGGATGTAAAACTCTAGAAAGAGGCTATGGTTGATGAAATGGCATCTTTGACAATAATGATGCTTGGGATTTGGTGGACTTATCGGCTGGAAGGAAACCCATTGGAGGAAAATGGGTGCTTAAAAAGAATATGAATGTTGAAGGAAAGGTGGAGAAATAAAAATCTCAATTGGTAGCAAAAGGTTATTCCTAGGAGCCAAGAACTGATTTTGGTGATATTTTTTCTCCTTTTCCCAATTTAGCTTCTATTACATTAATTTTATCTATTGTTGCCACTTTTTATTTTGAGGTAGAACAGATGGATGTGAGGACAACATTTATTCTCAAGGATATGGAAGAAGAAATATACATGGAGCAACCTGAGGGATTTGCAGTGAAGGGTAATAAATAACATGTATGCAAGTTAAAAAAGTCTTTGTATGGGTTTAAAAAATCACCAAGGATGTGGTATAAAAAAATCGTTATATATATACGGGGATTTGGCTTCACCAGAAGCAAACAAGATCATTGTGTGTATTTTTAATTAATTACTGACCGTGTTATTTATTTGGTATTGTATGTGGATAATATGTTTTTGGTTTGAAATGACATATAAATTATCCAATATTCGAAGACCTAATTTTCCTCCAAATTCGACATGAAGGATATTAGTGCTGCAAACTATAATATGGGCATGGAAATCAAATGAGATCAAGCA
This sequence comes from Pinus albicaulis, assembly GCA_034641835.2. Taxonomy (NCBI): domain Eukaryota; kingdom Viridiplantae; phylum Streptophyta; class Pinopsida; order Pinales; family Pinaceae; genus Pinus; species Pinus albicaulis. Next base: position 1,224,998,704 of record CM076574.1, read on the forward strand.
AAGAGGAAGCTATAGTTGAATCAGAGAAAGTATGTTGTGTAGAAATTTGAATAAATGATATATCATTCACCGATATTCTCCTGATCACACACTATTTTAGCTTCGTGCACAATACCGAATCTCTTCTACCATTGATCATTACATGCAGAAATAAAATCAATTACATGCGCACATTAAAACCATAAACAATCACACATATGAAGACAGTATTTCATGGGAAAGCTTAAAGATGAAAACCCAAACTATATGTATATTATATGTCATAGATATCATGTAACAATCATTGTACAAAGCTCCTCACAAGCTCTCAGTAAAACCTCGAATTGCTACACACTAATCAAGCTAGATCTAGCAAAACACATGCTCCAAACTCTGCCACCTGATAGACAGCCTCTATTGCATAAAAAATGCTGTAGGATGGCTCATAAATAACTTCGAACCACCCGGCTTGTACTACACAATCCTCATTGGCTTCTCCAATCACTGGCTATTGCAAATATGCAATAGTATAGTCACAACTGATAGTCAACCTGCTCTTTCACCTATCTCTGCACTGGTCTCCACTGAAACTGTCCATGCACTAAAGTTAAATGATGTATTCTTTAGTTGATTAATGAGTTTATAATTAGTGAATTAATTAATAATTAATTCACAACACTCTTCACTAGTGTATTAATCAGTTAGACTAAATACAACTAGTTCAACTATGTTTAGTTTAGTTAAACTGAATACAACTCCATTAACTCCTCAATCAACTCCACCAAACTCTATCACATGAGTTATAACTAAAGTATCCACGCAATAGCTCCACTTAACCCTAAGGAATAGCATAATTCCTTCTGTCATCTCCTGTGCCACATCTGTGCACTTAACTGAAGTGCTCCAAGAGAATAAGATAATGTTTATAGTCCAAATATTATTAAGAGCTAATAATATTCGACATATCTCCATTTTTTAGTGACGATCTAAAAATAGATTCCGCCCAATATGTCTAAAAATAGAAGTCCATCTATTTTTCCAACTTGACCAACCCTCCACAAATAGCATCCTGCAACTCATAGAATCATGATCCATATGTCTAAAAATAGACATAGTCTAAAGATAGACTTTGCGCCAAAAATAGCCTGCGGGCCCACTTAGTGAAGGTGACTTCTTTCCATTAAGCTCATCATCTTGTTGCAATATCAACACTCCCTCTCAACAAGATAAGGATTATCTGCCACCCCTATCCTGCCTCTGTAGTATTCGAATTTGCTCCTGGTGAGCGCCTTCGTCAAGATATCAACATCCTAATCCTCCGTGGGAATATATGAAAGTAACATGATCTTCCGCTGCACAAAATATCTGATATGATGATGCCGGATGGAAATGTGTTTAGATCTATTATGAAATACTGGATTAACTGAGAGTTTGATGCAACTTTGATTATCACAATAAATCACAGTAGGCTCTAAGTGTGAACCAAACAACTCGACCAGGATCTTCCTCATCCATATAGCCTCGCATGCAGCCAAACTTGCTGCCATATACTCGGCCTCTACTGAACTGAGTGCCACAGATCTCTGCTTCCTGCTGTAACAATAAAATACTGTCGACCCGATATTGAAAATCCCTCCAGATGTGCTCTTTCTGTCTGTTAGGCGCCCTGCCCAATCTACATCCGTGAAGCCACATAGCCTCACCTCATCCGACTGTTTGTACCATAATCCATATTGCGATGTGCCTCTGAGATATCTCAATACATGCTTGCCTGCCTTCCAGAAGAGCTTGGTAGGCTTAATCATAGCTTGTGAAAGCTGGTTAACAGCATAGCATATGTCGGGTCCTGTATTGACCAGATACATACGCGACCCCACCAACTGCCGATAAATAGTGGCATCCACTACCTCCGCCGAAGTAGCATCCTCCTTCCTCCATCCACTAGGAAGAGGAGTATCAACAGGCTTGCAGCCATGCATGTTGAACTTCTCCAGTATCTCTTGGGCATACTTGCCTTGAGAAACAAACAGTCCATCACTACCTGCCAAATTTCCAATCCCAGGAAATAATGAAGGAGGCCCAAGTCCTTCATCTCAAACTCCTTTGCAAGATAAGCCTTGAATGAGTGTATCAATAGTTCATCACCTGTCAAAATCAAATCATCTACATAAAGTACAATGATCAGCAACTTACCCTCCACCACAATATGGTATAGGTTTGGATCCGCCTCACTCTTGGAGAATCCAAGTCCGGTGAAATAACTGTCTATCTGTGTGTACCAAGCACGAGGTGCTTGTTTCAACCCATACAGTGCTCTCTTGGGCCTGCACACATGCGACTCGCTGCTGAAGATTTAGAAACCTTTGGGTTGCTCTATGTACACCTCCTCCTCAATCACCTCGTTGAGGAATGTAGTCTTCACATCCATCTGATGAATGTGCCACCCCATCTGTGCTGAGAGAGCAAGAATCATCCGTATGGAAGAATAACTTGCGATAGGTGAAAAGGTTTCCTCATAATCGATCCCCTCAATATGTGAGAAGCCTCGGGGAACAAATATTGTCTTGTACTTCTCCACACTCCCATCAGCTGCTTGCTTCACTTTGTAGATCCATCTCGAACCCACCACTGATTTCCCTTCCAGCCTTGGGACAATCTCCCATGCACTGTTTCTGACAATCAAATCATACTCTTCCATCATGGAATCTACCCATGCGGGATCCTCCATAGCTTCCTCGAAAGAGGATGGCTCCGTCACGATACACTTGCTCATAAGAGCCATGTATCCATTATACTGGTCAGGTGACTGTCTCTGTCTGCGCTGTGATGTAGGTGATCCTACAACCTTCTCTGCATCTTGAGCCAGTTGCTCAGCTTCTGTAGTGCGCTTCTGCCCTCTGATGGTTGGCACTGCATGAGTGGTCTCTTCCACTCCATGAACCTACTCTTGTGGCTGATCCACATCTTAAGGCTCATCCTTAGGAACTAATGGCTCCTCATCTGCATTCAAGTGTGGCTCCCTCTCAAGCGGACACTTCATGGCTTTCTCCTCATGAAATGTCATATCCCATCGCACAACATTCTTGCAACTGTCTAGCAAATACACATGATAGTTGTGGGGTGTATCAATGTACCCCACAAATATCCCAACCTCTGCAGTCAGCTCTAGATTCTTCCTGGAATCCTTCATAACATGAATCTTACCAGAAAACTCCTCCTCGTGTGTACTCATGCCAAGTATCCTATGAGGACAACGGTTTTGCACATAAACCGCAGTGTTGCATACCTCAGCCCACAAGTATATGGGAAGGCCCTGATCATGAAACATCACCTGTGCAACACCCATAATCGTTCTGTTCTTTCGCTTCGCAACCTGATTCTGCTGTGGGTTATGAGGTGCTATGAGCTCTCTTCGAATTCCTTCTGCGCTGCAAAAGTCCTTGAATTCACCAGAGATGAATTCACCACCATTGTTGCTCCTAAGAGCCTTCACTTGCTTCCTCGATTCTTTCTCAACTAGTGCCTTGAACTCACAAAACTTTGAGTATGTCTCACTCTTCTTCTACATGAAGAATATCCAGCACTTACGAGAAAAATCATCAAAAAATATCACATAGTACCTATGCTTTGCTATCGAAGCTACTGAGAAAGGTCCACACACGTCTGTGTGAATTCTCTCAAGGATTGTCATGGCGCAACTATCCTTCTCGTGAAAGGTGGCTTTCACAAATTTTCCCAAGGTACATCCCTTGCACTGATCTGAATGCACAAGAGTACCCTTAGGAAGCCCAATAGAAATCTGCTGCAGTATCTTCAAAGCTCCATGGTGAAGGTGGCCCAATCTCCGGTGCCACAGCTCACCATCATCCCGGCTCACCACTCCTTCTGCCTTGCCTGCCATTGCTGTGCAGCCATCTACTGTAACCACCTCTTTCTTAACTCAAGCCCCTGTCAACCCGAGTCTCACCGGTTGCCCTTCTGCATAAAGGAGAAAGCCTTTCCCTCACTAAAGACAACATCATAACCCTTCATCTTCTAACATCGCCACGGAGATAAGATTCTTCTTCAATCCTGGAACATGCATCAATTCCTTCAATACGAAGGGTTTACCAGACTCCCTCTCAAAGGAAATGGTACCGATACCGGTCGCACTGTATCTACCATCATCGCCCATCTCGATGTGCACTCTAATATCTTTCTCATCCAGATCAGTAAACAAATCTCGATCTCCTGTCATGTGAAAAGATGCACCACTGTCAAGAAACCACACTGAACCCATCACACTTGAGACCAAGCATGCGATCAGTGAAAAATCCAGCTCAAATTGCGAGGCTAAGACCTCTCCAGTAGCCTGCTTCTTTTTCTTCTTCTGTGGACAACTAGTGGCATAATGTCCATGTTGGTGACAGTGAAAGCACTTCACCTTGGACATGTCCTACTTCTTGCCTTTCGCACCGGATTGAGAAGCTTTCTTGCTCTTCCCCTTCTTTGCTTTGGCAGCCAAAGCGCAATTCTCTTCATCAGAGTTCCTTGATGAAGATCCATCCCTGCACGCCTCTCTATCTCCTCAGACAAGATTCCACCCAAAGCCTGCCTCCCATCCGGAAATTTCTCCTGACCATTAATAGAGTCCCCCCATGGGGCAATGCCAACCTCTGAAAGCTCTGGCGATAGCCAAGCTCACCAAGTCCCCATCATCAACAGTCACCCCCACACTTCCCAGCTCATCCTTGCATTGGATGAACTTCGTGAGGTACTTGGGCATACCGTCGCCTTTCTCCATTTTTATGTTTATGAGTTTATCCTTGAGCACCAACTTCCTTTGGTCGCTCTTGCTTTAAATAAATCCTCACAAATATTTCATTAAGAAATGGAGAAGTTATCACTATATTTAGCACCATAATCAGCAGATCCTTCACACCCATAGTTATACCTTCTTACACTGTTGGCCCTCATTCCATGCGTCAAGTACGGCAGCATCACTAGAAGTAGGCTTTGGAACTTCAGCATCTATGAACTCCTTCAACCCATTTTCATCTAGCACCACCTCCATCCTGTCCTTCCATGCAATATAATTCGAGCTGCCCTCAAGGGCATACTCCAATCGCAATCCATTGAAAGACATCTCAACTTCGACACCAAGAAAACACTGCTGCAAATTCGAATTCCACCTGCACAAAACTCAACCGCATCAATGTTTTGCACTGTCTAATGATCAATATCACTCGATAATTATGAATACCCTGAATAACTGATATATTATTCACCATATTCTCCTCAATTAACACACACTATTTTAGCTTCATGCATAATAAAAAATCTCTTCTACCATTGATCATTAATTGCGGAAATAAAATCAATTGCATGCACACATTAAAACCATAAACAATCACACATATGAACACAGTATTTCATGGGAAAGATTAAAGCTGAAAACCCCAACTATCTGTATATTATATGTCATAAAGATCATGTAACAATAATTTTACAAAGCTCCTCACAAGCTCTCAGCACAACCTCCTAATCACAGCACAACACCTGCTTAGATGTAGCAAACACATGTTCCAACTTCACCGCATAGCCAACCTCATTGTACAATAAAATGCTGTAGGATGGCCTACAAAATAATTTTTGAACAACCCGGCTTGTATCGCAGACAATCCTACTGGCTTCTCCATCTCATCAAGTTGTTGAAAATATGCAACAGTATAGTCGCAACTGATAGTCAACCTGCTCTTTCACCTATCTCTGCACTAGTCTCCACTGAAACTGTCCATGCACTGAAGTTAACTGATGTATTCTTAGTTGATTAATGAGTTTATAATTAGTGAATTAATTAATAATTAATTCACACCACTCTTCACTAGTGTATTAATTAGTTAGACTAAATACAACTAGTTCAACTATGTTTATATTAGTTAAACTGAACACAACTCAATTAACTCCTCAATCAACTCCAGCAAACTCTCTCACATGAGTTCTAACTGAAGTATCCATGCAATAGCTCCACTTAACCGTCAGGAATAGCATAATTCCTTCTGCCAGCTCCTGTGCCACATCTGTGCACTTAACTGAAGTGCTCCAAGAGAATAAGATAATGTTTATAGTCGAAATATTATTAAGAGCTAATAATATTCGACATATCTATTTTTAGACTGGCAATATAAAAATAGATTCCACCCAATATGTCTAAAAATATAAGTCCATATATTTTTCCAACTTGACCAACCCTCCACAAATAACATCCTGCAACTCATAGAATCATGATCCATATGTCTAAAAATAGACATAGTCTAAAAATAGACTTTTCGCCAAAAATAGCCTGCGGGCCCACTTAGTGAAGGCGACTTCTTTCCACTAAGCTCATCATCTTGTTGCAATCTCAACACTCCCTCTAAACAAGATAAGGATTATCTCACCCATATCCTTCAGTATCTGCCAAATTTGCTCCTCGGTGAGCGCCTTCACAAGGATATCAACATCCTAACTGTGGGAATATATGAAAGTAATATGATCTTCCGATACACACAATCTCTCCAGATGATGATATCGATGTCAATGTGTTTAGATCTATCACAAATACTAGATTAACCTAAGAGTTTTATCAACTTCATTACATTTGTACAATAAACTACATTAGGGACTAAGTGTAAAACCAAACAACTTACCTCAGGATCTTCCTCTTCCATAGAACTCTCACAGCCAAACTTGCTTCGCCATATACCAAATTTCCCCATTTAACCAGTGCCACGGATCATTGCCTCTTGCTGTACCAAAACCAATGCCGACCCGACATCAAAATCCCCAGATGTACTCTTTCTATCCGTCTCGGTCTAACTGCATCCTAAGGGTGCTCACACATAGCCTCACCTCATCCGACCGTTCCACTACAACCACGGCGCCCCGAGATAACGCAATACATGCTTGCCCGCCTTCTAGAAGAGCTTGGTAGGCTTAACCATAGCTTGTGAAAGCTGGTTAACTGCATAGCATATATCGGGTCGTGTATTGACCAGATACATAAGCGACCCCACCAACTGTCGATAAACAGTGGCATCCACTACCTCCGCTGAAGTAGCATCCTCCTTCCTCCAACCTCCAGGAAGAGGAGTATCAACAAGCTTGCAGCCATGCATGTTGAACTTCTCCAGTATCTCCTGGGCATACTTACCCTGAGAAACAAATAGTCCATCACTACACTGCCAAATTTCCAATCCCAGGAAATAATGAAGGAGGCCCAAGTCCTTCATCTCAAACTCTCTAGCAAGATCCTCCTTGCATGAAAGTATCAACAGCTCATCACCCGTCAAAATCAAATCATCTACATAAAATACAATGATCAGCAACTTACCCTCCACCACAATCTGGTACAGGTTAGGATCCGCCTCACTCTTGGAGAATCCAAGTCCAAGGAGATCAATAACCAGCCCATCCATGCCCATGACTAGGCTGCTCAACCCATACGTTTCTTGAGCCCCTCAGACATGCGAATCGTTGCCGGGACCCCAACCTTCAGCGAAACATAAAGACCTCTTCAATCACCCTGCCGAGAATGCCTTCACATCCATCTGATGAATGTGCCACCCCATCTACGCTGAGAGAGCAAGAATCTTCTGTATGGAAGAATACCTTGCGACAGGTGCAAAGGTTTCCTCATAATCGATCCCCTTAATCTGTGAGAAGCCTCGGGCAACAAATCTTGCCCTGTACTTCTCCACACTCCCGTCAAATGCTTGCTTCACTTTGTAGATCCATCTCGAACCCACCACTAATTTCCCTTTTGGCCTTGGGACAATCTCCCATGCACTGTTTCTGACAATCAAATCATAATCTTCCACCATGGCATCTACCCTTTTGGGATCCTCCACAGCTTCCTCGAAAGAGGATGGCTCCGTCATGATACACTTGCTCATAAGAGCCATGTAACCAGTATACCGGTCAGGTGACTGTCTCTGTCTGCGCTGTGATGTAGGTGCTCTTACAACCTTCTCTGCATCTTGAGCCAGTCGCTCAGCTTCTATAGTGCACTTCCGCCCTTTGATGGTTGGCGCTACATGAGTGGTCTCTTCCATTCCATGAACCTCCTCTTGTGGCTGATCCACATCCTGAGGCTCATCCTTAGGAACTAATAGCTCCTCATCTGCATGCAAGTGTGGCTACCTTTCAAGTGAAGACTTCATGGCTTTCTCCTCATGAAATGTCATATCCTGTCGCACAACATTCTTGTGACTGTTTGGAAAATACACACGATTGTTGTGGGGTGTATCATTGTACCCCACAAATATCCCAACCTCTTCAGTCGGCTCCAGCTTCTTCCTGGAATCCTTTGTCACATGAATCTTACCAGAAAACGCCTCCTCGAGTGTAATCATGCCAAGTATCCTATGAGGACAACGGTTTTGCACATAAACCGCAGTGTTGCATGCCTTATCCCACAAGTGTATGGGAAGGCCCTGATCATGCAACATCGCCCGTGAAGAACCCACAATCATTCTGTTCTTTCGCTTCGCAACCCCATTATGCTATGGGTTATGAGGTGCTATGAGCTCTCTTCGAATTCCTTCTGCGCTGCAAAATTCCTTGAATTCGCCAGAGATGAATTCACCACCATTGTCGCTCCTAAGAGCCTTCACTTGCTTCCCCGATTCTTTCTCAACTAGTGCCTTGAACTCACAGAACTTTGAGTATGTCTCGCTCTTCTTCTGCATGAAGAAGATATAGCACTTACGAGAAAAATCATCAAGAAATATCACATAGTACCTGTGCTTTGCTGTCGAAGCTACTGAGAAAGGTCCACACACGTCTGTGTGAATTCTCTCAAGGATCGTTGTGGCGTGACTATCCTTCTCATGAAAGGTGGCTTTCACAAATTTTCCCAAGGTACATCCCTTGCACTGATCTGACTACACAAGAGTACCCTTAGGAAGCCTAATAGAAATCTACTGCAGTATCTTCAGAGCTCCATGGTGAAGGTGGCCCGATCTATGGTGCCACAGCTCGCCATCATCCAGGCTCACCACTCCTTCTGCCTTGCCTATCATTTTTGCGCAACCATCTACCTGCAATTGATAAAGGTTCTTAACTCAAAACCCTATCCTCTGAGTCTCACCAGTTGCCTTACTGCGCAGGAAAGCCTTTCCCTCGCTAAAGACAACATCATATCCCTTATCTTCTAACATCGCCACAGAGATCAGATTCTTCTTCAATCGTGGAACATGCATCACTTCCTTCAATAAGAAGGGTTTACCAGACTCCCTCTTAAAATAATTGGTACCGATACTGGTTGCACTGTATCTACCATCATCGCCCATCTCGATTTGCACTCCAATATCTTTCTCATCCAGATCAGTAAACAATCTCAATCTCCTGTCATGTGAAAAGATGCACCACTGTCAAGAAACCACAATGAACCCATCACACTTGAGACCAAGCATGCGAACAACAAAAAATCTAGCTCAAACTACAAGGCTAAGGCCTCTCCAGCTGCATATCCAGTAGCTTGCTTATTTTTCTTCTTCTGTGGACAACTAGTGGCATAACGTTCGTGTTGGTGACAGTGAAAGCACTTCACCTTGGACATGTCCTGCTTCTTGCCTTTCGCACCAGATTGAGAAGCATGCTTCTTGTTCTTCCCCTTCTTTGCTTTGGCAGCCAAAGTGAAATTTTCTTCATATGAGTTCTTTTATGAAGATCCATCCTTGGTACATCGCCTTATCTCCTCTTGCACAAGATCTGACCAAAGTCGCTCCCATCTTAGCAATTTCTCCCGACCATTGACAGAGTCCTGATAGGAATGCCAACTCTTTGGAAGCCCAAGGAGAGCCAAGCTCACCAATTCCTCGTCATAAACAGTCACCCCCACACTTCCCAACTCATCCATACATTGGATGAACTTCGTGAGGTACTTGGGCATACTGTTGCCTTTCTCCATTTTTATGTTTCTGAGTTTATCCTTGAGCGCCAATTTCCTCTGGTCGCTCTTGCTTTGAAATAAATTTGTCAAAGCTTTCCACATCAAGAATGGAGAAGCCTTACCATGAAGGCTGGACACTATGTAATCCTTCACACCTTCGAACATAATTCTTCGACACTTTGCTGTCTTCTTTTGCCATGCGCCAAGTACGACAGCATCACTAGAAGTAGGTTTTGGAATTTCTGCATCTATGAACTCCTTCAACCCATTGTCACCTAGAAACACCTCCATCCTGTCCTTCCATGTAATATAATTTGAGCTGCCCTCAAGGGCATACTCCAATCGTAATCCGTTGAAAGACATCTCAACTTTGACACCAAGAAAACACTGCTGCAAATTCGAATTCCACCAGCACAAAACTCAACCGCTTCAATGTTTTGCAATTGCTCCAATGATCAATATCACTCTGATACCATGTAGAAATTTGAATAACTGATATATTATTCACCGAGATTCTCCTGACCACACATTGTTTTAGCTTCATGCACAATACATAATCTCTTCTACCATTGATCATTACATGCGGAAATAAAATCAATTGCATGTGCACATTAAAACCATAAACAATCACACATATGAACACAATATTTCATGGGAAAGCTTAAATATGAAAACCCCAACTATCTGTATATTATATTTCATAGAGATCATGTAACAATCTTTGTACAAAGCTCCTCACAAGCTCTCAACACAACCTCGAATTGCTACACACTAATCAAGCTAGATCTAGCAAAACACATGCTCCAATCTCTTCCACCTGATAGCCAGCCTATATTGCGTAATCAATGCTATAGGATGGCTCATAAATAACTTCAAACCACCTGGCTTGTACTGCGCAATCCTCATTGGCTTCTCCAATCACTGGTTGTTGCAAATATGCAATAGTATAGTCACAACTGATAGTCAACCTGCTCTTTCACCTATCTCTGCACTGGTCTCCACTAAAACTGTCCATGCACTGAAGTTAACTGATGTATTATTTAGTTGATTAATGAGTTTATAATTAGTGAATTAATTAATAATTAATTCACACCACTCTTCACTAGTGTATTAATCAGTTAGACTAAACGCAACTAGTTCAACCATGTTTAGATTAGTTAAACTGAACACAACTCCATTAACTCCTCAATCAACTCCACCAAACTCTGTCACATGAGTTATAACTGAAATATCCATGCAATAGCTCCGCTTAACCCTTAGGAATAGTGTAATTCCTTCTGTCAGCTCCTGTGCCACATCTGTGCACTTAACTAAAGTGCTCCAAGAGAATAAGATAATGTTTATAGTCCAAATATTATTAAGAGCTAATAATATTCGACATATCTATTTTTAGACTGGCAATCTAAAAATAGATTCCGCCCAATATGTCTAAAAATAGAAGTCCATCTATTTTTCCAACTTGACCAACCTTCCACAAATAGCATACTGCAACTCATAGAATCATGATCCATATGTCTAAAAATAAACATAGTCTAAAAATAGACTTTGCGCCAAAAATAGCCTGTGGGCCCACTTAGTGAAGGCGACTTCTTTCCACTAAGATCATCATCTTGTTGCAATATCAACATGTTTAGATAATAGTAAAGAGGTTTAATATATAGGATAGTAAAACGATGAAGGTTCCTATTCCTATAGGTGTAAAGTTTTCAGTTTAATAGTGTCCCAAGACACAATAAGAGGAAGAGGACATGTCCTGTGTTCCATATGCAAGTGTAGTTGGTAGCCGGATGTATGCAATGGTTTGTACTAGACCAAACATTGTACATTCAGGGGGAGTATTGAAAAGGTTTATGTCAAAACCAGGGAAGGAGCATTGAACAATAGTGAAGCGGGTTTTCAGGTATTTGCGTGGCACTAGTGATTATGGTTTTTACTACCAAGGAAGAATATGATTGGAAAAAGTTTTGGACATTCATGGATTTTTTGATGCAGACTGGGCTGAAGATCTGGATCGGAGAAGATATACAAGTGGGGCAAGGAGTTAATTTAGTTTCAGAGGATTTTTTTTTTTTTTTTTGTATGGGGTTAGTACAACAACCTATACAGATAAACCGTGACATCCAAAGTGCAATTTTCTTGGAAAAAAATCTTGCTTATCATTCAAATAAAAAGAACGTTGATGTTCAATATCAATTTGTGAGGGATATGGTTGAGGGAAAAAAGTTGTTACAAGTAAAGGTGGACACTTTGAAGAATGTTGCAGATGCATTGACGAAGTCTGTGATGAATGAGAAGTTTTCTTGGTGTAGAGAAACAATGGGAATTGTAGACTTGGACCAATGACTAAGCTCTCTTGTGACCCAAATTGTGGAAAGAAAACAGCAAGTGGAATAATTTTGGGTGCGTGTTATATTATTCCCATGACTAGCTGCATGCAATTTTTGTTGCGCCGGGTGCAGTAGGGGGTGGGGCATCCCCCCTTGTCGGGGGGTTTTCGGGGGTGGTAGCCCTCCAACACGGGGTTTGGGGCAACACACATGGAATATTTTTTTGCATGAGTTTTACACATGGTTTGGTTTTGGGCATGATGGATTTCTTCCCATGGTATTTTGTAGATATGATCAAGGGAACTATGGTTATGTTCTAATCTAGTGTTAGTGGGTTGGGATTTATGAATGCTTCGACACGTATATACATGTATTGTTACATTGAAAGGTATAATAATGAAAAATCAATTTGGTATTTTTGGTTTTGGGATCGAGGGGATAATCTCTGTGTATATTTTTTTTATGTTCTCGTTGTTGTTTATTTTTATGTATTTTAAGAATTCGTTTGTAGGTAATTTATTTACATGGTTAAAACCTACACGCACCATAATTTTTCACTAAATATTGACAAAAGATAAGAAAAAAACATAACGAAATAAAATTTCATTAAAATGGAAAATGGAAAATAAAGAAAAATCATTAAACATTCAAATGAAACATAAGTGAATTTAAAAAATATGAAGTTCTAGATTTTAATAAATTGTGTAGCATCAAAGTGGTCCTTCCACTAAAAGTATCACCAAAGGAAATTAGTCCAACACCCTTTTGATACATTTCTATATTGCGATTGATTATGTTGCAAACTTTGGCATCAGGTACCATCCTATAAAGACACGTATATAACCCTTCAATCACCTAGCCATCAAAATCAATGTTGCATTTGTAGGAAAATGTAGGGTTGAGGAAATGTGTTTCTATATGAATGGGTTGATGGAGCATCTTGGTCCACTGATAATTAATCAAAAACCATAACATCATATGTTTATTAAACCGAAGGGTACCCTTTCCCACAAATAAAATCTAATGGTTTCTTTCACCTTATCCATGGACTCATACAAATAGTCAATTGCAGGCTTTTCACCATCAACCAATATCAAAACCTTTACTAAATTTTCACTAACCATGCACACTTATTCTACTCCTTCATAGAAGTGGTCAGTGTACACCAATTTAACAGTGGATATGTCATCATTTATCCTACTATATGTACATGTATGCCACTCATAATAAACATAAATTTTCTTCAACTCAAATTGGCATTGAGGTAAATAATGGAGAGTAAAGAAGTTAGTTGCAATGTGTGTGATTGTAGGGAGCTACAAATCCTTTTTATGGTGCATTTTATCATGAGGAAAAGAATGACATAATGGTTATATATGAACTTGGAGATGCTCCTATATCGATCAATGACCTCCTTGATGAAGTAGAGCTTCTCCATATCCTCAAGCATCAATTCAATACAATGTGAAATGCATGGAGTCCAAAATATTGAACGGTGCCTAACCATAAGCATCCTACTAGCAACCGCATAATTATCTAGATTACTAGTTATGATTTTCACCACATTGGGAAAATCAATCTCCTATAGAAACCCATCCAACAAATCGCGTAACAACACTACATATTTTACATACACAGATGCATCCACTATTTTGATAAACATAGTACTATTTGGATAATGTACCGAGGATTTGGAAGGGTCCTACACTTCTTATCTATCCATCAATTATACATGATTATGCATCCAGTGACCTCACATGATTGCTTTAACTTTTCCAATCTAGAGTTGATGTCCTTTTCTTCTTTAAGATTTATCCCCTACAACTCATCATATGTAGTTATTTTATAGCCTAAGCCAATAACATCAATGGCATCACAAATTAGCTACCAAAATGGAATTTTTTTTGTGATGTTGAAAGGTAAGTTAGTCCAAAAAAGAGACCTCCCCATAGCCCCATCTTCTTCTTGCTTCTCAATAGTTTTTTGCGATGTTGAAAGGTAAGTCACTCCAGAAAAGGAACATCCCCATAACCCTATATTCTTCTTGATTCTCACTTTTATTTATCACTAATTTGATGGAAGGGTGTGCTCTAACTCTGGTTCGTGGTATAAAATAATATAAGGACCTCTCAATTGGTATAGTCGTGGATCCCATCCCACCAACATCAATGGTAGATAGCCCTGAAGCTCTAGGTACTTTTTGTCCTTATTTATGATTGGATCTCTTTCTTTATTTCATTTTCATTAATTACATCATGCACAACTCTCATAATCTATGGGCTATATTCTTTACAAATTCCAACTTCTCTGTTAGGGATTTTAGTTAAATGAAATTTCAACCTAAAAACCCCTCCAATCATGTACTGACCATATAATTTTCATTGTATTTTTCGTTGGTTTTCACCTATAGGTTCCCCATACTACCAAAATGGGTCCAAAGCCTTTGGAATATTCACAATGGAAGTGGAAAAAAAATCAAAATCCTAACCTCGGGTATAATAAACACAAGAAAATGACATTTAACCCCCACTAGAAAAAAATAACAGCTTGTTGATTCAATAAATAAATTATAAAATATTTATAAAACTATGATTATATCATTAGCAACTAAAACTGAAATAGGAGGGTGGAAATTTTTTTTATTCATGCTAGTTGTCTAATTTCTTAAAAATATTTTATAACCCTTACATTGTTCTATTGGCATGAAAATCATGGAAAAATCTTAAGAAATAAAGGAAAAGTGCAGGCAAGTAAAGAGGCAAGAAAGAGAAAAAAAAATTATGAAAAAATAAAAGCATTAAGATATTGGGGTTTAGATACATAATTTTCAATGGAAACTTCACCACAATTTTAGCATATGAAGCTCACCCCTTACAAAAAATATTGATGATAGATTATTGATGGTTTCTTAGGTTCCTCCCCAATCTAAATGTATAACCACAAACACTTCTCCTCCCTTCGTGAATAGCCTAAAAAAAATGAGTGAGAAAATGACAAATCAAGCTCTTTAATCCACCCTTCATGTTGGTCTGGCGATTTTTTCCACCGAACAACGATTAATTAGAAAAAAATGTAATTTTTTTTAATCAATTAAAATCATAATTTTTAAGGAGCAATTTATCATTTTGTTGATAAAATATCGATTTTTTTTTTTTAAACATCAATTTATTACCAATTTTTCCAACACAAGTAATCTCTCTCTCTCTCTCTCTATTTGAACACGCAATTTATCCTAATATAAAAATATTGCAACTAAATATAAAACCCAAAATTCAGAATGTTTTAAAAACACTCAACAACTTCTAATACCATAATTTTACAACTACACAAGACAAAGTAAAAGAAATTACTACCTAATTCTTTGAAATTATCTAACTTCTCCATTTAATATTTTTTTAAAATATTTAACTTTAAAATATGTGTATGAGAGAGAGGATTGTGACGATTAACGTCCACTAAAACCTATGAGGTTTGTCATAACATAAGAAAGTAATAGATTAATTAGAATTATTTAACATTGTATTTTATGCTAAAAAATAAGTGAGACAAAAGTTATGATATCACCATAGTTTTGTTGAGTTAAAAGGCCAAGAAGGTTGGTAGTGCGACAAATACTTTGAAAAATAGATCACATGTGTGTACAAGATGGACAATCTAAGAGAAAGTGTTTTTCATATTCAAACTTCTTAGGATCACATATGTGACAAACGCTTTCATCCGATGACATTTCAGGATTTGACCAACTCCCAGTTTCATTATGAAGCTCATGAGAATTAGTTCTAATCTTGGAAATGTTCATTTTTTTCTTAACACTAGTCAAGATAGAGAGATAATTTTGGTTTTCTAGATTGGGGTTAATCATCTTCTTATAATATCATAGTTTCATCTTTCCCTATAGCTATTTATTTCTCCACGATTTCTCCTTAAATTTGGAAGTAACAATATTTTTAACATTATCTAAATTCTACAATATTATCTCCTCACTTGTTCCCGAATGGTCTAGCCAATATTGGGAATTTTTATGCCACCCTCGCTTGAGCTGAAGGTGGGGGTTTTGAATAGAGTTAAAAGAAATTTTCGGAAACATTCATGATTTCAGTTGGGGAAAGACTTGCTTCAACAAGGATGATAGGGTAGGGAGTATTTCCTTTAATCTTGAAGTTGTAGGTTATAAACCAATTTTGGATCTATTCAATCTTCCTCCATAACTCTTTGAATATATTATAACAATAAATCTCACATCCATATAAAATAACAAGAGTGACGAGAGTTTCAAAGGAAATATATATATATATAATTTATTTTTAATGAATAATGTATCATGATTTTTATGATAAAAGTTATTAGCTACTTTAGTATTTTAAATGAATTATATTTACAAGATATAATAAAATTGGTGACAAGGTGTTCTATTAAGACACTTTTTATGTGAAGGTCACTGATTTAAAATATCATGGGTAAAGACAATGCATCCACGTTAAGTGTTGGAGCCACCTAGGATGGGTAAATCTGTTATGAACTTGACTTGTTAAACGAGGAAAAACACAAGAATACAAAACATAATAGTCGAGTCATATAGATATCACCAAAAAATACACAAGAGACATAGATATTTCATTATGCAGAAACATGAAACAATGTTCACTTGCCTCTTTGAGGGGGCAACCTCCAACAGAGAAGAGCTCAATTACAATACGACACAATCCTTTTTTCTTCTATCTAATGATATTTATAGCCTAATGACATCCAAAACCCAAACTACTCATGGTCCTTGACATAATCATGGATTAACCACCTTATTTATTAACTAAGGCCCATTTATAACTAATTGTGGTCCCTTTTCTAGAATATGGGTCAACCAATTACAATTATTATTAATTCGGATAACCGCTTATGGGATTTATTGACACAATAAAATAACTATGACCCAGACTAGGCCCTTATGGGATTATTACATAAATAAAGGGGTTAGGGTTGGACCCTAACATGCCCCCCCCATCAAAAGTTGCCTTGTCCTCAAGGCTGAAGTTGCTGAAACTGCTGAAGAATAGTGGTCGATTCCCATGTGGCATATTTTGGAGAGGTATATTTCCACTTTATTAGTACTTCCTTGATCGTGCGGCCACGAAGATGACGTTCGTGAGTATCGAGGACATGTTCTTGTTGGAGCCAAAGTGAACCTTCCTCATTTAATTCTAGTAGACTTGTTTGAACCCTAAAATTGTTCCCCACCACTTTCTT
The DNA here is from genome assembly GCA_034641835.2 of Pinus albicaulis. Lineage (NCBI taxonomy): Eukaryota > Viridiplantae > Streptophyta > Pinopsida > Pinales > Pinaceae > Pinus > Pinus albicaulis. The sequence goes on from CM076574.1 coordinate 1,225,016,164, forward strand.
GAGGCACGAGACATGAAACACTAGGTGGATTCGTGAAGTGGTTGGTAAAGCCAGTTTGTAGGTGACATATCCTATACGCTGAAGTACATGTTAAGGCCCATAGAATTTCCGTGCAAGTTTCTGGCATCCTTGTTCGTTGAGATAGATTTGCTTATATGGTTGGAGTCGTAGGAATACCTGGTCATTTACTTGAAATGACCGTTTGGATCGATGTTGATATGCCTATTGATTCATTCTATTATGAGCCCAATTTAGATTATCTTTGATATGAGTGATCACGATGGCATGATTCTGTAAGATTTGATCAACTTCCTGCACTTTGGAACAACCGGGGGGTGGGGGGGGTAAGACATTGGTGATGGTGGAAGTTTTCAATATAAAACCTCATAAGGTGTCATATTGGTGGATTGATCATGATAGTTAGTGTTGTACCACCATTCAGCGAGAGGTAGTCGTTGGACCCATTGATGTTTCTTATCAGAAGTGAAACAATGTAGATAGGTTTCTAAGCATTTTGTGACTTCCTCTGTCTGACCATCGGTTTGTGGATGATAAATTGTACTGAGTTGGAGTTGCATGCCCTGGAGCTTGAAAAATTCCTGCCAAAATTTGGTGGTGAAGGTGGGGTAACAGTCAGACACAATATGGCATGCCATGTTGTTTGAATATTTGGTCCATGAAAATTTGCGTCACCAATGTTGGGGTAAAAGGGTGTGGTAGAGCACAAAAATGGGCATATTTGGAAAGCCTATCAACAACCACCATGATAACAGATTTGTTTCCAGACTTTATAAGTCCAGTAATGAAATCCATGGAGATGTTTGTCCATACTGAGACAGGTAGGGGTAAAGGTTGTAAGGTTCCCAGTTGCTTGATTGTTTCTCCTTTATCACGCTGGCATACATCACATTCAGAAACAAAAGAAAGAATGTTAGTTTTCATGCTAGTCCAAAAGAAGGAGCGGTAGGTGCACACATAAGTCTTATGAAATCCTGAATGTTCGGCCATTGGAGAGGAGTGCAATTTGGCCAAGATGCAGGGTTTGAGATCTGAGGTTGGGGATAGCAATATTCGATCCTTGTAATGAAGAACCTCATCCTGCCAAGAGTAGTCAATTGAAGCATTTGGAGTATCTCTCAAGTTATTAATGAGATGGGACAGGGGTGGTAGACAAACCATTCCAAACGAGCATCTTCAATCCAATCTGATCGGGGTAGAGAGAGTGATAAAAGGGTTCCTTCATCCTCAAATTGTCATGATAAGGCATCAACTACTACATTGTCACCTCCCTTTTTGTAAATGATTTCATAATCATATCCCAACATTTTTTCCACTGATTTATTTTGTTGTGGTGATGATAGATGTTGCTCTAGAAAATATTTTAAAATAATATGGTAAGTACAGATTTGGAATCGTCTCCCCAATAAGTATGGGTGCCAAGTGTCGACTGCATGTAAGATGACCATCATCTCTTTCTCATATGTGGATTGGCCAATATGTTTACCACTGAGTTGTTGACTAGTGAAGGCCAATGGTCTACCTTCCTGCATTAATATCGCACCAATTATCATACTAGAAGCATCACCTTCAATCACGAAAGATTTGGTGAAGTCATGTAGAGGCAAAATTGGAGTGGAGCACATGGATTTTTTGAGAGCCACGAAAGCCTGTTGCTAGTGCCAATCCATAAGAATTAATTTTTCTTCATAATATTAGTTAGGGGATGTGAAATACACCCATAGTTGCTAACGAATTTGTGATAGTAACCTGTGATACCCAAGAATCCCTATAAATTCTTCAAGGTTTTGGGTTGGGGCCAATTCTGCATTGCTTAAATCTTCTTCAGATCAACCATTACACCATCACGTCTCGCAATGTGTCCCAAATACTCAACTTATTCAATTTTAAAGGAGCACTTAGATAGTCTGACAAAAAATTTATGGTCATGGAGAAATTGTAGTGTTTGGTCAAGATGTTGAATGTGCTTATCCGAGGTTAGACTATAGATGAGAATATCATTAAAAAATACCACGAAAAATTTTATGAGATAAGGTTTTATAAGGTGGTTTATGAGGCTCTAAAAAGTGGAGGGAGCATTAAAAAGACCAAATGGCATGACCAAGAATTCATAGTGGCCTTCATGAGTACATAAAGATATTTTGGGGATGTCAAATTCCTTCATGCATATTTGATGATAGCCAGAGCGGAGGTCAAGCTTCATAAAGAATTTAGCACCATGGAGTTCATCAAGCAAATATTCTACCACGGGAATAGGGAATTTTTCCTTGATAGTGAGCTTTTTAAGGACACTAATGATAAGAGGCTCAATATTTAACGTAGAAATGAAAGTTCTCATAAATTCTACAAACCAGAATGACCACATAGAGCATGTTTCCGAGATTTCGTCACAATTCGTTTCGTCAAAATCCAAATCCGGATGAAGAAGTTATGACTTGCTGTCTATTTTCTCAAACAGGTAAAAAATGAGCAGAACAATGACACAGTGATGACATGTGATGCTGCCACAGTAGAAAAAACCCACAATATGCATATAAAAATGCATGGTTCATTCATAAACCAAAATAATTCTCAAACTGGGGCAAACTCTAATGCGAAAGCTTTTCCTTTTACCAAACCTGTGGTTAAAACCATATATCGAAACTCATTAAATGAAATTCGAATTAATATTTTTAACCTTGGTTAAATACCCATTTTAACCCATCATATATTCGAGCCCCTCGCTTAACATTTCATTTGATTCAAAATCTCGTCTTTGGTTAAAACCCCGAACATTACAATAATAATAATATAAAATTTTGGCCCACATTTACAAATTTACCTTTATACATAATTGTATGCACTCACCAATAATATTACATCCGGGTCGCACAACATATCCAACTTACCTATTCACCGTCCATCATTCATCAAATCCGACGGTTGATGCTTCATCGCACTCCAACTCAAAGCTTCTTCATCGAACGATAGTCACAACACTTCAATTGATCATGCATAATCCAACGGATTTCACGTTCAAATAAGCTTGAAATTTAATGAATAGATTTCATGTGAAATGGGTGGTATTGAGACACCACTTTTCAGCCATAACCATTATCGCATTCAAACAGGGATTTACCGGTTACCATCCTTTTGCTACACGAAAATCATTAGTGGTTTTCAAAACCATCTTCATTGTTCCGTCTTCGCCTCTTCAATGTAGCTCCTCTGCACATTTAGGGAAATGCTCAATCCATCGATTCATAGTTCCAATCACTTAATTCCAAGCATTTAACTATGCCATGTTCTGAGACCTGCTTCATGGTTTCGATTCTTCTGCTCAGGAAAATCGAAAACCCCTTTATCGAAATCCTTTCCTTTAGCGATCTCTCCACATAATTTCATGAGATTTAAACTTCAAGATGGATTTAATTCATCCAAATTTCCTCCATACATCAATCCACTATCGAATTCTTCTTGCCACAATAAATCTGCTTTCTTTCACAATACCAAATCTGCCTACGCAGTTCTGAGATTTAATACTGTCACACTGCCCATGGTTCGGGTTGAATTACCCAAACTCAATCAATCATTTATATGTCAAACTCGTTCGATTTGGTTGTATCAAACAAAACAATAATTAATCATACATAGATTTCACAACGCATAGAAGAACAAAACAAATCACACTGCATTCAATCCTTCATTAATCAATAATTATACAAATATCAGTAGAACCTTCTTTACAATCAGGATTTGGCCTGATATGCCCTTATATAGCCTTCCTCCTCTTTACAGTCTATGCCTATAGGCTTTAAAATTAAATTCCTTCTATCATCTATCTCGCTCTCATTCCTCTCTATCCCCTTTAATGCTTCAAAAGCTCACAATTTATAAAAGAAGAGGATTCATGAACCCATTTAGTTCAAATCCAAAAATCTCTCACTGTCTCCTAAATTATCTCTTCAACTCCTCTCTTTATTCAACAGAATCCTAGATTATATTTTTTTTAAATCCCTCAAATCCTCACTATTCTTAGGATTCCTTACTCATCCCTAAGATTTTACAACTCACGATATATTCTCCATAAATCAATTTACAATTTAAATTTCCTCAAACTCAACTAAACTTAGAAAAAACAAATAGAATGATTAAGGGAACCCACTCCCTTTAGTAAATGAGAAATAAGACTCATGTGTCTTATAAGTTTCGAAGAATGCTCCTGCATCAGATTCCCTAGGTTGAAAAAATTCATGGATTCCTGTTCATGAGTCACCCAACTTCTTCTGCTGTAAACTTCATCAAATTTCATCTTCCAACTGGCTATTTGTCCTCTTTTAGTTGCATGTGCATTTGCTGTCTTCTCTCTTTCTCTTGGATGCCAAACTCTGTATTGTGGATGTAATTTTTCTCTGCTGTTATAATCATCTCTTCTGCATAATGTTTGGATGTTGATATTTTGCATAAACAACTTCTCAAACAATATAAATTTCTGCTCTTTGGTATGCTGTTGTCTTGCCATTATCTCAATAAAATTGAGTTCCAACTTTATGTATTTTTTCCCTGCCTGTACCTGAATTATCATCTTTGTGATTTCCATCATCCACCTATCCAATAATTTAAGTAGCATTCTCCTAATCTCAAAAGAAGTTTGTTTCTTGTTTGATACAAGAACATATATTATTTCAACCTCATATTGTCCATCAGCTGCAATTAATTCAGTTATTGAAATTGGGTCAAATGCCTCCATATTCGTATTAAATATGACTGATTTGTTCATCCAAAATTTTAATTGCAAACTCAAGATAAAATCTTGAAATTCAAACCTCCTTTGGATTAAAAAAAAATCTGTTTGTGGACTGTACTTTCACAGCCTCTGTAACCTTGTTTCTCTTCTACATTGACTTGTTTAAGAGGTATGTCAACTCTCCTTCCTTCATCTTGAATTTTTGAGTCAACTAGCTGCTTACTATCATCTTCTTGTTTCCATAAGAAAAACTGGATTTCTAAATTCCCAAAACATACATACTTCTTCATGTTTGCATAAATAAACATATCTCCAAGGGTAGTTTTTCCTTCATCCTGGAAAACACATTAAAAAATTAATAATTCAAAACTTGAAAATGCATTACATTTTCCATCAATTCTACTCCATAATTTCTCTGATTTGTCATCCTCTTGATGTGCATATGACATATCAAAATTGTCATATCTTCCTCCATATTGCCTTGTCTTGAAAAATTCTAATTTGTCTTCACTTTTCTCTGAATGCTGTCTAATTTCATATTTCTGTTCTCTTCTCTTTGCTTTAGCCTTCCTTCCTTTCACATTTCTTTTCATTCTTCCTTCTTCTCCCTTACAAATCTGTAAGTTACTAAATTGTCTTTTACATGCCTCTTCCTTTTCAATCAAAATCTTCCAATCTCTAATCCTCTTTGTTTCTTGACATGAAACAAATCATATGCAACATATTTTTCCTTCCATGATAAAGTTCCTTTTACAATGAAAATCACTGTCAATATCATAAATATCACATTCCATTGAAACCATTTGCTGCTCACTATAAATGCATCATTCATGAAAGCTTCCTTACCTCCATCCTCTTAGACTGCTTGTCTCTTCCTAGTTTGCTGATTATATTCCTCTTTTCTCTGTTTGCAATTTGTACAAATAACACTCTCTCCAAATTTCTATTGTGCATCAACCTTTGCCAACTGATCCTTACGTTCTTGACTGTCTTCTTTTTCTCTCTTATTTATAGCCTTTTCTGGTCTAGCTATACCTCCTTGGACTGACTTCTCTTTATAAATCCCTATTCTAGCATCTTCCACAGTATAATATTTAGTAAGATCCTTTTCCATTAATGCTCCATTATGTTCTTCCAAGACAATTTCTTGTCCATTAACTATCAATATAAGTCCATAATTTTTGAGTAAAAATGAAAGAGATAATCCCATTACCTCAAATGGTTACATTGTACACATAATTTTGGTTGTTCCTGTCATAAGGCTATCTTCATACCTCTCTTCAGCTTCTTCTTTTGCAATCTGCAATTTCCTTTTATCTCTAGACTGTTTGTCCTTCCTTTGCCAAATCTCCCTAGGTTCATCACCTCCAACTTCCATGGTAGTTTTCAACATTTGCACATCTGTAATGTCTTTGAACAAATGTTCATCCAAGAAGTGTTCCATTATAGTCACCTCTTCTAACATATTCATTTCTTCAAAAACCTGCGTAAATATATCTTGTAAAGATTGTTCATCACCTGCATACATACAAAAATCATCAGTTTCAAAAATACTAGGCTCCTCTTTTTTGATGTCTTAATCATCACATCTCTCTGTTGATCCAAACTTGTCCAACAGTTCAGAAATTCATCAATGATTCATTCCTCAACAAAGTAATCTTCTTGCTTAGGTCTATAGTAGTCATCTTCCATCTCTAACTCAACTGTTCTGAGTTCCTCTCTCAATCTGATATACATTCTTCTGTTTATCTGCTTTTGCAACAACTTCCATTTTATCTTCTTTCTTCTCATAGTCCAACCATAAATTTGGTCCTTCATACTCTTCTCAAGGAGCACTATTATTGCATCAACACTTGCTTTCAATTATGCAATTTATCTGTCAAATAATTCTTGACTCATTTCCTTACCTTTGCCATTTTCCTTGGAATCTTTATTTCTTCTGTTGTGGCTTCTCTATGAACTCCTATTATGACTATCAGTAGTCACTTTCTCCTCCATATCTATGAGCTCCTCACTCACTATGAGCTGCACTAAGCCTCTGCAACAACAAGTCTTCCTTGCTGCCACTTACCTCACCAATCCCCTCTCTGGACTTGGTATTTTGGTAAGCACTGGTTCTCTATTTCTAGAACCTCTTGAGAATTCTTCCTCTTCTCTTCCTAGGCTTATATCTTCCACTCATATTCTCTTGAGAACACTTCAGCTATTCTCCCTGTCCAACTTTTAGCTGGAATATTTAGGTTCACTGCCACTAACACAACTCTTCTCTCTCTTTACACAGCCTTCTACTGTGTGTTGTTGCTATCATTTTATTTTTTATAGAAACAATTTAAATGGAACCAACATCAAAATATGGCTCATACCTAAGAGATATTCAAATTATTGATCTCTTTGAGTTTCCACTGGCTTGGAAAATACACATGCTTCTTTACTTTTCACTGTCTGCACTTCAATTCTTCTGTCAACTAAATTTCCCTTCTTGCTGAGTACATCCATATTCATTTTATTTCCTTACAAAATTTCTGTTGTAATTTCTTCATTCACTTCTTTGTCACAGCTACTTGACTGAAACTTCTGTTGCTGCTTTCATCACATACACATATCATTAAAATTCTGCAAAGCTTTTACCTGATCCTTTCTTTCTCAAGTCTTTTTCACAATTTGCCTTTGATGAAATGCTGAAGTTCTCATTGTCTGCAATATTTCAGAATTCCTCTTTGCATACAATCTCTTGTGTCATGTGCTTCCTCTATATCAGTCCATTATAATGCAAATCATATACATGTTGAGAATAAAATTCAATATTTTTCAATCAACTCCACAGAGCATTAGTCTAGCTCTGATACCACAAATGATGCTGCCACAGCAACAAAAACCCACAATATGCATATAAAAATGCATGGTTCATTCATAAACCAAAATAATTCTCAAAATGGGGCCAACTCTAATGCGGAAGCTTTTCCTTTTACCAAACCCGTGGTTAAAACCATATACCGAAACTCATTTCATGAAATTCGAATTAATATTTTTAACCTTGGTTAAATACCCATTTTAACCCATCATATATTCAAGCCCCTCACTTAACATTCCATTTGATTCAAAATCTCGTCTTTGGTTAAAACCCCAAACATTAACATAATGATAATATAAAATTTTGGCCCACATTTACCAATTTACCTTTATACATAATTGTATGCACTCACCAATAATATTACATCCGGGTCCCAAAACATTTCCAACTAACCTATTCACCGTCCATCATTCATCAAATCCGATGGTTGATGTTTCATCGTGCTCCAACTCAAAGCTTCTTCATCCAATGATAGTCATAACACTTCAATCGATCATGCCTAATCCAATGGATTTCACGTTCAAATAAGCTCGAACTTTAATGACTATATTTCATGTGAAATGGGTTGTATTGAGATACCATGTGTCAGCCCATAACCATTATTGCGTTCAAACATGGATTTACCACTTACCATCCTTTTTCTACAAGAAAACCATTAGTGGTTTTCAAAACCATCTTCACTATTCTGTCTTCACCTCTTCAATGTAGCTCCTCCGCACATTTAGGGAAATTCTCAATCCATCGATTCATAGTTCCAATCACTCAATTCGAAGCATTTAACTCTGCCATGTTCTGAAACCTGCTTCACGGTTCCGATTCTTCTGCTCTGGAAAATCGAAAACCCCTTTATCGAAATCATTTCCTTTAGCGATCTCTCCATATAATTTCATGAGCTTTAAACTTCAAGATGGATTTAATTCATCCACTTTTCCTCCATACATCGATCCACTATCAAATTCTTCTTGCCACAATAAATCTGCTTTCTTTCACAATACCAAATCTGCCTATGCTGTTATGAGATTTAATATTGTCACACTGCCCATGGTTCAGGTTAAATTACGCAAACTAAATAAAATGATTAAAGGAACCCACTCCTTTTAGTAAATGAGAAATAAGACTCATGGGTCTTATAAGTTTTGAAGAATTCTCCTGAATCAACATGGTAGTCCAATCAACACTCCAGGTATATCCATGAAATATTCTCCAATTTTAGCCGAGTGACATTGTGACAAGTGTCATAGTCAGATTCGCCAGTGAACTTTGGAAGTGAATTTTTTTTACATATATTTCTAGGGTTGAATGATAATTGTTTTTAGGTTGGAGTAGTCCAAGCAGATCTAGACATGTGGTGAAACCAGGGGTTGCCACGTGTCCCCTCTGGTGTGGACCCATCCAACCTTGGATAATTTTTGAATTCATTCTATTTTCAAAGTTCCAGATAGATATATGTTATGGGTTGCATATATTTTTTTGACCTAAGGTATAAACCTTAGACTCTAAACTACCAGATGGATGGACAGAATATAAACTACTAGACAGACATAATTATAATGGTGGATAGGCTATCTAACTCTGGCGGAGAGGATTAACATGACATACAAGTTTCTACATATGGCAGAGACATCTAACCTTGGATTTAACCTTGGCAGACACGTTCATTGCAATGGCAGGCATATATATATTTATATATCATAGTTTCAAACTATGGGTTTGTATTTGCAACGTGGAACAAAATATTGATGTGGGCCTCAGAGCTGAACCCATGACCACCCCCGTGCTACACCTACGCCTTAGCACCATGCTCCCACGATGGCTCTTAACCATTAAGAAGCCCACTGCTATTTATAGTTTATATGTGCCAATGACGGGGGTCTGGAGGGGGCCAACCCCCTCCCATGCGTCTTCATCAAATGACTGCGACGCAAGGGATAACAAACCATTGGGATTATATTAGTACTATACACACTTTATTAAATTTTAATCTCGGATTAACGTTAATATAATTTCCCGCTGGCCCTGGAAAGAGATCTGATACCACTTGTTATGAACTTGACCTGTTAAACAAGACAGAACACAAGAATACAAAACATAATAGTCGAGACATACAGATATCACCATAAAATAGACAAGCGACATAGATATTTCATTATGCAGAAACAAGATACAATGTTCACTTGCCTCTTCAAGGGGGAAACCTCCAACAGAGTAGAGCTCAATTACAATACGACACAATCCTTTGTCCTTTTAGCTAATGCTATTTATAGCCTAATGACATTCAAAGCCCTAAATACTCGTGGTCCCTGACATAATCATCGATTAACCACCTTATATATTAACTAAGGCCCGTTTATAGGTAATTGTGATCCCTTTTCTAGAATGTGGGTCAACCACTTAAATTTATTATTAATGCGGATAACTGCTTATGGGATTTATTGACTCAATCAACTAACTATGTCTCAGACTAGGCCCTTATGGGCTTATTACATAAATAAAGGGGTTAGGGTTCGACCCTAACATGATCCCCATGTAATTTTAATGACTTAGATGTTGATGAATGGCAGTTTCTTAACCAATGGTTAATCCCATAAATCACGAAAAAATTACTAAATTTTTTTTATTGATTATAGATACTAAAAATTTGTATTAGGTTCTTTTATTAACAATTCATTCTATTTTTTTTTTGTTATATAGTATTATTTATAATTTTTTATTATAAGGGTGACATGCGTGAGAAAAATATCTTATGTATCGAAGGACTAGGGAGGGTCTATAGTCGAGGGAGGACTTCCAAAAATAAATTCAGAGCTTATGGTGTTCTTCAAGGGCTTTTCCTAGCTAGGGCTCAGGGTATCATATAATTATCAGTGATTAGAGATTCAAAAATCATAATAGAGCATATTTAGAAAGTTAATTCTCCTATAAAATTGCACCTTACCTTAAATTTTCATGATATCAAGCCTTCTCTTGTTTGGTTCTTGGAGGATAATTATTTCCATATCCATAGGCAAAGTAGTATTATAGTTATAGATCAAATGAAAAATTGTGCTACTATAGTGATATCAATTTCTTGACGGCTTTGTCTACTACATCCTCCATGGGAACATCATAGTATGATGATCATTTTTCATTTTCTAATGATTTCTATTCCATAATTGTATGATAATCACATTTTAGGTGTTTTTCATTCCATTTTAAATATGAGAAGTGTTCTATGGAATACAATTTGGTATGCAAGTCCATTAATTTTGTGGTAGAGATTTTGGGATTATTCTTGGTTATTTCCTGTGAAGATATTGTTTGCTTGCATATTCCTACTCCTTTTTGGGGGAATTTAGTTTGTGAATTGGTTCCTTTCAAGAGTTCCATTAGAAAGAAGATTTATGTCTTTCATTCCTTGGGCTTATGGTTTTTTCTGTTGGTTTTTATTCTACTTAGCCTCCACCTCTTTACGTCTATTGTTGGAATTTTCTATTATGTGGAGTAAGAAGAAATTGGCCACATTATATCTGGCTAGCTCTTGATTATAACTCTTTGGGTAGCCTCTACTCTATGGTGGCTATTTTATTGTTTAACCCTTGCCTATTTGTATGTATTGTTTCGCCTATATTCTTGTGTGGAATAAGAAGTTTTTGGATACCCTGTTTCAGTCTAACTCATGACAACTTCTCTTTAGGGAACCTCTATGCTGAATTTATCTCTCATATTCTGAATTTTAGAATTACGGCCCTAAGAGGGAAAGGAAAAGATTGTCAAAATGGTTGGTTGGAGGAATTATGCCAACTTCAACAAGATATCTTCCGATTGAAAATCCAACATAATAAATTAGTTTCAACTCTTACAGTGGCAATGGAGCACAAAGTCCATATGCACAATATCAAGGATGAGTTAGCCTCTTTGTGTCAAAAAGGGATTGATATTCAAGCCTCTCTAAGATAATTGCAAATTTCCTCCTCTTATGAGGTCTTTGTCAGTCCTATCTACTCTAGTCTTCTAAAATTAAATATAACAGATTCTCCTATGGAGGAAACAATCTATGGTAAGGCTGATCTATCCACTTCTAAACTCTAGCTAGAATGAAATATAGGTGCATAAAATTTGGCCATCTTTTGGAGGTTATATGTAACCACTCCAACCTTTTCTATTTTTCTAGTAGTAAGTAGATGTAGGATTTTGTTACTTTTTGGGAAATATTCTCTTGAAGATATAAGAAGCATGAAGTTCCATTTTTGTAACTTCTTCTATATGGACATGTCCCCAAACATGGATTTTTAATACAAAATTATCTTCTGATTTATTTAACTAAACAAAAATATTTTTATTATATTAGCTATATATATTAAATTGACTCATTAAATATTATAAATTATAAATAGAAATATTTAAATTGATAATTATTTTTTTCCTCAATTTAATCTTAATTAATAATTTTTTTTATTATATCTATTTGTAATATAATTATAATTAATTTATTCATAAGTAATATTCATATTGTAGTATATAAATACAAATATAAATTGTGTTCTGGTATTGTTATGAAGCCCACTCACAAAATAGAAGAAAATATAGATCAACGACATAGAAATCAGGCACTTCTAGGGGGAAAACTCATTTACATTACATAAATGAACAATTCTTGGATGATACAAATGACAAAGCCTACCTTCTATATATAGTAGTCTAAAGGGTCACAATATAACAATATGGGGACCACATGGGCACAATAATAACAATAATGAGGCTACACCTATGGGGCACAATAACAAAAATATGGGACTACATGGGCACACCAATAACAATAATTGGGATACACTACTATTATAGGGACCTAAAATGCCCCACTCCAAAAAGTTTTTGTCCTGGATGCTTAGGTATTAAGATTCTCATCCTCCCATGAGGAATCTTCAGTTGGTAATTTCTCATCCTTTAAGAGTTGGAGAACTTGAGAAATTGTTGTTGATGGTTGATGTGATCTTCCACTGCTTGAACCTATAGTGAGCAGAATTGTGCAATTAAGCCTCATTGTTATTTATTTAAAAGCTTTTTCGTGACATTAGAACTGATTATATTTCCAGTTTTCCCTGCAACACCCCATAATTAAACTTCCTTTCCTTCCCAAAAACATTTCAAGAAAATTTCTTGAAAATTAAAAGCTATAGTCCCCAAGGACTGTAACCATTGGACTCCTAGTACAACATCAACACCACCCATTGGAATAGAAATAATTGGAATATTCAATACATATTCCCCCATGGTTAGCTTGATATTATGCACTTTCTAGAGTAATTTATAATTTCTCCATTTGAAACCATCACTTGACACTCTGGTGCTGGATATAGGAAGCAATTCAATTCCTTGTCTATCTTATAATGAATAAAATTATGGGTACTACCCAAATCAATCAACAAGATTACCTTTTTCATCTTGATATGTCCTATCTTGAGGGTTTAAGGAGTGGTAATTCCTGACAATGCATTAAAATATATCATTAGATTAATTTATTCTTTCTCTAGGGTTGGTTCCTAGTGTATATCCTTTTCTTTTGAATTTTCTTGTTCCTTTTCTTCCTCCTCTTAATGATCTATGTAAATTAATTTGTTCTCAACACACTTATGACCTTTAGTGTATTTGATATCATGACTGTAACATATCCCTTTTTCTCTTTTTTCCTCCAATTGTTGTGGTGTTAACCTTGTAGGTTATGGAAGGCTAGGAGCATACAAATTTCCATATTTATAGTTGTGATTGGTAGACTTCCTTGTTTCCATAATTTTTATTTCAACTTTTCTTGCCACCTTGAATGCCTTCTCCGATGAATCCGGTTCCCAAAGGAGAGCCTCATGTTAAAATACCTATGAAGACATAAATCCTACGCTCCTCTAGAATATTTGCTACCATGATATTCAATTTTGGAATTCCTCAATGTGCTCCATCATTGAACCCTTTTTTTTTAGATCTATCAACTGGCTAAAGAAGGTGTAGATATTTGTATCCTCATAATCTGTTATCATTTCCTCCATAAAAATTGACCAAGTGACAAGTGGTTTATAAGAAGAAATCCATTGATACCACAAATACTTATTGGGTTCTAAATATAAAGTTGCAATGCATACCTTTTGTCTGTTTTTCACATTATGGAGATGAAAATATTGCTCCATCTGCAGTATCCATGTTACCAGATCCTTGCCATCAAATTTTATCATATCGATCTTTGGAATATGGTGGGTCTTAAATCCAACATTTGAGTCTATGAAATCATGATTTTTTTTTTTTCCTGATCATGAGCTTCATATACTACCTTTTCACCATTGGGAATAATTTCTTGTAGAAACTTTGTCAAACCTCCCTTCAAACTTTCCATGTGATCTTCTTTTAGATCATTCTTCATGTCTTCCATGTTTCCTTTAAGTTTCTATTCTATACCATCAATCTTATCTTCCATGCCATTATTCAAACCATCCATCTTAGCTTCCATGCCATTCTTCAAACCATCCATCTTATCTTCCATGCCTTTCTTCAAACTATCCATCGTAGTTTCCCTTTCATTTTTGGTTACTTTCTGTGAGAGTGAAATTTGTTGCACTTGTTCTCATAATTTTGATATATCATGTTGCACTTCTTCCTCTTCATGCATCATCGTAGAGGTTTTTGAGGGATTTGAGGGTGTCGAATTATTTTTGGGAGGCATTATAGAACCCAATACTGATATCTATGCTTCAATATGCCCTTGGAATCACTTCAAACTGATTTTCAAATAAAAATTATGCAAAAAAAAAAAAAAAGATACTCACCATTTTGTTTATTTTGAGAAGCTCAATATTGAAACTGATGTATCTATGTGATTTTGGATCCCCAAGATTTAAAATTCAATCCTGTAGTAGCCCTATGAGTCTTATTTCCAATTCCACATATCATACCTAATTTGGATTATTCAAGATAAAATTATGCCCTGTAACCCACAATGAACTAATTATGGACTAGTTCAGTAGAGAAAACTTATACGATGTACCACATATCACTATTTCAACCTTTGGCTCTTGTATCGATACACAAGAAACTAACATCTATGCAATTTCCTTAAATTTTTATAGAGTTCTATTCTGATCCCTGTAAAAAATGTTATGATGATTTTCCCTCGGTAACTCGTTTGAGATGAAATTCAGGAGGCTGTAAAAACCTTAACTTCCATAGATCATATCTCTGAAAATATTGAAAAAAAATGTCTAATTTTTTTACACAAATTTCTTCAAGATTTTGAATCCACGTGGTAAAAATTTAAGCTTCTAAATCCTCATAGAAAAAAACATTATAGTGGAAATTCCAAGATGACTTGTATGAAGAATTGAAACCATAGAATACCAAGCTTTGATACCAAATGTTATGAAACCAACTCACAAAATAGAAGAAAAGATAGATGAACGACTTAAAAATCAACCTCTTCTAGGTGGAAGCCTCCTTTACATTACATAAATGAAAAATTATTGGATGATACAAATGAAAAGACCTACCTTCTATATATAGAATTCTAAGGGGTCAAAATATAACAATATGGGGACCACATGGGCACAATAATAACAATAATTGAGCTACACCTATGGGGCACAATAATAACAATATGTTGACTACATGGGAAAAAAATTAAGAATAATGGGGATACACTAATAACAATAAGGGGCTACATTAGTATTATAGGGACCTAACAAATATAAAATTTAAAAATAAAAAAAATATTATAAAGTAGTAATTAAATTTAATTCAAAAATTTAGCCCATGGGGGAATTCAATTGGAAATTGTCATGTTATGAAGTATGATTTAAAGCATGAGATTTGATGATCAAATCCTTGTGGGTCAAGCCAAAAATAAAAATTGAAAAATATTTAAAAACAATTTATTTGCTTGAATTAGTAATGGAAAAATTCCCAAAGTGATTGGATCCAATTGTGGAATGCGATTTATTTTCACCATTGAGAAAGCTTCAATTCCCATTAGGGATTCTTTGGATCCATTTGGGCACCTTGAGGTAGTGGTTGAATGTGTGGTGCAAAGCCTACCACCATGTCCTCCTTTTAAAACCGTCAAAGGATACTATTTTGAGAGGTTTGGTGAACAATTAATTTCCATAGTTGCACAGGTTTAAGTCTTCAAAGACATGTTGCAATTGGTCTGGTTGTGGAATTTATGAAATATTTGTATTTGGCCCATTTGCGGAATTTATGAAATAGCTTTATTTAGCCCATTTGTGGAATTTATGAGTCTTTTGGTGAATAATAAATTTCCCTTTCATTTCCCCTCTTAAGAAACCTTTTGTAACACCCTCCTTCCACATTTACCAAAGCTAGCCAGTCCATTGTGGTAAACATGTGACAAGAGGCTACTATGATGTGATTCAAATCCCCATGTATAGTTAAGTAGGTGAAACTGAAAATAAAAACTAATCTGACTTTCCTCAGGAGCTACAGACCCTTTAGGAGGCAACCAACCCTTCAAGGTGCTTAACCCCTGAGACAATTTGAAATTTTACTAATTTGGACCCTCAGCAGCCCCATGAAAAGCCATGCATGTGACTAAGGCCTTCCAGTCACTCCCACAACAAGGCATGCCAACGTCTGTGTAATTTCTTAGGTAGTTCTACGGCAACGACCCCATATTTTGAGCCACATTTGCAGCGCTAGGCATCAGGCCACTGCCTAGAACTTCATGAAACCTTCAAAAATTATAAATAACAATGGAATAAGGCTACTAATGCAATCAATTTTATATGTAATTGATTTGACCCCTACTAGCCATGATAGGAATTTCGTCAAAATTTCGCACATATTTAATCTATAGGTCATAACATGAGATTTGAGCATAGGGATCTCATAGTTATCTGAGATTCGTAAAGAAGCATTGTTTCCTTATCATAATAGTTGAATTATCATCTATTACATCACATATATATTTCTCATTCATTTTATAATCAAAACATGATTAGAGACATACATCGAGTTTGTCATAAAACATGCTCATAACGAACATATATCTAACAAAAATAATAAGGATATAACAACCATAAAAACCACATATGAAAAAGTACATTTACATATGAAGTACCAAGGGGCAAGATATGTTATTAATGAATGCATAAGCCACCAGGTCTAGGACTTCCACAAACCACTCGACCATAGATTGGGCTGAACCAAATCTTTCTTTCAGCCAATCACCCTCGTTCCATATTCCAAGCATGAATGTCAGACTCTCAACAAAACCAGCCAGGGCTTCGTCAAGTTTTACCATATATCCCACAAAGGGATTCCTAGGTTTGAAAACCTCATCAATACAACCATGCTTTACTATAATCCCATAAGATCACTAGGTCCTAGACAAGTATGGATGCCTCCAGATCTCTCCACCTACACCATGATGAATTTGTGTGTCTCTAATATTTGTAGAAATTTGAATAACTGATATATTATTCATCAACATTCTCTTGATCACACACTATTTTAGCTTCATGCACAATACATAATATCTTCTACCATTGATCATTACATGCGGAAATAAAATCAATTGCATGCACACATTAAACCATAAACAATCACACATATGAACACAGTATTTCATGGGAAAGCTTAAAGCTGAAAACCCCAACTATCTGTATATTATATGTCATAGAGATCATGTAACAATCATTGTACAAAGCTCCTCACAAGCTCTCAGCACAACCTCAAATTGCTACACACTAATCAAGCTAGATCTAGCAAAAAACATGCTCCAATCTCTGCCACTTGATAGCCAGCCTCTATTGTGTAATCAATGCTGTAGAATGGCTCATAAATAACTTCAAACCACTTGGATTGTACTGTGCAATCCTTATTGGCTTCTCCAATCACTGGATGTTACAATTATGAAACAGTATAGTCACAACTGATAGTTAACCTGCTCTTTCACCTATCTCTGCAATGGTCTCCATTGAAATTGTCCATGCACTGAAGTTAACTGATGTATTATTTAGTTGATTAATGAGTTTATAATTAGTGAATTAATTAATAATTAATTCACACCACTCTTCACTAGTGTATTAATCAATTAGAATAAATACAACTAGCTCAACTATGTTTAGATTAGTTAAACTGAACACAACTCCATTAACTTCCTCAATCAACTCCACCAAACTCTGTCACATGAGTTCTAACTGAAGTATCCATGCAATAGCTCCATTTAACCCTCAGGAATAGCGTAATTCCTTCTGTCAGCTCCTGTGCCACATCTGTGCACTTAACTGAAGTGCTCCAAGAGAATAAGATAATGTTTATAGTCCAAATATTATTAAGAGCTAATAATATTCGACATATCTATTTTTAGACTGGCAATATAAAAATAGATTCCACCCAATATGTCTAAAAATACAAGTCCATCTATTTTTCCAACTTGACCAACCATCCACAAATAGCATCCTGCAACTCATAGAACATGATCCATATGTCTAAAAATAGACATAGTCTAAAAATAGACTTTACGCCAAAAATAGCCTGCGGGCCCACTTAGTGAAGGCGACTTCTTTCCACTAAGCTCATCATCTTGTTGCAATCTCAACACTCCCTCTCAACAAGATAAGGATTATTTGCCACCCCTATCCTGCCTCTGTGGTATTCGAATTTTCTCCTGGTGAGCGCCTTCGTCAAGATATCAGCATCCTGATCCTCCGTGGGAATATATGAAAGTAACATGATCTTCCGCTGCACACAATCTCTGATATGATGATACCGATCCGTGAAGCCATGCCACCTCAACTCATCCTCCTGTCTGTACCATGATCCATATCCCAATGTGCCTCTGAGATATCTCAATACATGCTTCCCCGCCTTCCAAAAGAGCTTGGTTGGCTTAACCATAGCTTGTGAAAGCTGGTTAACAGCATAGCATATGTCGGGTCATGTATTGACCATATACATAAGCGACCCCACCAACTGTCGATAAACAGTGGCATCCACTACCTCCGCTGAAGTAGCATCCTCCTTCCTCCAACCACCAGGAAGAGGAGTATCAACAGGCTTGCAGTCATGCATGTTGAACTTCTCCAGTATCTCCCGGGCATACTTACCCTGAGAAACAAACAGTCCATCACTGCGCTGCCAAATTTCCAATCCCAGGAAATAATGAAGGAAGCCCAAGTCCTTCATCTCAAACTCCTTTGCAAGATCAGCCTTGCATGAGTGTATCAACAGTTCATCACCTGTCAAAATCAAATCATCTACATAAAGTACAATGATCAGCAACTTACCCTCCACCAAAATCTGGTATAGGTTAGGATCCGCCTCACTCTTGGAGAATCCAAGTCCGGTGAAATAACTGTCTATCCGTGTGTACCAAGCACGAGGTTCTTGTTTCAACCCATACAACGCTCTCTTGAGCCTGCACACATGCGACTCGCTGCTGAAGATCTCGAAACCTTCGGGCTGCTCTATGTACACCTCCTCCTCAATCACCCCATTGAGGAACGCAGTCTTCACATCCATCTGATGAATGTGCCACCCCATCTGCACTGAGAGAGCAAGAATCGTCCGTATGGAAGAATACCTTGCGACAGTGCGTCGAATTGATCCCCCCCCTCAATATGTGAAAGCTTCCTGCACCGTTCTTGCATTTCCATACTCCCGCCGTCAGCTCCTCGCTTCACTTTGTAGATCCATCTCGAACCAACCAATGATTTCCCCTTTGGCCTTGGGACAATATCCCATGCACTGTTTATGACAATTGAATCATACTCTTCCACCATGGCATCTACCCATGCGAGATCCTCCACAGCTTCATCGAAAGAGGATGGCTCTATCACGATACACTTGCTCATAAGAGCCAAGGTATCCAAAGATACCTGGCCAGTGACCGTCTCGCACCGCGCGGATGTAGGCAGTCTCTAAAACCTTCTCTCGTATCTTGGAGCCGGGGCCGCTCAACTTCTCGGAGGCGCTTTTTGCCCTCCTGCTGATGGTTCAAGGCCCATGAGTGGCCTCTTCCACTCCATGAACCTCCTCTTGTGGCTGATCCACATCCAGAGACTCATCCTTAGGAACTAATAGCTCCTCATCTGCATGCAAGTGTGGCTCCCTCTCAAGCGAACACTTCATGGCTTTCTCCTCATGAAATTTGATATCTCGTCGCACAACAGTCTTCCGACTGTCTGGAAAATACACACGATAGTTGTGGGGTATCACAGGGCCTCAAGGGCCCCAAAATATCCCAACCTCTACGGTCAGCTCCAGCATCTTCCTGGCATCCTTCGTCACGTGAATGTAAACAGGCGAGCCAAAAATCTTCAAATGAGAAATATCAGGCTTCTTACTCGGTGGTAAAATTCCTCCGCGATAGTAATTGCCAAGTATCCCCGTATACAACGGTTTTGCACATATACTGCAGCATTGCATGCCTCAGCCCACAAGTGTAGGGGTAGGCCCTGATCATGCAACATCACCCATGCAGCACCCACGATCGTTCTGTTCTTCCGCTCAATAGCCCCATTCTGTTGTGGGTTATGAGGTGCTATGAGCTCTCTTCGAATTCCTTCTGCGCTGCAAAAGTCCTTGAATTCGCCAGAGATGAATTCACCACCATTGTCACTCCCAAGAGCCTTCACCTGCTTCCCCGATTCTTTCTCAACCAGTGCCTTGAACTCACAGAACTTTGAGTATGTCTCACTCTTCTTCTGCATGAAGAAAATATCCAGCACTTCCGAGAAAAATCATCAACAAATATCACATAGTACCTGTGCTTTGCTGTCGAAGCTACCGAGAAAGGTCCACACACGTCTGTGTGAATTCTCTCAAGGATCGTCGTGGCGCGACTATCCTTCTCGTGAAAGGTGGCCTTCACAAATTTTCCCAAAGTACATCCCTTGCACTGATCTGACTGCGTAAGTGTACCTTTGGGAAGCCCAGTAGAAATCTGCTGCAGTATCTTCAAAGCTCCATGGTGAAGGTGGCCCAATCTCCGATGCCACAACTTGCCATCATCCCGGCTCACCACTCCTTCTGCCTTGCCTTCCATTGTTGCACAACCATCTACCTGCAATTGATAAAGGTTCTTAACTCGAACCCCTATCCTCCGGGTCTCACCAATTGCCTTACTACGCAGGAAAGCCTTTCCCTCGCTAAAGACAACATCATATCCCTTGTCTTCTAACATCGCCACAGAGATAAGATTCTTCTTCAATCCTGGAACATGCATCACTTCCTTTAATCTGAAGGGTTTACCAGACTCCCTCTCAAAGGAAATGGTACCGATACTAGTCGCACTGTATCTACCATCATCGCCCATCTCGATGTGCACTCCAAGATATTTCTCATCTAGATCAGTAAACAAATCTTGATCTCCTGTCATGTGAAAAGAGGCACCACTGTCAAGAAACCACACTGAACCCATCAAACTTGATACAAATCATGCGATCAGCGAAAAATCCAGCTCAAACTGCGAGGCTAAGGCCTCTCTAGCTGCAGATCCAACAGCCTGCTTATTTTTCTTCTTCTGTGGAAAACTAGTGACGTAATGTCTGTGTTGGTGACAGTGAAAGCACTTCACCTTGGACATGTCCTGCTTCTTGCCTTTCACACCGGATTGAGAAGCGTGCTTCTTACTCTTCCCCTTCTTTGCTTTGGCAGCCAAAGCACAATTTTCTTCATCTGAGTTCTTTGATGAAGATCCGTCCCTGGTACTTCGCCTTATCTCCTCTTGCACAAGATCCGACCAAAGTCGCTCCCATCCTGGAAATTTCTCTCGGAGGCTTTGAGGGCACCCATTCGACAGGGACCCAATCCCCATAGCCCAAGGATAAAGAGCCAAGCTCACCATGTCCTCATCATCAACAGTAACCCCCACACTTCCCAGCTCATCCCTGCATTGGATGAACTTCGTGAGGTACTTGGGCATACTATCGCCTTTCTCCATTTTTATGTTTCTGAGTTTATCCTTGAGTGCCAACTTCCTCTGGTCGTTCTTGCTTTGAAATAAATCTGTGAAAGCTTTCCACATCAAGAATGGAGAAGCCTTACCATGAAGGATGGACACTATGTGATCCTTCACACCTTCCAATAGAATTCTTCGACACTTTGCTGTCTTCTTTTGCCATGCGTCAAGTACGACAGCATCGCTAGAAGTAGGTTTTAGAATTTATGCATCTATGAACTCCTTCAACCCATTGTCATCCAGCATCGCCTCCATCCTGTCCTTCCATGCAATATAATTCGAGATTCCCTCAAGGGCATACTCCAATCGCAATCCGTTGAAAGACATCTCAACTTTGACACCAAGAAAACATTGTTGCAAATTTGAATTCCACCAGCACAAAACTCAATCGCTTCAATGTTTTCCAATTGCTCCAATGATCAATATCGCTCCGATACCATGTATAAATTTGAATAGCTAATATATTATTTACCAATATTCTCTTGATCACACATTATTTTAGCTTCATGCACAATACAGAATCTCTTACCATTGATCATTACATGCGGAAATAAAATCAATTGCATGCACACATTAAAACCATAAACAATCACACATAGGAACACAATATTTCATGGGAAAGCTTAAAGCTGAAAACCCCAATTATTTGTATATTATATGTCATAGAGATCATGTAACAATCATTGTACAAAGCTCCTCACATGCTCTCAACACAACCTCGAATTTCTACACACTAATCAAGCTAGATCTAGCAAAACACATGCTCCAATCTCTGCCACCTGATAGCCAGCCTCTATTGCATAATCAATGCTGTAGAATGGCTCATAAATAAATTCGAACCACCTGGCTTGTACTACGCAATCCTCATTGGCTTCTCCAATCACTGGATGTTGCAATCATGCAACAATATAGTCATAACTGATAGTTAACCTGCTCTTTCACCTATCTCTGCACTGGTCTCCACTGAAACTGTCCATGTACTAAAGTTAACTGATGTATTCTTTAGTTGATTAATGAGTTTATAATTAGTGAATTAATTAATAATTAATTCACACCACTCTTCACTAGTGTATTAATCAGTTAGACTAAACACAACTAGTTCAATTATGTTTACATTAGTTAAACTAAACACAACTCCATTAACTCCTCAATCAACTCCACCAAACTCTGTCACATGAGTTCTAACTGAAGTATCCATGCAATATATCCACTTAACCCTTAGGAATAGCGTAATTCCTTCTATTAGCTCCTGTACCACTTCTGTGCACTTAACTGAAGTGCTCCAAGAGAATAAGATAATGTTTATAGTCCAAATATTATTAAGAGCTAATAATATTCGACATATCTATTTTTAGACTGGCAATCTAAAAATAGATTCCTCCCAATATGTCTAAAAATATAATTCCATCTATTTTTCCAACTTGACCAACCATCCACAAATAGCATCCTGCAACTCATAGAACATGATCCATATGTCTAAAAATATACATAGTCTAAAAATAGACTTTGCGCCAAAAATAGCCTACGGGCCGACTTAGTGAAGGCGACTTCTTTCCACTAAGCTCATCATCTTGTTGCAATCTCAACAGTATTGAGCCTTTAACATCTATCCCACTATTCACCAGTCGAGGATTCATAGGCCTAATCGAGACTCTACCCTCTAGGCTTTACTATGTATCCCACCATTTTGTGGTTAAGGATTTCTAGGTCTAATCAAGGTTATACACCTATAGGATTTACCATATACCCCGACATTATCAATCAAGGTATTCCTAGGCCTATCGAGGCTCCATCCTTTAATCCTTATCATGTATCCCACCATTACCAGTCAAGGGATTCCTAGGCGTAACGAGGAGGTTCATAATCAGGACTTACCATATATCCATACCCCAATATTGCTATGCCTTTCTATTAATCTAATACCACACCACTTAGCTTCTGTACCAACCAGAAATCCAGCTTAACCAAATACAAGAGAACCCACCACACCATGGCTATCCAGAGATGGAAATGTAAGACCGAAATCCACTGCCACGCGTAGCCAAAACCATGCCAATGAAAAAAAGAGAACCAAATCCACACATGCATGTACCCTGCGTTTCAAATCTATCAGGGAAATCACACATGTAAATTGATAATTACAAGTAACCCCATTGTAGCTGCTTGATTCCACTCTTCCTTGCTTTATCTTTGCTTCCCTTTTCATTCTTTGATATTCCTTTTATTTTCTTGAACTAATGCTAAAATTCTCCAAGAACGCTCTAAGTATCCAAGAGTGTGTGAGAGAGAGTGGATAGAGATAGCTCCAAACCTAATCTGAAAAATGCCCACAAACTGGTCCTCAGAAGCCTTTTTATTAAAGAGGCCTCCATTTTTCTTCATTGTCCATTATTTTTTCCTTTATTTGCCTCCTCACATGCAACTCGTGACCTTTCACCTTCATTTCCTCCTAATTTCCTTTATTTTCATAAATAAATGTCAATTATTACCACTTTTCCTTTCCAAAGCCTTTTCCATTGCCTTTTCCAATTTTCTTAGCCATAATAAACTAAAATTAAGACCCATTAGGATGTTTTTCCCAACGTTAAGCTTGGAATACATGTCCCATGACATTGGCCTTATATTTTTTATACGAATTTTTAAGCAAGGCTATTAGATAACCCTCCCCCTTTGGGGAACACTGTCCTCGTTGTTCAATGACACCTATAACCAACAAGACCGTTGACAACCAAAACATACTACCCATGGAGATTTATAACACAACTCAGTGTAGTATTTACAATGACCACTGCTAAAAAAATGATAAACATACCTTTTACTGGAGCTTTATAACACAACTCATTATAGTATTTACAATAACAACCACACATACTTATGCACATTTTCTTCAACCAAAAAATAACCATACCATTTATGGAGCTTTATAAATCCAACTTGATAGAATATTTACAATAATATACACGTATGCACATTTTATCAGCCAAGAAATAAAAGCATATGATGTCTACAACCACAATAAGGGTGAACAGAGGCTCACACCTCCACCCTCAAAAGTAGTACTAGGATTCACCTCCTTCCCAGTAAGTCCAGAATCCACTGCCAAAGTAAAATATGGATCCAAAGCCCAACGCTATATTCCTACAACACTTGTCATCTCAGTGAACAATTACCGACTCATTGTTCTAGGGCACACTCCCAATGTGCATATGATTCCATCTAGCAATTCTAATGACCGACACAAATCTATACATGTCTTCCCTTTTCTGCTGCATAGTACCTTGGGAAATCCAAACACCCCATTCATGAAGTCACTCACCTTCCAAGTTACCCTACATCCCCTTTCCTGGGTGATCCATCCCTTGGCAAGGTATCCTTGCATCATAAGCTCAAACAACCAAAGCATATACCTGCCTCAAAACCATCATACGAGTCATTTCATGCTTATGGAAATCAATTTACAATATTGGGTACCAGTGTCCCACAATGGACTTGCTCCTGAAGTGCTTTACCAACATACTGCTACCTGTACCAATTCCTTTTGTTTTTATTTCTAATTATTGCAATCAATTTCAACCACCCAACTGGGGATTTTCATGATTTCCTGTACCAAGCACATAATTTCCATTAGAATCAAAATTAATTGAAATAAACTCAAATCACACCTCATTGGTGGCCTATCAATAAGATACACTTGCAATTATATTCACTTCTAGTCACAACAAGTTAAACTAGTTTTTTGATCAAATCATCATGAATAATCATATCACATCCGGTTAGCTCAAAACACAACCATCATAATCAAAATCATGAATCACATGTAACCATCATAAACCATAATTATAGATAACATGCATAGTTAAAAATGAAATAAAATATTAATATGTATCCTTTAACTGATCCTTATATTCTACCTTCATCCTTTGCCCTTTTCGTACGCACACCGGATCGGTTGCCCCACCCGACAAACACCCAATGCCTTCTCTTCAACCATGTACACATACACATAGTGTGCATCACACAGAAGCAACCACACATGACATAAAATGCCATATCATACATGCACCTACATATGTTATACAACACATACACCCACACCTCGCGTAAAACACAACACAATACACCTTCATTTGGTGTACAACACAACCCAATACATACACCTACTTCTAGCGCACAAATCTTAGTTTCTCGCTTAGAGAATACACATACAATACACAGCCACAATACAATGCCCTCATACAAGCGAGGGGTTGCCTTCTAGGGAAAAAAAACCCTAAACTAAACATAAATTCTACCGTCAGATCATCCACCTAATGAATGGCCTAGATTGACTAGAAATTACTATACTTTTACAAGGAAATTTTACATCTATTTTTAGCTTCGGGGGCGGGGGGGGGGCTCCATAAAGTTGCAGTCACCTCCCCTAGACCCCCCACGCAACGTTTAATTACAGGCGGCGTTGCCGCCCCATTAAGGTACAAGGGTCTAATGCTGTGATACAAAATAAACAAGATGATCAGGCTCCACACCCAACAACCATATGCACACATCACTGCATAAACAACTTGTACACAACACCATCTATACATAGTAATACATAAACAACATGTACACAACACTATATATACACAACATCACATGCACACAACATCACAAGTGCAATATATACAACATATACAACATATAGACAAGAATTGTACCACACAACTAGAGGCAGACATTCTATAGGAGCCACTCAACTGAGAAGAGGAGCCAGGAGTAGGTTTACTGTGTGTTTTCCTTACTTTGAAAAGCCTTGTTTCCTGAGTGATATCTTTGAATTATTTTCAAGAGCTTGATTTCTATTTCACAGATCCCCGAGGTCTTCTTCTCGCATTTATTATGTTGTGCCTCTAATTTCATGTAGCCTAGATTGACATGTTAAATGTTGATACATAAATATTTCATTTATACGGCTGTAAAATTTGCAGATTGTATGCCTACCCAGGTGTATCTGAATTTCCTAATAGTTGGGTTGTTTTAATTGATGGGGCTTCTGAGGGTTACCTTTTTTACTAGGCCATTATAATATACAACAACTTGGCCAAATACATTTTGGCTTTCCATATTGCCCGCAGTGTTTTTAACAATAAAATCCCTCCATTTTACATGTCATCCTACATCATGTACTACCTATTTTATCTCTTGATTTACCGGCCATGGGATGGAAGTGGACCTTCTCTGACCCCTCACCAATTCATATTTATTATAGTGTACTCTGAGAGACAAATTATTCTAGCCATCTTTATCAAATTTGTCACAAGGTCATTATCCCTATTTATGAAATTATATTTGAAACCAAATCACCCATAACGTCTCCAAAATATATGGAAAGCATTAATAAAATTGGAAATTGGTTTGGTGAAGAGTATTTCACATATATCAAAGTCTTGGGCATCTATGCAGGCCTCCATGTATTACCGATTTATATTCTAGACGAGCTTCCATGTAGGGAAGTAACTTTTCAAATAGTTGGTCATGAGATTACTAAAGCCATGAAAGATTCCAACAAAATGGTTTGGCCTCAATTCACTCTACCTTTTTCAGTTTTCTCTTTATCAAATTATGACGTGTTGAAAAGGAGTTGCGACCTATTGAGGTATTGAACTTGGCCACCATCCTTGCTAGGCCTTATGACCCTCAAGGAGTAGTGAAACATTTGCCATGGCTTCTGGAAATATAAAATATCTACATTAGGGGCATAAATATGATGATCTATTTACTGAATCCCCCTCTCATAGTTAATTTTAAAGCTGAGCATATGAGATACTATCATTAAAAGAACGAGATTTTTTTTTTCTTTAAAAAATACAAGGTTGGCCACTCTACCATTGGATTTATTACAACATCCTCTAAAAAAAAATATCTCTGAAGGAAACTATAGTTTATACACACTAGGAGACTTATTCTCAACCAGTGATTCATCCACAACAATAGAAAACATCAAAAACTATTTATTCAAACCTTGGATGTGAAATTCATAGATTAGACCCAAGGATGAAACTGTTCTGGGACCAATGTGAATAGGCCCTGAAACAATCCAAGCAAGGAGAATAAGTAAAGGAAATCCTGGGGGAGAGACTATTTCTCAACAATAGACTTCTCAGAGTAATCCTTCTTCTCAATATTACATCAAGCCAAGGAAATCAATAGTTGAGAAAACACCATTGGTCACCCAACCCGAGGTAGAGATTATTCCTATTAATCCTACTACATAGATCTTTCTCAATATTGAGGAGATCCATCCAATGGAAATTTTTTATAGTCCAATGCACAAAGTTGAAGTCAAAAGAGGAAGGAATAAGAGAAATATTGATGAATCCTAGGCTCTAGTTCGAGGGAAGACCTCACAATCTACTTCCATTTAATTTCTATTTAAAGGATCCTCTACTGTGCCAGTTGAAGATCTTGGGAAATTGACCCAATTTACTGGTGTATATGCCTTTGCTACCATGCACAAATAAATTTAGGTTCAAGAATTGCTAATGGAGAAGGATGAGAAAATTTCCACTATGGATCAGGAATTCTCAAATGACAAGGAAAAATTGAGAACATAGTGGCAAGACCAATTTTATCAAAAGGAAATTGCATTGACATAACTACAAAAGCAATTCAATGAATTAAAAATACAACATGAAGAATATATTAAGATAAGGATGTAAAAATTAGAGAATCACAACAAATATTAGAGAAATTATAGGCCGAGACATCCCATTTGGTGAAATTAAAGCAAGTGGCCCATGATCTTAATTCATTACTTCAAAAGAAACAACAATTATTCTGTGGAACAATATGATTGATTTAGGTACAAGGGAAATTTGGAAATACTTTGATAGATGAGTTAGTGGATATGATAGCATGTTATGATGAAGCCAAAAAGGAATTTAATTAGATGCTAAAATGGAAAAAAAGTGTTGAAGGGAAAAAATATGACTTTCCTAAAATAGATTGAATGGAAAAGTCATTCATTTGTAAAGGATGGAAAGGTAGAATCCCTTTGGGAAAGAAGCTTATCAATGATGCTCGAGAATTATCAAACTTCCTAGTTAGATCCATTAATGAATCTTTATTTGAATCACATATTGTTTCCATTTGTCCAAAAGATTCCATGCCAGATGTGGAAAGGTTACTCAAGAATTGGCTAGAGGAAAGGGAAAATTCACTAAGAATATTGACCAATTGTCTAAAGTTAACCTTACTCAATTGGAAATTTTTTGTCAAACCCTATAGCCATTGGATGGTTTTATAGGAATAAACTAACACTTCCATCCAAATGTTGCCACCATTTAGAGCATTTATCTTCAGCTTTTAGGTGCACATCAAGCCTCATGCCCCTTCAGAGTTGGAAACTGATCTAAATGGAAAATGGCATCCACCCATGGTGTTCATCCACCCATGTTATCCATCCACCCATGAAATTTACCCATGGTATTGTAAATTGGATCGAACCATGGTATTTATTCGCCTATGGTATTGTAAGTGAAATCTATCCATGATATTCATTCACCCATGGTATGTATCCACCCATGGTTTTCATCTACACATGGAATTTACCCATGGTATTGTAAGTGGTATCTACCCATGGTATTGAACCATGGTATCCACCTATGGTATCTACCCATAGTATTGTAACTCAAAAAAAGGCTATAAATAACAAGCCTCACTTTATAAAAGGACAGATTGTCCACCACAATGTAGCTTCTACAGTTATTCTTTGTTTTAATAAAGAAATTTCTTTGTGGTTTTATTTGTTGTGTGTTCTCTTTTTTTCCTGGAATTCTAATTTTGCAGATCTTGTGAGATCCATTTCAAATTTTTAGATCTAGGGGCCTCCCCGCATGATCCAGATTAGTGGTATCATATTCAGGTTACAAATCCATGGGAATGAGGGTTTTAAGCATATTTTAGTTTCAATTTTTGGCAGCAATCTTCAGCAAACTCCATGAATTTCTTTGGCGGAGAGTTTGAAGATCAGATCTGAAAATTTTGGTAAAAATTTTACAAAATCGAAGACCAGATATGGATTCCTTGCAAAAACATACCCAAATTCAAAAAAACAATCAGCCGAATTGGAGTTCAGATGAGGGATATATCATTGATTCTAAATCAACAATGTTGCAGAAAAAATTCTGACGACAATTCGTGGATGGGGGCTCTCCTGCCATTTTTCGCAATTTTCAGTGAAAAATTTCAGAGAAATGGCTATAGTTATGAGTGCCCCTTGAAAAATCACCCAAGTTCAAAAATAAATTGGTCGAATCAGAGTCCAGATGTGGGAGTTATCGTTGATTTAAAATCAACTATTTTTTTCAGAAATTCTGTGACAGCGAGACAGTTCCAACACGAATATGAGAGTCTAGATTCTCCAATTAGTAGTTTCAAACACATGAGAATATGCAGAATTATCATTCCATTTCCAAAAATAGGTTATAATAAATATTTCGAGTTATATTGACCGAGTTATGCTCATTTTAAATTTGGAGCAACATTTGGAGCGGGTTCCCTTTGGAGACGTGCCCTCCCACCCTGCTTTAGTAGGCACCTGCTTCACATTCATCAGTTTCAGCATAGAAACATTCGGCTTGGGTTATTTGGAGATGTACCCTCCGAACCTAAGCTATGGAGGCACCTGCTACTTCATCAACAATCAACATCATGGTTATGGGTCAAGCACACAAAACCCTTCTCATCGAAGTCCATTTTCTAGGCCACACACTGTTAGTAACACAGTTGGTCACGAGCATTACAAGGTATATCTATCCTCAAATCTTCGTTTGTCATGTTTTTGGTGCATCCACAAGCCCACACTTCATCGAAGTCCATTTTCTAGGCCACACACTGTCAATATCACAGTTGGTCACAAGCATTACAAGGTATCTCTATCCTAAGATCTTCGTTCATCACGGTTAAGGGTTAACTACACAAAACCCTTCTCTTTAGTGGCTCTTCATATTCAACAAAGGCTTCTCAGGAGGGAACTTCACGCAATGGGGACCATTGCTTCTTAAGGAGGGAGGAATGATCCGAATGGAAAAGGGCATCCACCCATGTTATCCATCCACCCATGGAATTTACCCATGGTATTGTAAATTGCATTGAACCATGGTATTTATTTGCCTATGGTATTGTAAGTGAAATCTATCCATGATATTCATTCACCCATGGTATGTATCCACCCATGGTATTCATCTACACATGGAATTTACCCATGGTATTGTAAGTGGTATCTACACATGGTATTGACCCATGGTATCCACCTATGGTATCTACCCATAGTATTGTAACTCAAAAAAAGGCTATAAATAACACGCCTCACTTTGTAAAAGGACAGATTGTCCACCATAATGTAGCTTCTACAATTATTCTATGTTTTAATAAACAAGTTTCTTTGTGGTTTTATTTGTTGTGTGTTCTCTTTTTTCTTGGCATTCTAATTTTGCAGATCTTGTGAGATCCATTTCAACCTTTTAGATATTGGGGGCCTCTCCCCATGATCCGGATCAGGAACATTTCTAGAAATTCAAAACTTATGGCAAAGAACAATTGGCCTATCCTCAACCAATTGAGATTTCTGACAACAATTTTATTTTTATGTTAGTTTTGTTATGTTTTGGTTAAGAGTTTTTAGGAATAGTAGTTCCAATAATTATTGTAAAGAACTATATAAATTCCTCTCTTGAACTCGTTGTAAGGGGCTTTGAATTTTGGAAAAATAAAGGCTTTTGTTGTAATTTTGTACTCAAGTTTTTCTATATTAGAATTTGAACCGATAGCAATTACATCATGCAAATATTTCCAACAGGTAAAATTTTAAGGATGGGAAATTATTTTGAAGTTTAAAACGTTGGCGAATCTCACTAGTCCCTAATATGTAAAATATAAAATGCTTATTGATATATTTGTAAAATTATTCAAATTTATAATGATTTTCTATATACTCTCTATATAATGTTGGTGATTTTTCAGTTAAAATAATTTTATATGGTAAAATTTGGGTGAATCATTTGGATAAAAAATGGAAATTGGAGAATCTTTTTTTTTGGAAAAAAATGAAAAATTAGCCCACCTGTGAACATTAGCCCTTAAAATTTTCCATGATTTCCAATAGTATGGGTACTTTTATCTACTATGTATTCATTTTATCTTTGAAGGAATTATTTTTAAGTATTTAGATATTATTCATGTACGTGCGTTCATTGATTCTAGTTGCATTATCACTTTTGATGTGTGTGTATTAAATTTTAGAACATACAATGAATAAAGAGATTGTTTATATGTGATGAAATTATAATTTATTTGGTTAACTATTTAATAAAATAAATTTTTTTATTGATTTTAACATCGTTAATTCATGGGAATCTTCATTGTCATGAAACAACATTATTTTTCTAGCACATGCAACTTAATATAGTCGGGTAAAAATAGTTATAATAGATTAATTTTGTTTTATATCAGTAGTCTCATTATTTTAGCAGTTATCATTACCATCTATCTCATCCCATACACAATTAGTTGTAACATGTAATTGGACCCGTAATCTTGGTCAAAACCACCAATTTCAATGAAAAAGAGCCTAATTTGGGGCTCTGATTGGCTGGATTCCTAAATGTTGATGCAATAAGTTTTTTGCATAAAATTTTTTGGCACTATAAGGAGGTCCATAAGGCTTTGAATGGAAAAGAGGTAAAACATTAAATCAAGTATCCATTCCAAGAGTCAATCTCCTCCCAAACCTTCAACTTCAACTTCTAGCTCCCCTTCTCGTTCTCCACCTCCTGGAATCGAAGTTGAAAATCCTTGTTATAAATATCATATTCCTATAAGAGGATCTTCAAGTGAACCTTCAGTAAATAAACACCTCCCTACTCAACTTGCTGAACCTTCTAAAATTCAAACCATTATTCATAAACTTGAAGAGTTTTCAATTTCTAAAGAGCAGGTTGATATTCCTGAACCTTCTGAAGGTAGTATCACATCATATTTAAAATATTGTGGAGTCCTAACTAGAGCATAGAGAGAAAAAATAGGGATCAAACCTTTTGAATTCCCTTTACAAGCTGAACACAAGAAAATACCAATTATTGGCTCTGATTCGACTTCTAGTGAGATCATCACACAGTATTCCCCTCCCCTCACTCCTACTATCCCATAAATTTCATCACAACCTGTACCATTTTTTTATTTACCACCTACTTACCATGCCTTATCTCATACATCCACAACCTCACAAGTTTCTTCCATTATTTATGAAAAAATCCAACCAACATGTACTACTATTGTTAATAGTTCTGCAGGGGCATCATCATCTAATTTTATTTCAACTTCCCCTTCATCAAATACATCTACTTCTGGGTCTATATCATCCACTATAGGCCATATTATAAATCCCAGAATGCTAGATAGACCTTGGAACAACCCAGACGTAGTAGTTATGAGTCCTCCTTTGTATCCCCTTCCTAAACATCTAGATAGATGGCTACCAAAATTCAATCTAGATGATGGTATTATAGCATAGGAACATCTTCATAATTTCATGTTGACCATCAATCTAAATGGTGTCTCTGAGGAGGACGTAGTTTATATGCTTTTCCCCTACACATTTGAAGGATCAGATGGGTCTTGTTATTTCTCTCTACCCGTTGGATCAATAAATAACTGGGATACATTTTAAGAATGATTTATTAAGAAATATGGATAAGATAAAACACCAACCACATTAATCAATGAATTATACAATCTCAAGGTTTATCCTAATTAAAAAATAATTCTTTTTAACTCTAGATTAAATAAACTTTTGAATAAAATCCCAACTGGATCTAAGCCAGGTGAAGTAGCTCTTGTTTATTGGTGTCTTAGTGTATTAGTGTCCTTCCTTAAAATATAATTATGTTTGTTGACAAATAACAAAAACAATAATCCACTGATAACATGAAAGAATAAATGGAAATTGAAAATATATTGTTAACACTAGAAAATAAATTTGTTGATGAAGAAAGGAGACATACAAAAAAAGTTACATTCAAGGAGGAGCCCAAGAAGAAAATTACCATAGATCCTTATGAAATTGAAGGATTGCAAAATGTTCTTAAAAAATTATCAGATGAAATGGTTTAACTAAAGAAACAAGTTCCTAAAAGTTCTTCCTCAAACTTACCCTTTAGGCCTTTTAAAAGGAATCAAAAAGTTGCATCCCATACTCAGCTACCTTCACAAATATCAGTCGTTGATGATGATGAGGAGGAATAAGAGGAATAAGAAGCAAAATAAATTGAATATGAGACTGAAGAAGAAGAAGTAGCTGAAGCACATAGAATATGGGACTTTATTTTACCCACTTCATACGAAGAGGAAGAAGAAGATCTACTTATTACAACCAAGAGAAATGAATCTACTGATGCAGCCTCAAAAGGCCAGAAAGATGCAGGGACTCTTCAGCTAAAAAAGGTATGCTAAATAAAACCTCTATTCATTATACTGATCCTTCTACACCTAAAACAACTTCCTCATCTTCACCTTCATCTAAAAGTTTGTTAGTATCTGATAATATTGAGTACAACATTGTCAAAGATATGAAGAAAACATAAACTAATATTTCACTCTATGAAGTCAACAAGTTAAAACAACAACATAAATTGCTATTAAATTCTTTTAATGTAGTACTGAATTATTCATTGCCTTCAAATATTATGTCACTAAGGATCCTAAGAGTAAAGCTTAATCTAATTCTTCTACTTCATCCTCAAAGAGGACTGACCCACCAGATGTCATCCTCATTGGAGATAGGTAAAACCCACACACTTCTCCTTTCCTTTTAACCTTTCAATGTTTTAATAAAAAAATTCATAATTTTATATTCGATTCAGAAGCTTCATCAAATATCATGCCCTATTTAGTGTGCTTAAAAGTAATTGTGAAGCCTCAACAATATGCTACTCAAATAGTTTAACTAGACAAGACTAAGGTCAATTTTTTAGGAAAAATGAATGAGGTGATGATTAGATTGTCATCTAATCCTAATATTGTCCAAATAATTGATATTCTGGTTGAAGATATCCTAGAATTTTATCGCTTGATATTAAGTAGATATTGGTATCAAACTTTGAATGGTTATTTCACTACATATTGGTATCATCTCTGGCTATGTTACAATGGAAAGCCTAATTAGATTAGAGTTGATAGGGAGAAACCTATGAAGTATATGATGATCAATATTGATGAGGAAAATGAACCTATGGCCTATGTGAATAATATTCTGGGAAATTATTCTTCGAAATCTTTCCTTGGAAATTTTCCTGCTCAGGTCTCACCCCATCCTTCTAAATCTGTGTCTTCCCAGATTGAAAATTTCTCATAAATAGATTCATCCAGATGTATAAATATTGTATATAACATTATAAATAGTTTATTTTGAGCACTTTATTTTGAGGATCAAATTATAATTATAGTGGAGGAGTTAGTTTTATTTTAGTTAGTACAAA
Source organism: Pinus albicaulis (assembly GCA_034641835.2). NCBI lineage: Eukaryota > Viridiplantae > Streptophyta > Pinopsida > Pinales > Pinaceae > Pinus > Pinus albicaulis. The sequence continues at coordinate 1,225,051,209 of CM076574.1, forward strand.
TAACTAAAAAACCATGCTTACCTGCAGAATACTCTTTGAATGCACAAATAATGTAGCAGAATAAAGAGTTCTTTTTCAAGGAATGCAGAAAGCCATTGGTCTTGATGTTAAATTATTGAAAGTATTTTGAGGCTCAGAGATAGTGATAAAATATGTGAGTAATAACATACATTGCGTCTCTAATAATATGAAACATTATCATGCCTTAGTTGAGGACTTGACATCACATTTCTTAGAATTTAATATTTCCCCCATTTTGGGGCTACTAAATGCTAGTGTTGATCTATTAGCTAATGTTTCATCCAAGCTCATTCGTCCTGAAGGATTTAGTCTTGACCATTTTCTAGTTGAATTAATTTTTCGACCCTCTATTCTTGATAATGTTACAAACTAGAGAATGTTTAATGACAATGTTGATATTATAACTTTTCTCACATATGAAGGTACCTATTACGATCACATTATAGAAAAATACATTCATGATAAAGAACTTAACAAATCCTCGAGGGATGATAAAATAGAAAATGCAATACCCAAGTGGTTAAGTTGGAAGATATTTGTGATTTGAAAGATAGATTTAAACACCCAACTAATTGCAAGGTTCAAAGTTCTACTTTAAGGTTTGAGGTTGCCAATTTAGGAAAAATTGAGAAGCCTCAAAACATTAATTTAGGACTAGGTCTCTCCCCAGATGAAATAATTAGATTCATACACCTTCTTAGAAGATATAGAGATGTTTTTGCATGGAGCTATGATGACTTGAAGATTTATGATACTTCAATAACTTAGTATACAAGACCCCGTTTTCTAATGTCAAAAATGTCTAACAAAAACTCAGGAAAATCCATCTAAACCATGAGTATCAAATCAAATCTAAGCTTAATAAATTACTCGAGTCCAAAATTAATTTTCCGGTTAGACATTCCAAATGGGTATCCAACTTAGTTCCAGTTAGAAAGAAGAACAATGATACCATGATTTGAATATAGTTTACAAATATGAAAAAATAATATGAGAAAGACAAATTTCCACTACCTCCCATGGAGAAAATTATATAATTTTTTGTAGAATCAGAATTAATGTCCTTCTTAGATGGTTTTTCAGGATATAATCAGATTTTGGTACACCCTGCAGACAAGCTGAAGACTAGATTTAGAACCAAATGGGAAACACATGCTTATCAAAAGATGCACTTTGGTCTAATCAACGTAGGAACCACTTTTAAAAGAGCTACGAGCATAGAATTTAGAGGTATTATTAAAAAAAATACTTATCTACTTAGATGATATTACTATTTACTCTAAAAAATGAGGTAACCATATATATGACCTTAAGCAGATCTTTGAAAGGTGTATAAAATATGGTATCTCTCTAAACCCTAAGAAATCATTCTTTGCCTTTACTGAGGGTAAGTTTTTAGGATTTATTGTTTCAAAATACGGTATTAATATTGATAATAATAGAATAAAATCCATTTCTGAAATTTCTTTACATCATAGCAAGAAATCAATGCAATCATTTCTTGGAAAATTTAACTTTATAAAGTGTTTTGTTCCAAAATATTCTCAAAATTTCATGCCTTTATAGAACATGATCAGAAAAAATGCAAGATATAAATGGGCTACAACTAAAAGAAACACATTTAATTAAATCAAGCAAGCCATCATTCAGGTTCATTCTCTTTCTGCACTTGACTATTCAAAAGAATTTATTCTTTACACTTTTTCTTTTGATCATTCATATGTCACATTCCTTAATCAAAATAATGATGAAGGATAAGAAGCCGCCATTGAATTCAATAACTCAACATTACAGGTGGATGAGTTAAACTATTTGGAAGTTGAGAAAAAAACCTTTGTTGTCTTTAATTCAATCAAACACTTTAGACCCTTTCTGCTGAAATCACATACACAGGTAATTGTACCTTTTCTATCAATGAGATAATTGCTAGTCCAGAAAGAGCTTGGAGACACAAAACTACAAGAGTATTATTAGAGATAAGATGTGCCAATATTAGCAAAGGTTAGGGCTTGAGAAAATTTGTTGGTGACTCAAGTAATTCTTCATCAGAAGACATTCCAGGTGAAAAAAATGAAGTATAATAGTTATGCTTGATTAAATCAGATTCTCAATATGTAGAACCTATTTTTTTTCTAACTCATGGCTATGAAATTGTGGAATTAGAAACTAAAAATAAGAGAGCCTTGAGATTTAAATCCAACCAATATGAACCTGTGAATGGTATTTTATTTATAAAAAAATATGACTTTGTTTTGCTTAGGTGTCTGGAGAAATATGAAGCTAATAAAGTATTACAAGAAATGCACGATGGCCCAACTAGTGGACGCTATGAAGGTGATACAACTGCACATAAGATTCTTCATGCTAGATACTAGAGGCCAACACCTTTTAAATATGCTCATTCTTATTTCTGAAAGTGCAAGCTGTACCAAACCGCTTCAGGAAAAGAGAGGAAGGTTGTCCTACCATTACAACCAATAAAAATTGAACATCCTTTTGAGCAATGGATAATAGATATCATAGGTGATATTTTTCCTCACTCTTCTAATAAACACATGTACATTTCATTTCCACATACTACTTCACAATGTGGGTGGAAGCCATACCCCTAAATGTTTTCAATTTAGAACGAGTAATTGATTTCATTAATCAATATATCATTACTAGGTTTGGTCTTCCAAATGATTTAATGTTTCATAATGCATCATATTTTTCCAGGAATTTACTAATTGAATTTTCACTCAAAAGAGGATTTAAGACAAAATATTCTATAAATTATTACCCCCACGGAAATGGATTAGCAGAGTCAACCAATCAAAACCTATTAAAGGTTATTAAATAAACCATTGATGATAAACAAAGGAATTGACATAAATCCCTTATTTTTTCAAATTTAACATGTAGAATGACCTACAAAACATCATTTGGAGCCTCACCCTACTTTTTGGTTTATGGTAAATAAGAAATTCTCCCCCCTAATGTTTCTTTTCTTCCCTATCTCTAGTCCAAGAAATTGAAGAAGAAATTTTCTCATCTTTGTAGCAAAGATTGTCCCAAATATTTAAGCTAGAGGAAGAAAAGAAAAATGAAAACCAAGCATATGCCAAACACCAGGAAACTGTTAAATCTTGGTTAGATTGTAGTTCAGTTGGTAGCAAGTCTTTTCAAATTGGCGACGTAGTTTTGAGTTTGGAAAATTCCCATGAGGAAAAATGAAAACATACCAAATTTCGAAAAAGGTGGCTAGGCCCATTTAAGATTGCAGAACAACTTGGTCCATCTACATTTATTTTGCAAGAAAATATATATATATATATATATATATATATATATATATATATATATATATATATATATATATATATATATATATATATATATTTTTAAATTTTTTTTTTTTTTTTTTTCTGGAAAATTCAGTATGACTTATGTAAATATGTAAATAATTACATGTATAATCCGATGTGTTATTCTTTCATGTTTGATTTTACTTAATTCCCTTCTTTCCCTCTTTTTGTTTTACAAGTTGAGTGTTATTGCTTCTAGTTGTGTCTAGGCTATCAATAATTCTCTACTATTTATATACGAAGTTTTATCTTTAAGAGAGAAACCTCATTTAGATGATATTGTTATATTTTTATTCAAGTTTCCTAATTAACGGAGTCCTTGATTTTTGTTCATTGTGGTTTATTTGTCATTATGTTTGTGGACTATTTTGAACACCTACTGAATCATAGAAAATTATACTTATAAAAAATTGTTACCAATTAATTAGTCTCCAAGATTTAAACTTAACAAAGTTAGAGTTTAGTCATCTAAAGCTTTCTCCGCCATCCCATCTCTTAAGTAGTGGATTTTCCTCCTCATCAATTAATTAAAATATTTTTACAGTGTAATTCAAAAACATAAAATTAATTGAAAGATAAGAGGTCTCATCATTAGCTGACCTACCATGATTGTGGAGTCTGATAGTTGTGACATGACCACATCTGGTCACCAAGCCAAGATAATGGCTTGTAGCCATATGACTATAAGATAAGAGGTCTCATAACGAGCCATATTTTTTATCTCTATTAGCTTTTTGAATGGAATTGTCAATATTTGATCACCAATCTAGGACAATGGCTTCCAATTAACTTAAATTCAAAACATAGAATAACTTCAAATATAATCTCTAAAACCTTGTACTAGTGCATGGGGGACTAGCATTTCTAGGGTTAAAGGGTAACCTTGTCGAGGCTATAGATGCCTACTGGAAGAAAAGGCTCTACCTGTGGAATTGAAGTTTATTTTTAATGTTGAGCTCTACTTATTATTTTGTATTCTCAAAGTTGGTTGTCAATAAAATTTGATGTTTTTTATCACATAATTTTGTATTATTGTATACCGTTTTGGGCAAATACTTGTAAGTTTCATAGATAGTGATAATGAATTATCCTTGGTTTAGTTTATGAGGGAAAAATATGTTGGAAAATTTGTATTCAAGTTTTTTCATATCATCTAATCTTTATTCATTTATCTTTAAAAATTTTCATTCATCATAGAGATAATTGTTTTGCCCAGTGCATCGCCAATTGTTGTGGTAAACGACAATTCCCCATTAATTTTTATTCATAATAATAATGTTTTACTTTAAGATAAGTACAAAATTTTACCTTTAACAAACCTTAGTGACCTAATTTTTCATTTTCATAATAAAATTCATTCATAAAGAACCACTACAACCTTGACTTAAATATTCAAAACAGTGGAAAACATGTTATTTATAAATTTAATTGGGAAATATCGAAACCTTGGAACACTGTAAATCCTATCGAATTAAATTATAAAAAACTTACGAGGATGTGGGTTCCTGGGTTCCACAACATCAATTTTTGAAAAGCACGCCCCCACTTTTGTTTTTTCATTGAAATCCATTTATAAGGAGAAGGCCCCAATTTTTTCCGTTTTACATTATCAAACCCGATTCCTTGGAAAACATGTAACATTTCAAAATTTCTATTTCCGAAATCATTCGAGATTCTGGGTATCCAGGTTCCGTGTCACCATATATAGATAGGTTGACATTTCCAATTATTCCTTGTTTTTTCTTTGAGTTTAGTAATATATTGCCACTCTTGTTTTAAATCCCACTGACTCAAAATTTTGTAGCATTTTCAAAATTCTAATTAAAAATTCTTACGAGGATCCGAGCTTCTGGTATCTCCTTCTTCCACTTAAACCGTCCTGTGTCAAATTCCGCAGATACTTATTTCATTTCTTTACAGGATTTTCCCCTCCAGGATTTCACTCTACTTCTAATTTTCTGCTCCCTTGGAACCCAAAATACCGAGAAAATTAGAAAATATTGATTACAGTATTTATGGGATTTCCACTCCTGGGATATGATGTGGCATCGATCACGTGGCCTCCCTCCTCCTTCTTGTCTAATCAACTAAATGGCTTCATTTATGATCTTTGTTGACATATTTATGGTTAGGAGTTAGTTTGTCTAACAAAGTTTAAATTATTTTTTTACCATTATGTTTTATTATTTCTCTGTAATAGCTCTATTTCATTAATAGCTCTACATTTTGTAGGCAAGCTTTGACTCCTCTCTCCAAGAACAAATGAACAAAGATAAGGTGAAGAAGAAGGAATCTGGTCAGTAATCTGCCAACCTATTCATGTAAATTGTAGATAAAAAAAATACCAGGTGCATGATTGTTTAAAGATACAATCTGTACCAGGGATTCAAGGCACATGAATCCTCATGGGAATCCATTTAGAATTATTTTGAAGATGAAGGCCATAAGGTGACAGTGAAAAAAATTGTGGTTGATGATGAAACCCCGACTTCAAAAACATCTACATAGGACATGGAAAACTCTTTCTTGCATACAGTTGGTGCGAGGCCTTGGATTTTTCCCTAAATGGATATAGTTAGACGGGTCATAGAAACTCTGAACATTACTGAAAGGAATTTACAAACATAGAAAGACACCACAATTGGCTTATTCAAAACAAAATCCTTTTAGGACATGTATCACTTGCGAGACCCACAATTCATTTACAAAATTAAGTATATGGAGAACTTCATAAAGAAGCATGGGACCCAGTTGATTCTATAAAATAATGGAGGAATGAATAAAAAAAACACAAGAGAGAAGAGTATGGTAATTAATCTATAGACTAAATTTCCTCACCTTTTAGTCAAGTTGTTTCCATGCTTTGCAGATTGTATGCCTACCCAAATGTATATGAATTTATCGATAGTTGGGTTGCTTTAATTTCCATGCTTTGCAGATTGTATGCCTATCCAAATGTATCTGAATTTACTGATAGTTGGGTTGATGGGGCTTCTAAGGGTTAATTTTTTTATTGGGGAACTATCCAACAAGTTGGCCAAACACATTTTGGATTTCCGTACTTTCCGCAGTGTATCTGAGACCAAAATCCCTCCATTTTACATGTTAGCCTACATCATGGATTGTCTATGTTATTATCTTGATTTCCTATCCATGGGATGGAAGTGGACCCTATTTGACCCCTCACTAATTCATATTTATCACATTGTACTCTGGGAGACCAATTATTTTGGCCATCTTTATCATATTTTTCACGGGGTCATTATCCATATTTACGAAATTATATTTGAAACCAAACCCTCTAGAATGTCTTGAAAAGTTATGGAAAGACTTAAGAAAATAGGGAATTGGTTTGGTGAAGAGTCATTCACATATATCAGAGCCTTTGGAAGCTATGTAGACCCCCATGTCTTACCACTTTATACTCTATACAAGCTTCTGCGTAGGGAGGCATCTTATCAAACAATTGGTCATAGGATTTCTACAAACTTGAAAGATTCCAACAAAATGGTTTGGCCTAAATTCCCTCTACCTTTGGGAAATTTTCTTTTAGAAAATTATGGACATGCTGAAAAGGAGTTGCTATCTATTGAGGTATTGAACTGGGCCACATCCCGGATAGGCCTTATGACCCTCAGGGAGTAGCAAAACAAGTTTCCATGGCTTCTGGCATTAAAAAATATATACATGAGGAACATAAATTTAATGATATATTTGTTGAAGCCCCCTCTTATAGTTCATTTTTTAGCGGAGCATATGAGATACTATTATTAAAAGAATGAGAACAATTTTTTTCTTTCAGAAATGCAAGGTTGGATCATCTACCATTGGATTTATTACAATGTCCTGTACAAGATAAATATATGTAAAGTACACTACAATTTCTACATAGCAGGAGACTTCTTTTCAAGTGATTCCTCCTCAACAATAGAAAAAAATGACAACTAGTTCTTCAAACCTTGGAGGAGAAATTAATACAATCGACCCAAGGATGGAACATTTTTGGGGCCAGTTTGATCATGCCCTGAAAGAGTTCAAGCAAGGAGAATAAGGAAAGGAAATCCTAGGGGCAGAAATTGTTTCTCAATAACAAAATCCACAAAGTAATCCTTCTTCTCTGTAGTACATCATGCCAAAGAAATAAACAACTAAGAAAACACCATTAGTGATCCAACCTGAGGTAGAGATTGTTCTTGTTAATCCTATTACAAATATCTTCCTCAATATTGAGGAGATCCCTCCAAGGGACATTTTTTATAGTCCAATTCACAAATTTGTAGTCAAAATAGGAAGGAAAAAGAGAAATATTTAAGAATCCCAGGCTCTAGTCCTAGGGAAGACCTCATAAGCTACTTCCCTTGAAGTTATATGGAAATATCCTCTACTACCCTAACTAAAGAGCTTGGGAAACTAACTCAGTTTTTTGGTGCATATGCCCTTGCTACTATAGATAAAACAATTGAGGTGCAAGAATTGTTGAGGGGCATTTTTAAGTGAGAAAGAACAATTAAGAACACAATGGCAAGTTCAATTGTATTGACAAAACTACAAAATCAGTTCAATGCATTACAAATCCAACATGAAGAAGAGATTAAGATGAAGGATGTATAAATCATAGAATCACAATATATATTAGAGAAATTTCAGGCTGGGACACCCCACTTGGTGAGATTCAAGCAAGAGGCACATTGATCTTAATTCGTTACTTCAAAAGAAACATCAATTATTCTGTGAAAAGTTGGGATTGGTTCAAGTGAAATACATATTGACTAATAATTTGATAGATGAGCTAGTGGATATGATAACATGCTATGATGAAGCCAAAAAGGATCTTAATGAGATGTTGAGATGGTAAAACTATGTTGAAGGGAAAAAATATGACTTTCCTAAAATAGATGAAATGCAAAAGTCAACCACTTTTAAAGGATGGAAATATAGAATCCGTTTGGTAAATAAGCTTATAAATTATGCTCGAGAATTATCAAACTCCCTATTCTTACCCATTAATTATTCTTTACTTTAATCAAATATCATTTCCAATTTTCCAGGAGATTCCCTGCCAGATGTGGAAAGGTTGTTTAGGAATTGGCTCGAGGAAAGGGCAAGATTCATTAAGAAGATTGACCAATTGACTAAAGTTAACCTTGAACTCAATTGGAAATTTCTGGTCAAACCCCATACCCATTGGCTAGTTTTAAATGCATTAAATAACATTTCAATCAAAATGATTCCACCATTGGGAGTGTTTATCTTCAGCTGCTAGGTGCACATCAAGCGTCATGCCCCTTCAGAGCTAACACTGTTTTTAGAAATTCAAAAGTTATGGAAAAGAAAATTTTACTTATATTCAACCAAATTAGAGTTGTGATCTAGGTGGATATTGGTACCCCCCCCCCCCCCCCGCCTTTTCCATGTGGACCTCTAGTTGGTTTCATTAGTTTCCTTGTTTATAACATAATTTACTATTTTTAGCATTTTTTAGGTCTTGATTTTTCAGAGTTGTTTGGACCCCCTAAATGATGTGTTTTTGAAGTATTGGATGCAAATATTGTAGTAGTTAGAGATATATTTCTAAAGAGGTATCGTACACACCAAAAAGAGATCATATGACCAATTTATGACCTCGGGAAGTTGGCTACCCAACTAACCCCAACGAGGCCCACAAGCTTTTGGTGTTCCATCTCCTAGGGTTATGTTTTTGGTTGTTTAGGGTTTCCATTTGATGTTAAATAATAAATTTCCCTTGAGACTCATTGTAACATATGTTAGAGGAATGTATCCACCACATATCTTCTAAGGGACAAGCTACTATCACCCAAGCTAGTTTATTTCCATTCTATATGTAAGCATATTACAGTTCTTTGAGATTAATGAAATGAAAATTTATTTCTACTGCATTTCTGTGTTTATGTTTATATTTTTATTATTTTTTGTTCTTGTGTAAGTATGGTTTAGGGGTATCAGAGTTGTATTCTCTTTCTTTATTTTTATTTTCATGTCCCTGACAAGGTCATAGTATAAGGAGCTAGGGATCAAATTGGTTGAACTGTTGCAATACCACACTCAAAAACCCCGAAAACCTTCTATGGTGGAAGAAAATAAAGATGAGGGAGTAGGAGACCGTTTCAAATATTGCTCGAAGAAGCCCTTGAGTGAAAAAGGAACATGATGATCGAAAAATTTTCTCATACTACCTTAGGAAGCTACCCATAGGCGACACATCTTCATCCAACAACCACTCTGAAAGAGGCACTCCCTTTAAGGTACAAGTCAACTTTTACATCCCCATATTTGAAGGCCAGATAGATGCATATGTCGTAGATAAGTGGTTAAATATGTTAGAAGGATATTTTTTGGTTCATGAATTTTCTAATAGGGAAAATATTATTTTTTCACTCCTCCAATATTCCCACCAAGTCAAGGACTCGTTGGAAACCTATTGTGAGAAGAAGGACGAGGGGGATCCCTCGCTATTTTCAGATGGACCCACGTGGAATTCTTTTCGAGATGCCATCAAGGAGCATTATTACCCTGTCAGGAGCTATGAATATAAATACATAAAGTGGACCACACTACGATAGGGAAGGGACCAAGATGTATGAGAGTTCACAAATATTTTTCATACCCTTTGCATGAAGTTGGGTATCAAGGATTATGAGTGGCTTATGGTACTCAAGTAGCACAATTGTCTACACAACTACATCGAAGATTATATGGAGTTCTTAGACATCTCCTCACTTAGTTCCGCCTATCGATACATTGTCATTATTAAGAAAAAATTTAAACAGAAGAAGGGAGATTTTGGATCTGCAAATCTGAAGGAAGGGAAAGGCATCCACAAAGCATAGGAAAAAGTACAAGGCCAAGTTGGGGTGACCTAGGACAACCCACTGAAGCCGCAAGAAAAAAATAACACCATGAAGAAAAAGGACACATGAAAATGGAATGAGTGTTAGGCTAATAAGTCACTGGTGGCTGAGCTGAAGGCTTCAAAGTAAAATGTGTGTCATAAATTTGAGTCAAAAATTGACAAGGGGAATGAAAAAGGGAAAGTATATTATTGATGCAGAGCTGAGTGAAATCGTTGCAACCACCAAGGTCCAATAGATTGAGCCCAAAGATCAGGAGGATGGGGAGCGTTTCTTCCACTCACAGATGTGGGTGAAAGGTTGTCCACTTCAGTTCATTATTGATAGTGGGAGCCAAAAGAGCATCATTTCAGAAGAGGTCATGAAGTGGTTGGGCCTGCTGACCAGACCACAATCATAATTATACACCATTTTTTGGTTTCACCAAGGACGATATCTTTGCATCAACCAACAGTATCGCCTTCCCTACAACATCAAGCCCTTCACATATGAATTATTTTGTGATTTTGATCCTCTTAAAGTTTGTGATGTGCTATTGGGCCAAACATACTTATGGAAGCATCATGCATTGTATGAGTCTAGCCCTCACACTGTGATTATTTCTTTGGTAAATAAGTTGTACATGATACCACAGGTAGCACGTCCTACCACCATCTCTTTGATCTTGGTGAAGCAATGCAATATGATCATTTCCCAGATTGGGAAATTTGTCTTCCTTATGATTTGACCTCAGGGAAACAAGAATAATATGATCATGTAACCGGCCTCTATACAAGGCTCCTCCACACAAAAGTAGCATATGGCATAAGGTCATGGAGGAGTACAGGGACATATTCACCTCACCCACAGGAGAGCCTATCCACTATGAGGTCAAGCACTCCATCGAACTGACCCTGGGTGTGAAAAAACCAAATGCATTGATCTATCAACGTTCTACTACAAAGAAAGTTGAAATTAGGAGGAAAATTTATGATTTGTTGCAAAGAGGGAACATCACGACAATTTCTTCACCCCTTGGGAGCTCGATTGTGTTGGTACAGAAGGAGGAAAAAACCTGGAGGCTCTATATTAACTATCGGGTATTGAATATGATCATTGTCTGGAATAGGTGTCCAATATCAGGTATTCATGACCTTATGGACTAGATCAAGGGGGGAAAACATCTCATCAATATTTACTTGAATTTTGGTTATCACTAGGTACCAATCAAACCCTCCGATGTGTGCAAGACTACCTTCAAATCCAAGGAGAGTATTTTTGAATGGTTGGCCATGCCTTCCAGGTTGACGAATGCCCCATAAACCTTCATGAGGATGATGGATGACATATTAAGGCCCTTCACCAACTCATTCATGCTAGTGTATTATTATTACATCTTGATCTTCAATGAGAGTTGGGAAGAGAACCTACATCATATTCGATAGGTCCTCCAAACCCTACGACATCACAACTTGCATTCCAATTTGGAGAAATGAACTTTGGCATGACCGAGGTTAAATATATGGGGTACCTAATTTATGAGAAAGGTGTGCATGTTGACCTAGCCAAGAGACAAGTTATTCAGGATTGGCCAGCCCCAATCACTCTAACAGAGCTCCACAACTTTCTAGGTATTGCCAATTTCGACTGCAAGTTCGTGTTGGGTTTCTATCATATCACTTGGAATTTGAGTCAAGCCACCAAGGGTGGAGAAAAGAAAATTTACTTTAGTATGAATCCAAATATATGTTATTTTTTGAGATGAAGAATCACCTCTGCTCCACAATGGTACTCACATTACTAGAACCACAACAACAATTTGAGATTGAGATAGATGCCTTTGACTATGCTATTGGCATAGTTCTTACTCAGTAAGGGAATCGAATGGCATATCATAGTGAGACACTTTTAGAAATATTCTGAAAGTATCCCACCTATGATAAAGAGATGTATTCCATTGTTTAGGCATGCCGATAGTGGAAGCGTTACATTCCAAGGAAGGAAAAAAACATCCACATAGACCACTGACCCCTGCAATTCATACAGACAAAAGGAGAGTTTCATAATGATATCCATCATAAATGGTCCACATACCTGCAAAAATTCCATTATAGCATTAAGTAGAAGAAGGGAAGCACCAATAATGTTTCAGGCTACCTTAGTTGACTGTCGTTCATGGTGCTAACCACTATGCTCGACTCTTGTGAACATGAGACTTCAGAATGGTGAAAATTTTAAAATAGTGATCCAAAAATTTTCACCACATATCAGATGCTCCTGGAGGGTAAGAAAATTCCAAGACACACTATTATGCCACTTGGGAAACCTTTGCGTTCCTTAAGCGTACATGCCAAGATGATTTGGGAGGCACTCTATAGTCAATTCACTAGAAATTTTGGGGTAGAAAAGACAATGGAAGTATTGCAGAAGTATTTTTACTGTCCAAAACTTTGACATGATGTTCAAAAGTACATCAGATCCTACACTTCTTATGCCATTTCCAAACCTGCAATCAAGAAGCAAGGCCTGTATACTCCTCTGCATACTCCTAGCCAGCCTTGGGAATCCATATCCATGGATTAGATGTCGAGCCTTCCTTATACCAAGCGTGGAAACGAATGTGTTTTCGTGGTCATTGAAAGATTCTCCAAGATGGCTATTTTGGTGGCCTGTAAAAAGAGTATCACATCAGAAGCCACTGCCAAAATATTCTTTGAACGGGTGTGGGTACACTTTTGGATCCCACAATACATTATCTTAGATTAGGATAGTAGATTCCTAAGTGAATTCTGGTCGAGCCTCTCGTTGTTAGATACCAAGCTCAATAAGTCCATGACCTTCCACCCCCAAACTAATGGTGAGACAAAGGTAGTCAATAGATTGATCGTTCACATCCTGCGCCTATACAACTCAAAGAATCCATGTACATGGGACGAAATCCTCCCCTATGTCTAGCACATCTATAACATAGCTCTCCTCAACTTAATTGGCCACAACCCATTTTAGGTGGGGCAGGATTCCATCAAATATGTCCCATTGATGTTGTCATACCACTTACAACTATTCAGGTAGATTCAAATCATGTCTATTCCGAAGCCGATAGAGCTAACAACTTCATTGAACACATTCAGTACATCCACGAGGAGGTACATAACATATTGGACAAAGAAAATTCTAAGTTCAAAAATCACCACGACCAACATTGGGTGCCACACAAGTTCCAGGTGGGTGACAAAATTTGGTTACATTTGCAGAAGGAGCACCTCGCTGGGGCATATGGTAAGATTTTCCCGGTCTGATATGGGCCTTACACCATCACTAAGGATGTAAGGGAAAATTCATTCGATCTTAGAATTCCATCATTTCTTGGCCTACACCCAGTATTCAATGTGGACCAACTACGACCATACTTTCCCCTATTGTTGGACACATCAGACATTGCTGAGCATTTGAAAACAAAAAATCTCAACCCAAGCTACATCAAACAAGACACAATGGATAGTATCATGGAAACACTGATCAAGAACACTTGCCAGTAGATGATGTATATATATTGAGTTGTCAAAGCCGACTAACTCCTTCACCAGGGCAAGTGGTTTACTAGGGACCAGGTTCAATAGAAATTTTCTCATCTCATGTAGGCTCTGCATGAACTAGGGACCATTTCTTTCTAAGGGGTGAGGATTGATAAAGTTGTATATCGGTGCCCCCCCACCTATTCCACTTGGACCTCCATTTAGTTTCATTAGTTTCCGTATTTATAGCACACTTTACTATTTTTATAATTTTTTTGGGTCTTGAACTTCTGGAGTTGTTTTGACCCCTTAAACGAATTTTTTTGAGGTTTGAAATAATCCCATAGCCATAGCTAAGGGCCTAAAACAATATTTTAGTACTCAGAGAGATATTTCTAATGAGGTATTATGCGCGCCAAACGAAGATCATATGACCAAGTTGTGAACTAGAGAAGTTGGCTGCCTGACTAACCCTAACTGGCCTCACAAACGCTTAGCATTCCATCTCCTAGGGTTATGTTTTTGGTTGTTTAGGGTTTCCATTTGATGTTAAATAAGAAAAATGCCCTTGAGCCTCATTTTAAAATAGTTCAGAGGCATGTAGCTGCTACATCTCTTCTTAGAGAAAATCTACCATCACCGAAGCTAGTTTATGTCCATTTTGTATGCAAGCATATTACAATTTTTTGATATTAATGAAATGATAATTTATTTCTTGTTGTGTAACCAACTCCAAAAAGAGAAGAAAAGAGATATCAACGCCTTAGAAATAAGCCACTTCGAGGGGACAACCTCCAATACATTACATGAATGAACAATTCTTGGATGATACAATTCACAAAACCTCCTTTCTATATATAGGAGTCCATGGGGCCATAATGTAATCCTATTGGGCCACAATGTAATCCTAGCCGACCTAACAATAATAATTTAAAGGCACAATAATAACAAAATGGGGGTTACAAGGGTACAATAATAACAATAAGGGGGTTACACTAATAATAATAAGGGACTATACTAGTAATATAGGGACCTAACATGCCCCTCTCCTTCAAAAAAGTGTTGTCCTCAACGCTTGAGTAGCTCTGGGTGCTTCTGTATAAAATTCTCATCCTCCCATGTAGAATCTTCAGTGGGTATGTTCTTCCACTTGATGAGATACTCTGAAATTGATCGATTCTGTAGCTGTCGAGTTCTTGTTTCCGTGACTGCTTCAGGTTCCAATATGATTTTTCCTTCCTCATCAAGTTCTGGAAATATTGTTTGAACTGGAAGATTTTCATCTATAACCTTCTTTAAGCATGAAACATGGAAAACTGGATGTACTCGCGAAGAAGCAGGAAGCTCCAATTTGTATGCCATAGTACCAATCTTTTGCAACACCTTGTAAGGACCATAGTACTTTGGCGACAATTTATTATCCTTCTTTGCTTGCTTGAGGGACATTTGTTTGTATGGTTGTAGCCGTAAAAATACCCAATCTCCTACATCAAAACTTCTCTCGCTACGATGTTGATCTGCCTGTTGTTTCATTCGATTTTGTGCCAAATTCAGGTTATCCCTTAAGAGTTGGAGAACTTCTTGCTGATGCTCGATGTGATCTTCCACTGCTTGAACCTTCGAATTTTTTTTTAAAGATGATGTGATGGATGGTGGATGATATCCATAAAGTGCCATAAATGGGGTCATTTTTGCTGCAGTATGGAAGGAAGTGTTATACCACCATTCAGCAAGAGGTAACCACTTGACCCATTGTGTTTGTTTATCAGATACAAAACAACGGAGATATCCTTCCAAAAATTTATTTACTATCTCAGTTTGACCATCAGATTGAGGATGATAAGATGAGCTATGAGCTAATTGAGTACCCAAACAAGAAAACAACTCCGTCCAAAAATTTCCAGTAAAAATGGGATCTCTGTCGCTCACAATAACCCTTGGGCTTCCATGTAGCTTTTGAATTCTGTCCATAAATGTAGTAGCAATCGTACTTGCTTTAAATGGATGAGATAATGCACAAAAGTGTGCATACTTGGTAAGTCTATCAACTACCACCATGATGACACTCTTTCCTTCGGACTTAGGTAAACCCGTGATAAAATCCATTGAAATCTCCTCCCAACGTTGACCTGGAATGGATAAAGGTTGTAGAAGTCCTGGGGTCTTAATTGTTTCCACTTTATTCTGTTGGCAAACCAAACATTCCGCCACAACTTTCGAATATCAGATTTAAGGCCATCCCAAAAAAATTCTTTCTTCACCCTGTGGTAAGTTTTTAAAAATCCTGAGTGTCCTCCTAAAGGAGAAGTGTGCAATTCCGAAAGAATCTTTTGTTTTAGTTGGGAATTCTTACAAAGATATAAGCGATCTTTGTACCATAAGGAATCATTTTTCCAACTAAATGTATCAGATGTACTAGGATCTTGCTGCAACTTTATCTTGCACATATAGTGCGCCGCACTTCATCAGCTTACGATTCCCGGATTGACAAATTAAATGCAGCAATTTAGGACACTAAATTGACCAAACATTATGTTTTAAAATAAAAATCTGAGTGTCTCTAAAAAGGAGAAGTGTGCAATTCCAAAAGAATATTTTGTTTTAGTTGGGAATTCTTACAAATATATAAGCGATATTTGTACCATAAGGAATCATTTTTTCAACTAAATGTATCAGATGTACTAGGATCTTGCTGCAACTTTTGAATGAGTGTCCACACTTCTTCGTCCTTCTTCCATTCATCTCTTGCTTCGGTTATCCAATATAGTTGGATAATAGAAATGGCACAAAGCAATGCTTCCACCTCTTCATTCTTTCTTGAGAGTGCATCTGCAACAACATTAAGCTTTCCTTTTTTGTAGATTATTTCAAAGTCATAACCCAACATCTTTGTGACCCATTTTTTGCTGCTCTTCTGAAGATAGTCTTTGTTCCAAAAAGTGTTTAAGACTATCATGATCAGTTTTTACCTTGAAGTGTCTTCCCATTAGGTAAGTTCGCCATTTCTTTAGTGCATGTATTATTGCTAACATTTCCTTCTCATAAATAGGTTTCTATAAATACTTTCCTTTGATTGGACGACTTTCAAAAGCAATGGGTCTTCCTTCCTGCATTAAAACTGCACCAATTCCATTTCCTGAGGCATCACATTCCACAATAAAGGTTTTTGTGAAGTCTGGCGTAGCTAAGACCGGTGCTAGGCACATTGCATCTTTAAGATGTTCAAAGGCCTTAGTTGCTTCAGGAGTCCATGAAAATGCATCTTTCTTCAATAATGTTGTTAGAGGTGCTGCTATTCTCCCATAATTCTTAACAAACTTGCGATAATACCCTGTTAACCCGAGAAATCCTCGCAACTTCTTTATGGTTGTGGGGACTTTCCATTCCTTAATAGCTTTAATTTTGTTAGGGTCTACCTTAACACCCTCGTGAGATACAATATGACCTAGATATTCCACCTCTTGTACTCCAAAGAAACATTTGGATGTTTTTGCATATAATTGTTTCTCCTGCAATAGTTTGAGCACCTTGTCAACATGTTGAACATGATCCTTCCAAGACCTACTGTAGATTAGTATATCATTAGAAAATAATAACACCAATTTTCTAAGGAAGGGTTTAAAAATGGAATTCATCAACCCTTGAAATGTAGAAGGTGCATTGGTAAGGCCAAAAGGCATGACCAAAAATTCATAATGACCCTCATGAGTTCGAAATGATGCTTTCAGAATATCTTCAGTCTTCATTCTAATTTGATGTTATCCTGAATGAAGATCCAACTTGGTAAAATAAATTTCTCCATGTAATTCATCAATCACAAGAATGGAAAATTCATCTTTAATGGTGAGCTTATTGAGCTCCCTATAATCCAGACACATGTGCCATGATCCATCCTTCTTGTGCACCAATACTACTGGAGTAGAGAAATAAATTTGACTTGGTTGAATTATACTAGCCTCTAACATTTCTACAATCATACGTTCAATTTTTCTCTTTTAGACATAAGGATATCTATAAGGCTTGATTTTTGGAGGAACACTTCCTGGAATCAAATGAATAGCATGTTCATGATCACGAATAGGTGGGAGTCCTTTGGGAGTTTCAAACACCTTGGAATGATTGTCCAATAATTTTTGGAGATATGCAGAAATCTATGATTTTGATGTTGGAACCTCTAGTGAGCATAATTGTGCAATTGCGCCTTGTTTTTCTTTCTTCAAAATCTTTGTCATGACATTAGAGATTATTATCTGTCCCTTCTTCCCTGCGATACCCCGTAATTTGACTTCCTTTCCTTCCGAAAAAATTCAAGAAAAATTCTTGAAAACTAAAATCTACCGTCCCCAAAGATTGTACCATTGTACTCCTAGTACCACATCAACACCTCGCATTGGACTATTCAATACATATTCACCCATGGTTAACTTGATATTTTGGCATTTTCCAGAGAAATTTATAGTTCCTCCATTTGCAACCATCACTTGACATTTTGGTGCTGGGTATAGGAAACAATTCAATTCCTTGACTACCTTACAATGAATAAAATTATGGGTACTACCCTAATCAATCAACACTATTACATTTTTCTTCTTGATATGTCCTTCTATATTGAGAGTTTGAGGAGTGGTAATTCCTGCCAATGCATTACACGATATGGTCAGACTCATTTCTTCATATTCTAGGGTTTGTTCCTGGTGTATATCCTCTTCTTTTGAAGATTCATATTCATTTTCTTCTTCCTCTTCACAATCTGTGTAAAATAATTTCTTCTCAGCACACTTATGACCTTTAGTGTATTTTCTATTACAACTATAGCAAAGCCCTTTTTCTCTTTTTTCTTCCAATTTTTGTGGTGTCAGCCTTGTAGGTTGTGGAATTCTAGGAGTACCAACACTTCCATATTTATATATGTGAGTGGTAGGCTTCCTTGTCTCCATAATTCTACATTCAATTTTTCTTGCCAACCTGAATGCCTTTCCCATTGAATCAAGTTCCCAAACGTGAAATTCATGTTGGATGTTATCCTTTAAATTCCCTACGAAGACATCAATCCTGTGTTCCTATGGAATATCAGTTACCCTTATATCCTCAATGTGATCCACCAATGAACCCGTTTGTTTGAGATTTATCAATTGGCTAAAGAAGGTGTTGCTTTTTGTATCCTCATATTGTGCTATCATTTCCTCTGTAAAAATTGACCAAGTGACAATTTTTTTACAGGAGCAAAGCCATCAATACCATAAAAATGTATTTTGTTCTAAATGTAAAGTTGAAATACATACCTTTTGTGTGTTTTTCACATTATTGAGATCAAAATATTACTCTATCTGTAGTATCCATGTTACAGGATCCTTGCCATCAAACTTTCTCATATCCATATTTAGATCTTCCATCCAACATTAGAGTTTTTGAAATCATGATTAACATTTATTTTGTTCTGATCATGAGTTTCCTCTACTATCTTTTCGAAATTAGGAAAAATTTCTTGTATCAACTTTTCCAAACCTTTTATTTCTACTTTTAGATCATTCTTCATGTTTTCCATGTTGTCTTTCATTTTTCATCGATCTTAGCTTCCATGTCATCCATCTTAGCTTCCATGCCAAATTCCATGCCATCCATCTTAGCTTCCAAACCATTCATCTTAGCTTCCATGACTTTCTTTAAACCATCCATCTTAGTTTCCACTCCTTTCTTCAACTTCCATTTCAATTTTTTTTGCGCTTTGCGATAGCGAAATTTGGTGCACTTGCTCTTGTAATGTTGATATCTCATGTTGCATTTATTCGTCTTCATGAGTCATAGAAGAGTCTTCTGAAGGCTTATTGGGCGTTGAATTCTTTTTAGGGGGAATTTTAGAACCCAATACTGATATCTATTCTTCAATATGCCCTTGGAATAAATTCAAACTATTTTTTTCAAACGAGACTTATGTAATTTGAGAAAAATACACACCTTTTTCTTGCTTTTGAGGAGCTCGATATTGAAACTGAATTATCTCTATGATTTCGGATCTTCAATATATGAATTTGGGCCCAATATTACACCTGCAAATCTTGTTTCAAATTCTAGATGTCTAACCAGATTTGGATTATTCAAGGAAAAGTTATACCAAATCTCTCACAATAACCTAATTATGCACTGGTTCAGTAAAGCGACCTTGTACGACGTGCCACGTGTCACTGTTTCCTCCTTCGGATCTAAAATTTATACACAAGAAACTAATTTCTGTGTACTTGTGACCACATTTTACAGAATTCTAATTTAATGCTCAGAGAGATATTTATGACGATCTTCCCACGGTCACCTCTTTGAGATGAAATTCGGGAGCCTGAAAAATCCCTAAATCCCAGAGACCCTATCACCGAAAATCTTGTGAATCAAGCTCTGAAATGTTTCCATGACCTTCCTTAGGATTGTGACTTTTCTCTGTAAAAATTTCAGCTTCTGAACCCTCATAGAAAAAAAATTATAGCGAAAATGCCACGATGACTTGTTTAGGTTAAATTCAGGAGCCTGCAAAAATTACTAACTTGCATAGATCATATCTCCGAAAATATTGCGAACCAAAATCTGAAATTTTTCCACGAGGTTCCTCATGATTTCTGCTTTGCTCTATAAAATTTTTAGCTTTTGAACCGTCGTAGAAAAAACGTTATAGCAAAAATTCCATGATGACCTGTTTGGAGCAGTGAAACCCTAGAATCCAAAGTTGTGATACCAAATGTTGTGAAACCAACTCCAAAAATAGAAGAAAATAGAGATCAACACCTTAGAAATCAACCACTTCAAGGGGGAAACCTCCAATACATTACATAAATTAACAATTATTAGATGATACAAATGACCAAAACCTCCTTCTATATATAGGAGTCCATGGGGCCACAGTATAATCCCAGCCGACCTAACAATAATAATGTAAGGACACAAGAATAACAATATTGGGGTTACAAGGGTACAAAAATAACAATAAGGGGATACACTAATAACAATAAGGGACTAAACTAGTAATATAGGGACCTAACAAGGGCATTAGCGACTGGATCGACGACATGTTACTCAAACGTTGATGTTTTTCACTGAGGCTGATTATGCGCCATCTCATCAAAGATGTGCCAATAACCTTCAAGAACCTCTTGGTTTGGAAATTTGATTTGGGCAGGACTAGTAGACAGATTTGGAAGTGGTCTTACAACACTACCTTGATCTGGGATATCAGGTATCTTTTCTTTAACCAAGATCTTAGGATATCTAGGTTCTGGTGACTATAGATTTTCTCCTCCAACACTAATATTTCCCTCTCCTTCTTGCATATTGCATGAATTTCCCTCTTGTGAAGGGTTAGAATGCAAATTTTCTGTAGCCTGAAAGCTCTGTTGAGACCCTTTGTTTTTGCTATGGATCTTGGCGTGACCTGCAGATGGTGAGCCTGATGCTTGATGGATTACACTAGATATTTTTCCAGATGTGGTATGAGGTCCTACTGACACTTGAGATTCTTCTTTTCTTATGATTTCTTCTATAAAGGTCAATCTTCCAAGGGTCGTCAACCCCTTGGTTTTGGTGGATTTATGTGGTGGATTTGGATCTATTTATACTTTTTTCTTCCTAGTCATTCTTAAAAACGTCTATTCCTATCTTCTCTATATGCATCTGCTGGAAAGCAACCTCTTGAGCAAGCATTTTACTTGCTGGTACGCAAGTTCTTACCTCTTGTTTTCAATAGCCAAGTCCCTCGCAGCAATCAAATTCAGGAAAAAAAAGAGAAATCAATATTTAACACTCTCCCCTGCAACGATGCCAAAATTTTGGTGTACTAAGATGACTATGAAAATCAACATTAATGTCTACAATAATTATTAACCAAGGATTCATATGTTTATTTCAATAGTGTTGGCCCTGTTTGTGCAGAGTGAAATCAAAAGCTATTTAGGAATAAATGATTCTAAATCGTTGCAACAACTAATCTCTAATTCTTGAAGTTCAATGTGGAATAATTCAAAAGAAAACCTTAAAGCATTTATAAACCATAAATCTTGATCTACTCTCAATTGTTTTGTAAATAAAGTGAATCCAAACTCATGAATTGAAAGACTCACACTTAATAATTACTGCCTAACAATTATCTACTGAAAAGAGAAATTACAGTAAATGAACAACAATCAACTATTCAAGCCTTTAATTAAGAATAATAGTAATCAATCATCGAATATCTATGATAACAACACTCGAAAGGTAGCACAATCATATGTAATGCTAATCTGAACAATTCATTAAACAATGATATGCAACTGTAAGAGTAACATCATCTAAGATTTATCTCAATAGAAAAGGTAAACTACACAAATGAATTCTAACATCACACAACAAACGAAATAACAAGATACAGTAATTAACAATCACAAAGATGACAAAAATGATTATGTCACAAAAGAAATAGGAAGTCTCCTAGCGACCGGGCCCAAAGCCTCCAAAAGCTACTGATGGGAATACTCAGAACATAATTATGAAGAAAGCACAAATTTTCTCATTAATCACAGTAGTAAATATACAACATTACAATAGTGAAAATACTGTCTTTAATACCAATAATGATTTCCAAACGAAAGTTACAACTCAGAAATTAACCCCCCTTCTTTTTCCCCTATCAGCCTTATATAACCAAATGGCGAACTAATAGATGAGAGTGAATCCCTAGGATTGAGAGATCCTGAGGATTTCAAAACTAATAATCAGATTTTCACTATAGAATTAGCTTGATTCTCCTTTTCTTCCAATAGCCTATGCGATCAAGAAATGTTTTTTTTTTTTTTTCTTTGGTCGTTGTTGTTCCATCGTTCGAATAGTAATTGTCCAATTCTGATCTATGCACATAAATGCAAGCAAAAATTAGTTTTTATGCGAAAATCAAAGAATTTGTTGACAATTTATTTTATTCATCTCTCACAATATTTTCTTCTAGATTATTCCAAAAAAGAAGAAGATAAATACATAAAAGTAGATGATTAATTAAGCTAAGATGAGGATAAAAACATACCTTTTTCATGACTCAACATCTGTAATCTTTGACAGATGAGTTCACCATCATTATGAGACCAATTAACAAATCAAAAGTAGTGTTAGATTCAGAGTGACAGACTCTTCAGTTTGTCTCCATTTTCGAAAACAACTTAGACCTGTAAACTTGGAGCAACTGGAGAATCCTCCTAGATCATTTTGACATAGCCTCACAGGGGCTCCATAAAGGATTTTGTTGTAGGTATCTATTAGTATTTTTTTTTGTCTATTGGATTTGTTATGGTTTTGATTTGTGTCTACCGAGTAGAATTAAATCAACATTGATCTCTTGGTTGGTACACAAATGGTTACTATGCAAGCATTTAATTCTCTTTGGATACAAAGACACTATTTCCATTATACTATATGGGTAAAATTTTATAAAGATAAAGATTTCGAATGCATATGCTATTTAATTATTTAAATTAGTGAAAGAAAATTTTTAAGAAGTATATTATTATTGTTTTAAACTTAAATGTGTAACATTATTTATTCTCAAGGGGCTATGTTACCAAATAATTTGAAAACCCATCTTAGTAACTAAGATCTTTGTGAAAAAAAACAACTAATTTTTGTGTGAATACTTTGTTCTCAACAAACCTTTTTCTTGACTTGCATTGTTTTCCAGCACATTGGATGATCTAACCCTTTTGTGTGTGTTGTTTTCCAATCAATTGGACCATCCAACACTCTTTTTAAGTGCATTGTTTACCAACCAATTGTACAATCTTGTTACAGGTTCTTATCGGATGTGTTTATATATTTAATATTTCTAAAGTTGCTTGCTTGACATTTGCTATACTTTCGAGAAATGCTGATTTTTTTTTATTTGAGAAATTGTGTTTACTCGTATTTTGTTGATTTTAAGTATTTTTGGAGAAGAAATTGTTTTTTTTATTATCTTGGTCGATGAGAATTTATTACTTCTTGTAAGTGTTAACATTGATGATTGGATAAAGTGATCATTTTTCCATGACTTTTGTAGTGCATGTTTCTGTTGTAGTGAATTTAAATTTGAATCTTACTATTGTATTTTTGTCAACAACATTAAAACAAGCAAGGCCTCCATGTCAATAAAACAGACAATTGTAAATGTATGGAAAACTTATCTCAGACTTTTCATGCACTTTATTGCAAATAGTTATATCTAAGTTCTTAAAAATAATTGTGTTTTTCTCATTTCTAGTTCTCAATAACAAAATGTCTCTTAGTCATTTTATAAATTGTTCCATCTGTTTTAGAATTAGCAAATGCAAGAGTTTTGTAATAGAATGTCACAGAGTAGTTTTTTAAATTGTTTCATCTTTTTAAGAATTAGCAAATGCAAATGCAATATTTTTGTGTAAAATTCTTTATCATATAATATGTTATACTTACAAGCTTAAACCAACTACACATGTTTATAGTGAATTTTGTACTAGCACAATCAAATTTACCAATGTGGATGATATACGTCGATAGGCCTATATCCACCACCCACCACATGTATTTTAGCAAAATAATTATTATATATTCATGAATATAATTACCAATATATTTTATATATTTACTTATAATATATTAATAATATAAAGTATATAAATACTATATATTAAACTGTAATATATATATATATATATATATATATATATATATATATAAAATAATAATAATAAAATATATATAATAATAATATATTTTTAAAAAGAGAGTCCATACATGCGAATTAGATTTCAGAACAGAGGAATAACCTATTCCGAGTTTTTTAATAACCCAACGTTTCGGACTTCTTATGTGAGTCCATCTTCTGGGGTAAACACCAAATATTATTTGAAAATATTTGTGAGGATTACGATAAAGAAAATTTTATATAAATGGTAATTATTGAGGATATATATAATTTTTTTTATGGTCGGTTGGAAGAACAAGAAAAATAATTTAATTTAATTTATTTTTTTTAACAATTATAATTAAAGAGGGGATTATTGACTAATATATTATCAATTTTTTTCAAAATATTAATAGTTTTAACTCAAACTATACTATAATTCAATTATAACATAATAATAGTATTTTATTATTATTTATAATAAGTATATATCTCTTACCAATATTCCAAGGGATTATTAATATTATAAACCAAAAGAACTAATAAACCGAAGAGTTTAATATTATAAACCCAAGGAATTGGTGAACCCAAGGGAAAAATATTAAAAACCTAATAGATCAAGAAGCCCAAGGGATCAATATTAAAAATAGAAGAGATTAATAAAGCCTAGGAATTAATATTTTAAATACAGATGAATGATAAACTCACATGATTATTAATATTATAAACCGAAGAGAACAATCAAACTTAGGGATTTTTAATATTATAAACCCAATTAATTAATAAACTAAAGGATCAATAAACCCAATGGATTGATATTAAAAACCAAAGGAAATAATAAATGCAAAGGATTAATACTAAAAAACCAAGGGTTTATAAAACTAAGTAAATATTATTCAACCTAAGAGATTAATATAAAGCCTTAGATAAATACTATAAACCTTGAAATAAACATTAATATTTTAAACTGAAGGGATTAATAAAGCCAACGGATTAAATGATAAACCAAAGGAATTGTTAATATTAGAAAGTTTAGGAACAAATAAACCGAAGATTTTAATATTATAAACCCAAGAAATTAGTAAACCTAAGGAAGAAATATTATAAACCCATGGGATAAAAAGTAATATTATAAACGAAAAAGTAATAAACCTAAGAACTAATATTTTAATCTCAAAACCAAAGAAATTGATAAACCATTAGAATCAATATTTTAAACTCGACACATTAATAAACCTAAGGGATTATTAATATTGTAAACCAAAAGAACTAATAAAACCAAGGGTTTAATATTGTAAACCCAAGGGATAAATATTAAAAACCTAAGGGATCAACAAGGCCAAGGGATCAATATTAGAAACAAAAGGGATTAATAAAACCTACAAATTAAAATGTTAAACATAAAGGATTGATAAACTCACATGATTATTAATATTATAAACCCAATGGAATAACATTAAACCTTAGAAATTAATATTATAAACATGAAGTATATAAAAAACCTTATATAAATACTATAAAGAATAAAATAAACACAATTGACCATGCTCTAATTAAACATTGAGAAAAAAATTGTGACAATTCAATGTTGGATGAAGAATGACCATGCCTGGCCATGGTTGATTTTCATATTGAGACAATCTTAGTCACAATGTGACATTCAACCATGGAAGACCTTGATTGACTACGACTAATGATGATTAACAATGGTCGGCCATGGTTGATTTACATATTGAGACAATGTTTTTCATAATGTGACATTGGACCATGCATTAATATTAAAGTGTAGGAGTAATATTTAACACCAAATATTGGGATTTAATAAACCGAAGGGACTAATATTACCAACCCAAAAAATAGAAAATTCAATGGATTAAACCTTAAGAATTAATATTTTAAACTCAAGAGATTAATCAACCAAATGGATTATTAATATTATAAACCATTAAGTATATAAACCCTTAGATAAATAATATAAACCATGAATAAACTTAATATTTTAAACTGAAGGCATTAATAAACCCAATAAATTAAATGAAAAATCAAAGGAATTATTAATATTATAAATTGAAGGAACAAATAAGCCGAAGCTTTTAATATAAACCCAAGAAATTAGTAAACCTAAGGGAAAAATATTATAAACCCATGGGATAAATATTAATATTATAAATTTAAATTTAAATTTATAAATATTTTAAATTCAAGAGATTAAATTTAATATTATAAACAAAAATAATTAATAAACCCAAGGGTTTAATATTATAAACCAAAGGAATCGGTGAACCCAAGGGATACATATTAAAAACGTAAGGGAAAAAGAAGGCCAAGGGATCAATTTTAAGAACAAAAGAGATTAATAAACCCTAAGAATTAATATTTTAAAGTAAAAACCCTAAGAAATTAATAAACCATAAGAATTGATATTTTAAGCTCAAGAGATTAATAAACCCAGGGGGTTATTAATATTATAAACCAAAATAAGTAATAAATCGAAGGGTTTAATATTATAAACCAAACCAATTGGTCAAACCAAGGGATAAATATTAATATTATAAACCAAGAAATTAATAAACCCTAAGAATTTATATTTAGAACACAAAAACTTAAGAAATTAAAAAACCCTAAGAATTATATTTAAAACCCAAAAACCTAAGAAATTAATAACCCTAAGAATTAATATTTTAGACTCAAGAGATTAATAAACCCAAGAGATTATTAATAATACAAACCAAAATAACTAATAAACTCAAGCGTTTAATATTATAAACCAAAGGAACTGGTGAACCCAAGGGATAAATATTAAAAAACTAAGAGACCAATAAGGCCAAGGGATAAATATTAAAAAACTAAGAGACATTAATAAACCCTAAGAATTAATATTTTAAACTAAAAAACCTAATAAATTAATAAACCATAAGAATAAAAAATTTAAACTCAATAGATTAATAAACCCAAGGGATTATCAACATTATAAATCAAAAGAGTTAATAAACCCAAGGCTTTAATATTATAAACCAAAAGATTTGGTGAACCCAAGAGATAAATATTAAAAACCTAAGGGATAAATAAGGCCAAGGGATAAATGTTAAAAACAAAAGAGATTAATAAACCCTAAGAAATAATATTTTAAATTAAAAAACCTAAGAAGTTAATAAACCCTAAAAAATAATATTTTTAACTCAAGAGCTTAATAAACTCAAGGGATTATCCCCTAGATGCGGGTGGTACCTGGCCTTGCAAGACTGCACAGGGTGGCCATGTGGATCACCACACAGCGCACCCATGTGCCCTAGCCTTGGGATGTACAGTGCCTTCAATTCTCGTGTGGGATGGGCTTTAAAGTCCCATGCGCCACCTTAATTTTGACGTACTCAATGCGTTTAGTATTAAATCCTCTCGACACCATGCTGTTCACTTCTCCCGCTCCTTCTCTGGCTCTTCAACCCACTTTGATCGATCTCCTTATGTTCTTCTTACTTCGGCCCTCCCCTACTCAGGCGAGAAGCTTCTGGGCTCAGGCCTCTGCAGCGACCCCTCTGCAATATCGCGCCCTGTCCAAGCCTGTCATGATGCCGCAACAACACCGGCAACAGTGCAGATGAGCTGGGGGCAGGGGCCTCCTTTATCATCCCCCTCTGCCCCATGCCATCCCCCAGGACTTAAATCTTCCGGTCTCTTGGGACATGGCAGACTTGTCGCCCTCCGCCTTCATGCATGCAGAGCCATTCGACTCCTTCATTCCTCTCGTGCTAAGAAGAGAGCCTGCAAGTCCACCATCCCTGTGTAGCCTGCCTTCATCCCCCGTAAACTCAAAGCCCTCCCTGTGCAGCTGGCCTCTAGCTCCAATTCCGATGACAACGACTCCAAGCTGGCCAAAGAGAAGCATCTACTAGGTTTGCATCTCTCAGGCTCCTCCAAGAGGAAAGAAGACCTCAATTTGACTGATGCCATGGATATTACAGCATCTATGCAGGATAACGCCACTCAGGACACTCCGACGGAGCGCCTCGAGCTTCCTGAATCCCCACGCAAGTAGCTTGAAGACTCTGACCCTGGGCTTGATTCACTGGACTACGGCTACATCTGCCGCATCCTCGAAGAGGAGCCTCCCTCCAGCGACAAGCATGAAGGTTCTCCATAGCACTCTCTCTTCGGGTTTCTTAGTTTGATAGTTTTGGTTTTTTCCTATGCTAGCTCTTTTGGTCTCTTTTTGCACTGTTTTAAAGGCTGGTTTCCCACTATGGGCAGCTTGTTCTATCTGAATAATTAAGGCTGGTTTCCCCTCTAGGGGTAGTCTTGTTTTGGATAGCATTATTTTGTCTATTCCCTCTGTCATGGATCTTTCCATTTCCGAGGATGAGCAATGTAACCTTTGGTTGATGAATTAATAGAATTAGTATTACTTAGAAAAAAATAAATAAACTCAAGGGATTATTAATATTGTAAAAAAAAAAAGTAATAAACCTAAGGGTTTAATATTATAAAAAAGGAATTGGTGAAACCAAGGGATACATATTAGTATTATAAACCAAGAAATTAATAAACCCTAAGAATTAAAATTTTAAACTCAAGGGATTAAAAAAAACTTAAGAATTAATATTTAAAACCCAAAACCTAAGAAATTAATAAACCCTAAGAATTAATATTTAAAACCCAAAAACCTAAGAAATTAATAAACCCTAAGAATTAATATTTTAAACTCAAGAGATTAATAAACCCAAAGGATTATTAATAATACAAACCAAACGAACTAATAAACCCAAGGGTTTAATATTATAAACCAAAGGAATTTGTGAATCCAAGGGATAAATATAAAAATATAAGGGATCGATAAGGCCAAGGGATCAATATTAAAAACACAAGAGATTAATAAACCCTAAAAATTAATATTTTAAACCCAAAAACCTAAGAAATTAATAAGCCATAAGAATCAAAATTTTAAACTCAATAGATTAATAAATGCAAGGGATTATTAACATTATAAACCAAAAGAACAAAATAAACCCAAGGGTTTAATATTATAAACCAAAGGAAGCAGTGAACCCAAGGGATAAATATTAAAAACCTAATGGATCAATAAGGCCAAGGGATCAATATTAAAAACACAAGTGATGAATAAACCCTAAGAATTAATATTTTAAACTAAAAACCTAAGGAACAAATAAACCCCAAGAATTAATATTTTAAACTCAAGAGATTAATAAACCCAAGGGGTTATTAGTATTATAATCCAAAAGAACTAGTAAACCCGAGGGTTTAATATTATAAACCAAAGGAATTGGTGAACTCAAGGGATAAATATTAAAAACCTAAGGGATCAATATTAAAAACAGAAGAGATTAATAAACCCTAAGAATTAATATTTCAAACTCAAAAACCTAAGAAAATAATAAACCCTAATAATTAATATTTTAAACTCAAGAGATTAATAAACCAAAGGATTCTTAATATTGTAAACGAAAATAACTAATAAACCCAAAGGTTTAATATTGAAAACCAAAAGAATTGGTAAACCCAAGGGATAAATATTAGAAACATAAGAGATCAACAAGGCCAAGGGATACATATTAAAAACATAAGAGATTAATAAAGCCTAGAAATAAATATTTTAAATACAAATGAATGAGAAACTCACATGATTAATAAAGAGATTAATAAAGCCTACGAATTATTTTTTTAAACAAAAAGGATAGATAAAGTCACATGACTATTAATATTATAAACCGAAGGGAATAATATTAAACCTAAAAGATTAATATTATAAACACAAAGTATATAAAAACACTTAGATAAATGCTATAAACTTTGAAATAAACATGGTTGACCATGCTTGATTTAATCATTGAGACAATTTTGTCACAACGCGACGTTAAACCAAGTACGACCATGGTTGTCCATGGTTGATTTTCATATTGAGACAATATTTGTCACAATGCGACATTCGACCATGGAAGACATTGATCGACTATGGCTAATGATGATTAACGATGGTTTCCCATGGTTGATTTTCATATTGAAACACCGTTTTTCATAATGTGACATTGGGCCATGTAGTAATATTAAATTATAAGACTAATATTTAACCCCTAATATTTGGATTTAATAAACCAAAGGAAATAATATTACCAACCCAAAGAATTAGAAAACTAAAGCGATCAATGTTATAAACCCAATAGATCAAGAAATACAGGGAAATATTAATATTATAAACATAAAACATCAATAAAGCCAAGGGATTCTTAATATTATATAAACAAAAAACATCAATAAACCGAACAGATTGTTAATATTATAAAGCCAACGTATTAATAATATAAATATAAATTATTGTAACTTCCAATCATATGAGAAAGAATCTTAAAATTGGGTGGGGAGACATAACGATCGTGATTCTAAGTTAGTTTATTGTGGACACAGAGGAGCCACAGCTGCCACCATGAGTGCGCTTGGGGGTGGGGAGCCTTCTCCCATCCCACCGATCTCTTCAAATGAAGAAATCCGAAGGCTGCTTTCATAGAAATGGAAGAAAAATTCGAATCCAGAAGTCTTGAAATTTATCAAGAAGTTGGAAGAAATCCCTGAGATCACCTTGCCTGAAGATCAACCAATAAAAATTTCCCTAGTTATGGATGGCAGAGGTTTGGTAGGACAATTTATGGGATGTTGGCCTTCAACAAAAATAACAGATGACTGGATCCAACACAACTGGAGGCCTCAGCTTAAAAACAATGTGATCTACTATGCTGTCGAAAGAGGGTACTTCATTTTCGAGTTCACCTAAGAAGATCAAGATCTGGTTTTCAGAATTGGTCCGTATTTCATGGGAAATCAGGGTCTATATCTTAATAAATAGACCCCCGAATTTGATCCTTTAGTCGATTTCCCTAAAGAGGTCTCAGTTTAGGTCTGGCTCCCCAATCTTCCAATCCATTGTTGGAGCTTTCACACTTTGCAGAAGATTGGAAATGGTCCTTGCCATTTCATTGACAAAGAAGATAACAAAGGCCAATATACCTGTGCAAGAATTTGTGTGGAATTCAATCTGGAAGCTGGACTTCCGAAAGCGGTGAAACTCACAGTCGGAGAATGACATCACTATCAAAAATTGGATTACGAGCAATTACCATTCAAATGCAGAACCTGTCACGAACATGGACACTTCCAACGAAATTTCCCAAAATCTCCAACATGGGACAAAGTGGACGAAGAAGGATGGAAAGAGATCAAAAAGGGAAAGGCAATCCCAAAACCAACTGAGAAGAAAAACTCAGGGCCATTGGTGAAGCCTCAACCTAATCCAAAAGCCAAAGAAGTTCCTAAAGAAGGTTCTTCCTCTGGGGGAAAGGTGGATTCTGTTGAGATCCAAGAGGTGCCAGAAGACCCTTCGAAGAAAGTGAAAGAAGCCGAGGCAAATAAAAATCTTCCCGCATCAGAGGATGATCAAAGGGAAAAAGAAGAAAATGAAGAACACATCAGTCCTGGTTCCGAATCGGGGTGAGAATCAGAAGATGGAGACTTTGAATCATGCAGCTAGCGAGTCACTCCTATCAAAATGGCCAGGGGTCGAAAGTCCAAGAAGAAACAGAGAGAGGAAAAAACATATATGGATGTGCTCCAAGGCTCCCAGAAAACTCTCAAAGGAATGATGAAGACCAGATCTAGGCGCAAGCAAGGACAGGCTCCAAAGGGAGCCACAACCTCCCAAGTCAGTAAATAATGAAATATGTCTCCTGGAACTGTAGAGGGTTAGGCAGTAGGCTGAAAGAAGAAGCTTTGAAAGACATTGTGAGGATGTACTCGCCTGAAATCCTTCTCATCTAGGAGACAAAGATGGAGGAACTTATACTCCTCCAAGCAAGCAAAGCATTCTGGCATAAAGGCCAAGGGAGGGCTGTCAGCGCTAGAGGCGCCTCTGGTGGGATTTCCTCCTTCTAGGACAGCTCCAAATATGATCTGATTTATGAAGAATGCTGCCCCCACTGGATCTTCACTAAGCTCCTCCACAAAGAATCTGGCCATCAAGTAAGTATGTTCAATCTATATGCTCTGGTCTTACCAGCTGAGAAAAGAAGCTGTTGGGACTCGCTTCAGTCCTATATTTTTTTGCACAATCCAGAAAATATTATTATTGCAGGTGATCTGAATGTTATGCTAGTAGTAGAAGATAAAAAGGGGGGCTCGCCTGTCATGGATCCAGCTAGAGAATGGATTTAAGATCTCATATTAGGTTGGGATCTGGAGGATATCAAGCCCTAATATAGGAAATTCACTTGGTCCAATGTAAGGATAGGCCCCGACCACATTGCTACCCGTTTGGATAGATTTCTTGTCCAAACCTCCTTCTTGACCTGTGGCCTAATGGTCACCTCTAAAATTTTGTCGAACTACATCTCTGACCATAAACCCATTTTGCTTGAGCTCTCCTTGGATAAAAATCTTGGCCCCATCCCCTTTAGATTCAGTCCTCCGTGGATACATCAAGAAGGTTTCCAGGAGGTGGTCTCTGAGGCCTGGAACTGGCAAGTTCAAGGTTCCCCCTTCTTTGTGTGGGAAGAAAAACTGAGGGGGCTTAAAAAAGAGCTTAAGGAGTGGGCTAAAATGTTGAAAATGCCCACCTATAAAATAAAGGAGGCGCATGACAGCTTAGCAGCCCATCAATTGACACTAGAGAATTCTGAAGTAACTGAAGGCCTCCTCCATAAAGAAGTAGAGCTGCAAAAATACTTCCATAGATAAAGCAGGGATGAAGAAGATTTATAGAGACAGAAGTCCAGAAATCTTTGGTTGCACGCTGGAGACAAAAATACAAGCTTCTTCCATAAGCAAGCTGAAGCCCGCAAGCACTTCAAAACAGTAAATGAAATTCACTATCAAAACACTTTGGTTAAATATTTTGAAGACATTAAGAGAGCAGCCCACTCCTTCTTCAAAGACCTTTACTCAGCCTCGGAGGACCCTCCTATTGATTCTCAATCCTATCTGTTTGATCTAATCCCTCATTTTGTTCAATATTCTGATGATCTTATGCTGACTGCTCAGATCAGTATAAATGAGCTTTAAAAATCTTTGGATTGCATGGAACCAGATAAAGCTCCTGGCCCTGATGGGTCCACAGTAAGGTTCTACTTAACTTCCTGGCCTACAATTAAAAAAGATCATCTAATAATGGTCAGGAAATCTCAGACATGCACCAATATTGGAGGCAGTACCAATTCATCCTTCCTTGCCTTGATCCCGAAAGATAAAGGCACCACCGACTTCAACAGATTCCGACCCATCTCTCTGTGTAATACAAGTTATAAGCTGGTTAACAAAATAATAGCTAACCGTCTTAAGAAAAATACGCTGGTCATCATTCTTGAAAACCAAGGAGGATTCATCAAAGGGCGAAAGATTCTTGACAATATTGTGCTGGTGCAAGAAGCAATTCATTAAAGCTGTCATCGGAAAGCGAAAGGTATGGTGATAAAGCTAGATTTGGAAAATGATTTTTATAGGGTGAGACATGAGTTCCTGTTTTCTGTGATGGAGAAGTTCGGCTTCTCAAAAGCCCTCATAACTTGGGTGAGAGCCTGCATAGCCTCCCCTTGAATAGCTCCATTGGTTAATGGTCGATCAACGGAGTTCTTCCAAGCCTTGAGGGGGCTAATACAAGGGTGCCCTTTTTCCCCTCTTCTTTACGCCATTCAAGCTTCGATGCTCAGCTTCTAGCTAGACTACTGTCAACAGATCCAAACACTCTCAGGCCTCAGGATGGCTCACAATGTTAAAGACATAAATCATGCCCAATTTTCTAATGATACCTTGTTTCTTGGAGGAGCAAGCATAAATTCAGCAAGGTCCTTCAAGAAGGAGCTAGACATTTATAGGGAGGTCTCGGGCAGCAAGATCAACTATCTAAAAACCACAACCTATGGCTAGAACTGTTTGACCAAGGAACTGACAGATATAGCAAGGTTGTTAGAAATGGAAGGAACCCTGACCTGGGAGTCTTTCAAGTATCTTGGGATTCCAACCTTCAAATCAAATCCTAAAGTAGCTCACTGGATGCCCTTGCTAGACAAGATAAAACTCAGAATACAAGTTTGGGGAGCCTCATGGTTGAATAATGCTAGGAAGGTAATCCTAATGAAATCTGTTCTCATAAGCCTTCCTTTATATCAGAATTCAATTCTTCTTGCCCCTAAAACCTTTATTAGTAAAGTGGATGGTATTTTGAGAAGATTTATGTGGGAAGGGGGGAAAAATAATGAAAGAAGGCTCCACTTAGTTAGTTGGGACAATATTAAGAAGCCATTCCTGGAAGGAGGACTCCAAATTCGGGATATGGCAACCCAAAATCTTGCTCTAGGCTCCAAGATCCTATGGAACATTGTTTCTAGGAATCCTAG